>JAJQKT010000060.1:10000000-12400000 GCA_030512225.1 Rauvolfia tetraphylla
CACATGTTTAACTCATTTCTGAATTCTTTCTTCTGCACCCCTCCCTGATTGTCTGTTGTAGTCATTAGGATCATTTTTTAGCCTGTAAAGTCAGAAAGGTTCTTATATTAAATCATGTTGCATGAGAGATTATATTACAGATTAGGTATGAATTCATCCTAAGGTCCTCCAATGCACCATCATTTAGATGGGGGTTTAAGTTTTTTATATCAGAGTTAAATTCATCAAAATCCCCTGTGAGGTTTCCCATAGCCCTGAATTGGCAACAAAATGGGAGTGAACATATAGAGAATACAGAATGAACTACTAGGAGTGTCTGCTAATGTATATCCGTCATCTACATGCAATCATTGTATATACATACATATATGTGTGTGTGTGCCTATGCTTTTCTATACATGCATGATAAAGACAGAGAGAGAGAGAGAAATCAGTTTGTATACCAGAGAGAAGAATTATGGAGTCATTTGAAAAGCCCATTCTCTGAATCAGAAGATACTTCATACACCTTACATCATTTACAGTTCCTTTTAGCCTGTGTCTCTGCCCGTGATAGCTCACTCCACATAGTACTGCTCGCTTCTTCCCTTTTGCTGTAGTAAGTGCTAGTGATGGCACAGGTGTTATCAGTTGCGGATAAGAACTGTTGTCCAATGTTGTTAGCATGGGATTGCTGTTCACTGAAGCTACAATCATGTTCATATTGCCGGAAATTGCACTAAGAAAACCCTTAATCTTAGTTGCTACCTTGTTGATTGAGTTGTGAGCCTGACTGAAAGGACCATTCTGTTGAACCACTGTAACAGCTTTACACAGGGCACACTGGCTGTTTTGTGCATTTGGAGGCACCACCAGTTGAACCCCACACGAACTGCATCTCACTCTTCTGCCTGACATTTCCATGTTGTGAACTTTTAGGGATCTAAAGTGTGTAAATGGTTGTAAGAGAAGTAGATGAGAGTATTAAATGTGTGAAAGTGTTCTTGTCTTCATATAATGGCTTTTCCCCACAGCAGAAAGGCAGATCCAGGGAATCAATTCCTTTAAGCTCTTATCAGTGGATGGAATTTTCACTATCTTGGTTGATGTTCAACTTGACTCATTTTAGTCCATTATCTATGACATCCATGTCTTTAATTTATTCCTTTTAGATGTTAGACTAATTACGATGCTACAATATTATGCCACATTGCGATGGGACTTTTAAAGATGTGTATGTATATGTGCGATTTATGTCTTAAGTTTTATGTTAATAGCTTTTCTAGTTTACCTGCAAATAGTTGTTTAAGTTTGTATTTGTGACTGTTCTATATTAGGTTTTAATTCTCCAGGACAGAAATGTGACAACTGCTCTACTCAGGCAGAGCAGTAAGTGGTTTCACATAGAATCTAGCTTTAGACGTTGCTGTTGTCTTGCCAGTTTGGAACACGGATGCAGGGAAAATTAACCAAGAATCTCAGTTTTGGGGATTTCATGATGTTTAGGACACTGAGAATGCTAAACACCTTTATATCTTAGGTACTTCGTTTATCCGTTGTGTGGTACAAAATCAGCTCGGAAAAAAAATGTTCCATGAAAACTTCTGCAGTTTTTTATTTATTACCTGAAATATGGAGGGAACTTCTGTCAGCAATTTTTGTTTCATCTACAAGATTCTAATTCAAAGAAATAGCTCGAAATATTACATACTAAGCCCCATTTGAGAAGTTAAGAGGAGTCGTGCTTAACAGGGAAGATTTCTAAATCTATACTATACTAAAAGTGTAGGAAATGATCATGAGAATTTAAACTTATTTTGTTTCTTTTTTTTAAATAAGTAAAAATATTCTTTGGTTGGATGGATTATTTTGATTTTGATGGTCCAAATACCCCCAAAGTAATATATAAAATTTAGACAATTTATTTTGGTATTTTTAATGTTCAAAAGTAACATTCAAAATGTGGACAATATACAAAATGCCCCACTAACTACTAATTTATTTTGGTATTAATAAAAAATTTTGTAACTACTTATTAATAAATATATACTAACTCTCTCACTTAAGTTACAAATTTTTTACCCCAAAGTATATATAATGTAATATAATATAATATAAGAAAAATTATCTAACCTTTATAAAGAAAAAAAAGGACATTGCTATTTTAAAAAAATTAAAATAACTTGATAGATAATTATAATAATTAAATATTTTAAAAACCATTATAAGTTATAAAAAGTCTAAAATATTACAACATGAGATTAAATATTTTTTATAAAAATATTTTCTATAGTTAGTAAAAATAATATTTTTATTAGATTAAATTGATTAGAAAAGGTAAAAAGTAAATAAATATTTATTTTTTTAAAAAAAAAGAATTATGAGGAATAATTATGGAAATTTAAGAGTTTGAATACTAATATAGTTTATGAAAAGTTTAAAATGATAACATGAATTACAAAAAAAATTATTTAACCTTTTATGAAGAAACAAAATAAGTGTCTTATTTAAATATCATGTAAGTAAATAAAAAATAATAAAAAATACACTTCAATCTTTATTATTGCAAAAGAGAAAATATTATTACTTAAGAAAGACTAAATTATCACAAAAATTATAATTTTAATTAAAAATATCAAAAAATAATTTTATTTAATGAAAAATGCAATAGTATAAGATGTAAAAATAAATTATATGATCTTCATGTATTAATTTATATAATTAGTAAAAATAAGTATTTTATTATAATATTATAAAAATAATTAAATAACAAATAAAAATTTTCATCTATTCTCTATTTTTAAAAAGAATTAAAAATTTATTATTTTATAAAAATTAAATAAAATGTTCAGTATGTTCAATTGCACGTAAATGATGCTAGTGTTAACAAGTGAAGCTTACTATGTACCCCTTAGTTTGCACTGGCTAAATATTCAATTCTTCATTTATGGATTCTGAAATATTAGGAATAATTTGAATAATTCACTTAATAATTGTGGGATGAATTCATTATTTTATCGTGATTATAATAACTAGTTATTTGTTTGTTCTTTATTTACATGTTCTATTACATTTAGGCACACATTTACTTCTCTACTCTTGCAAAATACAGAAATCCAATGGATTAAGGTCACGCGGATCCTCGTCAACAATAATATGATGCATATACAAACTATGGGCCTTGAAAAGATAATGTTTTATAATATTCTATCTATGATTTTAAAATTAACTTTTGAAAACCTTTGTTTTCTTTTCATGCAGGCTCATTGATACTCTCACTAGATGCATATTGATACACAGAATTCCAGAACCTTTTGCAGGGATTACAAGACGTAATAAAGAGAAGAGCAGCATGCACGCAGAGCTAGAGTCTGTCAAGGCAAACGGTCAATTTTGGCCTTATGGAAAATGTGCAACGCCTCTCATCTTTATCACTTGCAATGACATGGTCTAACTTTAGGGTCCGGAAATTAAATAAGAGAACATGTGGCTTTTCTTCTGAATGAGATCTCATATAGGAGATGAAATAAAAGAACACAGTTGATCTCAAATGCTAGCAGAATTTTGGTGAATATATCCAACTGAGCTGTTACATATGGCACTCATTACACTGAATGCTGTAGCAGTGGCATATAGTCGAATTCATTTGCATAGCTTCCCCAAGCCTCTGTGAAAGCTTTATTGTGTTTATTGGAAGAACGAAATAAAACCAGTACATGCATAATTCTTATTTGCTGCTGCCATTTAGTTGAGGAGTCTGAAAGCTTAGTAGCTTATAAAATGAATGGCTTCATGTGAACATCAAAAGGTGCAGAAGAGGACAGAAGAGGTTCCTGTAGAATGCCAAACAACCCGTTAGAACCTGCTTGTGAAATAGCTCAAAAGGTCGGTGAAGTATTTTTGTAGTTCGCTTAGAGAAGTATGTGCATAAACTGATTGATCTTATCAGTGCCCTAAAGGATAGTGCATTTGAGGTTTTATAGATAGAAATGAAATAAAATACATAGAGCGCAAAAACTTCAGTTCTCTATCTCATGCTGCACTTGGATGCTATATTTGAAGGTTATGTGTTTTCCTTTATCTTTTGGCAATGGAGGAATTCTGTAGGAAGACAAAATTAGGCATTTGTAAAATCTATTGGAAATCCTGCTAATATCTACAAAATCACTTATTATCTGGTGGCTATGGTCAAGTTCTAACCTGGGCATCTCATTCACCATTTGAAAGAACTTAGTAAGAACCTTGTTGAAGCACATAATTACCTGCTGTAAAGTGGTTAGTAATGTACCATCTGGGCCTGGTCCATTCTTTGCTTTATAAAGACGGTTACGCAGAGTCATAATAGGAGACCATATGTCAATCTTGATTCATATTCTAATGTTTTGATGATGTTGTATGTCAGGCCCCAAGTTGCTGTCCCCGTGTCATGCTGCACAAAAAATCTGAAATATTGAAAACTTTATTCTTGGTGATAAATCTACATCATTTGGGCTTAAAAAGCCATGGCGATGGTATTGGACATTTCTAAAGTTTGATCCTGAGCTCCTAAATTTCTAAAAATCTCAGCTTGCTGAGTTACGGAAATGGAATGAAGCTCTGGCCAGTGGTAGAAACCTTTTTGGACATAATAGAGACTAATTTCTGAAATCTTGTGGGAGACTGGTTGTCACTCTGTATTTGTTCATAATGTGACATGAGTTATTTAGACTAGTGGGCCATGTACTAGATCAAAAGTAAAGTTCTGACACTACCAGGCACACCACCATTGGTTTTCTATATGAATGCCGAACCACTAAAACATTTTGTACAAGAGTGAGAAAGAGATGTAAGACTACAAACCGTAGCGTCTTGGGTGTTCTGATGGTCGTCACAGGCACTAATAGAGATAGCTAAGCCCCCTGCCGTACCTTTATATGCAGCATTAGAACAACGATGATCCTTCCATTTGTAATAACCTTCCCTGACCATAAAAAAGTTCTATCAAGTGAAGATGTTGAGTTAACGTAGTGCTTAGAGCTCTAGATTATACAGGAAATTCACCTATTCATTCTACACACACATGGCAGATCTAAAAATGTTCCACTGTAGCAAGTGTCAATGATGGCATGAAGTGTGACACCTCGGGTTAATGGTCTTACAATGATGGCATTGATCTCATCATCCAGTATCTTTCCCTCAGTTTCAAAGTCAACAGGGCACAGTGCTTCATCATGCCCATCAATCTCATCCCCGTTTGTGTCCCGAACACGAGAACCATGGCCAGAGTAGTAAAACAACAATGAGTCCCCTGCCTGGCAACCTTGGACAAGCCACTGAAAGGCTGCTCTTATATTGCGCTTGGTTGGAATTCGAGATTGGCCTCTTTCTTCTTCTGCAGGTATCCAAGAAGAGCAAGCCACTAATCACTATAATGTGGCATTCCTTTTGAAAAGAAGTTAGTGCTAGACTTGTGCCCCTAATTATTGGAAATGCAATTTCCTCAGATTCAAAAGTTTCAACTGTATATATTTCACCTTAGCTTGTCTAGTACTTTCCCTTTCTTTTTTGCTTGAATGGGTGATGACATTTAATAGTTATTACCTTCAATAAATCAAAGAGCAAGGAAAATTTTTCTAATCGATATCTAGTGATCAGCAAATACTAATCCTATTTCTGTTGTAGAAATGTGGCTCTTACCTGTGAGGACAAGGACAGCTCACAGCAGCACTTGGAAAACCCAGCCGCTCGACCAAAAGGTATCTCATGCTTTGTACATCATTAATGCTACCTTTAAGACTCTTTGGATGATCCTTGTAACTCACCCCGCATAGAACTGCCCTTTTTGGACCATGTACTGGGGGTAGCGGAACGGATGGTTGAATCATACCTGGCATCTGGTAGTCGGTGGTGTGTGTGTTATTTGATGCGCCATTGCGATCTCTATTCACTTCAGGAGGAAAGTAACCATTACGGTTAAACCGAAATTGTATAATGCCTTGGCAATTTGGACACTGTATTCTTTGCGCCTCATAGGGCACGAGCAGTGTTACCCCACACCGTTGGCATCTCTCTCTTCTTGTCTCCATTTTCTCAAGCTTGTGCAATTCTTGAGGGTGAAAAGCTTTCAGACTCGGAGGATTTAAAGGGTATTCGTAGCACTCTATTCGTCACTTTCGGTTGGTGATGTGATTGGTTCCTTATTCTTTCCGTCAATTCACTAAGCTTTATTCTCGTGCCTATGGAATTTTCTGTTTTCCGGAACACTTGCTTTCTCTTTGAATCATTCACTCTCTCCACTATCTTTTTGATAGTGGAAGAATTTGTAATAGTTGCTGAATTGAATTTAGACTACCCTTTTCCTCAGTATTTGAGCCTTGAGGAATTCATAGGGATCAAGTAGTCGGTGGAAAGTCCAAGCTTTAGGCTTGAGCTTGATTTTTGCTCAGAAAATAGCAGAAGTTTGGTAGGAAGGCTCAGCTAATTTTTTTGGACAAAGTCACAATTGCAATTTGAAAACAAATGCTAATTTGTCAATTACAGCTGATGAACTGCTGTAGTAATAAGAAAAGGAGCTATCCAGTGTAAAGCTTATGTGTATGTCTCTGCGTATGTGTGTGTGTGTGTGTGAGAGAGAGAGAGAGAGAGGCAACCACATGCTGATGCACATTTGATGAGATTTCATTGTCAGGTTCCTGGAGTGCGGCTTCATTTGGTTGAATTTGAATTATCCTATTGAACACGATAAGAATGGATAGGGAATCCAGGACAAACTTCAGGCCAGTGTTTAAATAGGCAGTAGTTGTCAGAACAAACTTGATGACCAACCGTCTCATGGATGTTAGACCATTAAAAGATATTGAAACTCTGGATCATCAAAGAGTGCTACTGGATTATTGGTCCCACAGAAACATTGCTGAATACATGCAGAAGGAACCATCTCAATACCCAACATACTACTTTTGTTCGTGCTGCCATCTTAATTCATAAAATTCTTCTTTTCTTGAATTTATTGTTTCTTGTCCTTTAATCATGGTGTATCCTCCTACTCTGCTTTTCAACTCAATAAATGTATGGTTATGGTGTTGCCATTATCATGTTGGTGTTTCTCATGAATCAGAAAACCTTAAGGAACTTTGTTTCTCTGCAAAATGATTGCAGAACCAGTTGCGCTTGTAGGCTCTGTCAAGCTGCAACTACTCACTAGAATACCATGTGAAACGACCAAATAATAACAGATCTTCGGAGATTACCACATAGAGCTTATGCCTTGAAGACATCTGAATCTTTTAGAGGACTTTAACAAGTTATTCTCTTATGTGAAATACAAATTATGCTTGATCCAATTGAAATTGATTTTGCCACTAGTCATTGAATGTTATCTTGGAGATGCTAGTAATTAAGCCGCTAAATTTCACTTTAACTCATGGTTGTATCTCTACATCATTTTATGCGAAATGAATTCTCAGTAATGTTGTTCACATAATTAATAAAGTCAGGGGTGATAAACATGAGATGTAAGATGAAAACAAAACATTCTTCAAATCATTTGGACAATTGCCAGCTCTTTAACTTCATTTTCATATTCCAACTTAGAGCTTGAACTCTAACTTAACATCGAACTTTTCTGAAGAAGATAAGATAGGATCCTGCAGATCAAAATTGGAGTAAACCCATTTGTTGTAGCAGCTAATGCTTCAATGATACTTGATTTCCTGAGAGAGATACCAAATTTCGAAAGGATTATTGAGTACCTGCAACATTTGATGGTAGAAGAATCTTCGTAGTCCTCTCTTGAGGGATGTATTAGCTGCTTCAATGGAGTTGTGCATGTACTCGAGTATGTCCAAATATGATAGAGGTCCTTCCTTTTGATCGACTGCTTGTATAAATGTGTGTGTCATGGCACCAACCACGGTGTTACCTGTAGTGAACATCTGCATTGTTGGATTCATTCAAGGCAAATTGCAGTTAACTAATCCTCATCCCCAAATTGTTGATCACAATATACCATTTCTGCTAACAAATTTTTTGCTTGTCCCAGGACGGCAGAGAACTTACAGTGGTATCAGAAGCTAGTTGATAGTCTTCGCAGGCACTGAAACAGATGGCCTTTCCTCCGCCTCTAACTCCGTGCTGATGATGCGGAGGATCCCAATCCCCCCTACACAGAGAAAAACGCCAGTGACTTCAAACACTGCATCTATGAAATGGAGAAGTAGCAGAATGATGATCATGAGGATTAAGGATTACTGAAAATATTGGAGAAGTTTTCCATACTTGCTCCTATTATAAACATGGGGCAAATCAAGTACAGTTCCGCTGTGACAAGCATCAATGATTGCATGAAGTGTGACCCGTTCTTTGAGCCGTTGAACAAGCTTTTCATTGATTTCGTTATCAATGATCATTCCTGCTGTAGCGAAATCAACAGGACAGATTGCCTCATCGAATCCATCGATTTCTTCATCTTTCACGTCCACTTTCCGCTGACCGTGTCCCGAGTAGAAAAATACTAATGAATCCCCTGGTCGCAGGTTCTTCGTCAACCAACCGAACCCGTCTAGGATATTTTCCCTCGTTGGATGGTGATATTGTTGCTCTTCTGCAACATTTAGAATAAATCTCTACTCTCAGTTCATGATTCGTGAGAACATTTTAGTATTTTGATATGCTGAGGTTCTCAGAAAATTTACCTGCGAGGATGAGAATGGCATCAGCTGAGAAATTTTTCTTAAGCAGTAGCTTTTGCATGTTGAGAATGTCTACTGTTGTTCCCCTGAGCTTGTGCTTCTGGCCTGTGTAAGACACGCCACAGAGAAGCGCACGCTTCTCTTTCAGGGGTGGCTCTAAACTTTTTATGGGCTCTAAACTTTTTATGGAAGAGAAACTCAGGCTCCGAGAAGGTTTTGCACAGAAGTTGAGAAATCTGCTGCTCCCACATGATAGAGCAGATTCTTGATCTTTATTGCCAACTGAAATTATTCTTGAGCAGTAATGGCAACGAATTACCTGTGTATTTGAAGTCACTGAAGAAACCCGGTGGCAATGCCTGCAAGTCACGGTATCCATATACACCAAGAATTAGATATTCAGAGGTAGGCTCGATTAAAAGGCTACTGGGAAGCAAAGTGCTAACTGAAACTAGAAAGCTGTGTTCTGCTTCGGCTTTGAGGGCTTCTTGGAAGAACTACAATCTACGCAATTGCAGACGAATAGAACATCGTCCAATTAGTGCAGAATTTGTCCTAAACATTAGAGCCGTTTTGGCAGTTCTTTTTCCCTTACTTCTGAATAAACTGGAAAAGGATTCCATGACAAGTTACTTCCTTATGGCACTACTGTATTCTTGATCATTAAAAGTTATTATCAAAGGTTAGAGGAGAACATTCTTAAAATCTTTACTGTTAATATCAACCTGTAACGCTCTTTTAGTTTTGTCTTGAAGGCAAAACTGTTCCTAGGAGAACTAAATTGGTGATTATATTAGTTTTGTATCTATTTTTGTTTGTTTTAAGAAAATATGCTAATTCTACTGTGTCTGTACATAACATTATATTTGGCGGAAATCTATTGAAACACTTTATTCTTGTCGTTGTCAATATCACAGCTTTGATTCTCAACCGCTGATAATTTGAAGAATCGGATGCTAAAAGGACGGTGAAGGATAAGCTACTAAATACCTTCTGAAAATTGCCACCTGACAATGGATGAAGATTCCTTCAAAAGGGAAAGATTGAGCATCACCCTGATTATATTAGTTTTGTATCTATTTTTGTTTGTTTTAAGAAAATATGCTAATTCTACTGTGTCTGTACATAACATTATATTTGGCGGAAATCTATTGAAACACTTTATTCTTGTCGTTGTCAATATCACAACTTTGATTCTCTCTGCTGATAATTTGAAGAATCGGATGCTAAGAGGACGGTGAAGGATAAGCTACTAAATACCTTATTTGCAACCTCTGAAAATTGCCACCTGACAATGGATGAAGATTCCTTCAAAAGGGAAAGATTGAGCATCACCCGTATCCCACTTGGAAAGGCCGATACAGTCGAGCATAATTTGATCAAGGCTTCAGAACATATTCCTATGTAGAGATTCCGTCAATTAAAGAATTCTTTCTTATTCAAGATATATTTCTCAACCACATCGTAACAGTGTGTAAGACTTGTAAACCAGGAAATATTAGTATTCATCTCCCAATGAACCCAGCTAAAACAAAGATTCACGGGCAATGAAATGAGAGACTGCAGCAATTGCAGAAAGATGAGGCTTCAATAATGGTTAATGAACAGCGAGTGACAGATTTCCAATATGAATATTACAAAAGTAGATGGATCATTTACCAAAAGTTAAGAAAGGTGATCCTCAAGCACTAAAAGAATGCTAATCATCCTGCTTTCTAATTTCTATAAGTTGGGTAACACTACATCCAGAGTATTGATACCAGTGATCATCCATCTACAGCATGAAGTATAGATGAGCACACATAAGTATACAAAATTACAGGTGCCGGCACATGATAATATACTGCCTTTTGCAATTAGCTACCTACAGACTATAATATAGCACAACGATAATACATAGACAAACATCTTAGTAAATCTAGGATCAAGAACAATCTGCAACCTGACCTATGCTGCCATCCAAGCTCCATATTCACATATTAGTTGTATTTCCTACCATAGCAAAAGAAGAATCCTTCACCAACCATCAGCGCTGCAAAAGAACAAATATAGTTAGTCATGAATAACCGTTTTGTGGTCATTCAGAGAATGCTAAACATTCTGCAGCAAACACCTGTGCTAATGCACTCATCTGAGATTAAAATAAGATAACAACCATCTATCCAGCAAGAAGAGAAAAAAGGGGTGAACAGTTTAGAAGAGTTGTAACAATCATCTTGTGGTACTAAATTTGACGGAAGTAAAAGGCTAAAAATTCTGTGTATTTTGTCCTTTTTAATGTAGACTCGTTTGGAAAACCCTCCATTGAGCAATTTCTCAAGCCATATGCATGGGACAATATGCTTTGTGTCCCAATAACGCATGCAATCAAGATTCCCACAACTCTTGCCCCATCATCCTATTAAACAGAGCCTATTTGTTTAAAACGATGAAGAAGAAGGGGTGTATATCTAATTGAAAGCCATGGATACTTATTTGTCATATACAACAAAAGATGTAGGAATCCAAGATTTTCAGTTTCCAAATTCCTAGAGCTAAACTTTAGGTTGTCTTTCTTGTTTAGGATTAAGGATATCTCTGTTCTACATGGTTCTTGGCAAGAGGGGTCTATAGTGCAATCGTGTGTCATTTGCCTTCTCATGGAACAGACATATTTAAGTTCAAAAACAAAAGGAACAGACATATTTTTCAGAAAACAAGCATGCTCCCCAACCCAGGCAAAAAACGAGGTAAAAAGAAAAGCAGCAGTCCTAATTTTAGATTTATATTTATTTTAGTCTTATTCTGTTTCGAACTCAACAGATCACAGGAATGAATCTTGCTTCTAACTATCATGTTTATACAAGTATAACAAAAGCATTAAACAATCAGAGACATTATGTTGGCACCAGCATCAGCAAATTAAAGGGCATAAAAATGATGACTTATTCACTCTCCCATTTGGTCAGAGCTTTGTTCTTCATTTTCAAAACACCTTTAATCCTAGTGTTATCCTCATCTTTACCCTTCTTCCACTTACTGCTCTTTGCAATTTTTCTTCAATTTTTCCATTTTTCCTTCCTTATAGTTACCAAAATTCTCTGCAAAGCTTATCCCCCTTATCTGTTTTGATGAACTTGGCTATATATCAGCAGGAAAGTCATAATGCATAAGAGATCTATTTTTCAGAAAACAAGCATGCTCCCCAACCCAGGCAAAAAACGAGGTAAAAAGAAAAGCAGCAGTCCTAATTTTAGATTTATATTTATTTTAGTCTTATTCTGTTTCAAACTCAACAGATCACAGGAATGAATCTTGCTTCTAACTATCATGTTTATACAAGTATAACAAAAGCATTAAACAATCAGAGACATTATGTTGGCACCAGCATCAGCAAATTAAAGGGCATAAAAATGATGACTTATTCACTCTCCCATTTGGTCAGAGCTTTGTTCTTCATTTTCAAAACACCTTTAATCCTAGTGTTATCCTCATCTTTACCCTTCTTCCACTTACTGCTCTTTGCAATTTTTCTTCAATTTTTCCATTTTTCCTTCCTTATAGTTACCAAAATTCTCTGCAAAGCTTATCCCCCTTATCTGTTTTGATGAACTTGGCTATATATCAGCAGGAAAGTCATAATGCATAAGAGATCTAGCACTGTTCTCAGCCCATAAGAATTCACTAAAGACTGTAGTAAAATGTTAATGGCACATGGGACTTTGCCTCATTTGGTTTTCACCACCATGTTTGATAAGGATTCTACTATCAACTTTCTACAAGTGAACGTGAATTCCAAAAGAAACAAAAATAGTCTGGTGATCTGATGGATCCAAAGATTGAGACAGCGATATGGATACGGTAAAACCATGATTAACAGTGCGACAGTTGACTTCGTAATTCCAAACGTCTCATGCTAACTAGACGTACAGTCTAGAAATAAATAGAATATCCAATTTGAAGAGTAACTTCCATTAACACCTATGTCAAGTACAAAAAGCGCATAACAATTTTTAGGTATCACCATTCAACTTTCAGAAAATTGTTTTTCACATAAATAGAGTATGTCACTCACCCCTGAATGCATAACATCTTATCTTTCTTAGTTTATGCTGGAAGGTATAGCTGGTTCAATAATTCTAGAACATAAAAATTCTAGCACACTAATGACAGAGACATATGGTTGCAAAGGGGGAGTATTTTGTGATAAAAATTTGTCTCTACCAATTATCTAGCAGCAATAGCTTTCCGTCATAGGTTATTCAACAAACAAAAGACTACTAACACATTTCCAAGAAATTCAGTGGCTAAAGCAATAAGGGAAATAACATTAAAACTCACGGGCAGATTTGGTCAAAGTGCCCGGATATTTTATCCTTGCAAGTTGGACACATATAGCCAATAGTATCCGACTGAGTTTCAGTATCAAAAGCCTCGACTTTGAACTCTGCTCTGCACCACACACACACAGTTGTAACTTGATCGATACCAGCCATATCTGATATGATTGCCTCTGTATCAAATCCAACTGAGGAATTGAACCCTTCTTCTATAGCTATATCATTTGTCAATTCAATGGAGGCCCCTGGCAAGGATGATGATTCTTGCTTGTCAACAAAATCATATTTGAAGGGCTCCATTTCATCTAAACCCAGCTCCTCAAAGCTTGTTACCTTCTCCGCTTTCTGGCGAACCGAAACAGAATCATCATTCCCCTGCAAGTTAAAGTGGATAAGTATAACTCCTTAACTCATGAAAGAAAATGACACACTTAGTTGGTAACTTTACTTTTGAGCACATCTGAAGGAAAGTTAAGTGTGCAACACTAAGAAGTTAAGAGACCAAATTCACATAAAAACACAAGGAACCAGAGACACTGTTTAGCCTCAGAAGAACAAAGCTAAAGCTGCACTAACTTTAATATAAATCAACAAATTGCTAAAAGCAGTTGCATCTGCTTCTGTTTATTTAATTTGAAAACTTCATAGTTTTCATACACTTAGTATACAAACCACAAGAAAAAGCACTTCGGATCACTTCCTTACTACATCCAACTTTTCCCCCCTGGCTTCCTCAGTTATTAGTCATATCAGAGATCAAGCAAGAAGAAGAAACTATTGAGAATATCCTCTCAGTAGCCCAAGACAAGAGACACGGAATGCTCTTGAAGACATTAATTCAAGCAGAAAAGAGCTTAAATAGTCTCAGTGATGCTGTCAAACAGACCCGAATAATCGCATATTTGGAAACAATTTCAAACTAGTTTACAGGTACTAGAACTTTACTTTGGCAATACCTTGGTCATGCATATAGAAGAAAACACTTTTATAGGAAATAAGGAATGATCAGCCGCAAGAAATTCTCCATGTGATAAAGAAATACAATGTATGTTTCATTACCTTACTTGCAGCATCAGGAAAGTATTGCAATGATGACTCAAGAGGAGCTGAAGAGGAAGAAACTTCAATTTGATTGAAGTTTCCTTCACCCATCAATCTCTTGGAATTTGCAACACCATCACTCAGTTTAGCAAAGCCAAGCCTATTTCCAGTTTCCATATCATTATTTCGATATTTTTCCAACTCTAACGAATTCATCTGCTCAGAAACATTTGTACAGGTTGATTTCAGGTCCATGCTAGCAATCTGTGTATCATCTATACTAACCATTTTCTCATCAGCCACCATGCATTTGATTCCTCCCTCATCTACCTCTTTATCCAGATATCTGTCAGACTTGAGAGATCCTATTTCTACCTGAACAGTATCAGACCCCAAAAATGTACCCCCATTAGCATTGTCAACCAGAGCTTCATTCAAGTTCATTGTACTGGGGCATGAATTGTCAGCAGGTTCAGAATTGAATACAGCACTTGAAGCTGCCACCGTAAAATTTTGTGCAATTCCAATTACTGCATTCATCTCAGATGTCCTCGTATGTGAAGCTTCAACTGAAGGAGACTCAGCACTCTTCTGAACAGATCCCGGCACAGGCATTTCTTCTGAACCTTTGTCATGGTTCCTCACATGGACTCCAACATGACCATTATAACTACGTCTTTCAAGGAATACCTTGTGGCAGAACTGGCATTCAAATTTTCCATCTTTTATAATAACACCTTCTGCAATAGATGCCCCAAACTTATACCTCCTGGTAGTCCGCTCATGAACTGACATAAGATGCTTCAAGTATACATTCTTTTCATGAAAAGTTAAGTTGCATTTATAACATTCAAAAATATCCTGAACTTGAACCTCAGGCAGATTATCTATCTCCATTAAGCAGACTTCTTTTTCATGTGCATCAGATGCAGTCAACGGGACCAGAGCAGAAATTGAACCTATCTCATGGTCCATGTCATTGGTATTCTCAATGAAACCTGCAAGCTGTTGCATAATACATAAATCTTATTTGCATAATACTATGGTAAGAAACGGCCACACATACAATTAACTTACACTTCCTGAAGCCACACCATTTGCTTGTTCAATGTTGCATTTCCCCTGACCCATAGGCTGATTCAAGTCTTTACCCTCAAAATAGGAGCGTAAAAAGGATGAAGCCTCCTTGCAGGATAAAAATTGTTCTCCAGAGGGGCTGGAAAGTGAAAAATGATCTCAAAAAAAGAAGAAATATAGCAATGACAAGGAATAAGAATGTGAAAAACAAACAACTGAGTTAATTAACTTCTCATCATGTCCCAGCTCCATTGAAAAGAATATGTTCCATAATTGCAGTCAAAAGAATATGTGTATGTCACACACTTAGACCAGTGTCAGTTTTAATCTCCAAAGTTAAAGAGAAAAAAATAGATCCATATGAAAAGAAGTCTTAACCGAATTTAAAACAGCACAAAAAATCAGGATTCACACTTAAGCATGCCAGAAGCTTAACAAGACCAAGTAATCTCAGTTTACATAATTAACTGATTCACTGTAAGTTCTATCGTAATTGAGGTCTCCTAATTGGTAGTTATATCCCACGTTTACTGCAAGCATAAGTTTTATATCAGCAAAATTGATCACCTCCACGTTGCACAAATTCTATCAGAATTATCAAAACTCAATACTGATAACGCCCTTTGCAAGACAACCAAGGTAAAGGGATCTACAGATTAAATTTAAGAATGAGAACGTTATCACTAACTTAGCTCTCTCTTAAGCTGTAAATATAATTTATGCAGATGCATTAAAGGGCTTTCATTTTTAAATGTTCTTTAACATAAATACCTCAGCAACTTGGAGCACTACATTCACCAAAACACAACCATACATCATTTATGCAACAATGTTGTATAATCATGCACCAACAAACCTACAGGTTATTATAGGATCTCAACATATTAAAATGCAAATGGCATACAAATCTACCCAACAAATCACAGATAGGTACATTAGAGATATCATAGAGGAAATTATTTCATACGGACAATATCCAGATAAGTTCAGAGGAAGAGCAACCTTACGATTCTGCGGCAATATATTGAGACACGGCCATCTCGCCTTCTAAGGCCAAGCAAGAGCTTCCAGCCAATTGGCAACGCATCTACGAACAGGCAGGCATCGACGTATTTTCTTCTCTTCCTCCTACTGCCCCACTGTCCCTCCAGACCCCTCAAAAAGTCTAGAACGTCTTCTTCAGTCTCCAACCCTGTTGTCCTTTTCTCGAATTCTCCACTGTACAAATCATCTCCGTTTTTCTCCAATGATGCAAAATCTACCTCCTCGCCTTTCTTGTTTACTCTTTGAAGTTGCATTCCAGCCCCATTTTCTAGTAATCTCCTATTGACCTTAACCTTGGCCTTGGCCTTCCGTCCCCTTTTCCTCTTTGTCTCAGCTGCATGCACCGCTATTACCATTTTTTCTTGCAATCCTAACCCCAAATGTTGCTGCAGGTCAGCAAGAACCGCAGGCTGTGGTGGAGGAGAAGGTGGTGCTGCCGGTGGAGGTGGCGGGGGCGGAGGAGGGGGACAATTGGAACTTGAATTATGATTGACGTAGTGTTTAAGGTAATGAAGAATAGAGTGGTTTTCAGGGTCGGAAGCTGGAGGGAGTTTGGCTCCAGGAAGGAGGCCGGGAAGGCGGGTCCGGTGGTGTTGATGAAACCCGCCACGGATACGAGAGTAAGTTTGGCGGCGACTGCCCGCGGATTCATTGAAAACGGTGCGGTCGATACGGGGAAAAACAGCATCGTCTGTGCTGTGGAGGTCCAAGGCGGAGTTAGAGCACAAGGAGAGAGCTTGAAGCTCTGACTGAGACAGCTTGGTGATATCGATGTGTGTTAAAGATTCAAGCTTGATACCACACGAGGAGGAAGAGTGCGGTGTCGGATTGGCCGCGACGGTGCCCATTTCTCTTTCTGAAACCCCCGGCGAACCGCCGGCAGTTATAGAGAGACTGAATTATGCTTGTACAACTCGGGTTTTACAATTATATGCGTCGTTAATGAGACAGCAAGAGAAAAAAGGGGTTTCTATGGAGCAAATGGAGAGGGTTACGAAGAAAGGCGAGTTTCGGAGGGTGAAGAAGAAGGCTGAGGTGGAGGAGGAGATGGTGGTGCTGGGCGAGGGATGGAAGGAGGAGGAGGAGGAGGAGGAGGAGGAGGAGTTTCGACTTATTACAGGTGGGACTATAAAGTACGGACGAACGCCTACGTGTCTGTGTCTGAGGATGTATGACGTTGACGTAAAACCTTTTATTTTTAAAAAAAATTTTTGCCTTCCTGATGGATCATTTTATCTATTTTCTTTCCTGATGGTTATTAGTTTATTATTATTAATTTAAAGATTACATTTGTGTTAAAAAATAGTATTTGAGTCCTTATTTTCTCAAATAGTCTTGGTATATAAATAAGAATGTGCAAAAATCGAATATAAAATCAAAATTTTCATTTCAGTTCAGTTTTTTGATATTTTGGATCGATTCGACTCGATTTATAAAATTTATAAATATTTTGATTTATTTTTAAATTTTTTTAATCAAATCAAAAACTGAACTGAAAAATTAAAATTTTAAAAAAATAATATATAAATGCATTCTTGTAATATGTTTTTATATTATATAAGAACACAATGGATTCTTTATAAAATTTGATTTTAGAACTGAATCGATTTAACTAGGTTTGATTCGGTACGATTTTAATATAAAAATATTGGTTAAATTTAAAATAAATAAATTAAATAGTAAAATCAAACTGAACCAAAAAAAAACTTATTTTATACTTTTACATATAAATGCAGTCAAGTTCATTTTTAATCTTTTTTCCACTATATCAAAATTTAAATTTGTTCTCCTTGAATTATGAATAAATTATTTCACTATTATGATTATTTTTACTGATAATATTTCTACATTTTTTCTTTGATTCATAAATTTTAATATGAAAGAAATTTAAATAATTTAACCAATGTTTACTTTTTAAAATTTTGGAGAATTAAACTCGAACTTTTATTATCTCAAGGATAAGTAAATTAATTATATAATTATTCTACCATTTATTTTATATTGAAATATACTTTAATAAAATACTTGTGATTGTTGTTGTATATATAATAATCCAATAAAGACTTAAATTTTTTTTAGCAATGTTATCTTCACATTAAAAATTCTCTTAAATTTATTAAAAGAGAAACTATTTTTAATATTATTTATTTATTGAGTTTAGTAAAGACATGTCGATACAATATTAATAAGAAAAAGTAGTAAATGCATGAGAAATAGTAATAAGAAAATCAGTAAGTACATCAAAACTAAAAAGGGAACTGTTAAGTAATTAACTATTTAGATAAAGAAAGGTAAAAGGTAAAATGCATGAAAAAGTTAAAAATATTGAAAATAGATAGAATCGGAATGCATGAAAAAGTTCAAAAAACAAAAGGATAAAAAGTAAATGAATGAAAATATTAAAAATGGAAAAACGTAGAAATCCAATTGGTAATCCGACCTGCCGGATTCGAACCAGCGACCTAAGGATTGCTGACAACAACTACAGTCCTCCGCTCTGCCAACTGAGCTAAGGTCGGCTTTGGGTATTTGTGAGCACATTAATATTAAAAACCATTATTTTCAGGCAACTATATAATTGATCAGACAATTCTCAAACGGGGAATTCTTTTGAAATGTCTTTTTCATGACATTCATTGGAATCATCCATATTCTGATTTCCAGCGGACAGATCATATTCAAATTTGGTTAATCTGTATTAGAGTTTGATTTCTTGCTGTGGGAAACAGTGGGGAACACCATTGGTGGAAGTTCAAGTCTTGTCCAGGAAATGGATCAAACTACCAGCCCAGTCACCTTTAGAAGTTAAAGGTATTATTCATCGATCAACGACTCCTCCGGTTCTTGTGAATTTCATTCTTTACCATCCCATGAATGATGAACTTCCTGATAAGGAAGCTTAAAACAGAAAAAACGTGCGCACAGTTGGAAAAATCAATATCAGAAACCTTAACCATCTTTTATCGACTAGCAGGCAGACGCATGGAACATCATGAAACTGTAGGCTGTAGTGATAAAGGACTGTTGTACTTACAATCTCAGGTGAACATTAACCTACGTCAAATTCTTCAAGAAAGACTTGAGCTGAGCTGCTGAATGGCTTGGTTCCACATAATAATGGTGGTGCCCAAATATCCATATCACCAATAGTTGCAGTTCTGGTTAACAAGTTCACTTGCTGAGGAAGTGCTCTTACCACGCAAATTGCATACCAGGTAGCTGATGGAATCTTCATAGCAGCTTTCCTAGATGCTTGGGCCACAATGAGTCACGTTCCCTGTCTTCAATTTGGTTTCCTTATCCAAGGAAGACCTTTACTCAGTTTCTATATAAACCTTCGAGCATGAACATAGGTAGAAAAAACATCTGTATGTCATTTTTTACGTTAATCAAAGCAGGCATAGCTCCATGCTTCCTTCCAGTCTCTACATGCTCCATCTTGTCTGACATGCAATTTATTCACAAGATTCATAAATAAATGGTAAACATTATCATTTCAACCAATGCGTTAACTAGATCATGTTTGTACTAGCTTTTTTTGGTAAATATTTAAGGGGGATTTATTGAAAGATAAAAGTAGAAGTCATGGTTCAGCCAGAACCCATGGTGCTACATGCTGAACTTTAATTAGTACACAACAGAACAATATCTAGGGCGCATAGCACCAGATTTATCAGCAACTTTGAACTAGCTTGCCCCAGGGAAAAAATACATTGAACACCGTGACAAGAAAGTTTCATTTTGAAGGCCATGTAAATGTCAATTTTAAAAGCTGAAGTTGGAGGCTTAGAAACACTAGGGCAGGGTGGTCACAGCAGTTATTTGGAGGGCTCTCATTAGTGTTGGAGACAGAGCAGCCTTCAGTACTTGAAGATTCTGTGAACTTAAGGGTGAAAATTGTTCCACAGATGCCAGACAATTCTGTTGGAAACTTCTATGCACGAATTCACCCAAAATAGGATTTTAGAGCAGCACTAAATTGGAAGATTTTGTGGGATTGATTAAGAATGCCCTGCAAAATTTTACACGAGGAAAGAATAAGATACTGCAGAGTAACAATGTCTCAGATATGGTGGTCAACTCATCTTAAAGAGGAAGATAAAGTGCTAAGTAAAAGTGAAGAGGACTTTTGCATGTTTATTAGCTACCGTAGATTTCCTTTCTACTAGCTACTGGATGGGGAAAGCCCTTCTGGGGTATTAGTGCAGGTATCTTATCCGAAAGTAACCATCCTGATGGACAGTAAAACAGGCAACGGAGTTGAAGCATCTTTAAGTTTCAATGAACAAGACATGGTCCTTTTTCAAGAAGACTAATATATCAAAACCTTTAGTTCCTGTTGAAGGAGCCAAGCTAGTGTCCAATTTCTTGCCTGGGCTTGAGAATAAGCAACACCAATCTGTAAATTTTATCATTATAATGTAAGCTTTATCATATTATCGCGTTTTGGATAGAGATACGTTCATTTTTCAGCAAAATGGAGACATTTAAAAGAATTTCTAGCTTGGTAAAAATGTATCAGATTCTAGCCACTGAAAGAATGCAACCCTTTACTTTTAAGATTTAAATTTTTCTGGCAATTTTATGGTTTCTTGTTTACAGTGTTCAACTTCCAAATGCAGTGTCAGATAGAAAATTGAGTTTAACAATCTGAGAACCTCTTCTGAATAAGCACAATTAACAATTCTTTAGATCATCATTTCATCCCATTCAAGTAAAGAACTGAAAAACAAAAAGTTTCTGTAAGTTCACAAAGCAATTAGATCTCCTATACAGATATGATGAGAGAAGGGCAAAATAAAAAGATAAAAGAGCTTCTACCCTAGTTCTCTTAAGACATGCAAAAAAGCCTAGTATATCTTCGTTAGATCATGATACATGCGAACCCAGCATTTAATTTAACTGTGCAGTGTACTCTGTAGGTGCACTAAATGCAAAATTAACCGCAATGAAGACATATCAATAAGGAAAATGTTAGGAGACAATCAAGGAAGGACCAAAACAAGATGTTGCAATTAAAAGGAAGAAAGGTCATTCTTATTGTAAATCCTTCAAAAGCAAAATAGGTACAACAGTAGGGATTAAAGAAAAATTACCATGGAGATTAGGTCCCTCTAGGAAATGAAGTCATTGGGACACTACAATCCAATAATTCAGAAGCTAATCTAAATCTAACAGCAGCAGCAAAGATACTATACAACATGCCATGCAGAACTCAGCTTGAATAAATCTCTAACCATAACCCTCCAAACCAAGCTTTGAGTGAAAGGTTCCAAGAATTTTATGAATCATCCAACAACACTTCGGCATCTAGCATCTTTCTCCAACATTATTGTGCTCATCTTAATCTACTGGATTTAATGCTTGTAATGAGAGATTTTGCCGTATTGCATAAACTCTTCCTTCCCACCAGTCTCACCTTGAAATCGCTAGTTAACATATTTATCCTGTCTAGATCTCTGGCAACCTTACTTAGCTCAATCACCTGCTTCCTTGGGATTAAACCATAGACATGCAGACAATCACCGCCAGATATTTCACTTTTTAATGCAATTCTTAGCAAAGAATTAGACTCGAGATCTGTTGAACTGGTGTCATGCAAAACAGAGAAGCTGCCAAATTTGAGGTCAGGGGCATTGAACAGCATATCCACATCCTCAGTTTCTTCACTAGCATTATTTGGTCTTTCAGCTGAAAGTGTGGACCACCTCTTAGTAGCCCTCATAATATGAGCAGCCTCTCTCATCCCACTGAGAAAAGCTCCGTGCATTGTTGCTGGATACTGCTTATTAGTTGCTTCTCCAGCAAAGAAAACTCGATCTCCAACACTCTCCGCAAGAATATCATAATCATCTCCTGAAGCACCAATTGCAACATAAGAATAAGAGCCATAGGAGAACCGATCTTGGCCCCAGCGAGTACAAACTGCCTGAAGCGGATCTGGAACAGCTATTCCTTTAGGACTAAAAATACTCTTCAGAATTTCAAGAACTCTCTGCACAGCTTCTACAGGAGACATCTTTTCAAAGTTGACTGCTGCTTCCCCAGCCACAAGAGCTACAAGAAGGGGTCCTCCAGCCACTGAAGAGTAACTATAAAACAGAAAGAATTCACCCCTTGTACTTGAATCCTCTGTTAAATGCCCAAAAGTATCAATATCTCCACCCCAGAAATCATATGGGAACAAGATTGCAACTTTATTCAACAACCCAAACCCTAATCTTTCAATAGCATCTTTCTTCCGCTGTGGCAGCTCAGGTACAAACTGGATATCTCCCTTCTTAAGAACCCCCAATGGCACAGTACAAAGCACCATATTTCCTCGATATGCCTGCCCACCAGCATACACCAAAACTCCATCACTGCCATATCTTACACTGTCTACTGGGCGATTATAAAAGATTGGAAGGTTCTCTGCTAGAGCCCGTATAAACCTCTCATTCCCTCCAGGAATAAAACAATGATCTCCACCCATTTCATAAGGATCATCCTGATCCCAGTATGACATAGAAAGATTAGACATCAATGACGCATTCGCATACTCCAAGTTGGCCAAATGCCAATCTAAAAGCATCCTTTCTTGAGGGTCTTCTGCCACTCAGTACACTTGCCTAAACGTCTCTAGCGCTGTTCCCAATGAAACATCTAAAGACTTAACCTCCTCTAGCATTGCCTGCCTAAGCTTACAAACTCTGTCTAACAACTTATTGAAAGAAACTTCAACTTTAGAATCAATCTCCGAATTCACAGTTCTACCATTTGGCAGATATAGAGGACAGATGTCCCTCACCTTATGCAATGGATAACCTAGCTGCCTTGCAAGCACTCCCAGCGGATTTCCATTTATTCCCGTTAACACACTGCCACCTAGATCTGCTGCGGCCACAATGTCATTCTTATCACCATTCATCTTTTTTGTCCGAACTCTTCCTCCGGGACGCGCTCTACCTTCTAAAACCACGACTTTAAACCCCAGAAAAATCAACTGCCTCGCGGCTACTAAACCAGAAAGCCCGGCACCAATCACTATGACGTTAGCCTTTGTGATGCCTTCCGGCGACTTCAGTTTCATTTCTGTAATAGCTGGGGCAAGCCCAAAATTTATGTAGCCATGATGGAGTAGGAAACTGTAAGCAGAGTTGACAAGACCTTTATGCTCGGCCCGAATTGACTCCAAAGCATGATCCTTTGTAAGCCAAACAGAAGCATTAGAGCGCCACCTGGCGAGAATGTGGTTACGGACGACAATGTAATTGGCTTGCTCGACCCCACCAATTTGTGAGACCACGTTAGCCTCGATTTCTTCCTCAGTTAAGGAATCCACTGGAAACCCCACGGATATAGCAATCAGAGCCTCTATGTCAACTTCTTTAGCAAGGTCGGACAATTTACTGCTACTGCCGCTGCTGCCACCGCGGCGACGATGAATGATATGGGGCTTGGCATTGAGATCATCGTCTCCGAGGTCAGTTTCAGAATAGGAATACGCGGTGGAAGGTTTAGGATTGGGGCGCAGGACACGAAGCCCGGATGCGGCAGCAGCAGCAGTAGAGATCATGTCAGTAAAAAGCTTCTTCCGACGGCGCCGTTTCTTCGGCTGATGAGGACCAGGCTCCGTATCAGGAGGTGCCGGTTCGAGCTCCATTGCAGGTTGCGATTCGGAGGTGGGCTGAGATTCATTGACCGCTGCCCGTTCAAGCTCCATTGAGGCTTGCGATTCGGAGGTGGGCTGAGATTCATCGACTGGTTCGGAGATGCTATTAAGATGGGATTCTGAAACGGCAGGTTCTGGTATCGTTGGGGAAAGAGAAGAGGTGTTGGCGTTGATGTTTGGAGGATTATCTCCGGGGCTGACATTGTCGGGAACGTCGGCCGGCCGATCGGTCGTCTCCATGCACCGGCGGGCGAATTATCAAACTCAGGGAGCTAACGCTGGGCTGGAGAATAGAGTTCGAAACATCATAGTCCCTGTGGGAGAGTAGAAAAATTCTAGGGCTTTGACTTTGAGGGTAGAAGATTATAAAAAGGGCATCTTACAATGAACGCAGGGCGGTCATAGATCAAACTGAACGCCTGTAATGCGTTTAAATTATTTCAATCGACCTCGAATGACAGAATATCAATTATAATTAATAAGTAAGTTTTATTAATAATTAAACAATTATACAAATAAATTAAAGAATATCAACTTATCATATTATACAATAATAGAAAATAAAATTGCATCGTAGTAATAGTAAATAAATACGATATAATATATAAAAATAAAAATAAAAGCATAAAAATTTTTCAACATCCTCAATAATCAACATTACTATCATTAATATAAAAGGCTCAACTTCATTTTAATAAGTAGGATTGTGTGGAATGGAAAACAAATTGAAACAAGGATTCCAATGAAGACTGAAGCTCCGGAGGGGATTGGAGCTCTATCTTGGATAGTTGATGAGAGTAGAGAGTTTAGAGAGAGAAAGAGAAAAATGGGAAGAGAGAGAGAGATTTTTTAAGGGAGCCATTTCAAATTCAATCTTTAAAATTTAAAGACATTTCAATTTAATCAATTAAAGTAGATATCTTCTTTCATTTTTTGCTTGTTTTGCTACTCTTTCTAGAATTAGAAAGGCTTTTAGTTTTCTTGCATTTTCACACTACGCAAACTCTTACAAAAATATTCATTATGATTACAAATTATTTATATCCTTTTTAAAAAAATATATTTAAGATCAAACACTCATGTATTCACCTTTCCTTTCTTGCTCTTGCTTAGAAAATTTTCCTTCTATTTAAACAAATGTTAGTTCGTTAAATTTTTTAATATTTATATAGAGAGGGAAAAAATTCAAACTAACAGAAAATAGTATGTATATATATATATATATTGATTTTTATACTATAACTGTAAAAATTCTTTAAATAAGTCTACTGAAAATGTTATAGCAAAATTAGTTAAAAAATATTCAAACGTCCTTCATTTATATAATAGCAATACCATATACTCTTTATAAGTGTTTTGATTTTCACAATTTAATGAAATTTTAGTTTGTATAATTACGTTGGATAACTTGTGCTTATAGAATTTTGTTACCATAATATCACAGAATCTTGTTAAAATAATGAGTATATCGTTGAAAGAAAAAATTGGAACTGAAAAAAAAAAGAATGACTAAATGATATTCTTTAGAAGAGATTGAAAGAAAAAATTTAGATAATGTTTGGTTCGATCAAACACACAATTTGGTTTCATTTTTCTTATAAAAAAATTATTTTTCCGGAATTCAAAATAAAAACTCTTCAAACCAAACACAATCAAATACACAGTAATATTTTGGAGCCTTTTCCAATAGATATTTTGCACCTATTTTATTTTATGAAATGATGCATCATCCTTAAAAGAAAAAAAAAAGGAAAAATGTCTCGTTAGACCCCAAAATTAGCAGACAGTCACACTTAGGTCCTCGAAATATTACTTCAACTAATATAATTTTTTAATATTTAACGTACCTCACACTTTTACCATCACTTAAAGTGCAAACTCCCGTTAAATAATCCCATGCTCAAAACACGTCCACTTCTACAGGGTATATACATCATATTGTAGAATTTTATTTTTTAAAAAAATCACATGAACCACACGTAAAGGTACAAAAAATTTGATGAACCTAAAATAGATTATTTTATTGTCTCATTTGACAAATGTCATTAGAACTATTGTTGGAGTTGCTACAGGTACTAGTGTAAAACGGATCAACCTGCTTTGATCCATCGCGAGATACCCTTGAAATGGGAAGGAGTGAGTTGTCTCGTTTTTTTAGCTGGTTGAAAAACTTCAGTCGGTGGTCCTCAATAGCTAACCATCGAATTTTATAAAACGACGCGTTTTATAAAAAAATCAAAACAACGTTGTTTTGGGAAAAATATTTTTTAAAATTTTAAAAAATATCAAAACGATGTTATTTTGAAAAAATTAAAAAAATAATAGAAAAATAAATTGACCCGCTTTCGACCCACCTCGACCCGTAGACTAAACAAAAAGGATAAAAAAAGTCCACGTTTAAACTAGTTTATGTATACTAAACCCAAACTCGCATATTGTGATAATGCTAGCTACAGGATTGATGTGATCCCATTGTTGAATCAACTTTCCCTTAACATTGATTTCATCTTGATAAAGAAATCAAAAAAGAAGTTAATTTAGTAATGACATTTATTTTTTTCTATATTTTTCTTTTATATAAGCCTCATATTAATTTTTTTTAATTTTTTTGATTAGATGAATATATCCTTATAGATGATATGCGTGCTTGGTGTGTGTGTGGGGGGTTTTGGCTTGAGGCGGAGAATGATAACAAAATTACATTAGAGGCACGTAAATATTTAAGTATTAAAAAAGAATTTTGAAAACTTAAGTGTAATTTATTTCTAGCTTTGGACACTACATGCTCATTTTCCCTTCAAAAGATCTCTACCCGACGATACCAAGTCAAACAGTCAATCTATGAGGGTCCACTCATACATCACAAGTATTAAAAATCCCAACAGATCAGCGGTGGACAAAGCTCGACTTGGGAGCATCACATGAACTTTACAGCAGACGAATGCACTCTTACGAAAACACACGAACAAATCAGCCCTCTCGAAAGCCCTCTCTCTTCTCTCCTTTTGGTTGGAGCCTCATCTTCACCATAACCGAAACGCTCCTGTTCTGCAGCAGTGTCCTAGATTCTCCGGCCAGCGAACCCCCACCACCAAGAAACTTATTTCAGCCCATCACCGAGCAATTATCGCGGCAAGATTCTGGTCTGCAATCGATTTCTACCGCCTCCTGTGCTCGGTTCAATTGTTTATGTTTCCTCATTCTTGTCTGTTCTGTGTATTTGAGTGAGAAAAATATGCATTTGGAATTTAAGTTGCCAACTGTATATTAGGAACGGTAAAAACCCTACTTTTACTCGTTCTCCTGGTATACAATTTGAAGTGCAAAACACGTAAAATGACTGATAAACTTTTGTTGTTAGCAAAAAGGTTGTTTTTTAACTGTATGTGATGTTAGGATGTTATCTCTGATGCTTGGCCGAACTGAAGCAAAAGGGTATTGCCCTTTTATTCTTATTTCAAGATACAATTGGGAGTGGGGGTTAGTATATGGTTAGGGTCATGAGTGAGGCATCTTTTTTTTTCCTTTTCTGTTCTATTTATTCCTGCACGCAACTCCATGTTCCTGATAATCTTTTATAGTTAGCAATAAGTATTTCATATGCCTAATGCCTTGATGGCTTAATTAGCTACTGCGTGACTGCCGCTATGTTTCTTCACATTGAAGATTTTAACAGGTTCCAATTTGCAAGCCTGAAGATTCTCTGTATATTTGTTTGATTCCATGCTTGCAGAATCTCATAAGAAAGGCAACTCCTTATTTTACAAGTTGTTTTTCTAGTCAGGTAGAAAAGATTGAATGGCAATTATACCTTGTGGAAGTACATGGGTGGCTCGTTATGGAGTTCAGCCTCAATTTATGTTTGGATACAGAATCAAAAATCAATTTTCTACACCGCTGCATGGGTGAGCTATTTTTCAGAACTATATAAATTAATCTCTCTTATCGTTCTATTTGTGTTACTGGGACTCTTATTCTTTGAAATGATTCAAAACTTGCTCTGCTGTTGAAAGATTATGATTAATCTCCAATGCCTTTTTATTTCTAGATTTATTTTCTTTGGTCAGAATGTGAAGAGGGGTTTGCTTTCACAATCTTGAGAATTTAATGTTCACTAGTCTAACACGGGGCATATGGATAATGAAAGTGTGGGAAGAAGAAAAGGGCCTTTGTTTCATGTTGAGTCTATGGCTTTTTAAAGGAAAACCAAAAACTAAATAGCCCCAGGTTTCTTTATTATGAGGAAATATAATACACCTGGAACAAACCTAAACTGTTAAGGATTGAGTCCTTCATCAGATTGTTATTATGATATTTTTAGAAAACTTTTGCTAGCTTCTATCTTACTGGTACAGTGATACTATGTTATTCGTAACATTGACATATTCATCCAGATCAGATGTCACCATGGGTGTGAACATGTAACTTTGTAAAGTATTCCTGCTTTGGTATTTCTTGGGAAACTTTGAACCAGAACCTAGGGAGGGAAAATACTCCATTGCCATAGTAATGTAACTGATCTGGAAATAGAAAAAAATAGATAAAAAATTTTCAAAACTTGAAGATCTTAAGCTCCACATGTTGACTAGTTATTGATGGTATTGCTTTTTTCCATCTTCAGTGCGATATCTGGGATTCTGATAAATGGCCAAAATGGGAGGTGAACTTTCACCGTGGTTGCATTTACCTCTTTAACATGCCTGATTTATGTCTAAATCTCAAAACTCCTCAGTAATGTTGGATGAACTATATTTTCGTATCTATTAATTATGATAGTTGCTTGGTTCAAGCCCACTAGAATGTTTCCTAATCAGGTAGGTCTATGTTTAAATCATAAAGTGATTTCTCTACTGTACGTTGGATGTATATTTCCTTGTATATAAAATTTAATTTTGGAAATAGGCTGTGTAAAATCTTGTCCCGTTTTAATTAACTACAGTAGGCAAGATATCAGGAAAGGAGATACACTACTATTGCTTGGATGTTTCCTAATGTAGAGGAAAAGGGGTTATGGTAAAGTTTCACTTTTAGAACTTGTTTGGGCTTTGATTCAATTGTAGTTTACTATCCTTTAGTGATAGGAAAAGTGTTTACAAAGCTGTACATGCTGCTTTTGCATGTAGCAAACTATATTGTTGATTATCATTTTCTCTCAACTAGATTGGCACATTTTTTTGGTCGAGTTCTCCTGGTTCTTGATCTGAATTCTCCTGCCCCTTCCCCCAAATTGATTTTAGGTTTAGGTTCTTTTGAACATTATGCTATATTTGCCAAACTCATGAATTTGATGCATTTGTGCGAAGAGATATAGCTGACTGCTGAGGTTCAATCCTTTTTGAAGTGCAAGATCATACTTTTGGACTACTTTATATAATTGACTGTGCCTTTCCAAGGCTCATGTGTGTTGTTGTTCTTAATTGTGAATGGTGTCTCTGTTACCAGGAAATAATAGGTTTGAAGATAGCTATATATGCATCCTGCTTTCTTTTCGTGATAAAGTTTTGCACTATGCACACACATATGTATACATTCATCTCTAAGTCCTTATTTTTCATCGATGCAGAGGTTCAAGCAAGATTAGAGCGCTGGCATCTCCAAGTTCTTTAATCTTCTCTCAAGGTTCCTTGCATGCACTTTTTGGTACAGGTTTATATAAAAAGTCATATCCAAGGAGTGCACGTTTTACTGTTAGAGCTGATGGAGTAAGATGCTATTTTGGTTTTTTTATTTTTTTAAAACTGTCTCACTTGTGATATGTTTTGATTTGTGATAATTTGTTAATTTTTTGGGGCATTTGGATTTCTGTGTACAGGATTTTTATTCTGTTCTTGGTGTCTCTAGAAATGCCAGCAAGTCAGAAATCAAAAGCGGTGTGTACTGCCTGACTGTTCTCTAAGATTATTATGTTGTATTAATGTTTTTCTTGTATATTCTAGATATGAGGTAATTGCTCTTAGCAGTTGGCTGGACCTTTTTTGCTTGTATCAAGGCATATTAGTTTAGTTGGATATAGTGTTTACATCCTGCAATTCTCCCGCTGCGAAAATTCCTAATTATTTCTGTTCAAAATGTGCGAAAATTATTCTCAGTGCTCTCCGCTTGTTCTCATCTAAAGTTTGTTTCTTTATGCAAATATAGCCTTTCTGAATTAGTATATCAAGCTTGAAATTGGCTATTTCTTACTTGATCTGTCTAATCCTCAAATGAGACCAGCTGTTCTCAAGACTATTCCCCCATTTGTTAATGCCTTATCTAAACTTGGATTTCTGAATGTTAGATTTGAAATCGGTGCTTGTTGAAGGGGGGATAGTGAGATCAAGTTCCCCCCTCCCCCCCAAAAAAATAAAACGCTACAAAAAAAAAAAGAGTAAGAAATGTAGATAAATTTGTTCTAGTGGCAGTTCATTAAGCTTTTCCTGAGTTTATAAAGACATGCAGTAGTAGTAATAAGTTGTATTATTGTCACCTGAGTGAGAAAACTGTATACTCCAATTATTCCAGTTAAGAAAAGTGTGGGCTCTGGGGATTGTTCATAATAAAAAGCAACTTAATTGGGATAAAGATGATGGAAAGTTACTAGGAGATTTTAGGATATATCCTCAGGGCTAGGAGTATATCCAGACCTTTAACATTGCAGTAGAGGGTCACTCAGGACACGTGTATCTTTTTAGATTTAAATACCTCAGTGCAAATGAAGAGGTTTTCTTGTAAGCTAACTTGGATTCATATGGATGTGCCTTTTCCTTATTATGGGAGTCCAGGAGCAATGTAAAAGATCAGTAGTTACTCTGACATGATTTTCCTAGCAACTATATCTCCAGTAGAAACTGAAATTGGAGCTGGAGAACTTCAGTAGCAACATGAAAAGATATGTTACTGTCCAACTAAATACTTGGCTAGATACTCGTAGGCAATCTGGAATAGTTGGTTAGAACCTATTACATGACCAAAATTTAGGTGATTTTATTTAAAAGAGAGAGATTAAAGCTTCATGTTTTGTTTGGTATTTATGTCTTTTGATAAGAAGAATGTTAGTGGTCTACTTATCGTGGGAAGATGTGTAAAATGTTGGATTAGTAGGTTCAGATGCTCAGAAGTGTAGTCTTGTGGAATTTAAATCTGCTAGATGAGGTTGGAAGTCAAACAAGTAGAATCCAATACCCTTTAGTTTACTTTCACTTGTACAACATTTCTTCTCCTATTGAGAAAACCTTTAAGATTGTCCTGCCTAATGTGCTACAAGGAAAGTTAATTTGAAACATCAACATGGTAAAATACGCAGCTTGTCTTATTTGGGCATTTATAAATTTTTATTTGCTTGGCAGCTTTATGAATTTAATTCCTTGCTGTATGTTGGCCTTGGTACTCTTGCTTTAGTATTGATAGTGCATGTTACCTTCCTCTTACCTTTCCCGTGCAGTTCTAAGACTACTACATGCATGATGCACCTGCAGCAACCTGATTATGCATGAGCTATACTTATATTATGGTTTTCCTCTTATAGAATTTTCTTTGGTTATCTATCTGATAGTGCAATTCAGTTATTTAGTTGCAGCTTGAAATACTCCACCTTTTTCTATAAGCTTTCGATCTTGTTTATTCTCTGGGAATGTGTATATTATTGTTCCCTTTTTTGTTTGATAGAGAAAGGTATTGAATGCTTTTTAATTGTTATTTTTTTTTCTTGAATACTCAGCTTATAGGAAGCTTGCCCGAAGCTACCATCCTGATGTGAACAAGTAAGTTGTGTTGCCACTTTAAGCTTAGAAACATTTCAACTTTATGGTTTGATGATCTTCTTAGAAATTGTTATTTGCATATATTTTGGATGAACTATGGATAATTTCACTCCAAATGGTAAGCAACTGAATAGCCTGCTCCATGTGTATGTCTAATGTTTGTCTTTGGAGATGCCCTAAACAGTGAGATTAAATTCAACACTTTCTCATTTATATACTCATTATTGTTTTTAAGATCCTATAGCGAAATCCTGCATATATGTGCTCTGAAAAATTTGTGTATGAGAAAGAAGATACCTTAGCAGGGTAATGAATGCACTACCCTTAATTAGGCAGCAGAGACACGATGAGATTAAATTCAGCACTTGTTGTGTAGTTCATATATTATTGGAACAAGAATGGCTGCATATGAGGACTTTTGAACAAGAGTGGAATTCTTTCAATTGGCACTCCATAGTCAGTTGCGATTTAGTTTTGTTTGTTACCTAATAGGTGAATGGCTGTATATGACCTTATTACTTGTACCATTTGATGACCACAGTACTGGACCATATTATTTCCTTTATTTGTGATGTTTTGGAATAGATCCTTGGTTAGTTAGTGTATGTTCTGAAAAATAAATTTTTCTTCTTCTTTTTCGTTGTGAAACAAGTTTAATAATTTATAGATGCTAGTCAAACTTAGACTTTAATCAAGTTTTCATTCTGTAATAAAAGATGTTTGATCAGATGTAAACTTAACAGATCTTGAGATCCCAAGATAGAGCATTACATTTCATAGGTCTTTTTTCACGCATTTTTACTGCTTGTTGTTTGATTCTACTAAATTCTTAACTCTCCTCTCATTATTCACATGCAGAGAGCCTGATGCAGAAAAGAAATTTAAGGAGATCAGCAATGCTTATGAGGTATACTATTGATTTTTGCAGTCTTTGTTTTCTTCATGGCTTCCTCAGAAATGCAGATTTTGCGCAGCTTATTGGTTGAGCTTGTGCTCTATTACATGTCAAACGTTGCATTGCAGGTTTTGTCAGATGATGAGAAACGTTCCATTTATGACAAGTATGGGGAGGCTGGGCTCAAAGGTTCTATGGGCGTGGGGGTGAGTTTGTTGTACTGAGAGGAAGCAAAGAATTCCCTTTTATGGATTGCTTATATTGTCTACTTATATACTGACATGTTGTTCCTTTGTCTTGTAGGATTTCAGCAATCCATTTGATCTGTTTGAGTCGCTTTTTGATGGCTTTGGTGGTATGGGCATGGGAGGAGCAAGAAGCTCCCGGAACAGGGCCACAGAAGGTGAAGACCAGATATACAACCTAGTTTTAGATTTCAAAGAAGCTGTTTTTGGGGTTGAAAAGGAGATTGAAATAACTCGACTTGAGAGCTGCGGTACCTGTGAAGGGTCGGGTGCAAAACCAGGGACCCGGCCGACTAAATGCAGCACATGTGGTGGCCAAGGTCAAGTTGTCTCTTCAGCAAGGACCCCATTGGGTGTCTTCCAGCAAGTAATGACTTGCTCTTCTTGTGGTGGGATGGGGGAAACATCCACTCCTTGCAACACGTGTGGTGGTGACGGCCGGGTGAGGAAATCAAAACGGATTAGCTTGAAAGTACCTGCTGGGGTGGATTCGGGCAGTCGGTTAAGAGTCCGGTCTGAGGGTAATGCTGGTAGAAGAGGGGGACCCCCTGGGGATCTTTTTGTTATAATAGATGTTCGTCCGGATCCTGTGCTGAAGAGGGACGACACAAATATTCTCTGCACTTGCAAGGTTTCTTACATTGATGCTATTCTGGGAACAACCATGAAAGTCCCTACAGTGGATGGAATGGTTGATCTCAAGATTCCAGCTGGTACACAGCCAGGGACGACACTGGTCATGGGAAAGAAGGGTGTACCTCTTTTAAACAAAAGCAACATGAGGGGTGATCAGTTGGTAAAGGTTCAAGTCGAGATCCCAAAACGGCTTAGCAGTGAAGAGAGAAAGCTAATTGAAGAACTTGCCAATTTGAACAAGGCCAAAGCTCCAAACAGTAGAAGATAGTTGAGGGGTTGGGGTCGCTGCTGCTCGTAATCACATCCTTTCTCTCCAGATTCAGATTTGAGTTGCGTTGTATTAGGCATTTTTGACATGTGATCTTCTTTCAGCCTACACGCAACGCCTTCTTCCAGTCATTAGGAATTTTTTGGGGGGTTAATTTTGTACTCTGTTCTATACTAACATTCAAGGAAATGAGTAGAGGCTAGAGAAAGTGAGAGTTTTATATGTTTTCACCCCTTTGGACTCAAAAATATGTCGTATACCTTTTGACTTTCTTTACAATTATAATTATGTTAAAGTGGAGTGTACATTTGTTCAGTGATTGCTGGCGTAATTCTCTTGGTACCTAATACAATCTGAGATTTCCTTTATCATCATATCTTGGAAAAGAATGCAGGTGCTGCTGAAGTTTCTTAATTTTTCCTTGTATTTGCATTTAGTATTGATTATTGGCTTCATGGAAGAAAATTTCTTATTGTGGGATTTTCGGGTTGCTTGGTAGTTGGGAGATTGAGCCTTCGGTGTTCCAGAATTGCAGTACATGAGTAAGCTTTAATTTTTCTGATATTTCGGTTGAAATCGATCCAAACCTCAATAAGTCCGGATTTGAGATCTGCACCTGTGTATTTTGCCTATGAAAAGACTACTATTCCTCTCTTCTTGGGCAGACTTGAATGAGTTGGGAGATATTGTGTGAAATAAAGTTTGTTTCTATAATCAGAGTCTCAACTCTAATAGTTCCTTCTTGAAGTTTATGTTTTTGTATGTTTTAGCTTGTTTATGCGATAATTACGAAGAATAAGAGGATTAGAAAAAAACTAGAAGCAAGTAAACCTGGGAACCGGGTCAGGAAAGACCTAAAAATAGATGTGGATTGGGGTGAGAGAGGCTCGAACTCTCGACCTCAGGATCACTCTAAAGCTATGAGACCTACGCGCTAGCCAACTGCGCCACCACCCCTCGATGTGATTATTTAGCGCTAAAGGATAATTCTAATGTAGTTAGTTTTCGAATCTTTAAATTTGACTTGAAAACATTTTGGTTGGACATCCGTTCCGCTGGATGCTGAAAACTCTGGCCTCTACCCAAAATGGCCTTGTTTTTAAAATATCAAGACTAAAATGGCCATGTTTGGAGAGGGAAGCTGCATCTTGCCATATCCAAGGAGACCAATAACGCCCTCAGAAATTAGTGTCATTGTGGACGGTGAAATGATGGTAGCTCTTGAAATGCAATAATGCCAACTCGGTTAGCTCTTGAAGGTATCTCATTGGCGTTATTGCTTTCAGAAGTGGCCTACCTCTCATTCCTCTCTTCTTCCCGGCGGCATCTCCAACTTGCAGAGACTTATGGTCACAAAGTAGCCTGAAATTTGGGGGACAGAGGTTTATATAGGGATAGTTACTAAGTAAAAAATAGAATTGGGAGTGGTGAACAGAGACTCGGCTACCCAAATGGGCGTAGGTACTCAAGAGTTTCTGTATCACTACTGAGTGGATCGTCATTGCGCCCGGAGAAGATTAACGCTGCAATTTTGGAGTAGCGTGGAGGTTCTCTCAGATTAAAAAGGCTTGAACAAATTAATCTTGCTATATTGGGTTCATCGTTTGTAGCAAAAGAAAGATGGAAGAATGGAGAGCTCGTGCTGATGCTTGCAGTAGCAGACCGCAGCAAGGAGAAATAGGGCGGGTTTAAGCACAGAGACATAGCATTTCGAGTTTTTCACCTGTTAGGCCATGTTCTGAGTTCCGCAAACGGTATAAACCTGTTTAGCACCTTCTTTTTTCCTTTCTTTTTTGTCCTCCTCGTATACCTTTTCTCCTATTTGTAGCTTTGATTTCCTTCTGTGCTGCCCGGCGTCCTTGTAGGAAAAAACGCCATTGACAATGGCGTTATTGCCATGAATTTGCGGCAAAAAACGCCATTGGTAATGGCGTTATTGTCATGAATTTTGTGGCTGTTATTCTCGGCCAATGGCTGGTCAATGACGCCATTATGTTTGGCGAGACCATGGATTGTTCTTCAATGGCGAGACCTCACGAAAAGCCTCATGCCGTTTGTCTTCCGTTTCCGGCACAGGGACACATAAACCCCATGTTCAAGCTGGCAATTCTTCTTCACAGCAGAGGGTTTCTGGTGACCTTCGTCAACACAGAGTACAACCACAGGCGCCTGCTCAGGTCTAGAGGCCAGCAGTCTCTCAACGGCATGCCTGACTTCAAGTTTGAGACCATCCCAGATGGGCTTCCTCCTACTGACGCCGATGTCACCCAAGATGTCCCTTCTCTTTGTGACTCCACCAGAAAGAATTGTTTAGCCCCGTTTCGGGAACTTGTACAGAAGCTGAATTCTTCTGCAGATTCGCCACCTGTGACTTGCATCCTTGCCGATGCTATAATGTCGTTTTCTGTTGTTGCTGCTGAGGAAATTGGTGTTTCCTGCGTTTGCTTCCGAACCACAAATGCCTGCTGCTTCTTGGTGAACAGATACTTGCCTCTTCTTGAAGAAAAAGGACTCGTCCCTCTCAAAGGTAAAGTCCATTTCCTTACACTATATGTTTCTGAGAAGCAGTTTTCAAATTTCAATTGGAGAACTGATCATTTATATCTGAAATTGATATTGAGTTACGATTAGTGGTTGATGTTAAACCATTGTTTGTTCATTTGGGTGGTCTCTAGTGCTTGTTTCTAGACATAATCTCTTGATAATTTCTCGCAGATTCTACTTACCTAAGCAACGGATACTTGGAAATGACTCTAGACTTCATACCAGAACTGAGAAATTTACGTCTCAGGGATTTGCCAACCTATATACAAAAGACAGATCCTCTAAGTGAGTTCATGCTGAACTTCATCATTGAAGAAGCCGCTGGGGCTTCAAGAGCATCAGCCATAATCTTCAACACTTTTGATGCATTGGAGGTCCAAATCTTGAACTCTCTGTCAAGAATATGCCCTCCCATCTTCACCATTGGCCCAGTTCAGTTTCTAATCCATCAACTTCCAGAGAAGAGCCTGCAATTTATCGGAGGAAACCTTTGGAGGGAAGAACCAGAGTGCCTCCAGTGGCTTGACTCTAAGTCCCCAAGCTCCGTGGTGTACGTGAACTTTGGCAGCATCGCAGTTCTGACTCCAGAACAATTGATAGAGCTAGCCTTTGGATTGGCCAACAGTAACAAGAATTTCCTGTGGATAATAAGGTCTGATTTGATCGCCGGAGACCGCGCAATATTACCACCAGAATTTCTTGAAGAAACGAAAGAACGAGGCCTAATTGCTAGATGGTGCCCGCAAGAGCAAGTGCTGAACCACCCCTCTGTTGGAATTCGATGATCGAAAGCTTGACCAGTGGTGTGCCGATGCTGTGTTGGCCATTTTTCGCCGATCAACACATCAACTGCAGACTTGCATGCATTGAATGGGGTGTTGGCATGGAAATCAACAGTCAACATTTGGATAGAAATGAAGTGGAGAAGCTGGTTATAGATGTGATTGATGGAGAAGATGGTAAAAAAATGAAGAAGAAAGCAGTTGAATGGAAGAGAAAAGCCCAGGAAGCTACTGGAACGGCTGGTTCTTCACTCTTGAATTTGGAGAAATTAATTAAAGAGGTACTCCTAGGATCCAAGCCCTAAATGACTATTCATCATAGACTCCTGGTAGAAGAAATTTCATTGAAAATGCAGTCACTTTGATGAAAATTTTATCTGTAAAAGACTGCCTTGATTTAAGCTTTGGCCTTGAAGTTATTTTGCTATTCCTTTTCCTACTTATTAGAGAGATTGGTAATTTTCATTTTTTCTCTTGAGAGAAACTTTTACCCAAAGGATTGCATGAAGACCAATACCTAATATGTAATCTTCATTGCTCAATATTGAAGCTGCCACTTCATGCATTAGAATTTGCCTTGGAATTTTTTCTGTTTAGTATACTAATTAAATTGTATCATATGAAATTATGTGATTAGTTTAAGTTTATTAATTTTTATTTAATAATTTAATTGATATATTAAATAATATAATAAAAATGTATTGAAAAATTCAAAGTGATATAAATAAGATCAACGCATGAAGTATTAGGTCTGTGAGGGGAACCCGGCGCTAATGTTTACTATTTACCGTAGGGTGGATCAACAAATGGAACAAATCAGGACACGAGGACATTGACTCTATGGTGTCATTTGATTTTCGATTTAATTTTTTAAAAATTTATAAAATCAATCGAATCAAATATTTTTTTAAACTTAATCAAAATAAATTTATTTAGTTTAGTTCAATTAAATTTTAAAATTAAAAAGCAATAATAAAAATACATATCAAAAATATGTTCTTACTTAAAAAATATATTACATAAAAGTATTAAGTAATAATTTTATTTTTAAAAATTCAATTTCATAGAAAAAATTTATTTTAATAATATATTTTTACGTTAAGAACTTATTATTAAAATATGTTATTATATAATTTTTTAAAATTTTAATTTTTCGATTCAATTTTTTATATGAGTTCAGAAATCAAAAATAACTATATAAAATTTTTAAAAATTGAATCAAATCAAAAAAATCAAAAAATCAAACTAAAATATAAATTTAAGTTTAATTAGATTTAATTTTTTAAATTATACGAATAATGAAGACTTTAATTAACTCTATTATTGTCATTCCCTTTCAATCAATTGCCTGGACATCTGGTCATTTAGTATGGTCTATTTATGTTATAAACTCTCTCTCTCTCTAGGTGCTTCGCTACATCTGACTCTTCCGTGTGGAGAAACTTTATGGTGGTAGCTGTGTAACTAATCAGCATCTCATAAGTTACATTCTATCCAATCATATGAAGCCACGTATAATATAGGTCCTATCATTATCACTTACTCATTCATCAATAAAGGGACCCACAATATACGTGGCTTCATGTGATTGGACATAGTATAACTTATGGGATGCTGATTAGTTACACAGCTACCACCATAAAGTTTTTTCTTCCGTGTGAGATAAAAAAAGTATTAGCACCTTGTATAAACTTTTTATTCATGTCACTTCAATTAGTGGAAGTGATTTTATCAGTTAAGTTGTTTCTGGAATGATTTTTACATGGCTTAGGGCGCATTTAGATTAGGTTTTGAAATATAAAAATTTTTGTCTTAAATTATTACAGCTTAATCTCACTGACTTATTTTTTTGTATTTTTGGTTCATTATCTTTAGAGTAATATATAAAATTAGTCTCTGAATTATCTTAATTATTATAATTTAATTTCATAACTCATATTTTAGTATTTTTTAGTTTATTATCTTTAGAGTCATTTGCAAACCAATCCCCAAACTATTTTTATTGTTGTAATTTAGTCTCACAACTCATATTTTAATATTTTTGGTTAATTATCTTTTTATATTTCAAAATTTAAAATCTCAAATACTATTAATATGACGGAGACTAGTAAAAATATATACTTGCATTTCATGTGTCTTGACAGTGTATAGACAAATTTGTCTATTCACAAGTTTTATCTTTCAAAATTCATGGCACATGCGATTAGAATTGAGTTTTTTTGTTAAATCAAATAAAATTGCATTTGACAAAAGAACGAAGTGAGAAAAAAAGGCATATATTTCTCAAATCCTAATTCTTGTATTGTATGATTTATCATTTTTGTTTGGGTAAAATGATAAATCTCAAGGACAGGAATTGTGATTTAAGAAATATGTGATTTATTTTTTTGTCCAATTTGATTTTAATCGATAACTAAAAAAAATCAATTTCAGTCTCACATATCTTGAATTTTGGGAGAAAATTTCTTGAATGGACAGATTTACCCTCCACTAGAATGACAGATGATATGCATACTTATGTCTTCATTAGTCTCTACCACATTAATAATATTTGAAACTGTAAATATTGAAACATATAAAAATAATAGATCAAAAATATTAAAGAGTGTATTGTGAGATTAAGTTACAATAATTAAGATAGTTTGAGAACTATTTTTATAGATTATTCTAAATATAATAGATTAAAAATATTAAAATATGAATTGTGAGATTAAGTTGTAACAGTTAAAATAGTTTGGAAAATATTTTTATGGATTGCTTTTACTTTTATATATTAAAATTTGACATAAAGTATTTGTTAACTTATGTATTTTTTATTTTTTATTATATTAAATTATTTTTATAAAATAATTTAAATTTTTATATAAAATCTTGTGTATGATTAAACACTATCAAAAGAAATGAGAGAGACAATACTAATTTATATGCAGATAAGTAGTGCAGAAGTGGAGAGAAATCGATCGACGGACTGAAAAGAATATGACGGTTGAAAAGAAGTGGAGAAGGAAAGAAAATGAAAAACAAAGCGGTTGAACCGAAGAGAAAGGCCCATGAACCTACCGGAACGCATAGCTATTCTTCTTTCTTCCATTTGGACCAGAATCTTTCTTGCTCGGTTGGTTCAAAGCCCACCGCCTTCAACCGGTCAAATCCTTCTCTCTTGCATCAAGAAGTCCCATCTTCTCCAGAGGAGTAAATAGTGTTTAAATTTTTTATTTTTTATTTTATAAAATAACAAAATATAAATTATTTATAAAAATAAAAATAAAAAAACTACTATAATTATTTATAAACTATTTTACTTTTCGCATTTTGTCTAAATTTTTTTTTAATCTTTTCATGGTATACACAAACTATTGAGAGTGGCTTTGAATGGACAAAAATAGTTTGACAACACGTGCAAGGGGTGTCATCGTATTGAAGGATTTCGCTGAATATGATAAATTAAGTATTCTAAAAATAGTTTGTATATATAATAAGATAAAAAATTAGATAAAATATAAAAAACAAAAATAATTTATGAATAATTATAATAATTTTTTTAAAAAGTAAAATTCAAGTGAAAAAAATTATATGAAGAAAACTCAATTCAGATACACCATACCATGCCGTTTAAGAAAAGGAAAATATTGCTTTTCTTAACCTTAATTTGGTTCACAAACTGAGAAGGGGAGAAAGAAGAGTGGTATTTATTTGCTTTCACTAAGGAAATGAAATCACATTTACTTCTTTTTACTCGTTAAGGATTAAAAGAAAATAAATTTTCAATTCATCAATTTCAGAAAGGACTATTTGGTACATCTCATCTTTAATCACTTTTCAACAAGCCAGAGGACATGTCCAAATTTAATAGGGTCCTTACTTTTCTATCTCTTCTGGCTCCAACCAAACCGCCTATTAACTTAAAATCCATTGCCACGAAGTGATCTTAAATTGGAAAAGACGTCAGATGCTACAACGCGATCTTGTTTGAAGAAAAATGTAAAGAAGTAAACATGGGTGACGTTGCAGCATTATCGTGCAGATGGGCTGCCTACTAGAAACGGCAACTCTTTCAAGTTTTCCATGCAGGAGTTGGTTAAGCATATGGTCCTGCTAGTTTCTTGAAGGCCAAAGCAATTAAATTGCAATTTGGCTGACCCCCCCCCCCCCGCCTTTTATTTCAACCTTCTCAACTTGGCAAAGTAATTCTCTAAGGAAATTACATTTTACCTTTTTAGACCTTTCTTCCAAAAATCAAATAAACTCTTAAGCCTACACCGGCGGCCCAACTCTTTCCCTATACATCGTCGAGTCATTAGGCAAATAGGTTAATCAAAATATTAAAATAATTTTTTTAATCAAATAAAAAATTATATAATATGAAATTTGTCCGGACCGGTACACTTGTTTAATTTTAATCTAGTACTAATATTGTTCCATTCTTTTATGCCCAGGTCGGTTACATAGACATCATTTAATGAAAATGTCGCGGATGATGAGGAGGGTATGCCGTAGGGAATGGTCTCAAAACGAAAATTTTGGTCCATTTTGGGACTGCGACCTCATGCCCTGTAAGCCCTTGGCTCCAATAAATGTGTAAAAGATTTTTTATTATTTTTTCTTTTTTCTTTCAATTGTTTCTGGAAAAATGTTCATAGATACTAACGCATATAACAGTAATTATATTTCATGACAACAACTATTACTATACTCGAAGAAAAAGATGAGGGCGAAGATAAACCATATAAAATGCTGGCCAAGTATATAAGAGTTACTCCATTAACGTATTTATTTGAATACTTTATTTTCCGGTCATAGATGAATTGGCTTAAACAGAATTTTGTTCTAAAATTAAATTTAAAATTTTAAGTGTCAGACTCACATCTCATCTTACATATAATTTAATTTTTACTAAATTTAAGACAAAAATTTTAAAATTAAACTATATCCAATCATATTTAATCAACAATATCATATATGTCTAATTCTGGGATGGAAATAGTTTTACAATGCAGCGTTTGTATTCCCAGAATTATACAATTTTGCTTCTCTTGACCTACGAATCAAATAGTAAATTATCAAACAAGCACTGTGATTCCAAGAAATAATGCACAATTATTAAAAGCCTTAATTTTTTTTTACAGCTTCCAATATATTGCCGAAATTCACATTGGACTGTGTTTAATTTGGCAAAAGCACCTCTTTGAGGAGTTTGTCAAAGTTAATCCATGAAGATCCATCAGGCGGCATGGCGGCCTCTTCCGCCTTTTTCTTCCACTCCATGGCATTCTTCCTCATCTTCTTCCCCTTCTCACCTTCCATCAGAGTTCTCACAAGCTTCTCCACCTCATCTCTCTTCACATCGTTGTCTATCTCCATTCCTATGCCCCATTCCACGCAACTGTACCTGCAGTTGGTCTGCTGCTCGGCGAAGAAGGGCCAGCAGATCACCGGAACGCCGCCGCAAATGCTCTCCAGAGTTGAGTTCCATCCACTGTGGGTTAGGAACCCTCCAACAGCAGGGTGCTTCAGGACTCGCTCCTGTGGACACCAGCTGGCCAACATGCCTCTTCCTTTAGTCTCGGTAACGAATTCCGGTGGCAACATTGCTGTTTCGCCGGCAACTATGTCGGGCCTAATGATCCACAGGAACGATTTCATGCTGTTTGCAAGTCCCCATGCAAACTCAATGAGTTGCTGGGCAGTCATCACAGTGATGCTGCCAAAGTTCACGTACACAACTGAGTTGGGTTCTTTGCCATTGAGCCAGTCGACGCAGCCTTGATCTTCCTTCCAGAGATTTGAACTTATTGATTTGAGACTTGCATCTTCGATTTGATTGAGCATCAACTGTAAAGATCCAATTGCATAGACACGAGGATACATTGCTGAGAGACCATTTATAACGTCATGTTCTAAAGCATCGAAGGTGTTTAAGATTAAAGCAGAGGATTTTGGAATATTCTCAGCTTGGCTCTTAAGAAAATTGAACATAAGATCATTAGGATCCGTTGTTCTTATGAAACTTGGGAGATCCCTCAATCTTATGTCCTTCATTCCTGGAACCCAGTCGAGTGTTGTTTCGAGATAGCCGTTTGTCACATAACTCATATCTGTGGATCAAGGACAAAAAGTGAGTTTAACAAAATCGTAATCTTGAATCCAGAACCAAGAAAAAAAAAACAGTTCTTTTTGGGAGTAGATGGGGGTAGGTGTGATCTTCTCAATACCAAAATTTGGAAGTCTATAAGTTGCATTGCCATATCCTTAAGGATGAAAGCCCCTTGAATAAACTGTAAGAATTTCCCACGTGGTCAAGGGAGAATGGAGCTTTCCACCGTCCACAACGAATATTTGAAAATATATTGAACCAATACTTGGTGTTTGTACAAGAAAGAAAGACAAACTAGAAACAGAGACACAAATGAATTCCATTAACATTGTTCGTAATTAGAAAACTTCAAAATTTCTTTATGGACAGTGTCCTAGTCGAATAGCATAGGCATACCAGGGAGAGGGGTGTATCCCCTTTGTATCAGGTGGGGGTACTGGGCGTAGCCGAGCAAGCCACAGGCACTAGTAGTCCAGAAAAGCACATCAGGAAGGCGAAACTGCCGGGCAGCTTCGAGAGTGAAGCTCATAACTCCATCAGAGACTATGCAGGTCACGGGAGGGACGTCGGGCGCAGCGTTGTTGAGGCTGGAGATGAGGCTGCAGAAGGGTGCTAAGCAGTACCTGGAGGTTGAAGCACAGAGGGAAGGTATATCTTGAGTAGCATCGGCCTCAGACGGAGGCAGCCCATCAGGAATGGTCTGAAAGCGAAAATCGGGCAAACCGTCGAGAGAGTTGGGGCCTCTGGACTTGAGGAGACGTCTGTGGTTAAATTCAGTGACGAAGGTAATGTAGAAGCCCTTGTGATGGAGGATCTTAGCGAGCTTAAGCATGGGGTTTAAATGACCCTGTGCAGGATAGGGAATACACACTGCATGGGGCTTTCCTTGTGCGGAAATGGAACCCATCTTCTCTTATTCAGAGTTTCTCTATGCAAATTCCAAGCGAATTCTCCCGAGGGACAATGGAGAACGCGACCTCTTTTTATAGCTGAAAATTCCTTTGTCTTTCTTCTTCGCAACAATTGGTTTCTTGAGATTTCCGAAACTGGTTTGGCACTGAACAATTCTATTGAGAGTCTCAAATGAAATAAATATTACAAAGGAGGAATAAAGTAGATCGACTGGCACACACAGGTGCGTATGTGTCACTTGCTGATGGTGCAGTTCCGCTAATATTGCCACCTACGTCGGCCCTTTATATTGAGAGTCTCAAAATATCTTAAAAGTTATTTGCAGTCTTATTCCACATCCCCATTCTTCATTTTTTATTTTTATTTTTATATAAATGAACTAATTTTGTTTAATCAAATAATGAAATGTTGCCAACCGACATATGGTTTTCGATTGGATTTGTCACGTGCCACATGTTCCAGGGGTTCTAATTAATAATAATAACATTATTTTCCTTTTACATGCCCATCAATTCAATTCATTGTAATATCCTTCTTGTAATATTTCTATTATAAAATTTTCTTTCATAAATTTAAATATTATAAAATATAAACTCTAAACACTAAAATGTAAATACTAAATAAAAAGAATGTTGTAGAGAATTGAAAATCCACGAAATTGCCTGTTTGAGAATCATTAATGACGTATATTTCATAATTGCTACAACGATTAAGGTAGTAATCTAGTACAAAATGATTATTGGTTCAATCCTCATCCATGACATATTGGCAAAAATGATTGGCTCATATTAGGACTGTTAATGAGTCTGAATCTTAGCCGAACCCATTTTGATAATATCAAGTATGTTATGTCATTTATACCTGTTTAACTGAACTCAGACTCAGACCTGATAATATATATTTTAAACGGGAATGAGTAAGCCACGTAATATTTCGGACTCGAAACTCAATTAAATTTTTAATAATAAATATTTTATATACTTGATTTTTTCACTATCATTAGATATATTTTGATCCAACGATCAATAATTTTTTATTTTTAAAATTTTTATCTGGTTTATCCAGATCCGAACCAAAACCCTATTGTATAGGGTAAGATCTAGTTTATTCGGACTCGTCAAGTAATCGGGTTAGGTCCAGTACCTTTAACAGTCATTCAGGTCTGAGTCCGAGATAAGTGTTATGAACCCTTTTGAACACGTTGACAACCCTATTAGTATTGTGTTGAGTAGAAGATATAAAAATTAGCTAAGAATATCTCGATTTAATTAGTCAGGTGGGAATGCAACATCAAGATGTCAATAGGATGAGCGAAGGAACCAAACATACACTTTTCTCTCTCTAACTTAACTTTTTGACTCTCTGGCCAGATCTGGTCTCTGGCTTCGGCCAGAGAACATATCTCAGCCCGCCCCCTCCCTCTCTATCCTCACCAACATGCCATTGTTCCTCCTTTCCTTTTGGTCAACAAGACATGGTTCCTGCCGGGTGAACATGCCACTGTTCTTCCTTTCCTTTAGGTTAGCTTCTGAATGCAGACATGGAGGATTCAAAGCTACTATTCCTCTTCCTCATTCGGCCAGCTTCTGGATGCCGAAATGTAGGATTCAAAGATGGCTAGTTTGGCTAGTTGCTTTGTTTGTGTTTCTATTTGCTTTTATTTTCTTTTTTTTGTTATCCCTACTCCCTATTTTGATCGCAAATCATCTTAAATCTTTTTTAACACAACTTTCATCTAGATTTAAGTTACACAGACGAGCTCATTTTCAAATTTATTCTGTAATTTATTTCTTCTGTATTAAAGAAATCTTTCAACCCGAAATTTATTCGGGCCCTCTTTCGGTTCTCTATTTTTTTTCTAGGTAATTTTTAAAATTGTTGACTTGCCCATGGTTTTTTAAATTGATGCTTTTTAAAGAAAAGATAGAGACTGAAGTTTGCTTGTCTATGTGTTTCGAAGATAGAGATGCAGTTGAAGCGAAGAACATCGAAATGTATTTGCTTTTGCTTTTACTTATAATAGTATTATTGTACTATCTTCACTTTGGGGTGCTAAGGTGTGAGATTATCCCTGTTACTATGGTTTCTAAACCAATGTGTAAATGGTTTGTTGTAATGAGTTATTCTGGTCTTAAAATTCTTCTCTTTTATAATATTAGAATTGAATTTGTAGACTGTATTTAGATGTAATAATTTACTATTTCACTATTAATAGATAATCTTTTCTTTCAAGCACTTAAATACCCTCGAAAATCCATTTTTGTAAGACAGGAAAAGTTGAGGTACTCAATTTAATAATATTAACGATGTTGGATCAGAGCATCGTAATCTACACCGTATCCCCAAAAATTGATTGCCTTCACATGGAACATGTGCTCCGACATACCCTCGGCCTTTCAAGATCTATGAAGGTATGATTCTCAATTTTTTTTCATTTTCCTTTATGGTTAATTTCACAAAAGTAATTTCACTTTTGAATGGATTTTCACTTTGGTATCCTCTCGTTTTTTTCTTTTGAATTAGTACCATATGGTATGCAAATAGAAAATTTAAAAAATCAGAATTTTTTTTATAATCATTTTTATCAAAATAAATACCTATTAATTCCTTTTTATTTTTAAAAAGTAAAAAAAAAAGATTACTTCTCTTTCTTCTTTGATATTCAATCTTTTTCTTCTTCTTCTCATCTCTTATCCAGAAAAATTTTCTGCACTTCATCATTAGAACCCCTCTTTTGAAAATATTGAAATATGTACCCATAACAAAATTATCGAGAAGAAAAATTATTTACCTCTCCATCTACAGAGTTAACTTCTAATAATTCTTCTACCAACTTTCCCTTGCAATTAGTAACCTATTTTTTTAAAAAAAATAATTCAAGAGAAAATTCAGCATTGCAGAAGTGATGGATATTGATTCTAGTGGAAGGGAGAAAGAGATAATCATGAATAAAAATAAACAATAGTCAAAAAAGAAAAAAGGAAAAAAATTATCTTTAAGAGCCTAAATATCTTTTAAAACTAAATTTAACACAGTTAACTTTAACTAACAGTTAAGAATATTTAACTACTAAGAAAATTTATAGAAAGCACTAAAAAACGAGAATCCTTTAGTGAGAATAACCTTTTCTTTACAAACATCCAAGAAGAGGGTCAATTGAATACGGACTAGGGACGTTTCCCACTAAATGAATTAGGCTCAACGTGCATTAGGTTTTAAATCCACAAAAATCTTCTACTTTTCTCTCATTGAGTGACATTTATTCATTTATAAATAATTTACTTTTAAAAGCAGTTTTAACTAAAAAAACGTTCAACCTAATCTCATCCTTTCAAGTTACATCCAAAGCTGAAAAGTCATCATAAAGAGAGCCCTAGCACGGAAACTTCTTTATTAGAACAAAGCTCAAGAAAGTACTTTGTACCGTTATTACTAGCAGGCAATTCACAGGGAAATTTTCACGGCCTATCGAGGGAGGGAGATCTGAGAGCGTTTGTCACAGCCTCTCTCCTAAGCATTATTGGCTTATCCCACTTGAGGACTGTTCAACGCCGAGCATTGCAAGCAACACGAGGCTTAACATTAATGATAATATCGACTTCAGCTGATGCCTCACTTGGCTATTCCTGGATGTCACTGGCAAATTGTCGACGGATCAGGCGTTGGGCGCCTGCAACTAGCTTCTTGACCACTTCACCGGCTGGTAAAATCTCTTTAATGAGACAAACCCCCTGCCCTGCATACATTACCATGCTGTCTATATCACCTGTTGTGGACATGTTTGGAACTGTGCCGGCAAATCTACGTATCTCCTTTTCCTGCAGAAGGATATTAGAAAGTGTTGCAAATACCAGAAGAAAGTGATTTTATGATATGAATTGGCGGTTAGAGTTTCTATATACGCTAGTTTCAGATCACATGTTGGTGAGAAGGAGGAACATTCAAACAAAGAAAATCAAGCAATAGTACCATTCCATGTATCGTTGAATGGCCAATAACGGTTTGATTATTCTCGTTTTCATTACTTGGAAGAGTTCTCCATTTCACGAAGAATGGAGTCTTTAAAACTCGATGAGGTGCTCCTGGCCACCTTGCGCGGCCAAAAACATCTGTATACTCTGTTTCGTCATGTTCAATCAGTTTCTTCTTGTATGTTGGGTGAGCACAACTTTCATCTGTGGCGACAAACCTATACAAAATGTGAAAGTGAGAAAAGAAATAAAGTGCAATGGAAAAGGAAAATTTAGTAACCCTACATTAAGAAAGCTACTGATATTAATATTATTATCATTGAATGTGGAGAATGCTACCATAAAAGGACATGTATGAGCTATTGCATTATCCTAGTTCTTTATTCAACCCGTAGCTTTTAAGTGAGCGCGTCGAGTTTATATATATTTTCTCTCACGTTTTGCTAGCTACATAAATTTAAGCAAATAGATGAGTGTGGAAGGCAACTTGTTGCATGGAAGCAACTCGTTCAGAATCTTAGGATGATAGGTAGTTGCCACTCAATGCTCAATGCTGAATACCAATTGGCATGCAATCAATACAACTTGGCACTATTGACCCAGTTGCTTCACATGGTAATCATTGAAACAACTCCTTTACGAAAACAGCAAAAGTATTAGTTTCATCTCCCTCTACCGAATGCTTCTGTTTATCCTTTATCCTAGTCTGAGCCTCACAGCTATCTGAAACAGAAGAAGCTCATTCTAATTTCACTGTATCAAGTCAGGTATTTACAAATTCTGCGTAATGTAAATGTTGCAAATTTCAACACATATCAGTTAAACCTGGCTTTGCAAGTACTATTTTTAAAGAATTTATGTTCTGATCAAGAATGCCAAATTTTGATAAGTAGCAGCAAAACTTCGTCAGGGACAATCTTTCAACCCTTAAGCCCTCCTGCTCTTCATATTCACAAAGATTTAGCCAAACCAAGCTCTTCCTCCCGTGGCTCCCAAAAGAAATTATCAAAGATTACATACCTAGTGCCAAGCGCAATCCCCTGAGCTCCAAGGGCCAGTGCAGCTACATAACCATGCTCATCCACAATTCCTCCAGCAGCAATTATGGGTATGTCATGATCGCCAACAAGTTCAACAACTCTAGGCAATAATGAAATTAAAGCATCCTGAAAATATTCCAATTAAACCAAATCACTTCAATTCCAACATGGACTATCCATGAAGAGGATAGTACCTCAGAAATACAGAAGCTGAATATGACGATGCCCTACATGTAGGTGGTATTCTCATTTACCCTTACTCCTTAGTCCTGACAAAAAGATCCCTAAGATTTGTAACTTGTCAAACTCACTTGACCAAGAGTGTTTAATTGAGTTGGGAGACAATCTTGGAAGATGATGGTACAGGAGAAAGATCTCCTTAGAAAGTTTAAATCTTTGAACCTTATTTATTTTCTTTCTCCCAGTGAAAACATCTGAGCCAAGGTAACCATTAGCGGCAACCAATGTAAGTGTTGAAGTAATTTATTTAGCTACTTGAGTAGTATGATCTGCGATAAAGATATCGAGAACTTATGCAGTCAAGAGAATAAGAAATCCAGGTAACATTCAAGAAGAAATATGAATCTTAAATATAATCATATGCAAAGAAGAATTTATTTACTATGAACATCAGTGGTTTCATTTTTAAGCATTTATCACAAAAAAAAAATAATAACTGCATAACTAATTCCTTGATGGCCGATGCAGATTAAAGGTATCTTAAAGGTCAAAAGCGCTGGAAATTCAGGACGAGCAAGAAATGATATTTTAAAGACCTGCTTATGTATACACAAACTTCTGGGACAGGTGAAAAGATGCAGCAGAAACCATGCAAAAGATGATTATGTGCCTTAGTGCAAAGAAACGTAAGCCTACATCTAAAACACCATGCTCCAAGGGAAGGAAGAAGCCGACTACATATCATTGTACTGCAGAATGATAATTTAGAGAAAGATGCTCTCTCGTCCATTAGTGCATATTTAGGAAGAGATGGAAACACCAGCGCTCTGCTTCCTCTAATAATAACATAAACAAAAGGCGTTAAAACTGAAGGTCTGAACTTGTCAGGTTAAATACGATGGTGGTCTAGAATTATCCAAGATTTTGGAACCCGCGGTGCGCTTGTAAAGCAATTAAACCATTAAGTCTCCCTAGGTAAATTAAACCATTAATAATAAATTTATGGGTGTGCTTGGACAAGGTTTCGCAATGAACCCAATACAGTTTTTCATCTCAAATCTCATTTTTTCTCTCACAAAAAATTATCTCTCCCGAAACCCAAGACAAAAAATCTCAAAACAAACCTCTATCCAATCACACAATATATATACCTGTCCAATAACATGGCCACCTGCTTCCCATCCTTAGACAATTATTGCGTCCACACCTGCATCAGCAGCTTCCTTTGCCTGTTCAAAGCTTCCCACCTATAAAAGTGATGCAATGCTCAAGCTTAGTCGCAACCTTGCTAAGTTGTTGTCAGAGATGTGAATTGGAAAAGAAAAATGAGCTAAGAAGACTTACTTGCGGTACGACCTTTACCCCTGCTTTATGAGCTTCAAGAACAAGATCCTCTGAGCATTCTCCCCAGGAAAGCTGCAAGACTGCAACCTTTTCATCCAGTATAGCCCTCATGTTTTCCTTGTGCGGAAAAGCAAGAACTAAACCAACCCCAAAGGGCTTGTCAGTCAGGGTTCTGGTCCTCCTTATCAGTTCTCTAACATAATTTGGCGCCTCCTGAGACACAAGTGCATTTCAGAAAAAAATAAAAAGAAAAATTATAGAAAAAAAAGGAAATAGAAGAAGAATGAAACAAGAACTTGATCATTCAGACATTTTCACAAGCTATTGAATGATACAGTGCATACGTCTGAAAAAATTCATAAAGACCAAAGATGGGTGCCACGGAATGGTAAAAGGGACTAACCCAATCGGGGGCTCTGAGCAGACCAAGTCCGCCAGCATTAGCAACAGCAGCTACAAGCTCAGGACCTGAGATATCGGGTCCCAGCGGCGCCTGCACTATACCATACTCAAAACCCAAAATTTCTCTATACCCCATATCTTTCTTTTTTTTTTCTCTTAAGACGATCAAGCCCGTTTCTGGAGCTGGAAGACCAATATTGGAGAGCGTTGTATATATGGACACAAACATGACATCATTATTAGTTTAATTCAAAAGGGCGGGCAAAAGAAACGAAGGAAAAGAGAGAGAATGGGTCAACGAAAGGTCATCCTCTTATCCCATGCGCTCAATTCTCGTCAAACAGAAATCGAAATTGTTGTTTTCCTCCCGTATCCTCTGAATTCTGGAAGGACATCAAAGGCACCAAAACGTAAGCCAACACGTATTCATGGAGTCCCCTCTGGTATTTTCTTATGTCGTCACTGAGATTGGATTGAGTTGGTCTAGTTATCTTGTGATTTTCTCTCCTTGCGTACTCTACTAGACATGGCTCTTCTTTAGTTAATTTTTCACCTATGAAGAAAGCAAAATAGGGAAATAGTAGTTCGCGTAGGTTATTAAATTTCATCTTCATTGTGAAATCACTATGCAAAATCTTCCTTCCCTTCCTAAATTTGAATGAAAGGTCTTTTGAATTGAATCCCACCTTTAAGCGTAGTATTAGGGTTCATTTAGATTGTATTTTTTTTAACTAAACACACAATTAAATCTTATTTTTTTAATAAAAAATTTATTTTTATGAAACTCAAAGTAAAATCTATTTCAACCAAACGCAATTCAAATTCATCCTTAATAAAGAAATCTTGATTTAAAAAATCTTACTACTAATAGTAACGTAAGAGGAGGTAGAAGAAATGTTTGCGTATCAAACTTGAAAGTTTTTCAAGAATGCTTTATAAACTGAGTTATTATCTTTAACTCATAAAAAAAATATTTGAGTGTTTTCTATCTCTTGTATGCTATCTTTTTTTATTAACAATTTTAAACGCTGCGGTTAATAATGGTGCATTTTTGTGGCCACCAATGTTCTCCTATATTGCTTGCGATTATGAATTGGGCTGTAGTTAACTTTAAGGTTCTTCGGCGGTCTACACTCTGCGATAGGCCCAACTCATCTACAACGCTTTAGTAATATGGGCAGCATCAAATTTGGGCCCTCTTGTAGAGGTGAGAGTCCGGTCTAAGGTATTGGAACTTAACCCTAAATGTCAGTCCAACTGGAAATTTTGGTTCCCTCTTTTCCTTTTTCCTTTAAGAAACATGATGGACTTTCTCCACTGATATAATCATTCATAATGATAGAATCCTCAATTATGTTTTGTTATATATACTATCAAATTAATTTTTCCTAAGAAATTGATCAAAAAGAAGATTTTTGATGATTGAAGGATATAAATACAACGATCGCTATCAAAATTTAATCCAGAAAGACTAAGAGTGTGATTGGACATGATTTGATTTTGAGATTTTTGTATTAAATTTAATAAAAATTAAATTATTTATAAAAAAAATATGAATCTCACATTTAAAATTTTAAATTTAATTTTAAAATTAAACCATATTTAAGTTCACCATAACATAGTCGAAGGGATAATAGAAATGATAAGGATAACTAGGAACTACTACTACATAGTACATAGTCATTTTCTATCTAATCTGTCAAATTTATGATAATACCAAACGTTTTCAATGCCATCTCTCTCTCACAAGCTGTGTAATGCAGCTGTCATTACACAACAAACCAGTAGGCCAGAATTAGGCTTCAAATTGTTGACCAATGGAATCGGCCACACAACTTGAACATGATTTTTGACCTATCAACTTTTAACGTTTTTCCCCTAATTTTTCAAAAATGATTCGAGTCTAAACTCGGAATTTTTTGAATTAAGAGTTGAATATTTGAGATGTAGATAAGAATTCTCCTCGACTTTATTTATGGTTAGGAAATTATAAGTATGTGCTATATAAAATTTTAAGATTACAACAAAAGGTTTATATGAATTGAGTTTATATTTAAATTTTTCTATTTTAAATTTTATAAAAGTATTTTTTTTGTGAAAAAAGAGTAAAATCCTATTTATATGCAACCTTAGTTTAAAACTTAAAGATGAGATTGGATACCATTCAATTTCAAAATTAAATTGTGTGCGACCCATATATCTTATCACAAATAATTTAATTTTTATAAAATTTAAAATAAAATTTTCAAAATTAAACCCTATCAAATCTCAAAACTATTATGAGGGCACTTGGAAACGAATATTTTTTTATTTTTTGCTTTGTCCCAACGAAGGCTACAAATCCCATAAGAGAGAGTCGCTTATCGCTGAATAACTTACATAACTATCAATCACAATAAAGTACGAGAAAGAAAAAATTAATCTTGTATGAAAATTTAATCACCTACTAAGTAATGAAACGAAAATTTTCTTTCACATACTTTATTCTAATTGATAGATGTGTAACTTATAAAATAAACATACATTATAATTCCATATATTTTAAAAATGAAATATGAATATTTAGTTACGCACAAAAAGGGTAAAATAGATGATACTATATTTAGCAATTGACAATATTGTATTAAAATTTTGTTTTTCATTTTCTTTAACTTTTATTAAAATTAAATAAATTGGAGTAGTGCTACTCCATTTGACTATATATACAATTATTTTCAAAAACGGTAAGGTGGGGGGAACTCTCTCTATCGGGGCAATCAATCAATCCTGGGCATAGTTAAGGTCAGGGTAATCTACAGCTGTTTCATTAAATAGGGTGACAATTACTGGGAGAAGCAGCAAATTGGAGCGTATATGTATCCTTGGAAATAATCAAGTAACGGTGCATCACTTTCCTAATTACCCCGGGAAGCATCAATTAGACCCACCCTTACAGAGAAAAAAATGAAAAAGGAATTAATTACACCGACGTGTCAATATCACACGTGTTATGCCTTAATTCTTCTTCAATACTATCATGTACCAATGTCTATGCTATTGCCCTAACATAGTGAGCAAAATTTTAGGTATATTTGGATAAAATTTGAGTTTGAAATTTTTTCGTAAAGATGAATTATTTGTAAAAAAAATTTTAAAGCGAAAATTTTGTATTGAGTTCAACGATAAAATACAAATTTTTTTGAATTTTCTTTTCTCTTTTTTTAAATATATAAACAGCTAAGATGACGATAATCAAACTTAAAACTTCAATTAGAGAAGGGCCAATCAGTGCTTCTACTAGCCCAATTTACCATTAGCGCCTTTTTCTATTTTGTTTAAAGCTGCAATGCGTTCTCATAAGGAAAAATTGATCGACAAGCAATAAAATCAGCAAACCAAAAAGGTTGTTGTTGGATTGATCCCTAGAGAAGAAAAACAGAAGGGGTTAGTGTGAATGGTGATATAGGAATGAATGGTATGGTGGCTATCCAGTTAGGTGATTGCTTGGTTTCAATTTTGCCATCGGTCCCCAATGCATTTAAGACGAGTCAAATGATGAAGCAATATCAACAAAAAAAAAGGGACGTTTGAGAGGGGAAAGGGCCAAAGAAATGGGCATCGAATTGTTCTCAAAATAAAACCAAAAAATATGGAGATAAGGGTGGGGTGTTGAGTTGACCCTCAGTCACTCAATTATTTTGGCTTCTCTTTGTCGTTTGATAACTTCAAATCATAATTCTGGTAGATGTTTATATCTTCGTTAGGCATTGATTAAACACCCTCACCCACTCAAAGTCCCACAAAAACTGATTGGTGTATTCTATTGTTCGCAATATGCATGCATTTTTCTCCACCTCTCGTGAGCCAGCATGCAAGAAAACTATGTAGAAAATGATGGAATGGAACACATTCAATACGTCCTCGCCTCTACAATGAACTTGCCCTGAGTTTCTACTCATCAAACTTAGGCTAAGAATTTGGTTATTATTAATGTTTAATTACTAAAAAATGCATGAGTTATAAATGAGGGACAACTGTTTCCCACCCATTAAACTCTCTTATCTATATGGTCTTATATTAATTAGTGGAAGAGAACACAAGTTGGCAAGTTGGTTTAGGGTGTGCTTGGATAAGGTTACGCACGGAAACCAACACAGTTTTTCATCTCAAATCTTACTTTTTCTCTCACAAAAAATTCTCTCTCCTGAAACTCAAGACAAAAAATTTCAAAATTAAACTCTATCCAATCACACCCTTGCTGAGTCTTAAACAAATCAGTCTTCTCAATTTACAGCAGAGTAGGGAAGTGAACAGTGTCAAATCGAATCAAAGCTGATTTGTGACGGTTCTTCTTCCCACCCATTAAGTACGTTACCTATGCAGTCTTCACAAAGCTATACAGCCTGCCCACCATCAACAAAAGAAGACAGAAAGTAAATTTGAACAGTAATTTACCTTATTAATGTAGTAGTAAAGAAAATAGAAAGTAAAGTAAGGAAAGAAGCTCTCCTCTTTGCGTAATTACCTTGTTTTCATTCATGCTAATCAAGATTGACATGGTATACTATAGAATTTACTTTCTATTAATAGAAGTTAAAGTCCTTCCCCCCTTCAAAAACAACTTTACAGAAGATTGGTATATGAAGCGTTCATCATTTCTTTCTTATAAAAAACAGACAACTATAATCTACTCTTATCCTTGCTCCAAACCCCTCCTGTCTGAATTTCTCGGACTTTTTTTATGCTGCAGTTTCCAATTTATTTGTAGTGCATTGAAAAAGTCGAGCAAGCTTCCAAACCAAAAGCTGCAGCATGCGTACTCCCTTCACAAAGTCCCGCCACGGGCTCCCACATGAAAAGTTCTTTTGGAAAATTAGCAGACACGTGGTTACGCACATTTGGTGCAGCCGGCTAGGTCCCAGTCACCAATGGGATCCATTGATGATTTTGGGGAAAATGGAGTTGCCGAAGAGTTCCTTCTCTTTTGGGCGGATGCTGATTTGCAACGGTGGCCCCCGGCGTTTGTTCCACCATATTTGACCACAGATTGCCCGCCTGAGCCTTGTGCCGACGTAACAGTTCCTCCTCCACACGTGAATGCTTGCAAAATGCAAATCCACCCCGTCCCTTATTGGTTTCCGTTTCGTCACTTTCCGTCCAACTCTGGCTGCCCCATCACTGCGACCGAGACAAAGGAAACAATCATGCACCTACCCACTACCACACCCAAAGCCAAAAAGCTCTTCATTTCTTGTTTCCAAGAAAAACATCCTCGTTGCTTCGCTTCTCCCATCCCCACCCAGCACAAAAAAATTAAAAAAAAAGAAAGAAAAAAGCAAGAAAAAAAAGGAAATCGAATCCATGCATGAGGAAGAATTCGTTTAGGGAAGAAGCTCTGGATGGATATCTTTGTTGTAACGTTGTTCATACGATATTTACAAGTGAAAAACAGGAAAAAAAGGTACTTGCTGATGTGGTGAGAGTCAATTATCAACATCGTATTTGGATTGTAATTAAAGTTAAAAAATAATTATTTTTAAAACTTTTACGAGGTAGTATTACATTTAATTCTTGTTAAAAAATAAATTCAGAATAAAAACATGCACATCCCTATGCAATAGCCAATAGGGAATGATTGTGTCAGTAGTACTAGTTGGCTATGATGTAACCTAAAAAGAGAGAAAAAAAAAAGAAAGTAGTACTTAGCTGTGTGGATGGAAAAGGGTGTACTTGGACCAGTTTTATGTTTGTGATTTTTTATTTAATTTTTAAAATTTTTATATTTTAAATTTTATAAAAATAAATTTTTTAAAAAATAAAAATGATACTAATTATGATTAGATTTGAAAAAAGTAATTTTTTTGTAAAAAAATAAAATTATATTCGAACAAAATTCAATTGAAATATAGCTGTATTTTTTGTCAAGGCATTTTAATAAGGTAAATTATCAATTTCAACCTTCACATTTTTTGGCTAATAAGACATAAGTGTATTTGGATTAGATTTCACGGAACTCAATATAAATTATCACTATCAAATTTCACTTTTTCTTATAAAAAATTCTCTCAAAACAAAACACTATACAATCTAACCCATACATCACATTCTACTTATAAGAAAGATTGAAGAGTTGTTGGTTACTTTAAAATATTCAAAAGGAAAAGGTCCAAAAAGTAGAAAGGAATAAGTGCATCTAATAAAAGAAACGAGAGATTTCAATCTTAAATCAAAATTTGATGGAATGGAATCATCAATCATGAAAAAGCACAAGACCCTCAACTTTAGGATTAAAAAATGAAATTCTGGTTGAGGTTACTCACGCTGTCAGCGTCAGAGTGGGGATTCGACTCCTGCTGAAAACTTGAGAGCTATATTTAAGAGAGATATAGTGAAATAATCAGTTTGGAGCGGATCTCTTGTGCGCAGTAATATACAGGGCTTTGGGAACCTGAGAGTCAGTTCGTGCACATCTCGGAATTTACATACTCCATTACTTAAGGGCGTGATTATGAGGTCCAGGAATAATTAGGCTTAACTTAAATATTTGAATTATTAAAAAAAAATAAAATTCTGGTTGACCACTGGAAACACATTTTGGCCAACTTTTTATTCTATCAAAGATTAAAAAGTGGATGCACATTAGTTCAAAAGTTGCCTTTGATTTCAGAAATGGGAGCAAAAATTAGAAAACAATCAACAAAACGGCACATGTAAACAAGAAACAAGTCGGCACCGGCCCCAGTCTCTTGAGTAGTGCCTTCTTCCCAAAACCGATACAAATTTCCAGACAACTTTTTTATCTCTGATTCGTAGCTAAACCCTCCACCACCGCCACCAACAGACCCATCGAGAGTAACTCAGCAACCCGCTCCATGTTTATTAATCTTCAATTTGTACTCATATATTTTCTTCAGTTGGAAATTGAAATTTAATACAATTTTTTATTTAAAATATTTAAATTTTATTTTTATAAACATTTAAGATAAAAATTTAAATCTAAACTCTATTTAATTATATTTTAAAAATATTACTTACTATTTTAAATTAAAAATCAGGTCTTTTAAATTTTTTGTATAAATTAAAAAATATATAAGTGATATTTTAACTAATTTTATTGATATAATAAAAAATTATATTTATGACAAAGATAATTTTTAAAATTTATAACAAATATAAATATTTTTAAAGAAAATGTATATTTTTGAAACGGATGGAGGATGGCGGGAGGGAAGGAGGAAGCCTCGTAGCATGTCATATTGCAGTCCAGCTATGGAGTAAAGAAAGGTGAGTAAAGAAATGGAGAAAGTGGCGTAAAGGGTCACACAATCCATGCAAAAAATGGGGTTCGGAGAATCAATCCGGAATGGGGTCCCTTCTCCAGGAAGCGTCGGTCACCAGCAGAAGAGATAGTATTTATATAAGAAAAAGGCGAGTATTTGAAGGCATCATGGCTAAAATAGAAGTGGGGAAAAGCAGATAAGCGCTACCATGGAATTCTGCCCATCCTATTACCTACTTATAATGTTTGAGATTTAAGAAGGGAATATTTTACATAGGAGAATAGCTGGTTTAATATTAAGAAAAAGAATACTTAAGTGTTTTTATTTTATATTTTTAAAATTTTGTAAAAAATAATAAATAAATTTAATATATTTTGGGACGGAAAAAGTACAAATAAATTGAAATACAACTACTCCATTTGACTATACAATCCAATTGCACAAATAATTCCTTTGCGAACAAACATTGCATCCAACCCTAATCATATTATTATATTAATGCTTGGGATTTTTTACTGAATAATTAATGTTTAGATATTTTAAAAATAAGATTAGATAAAGTTTGTATTCAATTTAATTTTATTAAATAAAATATAAATTAAACATTAAAGGTAGAATTAGATAATATTTTAATTTGGGATTTTTTATTTTAAAATTTAAAAGAAATAATTATTTGTAAAAAAAAAGTAAAATTTAAAATAAAAAATTTACATTATGACTCTATTTCGATAATATTTAAATTTAAAATTTAAATATAAGACTTACATAAATTTTCAAAAATAATTTAATTTTTTTTAAAAAAAATTAAAATCAAACTTTATTTAATTAAATTATAAATTTTATAAAAATATACCAACGCAAGAAAGTTAGACTAGAGCGTCTATTTATTAGTTTTCTTCTTTTTTGGGAGCTCTACGGGCTAAAAGTAGGAAAGACGTAATAGTACAGTGTATTGTTTTTGGTAATAAAGTCGTGTAGTCAGTAGTGGCATACCCCCTTGCAGTGAGCGGTCCGACAGGATTCTTATTCCCTTGGAGATAAACATCATCACACGTTCACGTTTGTTTGAATTTAGCAACTCTCCGCATATTTACTAGTTAGTAGGTCTTGCAAGGGGCTCCGGAGGGGTATAGTGGCCCCACTTGCTTTCAGGTCTGAGGTTGGGATAAGTTTGAACCTAAGGTTGAATTCTTCCAACAAAGACAAATGAGTCACTTCTCGAACTCTTCAAAACATTCGTCCTTTATTTTTTATATTATATTTCATTATTAGTAATACTTTATTTTTTTATAAATTAAAAAAATAAAAAATAAATTTCTTATTATATCATTAATTAATTCTATTAATCTAATAATTAATTAAAAAATTATATTTATAGTGAAAATAATTTTTTTAAAAATTTTATAAAAAACCAAATATTTGAAAAGAAAAGAATTGACTAAAATAGCTTAAATTTTAGAAGGGGAGAAAATATTTGGGTATGATTGAATAGGGTTTGGTTTTGAAATTTTTATTTTAAATTTTATAAAAATTAAATTATTTATGAAATAAGATGTGAGTTCAGTATTTAAATTTTAAAATTAAATCTTATCAACGAGAAAGTAATAAACTATCTAATATATATGTGCAAGGAGCGAAACAAAATGGTTACTATTAACTTTGCACAACAAGACATTCTTAATACATTAGGGTCATGGTCTTGGAACTAATTAGAAGGCAGTTAGATTGGATTTTAATTATTTAATTAAAGTATAAATTATTTGCAAGAAAAAAAATTAAAATAAACACAAAATTTTTGGGGTATTCGCCTCCAAAATGAATCACGCTTGGCATGAAGAATAAGCAAACCCCACAGAACAAGTTGCAGTGAATGATCATGTAGTTTCTATTCTAGAATGTGGCTTCTTGTGTTTGAAAATTTTTGTTATTTTTTAATAAGGCGTACGAATTAATATCTTGATGAAATTCTTGTAAAATTAATTGAAAAAAAATACTAAAATAGTCTCATTAAAAGAGTGAATCAATGTATAGGAAATGGGGAGGATAGTACTACAAATGCGCTATTAATACACTTCTTTTTTACTTCAACATAGAAGGATGATGAAGGTAGAAAAGGAAGAAAAGTAATAAGGGTATATTTGGATAATATTTCATTATAAAATTTAATATAAAAATTTTATTTTGGGTCTCTCTTATTTTTTTATAAATAATTTATTTTTATAAAATTTAGAATAGAAATTTTTGAATTCAAACTCTACCTAATCTCACCTTTAAAAGTTTACTTTAAATTTCGAAGTAGATTGCTATCTAAATATATCAATTTTATAAAAAAGTAAATTATCAATACAAGTAGATGTGAATTTTAAATTTAAAATTTTATTATGATTTTTGAAGAAGGATGCTACTTACATATAGTAAAATTCTAAGTACAATTAGTGAACTATCACGTGTACTCTGTTTTCATGCAAACTAAATAAATAAAATTCAGTCTTTTGTTATAAAACAATCTAAAATGATTCATCCAAAAAACAAAAGAATAAAAAATCAACATTTATTTTTAAGGAAAAATAGTAATTGTCAGTTTGGCGTATATGTCGTAGTTCGTGAAGATAGTGAAAGAAGGTTACGTACGCAATAATCTACGTAGCGTGTGGGTTGGTGTTTCTGACGAGCAGCTGCAGCTCCTCCCTCTCCCAACATTATATGTATACTATTTGTGGGAGCAAGTCAATATATTATACTGCATTGGTTTCAAATTTTTATTTTTTATTTAATTAATTATTTAAAACTTTCCGTCTAACCAAAATTCAAACCTTACTGATAATATAAAACTCTTTTCTCAAAGTATTATAAAATTGCTTTTGAATTATCAGTTTATAATACTAATATAATGAAACAGATTTTTTCTCATTTAGACTTCGGTGGTACTATTTTAACGAGATTAATATTTATGTTAATTGTTCAGTTTATTTGATATATTTATAAAATAAATATGTAAATTTATATATTAAATAATAAAATAATATTGATTTGACATTTCTAAAACTACTCTTTTATAAAAAAATAATTATTTAAAAATTTTAAATAACAGTTTAAAAATATCACTTTTTAATCATTTTGAAACGGAAGGTGTACTATTATAGCATTTATATAAAAAAAGAAAAAAGAAATATCAGTCAAGTCTAATCGCGCACACACCGGTCCACAGCATTTCCATACACCCTCGTCCCCCCTCATTTTCCACCCTATCCACTTAGACCCCCACGTCCCTCCCTCCCGGCCACCAGCCTGGCAGAACTCCCCAGTCCCAATGCCATCCCCACACGTGGAAACCCGCACGGTTGACATCTCCCCTGTTAGAGCTCTCGCCCCCGTATGAATATAAATACTGCCCCGTTTCTTCCCCCAGCAAACACTCCGGGCATCCTACTACTGCTTTCTCCTCCTCTGTCAGCAGAACAACCCCACCCCCAGCCATGGCCCCTGTTCATCGCTCCGTCCCAGCCTTTTGCATTTTCTTCTTCCTTTCTGCGCTTATCACCGAGCCTGCTTCGGGGGCATTGGTGCAGGAGCAGCCTCTGGTGCTGAAATACCACAACGGTGCTCTCTTGAAGGGCAGAATCACCGTCAACCTTATTTGGTATGGGAAGTTCACCCCAACCCAGCGCTCAATAATCGTGGACTTTCTTCAATCCCTCTACTCTCGCGGCACGCCTGCTCCCTCTGTCGCCACCTGGTGGAAGACCACCGAGAATTACAAGGGCGGCTCTTCTGTTGTCGTGGTGGGCAAGCAAATACTCGACGAGAACTATTCCCTCGGAAAGTCACTGAAGAACTCCAATATTGTGTGGTTGGCTTCGAAGGGCGGCCATTTGCCCGGCTCAATCAACGTGGTTTTGACGGCCAAAGACGTCTATGTGGACGGATTTTGCATGAGTAGATGCGGAACTCACGGGTCCACTCGCGGAACCGCTCGATTTGCTTATGCCTGGGTCGGTAACTCAGAGACTCAATGCCCCGGCCAGTGCGCTTGGCCTTTCCATCAGCCGATTTACGGCCCGCAGACCCCGCCTCTGGTCGCCCCCAGCGCAGACGTCGGAATTGACGGGATGGTAATAAACTTGGCCACGGTTTTGGCGGGAACCGTAACCAACCCATTCAACAACGGTTATTTCCAGGGCCCAGCAACGGCGCCCTTGGAGGCAGTATCCGCCTGCACCGGGAAGTTCGGGTCCGGTTCTTATCCGGGTTATGCAGGCAAGACCCTGATAGACAAGAGCACGGGAGCGAGCTACAATGCTCACGGGCTGAACGGTCGGAAGTACTTGCTCCCGGCGATGTGGGACCCCCAAACTTCATCATGTTCGACGCCGGTTTGATATGATTTGATGGATGAATGATGATGGAGGAGGTGAGGGGAATAATGATATACGGGCAGTCTGTACGTATGTAAATGGACGGGTTTTTCTTCGGGAAAGGACTCTGTGGGGGCGATGGTGTTTGTCCTTTTGCGTGGCGTGTAAATTCTGGTCTTTCTTTTTAAGAAAAAAATGTGAAAATGGTAGAATAATTTTGGATAAGCATGTGAAGTCTAAAGTGTCAGACTATCCATTACTAGTAATATAAAAGAAAAGAAAAATTATAAATACAATTTCTTGATTTTTTTGTCATTTTGGAGAGGAAAGCTGTGGGTGATTTCATTTCGGCAGGTGGTTATGGCTGTGGTTTCAAGAGGAATTTAGCCAATGGATACTCCTAAAAAGAAAATTTTGTTTTATTGTAGTTAAATTTTAATTAATTAATTATTTTATAATAAAATAATAATATTAATTAAAAATAAATTATTTATTATTTTGATATGTATAAAATATTTTATAATAAAACTCACCATGAAAAGATGGAGGAGAGAGGAATAGCTCACTAAAAGAAAGAGAAGAGGGTCATCATCCGACATTAGAGCAAGAAAATCTTGGATTGCTTTGCACGAGAATGACCATCATGCAGTACAGTATATCATTGTACTCATAAAAAATGTGTGCCCACTTGACGATGCTACATTTTCTGTTTAAAGAAAACCGTATCATGCATTGATCCGTGTGCCTCTTTTGTGCCACTCACTCCCCAACAAAACTTTAGAAAAGCATATACCGACTAAATCCTCACGGATATCCACTCTCCTTCTGTTCCAATAAAGAAATTGAGGCTAAATTATAATAATACACATTTTTTCTTCTATTTTCCATTCTCTCCAAATAGTCGTGAATTGCAAGGAGAATAGCAGAGGATAAGACCCAAACCTAAAAGGCTAACGTAGGGAGGTAAGTAAAGCTCACGAGGCCACACAGAATACAGAGTTCAAGTTTCATCCCTAGTTATTTGGTGTTCAAGTGCATTGTACCAGTCCTCTCCTACCAAAGCCTTTTGACTGTCTCATCTCGTGACATCCTTTGAACCACATTCAAGAGCTAGCTCATTATGCAACTCTAATCATAAGAACTCCAGAGATTAGCTCCAACTATTGCAAGGAACGAATAGCAATACAGGGCGGAACCCTAAAGCTAAGCAATCTTTTCAAGATACAGTTTAGGTGCTTCCAGACAAACCTAATGCAAGTTGTTGGTGATGATCACCAGTAAAACCATGCTGGAGTAGTCACACAAAATTTGTTAATAGATTTTTACATAGATGCTAAATAAAACTACTAGTATTCCTACAAATCACTTGTTCAAAAAGAAAAAAAGAAGCTGCAGCTACCAGCAGCTTATACTAACTAAAATAGAAGAACCGGCAGTTGCACATCACATCATCTCAAATGCACAAACAACAATCCTGTTGATACTTTGCCCCAGTTTGCAAACAAGGTAGACAGTGAGGAGAGTTGAATGAAATTATGACAATCATATTCTTGCGTTGTTTTTGAAGAAGACAATCTAAAGACCAAAACAATGGACGGTACACATTTATCAAAAATAAATAAAAATAAAACTAGTGGTAATTTAACAAAGAAAATGCAACAGATTATTTCTCAAAATTCCCTCACTTTTCTCTTATAGATCCTTAACCACAAACAGGCTTAAGGCCTGATTCCTGGTAAATAGGTACAGACGCTACGTATACACAACACTAAACATCCTCAAACATTTCTTACTATGAGAGAAAAGTTCCTAACACATCTGTTGAAAGGCAGCCTGCTCTGGAGAAGGAAGGTATTCACATAGCAGCCATGCTCTATAGCTGCAAACCCTAACTGTATCAGTTAACATCTTTAGACTGTGACCTCTTTGGATCATACCATAACCATAGCTTCTGAATTTTTTAACATCACAAAATGCGTTCAGGGTTTGCAGCTATAGAGCATGGTTTCTACGCTAATACCGTCCTCTCTTGAGCATACAGTCTATGATCTATGGATTCAGTGTAGATCACTGGACATACTGAAGCTAAAACATCTATGGGCAACAGTAAACCTCAAATAGCAACTCTTGATATCTAGATCCTGACAGAGGAGAGCTTGTGTTGAGGTCCAAGCCTTCTCTTCCTTAGCCTCTCTGCTATAATAAAGGCAAGCTCAAGTGATTGAGAAGCATTAAGCCTAGGGTCACAATGTGTGTGATATCTTGAGCTCAGATCATTGTAAGTAATTGTCCGAGAGCCTCCAACACACTCTGTCACATTCTGACCCGTCATTTCCAAATGCACCCCTCCAGGATAGCTTCCTTCTTGATCATGTACATCAAAGAATGCTCTCACTTCAGCCTACCAGAATACACCGTACAGTTAATGATTGCTTGAAAAATAATCTTCCAGACAATGTTGACAAATACAAATTTTCTACTGAAGATGAGCAAGGAAAATAAGGTGTGCTTTGAAATCATATTCTTCCTTAATAGATATGTTTCTATCTATCATCATCACACAAAGGCCCTGCCTCATTTTTAGTTACCATACTTGATCTGATTGTTTTCAAGGGACTAGACAAGTCGACACTTGATTATGAAAAGCAGCATTTGAAGCAATCTAATGCATTCATAAAATTTCCAACTCCATAACAGTGCAGCAGAAGCAATTCAATCATAATAGCAGAAATTTTTTGATATTTTCCTTACCCTGATAGCATCAAAGGAGCGGGTCTTTAGTCCACAAGGTGCCTTAATAGTATTTCCGTGCATGGGGTCACTAACCCACGTAACAATCTGACCTGCACCGCGAACCGCTCTGATAAGATGTGGGAGTTTCACCCTCATATTCTCTGCTCCCATTCTGGCAATCACTGTTATTCTACCAGGTTTATTCGGAGGATTCAGAATGTCAATGAGCTTAACCAGCTCTGTTGGATCCATTTTATCACTCACCTACAGAAGATCACAAGAGAATTAACGTAAGATTTCTGTGCTAGAAGCCATTGCTGAACGTGAAAGAATACGAACAAGACTATGCTCTATCTTAAAGCCGTTTTCAGATCAACTAATGCATAAAATAGATGAAACGCTGTCCTTCATTGCTCGTTCAAACCAAACCAAAGCATCTCTTACATATGGTGTTGTTCTGTCCTTGAACAGAGATTCTAGATTCTTCTACAAAAGATAAATGCCTATTAGGTTCAAGAGAAGTGATTATTGTTTTTAAAATGTTTTTTTTCATTTTCTCTTTCATTTCCTTTTTTTTTGGGGGGGGGGGGTTGGTGGTTGTTATGGAATAAGCAATCCATAGAATAATATGCTTTTAAGTATTCATTTATTACATTTGGTAAACAACAAGATAAAGAAGAAAAGTATTTTTTTAAAGGCATTTCTATGGATACCTTGATGCCAACGGGATTGGCAACTCCTCTTAGAAACTCAACATGGGCACCATCAAGTTGCCTAGTGCGTTCCCCAACCCAAAGCATGTGAGAAGAACAGTCATAATAAAGGCCAGAAGTTGAATCCTCCCTTGTTAATGCTTGTTCATAAGGCAAAAGCAAACATTCATGTGATGTCCAGAAATCAGTTGTAGACATAACAGGATGGGAAACTGTTAGACCAGCAGCAGCCATGAAGCCAAGGGCCTCATCCACTCGATGAGCTAGTTCACGATACCTTAATACAAACATAAGCAAAATAAATAACTCCAACAAAATTGAATATGGAGACAATCCTATCCTAATGGTCTGAATTAAATAGCTAAGCAGATAACACACCTATCCCCCTGCTCGCTGTGCTCAGTAAAATCAAGATTCCATTGGTTAACCCTCTGCATGGCAGCATAACCTCCAGTAGCAAATGCCCTGAGTAGGTTCAATGTGGCCACGGACTGAGTATAGGCCCTAATCATCCTATGGGGATCCGGAATTCTTGATTTTTCATCAAAACCATCTCCATTTATGTTGTCCCCTCTATAGCTTGGTAGCTTTACGCCATCCCTTTCTTCAAATGGATCGGATCGTGGCTTAGCAAACTGACCTGCCATCCTTCCCACCTAAACAGAGAAGGAAAAAATGTTAACGCTATTAAGATCGTTTATTGAATCTACATTTAGAAAAGTAAAATTTTGGTCCAAAGTGACCATGAACTGCTCCATTTTGATTCACACAAGTGGTACACCTTGTCCATAATACCTAAGATCCTTATTTTGTGGGGGAGAAAAGAAAAAAGGAACCGTCTGTAATTGCATAAATTACAAGTTACTGGAAAAAACACCGAGTATAAGCTTTAATCACTCTAATTCATTTTTCCTCTATGTAAAACTGTATCAACTAGAAATATCATCAGAAATGCAACTCCGGTGATCAATTAATCCAAGAAATTAACGAGGAAAATTGAAATTCAACAAGAAGTTAAAATTCAGGAGGACTGCTCTATAAATCAAACAAATTTTCTTTTGAGAAGCAAAAATCAAAGAACTTAGAAGAAGCAAAAAGTTATCAAACAAACAAACTAATAGAATATCAACTTATTTTACATCAAGTTCTATTACATATGACATATCAAAACTATAATTCTAATTATTCAACTAAACATAACATAACACAATAAATATTGTTTATCAGACTGCACGGATTCATGGAAAGTACATTTTTTCCAAAAGTTCTGAAATTTATGATTGAAGTATGATAATTGGAGGAAAGAAAAGAAAGGGATAGCACTTAGGAGTACAACAAATGCAAGATTATAGCTTTTCACCTTGATAACAGGCATTTGGCCGCCAAACATAAGCACCACTCCCATCTGCAAAATGACTCTAAAAGTGTCCCTAATGTTGTTGGCATTGAATTCCTTAAAGCTCTCCGCACAATCACCGCCCTGCAACAAGAACGCATTCCCCATAGCAGCCTGAGCCAGCTTTTCTTCCAGGTTGCGAGCCTCCCCGGCAAACACAACAGGAGGGAAGGATTCGAGAGTTCTCAAAACCGACTCAAGCGCGGCGGCATCAGGGTATTCAGGAAGCTGGAAGGCCTTTTTGGACTTCCAGCTTTCAAGACTCCATTTTTTCTGGGTGGATGTGGTGGCAGCCGCTCGATTGGATGATGGTGACGACGATGATTGGACGGCGGAGATGGGTTTGGGAGTGTTGAAATTCTTTTGCTGCGGGGAGGAAGTGGCCAGGAAGGAGGACTGAAAAGGGAGTCTAGAGGTCACCAGGCTCTGGAAGGAATTGGGAAGAGTTGGGCTGGACGTGGTAGTGGTGGCGGAGGGGGGGCCTGGAATGGTGGTTATCAGGGCCATGGTTTCAGTCTGCAGATTTGGAGCGAGGACTGGGTGGGGAAGAGGAAGAATTGATGTAGTCTTGAGCTAATATATAAGCGTACGGATGTCTTATTCCACTGCGTGAATTGTCAGCGCCTCCGCCAGGTCCCCAATTCTTAGCCTTGTTTCTCCTCCCCTCAAATGTGCCGATGCATTAAGGTAATGCGTCTGTTAATCTGGGCGCTCTCGGCAATGCGTCTATGCTGTTTCTTTTCTCTCGCTACTATTGTTGGAGGCCTTTTTTTAAATGACGTTGACGCCTTATTCTCAAGGATTTTGCAATTCAAATAACTCTTACTGCACATATTTAGATTGTGTTTTTTTCAAAATTTGATATAATTAGATTTTATTTTTATAAAATTTGAAAAAAATAAAAAAAATAAAAATAAAAATTAAAAATAGAGCATTTACGTTACACTGCACGAACGAGTTAATTTTGTCTTTTCATTTTCCGGAATAACAAAAAAGTGTTCTTGCGTATAAACAAAGCCAAACGAACGGGTGAAAAACCCGTGGATTTTTCAGTTGATTTTATGTATGCGTTCTTTTGGGAGGCAATGAAGGCTGAGTTTTTATTGGACTAATTACTTATCCAAATAAAAATTCAACTTTTTTTCATGCTTTTGAAATCTTTTTTCTTTCACAAAACTCAACTTTAAATCGCACTAAAATTAAATATTTCTCAAATTGAATGCCCCCCGGGAAACATTTCTACATAGGCAACCGCTATTTATTTGTCAATGTGATTGATTATATTGTATTTATTTTTTCCATTATATTATCATTAAAAATTACACAATCATTAAAATTGATAAAGCTTAAATTTACCTAAACTGCAAGTAATGTTATCCTTCTCTATGGAGAATAAGTAACATTATACTATAATCATCGTTATCTACTATGTTATAAATAAAAATAGGACCGTATATAGCAATTTAGTTAGGATAATAATGAAAAAATTTTCTCAATAAACCTTACAGTACACCATCAAATTTTGATTCAATAATTAGAAAAAATCACACCTGTCCAACCATGTGCTGAGTAATATGTGAACTCCCAACTATTGAATCAATAAAAATACTAAGTTAATAGCTAAAAATTTATTTAACACATGTTGAAAAAATACTTCCAAAACTATAACCGCACAGCACACTGACCTCATCTGCCACTAAAGTTATCAACCCTTGTATACCATAAGAGAAATATGATCTCAAGAACCTAATAAGTGTTTCAACTTCAACAGAAGCATTCAGACAACAGACTGACAACATACCACCACAGATTATAATTACAATATAAGCCAATAAATAGTGCCAAAAGTAAACATTCAATACAAATTGCTCCGAGGGGTTGAAGTTGGAAGATTCACAGCATTCCTGTTCCTCCCCCACCCACTTCTGTTCCCCTCCTTCCCAAAACCCAAATGATAGCTCCAAAGCATAATTAATGGTACAAGGGCAGTAGGGAAGGATTCGAAAGGAGTGCCTGAAATAGTTGCCTCATGCAAATTGGTTCTCAGTAGTAGGGGCTGTAACGCATGGGTGCCCTATACCTGGGAACCTTCCTGCAATACAGCAAAATCTTGGGCTTAGGATACTAGGGCAGGAAAAGCAGGGTTTAACCAACATAATTCTCCAGAAGTTGCGAATAATGATGATAACTATGCGCAGATGAGTCACAGAGGCTTACCCATATCCATAAGGAGGATACATGAAAGGACCCATATAAGGTGTCCTGCCACGAAAGCCCATCTGTGGGTTGGCATGACGAGGGCGAAATTGCTTCATACCAGGAATGTTAGTTCGTTTAGCCGATACCTGAAGTATTGCAAGTTCAAAAGGAATTGCAAAGGCAAAATAAACAAAGTGATGGTCAAAGAAAACAACGCAACATGCCAAGATATATTATCCGTAATTGAAACGCTTTTACTATGATATTGGTTTCCTTTTACCTTCAACTGGCGGCCATGAAGCTCGGACTCATTGAGAAGAAGAGCCTCTTGGACAGCTTCAGGTTCAAGAAATTCCACATAAGCATATCCCTTTGGTTGCCCAAACTTGTTAGTCCGAATTGTTACTCTATTTACTGTTCCACATGACTGAAAATGCTGCTGTACTTCCTCAGGTGTACATGCATAATCCACCTGAAAAGCAGCATCAAACATTTACTTGATACTCCAAAAAGGAGATTGAAGAAATGCCTATGAGTATCAGAATTTAATACTCCATAAATATTCATGCAGCGTAAGAAAACTCCAGTAAGTATTATGCTGCAGTTTGTAAAATAAAGAGAAAATTTAAATGCTCATTTGCTCAATTATCTGTTTTGTTTGGTAAAAGCACACCAACCTTGGGTCCTTTTCTCATAAGTTTACCAAGATATTCCGCATATAGTTCTCGTATTGTTGGGTTCAGTCAAGACACTTAAGATTGTCAACGATTCTACATGCATTCTGTTTCATTGTGAGTGGTTGACACTAAAGAACAAGGTCCATGCCATGCCGAGGCTAAAGCACCCAAAGTCTTGAACCTCTTTACGAATTAAGTCGCAGATGCAAATATTTTAATAAAAGAGAGAGAGGATAATCATCACTACACAGAAGAGTACAAGAAAAATATGGCGCTCATGAGAGAGAAGAAAGCAAAATGAAGTAAAAAGGAGCAATAATAGGATATTTCAATCAACCACAGACATCCTGCATCAGGACTACCAAATAATCCTAACAGCATAAGTGATTATTTCCCAGCTCTCACTTGGAAGTAGAATATTGAATATTTAAAAAAGAAAAAGGCTTCATATTAGCAAAATATAAAAACCACATAAGTTTAAACAAAACTGATTTCATATCAGCAAAATGTATGCTACAATAACAAAACAGTGATTTCAAATTTCGCTAAGTTCAAAGATATTACAATTACTGATTTCATATTAACCAAAAGGTATAACTAATTCGAGTTCCCATCCATCCGCATGTCCATCAGCCAAAAGTTTCTCCGCTTTTTTTTTTTCGAAGGGGGGGGGGGATTCCATTTAATAGAAAGTTTCTCTGAAATAAAATACTCGCTCCTTTTCAATCACTTTTTTCTATTTTTGACATTTCAAAATACTTGTCAATCCAAAACATATTACTTTTCTTACTTTCTTACCATTTGTCACCCTCTAACTAAAGGCCACGTATTAATGACATATTTTTCTTACTGTCCTCCCATTTCCTAAACACTCATTCAATCTTTTAACAAGGTTATTTTAGTCTTTTTCACATGGTATTCCTACAATTTTATCAAAGCTTTATAACTTGCACAACTTGTCCAAAAGTGACAAGTAATTTGAAATGGAGAGAGTAAAATGCATACTATAGAAAATTTCACTTTGTTTGATGCACCAAGCATCATATAGAACTTCTTAAACTAAAGAGAGAGAAATTTATCTCCATGCATATGGGTTTCAATCTTTAGAAAGACATAAGTTTCTGCCACCAGCTTCTTGGGAAAAAAGAAAAATCAGAAGATAACAACAGGAATATATATAGACAGAATAAACAATAAGCACAAAGCCAACACACCTCCTCTAAAAAGCGATGAAGAGATATTTTAACAGCTGAAAAAAATGCAGGGATAACCTATGGAAACTTCACTATGAGATTAACAGTGCAGTTACTGAAAACAAATTATAAATTTACAAGACAGAATCTCACGTTGCCAACAAAAACTGATCGAGAATCCACTTCTTCCCTATTTGCTTGACTTGCCGCAGCAGCAGGATCTGGTGAAATGAAAAGATGATGATCATGATAAAAAAGAAAGCAGTACGAATAAGCCACAAGTTTGTAAACCACTGTTATAATTGTTCCTGAAGTGGTTATTACTGGGCAAAGGGCATAAAAGAACCTTGCAAAGGATAGACCCTGAATCAAGCATTGCAACTTTCACATCCTCATAACAATCTAGATTTAAATGTTAACGTGGAAGAGCCAATGTAATTTTCAAACTTGAATGCTATGTCAAGGTAAAGTAGCAGGAAGACTAAGCATGAGGTAAAGATTCCAAATACCAGAAATATTAAGAAAAACACTGAGGAAAACCAAATAATGAGGGTAATGCCTACATGATATACTTACCAAAGCCAACATATCAATTCTCAGAGGGAGGAAATCTGAATTCATAAGTTGTGATCTTAGAAATAAGAATGACAAAAGCAACTTAGACAGGCAAGAAGTTATCAGGCAGGTTGAAAGAAAATCACAGCTTCAATCAATCTTCTCCAACATAAATAGTAGAACTACTAACTGTAATCTTTTGATATCGCCATTTGGATTTTAGACATCCTAAACAATATCCAATATTCTTACTGGAACAAGCCTCCAGAAAACTGTTCTTTATTTCTCAACATTGTACTATCTGACTAATTTATACCTGGAAGAGTATGCTAAGTTAACAGAGTGATAGGATCACTGTCCAATCACCATCTTCACAAATATTAGCATTCTTTTCATTCTTTTTATTTAAACTTCATTATTTACATGAATGCCACACTTCATCGGGCACGAGAAAGAGTGTAGCAAACTCCACACTTTGGCATGGCTATGACCATCTTATCAGCTTGTCAAAGCTATAGATAAAAACATAAGTATTTCTTTATTAAAACACTCCCCAGACTAAAACGATAGCTGTAAATGAAGCTCCGCTGATGGCTTGCAATTGCAAAACCACATCTTTAAACGACCGTCTTACCAGCTTGTCAAAGCTATATATAGAACTATCAGTATTCCTTTATCAACAGACTACCCCTACTAAAACTTAGCATTAAATAACCCAGAACATAGTAAAGGAGTTAACAAGAACAAGAAAACAAAAGAAAGGAAAATGAAAGCAAATATTTCTATGGAGAGAGGAAGTAGCGGACCTTGAGCGGCCCCCATTTCTTTCTCAACTTTAGCCTGCATTTCGCGAAGAGCAGCTGCTTCATCCTGCATCTCTTTCAATCTCTTTCTCATTTCATCGAGCTCCTATATGTAAATTCAACATAGAAAATCGTCAAAAGGCGAAAAAGAAAAAGAAACACATTCCTATACACGTCATATATGCAGCAAAAAGTTAGGGTTTTGAATAATAAAAAAAGTCGATCAATAGGAAGATAATGGTAAAGAAAAGAATGGAAAGGGGGAAAGTACCACGGGAGCTCCATCGTCGGCCTCGGCAGCGGCCATTTCCACGTCGCCCTCCATTGCGATCGCTCTCCCTTTCACGCTCTCTTCCTCTCAGTGAACTTGTAAGAGAACAATGTGATTTTTTCCTACTTTCTACTGGAAAATAATGGGTGCGTTTTAAAGGTACAACGACTTGATGCGTCAGCTTGCTGCTGCTTGTACAAACCATTTATAGTCCGGGTCGTGGGTCTGTCTACCCGGAATTTCCCCACCCCCTTTTCTTTTCCAATCCGAGGGTGTGTTGGACCAGGTTTCGGAACCCAATATAATTTTTTATTTTAAATTTTATTTTTTTTCTCATAAAAAATTCTCTCTCTCGAAACCCAAGACAAAAAATCTCAAAACCAAACTCTATCCAATCACACCCTAAAATTCATATTTTATTTTCACTTCCTTCTCAAACATCAATTAATTCTCCAACTCTTTTTTTTAATGGAATTAATTCTCTAACTGATTTACTACTTATTCAAGCAAAAAGGTTTAGATTTTTAGGGGAAAAAAGATAGAAAAAAGAAACAAAAATTTAGCCTAGGTTTGGATGATGCTCATATTTGATCCAAGGAAGGCCCTGCTCGTGTACTCCCTGCGGCTTTAAAAAACTTTTGTGGTTAAGTCTTTCCTAAAGAAACAACAAAGCTTAAGATTAATGAATTTTACTTTCACAAAATCCGTACTATTTAACATTTTCAAAATCTAAGCAATTGAAAAGAGTTTCTTTTAATCTCGCTTTTACTTATATAATTTAAGAAACTTATATATATATATATATATATGTCACTTAATCATATAAAAAAATAAATTTAATTATAGAATTGATTATAATAAAGAACGGTACGGAACCTCATGATTTTCTCCTTTAAATCTCTCTCTCATTCTCTTTTCTCAACAATTTTAACCTGTCATGTACTCTTATGTTATCTTCTATTTTTATTGAATATATTTGTCTTTTTATTTTCTTACTAAGTTATGATTTAGATGACTTACTATTGGAAGATTTTAATAAACCATTTATAAACAATTACAGGTGAAAAAATAAAAAAAAATTACCACTAGAAATGATGAATTTTGTGAATTTCATAAAAAAGCACATTAAAATTTTAATTTCTCACTAAAAATCAAAACATGAAAAAAAAAACTCTATTCTAAACTAAAAAATAATAGTAAAAAAAGAAGGATTAATTCTTTGAAACAAAAGGAGCTTGCTTGTCGGGATTCGGGAAGCTATTTTATTTATTTATTATATTTTTTTTCAACATTACATATAACCAACAATATAAAATTTTGTTTCTCAAAACACGGATCCATGAACAACGTGCGTCGGGCACCGGCCAGAGGCCATACTAAGTCGAATCCCCTATTGATATTTGCCTAGCATGATTTGAACGGACCGACATTGTAGCTCTGAGAGCAGGCTTAATCTTTTCGCCAGCCTTGACGATCAGAACGAACAGCAGGCGGTAAAAGACAACCATACCAAATAAAATTGCCAGGTCTACCCACTTGGAGTATCCCATTTCCACCTGCCATGTGTCTGTCAAGATGGTTTCTCCTGTGATCCAGTGAGGCTCCACGCCAGGAGCATTTGGAAATGTTCTACCTTGGAATTCATTCTTGAACAGACCTTGGTAGGCATATTTGTGAAAGGCAATGTAGTAAAGAGGGTATTTCCAGAATGGTTTTGGTAAATCGTTTGGTAAGCGAAAGAATCCGCCTCCTAATATCATCACTCCTTGTATTCCAGCTCCGATTATGATGCCCATAAGGAAATTAGGCACTAAACTTGCAACTATCATCATCTGGCCTTCCACCACCAGCATGCAAACGAAAAGGACGGAAGCAAAATAAATGAAGTGTTCTGCAGATTTTTCAGCTCCAATTCCTTCCTGAAGTCCAGCAAGAAAGTAAGCAATGGCCGCTGGAATCAGCGAGACTAGTAGCAAGTATGGTGCCGAAGACACTGAGTTGGCCACGGCGAATGCACTGGAACCGTAATGGCCATTCAATCTTTCTCGTTGAAACACCTGATTTTACCCCAGAATTAGAATTCAGGAACGTCCAATGATCAGTGTTGCAAAAATATGCTTCTGTTGTTTGTTTTATGAAAGTATACACACCTTCGTCTCCTCTGCAAAGGAAGGGAATCCAGAAATAGCCATGAAGGTTAAGAATGAAGCAACAAACATTAGCATAGAACCTCTGGCCTGGAAGGATTTGAAAGTTCAGCAAATTAAGTAGTTCTTTGGCCAGATCATTTGTAGAAGAAAATAAAAAGGATTGTGCAATTTGAATATGGTTTGTTGGGCTAGTGATACCTGAATTGAACTGTAACTTGAGCCAACGTCAAAATAGATGGTCCCTAGACCTGTAGCTAGCAGAAGATAGACTGCTAATCGCATCCAGTAGTAGCCGAGATCACGAAACATGTTTATGAACGATCTTCTTGTTAGAACTTGGCATTGAGTCAAGAAGTTGGCATGGTTCCTGCTCTTTTGTAATTCTTCACCTTCCTGAATGCAATCAATAAAAAATGACAACCCCGCGGATCATAATTTGAGCAATTTAGAGAAACATAGTACTCAAACTAGCTTCTTTTTCCCGTTATTTTCAACAGGTAATGATAAGGGAACTAGTTCACTCACATTCCGGCACATTTCAGCCACCTGCCGCTGAACCTCTTGATACCTGTCGGAGGAGTTATATGACTTAACAAGAGCTTCGATCACTTCCTCTGTAGGCTTCCTCCCAACTTCAATGTCCTGTAAAGGATGCCAAAACCTTTGTGGTTCAGTATATCCCTTCATTCAGGGCCATGTCTCGTCAACATCCAGAAAAGATAGAAATCTAATTTTGTCCTCTATATTACCTCATCAAAATCCTTGTTGATGGTTTTGAGGAAATGATCAGATGGGTTTTGGAGAGCCGGGCAAGGAAATCCGTTTGATGAGAAAAACTACACCGAATAGAAACTCAAAATCATAGTTAGTATTTCATCATAACAAGCAAGGATTACCAAAATTCTTTATTAAACATTTCAGAGAAGAGAATGATCTAATGCTTCACCTCATTTGCTGCAGTAGCAGGGCCAAAATAGACTGTTCTTCCAGAAGATAAAAGACAAACGTTATGGAAAAGGTTAAAAACTTCAGCGCTTGGCTGATGAATGGATGCCACAATGGTTTTTCCCTGGCTTAGTCGTGCAATTCTGCTCATTACATAGTATGATGCAGCACTATCGAGTCCGCTTGTTGGTTCATCAAGGAAGAGAAGTTTTGGGCGAGTTAATATTTCAATGCAAATGCTTACTCTCCTCTTTTGCCCCCCACTGAGACCCTTTGCACCCCAGCCTCCTATTCTTGTATTCATTGCATCTTGCAAGCCCATTTCCTTGATTGTTACCTCTGCTCTCTCCTTCTTCTCCAGGTTTGACATGGAATTTGGCAACTGAAGCTGAGCAGAATAGTACACAGCTTCTTTTACAGTTAACGTTGTGAGTAAAGCTTCATCTTGAGTCACATAAGCCTGCAGATTTGAATCATTTGATTATGTAACTAGAAAAGGCCAGTCGACCGAAGCAATGAATTAGTTCTTCTATACACAAATGAATAGCGGTGGTGAAGAACCAGCTGGTAAAGTTGTGCTTACTGATGTTCCATAAGCCAGAGCTTGTTTGCGACCATTGATTAGTATATCACCACTCTGCCCTGTATTAGAGTCTAACCGTCCTAGATAGAGTGAAGAACTTGGTGAATGAAACTGCACCATACTTTATAACCATACCAGAGAAAAAGTATACCAAGTCCAACCACGGCACATGAGCAACAAGCTAACGAGTTAGAAAACATCTCACTGCATCTAGGTACTATGAAAGCTTTTCGTATGTTGTTTTGATCACATATCAGGCTTAATTACATGGAACTTGAAAAAAATATCGTAGATTTTTACATCGATATCTGTTTATAAGAGACATAACTTAAATTAAGCCGTATCTTCTTTGCTAAAGAGGTGCGGGGTTGACCCTTAATTTAGGATAAATGTTTCTCACCGCAGTTCACAAACTAGCTTCATCTTATCACAGTAGGCATGTACTCGCCTGTGTAAGCTTATATATGCAGAAAACCATTTCACAAAAGTGTCAAATGCACTCGAGCAGCTATGTCTATTACTGTTGTGATCTTGACAAAGAAGGTATATTCATCATGAAGGCAAGCTTCAAAAGCCTGCGGAATTTCTAATGCGAAAAGCCTCATACGAAAAAGATCAGCAGACAAAGGAGGAGATGACTTCATCTGATTCTATATGTTGATCCCAAATAGAAGTACTTTGTGAAAATGTGGAATATATATATATACCTGCTAAAGCGTCGAGAAGTGTGGACTTGCCACAGCCGGAAGGACCCATTATGGCTAGAAGTTCAGCTGGTCGGGCGTAGCCTGTGAGGCCTCGAAGTATAGCTCGGCTGTTGTTTCCATTATTTGAAACCGTAACCCACAAGTCTTCCCATGTTAAAAGCATACCTGGGCTTCCACTTTCTGTAACAACATTTTCCCGTCTTTGGGATGCCACTGAAGGCGCCTCCAGCTGCAGGGTACTCATCACTTGTGGAACAGTCTGCGGCCAGGACGAGAGGCCGGAATGATATGTGGTAGCCATGCTCGAATGTCAAGGAGGGAACAGACCTTTCCTTCCTGTGGAAACAGCTGTGAACTACAAATGCTTAATTAGCCGAAGCTACGAGCAGGACTTATAGACTTGAATAAGTTGAGATATCTACGTGCATGTATTTTTTGACACTGACATAAAGTATATTACATAGAGAAAATATAATTATAGTGATAAAATATTTTTTTAATATATAATAAATAAATTCTTAATTATTAATATTTTATTTTATTATTAAAAATTTATACGAAATAAATAAATTATTCATCATCGGTAAAAGTTCGTTCAAAGCTACGTTAAAGTGGTTGAACAGAACAATTGTTCGGTCCACGGGACATGAGATTCGTCCAAAACAAATGATTCTGCTACGTTACAATAAATGGCAGGCCACGCGTTACTACTTGATACTTACTGCGCCCCGTAAACAATTGCTACGTGGGGCTGCGCTTATGTATAACCATACATTCTCAGAGTTTAACGTAACGTCACACCCTTTGCTTGGAGGATCTATTTGGCACTTTTTAAAAAAAAAAAATGAGAGAAAGATTTTTTTTTTTTTTTGGAGAGAATGTCCCTGTAAAATTTTCTCTTTCAGCTTTGCCAAACTGCCCGACTGCATGACTTGTGACTATGATAGTCAGAAACCCGCCAAGCAAATGGTTGTTATTCCTTATTTATTTTTAAAGATGTAAAAAATAAAATTAAAATAAATAAAATTATAAGGACTAAAGCTGTCAAGTGAAAAATTATTGAGGACCAAATATATCAACTTGACTTTTATTTTTGAACAAACTAAATTATTTTTCCAATAATTCAGCAAAAAATATATTATTTTGAATAATTTTTTATATTCCTTTTAGTGCTTAGTTGAGTTTGGCGTTTCGAGCAAAACGAATGATTCTGGTACGTTAGTATAAAATATAATATAAATTATAGACTCTGGAGATGCTACTACTTGATTGAGTGATAGTTACTTCACCTCGCAGAACGTGTTCTGCATGGGCTGCGCCAATGAACAACACGTTGATGGAGTTTGAATAAATTTTTAGTTATTTAATTTTAATTTTAATAATTAAAATTTTATACATTATAAATAATTATTTTTATTATAAAATATACATTTTTAAATATATAATAAAATTTAATAAAAATAAAAACTGGAATGAATACTAATTAGTTAGGGGGGTTAATTAGTGATATTAACCCAATCATTAATCCAAAAATATCTCATTTGGTTAATCAACACTGTAAGTGTAAAACAAGAAGTGTTAACATGTGTTTTGGAATACTTGTTTCGTTTAAAAAATAATCGTATAATTATATCTTTTACGAATATTAAAATTTTAAAAAATTTTATAAAAAATCAAGAAAAAAGTCAAAAATAATCCTAGTTAGAGTTAGTAAAAATGCCAACAATGAATTAATTAGGTGGACATGCTTTCCTCTCCTCTATGTAACAAATGTTCAAAGTCAATTTTTTTTCTTTGAGAAAGTGAATATAAATTAGATTAGATTGTTTGAAATAGGGATAGAAATGGAAGAAAGGAATAAATATATATTATTTGCATTTAAAATTATGAGAATTAGTTTGAAACAAATCAAATAAGAAATTAAAACAATGATTTTGACCACCTCACATCCTCAAGCTTCTAGACCTTTGAATCAAAATGTATCAATCACGTGATGGGCAAAATGTATCCAAATTCAACAGCTTTTGTTAGTCGTCGGAATTTTTCAAAAAAACTCAAAACAGGAATGACTTGATTTCATCATATCAGGAAAATCGGGACAACCTTTGTAAGCGTCAAACTTAACCAACTATGCGTAGGTACACACATTAATCATAGCATTCAATTTGAAAGAGAATCACAAAGTACTTTCTTTTTTTTTTCTTTTTTTCCCTTTTTTGACAGCCACAGAATCACATACCTAACAAATATGGTAGGGCGTTCTTTTACATTTGCAACCCTCGTATTTTCCTCTCTTTGTTTCTCTCTCTCTTTCACCTTTTTCTACCCCCACTTTCGAGAGTTCAAAAAACGAACTCCCAACAGTGCTCTACGGTTGGCAATTCAACCCCCAAGCAGGCTCTCGGGTAGCAAAGGTTCCGCCCCCAACTGCCTCGTGCAGCCACGTGTACTCTTTGATATATAGATAATTATTCTTTTTTTATTTTTTCAAAATTATTGAGATAACGAAAACCTTTTATATCTCGTAACAATTTACTTATTTATTGTTAATATTAATAAGAATAGAAATATTACATTTAAAAATAAAAATAAAAATATAAATCAAACTCAATATTTATAATTCAATAACAAGTGATACTAACTAATTAAATTATCACTTTATTATAATAATAACTATTCACATGTAGTAGAAAAATAATAAAATGAAGCTCAAAGTTTGAGTAATTTTAAAAAATAATTATTCTTTAATTATTTTCTTTGTCTTAAGATAGTCTTATATTTTTAATTCTCATCATTTTAATCCTAAATTTATTTTATTTCACAAAAAAAAAACCCCGCTAGTCATCGGGCGAATTCCGTCAAGGAGACATAGGTGCAGCCCATATGCAAATAATTTGAAAGGAAAGCTTGTCAACTCAAGAAAAACGCGGTTGGAAGTTGCAACACGCGGCAAGATACAGACCTCTAATGTGTTTCCGAAGAAAAATTCCCTTGACTTTTGCTTGGGCTATCAATTTCGCGGAGCCGACTATTGGTTTGAGTCTTCTGAAATCGGCTAGTCTTCCACGGATAGAAAATCGATGTTGTCATCCTCCATACAAAAAGATTCGTAGTCGGATTTCACAAGTGACCCCTCAGTTCATCTCTTGGGGCTAAAGACGTTCAGTAATTTGTACCAAAGATGGCGGATTTCAATCTCTTCAAGCTCTCATTCTCCCAGTTAATGGATGAACAGGGGAATACATCCACCAATACCAAGTAGCCATATGTTGGTGTATTTCCTCCTACATTGAATCTCAATAAATGTCCCATCTAGTATGTGATTCACACTGGAAATGGGTTTGAAGTTAGGCGATGTAGTGCTGAAGATTGGATGTCGACCTCCTCCGCAATTTACGATTTCTCAATAGAACTTTTCTGTAGTTTTTACTACGAATTATCTATTTTTTTTTTATTTTTGAGGGGATGAACCTAGGAATGAGGGTATTTATATATAGAACCGAATTTATTTTCTTTTAGTATTGTTTAATACTTTATACGTTTTGAAATATTATTCCTATTTTTCATTTTCACATAAATTAATAATTTAATAATATTTATAATATTTTAAATAAAAAGGCTATGTACATTTTGATTATAATTATGATTTATTAATTAAAATACTTAAAATTTAAGATAAGTAGTAGTTAGAGGGATATAAAAAATTCATTAAATTTTTATTAATATTACAAATAGAATAAATATTAAGAGATACAAAAAGTATTATTATACATACCCTCACACATGTATTTAGACTAATTACCTATTAGCTAATCGTAAAACTTCTCAAAAAATTGTAGGTAGCTGTAATGGGTTTTAATAGGGATTTGAAAGTTCTTTCTTACCTTTATTTATTAAGTTGAGTAAGCTATATGTTCTCACTAATTAATGAGGTTAATTAGGATTCAACCTTAATTATTTATTTACTGGAAAGAAAGTGTAGCCCAACTTCTTTCAACGTGGGGCGCTACCAGCGAGTCAGCTAACTGCCTGTTAGTGGAAAATAATGGGTGCGGTTGAAAGGGTACAACCAATTGACGGTCACTATCCGTCGAAAGCTTGCTCCTGCTTGTACGAACCAATGATATTCCGGGTCGTGGATCTGACCACCCGGAACATTTATTTCTCTTTTCTTTTCTTTTTTTGGAGGGTCCACTCCAGACTAAAATTTATATTTTATTATTATTATTATTATTTGACTAAATAATAATTATTTATTAATGGTGAAAATAATCAGAAATTATTACAATTAAAATAATCTTTAAATTCTTGTTCCAATACATTAAAGGAAGAAAATTAAAGGATTGAGATAACCCAATACAAAGAATAATAAAAATTACATAATAGTTAAAAAATTATAATAATAAAAAATATCCTAAATCCTAAATATCTAAAATGTATAAAGTATAATATTATTAATATTAATAAATAAATACACTTTAATTTTTTTCGCTGCAACTGCATCGTCATCTTTGAAATACAAAGACGAACAAAATTCAATATCTACTTCCTCTTTAAAGAGCATCAATTTTAAAATGAATTTAACTTCCTTCTCAAACATGAATTTAATTCTCTAACTCATTTACTACTTAACCAAGCAACAAAGTTTAGATTTCTAGGGGAAAAAAAGAGAAAAAAGCAACAAAATTTAGCCAGGTTTGGATCATGCTCATATTTGATTTGGGGAAAGGCTTTCTCATGCACGCCCTGCGGCTTTAACCAACTTTACTGGTTAAATGAAAATGCCAGTTTTCCCTACAATTACGAAATCCATGCAATTTAATATTTTCAAAATCTAAGCAATTGAAAAGAGTTACCAAATGTGTACATGATTTAAGAAACTTGCAAATAATTTACCAAATCTAACGGTTGATATATATAAAAACAAAAGTATAATTCTAAGTATAAAATCAATCGTCTTATAAGGAGTCCAGCACTTTACTGCACGGCTGGGGAATGGAATGAGAACTCAAGTATTAAGTAGCATATAGTTTACAATTTTACCAAAGGAGAGGTTCCTTACCCAGCACAGCTTAGTCATGGATGCCTCATGCCAGAGGTAGAGGCGGATACAGGATTCTCATCTAGTTTGTTTGCCTAGCATGATTTGAACGGACCGAGAACAGAGCTCTGAGAGCAGGCTAATCTTTTCTTATTTTTCATAAGGAATTATCAAATTCTTTTTTTTTTTAGCTACGTGCGATTTTCTTCTTCTTCTTCTTCTTCTTTTTTTTTTTTTTTGTAAAAATGCTAAGTGCTATTATAAAAATAATAGGTATACATCTCAAATCACAACTTGATTGTGTGTTCAAAATTTTAAAAAAATTACTAAAAAGGGTTTGAAATTTTTAAGAAAGGAATTTGAAAAGTAAAAAAAAAAAAGAGAAAATTATAATTTTAAAATAGAATAGTGGCGGTTATAGTATATTGGATATAAAGAAGATTAGAACCTACACTAATTTAAGGACCTTTAATATTTGTAATTTAATGAAAGTTATTTGAGAATTACATAAAAAATAATAAAAAAATATATGAAGTGTGATAATAAATAAACAATTAATTAGAGAAATATTTATAATTTAAAATTTTAATAAAGAAGACAAATTTAAAAAAAATTATTTCATAAAATTTGTCACATACACATGCACGTGGACAATATTTTGTAGGTGGGAACTTTCTTGGTCCCTTGTGTAAGATATGTTGAAAATTGAAATTTATTATTTTATTTGATTTAAAATATAAAAATTTTTAGTTATTTTTAATTTTAAAAATATTTAATTTTTTATAAATTATAAATTATTTCTATCCATAAAAATATTTTTTAAAATTTTTTAATTTGTAAAATTAACTAGATATATAGTAAAAGTATTTGTATTTTTTAATTTATATAAAAAATATCTAAAATTTTATAATTTAAAACCAAAGAAATATTCTAAAGATCTCATGTCACGATCCTTGTTTAAGTAGTATCTTATACGCTGAATTGTTACTTTTCAAAGGAAAAGAAGCGTGTTGAGTTTTAATTTTAAATTGAAAACTACATGAGTGGTCCATGGGACATGAGATCCATGCAAAACAAATGATTTTGACACTTTATTACTCTGTTTCTTTTAAAATATGAGTCTTTTTAAGATATTTATTTTTTAAAAAAATATTTAAATTTGCATTATTTCAACAATTTTGTAAAAATTTTTTAAAAAAATTTGTCCATTGCAATCATACGTGCATTTTCACACATCCAAAACCCTACGCTGCTACGCATAAGTGCTTGTCACGTTTGTCAATAAGTGATTCTGTGGAAATTGCAACAAGCGGCACCGGCAGGATACAGACTTTTAATGCGTTTCCGATGAAAAATTCCCTTGTCTTCTGCTTGGGCTAGCAATTTGGCAGCGCCTTCTGAAATATATTGGTGCGACTCTTCTGAAATCGGCTGTCCTTCCAATTATAGAAACTATATGTTGTCATCTTCCATATGAAAGATTTGCATAAATAGATGGCATTTTTGCTGAGGCATGACAGTTTTGATATAATATTAATTTTTTTTATTTTATTTGATATGTTTTTAAAAATTTTAATTTGAAAATAAATTTCGATTTATTTATTTTTATTATATATTTGTTTTACTTAATCTATTTCATTTATTCATTTTATTTTCTTGTTTTTTTATTTATTTTTATTTTTTATTTAAGATTTATTTATTTTATTTTTTATCTGAAGTCTTTATTTATTTAATAGTTTTTCTATTATGTCTATAATTTTATTAAATAAAGTCCTTATTTGTTAATAATTTTATTATTTTTAAAAAATTAGTTAGTATTAACATTTTTGTATTGATTTTGTGTTTTAGAATGATAAAATATTTGAGCAATCCCCACAAAGATTTTTGGTGGAATTTCAGAAGTGACCCATCAGTTCTTGATAAAAAGGCGGATAATTTCTCACTTCATATTATGGAGCCAAAGATTTTCTAATTTGTACCAAAGATGGCGGATTTCAAGCTCTCATTTTTGTTGAGTCTCTTCTCCCATGGAATGGACGAACGGAGGTGGATATCCATCCAAACCCAGTAGCCATGTTGGTGTATTTCCTCCTCGTACATGCAATCGCGTTGGGTGCCCTAACTACCATGTGATTCACACTGGAAATGGGTTTGAAGTTCGGCGTTTTAGTTCTGCAGGGTGGATGTCGACCTCCCCAATTGATATGAATTTTCTGTAGTCTTTAATATAAATTATCTATTTTTTAATTTTTTTTTTGAGGAATGAGTCTAGGAAGGAGGGACATTTATAGTTAGAACCAAATTTATTTTCTTGTATTATTGTTTAACAGTATACATGCCGTGCATCGCGCGGGGGTTTAAGCTACTTAACTATTAATTAATTGTAAAAATTTTCAAAAAAATTCAACAGAGATTTGAAATTACATTCTTACCCTTATTTATTTTTTAAGTTGAGTAAAAATCCCATTTTTCTCGTTATTCAGGAGTTACTGTTTCCTACAGTTAGAAATCGCCTAAATAGATGATGCAAAAATATAAATACAAAAAATAAAACGAATTTGGGGGGTAAATTCCTTTTTTTTAAAAAAAATTAAAGTGAAATTGCTTAGGTGGATTTTAAAAACAGAGCTTAAAAAATACCAGAAATAATGACAAGTGGCAAATTAGAAGTTTTAGAGGTTTAGTGATATTAACCCTTAATTGTTCATTCCAAGAAGATTATCATTTATTTCGGTTATCTTAGGGAAGTTTAAATTATTGTCTTGTAAGGAAAATATTAAAGTTGAGTTTTCTCGCTGCTGTGGTTCAAGAATTGGGATGAAAACACTGCGATTAATGTTGGGTTTTTGGAACCTGCGATGCTATATATTATCATGATTCTTGTATCATTATATAACCTTTGCATTTTTTTCTTGTATTTAACGTGTTGAGATTATCCCTATTATTTAATTCTCCTCTCTTATTGTGTTGAAAAAGGAGTTTAAAAATTATTTTGATTGAAATAACCCTGACTATTTTAATATTAATAGATAATTTCTTATTTAAAAGGAAATAAAAAAACTCCATTTATTTTATGAATGTTGATGGTGCATTCCAAGATGGAAGAGGGTTGTTGGTGTTATTTATCTTGGACATCATGGATGATGTGATTGCTTTGGCCTCAATTATTCTTCCCCATATTGTTAGCGGAATATGCTCTAGCAATTGCATTACTTCAAGGCAATTTTACAGAAGAAGGTCCAGCTTTACTTTTATGGACAATGAAAAAAAAAGATTTTGGAGGCCCTCCCCCCTCTCCCGGGGGCTCCCGCCAAGCCAAGTCTTCAAGTATTCTAGTATAAATGTCACTGATGAATGCAACAGAGCACCAAGGTGGTAGTTTAGTCTTGGGGGATCATCTCAGGATTGCTCCTGTAATAGAGCTAGGGATAAGAAATGGCCACTTCCTGCTTTCTTCTGAAAACACCAAAAATGGTGTCTTTGATTATAGGTTTGGTCCTTTCTCCATTCTTGATAATACAAAAGAAGAGCAGTCTGTATAAGATCACCATTCCAAATAACATTGCAAGATCAATCCACTTGGAGTAACCCATCTCTACTTGCCAGACATCTCTCAATATAGCTTCACCGTCAACCAGAGGAGCTCCTTCCAACTGACTCTCAGGAAATTTTAGCCCTTCAAACTCATTCTTGTACAGTCCTTGATAGGCATACTTGTGGAAGGCTATGTAATATAATGGATATTTCCAGAAAATCTTTGGCAAATCGTTCGGTAATCGAAAGAAACCTCCACTTAACATCATCAATCCTTGGATTCCAGCACCAGTAACTAGTCCCATGAGGAAATTTGGGACCACACTGGCTACAATCATCATAAGACTCTCAACTAACATAATGCTAGCAAGAAGTATCAGAGTGAAGTACAGAAACATTTCACTTCCACGGTGCAGTCCGACAAGATAATAGCTTATCGATCCAGAGATCACAGACATGAGAAACAAGAAAGGAGTTGAAGAAAATGTGTTGCTGAGAACAAATGCTGCAACCCCATAATGACCATTTAGTCTTTCACGGCGGAAAACCTGTGTCGTGCATTGAAGAACAGTAAAAAGACAGATCTTTTGCGGGATGAAGCTAAAATTGTTACTTTACGTACCTTCATTTCCTCCACAAATGAAGGGAAACCACCAATTGCCATGATGGTTAATAATGATTATACAAACATGAGCATTGAACCTCTGGCCTAAAGAAAAGTCATTACAGAATTTGCTCAGTTAAGTGTCAAATTGAATGGCGAGTTGAGAAACACACATTAATCAGTGGGGAAGCGAACTTACATTAATGGAGCTATAGCTGTTTCCAACACTATAAAACACGGTACCCAAACCAAAACCTAATCCAATATATACAGCAAGGCGCAACCAGTAATATCCCAAGTCACGGTACATATTTACAAATGACCTTTCGGTGAGAATGAGACACTGCAATAGGAAACTAGGATGGCTCCCCTTCTTCTTCGTCATGCCAACAGCTTCCTACAATAAATGAGTACCAATTTATGTTAAGATATTCAATATTTCAAGAATATTACAAGCTTTCATTGTCCTCTAGTTTTTTCTTCAGTGGCTTACTCGTCCTGGTATCTCTGCTACTTGTCTTAGGATCAGCTCCCAGGTATCTGATGATCTATAAGATTCTGCAAGCATATCAATTATTGCCTTGGTGGTTGTCTGTCCCCCAGTACCGGGTTCAAGTTCCTAAAAGTAGTTTGACTCTTGTTGGACTTTCAACCAGATTAATGGAGTCTTCAAAAAGAAACTTTATATAATTAGCAACCTACCTCGTTGAAGTCTGTGTTTATCAGTTTTAGATAGTGGTCTGCTGGATTTTGGAGAACAGGACATGGGAAACCATTTGCTTCGAAGAACTAAACAGAGTAAAATGATCAAGTGATCAGCAGGTATTCATGTCAGCTTCAAAATACTATGACAATATGACAAGAAAGCTTGTGGTTTTGCACCCACCTGATTTGCTGCATAGGAAGGTCCAAAGTAAATCGTCCTGCCTAATGAAAGCAGGCAAAGATTGTTAAGTAGCTTGAAGACTTCACCACTTGGCTGGTGCACTGATGCTATCACGGTCATGCCATATTGCCGGGCAAGTTTAACAATGTGTTTCATGACAAAATATGAAGCAGCACTGTCAAGTCCACTTGTGGGCTCATCCAGGAAGAGAAGCTTTGGTCGAGTTAGAATTTCTAAGCAAATGCTCACTCTCCTCTTTTCCCCGCTACTCAGGCCTTTTCTGCCACAGCCCCCAATTCTGGTATCAATGCAATTTTGCAATCCCATATCCCTTATTGTCCTCTCTGCCATCTCTTTTTTCTGTGTTATTGACATTGACTTTGGCAATTGGAGCTGAGCAGAGTAGTACACAGCTTCTCTAACAGTTAATGTCCAAGTTAGGATGTCATTTTGAGTCACATAAGCCTAAACAAGTGCAAGGCAATGGAATTAGAATTCTTCTTCTAGTTATATTTGACTGCATAATGACCTGTGAGTTAGGTTTGTTGTTTCAAGACTATCGACTGGACTTTGACCTCTGAGGAATTCTGTAGGATTCAGAAGCGCGTGGTGAAGCTATTCTGCTATGCTACGTGCGCTAGAGGTTTTATTAAGGGAATTGGAGACATTAATAAATGACCTCCTGCTGTGAGTCAATTCTGAAAGTATGTGTATTGCCCACCGAGACTCCAAGTCTTTGGTTTATTCAATAGAAAAGCTAGCCAAAGATAGACTGCAATAATCGTTTTAGGCATCCCTATTACACAGCATAGATGAGATCATACCGATGTTCCATATGCAAGCTGCTGCCTTAGACCATTGATCAGGATTTCTCCGCTCTCCTTTGTTTTTGAGTCTAGCCTTCCTGAAATAAGTGTGTAGGAGCAACAGAATAAAGGTCAATTCATCTTAAGTTCTGTTTCTCCACAGAAGACAGGTTTTGCTAATTATGTAGCAGACATGGACGAATTAACAGCTGCAGTTTGAACAAACAATTACAAGCAGTGCAAACTTATGATTGTTTTAGAGGCCTAAAGTGGCACAATTTTTTTGTGGGTTTTGTTGCTTTTTCTAGGAAGCAAAAACAGAATACCGTAAAAATTGAAAAAGAAAGCCACGTGCCATTTCTCCTTCTGCACTAAAATGAATGAACCACATTTGCACTAATCCAAAAAAGAGGGGAAAAAAAACTCTCATTTTCAAGGAAACAAATGAGTACAAGCGTTTGGACCCAAGGAAAAGGAAGGCTTGCTTCTCATTATATGAGTTTTTGAACTAAAAATGCAATCTTGATTAACATTCTTTCCGTTTTCTAATCAATTCCTTTAATCTGCTATTTTGCAGTTCCCCAATGTATTCAAGAACAGACTGATGTACCTACCCCATATTGTTACAATTTGTATCCAACAATGCAGTCAGAGTAAACAGCTACTATTTTTAATAATTTTGACTCATTGAAGAGAGAAGAATAAGGAAGTATAAAGTCTAGCACAAAATCAACCCCAAAATAGACTTTGAAATGTAGATTACCAGCCAATGAATCAAGAAGAGTAGATTTTCCACAACCAGAAGGACCCATGATTGCCAAGACCTCACCGGGACAAGCGTAACCGGTGAGGCCTCGAAGGATTGACTTGCTTCCCGCTTTGCCACCGGACACTGTCACCCAAAGGTCCTTCCATGTCAAGTACATTCCATCTGCTGCATTACATGCAACAAAATTAAATCTTTCTGGTTCGACTTGTAATGGAAAATTTTGAACATCTTGGCCCACTTCTTGCACTGGTAAAGGTGAAGAAGCCATGCAGAAATTGGAGAATCTGCTCTATTGTCTTCAAATTATGCAGAGGGTAAAGGATTCAGAGGTATTGCAGCCATTTTAAGTGAGGAAAATAAACTAACAGTTTCCATGCATTGAGGACTCTTTTCTCCATACAATCTCGTGACTCGAGATAGAAATCAGATACGGAAAGTCTCTCTAAGAAGCATCGCCACAAGGCACTGATGAAGCCAAAGATCATGTGACAATATTCTTGTTTTTGACCTGTTTGGCGTTGTTCTCAAATTAACTTACGGATACACATCATGCGTTCAACTTACGGTAATGCAATAGAGGCCGCGGAATCTTTCCTACACAGTCACAGACCAAACTAACCGCAAAAGGAGAGGAAACGACGGCGTTCTTAGGCTGTCTGAGCGCGTGAAGTCAAGCGCTATGTTTGTTAATTTAACCTTGTGACCCCGAAACGAGTTAACTGGGTCTTCAGCTAAAAGTCCAAAGTTCTTATCAAAACAGCAAATATCTTTTCGTATTTTTTTATATATTAAAAAAATATTTCTTCTATCATTATTTGTAACTAGTTTTAATTTTTTAATGATATAAAATATAATATAAAATAGAATGTGAGAATTTTATTTATACATGATGGTAATTTTAAAAATAATAAATTATAAAATTATAAAAAATTAAATATTTAAGAAAGAAAAAAAGACAAAATATCATATATTTAAAATTGAACAAGTATTATTAGGATGTTTTTGGATTAGATTTTACTATGAAATTTAATGTAAATTTTCTCTTTTGATCCAATTATTTCTTTTACAAAAAATTTGTTCACGAAATATAAAATAGAAAATATCAAATCAAAATACGAACTAATTCTATCCTTATTGCCCCAGATTGAGGGCATTTTGCCAATAGTATGTTGTGACAAAAGATATTCTCATCATTCATATCTTTCCTTTCTTTTTTCCTTGAGGTAGTCATCATTCAAGAATAAAAATTTGGAAAATACTTCATGGATCAAGTGGACTCAACATCTGTTGTAGGACAATAGCTTTAAGTGTAAAAGTATTCTTTAGTAGATAAAAGGTATTAGGTTTGAACCGTATCCTCTCTCGATATATTTGAAAAAAAAAAGTTAAATTAACATCTCTCATCATGTTGGTGTAAGTTTTTGAGTATTTTCTAGAAAATTTTATTTTGAAAATTAAAATAAAATTTTAAGTTTGATATTCATATTTTTAAAAATAATTTATTTTTATAAAATTCCAAACAAACTTATCAATACAAACTCTATTCAATTCCACATTTAAACTAAAGAAATATTCATTCTAAGAATATGATTATCCAATTATGACATCCGAAAAAAAAGGACTGTGCTTTGTTGTTTATAGGAAGTAATCCCCCAAGAATTAGGTGCTTAAGGGGGATCTGCTAAAAATGCTCAAGGGACTTCTATTGCTGCAAACCAAAGAATTGAAGACGCACAAAGTTTGAGCGTATCTGCTAAGAATTATCTACTGCACTGGTTATAGAAAGTTGGTTGGAACTCAGCTCATGAATTAGTTGCTCTTCTCCGTTGGCTGTTGCGTTTACAAGTCAAGGATGTATTGGATTGTGTTCCGTGAAACTTAATATAAATATTTTATTTAAATTTTATTTTTTTACATAAAAAATTTTTTATCTCAAAATTTAAAATAAAAAATTTTAAAATAAAATAATATTAAATCTCACCCTAACTATTTATCTGATTCACGGCATCAGAAGATTAAGGTTGAAAATGTTTTTCATCTTTAAAAGAAGAATGAATTACAGTGTCCTTCAAGCTCCAGTTATAATGCGGGCAGCGGGGAGTCCCTCCCTCTTTCGGTGCTGACATGGCTGTACATAATTGGTCTTGCAAGATACTCTGCGCTCTCAAGATAGATAGCCGTCTTTTTCCCATGGCCTCGAGTTTCCATATCTTAGAATGGATAGCGCTCTGCCCTTACCTTTTGGGACTTTGGAATTTTGATCCTTCTTTTCCCTTTTTCTTTAATTTGCTTGTTAGGAAGGTCTTGAGTGCAAATCTCAGAGCTCGAGCTGCTTTACTGCCTGATAATTTTCCTTATGTTCTTGACGGGTTCGGCTGTCTCGCTGGCTTATCTTTGGATTTTGATCCGTTGTGGCAGTATCATTATTTTTATTTGATGATTTCAGAAACTCACTGCTTGAAATCTCTTGCTGGAGAGTTCTAAACTGTGGCAGTTGAGTGGTCGTCTATGGCAATGGCGGCCACATTCTGCAATTTAAACCATGGTTCTGGCTTCAAGAAACTCAATGAATATATCCTAAAAAGAGATGGCATTTCAAGGTAATTCAACTCTAAATCCATTTTACTTACCTTTTTTTCCGCAGAAGATTTTCCCTTTCATAGTCTGGGTAAGAACATTAAAGAACTGGCTGTGTGTACCTGGCCATGTCCTTATATAGTTAAAGGAGATTCTTGTTGGCTGTTTACCTTGTTGATCACTTTATTATGGCATTTTGCCTCCCATATCGAATTTCAAGATATAACCCTTTAGCTTCTGATGTGTCATGCTTTGTTCTGTTACTAAGGAGGCTTTCATGCTTAATAAAGAAAGAAGACAAATTTGTCTGTGGCTCTTTGTCTTCCCCATAAAACATAGTTTAATAAGGATTCGCTAGTAAACTAATTCAACCAAAACGATGAACCAAAATATTCGAGAAAAGATCTTTTGTCACCAGATGATGCTATCTACTTGAAGCTAAAGGTGTATAAATAAATGACGATATGCTCTACATTCACAAGGTTGCTGCAATTTGATGCAGGATTTATCCAATATTCCAATTCTCAGGTGCCGTAAGATCACCATGTTCTGGTAATTTTTCCAGAAACTTTCAAAAGACCTTTGTAAGGCAATTAGAAGGTAAAAAAAGACAACATTGGAGAATCTTTCTGCTGAGCAGTTCTGCTGCAGCTTATGAAGAGAAAAAGGAAGAAGATATTTCTACAGCAACTTTAATTTGGAGGGCCGTAAAGTTACCTATTTACTCTGTTGCCTTGGTACCATTAACTGTAAGTTCCTTTGCAAACTTTTTTTGAGGATTTCTAAAAGAATAGATTGTTTTTCATAGATCTTTTTCTCCAAGAGGATTAAAAAACTAAAATTGATTCATGACAAATCATGCAAACAGTAGTGCATTGCTTTTGACGTTTGAACCTGTAAATTCCTTATTCAGCCATCTTTGGCTTTTAATACTAATTTTAAATGAAAGTCTTCAGTCTTGCTGGCATATTAGCAATTAACTTGCTTCCTTGTATATGATTCATTCAGGATACATAGTCATTCATTAGAAGTAATTCTGCTATATTGCTCATAAACTGAATTTCTTTTACATTGAACTTGTTTTGTACCATCTCTTTCTGTATACAGGTGGCAGCAGCTGCTGCTTATTTACAGACAGGGCTCTTTTCTGCCAGGCGTTATTTTGTTCTCTTGGCCTCTTCAGTTCTTATCATAACTTGGCTGAACTTAAGGTTAGATGCTTAATGCTTTGGGATGCTTATTTGCTAAATCCAGATTGTTTTCTGGAATTCTAATAGAGCCCGTTAACTATGATATTTACACGTCATGCATGCCGCTAATGGAATGATTTTGTGCTTCCAATCAGAAGAGGAATGAGAAGAAAAGGGACGAAGATTCCATAGTCATGGTTAATTTCATGGCATATTGATCAATATTGTATAATCTAATTTGTTAAGGGAGAATAAACATTCAACTATATGTGCAAACATTTGGCTGCCATTTCCCACAGGACTTTGGGGATTGCTGCAACTGATTTAAGGATTTCTTTAAAATGGAGTGAGGTTTCTAATTCACGAGTGCCTTTTCTTCACCTTATATAACATCTAGTTGTTCATTTTCATTTTTCTTCTCAGTCTTTAATATATTTCTTACCTTGCTGTTATTATTAACCTCTGCATGAATATCAATGAATTTTTGCTTGGATACCTGCTGACTGCTTTAGAGCTCCTTATTTATATGTGTGATATGGGCAGCAACGACGTTTATGATTTTGATACAGGAGCAGATATAAACAAGAAAGAGTCAGTTGTAAACATCGTGGGCAGGTAAGATTTATCTCCTTCATGTGGTTTTCCCTCTATTCTTTTTCAATAGTCCCCCTTTTTCCCTTTTAATTGCTTGTTTAAGCTCAAATTGAAATACAACAGCCATAAGGGAATTCTTTAACTGTATAAGCTCCATTCCTGGATCCAGTAGCTATTGAAGAAAACAAGGCCAATGGGGTGGGGGCTTGCCACTAATTTCTTCCTCGCTCAATTAAGCAAAAGTAGAATAAATTAATTATTTTCATTTCCCTGATACTTTCTGCCATAAATGATCTTAAGTGGTCATATGTATTGCTTCCAAGCCTTATACATGATTCTATATATGTCTATTTCAAATTTCAGAGGAATAGCACTGAAGTTTTGTTTTAATGTCAAGAATTGTTAGTTTTATACCATTGATCTCTTTAATATATATCTTTCTAATCATAATCGAACTATTAGGGCTCTTAAATGGTTACTTTAAATATAATATGACAACTCACTGATTCTGCATTCCTATTATGGAAGTCGTACAGGAACCTTCGTCGCTGCTTGCATGTCACTCGTTCTTGGTTTCTCAGGCCTTATTTTGGCATCTGTAGAGGCTAGAAATCTGCGATCCATCTTATTACTGGCTTCTGCTGTCACTTGTGGATATATCTATCAGGTGTGAGCCTTTTTTTCATACTTCATTAGTCTTTTGAACCTGAAAATTCCTTAAAAGTATGAGGTAGACCTACACTTGTACCAGTAGAAAAATTTGAAGGATCTATAATAAAATAGGTTATTTTCATTTAAGTATGTGCAAAAGTTTCTGGCAGTAATGCACCATCCAATACCAACTGTTAACAGATAGGGGCCACAAAAAAAGTTCTTATCTCAGTGATCTACATACTTGATCATCCTTGATCTATCTTATATACATCTCTCCTGATCCCTTCAGCTCTGGTCTTTTTTATAGCAACATCATTTTGGAGACTCTCTGACAAGAACTGTAAACCATACTTTTGATATTCTCTTATACATACCCATTGTTCTCACTTAAACACCGTTCACTTTTCCATTAATATCATTCTGGAAACTCTCTGATCAGAACTGTAAACGATGCCCTTGTCAAGTGATGCAAAAATTAGAATCTCCCACCAAAAGTATGTTGTCATCATTCTTGTTAAATGGCATTTATAAATAAATATACTTTTAGCTATTGTCTGAGTGTTTGTTTATATTTGAGTTTGAGCATGTCAGAGGGCTAATTTTTGCCCTTCGAAAAAACTGTGGTACAGTGTCCACCATTTAGGTTGAGCTACCAGGGATTAGGAGAACCCTTATGTTTTGCAGCATTTGGTCCATTTGCTACAACTGCCTTTTATTTGCTTCAGAGCAGATCAAGGTATTCCTCTTCTATGGGTGCCATCTAACTACAATGCAAAAGTTCTTATATTGATACTGATTTTAAGTATGATCATAGTGAGTTACCAATTCCTGGCACTGTCCTCTCTGCATCACTTCTTGTTGGACTAACAACATCCCTGATCCTCTTTTGTAGCCATTTTCATCAGGTGATTTTTTTCTCTCTCTTACCAAACCACTAGCCACAAAATCACACACATAAACACACGCTACGTGAAACTCCACTCTGTGTATTTTATCTGCTAAATTCAATGATGAAATGTTCAGATAGAGGGAGATAAGGCTGTTGGAAAAATTTCCCCTCTGGTTAGTATGATCATTTTAACCCTACAGATGAGAGCGAGGCAGAGAGAGGGACTCCAAGGAACAAATAGCAATTGATATTTATTTCTCTCATTTGCATCCAGGTTAGGCTGGGCACAACAGCAGGTTCAGAAGGTGTAAAAATGGCTGTTATCATTCTTTACTCAGTTTTGTTCTTTCTGGGCCTTAGCAGAACACTTCCATTTACATGCACTGTAAGTACTGCAAGTCTTTAGGCACTGCTTAATGCTATCAATACATCAAATAAAGCTTCTAGCTCTCATTCACTAGGAGAAACATTTCTTGAGATGAAGAAGCTATTTTAGGGGGCTGGTAGAATTAGGAAGATTAAGTACTCCCCTCTTTGTTGTCTTGAGGAATTTCCTTGTCTGATTCAACATTGTTTCGGTTCCAGGTCCTGTGTGCAATTACCATTCCAATGGGAAAACTAGTAGTTAATTACGTAGAGGCAAATCATCAGGTCAGTTCTGATCTTTTAGGCAATCTTTTTCTGTTTGAATTTTTTTGAATGGTATGAGACCCAGCCACATGGTGGGGTAGGCAGTTATATCGAGTACTTCATTGGTGGCTGTATCATGAACTACCTTTGTTCTGGTTAAGTCGAGATTTCTGCCCAAAAGGTTTGTCTAAAACGTGTATTACCCCCAAAGCAGTTGCTGGTTTTGACATGAAAGGAGGGTGGAAACGAGCTGCTATATTTGCAGATTTAATTTTGTTTATTGTCTTTCCTGATTACAATTCTGCATTTTAATTTTGTAGGACAAGACAAAGATTTTTATGGCAAAGTATTACTGTGTGAGGTTGCATGCAGTATTTGGAGCTGCTTTGGCTGCTGGGTTGGTTGCAGCTAGAATGGTAGCCTGAAGGTATATGCCAAAGCCATTTCTTTCTTGATTTTGATGAATTCATCAGAATAGGTTGCTGATTGGAATCATTGGTTCAATGTCCCTTGATTCCCTGATTGGAATTTGTGATCCTTGACAGAAATTTTATATCTTGCCCTTCCTACATTTTTTCAACCAAAACAAAAAAATATTTATGACCGAATTATCATACCTTTCTTTTCCTTCCATATAAGCATGACTATTTTGCACTTTTCTTGGAGAAAGGAGGTTTTCTGTTTCAGAAGCCTGATGGACGAGCTTCACCTACAACCCAGCTATCAAGGATATTGGTTCCGATGATGTTCGTTGCTGTGACAAACTTGTTCTTGGAATGAGACTCCTCAGGACACTGCGCATCTCAACTCTTTTTGCTTATAAGCTGAGTTGCGGAATAATATCCATTTCTTGATTTCACTGGAAATCCTTCATCTCAAATCGACAAGGTAGAAAAGTAAATGTTGGCTGAAATGCATTCACAAGTGAAACTGCATTCTTGCACGTATTCTGCAAGGATATTTGTTTGTGGTTCCTATCCAGAATTGAGCAGATGCTCATTTCTTGTCAATATACTTTTACATGATTGGAGGATTGGAATTTTCACAATCTTACATGAGACCACTGTATTTTTTTCTTTCTTGTATGTTATTTTTCGTCTTTTAAAGGAAACGGATTGTTTGTCCCGACTTATTTCTTTAATTTTGAAAAAAAAAAAGAAGAATTGCGTGATGAAAATGATTAGGGAATCACAAGACGATGGCGGATCTTGACGCGTACGGCGTACATAAAATTGCACCTCTGGTCATAGATAACGTCCCGCAAACCTATGCTGTGCGGAGGCGCCATAAGTGCATGGAAGATTCATTGCCCCCCCCTCTGTTTACCCCACGCCCACGTCCTTCCCCAACCCCCAGACGACTCCGCCGGCTCCGAAGCCTCATTGAGAACCCTAAAGGGAATAGAGAGAGAAATAGCGCATGTATATCCAAACATTCATTTCCAAACACAGAAAACTGTTCATACTGCAATAGAACCTTTGCTAGAAGTATTGAATTAGATGGCACCTTTTAGTTTAATCAGAACTTCCGTAGGTTCAATTACCAAAAGACAACCCTTTTCCAAGAGAACCGTAATTGGGTTAAGGTGCTTGAGCAATGTTCCGGAGAATACTGTCTATGGAGGGCCAAAACCACAGAATCCAGACCAAAGAGTAACACTTGCCCATTTACGCCAGAAGTATCGGAAAGGGGAGCCCATAACAATGGTTACAGCCTATGATTATCCGGCAGCAGTGCATCTGGACGCTGCTGGGGTAGATATTTGCCTTGTGGGTGACTCTGCTTCTATGGTGGTCCACGGCCATGACACCACTTTGCCCATTACTCTTGATGAAATGCTTGTACATTGCCGCGCGGTGGCCAGAGGAGCTAATCGCCCACTTCTCGTTGGAGACCTCCCTTTCGGTACCTACGAGTCCAGTACTCATCAGGTAAACTTACATGTACCTTTCTGTGCTATTACTGTCAATTCTGCGGCCCTTGTGTCTCTTCCTTTCATCCTTTTCATACGTTAGAACTGGGCAAACGGGAAGTTGGAAGCTTGAATATAACGACTACAGAAAAATTAGGAACAAGGGAAAAGTAGAAAGAGAATGAAGTTGCAAAATTTTAGGTGATTCGGGAATAAATTTCTCTATGATATTTTCTTGTTACACTGTTCTTGTCATCTCTCGAGGAAAGCTTTATTTAAATTCTTATGCAAAGGATTAAAGTTATTAGGATGCGGTGTTCTAGGTTTTAGTATAAACCTATGGATTGCCTTCCTTATGTTCTTTTTCTATTGATCTTAGGCTTTCTCTGAGTGATCACTGGTGTGTTGAAGATTTAGAACGGTTATTTGTTTAAGTTTTTATTTTCTTTGGCTGTATGTTTGTGACAATTAAATGTAATATTTCTCCATAATCTTCTATCAGTGTGCATTTTCTGTTGAATTTGATGTGTTGAACGTGTAATGGTTGGTGATATTGCAGTTTTAATTATGAGCAGGCAGTTGATACAGCAGTAAGGTTCCTGAAGGAAGGAGGAATGGATGCAATTAAATTAGAAGGAGGAGCACCATCAAGAATTACTGCTGCTAAAGCTATTGTTGAGGCTGGGATTGCTGTTATGGGGCATGTAGGGCTTACCCCTCAGGCCATTAGCGTTCTAGGAGGATTCAGGCCTCAAGGCAAAAATATAGCAAGTGCTGTCAAGGTGTCCTCTTCTGAACTTAACTTCAATGACTGCACTATCATTTTAATCTTGTATTGTTATTGTACTTGTCTTACCATAGAGGTTGACCAAAAAAAGTTGTCACTCTTAATTATTTTGTGCTTCATTTTGGGGACTCTCTAGGTTGTGGAGACTGCCATTGCTTTGCAGGAAGCAGGGTGCTTCTCTGTGGTTCTGGAATGTGTTCCTGCACCTGTGGCAGCTGCAGCAACAAAAGCTCTTCAAATCCCCACCATCGGCATTGGTGCGGGTCCATTTTGTAGTGGTCAGGTTTGTTGGATGGTGCACTTTATGTGTCTTACTCTAGTCATAGCCTCTTCATTGTGTTATTAACGATGGTCTATATCAAAAGGTATCTATGAAATAAATGAAAGCGTAAAAGTAGTAGTGGAAAATTATATCTGAAGTGCTCTTAAAAAAATCTGTCTGATGGTTCAGTATTTCAGTCTGAAAATGTAATTGATCTTTATTCCTAGGTGTTTATTTGTTGATACCCTTCAACTTGAAATTTTCTTCCTGCCACCTGGATTAATGAACAATTGCAGCTATCTGTTGAAGGAGGAAAATACTTTTATGGAATTTTCTGATTTTGTTGATAGATGTTATGTTTCTGGTTTCTACAATAAACAATGCCTTCCAACAAGATTGAATAGGACTTTTGACATTTTTCAACCCTGTCTTATAAGACATCTTCCTTCCTTAATTCCACATTGTAGTTCAAAAGTGAACTGTTGTTCAAATGGATTATATAACAATGCCAGAATATCTTCCATCTTTTTTTTTAAATTTTTAAATTTTTTTATGAATGGATATCTTCCTTCTTAAACAGATAAGTTTTTGTCTTGGTTAAAGTTGTTCAATGGATTGGGTAAGAGTTTGTGAAAATTGCGCATTTAGGGAAGTTGGTAGTGCCAATAGGATGCTCATAGGAAGAACTACCCGTGGTTCAAGAGAAAGCAACTGCATTACTCCCTCCCTTTTCTATTTATTGGGGAACTGATACGCTAATTGCAAGTTTCATTAATCTATGCTCTGTATCTGATATTTTATGCAAAATGAAAAATGATGAAACCTGAGCAAGATTTTGTTCAATGCTGAGGTACCTTTCATATCTTGCATTAAGTTGCTAGAATATGAAATTCAGTTTCTGCAATAAGTTAAAGTAGTTTCCTCTCTCTTTTTTCCTTCATTTTCTCTATGTGCAAATTCAGGGGCCAGTGCTTCCATTTTTTTCCCTACTTATAACATACCTAATAGATTGGATTTGGACAGAGAACCTTACGGCAATAAATTTCGGTGTTCAATGTTGCAGGTGCTAGTTTACCATGACCTCTTAGGGATGCTGCAACATCCACATCATGCTAAGGTTGATAATTTATTTTAAATCCCCCTTCCTTAGTTTTTATCTTTCATATATATATATATATATATATATATATATATATATATATATATATATATATATATATATTTGTCATTGAAAAACACACTTCATAAATTATTCAGTGAAGCTTGATGATGCATCGGTATTTTCAGGTTACTCCTAAGTTCTGTAAACAGTATGCACATGTTGGAGATGTCATCAACAAAGCTCTTTTGGAATACAAGGAAGAAGTAACAAATGGTTCTTTTCCTAGTTCTGCCCATAGTCCGTATAAAATTTCTGCTGCTGACCTAGATGGTTTTTCAAACGAGTTACTGAAGCTTGGTTGGAGCGATGCAGCATCAGCAGCTAATCTTGCAGCTGCAAAGATTGATATTACTGAATCATCATGAGGGAGAGCCACAAAGTGATCCGAGTCCAAATTTCTGACTGCTTGATTCAATCTTGTATTAGGTATCAGTTGGATCTTCGTTGTCATCTTTGTTGATTCATAGTGAAAACCAAGGCCACTCCTTGTCTTGTCATTACTGGAAGTATCAAAAGCCAAGATGTACAGACATTTTGGCTTATTATCGGCTGTGTTCTTCTATACTGACCAGAAATTTATCAACTCATTCTAAATTCAGCTTTTTGTAATAAAGATCAAGATTGAAGGTTCTCATGCAAACTTTGCATCTTAATTAACAGCAATGTGATAGAGTTGCTAATGAAAGTCTTATCGGAAATTTTTGAGAATAGCCATACGGTCCAATTTGGATTGCAATGTAATCTAGACATTATTTTCTTTTCTGAATACTTTTCATTTTAAGTCTCACATATTTTCTCACATAAGTAAAAAACGTGCCCATCAAGGCAAATTCAGTCATGATGTAAACAATACATTTTTTAAATATGTGTTGAATATATTTTTAATTATTAAATTTTTATTTACAGTTAAAAATTTACATATTGTAAATAATTATTCAATGCTAGTATAATGAATAAAGAATACATAATTATTTTAACTTGAATAATTATTTATAATATATAAATTTTAATTATATTAAATTTAATAGTTAAAAATCTATTCAGCAGATAAAATATAATATTATTCGAATTACTAAAAAACACAAAACCTAAAAAATTTCTCACTCTAAGCTGCAATCCAAATAAGTTTGTTGGGCATTCTTATCTTCACAAAGGGCCCATTTTATTTGTTTAGTCCCTGAAACATTAACAAAAAAAAAGAAAAGAAAAGAAGACAAGTTTCATCCTAAATATTTTAAATGATGCATTATTTCCTTGTATTGCTTTCCAGTTTAACTAAAATTGAAGTTCCAAACTAGCGAGAATGGTAATAATACTACATTACAAGAAAATTCTATTATCGTGAGAGTAGCATTGAGCAATTAAAAATGTTTTAATAAAAAAGATGATATTTAATCTACAAGAATTAGAATTCTCGGTAATATTTTTATATTATAGTTTTTGTAATATTTAAATATATTAAATATTATAATTAATAATGTATTAAGTAGTTAGATAGCTCTAAAATTATACGTCAGTTTTCCTCTACGAGGGTGCAAATTAAAAACTGAAGAATTATGAGGGCCAATTTGAGATTACCAAGAGCCCAAGATGGGCATTGCTTCCTGGAGAACGCATTAGGGTAACGCCACGATTACTTTAACTAACGGTAATACAAACGCGTTCAACTTAATCCGTTATGCCTTACTTGCTATTTGCCAACCCCTATAAGCCTCTCCTCTCCCCGGTGTCCTAAACCCTCTGCCGCCTCCCTTCTCTTCCACCGGAGCTGCCATCATCCCTCCTTGTATCTGCCCTCTTATCACCGGGAAACTTTGACCATCTAATCTATTAGAATCAGAAGCTATGGAGCTTCCCTATGCAAAGATGAAACTGTTTCTGAGCTTCAAGAATCCAACTCTAATTAATCAAGAAACACCTGCGGCTTTAATTTTTTCTACCTATTAAGTCAAGAGTTGTAAGTTCACTCCCTATACTGCAGTTTTTGTACTTTTGGAGTCCAAATATTCATACATACATAGGTTTTTGTCCCTGAGGTGCTCGTCATTCTGCACTGGGACTTCTTCAGTTCTATTCGCACTATGACAAAATAATCTGAAGATGATATGAGGTGGAGAAATGTATTCTGCGGAATATTGACGTCGAATCCCACTTCATATTTTCGTGTAAATAGGCAATGCTTGGCATCAATTAGCAATTTTTCTTCACCGATCGAAAGTGCAAGAATTGATAAATACCAAATTTTGGATTCTTTTCCCTCCAAACACAGACTACATCTCCTTGAGAATTCTAGAACTGTTCTCCTCACATCTCAAATTGTGCAAAATACTCTGGTGAACTGCCCCTCCGATATAGTTGCTCTTAGCTTTTTCTTGTGGTGTGCTCGGCAACCCAATTATTTCCACCAGAAGGTGGCGTTTGAGACCATGGTTCATGTGGTCTTTCGCCTCACTCAAAAGTTCTCCACAGTGAGTAGGATTCTTCAGGAATTAAATCATGTTGGATGCGTAACAAAGCCGCAGACTTTATTGCTTCTGATGAGAATTTTCTGGTGTGGAAGAATGTATGATATGGTTTTCGAGACTTTAGAGGGGATGCTTACTTGTGGTTACTCACCAAATACATATGTGCGGAATATTTTAATGGATGTTCTGTTTAAAGTTGGGCGTGTTGATATGGCACTTAGAGTTCTGGACGAGACGAAGTTGCCAAATTTTTTAACATTCAGTATTGCTGTGTGTAACTTATGCAATCTCTATGATCTGACAAATTTAAGGATTGTGCTTAGGAAGACTTTGGGAAGTGGTTTTTGTCTTAATCCTGAGACCTTTGTTTTGGTTTTGAATTGTTACTGCAAGATGGGTAGGCTGGAAGAGGCGTTACAGCTATTGGGTCTTATGAGAACTTTAGGTGTTCCCCTTTCTGTGAATGTTTGGGGTATCTTAATTGATGGCTTCTGTAAATCAGGCCGGCTTGATATTGCTGCATATTTACTATGCAAGATGGTTGAGAGTGGATGTTCCCCAAACATTGTTACGTGCACACCTCTAATCAAGGGATTTCTGGAATCCAAAATGCTTGAGGAGGCATTTGAGATCCTAGATACTTTGAAATCAAAGGGATGCTACCCTGATTTAGTCCTTTCCAACATATTAATAGATTGCTTATCTAAGGTGGGAAGATATGATGATGCCCTTGATGTCTTCTTTAATTTGCAAGAAAGAAGACTAATCCCTGATCCTTACACTTTCTCTTCTATTATGTCAATCATCTGCTCATCAAGACAGTTCCTTCTTTTACCTTTATTGATTAGTGGACTTGTTATACAACCCGACTTAGTCATGTGTAACACCCTTCTGAGATATTTCTGCAAGGCTGGTTACCCAAGTGGTGCGGTGGAGTTCTACAATGATATGATAGAGAGGGGATTTGTGCCAGATAAATATAGTTATGCTGAGTTACTTAGTGGATTATGCAAGGCAGGCAGGATTCATGAGGCAGTTAGTGTATATTGTGGAATCGTTAGGAGTCATTTTGGTGTAGATGCTCATGTGCATACCATCATCATGGATGGGCTCATAAAAAGTGGTAACTTTCAAAGTGCAATCAAATTCTTCAGGCAAGCTGCTGCAGAGAATGTCCCTCTAGATGTTGTTTCCTTTACAGTAGCAATCAATGGGCTTCTAAGGGGTGGTCGAGCTGTAGAGGCTTATAATTTGTTTATCCAAATGAAGGATATTGGTATTTCTCCAAATGTATATACATACAATCTGATGCTTTCTGGTTTCTGCAAGGATAGAGATGTAAAAATGATTAAGAAAATCCTAAAAGAAATGTCTGATTCCGGGGTGGAGATGGATAGTAATACATACAAGTTGATCAAGGGTTTCCTGTATAAGTCACGCAATTCTTCTCTAGTATGGAATCTACTTGTTGATTTATTGGATGCTGGACTCCTGCCTGAGAAGATGTGCAGTTTATTGATCGGTGAACTTGGTAAAAATGCTACTGCTGTTGTTGCACATAGAAGCAACATGGTAACTGTTGAAGATGTTGGCACTTCAAGCTCCGATGAATTTTGTGGGTTGGCTGCTTCAGTTGGTTGATATAACATATTGGAGGGGATTGAACTGTTTCTCAAGAGCTCTGATGTATGCTCAGCTTGTAGTAAGGTCAAAATTCGCGCGAGCCTTTGGTGCAAATTCCTAGCTTCTGTCAAAATTTTCGTATTCTCAATAGGTAATGTTTCAACTGTCATATTTATGCTATTGTATGTGTATAGGCGTTGGGATTGCTTCAGATGATTGCTCTTTGCAGGACAGAATGTACATGTTGAAACTACGATTTCTTCTATTAAATCATTTTGGAAATCAGAAGCAGCTGATATTCTTGGGATAGCTGATTTTGAAGGAGCTCTAGGACATGTGCTTACATTATTGGATCAGGATGAGTTCAGCTACTTGAGTTGAACTTGTTTGGGCTGGTGGGTTTGGCTCAATGTTTACTGAAGTTTAACTGTAATTATGAATCTGTTTAAGAAGTAGAGGCTGTTTCTAGTCATGGTTCCAGCCATAGTTCTTTTACATACAACAAAACTGCTGTACCAATCATCTCAAAGAATGCTAGTGGAAATTAGTTTCAGGTATTAATATTAATATAAACTTCAAACTTAGTATCATGATCCAAGACAATTGAGCTACATACAATTGGGATGATGCGTGTAAATGAACAGTTATTAGTTGTACTAGATGTGAATATAACTGCCAGTGTAGGTATGGGAAGATCTAATGTACAATTGCCCCATGCCAGTTCTGCGCACTGTTACTCACATGATTTATCTGATGCATGTTTCTTTTTTAGTTTCAGATTCTTTTCTATTTGGGTTTTTATATTTTCGAAGTGGGTTTGGATTGTGTAAAACTTTTATTTTGTTTATCTAGTTTTCATGAATTAGGGGCCGAGGTTGGAAGTCATAACTTGTTTACCTGATATCAGAGAGAAAAATAGAAAAGCTAAATGAAAAGGGGCCTTCAGTTTATCTTGTGTACTTGCCTAGATCATCTACAGGCTGAACGTCCCTGACACGAATTTCTTACCTCAGTTCTTGAAATTTTTTCCATCTTTTTTTGGTCTGAAGAGACAGTTCTTTAATAGCTGTTCACTGAAAATTGGAACTTTTTGTAGTGAACTTGGGAAGGGTTACTTCAGCAAAATGATTTGCCAGAAGAGCCGGGAAGAAGTAACACGAAAAGACAGGCAGCTTCACCTGGTATCAAAGATGAATGATGCCCTTGCTTATCCTTTTCTTGGGTTTCGACTGTGACCTGAAGAACTTGTTCTTTTGTTGATTGCACCAGGTACTTGTCCGTTCAGAATACGATATTTGGAGGGAGTCTCCAGACAATTTACTACAGCTGAACCCTAGGCATTGGAACTTGGACGAAGAGCAGATGATGGAATTGCCTTCAGATTTCGAATTATTTCATGGTCATATTTGATCAAGTGAATTCACTCCGCACAACAATTGAGGACAAGTTCTAGAAGCGTCATTCTGATGTTAAGCTGCCTGGTGAGGTGCTTTTTCCAACAATTTTCAGATATTTTGTCAAAGTTTTTGCATGAAAGATACTATGAATTTGACTTATCATTCCTCTTGTTCTGTTGTTTTCCAGGGAAGCTTTTGGAAGGAATCATTCGCAGAAGTCATTCAGTTTAAAGCAGCCCACATTCCGAGTTTGAACGAGTCCTTTGTTATCCCCCTTCCAGGCTTCAGTCGTCGCTTCAAGCAGCGCACGCATTTTGAGGATATATATTTCTTATTTGAACATAAATATTTTCTTAATTAAGCTGTTGAATTTTTAATTCTTTTGGCTGAAAGGCCATATATATATATATTTATAAAAAATTATTTATTAAAAAATAAAATTTAAAATAAAAAATTTATATCTGTAGTGGGATGATTTTCAAATGTACCCATAATGTTACTTTGACTATAATCTTTAAAAATGATTGATGTTGACCCAAAAATTGCAGGAATATTTTGCAATTTAAAAAAAAAAGCATTGTTAATATTTCTTTTCTTCATTTAATGAACATCAAATAAACTCTTCATTTAGGGTGCATATGGATTGTCAGTCTTTTTTTTAAAAAATTAATTTTATAAAATTTAAAATAAAAATATATCAAATTTAAACTTAATTTATATACATTTTTAGTACTTCGCAAGTTTCTTAAATTAGTTAAGTACATATTAATTCTTAGTTTAAACTAAAAGAATATAATGAGTTCGAATTTAAAAGAAAATATATTTTTATATAAAAGTAAGTGAATACATTTTTATATTTACTTTGTCTTAAATTATAATTTTTTATTTACATTGCTCTCCAAATTTCATTTTTCTAAACGATTGGGAAATTTTAGTTAATTTTTATAGTCATATCTCTGTTAATTTAATTGTCACGAAAAAAAATTAACGGATCCTTAAAAAAACAAAATTAACAGAAAAGCAACCAAATTTTGAAAAAAGAATCTAAAAGCAGCAAATTAACAAAATAAAAAACAAAAAGAAAAAGAAAAAAGGGGAAAAAGGCAGCCTCGTCTATCCCTGTTTTCACATAAAGTATCGCTGTCTCTTCAGTCTCTCTCTCTCTCTCTCTCTCTCGCGCGCGCGCACTTTTCATTGAGTTCTCCATTTCTTTCAAGATCAGATCTCAAAAATCATTTCAAATTTTCTTCGTCCAACAATGGCTTCTGTACGCGAGGAGAACGTCTACATGGCCAAGCTTGCCGAGCAGGCTGAGCGCTACGAGGAGATGGTGGAATTCATGGAGAAAGTCTCCGGCTCCGTGGGCGACGGCGAAGAGCTCACCGTGGAGGAGCGCAACCTCTTATCCGTGGCCTACAAGAACGTGATCGGGGCCAGAAGGGCGTCCTGGAGGATCATTTCGTCGATCGAGCAGAAAGAGGAGTCACGCGGCAATGTTGACCACGTCAATGCCATCAAGGAGTACAGGGGCAAGATTGAGACGGAACTTTCTTCTATTTGTGATGGGATTTTGAAGCTTTTGGATGCTAAATTGATTCCCGCTGCTGCTTCTGGGGATTCTAAGGTGTTTTATTTGAAGATGAAGGGGGATTATCATAGGTATTTGGCGGAGTTTAAGACTGGTGCTGAGAGGAAAGAGGCTGCTGAGAATACCTTGAATGCCTACAAGGCTTCCCAGGTATATTTATTACGTTTTGCAAGCTGGTTGATTTATCTTTTGCATTATTTGTTCATTTTTGCATGCTTTATATGCTGGGATTTCGACTGTTAAGTGTATGGATGAAGGATATTGTGCTTGATTCATTGGTGTTGCTTATTATTATGTTTAGCGTCTTGTTTGACCATGAAATGTTGAAAAGAATAAGGATCTGCTGAAACCGAGAATGGCAGGGAATGGAATCTGTCAATTTTTTGGTCTTATTACTACTGATGTCTCTTTATTTGATGGATTGCTGGTGTTTATTGCTCTGCCCTCTTGAAACTTGAAAGCGAATAGACGTGGATTTTTATGCAGATAGATAGCCCTTGAGATAGGGGTTTGAAAATATTTGTTCTTGGCTTTATTTTCTCATACCAGGCTGGAGCGGCAATTTTGATTTTGCATTCTTCCTACTTGGTATTTCCAGTGCATTGATCTTGTCGTGAATATTCTGGTTAAAGTTTAGTTTTACTTGATTGTACAATTGATATCTGCTGAGAATGAGCCTTCATCCACTGGCAATATGGTTATTAAGATGTCGCTGGCACTACAAAATAACATGGCTTCTGATCTTCGAGGAGTATGGCTGTGCTGTATTCATGAGCCCTTTTTTCAAGCTTTAGATGTGGAGCTTGTTCATGGAGTCCTGCAAATAGTCATTTCAAGAGTGTAATTCATATCTTAGCTTATTTGAATGAAATATCGTTTTTGTATCATAATTATATTCAAAGGACTCTGAGTCTTATACAGGCAAGCTTATCAATACTAATCATGTTTGCATTAAGTTAATTTATTATTATTATTTTTTTGCACTATGAGAACTTGGAGTTTTTCTTTTTGAATAAAATTATTTAGTTGAAATTGTAAGATTTGCGTTCTTATATGCTGTTCTAGTAGAGTTATGATCTCATTTTACTTGACATGCCTCTGAAACACAATGTTGTCTTTTCCTTTTCTTTCCTCTCTTACTTGATACAAATGCTTGACTAGATTTCACTCTATTTTTTTCTCGGAGTGCTTTAGCTGATCTGATTTAATTCTCACCTGTGTCTGTCCTTATCTGCATTGTTCTTTTGCAGGATATTGCTAATGCTGAGTTGGCTCCAACTCACCCAATTCGACTTGGATTGGCTCTTAACTTCTCTGTTTTCTACTATGAGATTCTGAACTCACCTGATCGAGCATGCAATCTTGCAAAGCAGGTAAACTATGTTTGAAGCTTTTTGATGCTAACCACACTAAGCTTTAACAGTTTGATTTGCTTTTGGTTGAAACGTATTTCTTTTTTACATGTGTCTGCGGAGGTTACTTTTTGTTACTTCTTCACCAGTTTATCATATGTGAGGAGGGTTATGGAATTGATAAAATTACGCAGTATTTGCTTCTTTTTCCTATGGTATTCATTGCAACAAAAGTTACTTGTGATGGCGCTCTTAATAAAATTATTTGCAGTCTCATGTAGATCTATTGCATATTGGGCGCTAGTAGAAATTATCCATATTTATTGTTAATTCGTATGTGTCTTTTACTATTTGTTTTCGTGTAAACTTTTGGCATTTTGTCTAATGTTAGCTGGTCTTTGCCAGGCTTTTGATGAAGCTATTGCTGAGTTAGACACGCTGGGAGAGGACTCATACAAGGATAGCACTCTCATAATGCAACTTCTGCGTGACAACTTGACTCTCTGGACCTCAGATATGCAGGTACTTCTCAGTTCTTTCAGGACTACTTGACTGGCTTTCTAGTTTCATCCTGAACAGTGTTCGTTTTAATTTGGTGAGGTTTTCTATCCTTCTCAAATAAATGACACATTGTTTGGATGTCTTTAGGATGACGGGACGGATGAGATCAAAGAGGCTTCCAAGAACGAGGACGAGAAGCAGTGAAATCAAATATTCTAAATTGTTAATTTTTTTTTTATTGTGGTCGGAGTCATTATGGTGCCTTTGTCAAATTCCTATTATGGTTTTTCTGGGTTTAATGTCTAATTGTTTTCATTTACAAAGGTGCTCGATACTTAGAGTTTTTCACTGCAATCTCCATGAGAGGTTTAAGCATTATCTTTTGGAGGATGAGAGTGAAGATTCCTTTCGCTCAAAGCAGTAAAAACCATTGCATTGATTACTGTCTATTACCTCGCTGTCAATTGGATGCTTGAAGTTTTACGGATTTCAATGTAGTTGTTCTAATATTTGTTATTTGCACAAGTGGTCTAGTTGAAAATCAAGATTTATTTTGATACAGGGAAGAATAAAGTAGCAATAGGCCCATCGCGGTGACTATTTTTTCCCAGCTCGCTGTGTTGAGCACTTGATTTGTAATGTAAAAGCAGAAAACGTCAAGAAATATTTCCCTCTCGGCCTTGAATCCTAATATGGAATGAAAATGCATGGATAAGCTTTCTAATGGCAAAAGAAAAGAAAAGGAAAGGAAAAGGAGAATCGACTAGAAAATTTATAATACTAGACCAGAGAAATCTTACCAAGTTTTGTCGAGGATTGACGTGTTTGGTTCTTGATTTGTTTATTGAAGCGGTGGCTTTTGGTTTTCTTCGCATTTCCAGAAGGAACCCGTTGTTTTGTTCCTCTGCTTTGCTTCCTCCCGAGTGAAAAAATATGGTCGAGCAAGTAATTCCTCGTGCTCTTTTCCTCTGCTTGATCCGGTCTCCCGAAGTTGTTCATAAGATACTTTCTCTTTGCGTTGTGGATAGGTAAAGACTCCGGTAAAAAAGTCCGAGGACCAAAACTCATCATCTCGAGTTGAAGATAACGCCACGGACGAAGCAGAGGAAAACCCTCCTTCTGCTGCGGAAGAAGACAAGAAACCTTCAAAGCAACAGGTATCAGATAATGATGAAGATGAAGAGACATCTAGGATAAAGGTAGACCAAACACAATCTTCCTTTCATGCCTGTATATTTCTCTTAATTTTAGTACATTAATTTTGAATTGAATTCATCATAGCTGGAGAAGGCACCAGGAGATATTCGTTTACCAACGGCCAACCAAAGCGCGGCACGGTTTCGCCCGTTACATCGAGTATCATAGGTCCGCTTTCCTGAATCTCTTTCTCAAGAGCTTTCCCTTCTGCTCAGCTTTCCATTTAGCTGTCATTGATTGATTCACTTTCCGTTGATTCAGGTGCGTAGCTGTAAAGGGCGACGGCGCTCCTGAATGTCAAAAGTTTGCCAAGTATTACAAATCATTGTGTCCCGGGGAATCGAATTGGTACATCCATTCATCTGACTCCCGATTGAAAAGATTATTTGCTTTCTTTTCCCTTGAATCTCCGTTGTTACTGAAATCTGCAAAAGAAAAGGCGCAGGAGGAGATGTGTTAATTGACAATGATAAAATTGGTGCAGGTGGAGAAATGGAATGAAAAGCGCGCAAATGGTACCTTTCCTGGCCCTCTGTAGGAGCAGGAGGAAAGAGCGGGACTCGGCTCTTCATGGCCGGCTACTGCCTCGACTGTGCATTGTATTTGTGCTTCTCGGTTTTCTTTGTGTTTCAGGAAGACAAGAACTGATGGTTGCTTGATTAGAAGCTTTTGTAATCACGTTTTACCCCCCAAATTCATCATTTTCCATCTCAAAGTAGACATCCCTTTTTTTTTTGTTATACTATTTTCAATTTCATTGCCTTCAAGACTGACAAATGCCCTAACAAATCCCACAACGTTTGACTGGTACAGTTGCACTAGGAGTATTGCTAAGACACGATTGATCAAGAAAAAAAAATTGCTTCAAATAAACTCGTAAACACACCAATTACGTTTCTGCACCCGCATCTTCCTTCCTTTCAAATCTGCTTGAGATTAACTCCATGTTTTATTCCTTCCACTGGCCTCTTGATTTTCATGAGTCAAACTCAAACCTTAACGTGTAGCATCATGTTATGGTAGACGGTCATTGACACACAGTGGAAGTTTTGTCTCCCCAAAAACACTAGAAAGGGACACTTGTACGTTCTGCCTTTATTCTTAAGATTTTTCTTTTCTTTATGTTTTTTCGGTTACCACCTCATGCACGATGATGATGAGATGCACAGGAAATTTTTCTTATTTTGGTAAATTCAATACTTAAGTATTTCTCTCTTATTTCAAAATAAGAGTGATTATATATCGCAACAGCTTAAGTTTTATACAAAAAAATACTCAAATTTTTGTTGAAAATAGTGGAATAATGAAAAAATAAAGAAGTTTATTAAAATTTTTTTAGTTTCAAGTGTTCAAATAATATGTTTTTTCTTTAGAATAATTAAAAATTTTAAAAATAATACTTCGTTCTTTTTCCTATTTAATTCAGGAAGAAACAAAGATGTTTATTAATATTTTTTTTTAATTTCAGGTACTCAAATAATATGTTTTATTCTTAGAATAATTAAAATTAAAAAAATAAACTTCTTAGATGGTCCTTTTTCGTACTTAATTCAGGAAGTAAAAAGAATTATTTATAATTTGTTATTAACTGTCTAAGGTGAAAACTCATTTTTCATAGATAAAGCATCACCTAGAGAATGATTCGCAAGTATTAGCAGATAATGTAAGCAGTTACAAGAGTTTTTATTACCTAATTCTTATGGTAAGTTTTCACTTTTCACTTTAAAATTTACTATCGCATTAAAACAGCACAAAATGTGATGCAGAAATACATCATGGTATTGAGGGGTCAAATTCAGTTAGAAATTAATCCAATAAAACACATTCCAAATTTATCCGACCATACTGAAAAAGAAAAGGGCAAAAGGAGGAAAAAGCAAAAGAAGAGAAAAAGTGCTTCCCGCATGATCATCGCCACTGTTTGGTTTCTTTCCCACAGTCACCGCTCGTATATATACCTACACTTCCATTCTTCACGTCAAAATAAAGGAGAGCTTTCCTTCATTCCGCATTACGCCATCGCCATAGTCATCGTCATCTTCGACGAAGAAGAGGAAGAAGAAGAAGAAATGAGAAGCCAGCCCTATAATCTAGCTAAAACAATCACATCCTTCTTGAGGAAGAAAGGCATATTGCAAGGACGTACAAGAGGATCCGAGCTAGGAAGCCATTTTGATCCGTCCAATGTGGGTGTTTTATTTGATTTCGCTGCCTCTGACCACCGGCATGGTGGCGCTCACGCTGCACTACTTTGCCTCTCCGGACGTCCCTTGCTACGTCCGCTTCACCGTCGGTTACGCCTGGTTTTGCTCCCTCTCCATCATCATCCTCGTCCCCGCTGATATTTGGACCGTACGCTTTTGCATTCCTTATAATCTTTCTTCCTTGTTTGCTGGTTTTTGCCCTCATCATGTTATATGTGATTTTGGCTGGTAAAACTGATTCTCCAAGAGAATTCCATGTAATTTTGTTCTTTTCTTGTATACATGTATATATATTATGCCTTATGAAACTCTAGGCTTTAGATCGTAAGGATGACGAATATGTGATTTAGTATCATTTAGATTCTTTCACGGAACCAAAAATCCACGTCTTATGGTTTCTCCGGAAATTTGAACTGAAATGTGGATATAATTTCTGTCTTTTAAAAGCAAAGAATGCACAAGAACAAAACACTGCTAAATTTGAGCGACTGAGGAGTATTTAGCTGATTCTGTGCAGCATTGCGAGATTTGATTCGTTGCATATATGGATGATTTGGCAATATTGCAATGGAGTACATATTTGAAGAAGGAAAATAGTGTCTCTTGTCCTGCTCCAATTAAGTTGATTAAGAAAAAAGGGCTATCTCAGGCATTCTTTTACATCTACTAAATCAACTAAAATTAGAGCAACGATAATGATTTGGAATATATCTAATGATTGATTGTCAAGTAAACGGTGCAGGTAATCCTTGATCAACCGAATATTTAATAAGGTGGTTAAAGATTTGCATATATCCGAAATCATTGGATATATTTTGGCAGCCTGCTAAAGTAAATTATTGAAGGACATAATAGTTAGTTTAAGAAACCTAAAAGACTGAATTTTTTGTCTTTCATCTGTGCCTGCCAAGTATTACGAAAATGCTATGATTGCTGTCTGCTGGAAATTCTTGCTGTGGCTCTATAATTGTCAAAAGTCTCGAGTTTATAACTAGCAATATTCAAGTAAAACGATGACATAGACCATTTACTTGTTCAGTGTTTAGGATCTGTTAACCACGATTCAAAAAAAAAAAAAAGTCAGGCTTTTTGAGGTTAATACTTGATTGAAAGCGATGGTGCAAACAATTGTACTAATTTATCTTCTTATCAGTGCTATATCTATCACATACTTGAATTTACACAAGACACAACAATGTCTTTATCTCCAAGTAGTGATGAATCATTTAATAAGTCCTAAATTCAGGAAATCTAATTTTATTAAGAGAAATGTAAATTCCAACATGGATCATTAGCACGAACAATGAGTCACTTCGATATTTTTACCTTCGAAGTAAAGGGGGAAAAAAAGGACTGTTCTTGATGCAGATTCCAAATTTTTTGTTGGACTAGAGTTTGGATTCATGATCATGCACCACTAAAGTAACTATTGATATCTGGTACTTTTCCTAAATGACGGATAATTCTGAACAGAATTGGCAGGGTTTGACTCTTTTGCTTGCTTTCACTTTATTTCTCTTTTCAAAAGATAGCAGTCTTAGTCTTAATTTTTTCCGTTCATTGTAGCACAGAACCAGGTTACGTCTCCTTTTCCCTTTTAAGCTTTACCTGGCTAGTTATCCCTTTCCCTGTGGATCTTTGATTCAACTGTTCAGCCTCTGATTTGCCTTTGCTGCCCACCATAATATCCTGATGGTCGAGACTTTATACAGGCAATTATTGGTCATGACAAAAGTGGAATTTCTTTCTTCTGGAGCTGGTCGTATTGGAGTACCTTCCTGCTTACATGGTATGCGATCATCTTGTATCCCTCTGTGAAATTTAACTACATTACTTGTGAATTGTGATGATGATCTTGTACTGGCAAAGATTTGCAAATGTGTCATCTGTCTTGGAACAAATATTTGCGCCTTTTTCACTTTCTCCTTTCTTGTATTAAAGCTCAGACAGGGACTTCTTAGGAAAAAAAAAAAAAACTGCAGTTTTTTCATTTTCTGGGTGCTAGTTCAAAATAATTTTCTGTCAAGAAATTGGAGAGATATCTGTATAACTAAATTTCAGGTATATGAGCAGGGTTGCCGTGATAGGGGGCATTCGTATATTTGTTGGCGCTTTCATCTTGTGTCTTGTTTTATAGTATGTGAATTTGGACAAATGTATCTATATTTCTTTTTCTTATGGCATAAGATATTCAAGTTTCTGCTCCTTCAGTTGAAGGTTTTGGCTGCCTTAATCAATGAAGAAAATACTTGCAAAAAAAACCTCTTGCCCATTCCTCCACTTGTTACCTGGATTATCTGTTCTTGAGGCCTTTAGAAGTTATCATTTGCATTGAAAAGCTTTGAAACTTCTCATAGTATTTCAAGCTTTGATCTCTTTTGTAGAAATGCCCAATTAATCTACTGTTGGAAGATTTTAAAATGAGTGGCTTCTCTGCGCGAGCATATCTGTCACCCAGAATCACTAGTGACCAGAAATGCAGGAAAGGAGCAGCTTATTTACAATATTTTCATTGTACTCACATAGATATGTATAGAAACCTATCATTCTAACCTATCATGCAGAATCTTTGAATGCAGTAGTTCCAAAAAAAGTATCTCGAACTTGGTTGAAGAACCTGCCTACTTGATAATTTTCAGCATTTCAGTTTCCCTGTCTAGTCTACTTTTGTATTTCTTCGTGCTACTAGGGTTTCATGTGAGAGCTTAGATTCAAATGCACATGTTTCATAGATTTTATATGACACTATTTCTCTAAGCAGGGCTGTGGTGCCTATAATCCAGGGATATGAAGATGCGGGGGACTTCTCTGTAGCTGAAAGATTGAAGACCAGTGCTCAAGTCAACCTGGTCTACTATTTATGTGTTGGTTCTATTGCACTCTTAGGAGTTATATTGCTCATCATTTTACACAAAAACTGGTTTGTTCCTTACTCTCACAAAGTATCCTGGCGTAGACTTCTGTGATAGCTTCAATGATTATTGGTTTGAGGATGTTAAAAATAGACTAGAAATGCAGACAGCTATCACATTGTTGCTCTTACACATTTTTGGAGCTACTAGCATCATTTATGTGCAATTGCATGTATTAAATATTTTATTTATTTTTTTATAAAATAATATTTTTATTATTTTTTAGTGATGGAAAATAAATAATATTTTTTTGGCTTTTTAATCATTTTTATACTGTTAGAATACAATATTATTTTTTCTAATTATATAAACTATTTAATGAATGTCATGTAATTTATCTTTACATCTTATGGCATTTTATTTTTCATTAAATAACATTAATTTTTGATATTTTCAATTAACATTATAATCTTTTGTGATAATTTTATATTTTTTTAATAATAATATTTTTTCTCTTTTGCAATGATAAAGATTAAAGTATATTTTTTTACTATTTTCTTATTTATTTACATGATATTTGAATAAGACACATATTTTGTTTCTTTACGAAAAGTTAAATAGTCTTTTTTTATACTTCATGCTATCATTTTGAACCTTTCCATAGTATTTAAACTCTTAAATTTCCATAATTATTTTATTTTTTCAAGAAATAAATATTTGTTTATTTTTTACCTTTTATCTAATCAATTTATTCAAATAAGAAAAATATTATTTTGCTAACTATAGAAAATATTTTCATGGAAATCACTTAATCTCATATTATTATATTTTAAAATTTTTATAAATTATAGTGGTAATTAGTATAAGTATTTCTCAAGTGATTTTAGTTTTTCTAAAATAGTAATGCCTTTTTTTTATATATAGAGGTTAGATAGTTTGTTCTTTTATTCTATTACAATATATATACTTTGGGGTAGAAAAATTTGTAACTTAAGTGGGAGAGTTAGTATGTAGTTATTAATAAGTAGTTATAAACTTTTCTATTAATAATTTCAAAATAAATTAGTAGTTAGTGGGACATTTAGTATATTGTCCACATTCTATATGTTACTTTTGGACACTTAGAATACTAAAATAAATCCTCTAAATTCTATATATAGTTTTGGGCATTTGAACCATCAAAATCAAAATAATTCATCCAAGCAAAGGTTTTGTTTTAACCATTCAAAAAAGGAAGAAACAAAGCATTTTAAATATAGAATATAGAATAATATAGATGTAGACATAGATAGTTTTAAATTGGAAAACCTGTTCCTTTACCTTAGTGCGTATGACAGCGTTGAATTCTGATTATGTGTTGTTCCATCGCAATGATTCATTTTTTTGATGTGTTTATATTGTTTATGCAGGGGTGGAAGTATTCGTGGTTTTGCCATGGCTTGCTCAAATACATTTGGTCTGGTAACTGGTGCTTTTCTTCTTGGTTTTGGTTTGAGTGAAATTCCTATAGGTATTTGGCGAAATGCTGATTGGACAATAAGGCAGAAGGTTCTTTCTCATAAGGTGGCTAAAATGGCTGTTAAACTTGATGATGCTCATAGAAATTTTTCAAATGCCATTGTTGTAAGTTCCATTGTTTGATGATTCTGCTGTTTGCATTTTTCATTTTCTATGTGATTGTTGAACATATATTCCATATCTAGTTAAACTTTATACTCAATGGAAGCATCTCCTGTTAGATCTTTTCATTGGATAACTGGACTCCACAGAAATTTAAAAAACAGAATATAGATCTCAATGAGGACTCTGCTGATTGGAAAAAGATCAAAAGAAAATAGAAAAAGAAAATGAAAATGAAATTTGTGAAGTTCTATCTCCTGTTTTGAAATACTATACATGAAAATGAAAGATACTAAACTCCTGTTTTGAGACTGTTTAACAACTCTTGAGAGAGTACATGTTCTGATCTGCTGACAGTTTCCCATTTAGGGAGAATATTTCTCTTCGACCGACTCTAAACTAGATAAAGAAGTAAATATATAATATTCCATGTCATTCTGAAGTTATGTAACCAGAGCTCCCTGCCTATCAGTTGGTCAATATTCAGAGTAGGCTCCAAGAATATGGAGAGTGCTTTTCAGTTGGGTGCTAGCTCTCTCTTGCCTCAAATTCAATATGATCCAAAGTTGAATAAAGCCTATTATGCATATGATCCGGCTAGGGCAGTGAATCCTTGAGAATCTGGATTTTCTTCTTATAGGATCTCTTTCCCACCATCCTTAAATGAAACTTACAGGAAAAAGAAAAGAAAAGAAGAAAGATCACCTGTGATGAAATTTCAGATAGATAGATAATATTCGCTTTGCAACTGACTGTTCGTTTAATAAACTAGGTTGCCCAAGCGACATCGAAGCAGATGTCAAGGCGTGATCCTTTGAGACCCTATATGAATGTTATTGATAAAATGCTGTCTCAGATGGTAATTACTCCTAGTTTTTTCCTCTGCCTCATATTTCGGCCTCTTGTACTAGCTGCAAGACAAAAAATTTATTGTCAATATTTGAATGCAGCTAACTGAAGACCCCTCTTTCAAACCTCAAGGTGGAAGGTTAGGTGAAAATGATATGGAATATGACACTGATGAAAAAATAATGGCAGCACTAAGACGTCATCTTAAGAAAGCTCGAGACCAGTATTACCGATATAAAAGGTAAACACTTGTAGTAATACCATTGCAGAGTGTCTTCATCATTTGTTTTGATATACTGATTTTGTGAACTACACAAGGAAGAATGGATCCAGTGATTACCTTTTAGGTGAATTTACTGTTCCTGAAGTCTTGACTAACTCCTGTGCTTTGAAATAGGCTTTAAGTTATCACTACTTCCACTAAAGATATGCTATCCATCATTACTTTTCTTCCCTCGTGGATATTGTATTGTCAGTGCCTTTATAATAGCTTATTCAGTTCTGTAAATATAATGGGCTTTTTGTGCTTGAAGGGATAATCTACGGATATAGAATTCCTTATATCCTTTCTGGGGACTAGGAATATGACCTTGAGTTGTACTTTCATTATAGAAAAAAGAAATGTTCATTTTCACATGCAAAAGCTTTAAAAGGTATATTATCATTAATTACTTTTTGAGCTAGGAGGAGTTTCGTCTTAAAGTTTTTTATAAAATCTGTTCCTCTGACTCGAGTAGTTATAGTTTTGTATTCTGATGATTTTGTTGATTTATTTATATCACTTTGGTAATAGAAATAATACATGTGTTCTTGCTCTAACACAGTGAATATCTGAACCATGTTACGGAAGCCCTTGAGCTGGAAGATATCATAAAGAATTATGAGCTCTACGGTGCTACTGGATGGTTTGCTTTTGCACCTGGCCTTTTCTTTTCTTTGGAACTAATACCTGATCCTGAATTTCTCTGCTCCATGGATCAACTATAGCACTCATATCAACCTTGCTGTGTAGAACCATTTTGTTTATGCCATTCTACATTTGTTCACCGTCATTTGTTTTTTGTTTCTTCTCTGAGAAACAGCATAAATTTACATTTGAAGCCATGTACAACCTCTTTCCAGAATTTATTCTCTTTTTTCTTTTGCAGGAAGTATATTTCAAGCTTTAGGCCTGAAAGAACTGGCAAACTAGGGTCTGTTCTTGATGTAATTGGTACATTTTAGACTTTGAGTTGTTTTATAGATTTGTAAATTCCTAGTAGTAGCTTCCTTCTTTATGGATTTGTCCTTTTTAAGTTCCCGTGCATGATCCTATATGATCCTCATGATCCTCATCCTATATGAAGTAGGGAAGTCCAGGAAAACTGCATACTGGAGTTGCATTACAACATATCTCAGAGCACTGACTGAGAATACTGGCACTTTTATGTGGACTTTCATTTGTACAACAATCAATGGATTACAATATCTCATGAAAATGGATAGTTTCTTAGATCATGATAGAGAAGCTTTCACTTATATTTGGAAGTAACACATGCTAACAATTTTTGTAGAATTGATCTGGCATTGTATGCTAAGAAAGCAACTCCAAAAAGTTTTGGCTGTCATGTTGGGGTTCATATCAGCTGCAATTCTTCTGGCAGAGGCAACTATTATTCCCAGTGGAGTTGATTTATCTCTTTTCTCTATTCTCATCAATGCCATGGAAAAGCATGAAATGTATGTGCAGGTAGGACTCTTAATTCCTTTTTTCAGTTTGCAACAAGAAGGTTCTCTATTAGAAAACAAACACATTTTAAATTCTAAATATATATTCTCTATTGAATTTTGTAATCCTTGAAAAACAAAAATAAGGCAAATAAATAGCAAGAGCAGACCAGTGAATTTTTTTACAACAATTACCCAATAGTGCCTTTTGTGAACTTAATGCGGTACCATTAAATCAGGTAATTATTTTGCAAGAAAACTCATCTTCCCCACAGATATATGTATTTGTTGTTTGAACACCATAGACACGCACCTTTGTATATTTATCTCTCTGTATGTGATTACACCTACTCCTGACTATCTTTCGCAGGTGGCTGCTTTTGTTCCATTGATTTACATGTGTATCTGCACATACTATTCCTTGTTCCAAATAGGAATGTTAACATTTTATTCGTTGACGCCGAGGCAAACAAGTTCAGTCAGCTTGCTTATGATATGCTCGTAACTCTCTCCTGTCCCTCTCTCTCTCTCTCTCTGTGCGCGAGAACCTCTTTATGCAAAATGAATGTTGTTCAAAATAAATTTTCTTAATGTTTCTAACTGATTTAATTTTCAAATTCTTTAGGATGGTGGCTAGATATGCACCACCAATTTCATATAATTTCCTCAACCTTATTCATCTTGACAATGGTGCAAAGACCATCTTTGAAAAGGTAAGCGTATTGCCTTACCAAGTCTTGGTGGTCATCCTTTTTACTTAACAATTTAACTCTGACCAATTAAAAGCTGAATTTGCAGCGAAATACTGGCACTGAACATTGATTCTCCAAAATTGAGGAATTCATTGCCACAAATATGTTTCCAGTTTCCATATTGTTCTCATAAACAAAATTGCATTAATTCCTAAACTCATATTCTATTGGCTGATACCGATATGTTCATTCTGCCTCCCCATTCACTGCCGTTAATGTATCTGAGCACAATTATAGAATTGGTTGGAGTTTATAAATTATATTTCAATTACTGGTTCCTCTTGCTTTTTTTGGAGCAAATGATGGGGAAGATTTGCACAAAGATATATGGCAGATAATTTCAGTATTAGCGAATGAAACTTTTAATATGGCTGCCAACGCTAATGACAGGCTTCTACTGGATCAAATATTGAAGCTAATATATGTTTCAACTGGCAAACCCCTGTTTTATTTCTCACCGACCTGATTTATTTTGGTTTTCTCATACTCGAATTCAAGACTAATTCACATTCTGATATTCTTGTCTAACTACTTCAAAACAATATTTCTTCCCTACTAGCCTCTTGTTATGTTCTCACTTTGTGCCCTCTTTATCTTGTCTAGGTAAAATATGTAGTATTTCTGTCTGAGGAGTAGGGTACTGGAAAAACCTTGTGAATAAATGATGACTCTCGTGAGAAAAGATCTCTTTCTTGGAAATGAATTTACCCTTTTCCTTGTTGTTTTTTATTTTATTCTAAGTCATGAAAGTTGAGCAAGAAGGTTTATTTTCAGTTATAGTCAACTTTATTGAACTTATTGTAGTTTTCTACTATTCCCTCTATAGTTGTCTATGCAAGCTGATAACGGCATTCTGTTTGCAGAGGATGGGGAACATAGATGATGCTGTCCCTTTCTTTGGAAAAGGCTTCAACAAAATTTATCCTCTTATTATGGTTATATACACCATACTGATAGCGAGCAACTTTTTTGATCGGGTTTTCCATTATTTTGGCAACTGGAAAATCTTCAAATTCTTTAGAGAAGAAGCAGATGATTTGGATGGATTTGATCCATCTGGAATAATTATTTTGCAACAAGGTGAGTGACTGGAATCTCTCTCTTTTCGCGCATATCATATAGTATGAGTCATATTTCTAGCTTAGTGGCAACCCTTCGGCTTTCTCATCCAAGTACCCTTAAAAAGGAAAGGGAAAGAAGTGAAGACAGTTCCTCCATGTCGTGGATTATAGTGTTTGGGGTAAAAATGACTGGAGTACAATCCTTAAAAACTCCTCAAACGAACTGGCTGCTTATGATCTACTGCATTTTGTTCTTCTCTTTCAGAAAGATCTTGGATAGAACAAGGACATCAAGTTGGTGAACTGGTCATTCCATTGGCTAGAAGTTTCAGCCACAGAATCGTGGATCTTGAATCTGGCATCAGTCACAGGGTACGTGAATTTTGGGTTAAGGATTTTCAAAATTGTTACATGCATAAAGACTTGCCATCTGCTATAACTGAATCAGGCTACTTTCCATCTCACATCTAACTTTATTTGTACAATCAGGTTATTGTCCGTCTAATATCTAATGTAATTTGTAGATGGATAAGGTTTCCCATGAAACAAAGACGTCTAGCAGTTTGTGGGATGAAGCGAAGAGCAGTTATAAAGAACCGATGAAGGCAGAGACACTGCATGGCTCAACCAGAGAAGTCCTTGGCGGAAAGTACACCACCCTAAGAGGAGAACAGGTCGAGGAAGAAGGAAACGGGAGTCCCGAAGAAAAGAACATTATTGAGGAAGCATCTTCTTCACATGATGCAGAGGATTCCCCGGATACAAGAGTTGAACCATCTTCTAAAATGGCCTCAACCTGGGTATCAGTGAAAATGGGATTTCGCAATTTCAAGTCTAATTTGGAGGCGAGGAAGTTCATTTCTTTAAGGCATATTCAAGATACCAAACCCTCAGGTGAGGATTCATCCGAGTCCCTTGATGAGATATTTGAGAGAATAAAGAGACCTATTTCGAACCATAGAAATTATGCTAGTGATGATGATGATGATGATCTTATTGATCAAGCAATGGGCATCAGAAATGTCTGGGCTAATCGATGATACTGCAAATGTTCTTTCGAGCAATAGCAAGTTCAAATCATACATTCGCCATTGTAAATTTTAATGAAGATAACCCTTTTTGCTGAGCTTCCATGCCCATGGAAGATAATTTTTGGCCTCGATGATACCTAGCAGTAACTAGAGTCATAACACTGTACAGAGTTTGCAACGGGCTGTCGGAAACCTTCTAAACTTGTGCCTAAATTCTATACCGTTGAATTACATCAACAATTTCTACACATATTTTGTTCATTGCTGACAATTGCGTACTGCAAGACCTCTGAAGTGGTGAAGTTTACTCCATTTGCTAACTAAGCAGTCATTGGTATTAACCTTCATATTCCAGTGAAGAAACAGGAGGTGCAAACTCAGTGCCACCTCTATCAAACAACTACTAACAACTAGAACTATTATTAGCCAATTTTTATAATTTTTTAAGTCAAAAAGCTTAAACTTTCTCAGGGACATAATTTTTATACATTTTGCAAATTATTGTGAATACTTTACTTTAAGCATCGTTTCATTGTCTAAAGAAAGTGTTTAGGGAAAGTAATTATATTCTTAATTTTTAAATTCTTGTATTTGGTCCATTATTTATGATTTGGGAAAAGAATATGATTCTTTTTATTAGAAAAAATAAAAGAAGAATACCAGAAAAGAAAATCTCTACATTGAGGTGGTATTGTGATTCCTTTCTCAAAGAATCTAACAAATATAAAAACAAAAAAAAAATTAATAGATAATTTATTCACATTGCATCTTTTCTTTTTTCCAATTTTATTTTTCATCGATATTGGAATTAAAACAAGTCATGAAGAAACTTTTTTTTTTCTAAAAATGTGCATTTAGAGGAATATCCAGTTAAATGAATATAATAATATTTATATTCTAAAAAAATTGAATACATTGACTCACTTTATTAGGATTTAAATTTTTATATATTACTTTTCTTTACTATTAATCAAACGATCTTTAAAAGTTATTTTTTTAAAATGATAAAAAAAGAAAAAAAATATATAAAATAACATACAATTTGAAACGAAAAACATTCCTAATTTTAGAATGATAGTTTACAAGAAGTAGAGGGAATATGGCTATGGTACTTCTGTTTTTTTTGGGCTAATCTATCAGCCATTGTACTTACCTTATGTATTTTCGGGGGAGAAGTATGGGTTACTGTGCTTAGCCTTCATATTTGACAATTGAGCTTCGGTCAAAATTAAATTAAAAAATATTTCACCGGGAAAAAAAAAAAAAAAAAAAGAAGATCTGCACGAGGTAGTCCATTCCCGCCATTAACCATCGTCCTCTCTCCTGCCAAAGTTCACCTCCTTCCCAACCCCTCCTTCTCCGGCGACTGGAAGTTTGGATTGTCCAGTAGCTATGGATAGCAGACGGCATAGCAAAGAAATGGCAGGCTTCTTGATAAAGTATCACTCCGAGCAGCTGCAGTCTATTATTCTCTCTCCTGACCCTCGTCTTCACTACCCCCTCCACATTGAGTAAGCAAAATAGTCCCTCCGTTTCCCTAAATTTGCTTACTCCAACGATGATGCTGCCTATAAAATTTATGTTTTTTCAGGGTATCCAAACATATATTTTGAATCTTGGGATTTATTCTCTTTCTTTTACAGTTATGCTGAGTTGCTAGATGACAATCCTCCTCTTGCTTGTTGGGATGCAAATTAAGTCCCACATAAAAAATTTGATGGAAGAGTTGTCTAAATATAAGATTCAAGATAACTCCATTAGTATGAGGCCTTTTGGGAGATACCCAAAAACAAATCCGTGAGGGCTTTGCCCAGAGCGGACAATATCATACTAATGTGTAGTTTAGGAAATGTTAGACAATTCCCTAACAAGTGAGTATCGAGTCGAAGGTTCGTCCCTCGGCTTGTTTGTTTGGTATCAGTAGCTTTAATTATCTAGGAAAATTTTGTCTAAGGAGGTTGGAATTTAAGCGGTCCACTTGTGACTCTCCAATCTTTCCCTGAAATTTTCTTGGAATAATTTTTTGGTACAATACTTAGTATTTTTGAAATATTGAATACTATATTAGTTTTGTAATGGCATCTACTACAAATGTTGTATCGGAGACATCGCTTTCCTCTTCATCATGGTCGAGGATTCCAATGTCTAGTTTGAAATTAGCAGTAGAAATATTTGATGGTATCTGGCCATTTCGAAAGCATGTGGCAGGGGAAGTCTTGGACTCCTTTTCCAGTAGGGTCTTGATATTGCCATTACGTAAGAGAAACCTGAAGATGTGGTAGATAAGGATTGGAATATTATGAATCGATTGGCATGCGGAATAATTCGGTCGTGCTCGTCCCAGGGGAGCGTAAGTATGCTTTCAAGAACGAGACTTCGCGCACAAATTGTGGAAGGCATTGGAGGAAAAATTTCGAAGAAAAGTGGTCGAATAAGCTCCTTTATGAAGAAGAGAGTCGTTCCGATTTGATTACCGACTGTGTACAACTATGAATGAACACATTACTATGTTTAATCAATTAGTTTCGGGCACTGCTAAATTTAGATGTAAAATTTGAGGATGAAGATTTGGCTTTGATGTTATTATCATCTCTTCCCGATGAATTTGAACATTTAGAAACTACGTTACTTCACTGGGAAGATGAATGTGTCGTTAGATGTCTGTATGTTCCGCTTTATATAGTCATGAATTGAGAAAGCAGGATAAGATAAAAACCAAATCAACAACATCGGGAAGAAGCATTGGTGGCAAGAGGTCGCCAAGAAAGCCCGACCAAAGTGAGGAGAGGAAGGTCCAAGTCAAAAGGTCGCGTCGTTGCCAAAGATGAGTGTGCTTTCGTCATGAGAAAGAAGCACTGGAAGAAAAGATCGTCCCAAAGTCGAAGAAGAAAGGGAAGACTCGCGAAGACGCAAATGTTGCAGTAATGCAAGAGTGATGCTGAATCGAAATTTCTCTTGTGGTTTCACTCTACAACATCACATCCGAGATGAATGGATATTGGATTCGAGTTGTACCTATCATATGTGTCCCATTCGTGAGTGGTTTTTTGAATTTCGGGAATTCGATGGCGGGGTTGTCTACATGGGTAATGATAATCCATGTAAAAGCAATGGGATAGGTTCAATCAAGTTGCGAAATCATGATGGATCCACCCGAAATTTTGCGGGACGTGCGGTACGTGCTAAAAGTTGAAGAAGAATCTCATCTCATCGGGGCCTTAGAATCAAAGCGCCTAGTTGTGACGATGCGAGATGGAGTTCTTAAAGCAACTTCGTGAGTCTTTCGGTGATGTTGAAAGGTGCGAGGAAGAATAATCAGTATTACTACCAAGGTAGTACAGATGAGTGGGAGACGATAGCAGCATGCAACTTCAAGTAGCAAGAAGGATGCTTTGAAGCAACGAAGTTCGTGGCATATGCGTTTGGGGACACGCCTGGTGAGAAATCCTTGCAAATTCTTGCAAGCTAGGATTGTTGAAAAGTGACGAAGACTTGCAAATTAGAATTTTGTGAGCATTGTATTTTAGGAAAACAACGAAGAGTGAAATTTGAGACTCGCAATCCACAATACCAAGGGCATTCGGATTATGTGCACTCGGATGTGCAGGGGACTCGCTAAGACTCAGTCAATCGATGGTAGGCATTATTTTGTCACTTTTGTTGATGATTTTTCCGAAGAGTTTGGGTGTTTACTATAAAAAAATAAGGATGATGTGCTTGGAGTTTTTCTTAAGTGGAAAGTCGAAGTTGAAAACCAGACGAGGAGGAAGATCAAGGTTCTCCGAATGCAGACAATAGTGGAGAATACAAGAACGATCCATTCCCTGAAGGTATGTCAAGATTGTGGCATAAGGCGGCACTTCACGATCGTAAAAATACCGCAGCAGAAAATGGGGTGTCGGAGCGTATGAACAGGGACATTGGTGGAGAAAGTTCGTTGATATCTGTCTAATCGTTAGCTAGACAGAAAAATTTTTGAAACTGAGGCAATAACATATGCTCAACATCTCGCCAATCGCTTTGCCATCATCTCGCTATAGAGGGAAAAACTCCTTTAGAGGTATGGTTCGAAAAACTCATATCTGATTATGATACTTTGCGTGTTTTTTGGTTCTACTGCATATTATCACGTGAATGAATCAAAGTTGGATCCATCGGGCAAAGAAGGCTCTATTTATGGGCTTCAATGCTTTGGAGTTAAGGATACCGTTTATGGTGTCTAGAGGCAAAGAAGACGATAATCAGTAGGGATGTTACCTTTGATGAATCATCATGTTGCAAAAAAGTAAATCCGAAGGGGTTGATGGTATTCCGCAGCGAAAGTGGAGTGTATTCAAACAGTGGAGTTTGAATGCAGACAGTGGTGATTCTAGCAAATAGCACCACTAGAGACTCTCCGAGGCGTAAGAAGAGTCGGGATGAGGAAGAGGTTTCTACCCAAGAACCTCAACAAAGCAATCGGAGCCAATTGCAGTTAGAAGGCAAAGACGAGAGATTCAAAAACCTCGCTCGTTTTCATCGACATTGTAGCATTTATGCGACTTCCAGATTGTTGATGATGTTCCATCCACCTACCCGAAAGCCATCCGAAGTTCGGAAAGTGGTAGATGGGCGAGTGCAATGAAGAAGAAATACAATCTCTCGAGAAGAACAAGACGTGAGGTCGACACAACTACCGAAGCGGCAAAAAGGCTATTTGGATGCAAATGGGTATTTGCAAAAGAAAGAAGGATTTCCGATAAAGATGAGATACGTTATGAGGCAAGATTGGTGGGCTAAAGGCTACACTCGTGAAGGAGGAATTGATTATAATGAGGTATTTTCTCCAGGTTGTTAAACATTCCTCCATTAGAATTTTGTTGGCCTTTGAGTAGCGTAGATGAATTTGAAGCTAGCTCAACTTGATGTGAAGATCAGCGTTCTGCACTGGTGATTTGAATGAGAAATCTATATGACTCATCCGGATGGATACAAGGTTCTTTAGTAAGAGAATTGGGTTTGTAAACTAAGTAAATCATTGTACGGATTGAAACAATCTCCAAAGACAATAGTACAAGCGATTTGATGATTTTATGAAGGGTCGAGAAGTACACGAGGAGCAAATACGATCATTGTGTGTATTTGCGCGAGCTTCAAGATGGTTCTTACATTTACTTACTCTTATATGTCGATGATATGTTGATAGCAGAAAAAAGCCAAGTTTGAGATTGACGATTGAAGGCTCAACTGAGTAAAGAGTTCGAGATGAAGGATTTGGGGGAAGCCAAAAAGATTCTCGGCATGGAGATAAACGAGGACAGAGAGAGAGGCAAGCTTTTTCGGGTGACATGAGCAAGTGATTTGAAGAAGGTATTACAGCGTTTTGGTATGCATGAAGATACAAAATCATGAAAGTACTCCCACTTGCTCCTCATTTGAAACTTAGTAGCTGATTGTCTCCAACAACAGATGAAGAGCGAGAATACATGGCGAAAGTCCCATATGCAAATGCGATTGGAAGCTTGATGTATGCAATAGTGTGTACATGAGACTAGGGATATTTCACAGTGTTAGTGTTGTGGCAGATGCAGTACATGCATGATCCATGTAGGGGTCATTGGTTAGTTTGTGAAATGGATTCTACTGTATCTTCAAAATACCTGCAGATGTTGGATTGAAATTTGAGCGGGATGAATCACTTGGTCATTGTGTAGTTGAATATTGTGATTCGATTATGCGGAGTGATTTGGATAGCGGCGATCTACGATCTGGTTATTTGTTCACTTTAGCAAAAGCGCAGTTAGTTGGAAGTCTCACCTTGCAGATCAACGGTGGCTTTGTCTACAACGATAGCAGAGTATATGGCGATTACAGAGGGTCGTGAAGGAAGCAATTTGGCTTCACGGGTTGCTTAAAGACTTGGGAGTTGGTCGAAACAACTCGAGGTTTATTCTCGACAATCGAGTGCTATTCACTTAGCAAAGAATCAAGTCTTTCATGCACTGGACGAAAGCACATTGATGTTCATTTATCACTTTATGCTGAAATTCTGGAAGAAGAAGATATCTTCTCAGTAAGATTCATACTGGCGGAGAATCCCTGCAGAATATGTTGACCGAAAGTGGTTACTAAGGGCCAAGTTTGAACACCTGTTTAGACTTGGTTAATATTTCTACGCATTTGAGTTAGCGCCTTACTACGCAATATTTGAAAGCACTCACGAGGATCTATTTTTATTTTTTGTTTTGTTTGAGAAGATTTGTATTTGGTGGGATCGCAAATTAAGCCAGGTGGAGATTTGTTGATTGTTGGCGAAATTGTTGGCCAACAATTGTTGACCCTTTGTGGTCGAATTCTAGGCTGAAATTGTTGACAAATTTGCTGCAATTTCAAATCCCACATCGGTGGGTTAGGATTTTAGGGAGGAGGTTGAGAGTTATAAATAAACTCCTCCTCCTCCTATTAGTATTATCCCAAAATTTGTAAACTCTTCTCCTACTATAAATAAAAGCAGGCTGCTTGAGTGGTGCTCTGAGACTAGGCAATATTTTTGCCGAACTCCATTATCAAATTTTTCCGGGTGTGTTTTTTCCTTATCTCTTTTATTCGACATTTATTTGTTGTTTTCGCTTTCTCTTGATTATAGTATTCAATATTATTTGTCGGGTATATTCGTAGTGTTTTGTATTTTTCAATTCACTAGAATTTTGTTTAGAGTGAATTATTACCCGAAATTCCCAACAAGTGGTATCGAAAGCTGGATGGTTACGTCGCAGGGTGACGTGACTGCAGTGGAAGCTCCCTCGTTGGAGATCTGCGGTTGATGCGCTGTGTCGAAAAGTCTTCCCGATAATGTGGTAGTCAGGGCGGGCGTGTCCCACTGGTTAGTAGCGGCGGTGCAAGATGGTTGGCAGATCAAATGGATTCACTCCGAAGGAGAGATCGCGACGCATGTAATCGTTAGTTTGAGGAGGATTGTTGGGATCTGAAACTAAGTCCACATGGAAAATTTGATGGAAGAGTTGTCTAAATATAAGATTCGAGATAACTACTATTAAGTATGGCGCTTTTAGGGAGATACCCAAAAATAAATCCGTGAGGACTTTACCCAGAGCGGACAATATCATACTAATGTGGAGTTTAAGAGATGTTAGACAATTCCTAACATTGCTCACCTACTATTCAACCATCCCACAGAATATTTACCACTTTTTGATGAAGCTGCCATCTGGGCTCAGGCATGTTGCTGCCTTTTTTATGCCTCTGTAGGAGTTAGTTGCGTGTTTGTGATAGTTTCTATACGGGCAATTCTGTAGAAAGTGATGTTTGAAGATTTGAAGAAACGGGATGACGCAAGTGTCAAGGATTATGTTCACGTCCGGGTTGATGTCAGCGGTTCTCCTCTTGAATGCCCTGGTTGGATTTTTTTCCCTTTTTTTTTTGGGTGGGGTGGGTGGGGATCTTTCCTATGATATGCTTCTTGCATTTATTAAATTCTTTCTACAATGTCTTATTGTCTGATTTTGGGTGTATTCTAGAAACTTTTCCAAGTATTTCACGAGTGAGAGTGAAGCATCGTGGTATTCTTCTCACCCTTAAAGGGACTGTGATTAGGTCTGGATCGGTTAAAATGATTGAAGGTGAAAAGATATACGAGTGTCGAACTTGTAAGCACAGGTATAGTTCTTAATTTGCATGTTTCTTAAATGCCATTGCCGAATTATATTGAAAATTCAACTTAACACAGCATAATCAAATTAAAGTTAATCTTCAAAGATTTTTTAAACTATTTATTTGGATGGGATGGTATACGGTTTTTTTTTTTTTTTGAATGGATGCTATGCAGTTGAGCATTAACTTTTCCTTTTTCTTTTTTTAGCATGAGACATTTGCTTCAAAGTTACCTCTTCATTGAAGTTTCAGAGTCCTTTCCCTGCTCTGGTTTTGCTAGTGTTTACATGCTTTACATTTTCCATCAGATTGAGATTTGACTTGTCACTTTTGGTCATCAGTTGCTAACACCGCCTGTGTGTAGGTTCAAAGTTTATCCTGAGGTGGAAAATAGAAATTCCATACCCAAGCCAACTATTTGCCCCTCACAGGTTTGTTTTATCCACCTGTTTAGATTTCTCATTAACTATTCATTTATCTAGGGGCCAAATTATATACATAATGTGAAACAAGAGCGAATCATCATGTCTTGTCCCTGCAACTGGTGTTAAACATTATTGCACGTTTTTGTTGTTTTCCTCTCTTCTTTGTTCTGTTGAGCTATTCTACATTTTCCAAAGTCTGAAACTTGATTTTTCATACGCTTGGAACCTATGTCCTGCTTTGAAATCCATAAAACTTGTGGATTCTTCTTGTCTGTGCTTCGATGCAAGTAAATCTTCGCATTTCTTCTGCAACCATTTCATATGAATCCTAATTCCACTATCCTTATGACAGGGCCCTAAGTTCTGTGAAAGCACGCGTTTCAATCTCATAGAAAACGACAAGATATGCCATGATTATCAGGAGATAAAAATTCAAGAGAACACTCAGGTGCTAGGTGTCGGGGCTATTCCTCGCTCAATTCCTGTCATTTTGAACGATGACCTTGTTGATATGGTGAAAGCTGGAGGTATTGCTTTTCTTACAGCCTACACACTTTGGCTACTTATATGGTGATGTTGCTATATATTTCCGAATTGGTAGATCTTCCCTCTCTCTCTCTTTCTTTCTTTTTTTCTTTTCTTTTTCTGAGAGTTGAGAGTTATTCTTGTTTATGATTCACAAAATTTAAGATAAAGTTCAAAGAATTAAACACCATAACTAAATTTTGCATTTTAGTGCATAACCTGGCTTGTTGTCACCCAATAACTATTTATATATTCACGAGGACCATGGGAAAGTGTAGTCCAATGATAAAGGAAAATGTTTAGAATGAGGCAAACACTGAGCATAGAGACAACTTGTAGAGGAGAATTATGTAGGAGTATATACAGAGAGAGAGAGAGAAGAGATAAAAAAGAAAATGCCTGGGAGGATAATACGAGGACAAGTCAAATTGGCTACAAGAAATACCATTGATCTCATGTGCCTAGTTGATAAGCATGTCTCTGCACTGCAGGAAGCTCTAACACAGGTAAACATAGTCCAGTTAGATCACTGAGATGGGTGAAATTCTTGAGCATCAAAAGATGTTGTGAATGTGCATTGTATGTCAGATGTTATAAAAAATCCCCTTAGATAGCTAATATGGTCATCACAGAGTTACATATTGACAGTTTAAGATAAAAGAAAGGAACATAGTGGGTTGAAAAAAAGCAAGAACTCTAAGGTGGCCAAGTCTTCGATGCCTAGAGAGTATCATACTCATTGAAATGTCATATGAGGATAGAATCATATCTTTAGAATACAAGTGGTCAAAAGTATGACTTTTCGCCCATTACACAATTGATATACCTTGTTTCTGATAATACAACAGAAATTTGTTATATAAGCATCATAAGGGGGCTAGGAGCTAGGTTGCATTGTTGTTGTTCTTAGTGTTATCATTATTACTTGACTAAGATAAAATGACTTGAGTACATTAATCTTTACTTCTAGTTTTCTAATTGTAAATATGCATATGTATAAATGTACTCTGTACTAAAGCACCAGTATTTTCTTAACCCATCACATTGTCGTATGAATATGCCTCCTTGAAGATACTTGTGTTCCTTAAATTCAGTTATCATATGTTGATATTGTAACTGATTTTTGTAAGTTCGATTACAGATTACGTAATTGTTACCGGTGTCCTCACAGATAAGTGGTCCTCAGATGTAAAGGATGTGCGTTGCAACCTTGATCCTGTATTAGTTGCAAACCATGTAAGGTAACTCTGGTCTGTGGTGATTCATCTCACTAGTCTTCATTCTTCGAATGTTTTTTTTTGGCAATTTTAACCATATTTTGAAGCTACTTGTATTCTTTATGATCTGGTTTTAAGAACTCCAGGCAGCTAATAGAATCTCCATATATATATATATATATATATAACAAGAGGTTTTCAAGTTATTCACTAATTAAAACTCAATAATTTTTTCATTGCTATGAAAAGTATTGTTGTTAAACTCTGAGAGGTCTTTTGCTAAGATCGTTATGTTTAAGTACTTGTACACATTAATTTGGTATATCAATCCTTGATACGAACAACATGTTGCTAGAGTTATTAGCCACAAATGTTGTTTAAGACTTTTATTGGAGATTGTAGTTACTGTAAACCATTTGAAACTACAGATAAAGCAACTGAACTTTTGTATAGCTTTCAATACTGATTACTCCTATTTACAGGAGAATGAATGAAGTCAAGTCAGAAATAGATATCCCAGATGACATCAGAATGAAATTCGAGCAATTCTGGTCAGTTTTTAAGAATGCCCCATTAAAAGGTAAATATTCTGTATTATAACATATGATGTGCAATTTCTATTACTTGAATGAAATTTGCAGATTTTGTAAAACTTTTATGGTCTGTGCCCTTCAAAATTCCCCAGGTAGAAATGCAATTCTGCGTGGTATCTGTCCACAAGTCTTTGGACTCTTCACGGTAAAGCTTGCAGGTACTTTCTTCTCTGCAAGGTTTCATATTCACATATTGAGAATTCACAGAACTCATTTCCAAGTAAAGAGTAGCAAGATGTGGTGTTAGGTTATCCATCAGAAAAAATATGAAGTCCTTTTCTTGGTTGTACACATTGAGCTCATATATTGACTGGACTTATTATTATGCAGTTGCATTGACACTTATTGGAGTCGTCCAACATGTTGATGCTTCAGGCACAAAAGTTCGTGGGGAATCTCATTTGCTTCTTGTTGGTGATCCTGGTAAATATGTGGTCAAACACGCACTCATGAAGTTCTCTTACTAGTGATCAGATTTTTTCTGTCTGCAATTGTTTCAGAATTTCACTGGATCCCTGGGCTTCCTTTTGTCTGTAAAAGTTAAACTTCAACTTTCTAGAAGCTTTGAACTTGTGATGGATTGAAATATTCGCATCATGGAGGATGCTCCGTATCTAAATTTTCAAGTTCTAAAATTGCAATAACTGAAAGCATAGGATATTTGAATCATCAGGCACTGGAAAATCTCAGTTTCTGAAGTTTGCTGCAAAGTTGAGCAACAGAGCTGTGATTACTACTGGGTTGGGAAGTACCAGTGCTGGGTTGACTGTTACTGCAGTCAAGGATGGAGGTATGCCAACCTTCTTGATTTTTGTTTCCGATAGCCTGAATTGGAGCTAGATTATGATATATTCTGTTTTAAGATTTCTCTCACTTTTTTTTTTCCAAAAAAAATTGCCTATTTCCTAATAATTTCAAGATGTTGTTCTTGGCTCTGTTTTCCCCACTGACATTATAGGTATTATCAGGTGAATGGATGTTAGAAGCTGGTGCCCTTGTATTAGCAGATGGTGGTCTTTGTTGCATAGACGAATTTGATAGATAAAAATTTGGAGAGTCCACTCAAGTCTTCATCTTGCATTTTAGTATCATGGAAAATCAATAATTATCTACAGCGACAGAGTAGGTCAATATACCACTTTTCAACTTCTATGGATATTGCTCACTTTGGGCATCTTATTTTACAAAACAACAGCGCTTCACACATGGCCTTCGTTTGATTTGTCATAATGTGCAAGCACCTCATAATTGTGAAACCATGATTTACTGCTTATTTGTGCTTTTGCACTCTGATGTTATATTTGATCCATGATCTTTCTGGAAAAACTTCTGACTAGAATCTCAATATCTTCTTCAGTTGAGTCTTAAGCATTCATGTCTAACCTATAATGGGGAAAACCTTTTCTTTTATGTTTTCACAAATGGCATCCAATTAGATGGATTTCATGTGTCTCATGTTGTAGTATTGCTTTATGGTTTCTTTTTTTGTGTTTTTCTTTTCCTCTATTTAGGCGACTTCTTTCAGACATTTGTAGGGCTTTATACATATAAACATGTATCTTTATCCATGCAATGCATTCAGTTCTTGAATTTACCCTGAAGAAACTACACTTCTTATGCATTTAGCATGAGGGGACATGACAGGGCAACTATTCATGAGGCCATGGAGCAGCAGACCATAAGTGTGGCAAAGGTAGAGTTTGATGTGTAAAATGAGTATTATTTTGGAATAGGTCATAAAAAGTCCTCCCTAGTGTCTTTTGAACATTTCCTATTGTATTGAAATCATATGGAAGTATCTTTTTGCATTTTGATAACATATCCAGTATGCAAGTCCTATTTACATGAAGAGCATATTTTTGGCAAATATGGGTTTCAACATATGACCATAATTTAAAAAAATAGAAAAGATTTTTTTTTTTTTAAAAAACCTTTTATAGTCTTAATGAAAAAGCTAGAGAAGGCTAGTCCAAATTTCAGATTCTTTTCAGATAAACATCATATTGCAATTATCACATATGTAATCTTCTGATTCTCTTCTAAACTGATTTTAGCAGCAAAACCACTAAACACCTTCTTAATCTTTAGGCTGGGCTTGTGACAACTCTGAGTACAAGGACAATTATCTTTGGCGCAACAAATCCAAAGGGACAGTATGATCCTGATGAATGTATCCTTTCTTAGATTTTCTGTTTCTTAAGCCAACATGACTGTAATATTTCTTGCATCTAATAGAAGCAGATTGCAATAACAAATTAGTCTTTTTCATTGTAGGTATTGGGAAAAAATTTTCATTAAAACATTATGTCATTGCTTCTTTTTCTCTCTTCATTAGAAATTATCATTTCTCAGCATAAGCTAGCTCTCTCTGTCAATACATCACTCTCTGGACCCTTGCAGAGCAGATTTGATATAGTTCTTGTCCTCTTGGACACAAAAAACCCGGACTGGGATGCAGTTGCTTCATCTCACATCCTTGCTGTGGTAATAATACATATTAGACAAGCATGATGGTTTAATTTTGTGCTGGAAGAAACCTTTAGTGAATCTGAGAGCGGTTCTCTTCATGTTGGACCAGGGAGAGAAGGAGAAAGGAAATGATGATGAGGATCTCTCCAATATCTGGCCACTTCCCATGCTCCGAAGGTACAATGTTTTAGGTCAATGTTCAACTGTACTTGTTCTTTGGCAACAGCAAGATTTGCTCTATTATATTTGAAGGTCACAGCCTGTATCTATATAAGAAGCCTGATTTCAGGGATAAGACTGATTGTGCCTGGCCCTTCCGGACCACACAATAACAGGAATTGTTGTACTCAGTTGGCCATTTATATGTCATGAGAAAATTATTCTTACAATATCTCAAAAGTAACAAGGATGATAATTGGAGGGAAGAAGTTATTTTAGAGTTAAGAATTACTAATCCACTGGCAAAACCTTTTCGGAGGATGTCTATTCATTTGCCCATTATAGGAAGAATTTAACCTTATATATGGCTTTTCAGCCTTTATCCTACGGCAGCAACTAGAGTACTGCAGATACTCAAGCAGATACAATATAGTTAATCAAGTTTATGTTTTTTAGCAAATATGTGAGTTTGGGGCATTTTGGGGACTTTCAGGTACATCCACTTTATGAAGAGAAACTTTAGACCAGTCCTCTCGAAGGAGGCTGAAAAGGTTATTTCAAGCTACTACCAGCTTCAAAGAAGATCTGCAACTCAAAATGCTGGTACAGAGTTTCTTATGAGATGTTTCCAAGTTCCAGATAAAGTTTGCTTTTGTGTTGCATCTCAAATACTTTACTATTGCAGCAAGGACAACTGTGCGCATGCTGGAGAGTTTGATACGACTTGCTCAAGGTACAAGACCTGCTATTACTTGCATTTTCTATGTACAGTCTCATTTGTTTAAACTTGTTAATGGCGCAGCACATGCAAGGCTGATGTATAGAAATGAGGTTACGCGATTAGATGCCATCACTGCAATTTTATGTATTGAAGCATCCATGACAACCTCTGCTATAGTGGACAGTGTTGGGAATGCCTTGCATTCAAATTTTGTAGAAAATCCAGATCAAGAATGTATCCTAGCAGCATTATTTGATTAAAAAAGTTTCATACTGTTGATGCCTATGTGAAGCTGTATGTATTTTATGCACGTTTTTAAAGTTGGTTTTACCTTCTACTGGCTGGCATTAGCTAGTTTTCTGTAGTGGGATAATGTTACGAAAGAGTCTAGGTGGTGATCCATGACCATTTCATGGGTTTCCAGTACCAAATGAATTTTCCAAAAAATGATTTTCCATTTTCCATGCTAATTAGGTGTAATCAATAATTATTCTCCATGGCTAGGATGGTAATGCAGGAACTAGCTGAGAATTGAATTTGGCCATTTTTTCTGGTTTTGGATTACCACAGTGTTTGATTGTGATGACTTGCAGTCAACTTACTTTGCCTGAACCTCTGTCATTCTTGACCAAGTACACAAAAGATGCCAAGCAAGAAAGATTGATTCTTGGGAAGCTGGGTATAATTGATGAATTCCCTGACATGAACATCACACAAGGTTCGGTATGTGGATGACCAGTAAGACCGCATCTGTTGGATGCATTCTAAGTAGCCCTTCTGGCTTCTATGTTAACTGCTGAATGGATTTGTATCTAGGCTGCCCCTCTAGTGGAATTTCAGGTAATATATGTACTTTTGTATGTCAAGTATATACTCATTATTCAAACCAGTAAAACAGAGTGAATCTCATTGTCAATGTGCAGACCTTCACAAATATTTCTTTGTTGCAGGCTATAGCTCTTGCTCATGTAATAGGATGTTTAACTTATGGTGCCAGGTGATAATATTAGTTGTTCCTCAGGCTGATTAATATGTAAATATAAGAAGGCTCGCCTATTTCCGACATCTAAATTGCTTGATTAATGAAAACTTGATTGTCATTCTAAGTTGACGGTGGTTGTTATTGCTCAGGTATTGGTCTCTGGGCTTGGCAGTGGTGGTTGTATCTATGCTACATTTTCCCCCGCAATACTAGACTGGATTTACAGGATCCTTATCCGTGCAGGGATTCGAACTTCACTAAACTGCTTTTGGTTTAGTTTAATTCATAGAAAGTAGAGTGAACTACAATTACAAAATCATAGTCTTGAATTCGGAGCGAGTTTACTTAAGGTGTGGACAACTTAAGTTGATCCATACCTTAATGTATATGACTATCTCTTCGGATTTTTTTTAAAAATAATTTCTAACAAAAATATACACGAAACAGATATTACGGCATAAATAGACCGCCCACTAAGTCCATTGTCCCGTTTCCAGCAATTTTCCACCATGCATTTGCTACATTGCAGCTATTCATGACCTCATTTCACGGTTGATTGTGATTCACACATGTTTCCTCCAAGGATAGGGTAGATAAGTCAGCCCCGATTCGTTCGTTTCCTCACGATAGTTGGAATTAGTTCAACGCTCAAACCTCTCAAGGACTACTTCCTCAAGATAATCGGGATGATGAGCGAAGTATGATAGTTAGACGCGAGGACAGTCTCTGGTAAAGATTACATAAATGCTTAACAAATAGGAAGCCGTTTAGCATTTTATTTTTATTTTTTCCAGTCCAAATGACGTTTAGTCTGTATTTTTCTGGTCCAACAGACGTTTCAGCAACGGCGAGCATACAAGGCCAAAGTCGAAGCAGCTGGTAATTCTTGACTAAGCAAAGAAGAGACAGATAATGTATATCGTGAAGATAGAGTAGCAGAATCGTTGTTAGCTGATTAAAACCTCATCTTATTCTTGAGCACAACTACAGCAATCTGTGAAACGACATTCCCCTTGGACAAACAGGTTGAAATCAAGCCATTGTTGGTGGCAACCAACAGGTTGAGAGAAAATCTAACTACTCTACGGAATTCAACCAACCATCTATCTATTAACTTGCGGTGGTGACGAAAAGAAAATTTTACCATAAAAGATTTTTTAAAATTTTCGACAAATTAAGGATGCTCAAGTGAAGTTACACGGACAATGAGCTCAAACAAAAATGCCTGCACCAATTTTAATGACCTGTTCATAATAAACAAGTTGCTAAAGTGCAAGCAAAGAGCACTTGTAACAGTTGGAAGAGAGAAACAAAACTCTCTTTCTACTCTCATTTGGACTGAAAATCAATATAAACCCAGGAACTTCCACCAGAAGGCACCAACTATACCCCAGATCAAAGCATTAATAAGGGCCATAATGAAGCCAAGCTTGAATACATCAGGAAGATCCACATAACCAGCTGTTGGCAGAAAACAAATAACACTTCTGTCAGTAAAAGGTTTGCAAAGACATAAGAGAACATACTGCAGGTACATCGAATGGACATCTAATTCAAAGAGAGCTTTTCTACTTAGACGAATTTCCTTTGGGTAAAAGAGAATGAGAAAATCATAAAGAACCAGGATCTAATAATATTTATTAGATCGTAATACCTAATCCCTGCAAAAGTTGATTTAAAACAGGCTCGCCTGATCATTCACATATTTGCATATACGATTTGAATATATTAATTTGCAAAGGCAGTAGAGATGAAACATGTTAGGTAAACTTTAAGGCATACAAAATACAAAAACTGTATATAAGTTGAACCAAAGCTCTTCTCAGCAAGTACCACTCAAGGGTATTTTACTAGATAAATGTGATGCGAACTCCGGGGATGAAGAATGCAACAGAAGCAGATCATATAGGCAAAAATGAAAAACTGAAGCAGACAGAGGATTAGACTCACCTCCAAAGTATACTGCCGCTTGGCCACTGCTATAATGTGTCAAAGCACCGAATAAATTTGTGTTGTATGCCAAAGCCAATGCTGCCAATACACCAGGCACCCCTGAAGCCAAGTGCATTGCAAGAAAAGCAGAATACAGTGCTCCCACATGACCAGTTTGACTAGCAAATAAGTAGTGTATAAAGAAATAAGCAACCTGAAGAACACCAAATGCAGCAGCCGAGCTCAATGATAGAGACTGGAGGCATTTGGCTACGCAGCTGGACATCCAGCTTACGATACCAAGGTTTGTCAATTGACCAGCCATACCAACCAGAACAGCAAACCAAGCCAAAGTATCCCAGGCTGATTTTTCACTTAAGCAATCATCCCAATCAAGCACCCCCAGTAACAAGAGAATGGACAAACCAAGCATGGCAGCAACAACACTTGGAATGCCAAAAGCATCCCTGAGAAAAGAGATATGAATTAGAATGCATAAAGATATCTCTAGACAGAAATCCAAGCTATAAAAGCTTTCGAAAGAACATCATATTCCTATGGCAAGAAGCTACTTGCCCTTCAGAAGCCATCCATCATTTCAAGCAATGTAAATGTTACATTTTGGTCTGAAGCATCACATACAACTTTTTATAATGCAAACCAGAACGTTTTACTCTTAATCGACTGCCACAGTGATATTTGGAAATGATTTACCAAGATTAATTGAGAAAAGTGTTACGGAACCTACCCAAAGATCCACAAAGAAACTGCAAGAAGCATCGTACCAACCATTACCCATTCGTTCTTTGTGACAGGACCCATAAGATCCAGCTTCTTTGCTGCCAATGCAGGCGCATCTGGTGTATCCTTGGTTTCAGGAGGATAAAGTTTGTACAAGACTAGTGGAGAAACAATAAGGCAAACAAGAGCAGGTAAACTAGCAGCCTTGAACCAAGAAACCCATGGGCTCGCGATTACAACCCCAAGTTCCTCAGCTAGCTTGAGACAGAGAAGGTTTTGAGCTGCTGCAGTCAGGAAAAGAGCACTAGAGTTACCAGCAGACTGTCATGCATCAGAACAGAGCAATGCATGAGTCATATAGACTACAAAAGATCCAATCAATCACATGAACATAAAAATGAAGTCTACTTCTGTATACATCAAGTGTGATGGATGAGAGATTACTCACATAGATACTATAGCAGAAAAGTTATTTAAAATGCCGTAAACTTTGCTACATATTTTGCATCATTTCCTGAAGAGCAATTCTAACAAAATTCTATTGCCATTTTTCTGTGTCATATTTTTTACCCCGAATGAAACCTTATAGTCGTGGTAAGAAATGTAGAATTTCTATGCCTCATGGGAGATTGTTCATTAAAGATAAAACTAGTGGATGCTACAATTCTACACTAAAAACACAGAACAAATTAACTGAAATGTATAAAGTTATGCTTTAAGCTCTAAAAATATCACCTCTATTACATTCCCATATTCACATGTCCTTCTTAATAAGCGTGTTTAACTGAAAGATAATATCTTTAACCGATAAAATACTGCCAAGCTCGTTCATTCATCCATTCCTTCTAAACCGCCCCTAATTTTCTTTCAAAAGGAAAATGCAACATTATCTATATTTGTATGCATGTTTCTACTTAAGCAAATGCAGGAAACTCAGTTCAGTATTACTAACATAGGAATTAATCTTGCAAGAACTCACAGAAAAGATCTTGAACAAATCCAAACCTGAAACTGCGACTGGATCAAATAAGAGCCGAGCTTCTTAGCCGAAGGATCGCCAGGTTTACTCCCTGCAGAAAGGGATAAGGACTTAATGATGGGCAAGAAAACTCCCCCAGCTCTTGCTGTAGTACTGGGCATCGCGGGAGCAATCAATGCCTCGCTGAAAGTCAGTCCATAAGACAATCCTAAAGTACTTTTTCCCAACCATTTCACGAAATATGTTGCAATACGATCCCCTAACCCAGTCTTGACGAACCCGCGAGCAAAAAAGAATGAAATGACGATCAACCAGATAACTTCATTAGTGAATGCACTAAAAGCCGTCGCAAAGGGAAGAGTCCTAGTAAAAATTGCAGTGGTTAACCCGAGAAACGCCCACGCACCAACGGGTAGCGGACTCAGGACAAGGCCAGCAATTGTCGATAAAAAAATTGACAAAAGTTGCCAGGCTTGTGGAGTAACTTCAGGGGGTCTGGGGATCAGAAATCGGACAATTAGACCCACGGACACTGAAATCAATAACAGGACGGGCTTAGCACCCTGCGGGACTGCCGCTTTTGCTTCGACAGGGGCTGGTGCATCATCTTTAGGCGGTAAAGAAGAGGGGGTGGCTTGTGGGGTTACTCTGGATAGTGATTTAGGGGGCAGAGGAGAGACGCGTAAAGGCTTGTGGAGGGAGAATTTGGGCGCGGAAAGAGGAGAAGAAGGTTTAAGGGAGGAGACGGGGAGGAGAGATAGTGTGGGCTTGTGGAAAACGGAAGATCGCGAAGGGAGGTGGTGGAGGGAGATGCGGGAGATGGAGGAAGTGGTAGCCAAGGATGGAGAGTGGAGGGCGAAACTCTCCATGTGTTGGCTTGTGGCAAAATGAAAGAAGAAGGAAAGAAGAGCAGAGTGGGAGCCTTTATAGTAGTAGTGGTTGGAGGTTTAGGCCACAGCTGACAGCTCCACTCTCTCTCGAAGAAGGAAGCGGAAACTACGAAGACCACAGAGACATCAGCTTCGGTTGGTTTCTTTCTACTTTAATTGTTAACGCGGAATCCAATTTTGCGTTTGTGGCATCGCTCGTCCAACGCGAGGAGGGGAAGCAAATTTCTTCTTCTTCTACGGTATTTACTGTTTTAGTCAAAATCTAATTATAGAAATTTTCTCAAAAATAAAAAATTAATAACCGTTTAAAGAAACAGATTATGACAAAGTTTTTGGGCAATCTATTAATTTTTTTAATCTAATGATATTATGACATATAAAGCAATTCTATTAGCATACTAAATATATATTAAAGAATTTTTAGACAAATTTTTTGATTAAAAATGCTGCTTATCTAATAATAATTAAATTTTAATTTTAATTTTATAATCAAATTTTAAAAAAAATTAAACTCTCAAGTTTCTAACTTAACTCAGTTTAGAATTAGATTATGTTCATTTATAAATATTATTTAAATATTTAAAATATTTACGAATAATAAAATTTTTATTTTATTTTATTTTATATAATAAAATAAAAATTTTATTTTGTATAAATATATAATTTTATTATTTTTTATAATATTGGGAACAATACCTTTCGCTTTCTTGTGATATCAGACCTTTCATTCGGTGGGCTTGAGACTGAGAGCTCTTCTATTTCTTAATGGGCCATATTATGATATCACTCTTCACACGAGATTCGAAGGTCCAAAAGTGAGTGATATCATTAGCCACGCAAAGAACCAAACCAAGTACAATAAACCAAATTTTAATACTGTAATCCACAGATTTTGGACCCAAAACCCATGAGCAATACTGCGACCCTTCCATAGAGCCCAGTAGAAGAATCATAAAGCCCGTGATGCAGAACCTTGGTTCCTATCCAAGGTGGCCCACGAATGGATTTCTTCTGTTTTTATGTTTTTCTCTCTTGGGAGAAGCTCCTTTTATGCTTTTATTAATACATTATTTTCCTTTCTAATATAATCAAAGCCAAGAAGAAGTCGATAACCATGGGAAACTCTAACATAATTTCAACAAACAAATGCGTTCTTTGACACGTAATATTCAGGTTTAGATAAGATCTTTTGAAACTTAATAGAGTGGAAAACTTATTTTTTTTAAAAAAAGAATTGACTTGCCAATCAAAACTCAACCTTTCTTGCAGTGACTGTATGGAAGTTATCCTTAATTACTGAGTCAAAGGCTTAAATCATCTTCTCAACTGCATTTTGTGGATCAAATCTTCTTGGATTATAAGTTTTAAATCGTAATATATATAAAATAAAAGTATAATATATTTCACCAATTTAGATCTTTTAAAAAAAAGAAAAAGAAAAATTAATAAAAATAATCCCATAATTATTTATTTTATTTTAATATAATTTTAAATATTTAATTTCAATTTTTTTAATAATCTATTTTGTTTCTAAATTAATAGTTACACCGCGTGGCACAATCCGTCAAACCCATACATGTGCATCTCACAATTTTCTTCATCTCTCCCAATCTTCTTCCCACCATCATTCACCGGTCTCAAGGCTGGTGCTGCATCTTCAAGAGTTAGCAGCACCGTCAAGGTGGCTGCCTCCGCCGCAACTCCGGCTCCCAAATTAGCCGTAAAGGCTTCACTGAAGGATGTTGGTGCTACAGTCGTTGCCACTGCTGCCAGTGCAATTCTTGCCAGCAGTGCCATGGCCATTGAGGTCAAGCTCGGCTCCGATGATGGCGGGCTTGCTTTCATTCCGGGCAACTTCTCCGTCGCCTCTGGTGAGAAGATTGTTTGGCGCAGTTGAGCAGCGTCCATGGTTTGGGCATTAAGGTAGGGTTAGAGTTCAATGTTTCGGTTGCTAACACTTGGATTTCTGCTTATGCAAAATGTGGGGACCCCGATATAGCTGATGTTGGGATACAAACCAAGTCCCACATGGAAAAATTAAAGGAATAGATGTCTAAATATAAGATTCAAGATAAACTCCATTATTATGAGGCCTTTTGGGAGATACCCAAAAACAAATCCTTGAGGGCTTTGCCCAGAGCGGACAATATCATACTAATGTGGAGTTTAGGAGATGTTAGACAATTCCTAACAAGTGGTATCATAGCCTTGGTCATTTTTTTTTAATGGAGGAGTCAACTTCTTCTTCTGGTAGCATGATTAAATTGACTTCTAGTAACTATGTTGTTTGGAAGCCTAGAATGGAAGACTTGTTATATTGTAAAGATATGTATGAACCCATTCTTGGTGATGTTGCAAAACCAGAGGGTATATCTGATGTTGTATGGGCAAAAATGCATAGAAAAACTATTGGTCATATTAGGAGTTGGATTGACCAAAGTGTGTTCAATCATGTTTCAGGCGAAACAAGAGCAGATGTGATGTGAAAAAAAATTAGAGACCATGTTTGAAAGAAAATATGGTCTTAACAAAGTTTCTTTGTTGAAACAGATTACGCGGTTGCGGTACAAAGAAGGAGCAAATATGTCCGAGCACCTGAATAATTTTCAGGGATTAATAAACCGCACTGATGCTGTAAATCTGAAGCTAGATGAGGAGGTACAAGCACTCTTACTATTTACTTCACTCCCTGATAGTTGGGAAACACTTGTTGTTTCTGTCTTAAATTTTGCTCCAAGTGGTGGTGTTATATTGGAGATGGTCAAAGAAGCTTTGTACAATGAAGAAACCAGGAGGAATGATCAAGGATTAAATTCGGAGTCTCAAGCACTTGTTGCTGAAAGGAATCACCGGAGGGGGAGAAGTAAGTCCAGAGATCCCCACAACAGATATGACAGATCAAGAGGTAAGTCCAAGTCTAAAAGAGATATTGAATGCTTCTATTGTCACAAGAAGGGGCATTACAAGAATGAATGCCGAAAATGGAAGAAAGATCGAGCCAACACAAAAGGAGAAGCCAATGAAGAAATTTCAGAGACAGCTGCCACAACAACCGATGATGAAATCGAACTTGTTTGTGATGATTCGAGTATTAACCTAGTGTGTCATAACAGTGACTGGGTTATTGACTCAGGAGCTTCTTATCATGTTACTTCTCACAGGGAATTCTTCTCATCTTACACACTAGGAGATTTTGGTCATGTAAAAATGGGAAATGATGGCTCTTGCAAAATAATCGGTATTGGAGACATTCACCTTAATTCCAGTACCGGTTGTCAACTAATTTTAAAGAACATGAGACATGTACCAGATGTTCGTCTCAACCTCATCTCCACCGGCAAGCTTTGATGATGAAGGTTATGCAAACAAATTCAACAACGGAAAATGAAAGCTGACAAAAGGAAATCTTATCATCGCCAAAGGTACAAAAGCAAGCTCACTTTACGTGATGAAAGCAAAGCTGAGCAATGGAGAAGTAAATACAGTTTCAGAATCTTCCTCAAATCTTTGGCATAAAAGACTTGGCCACATGAGTGAAAAAGGACTCCAGAGACTTGCCAAACAACAACTCCTACTAGGGATGTAAAAGGTGTAAGTCTCAAATCCCTGCACTCATTGTTTAGTTGGAAAACAACATAGAGTTGCATTTCGAAATTTCCTCCATCTAGAAAAATTATTTCCTTTGGAATTGGTTCATACTTGATGTATGTCATATGGGTGAAAAGAACACTTGGTGGTGCATTATATTTTGTGACCTTCATTGATGATTTTTTCTCGGAAGGTATGGTGTTTTTCTTTGAAGTCAAAGGATCGGAGTTATAGATGTTTTCAAAAACTTCCATGTCAAGGTGGAAAGAAAGCAGGAAGAAAATTGAAGTGTGTCAGGGTGCGACAATGGTGGTGAATACAGAGACCACTTTTGAAGCATATTGCGGGAGTCATGGCATCGAGACTTGAGAAAAGTGTACCAAAGACTCCACAACACAATGGTGTAGTTTGAAAGGATGAACAGGGACAATTACTGAACGCATCGGATGCATGCTCTGTCATGCCAAACCGCCAAAACCTTTACAGGGTGAGGCAATGAAACAGCGAGTTCACTTGATCAACCTTTCTCCTTCGGTTCCTTTGGGTGGTGATATTCTCAAAGAGTTTGGGACAGGTAATGAAATCTCTTACAAGCATTTGAGAGTTTTTGGTCGCAGAACATTTGTTCACATTCCCAAAGACGAAAGGTCTAAACTTGATAGTAAGTGCCAAACAATGTATTTTCTTGGGATATGGGACATAAAGAGTTCGGATACGGACTATGGGATCCTCGTTGATAAGAAATTGATTAGAAGTAGAGATGTTGTCTTCTTTGAAGATCAAACCATTGAAGACATCAAGAAAGATGATAAACCAAGATCGGATCCAGAAATTCCAGTCAACCTAGACCCATCACCTCAACATATCAATCATGGCGAGCACGGGGAGTTGAGGCAGAAGCGAGACAACAATGATGATGTTCCCACTAGCTGAGCCAGCAATACCACCCGGTTCCCACAACCACAACCGAAACCCGGGAGATCCACTGAGAAAAGGAGGTCTTCCACCGGATACAATACACAAGAGTACGTCTTTCGCTCATCTGATGGGGAGAACCGGAAACTTATGAAGAAGTCATAAACCATGAAAGTAAAAATGAGTGGTTGAAAGCTATGCAAAAAGAGATGAAATCTTTGCATGACAATCATACATATGATTTGGTGAAACTTTCAGAAAGGGAAAAAGAGCCTTGAAGAACAAATGGGTGTACAAGCTAAAGGCGAAGAAAATATCTCAAAACCAAGATACAAGGCCGAGTTGGTCGTGAAAGGTTTCTATCAAAAGAAAGGTATTGATTTTTGAGGAAATATTTTCTCCCTGTAGTTAAAATGTCTTCTATCGGAGTTGTTCTTGGACTAGCAGACTAGCTTGAACTTGGAGATTCAACAACTTGACGTAAAGACGACCCTTTCTTCATGGAGATCTTGAAGAAGAAATCTACATGGAAGCGATTGGGAGGGTTCAAAGTCAAAGGAAATGAACACCTTGTTTGTCAACTCAAGAAAAAGCTATGCGGGTTGAAACAAGCACCAAGACAGATGAGTACAAGAAATTTGATTCTTTCATGTCGAACATGGCTATTGCGAGACCACACCGGATCATTGCGTGTTCGTGAAGAGATTTTTCGATGGTGATTTTATTATTCTCCTTCTTTATGTTGATGACATGTTAATTGTTGGCGGGATATCTGCCAAAATTGTCGAGTTAAAGAAGGAGTTAAGCAAGTCTTTTGCAATGAAAGACTTAGGGCCACTAAGCAAATTCTTGGAATGAGGATCACTCGAGATAGACAAAATGGTAAACTTTGGTTGTCTCAAGAGAAGTACATTGAGAAAGTCCTCGACCGTTTCAACATGAGCAAGGCCAAGACGGTTTCTACTCCACTAGCGAGTCACTTCAAGCTCAGATGACGAAGCAATGTCCTAAAAGTGAGCAAGATAAGGAAGATATGAAGAAGGTTCCTTATTCTTCAGCGGTTGGTAGACTTAATGTATCGCTATGGTGTGCACTGAGCCGAGATATAGCTCATGCGAGTTGGTGTAGTTAGTCGATTTCTCTCTAATCCGGTAGAGAGCATTGGAATGCGGTCAAATAGATACTCGAGTATCTTAAAGGTACAACAAAATATTATCGCATGTTTTGGAAATGCAAAACCTCGTATTAGAATGTTATACGAGATGCAGACATGACTGGAGACATTGATAATAGAATATCCACGTCGGGATACCTAATGAAGTTTGGAGGTGCGGCAGTTTCTTGGCAAAGCAGATTACAAAAAATGTGTTGCTTTCTTTCTACTACTGAAAGCAGAGTATATAGCCACTACTGAAGCAAGTAAGGAAATCCTGTGGTTGAAGAAATTCTTACAAGAATTGGGAGTTAAGCAACAAAGGTATGAACTTTATTGTGATAGTCAAAGTGCAATCTATCTTTGCAAAAATTCAACCTTTCATTCTCGTTCAAAGCACATCGATGTTCGGTATCATTGGATTCGGGATGTTTTGAAGTCAAAAGAATTAGTACTCGAAAAGATACACACTGACGAGAATGGTGCAGATATGATGACCAAGTCATTGCCAAAAGAAAAGTTTAACTTTTGCAGAAGCGAAGCTGGTATGATGAAACTCTCTCAATAAGTTGAAAGGGGAAGATTTGTTAGGTTTCAACTTGGTCCAAATTTGAGGCTACAATTTGTAGTCTAAAATTGTAGGTAGTGTTCAAAAATTGACTATTGAATTGTTAGGCAAAAATTAGGCAATTCAAAGTCAAAAATAACAACTTAAATTCAAGAATTGTGGATGGCATATGCCTATAAATACCAATGCATAATGAGAGAATGTCATTGGTAATATTGGTGAGAGAATTGAAGGCACCAAGAGAGAAAGAAAAGAAAGGGAGAGAAGGAAAGAAAGAGAGAAGAGAATAGAGTGAGGTTTTGCTATTCTTCTTGTGAGTTTGTTTTTCATCTCTTTTTTTCTTTGATATCCACCTATTTTGGTGAAGATAGTTGTGTTACCTTCTAGTATATCTAGAGGAAGATTTGTTACCCCATTTTTATAGTGGAAGTATTGGTCAATATTTGGCCCGTGGTTTTTACACGTTTTGGGGTTTTCCACTTAAATCTTGGTGTCAGAATATTTTCAAGTTTTTGTCAGATTTATTTCTGCTAGGTGGTTATTGATAAATTCTCACTTTATCAATACCAGAGTTTTGGGAGAGTCATTTTAATCCTGGTAGTGTGGGTTATTTATTTTGGGATTTATTTTTCATTGTTTTGTTTTATTTATCCCAACCTCCCAACAAAGTGGTATCAGAGCCGATGGTTCGTCTGGGTGACGTGGCACCGTGGGAAGCCCCCCTCGTTGGAGATCTGCGGTTGATGCCTTGTATCGAAAGTCTTCCTGATAATGTGGTGGTCAGGCGGCGTGTCCCGCTGGTTGGTAGCGGCGGTGCAAGATGGTTGGCAGATCAAATGGATTACCTCTGAAGGAGAGGTTATGACCTGTGTGGTCCTTAGTTTGAGGGGAGGATTGTTGGGATACAAACCAAGTCCCACATGGAAAAATTAAAGGAATAGATGTCTAAATATAAGATTCAAGATAAACTCCATTAGTATGAGGCCTTTTGGGAGATACCCAAAAACAAATCCGTGAGTGCTTTGCCCAGAGCGGACAATATCATACTAATGTGGAGTTTAGGAAATGTTAGACAATTCCTAACAGCTGAGATGGTTTTTGATGGGATTGACTTGTGTTATCTGACTGTTGTCTCTTGGAATTCAATGATTAGTGCATGTGCTTATGCAGGGAAAGGATTTAAGGCTATGGAAATATACAAGAGGATGTTATGTGCGGGGTTTTGGCCTGATTTGGGTACCATTTTAAACTTGCTCTGTTCGTTTATTATACCTGAAGCTTTGTTTCAGGGAAAGTTGATCCATTGTCATGGGATTCATTTGGGTTGTTATTCAGATATTTCAGATATCCAGTGCAATTCTTGCCAGCAGTGCCATGGCCATTGAGGTCAAGCTCGGCTCCGATGATGGCGGACTTGCTTTCATTACGGGCAACTTCTCCGTCGCCTCTGGTGAGAAGATTGCTTTCAAGAACAATGCCGGTTTCCCCCACAATGTAGTGTTCGATGAGGATGAAGTTCCTGCTGGTGTTGATGCTGCAGCAATCTCCATGAGGAATACTCTGTCACCTTGACTGAGAAAGGAACTTACACCTTCTACTGTGCACCCCACGCCACAATATACCTAGTACAGTAGGTCGGAAATGGTGGGAAGAAGATTGGAAGAGATGAAGAAAATTGTGAATTGACTAGTTTGCCCTTTATATTTGCACGCGTGAGATGCATATGCATGGGTTTGCCGGTTCCGCCACCAAAATGGTGGTGTGACTATTAATTTAATAACAAAATAGATTCAGAAATAAAAAAAATTAAAATAAAAAATTTAGGATTATTTTAAGACAAAATAAATAATTATGAGACTGTTTTTATTAATTTTTTAAAAAATATATATATATTTTTAAAATTAAATTGAATAGAATTTATGTTTAAAATTTTTTAATTTAAAATTAGTAAAATTTAAACTATTTATAAAGACAGATGAGAATTTTAAGAACGGCTACTCATTTCAAGGAGCTGTGATTGAAATTGCGATATAGGTTTTTTTTTTTACGACACTCATTAGAAGTTGACCAGAAAAATCGTGCGCCGCAGCAGCCAGGAAGGGCGGAGCAACCGCCAAAGGTAGAAAGTCAAGGTTTTGGTGCGAATCGAGAACAAATTGGAAAGAGGAATCGGGGTCGGACCCAACGGTCAACTTGTGGACTCCATGCAATGGATAGGGAGATTACAACCCCAGCCATAGAGAATTCTGCTGCTTGGCTTTTGTATTTGTTTTCATTTTTTTTCTCCCTTTTTCTGTGGTTGGTTCTGAGAAGCTGACGACCATTCCTCGCCGTCGCCGCCTGATGGCTTTTCGTTTTGGGATCCACTTTCTTTTTTTTTTTTGAGTAAATTTTGTTGATGCCCAGTAGAATTACATGAAACTCCTTAGCCCAAAAATATGCAATTTGCAAATTCCTGATAAAATTGTTGATTTTTCAAGTTAAATTTATTCATCTTTTAATTCTAAAAATTAATTTTTGTAGAAAAGTATCCTAATATTTTTACTTGTAAAATTACTTTTTCGAGAGTCAATATCACATTGAAAGCACCTCAAATATTTGTCCAATTCTTATCTCAACGCATTAAAAAAAAACAGAGAGAGATAATGCATTGGAGAATAAGGTTTGAGAAAAGAGAAAATAAAAGAAGAAGGCTTTATTATAAGAATATGGTAGTGATGAATATGAGGAATTTGAAACATGTCAAGTTTAAAGAAATTTATATCAATCTTTGTGCCTTGATTTATTGGCTAAACTAGTATGCCAAAAACATTACAGAATAATTTTAAAACAGCTATTAAAAAATCAATTAATTTCTTCCAAACAAATAAGAGTAGAAGTAATTAAAAATTGATCAATTTAATTTTCTTAAAGACTTTACAATTTGAAATGGAGGGAGTAATACATTTTTCAAGTATAAAAATAATTGAATTATGTTTTTTTAGTTAAATTATATTGGATATCTTAAAAGTAAATAATTAGTAAAAAATTATAAAATAAAAAAATTAATTTTTTTTTAAGAGCCAATAAGCAAGACTTAAACTTAAATTGGTTTTTAATTTAAGTTTTTTATATATATTTTTATTTTTTACTTTAAATTTTATTTTTATTCTTACAAATAATTTATTTTTACTATTCTTAATACTGTTCAACTCAAACAAAAACTCAATCTAAATACGCCCAGTTTTTCCAACTACAATCCAAAAACATCTGGTACTGAAATGATAAAGTCCTAATAGCTTTTTTTTTTTTGTGAATATAGTAACAGTTAATTAATGAAACTAAAATGGCAAAAATTCGGACAAAAAATAAACAAATGCGTGTTTAGTTTTGACGCAAAAAAAGGAAAAGGAAAAGAAAAAAAGATGTCGCTACCATTAATTGGTGAGAACAGCTCATCGCCCGCGGGTTCTGCCAAGCTCTCTTTTTATGCATTCGATTCCCCGTCGTTTCTTCATTTTTCGTCTTCCTTCTTCTTCTATGATACTATAAATTAGCCTCTCCTCTTTCTATCTCTATCGCCGGGAGAGGCTAAATCCTTTTTGATTTCAACTGAATTTGTCGTTCAGTTTTTCTCAGAATCAGTTGTAAGTTTCGTGAATTAACAATGGCTTCCTTCAATATTTCTTGTCCTTCAGCGGCTTTATCAGGCACAGAGTAAGCTCTCCATCTTTCTTTTTTTCTCTTAACATCTACCGTCATGGGATTTTGGGTTGTCTTAAGTCGCCCAAAATTTTGAATTGACCGAATCTGCGTCTTTTCTCATTATGCTTCGATATGTTGGGTCCTTTTTGAATTTGATATGCTTTGGAAGAAGTTCTTTTTCTTTAGCACCTTTTGCTTTCAAGGCGTTTTTCTTGTACCAGTTCAATTGGCTTTCTGGGATTGGAAAATTATGTTAATTCAGAATGCTGCATTTAGCAAAATCATGGCTTTAGGTTCTTAGAGAGGGAAGTTCATTCTTCTTTTTGCTTACTTGACAATTGTGCTTCGTCTTCTTCTAACTTATAGCACCCGCTACTATTCAAGGTAAGCGGTAATCGTTGTATAGCGGGAAATTTCTCGCCTGTTTTTTCAAAAGGGTCCTTTTTCTAGCATTTGATTATCCTAGTTCTGTCTGTAGATTCTAAAGTTTTAATCTTCGTGATGCATTAGCTTATTGCAAACTCTATGATCGGAATTGCCTCTGTTTCTTGGTTTACTGCAGGATTTTGTATTACTTTCCTAGTTAAGATTTCCAAACTGGTGACCAATAGATGGAGGGGAATGTTGGGCTTTTGCGCCAAAATCTGATTTACACTGTTTTATTTTTAGGACTTGTGCTTAGATGGATTTCAGTAGAGTCGAATGCTAACTTCTTTAATAGTTTAAGAACAGCACCAATCAAGCTATAGTTTGGACTCCCATGTGAACACCAAGTATGATCTGGTTTATTAGGAGAATTAGTTAGTAGTCTATTTCTTCCACAGACTTATTAAAAATCCAGTCTGGTCTTATTTGCTGGGATCAGAAAGTAGCTAATTGTTGGTTTCTGATGCAGTATATTTATAATGCTTATTCCTACTAGTATTTTGTGGTTATCAATCTCACCTTTTCATACTTGCCTTTGTATAATACCTAGCTGACCTTCTTCCTTTCCTTGCAGGGCATTTAAGAGCTTCAAGTTGTTCAATGGACTACATTGTAGAAGTGTGTATCCCATCAATGGGTTTTCTTTAGACTCTATCCGGCAGAGTGGTAGACCATGCCTCCATATTAGGGGCAATGGTAGAATTAAGTCTGTATTGTTATCTGGTGAAGGAGACTTCCTCTCTCATCCAGATGACACTAAAATTGTGGTAAACAATCCACCAATTAATGCCATACCTGCTGGAATTGAGCTACAGCCTGATTCTGTAGAACTTGGAACTCTTGTAGCAGATATTGCTCCTACAACTATTGGCTTCCCTCTTGAAAATGATGAATTAGATTTGGACTGCCCTACTGAAGGTTTCTCATCCATTCCAGAGGCCCTTGAAGACATTCGTCGTGGCAAGGTATGTCTTCTGGATAAAATAGATACTATCATGAGTATTTTTCTTTTGTGAATTTTATTGATTTTCCTTCCCTGAATATGTTTGTAGATAGTGTTAGTTGTTGATGATGAAGATAGAGAAAATGAAGGAGATTTAATAATGGCAGCTTCGAAGGTCACTCCCGAGGCTATGGCATTCTTTGTGAAGCATGGCACTGGAATTGTCTGTGTGAGCATGAAAGAGGAAGATCTGGAAAGATTGCAAATTCCTTTGATGGTCAACAGTAAGGACAATGAAGAGAAACTTTGTACTGCATTCACAGTCTCGGTGGTATGTGATACTTATCCTGTAGCCTCTTCTATGGCAGTATTAAATCTTTATGCTTAACATGCCTTTTCTCTCTTATTATCTTCCTTTTGGGCTCGGAAGTCGGTGATGAAAAGAGAACCAGCTTAAAATTAAGAAATTAACTTACTTGAACAGCATATTCAGAATGTCCAGAATTTTCTAACTTATTCACAAGATATAAGTTTGAAAATAAAAAAAGTTGAGATGTTTTTCTAGAATCTTAGTAATAGGAAACAAACTCATGGACCTGAGGGATTTGCAAATCTGGAATGACGAGACATCTATGGATCTGTCTTGATATAATTCTACAGGATGCAAAACATGGTACAACTACAGGTGTCTCAGCTCATGACAGGGCAACAACAGTATTGGCTCTTGCATCCAAAGACTCAAAACCTGAGGATTTTAACCGCCCTGGCCATATATTCCCATTGAAGTACAGGGAGGGAGGTGTTCTAAAAAGAGCTGGACATACTGAAGCTTCCTTGGATCTTGCAATGCTTGCAGGCTTAGACCCTGTTGGAGTTCTCTGTGAGGTTGTAGATGATGATGGCTCCATGGCTAGATTACCTAGGCTTAGACAATTTGTTAAGGAGGAGAACTTGAAGATTATTTCTATTGCTGACTTAATAAGGTACATCATCACATTATCATCTTTTCCTTTTGGCATAGTAATTGGCTTGCGTTACTGATACCCTTCGAAATATGTGGGTTTTAACTTCTTAATGGCTCACTTATAACTTACTCCCGGACATTGTAAATTAACGTATTGTTTTAGCATTTTTCTTACAACACAAGTGGTAGCCATGGTTTTGCACACAATATACTGTGAGCTGTGAAAGAAGTTATCTTTCATCCTGCTCTTATTTCTGTTGTGCCTTGTGATGGGCTTTCTTGGCAATTGCCATATTAGTTTTTCATTTATAGATCATAATCATAGACATCTGGGAAACGTCATTTTACTCATTTGATTGGCAAAATCCATGAGTTTGATTTACTCAACAGTTTGCCTTTTGCATGACAGTTTCGCATTTTTTTTGTCTCCCCATCATCTAATCTATTTATCCAGTTTCTAATGTTGAATTCCATGATTTTTCCATTACAGAATTACGGTTGATTTAAGAACTCTTGCATAACCATTTCGTTGAATGGTTTCTACTGGCTGACTCATGAAGCTATTTGTTTCTAACATATATCTACTTCACTTTGGTCTTTTAGTCATAAGTTGCTATATTTGACTTATGTTCATTAGGTATGCTACCCAGACATTACCATATTATTGCTGCTTCTTTTTTTGCTGCTTTGAATTTATTGGCTTGTTCTAAAATTATGATACTGGAAAAGAACACAAAGAAAATAATTCTAAATGTGAGTACATTTTTCAGATATAGGAGGAAGCGAGATAAATTAGTGGAGCATTCTTCAGCTGCAAGAATACCTACCATGTGGGGCCCATTTGTTGCCCATTGTTATAGGTCCATCTTAGATGGGATTGAGCATATTGCAATGGTTAAGGTGAGCATTTTTTGACATACTATATTTTGTATTCTTTCTTCACCAGATAGTCCCTGATTGACAATTTATACTCAGATTATTTGATTGTGTCAATTATCTTCAAATTAAGTTTCTAGTCGATAAGCAACCAATGCGGTAATTTGAGGTCATGTTAACCACAGGAATAGGAAAAATTGAGTTGGTATAAAGAAATACATCTTATTATCTTTAGCAAGCTATACAACCCACAGCTTTCAAACTATGGAAGGTGTAAAACCTGTACTCCTTGCATTTGACAATTTGGAATGCCTTGTTCCTTTTAGATCAATTTTGTTCTTGTCTGTATGTATAAAACTTTTGTAATGTTCATTTTGTAAACAGGGTGAGATTGGTGATGGCCAAGATATTCTTGTCAGGGTACATTCTGAATGTCTGACAGGAGACATATTCGGTTCAGCTAGATGTGACTGTGGAAACCAGTTGGCTATCGCCATGCAACGGATTGAGGCTGCTGGTAGGGGTGTTTTGGTTTACCTCCGTGGTCATGAGGGAAGAGGAATTGGTTTGGGCCATAAGCTTCGTGCTTATAATTTGCAAGATGATGGGCGCGATACAGTTGAAGCAAATGAAGAGCTTGGTTTGCCAGTGGATTCGAGAGAATATGGGATTGGTGCACAGGTACTACTAGACACAAGTTGGTGTTTCTTGGTCTTTTCATTTGGTCATGATGTTCCTGATACTATTTATAGCCTAAAGCAAATCAAGTTAAACAAATGAAAACCAAAATTTCCCAAATAGTAGCAAGTAAATTGATTTTCTCTTTGAAAAGCATGTCAGATGAATTTTGAGTGTTAAATATTTAATTACATTTTGTTCGGGTCCTTCAATGTCCTATCCTAACTTTCAATTTCCTGGCTTAGCTGTTGAATTGAGTCAATCCTAACTAATCACACTGGATTTGTACGTTAGTACCTATTGGCATCCTTCCATCCACTTACCAGAGAATGAAACTAAAATTAATTGTACTTTTGTAGATACTCCGAGATCTTGGAGTTCGAACAATGAAGCTGATGACAAACAACCCGGCAAAGTATAGTGGACTCAAGGGTTATGGTCTGGCAGTTGCTGGTCGAGTCCCCCTTATGACTCCCATTACAAAGGAGAACAAGAGGTACTTGGAAACTAAACGTGCCAAAATGGGCCATGTTTATGGCTTAGATCCAAATGGCTTTCCAAACATAATCGGCAGCCAAAATGGTAAGGCAGGCGCTGATTCATCAACATCATCCGACTGAAAGCAGCTTCTCTGTTCTAAGGTCGCATTATGCAAAATCGGATAGCTGGACTGATTTTAGCTGGAGATGAGGTGAAACTAACCATTGGACTATCTGAAGACAGATCTCAGATCAAAGAACTGACCTATATATAATATTGGTTGTACTCATCCCCGAGTTGTGGATTATAGCTCTTGCTGTTAGGCAAGGCTTGACAGATTATTGATTCTCATTCTTTTTCCTGTAACTGTAAAGTAGCCCATCGATGATGCAGCAGTGCTTACATTTGTTTCTCTGGTTGAAAGATGTCATGGATATTAATGCATGAATTCAAGTATTATAAATTAATACATGAAACTTACTCTTGTAATTATGCGAGTATATCAATTATATGGAGGGACATTAATGATAATCTCAAGTGTATCAATGATATTGTTTCTGCATATTATTCTTATAATGACGGATAAATGATGGTGCTTTTCTGGGGAATCTTCTTCCAAAGTATATACTCAACATTACAAGTGCTTCTTATTTCTCTTGCATCATATTCATTTTTGGCTCTCTGCTTTTCAGAGTCATTATTAATTCTTTACTGTTGTATCATGATAGATAACAATAATATGAATTGATTAGCAGATATGGGAATCCACGTCTGTTAAAACAGTTACCTCAATTTCGAATGAGGTAATCTGATATAATACTCGGTAAAAATATTTCTCTTGCAGGAGATGATGAATTTTTGCTTACGGAGGTCGATGAACTCTTACAGTATCAATATTTCTGTTTATAAGTGTACAATTCAACATTGACCAATAAGAAAAAAAGTGATTTATAGTACGTAAGAAGTTGTAAAGAAACTTGTGACTGGAAACAAACGATACAAATAGCTGAAGAGAACATAAATTCAGGGGCCAATCTTCTAGTGCTTGGACGTAATGCTAGAATACCTGGATCCTTCGGGAATTTAAATGTCTTTCTCCTTCAAGTTTATCCATGCTTCAATCCCACGACTGTTTCTTGCATCCATAAACCAATTGATCTCCCAAGGTCGGTTGCACTGCTAACCCAGAATGGCTATCCCCAGCCAAAATCAGCTTCATTCGGTGGGAAGTTACACCAACTAGAGAAAATGTAACCGACCCAAGCATCAGTCTGCGGGCGTTTTACAACCATCTATCTTCTGAAGTTTATCGACATTGATGAAATCTCCACACTATTAGCATTTGCAAGCTTTTTTTTTTGCTTTTCTTATTGTATCTCCGATCAGAATGATCAAACTATGTAACCCCATTTCGTCTCCTCTTGCAACGAAGGAAACTGGAATCGGTGTCCGAAAGTTCCTGTAATTGAGCTCTTGAAGTTGCAGCGGTTCTTTACCACGTAAGTTCATTGCCAAAGAGAGCACAGAATTTCTTAGGCGTCCATGTTTAGCTTGAGCTACCCCTAAGAGAGCCTTGCATAGGAGTGCAATTACCACAATAACTCTCGAAGGTTTGTAGTTCAAGGACGAGGCAGCTTGATCCCTGATGCTTGATATTACTGTTTCATCAAACAAGAATCTTCTTGCGACAAACTTACCACAATTTTTTGCAGGCTGTGGAGGGTTAGTGGCTGAAGCCAAAGTGAGCTCGGCCTGCGATAACCATGGTCTTGCTGGAAAGAATGAGGCAAACTGATCGTAACTCAAAATTGGGCAGAGCACTTGGTCAATCGCCATCCGGTTTTGGGTAGCCCATGGGCTTATGAATCTAAAGATCGTGCCACCATCTGCAATAACGTGCGAGATGAGTCTGTCAAGGACTATGCTTCCACAACCAAATCTGTTGATCTGGATTGCTAGTAGTGGACTTGTAGCCAGAGCAGCTGATGGTGGAGAATTGCAGGGAAGAAGCATGTTAATAAGCTCGATCTGGGCTTTTTCGAGGTTAAAATCTGCCAGTTCTCCATGGACTTGAGCTTCAAAACATTCAACTCCTTGGTCATCACAATCAATGGAGATATCATTCTGCAGGAATCTGCCAGCCAGTGGGTAAAAGAAAGCCGATAACTCCGACAGTGATTTCTCCAGTTGAGTAATTCTTCTGGCAGTTTCAGCTCTACTGCATTTGCCACCATCTTCACTACCCAAATAATAGAAGATCACATCTGTATACACATGAGGAGCAACTTCAAATGTCGACCAGTGACAGCCTCAGTTCTCGAAGATCATCCGGGGTTGGATTAGACGGTTTATAAACTTCTTGCTTACAATTTCAACATTCATGTTGCCATCGATTCCTGTATCTGGATAGAGACTGTCTGCGAGGCTGAAGATCATTCAGAGAACTGATTCAACTCTGCTTTATGCTCCTTCTATCCAACATTAAATATCCAATTGTCTATTCATTTTGAACGAGAAAGTAATATTTAATTTCAAATGAAAGAAGTACGTTCCAAACATAATATTCTTAAAATTATGATATTTTTACGAGAAAAATTTTAAGGAAAAAAATAAAAAACAAGAAAGAAGCACATTATAGAATGCTTCCCATTTCCAGAGTCAACGCACTTGTCTTGCATTATTAGAATTTGGCTAAGTGAGCTTCACCTTCGGCAGTCCTATTCCATAGCTGTTACGATATAGTTTTAAATGTCATCTCGATTAAGATTGTATTAAAAGCTTAGGTTGTATTGATCAAGAAGGTGATGGGACCAAAGTATAAGGTTTGGCTCCTGTGCCAGCAGCCGGCCATCATACCAGAATAATACTAAATGGACAAACACAGCAACATCAGATATTCAGAAGGTGAAGAACATAAGGAACTTAAAGTGGAATATTATACGATATCGTCTTGTAATTTCTTGTATGATCAGGAGGAGGAATTGGGCCAAAATTTTTTGCTGCGTTCGTTGGCAGACACCAAAATGTCAAGAGTCCCTCATCTCGCCATGTTACGCCACAAACAGAGTCTTCCTTATCAGTGCTATCACAACTCACAGGACTGGGATGGGGATCCACTCATCGTCTACCTTGGGTTAAACCAAATAAGGTACAGTAAACCAGATATACTTCCTCAAGATGATCCTTTTTCACTTCTTCCCCCATCCCACGACCTAAACAAATTATTGGATGGCTTTAATTTGATTGAATTTAAGTTTTAGAATTTCTGTTTTGAATTTTAAAAAAATAAATTTTTTATGAGAAAAAAAATATGAATCAATTACTATTCCGTCTGAACGAATTTCTAGCGATCCTGAAACATAGGAATACAGAATCGCAATGATATGGAAAAAAAAAATAGCCTATCTTTTCTACTTGTTAATTCTGGACTTAACATTTGTTTGGCGCTCGTGCACCATGAGGCTCTTATTCAGTTCCAATCTATTTTGTCCGATTAGCTCTCTCTGTGATGATTGGTACCTTAAAAAAATGATTGGTACCTTCAACGTTTATAAAACAATTAAAGAAAAATATCGGTACCTCAAATAATGCTGCTTTTTATTGACTAATATTTCTACTCATTTTAGCCCTTTTCTTCAGTTGAATGGACAAATTGCTCTATTTTCCCTGGAATAATGCCGTGAGAATAACCAAAGAAATGCTCAAGTATTAGCCTTTTTCCTTCTTTCTTTTTCTTTTCTTTTTAAATTAATTATCAGAGAAAAAAGAAGACATAACAGGAAGTCAGACCATGCATGCAGAAACAGAGTCACACTCACAAAAAAAGAAATTCTAAAGAAACCAATTGTTGACTATGGCCCAATTTATAATACCATCTAGAACAAAAAACGGAATGGCGTCAGTTCTCATGTCATTCAACAAATTGATTCAAGATAGCTTCCAAATGGATGGCCAAATTGGACAACTTTATGGGGCCCCAATTGCCAGGAAGAAACCATAGAAAGTCTACTAAACGTTGCTCCAAATGGCATCATCACTCACTAATCCAAGAAATTTCAATTAGAATCTTCTAAATGAAGTAGGTATAAGAACTGATCTTTTGGCCTCTTGTACTAATGACTTTGCCTCCCCCACCCAAAAAAAAGGATTTCTTGTTCTAGTAATGAACTGAACTCCAATCTAGGCATGTCCAAAGTCCCAAAAAACCCACAATGGCAAAATCTCCTAGGAGCAGCTCTCGCAAGATAAGTTGACGTCTAGTGAGTTGTTCAATAGCATGCACCAAAGACCGCTACATTTGAGTTTCAAACTGTGATCTCTGATCAAGTCTTGGTTAGTCCCAGCTAAAGTACTTGAATGTTATTACTTTTTAATATTCAAAATGAACTGAAAAATAAATCTTCAAAGAGGGAGAGAGTTTGATTTCTCAAGACTACCAAGATTCGGGGTATGAGCATATTGACCAAAAACCAAAGACTGAAGAGTAGATATCAACTGCTCATGGATACATGCTCCCAGTATTTAATTTGCTAGTTGGTATTGGCATTTAAGAATAGGAGTACAAAAGACTTGAAGACATATCCACAAGCCTACTTATATATTTATCCAGCATAATACTACTTTGTTTAGAAGACTATTACAGTGCCAGAAAGGAAATGGTAAAGCAGAAGAGAAAACTAATCTAAAACTGGGAAATGACTTCTCCAAATACGCATACATCTGTATTTTTTCAGATGGTATGACAATTACTTGCATACTTGAAGATTCAACAAGGATTTTGAGTTTGGAATGATCCATTTTCTATGGAAGAAGTGAAGGCTGAAAGGTCTGCGTCAAGATTGAGTTGAGGCATGTCTTTCTCATTCAAGCATACTAATGCTTCTATACTATCACCAAATCTGCTGTCCCAAAGAGTACACATTTCATAAGGTCTGCTTAAACTACTCACCCGATATGGCTTTCCCCAACCAAAATCAGCTTCATTTATAGGGAATCTACACCAGCTAGTACAAGTGAAGACATCCACACTACTGTTATGCAACTTCTCATCAATTACTTCTCTAATACCATTAGTTGCCATGGAAAAGATTTCATCTGTAGTTGCTTTCTTTATATTCTCAGCTGCACCTCTTACTGCATCATGTAAGATAGACACCAAATCAACAAGGTCTAGTTTCCCCATGTCTGGCTCGTAACGGGCAATCACCGGCATCCAGAGGTTCCCGAAACTGCTCTCTGATGTCTTAAGAGCTGCTTTTCCGCGCAAACTCATAGCAGGGGAAAGCAAAGAAGGTCTCAAGTGCCTGTGTTTTTCTTGACACATGTTGATGAGGGCCTTCCATATAACTGCTGTCACCACTGTAACTCTTGAAGGTTGACGATTGCTGCAAGAAACAGTCTCCCTAAATCTGGTTCTGAACTTTGAGATGACACTTCCCTTGAAGGTGAACCTTCTAGCAGCAATACCAATATTCGAGGAAAGAAATCGAGGATACACACTTCCTATTTCCTTAATGGAAGGGAAGATGAAAGGCGCATCAAAATTTGGGGAAACGAAGCTGCCAATACCAACTTGGCTTGTGCCAGCCCATCCATTAATGAATGTGATTAGCGTGGAAGTATCTGCAATCTTATGAGAAACTGACAATCCAATGGCAATTCCTCCACATCTGAACAAGCTAACTTGGACAGATACGAGTGGTCTTCCGATTGGATCAGCCCCAGATACATCTTTAGGCACAAATTCATTCAAGATCTCGACTCCAAGCCCATCATGGAGAAATTCATCTAAGCCTCTACTTATTTCAGCTTCCAAATAGTCAATTCCTTGGTCACAGCAATCAACTGAAAGGCCATCTTCAAGAACTCTACCAGCTAGTGGGTAGAACTTAGTCAACGTATCAGACAATGATCTCCTCAACCGATTTAAAGTTTCAGCTTTCTCCAGATCGCCGCAGGCTGTGTAGCAGAGAAATATTCTGATACAGGAAGGAGGAGCAAGCTGATCAAACAATGATAGCTTGTAGTATTGAAGATGTAGGGGTGTGGGAGTCGATGGTTTTAGCAAACTCCTAGAGAGGATTTGGACGTCATATCCATCCATTTGAATCAACTAAATGCAAGCGGATCTGAAATCCTCACTTTTGTGATATTTCAACCCACACTGGGGGATCAGCTCCTCTTATTTATCACTTCTCTCTCTCTCTCTCTCTCTCTCTCTCTTATTGTTATTATTTTTTTCATTTGATAAATATAGATCTATATATATATATATATATATATATATATATATATATATTATTTAATTAAAAATATTATAACTTATCAATTTTAAATATATAAAATATTTAAAGTGTAAAATATTTTTTATTATTATAATTTTTAATTATTATATAATTTTTATTATTTTGTATATCAAATTATTTTAGTTTTCAAAATTTTTTAAAGTAAAATTATAAATATTATATTAATTATAATTATTTTATTATTAATAAATAATTTTAAAAAATATCAACCTCAATTTTTTTAAAAAAACTAAATAATATCAGTCTCAATCTCTCTAAACCTTATCGAGTGACTATAAACCTTTTGTAAACTAATCAGACAGAAAAAAAAAGAGTACTATAAACATTTACACGTACAGATGGAAAAAAGAAAACAAATGTGAACCTCACTTGAAAGCTATTTCTGCCACATATTTTTTGTGGTAAAATACTTGTTATGCCACACAAGTAGGATTTAGGACCCGCCAGTTGTCTCGTTTCACTGTTCTTGACATAAAAAGGGTATCCACTGGAAATTAGGGTTTAATATGGTGATGATAATGAGATGGCTTTGTAATTGATGGTATACCTCAACGGCCGCACTATTGGAAGCTTCCCCATTTTGTAATATTATTTTTATTGATAGTGATTGGTTGCATATAAAATTTTATTTAAAATTTTAAAAAATATAACTTTTTTATGGTTGTCAAACATTCTCAATTTCTTTGCAATTCTTAAAAAAAAAAAGAAGTTAAAATTATGAAAGGAACTAATTACTCATTCTTGAGTACCGAATTCAGGGATTTTCTACTGTACTGCACGTAGCTTTTTGCAGCACGTGCAGCACACACCATACAACCGTCCAGATCGAATCAGACTGTTACAAAAATTATTTTAACAGATTAAATTATTGTAAAAATTAATTCAACAGACCAAATTAGATACTGTACGTACTGCAAAAAGTTACGTGCAGTACCGTAGCAACAGCCCCGGGCCTTCAAGAGCATGTTACATGGTAATGACTTTACAAAGGGATATTATCATCAATGAGAGGCTCAACCATGGTCTCCGAGTCTTTGAGGTCTTGCTTCACATCTTCAACCTGATAGCACAACCGGGGCAACAATTAATCTTCCATTAAGTATTTGATAAACTAGATATTACAGCATAGGAGGCATTTTGTGCACATACTTTGTGAATGAAGTTTTGTGTTAATTGAGCCTCTGCAGCAGTCACATTTGATATGTGTTCTACAGCCAGAGCTGCTTCCTTTATCACGGAATTGTCCGGAAGCTGTTCTGCCACCTCTGCTGATATCTTCTCCGACACAGTAGCCACCTTTTCCACCACCTCCGCCACCTCTTCGACCTCTTCAACAACCTTTTTCACCCTCCCTGCTCACCAAAAGATTACATGCTTCAAAAGTTATTGAATTGTGATGATATATGGCTGAGAAAGGGCCAGAAATTAAAAAGCGGTAAAAGGAAATTACGTTAAATTAGTGGGTGTACCTTCTAACTGTCGCAAGCCTTCCCATTTTTGCTTCCAGAAAGGCAGCAAAATTGACAACACAGCGCCTAGAAGCCACTTTAACCTGAATCAGAAGATGATTATTTGAACTTTAATTTCCCAAGAGTTGTAAAGGAGTAATCCAAATACACCCCAAGGTTTTCCTTTTTATACATTAAAACAGGATGGTGATGCATCAAATTGCAAGATTTCTATTTTAGTGATTGATTAAAAGAGTTTCTTTCTCGTTGAGTATGCTACATTTTCCAATTACAGAAACTACTACTAATAGGAGAGCTCTTATGTATGTACCATACTGAAATGCTGGGGTTTTGAGACGGAGGTGGTGTTGGTGGTGGCTGTGGCTGAACATTCTTCATCCTATAGTAATGATCACGACGTGCAAAGGTCAGTTATCAGGAAACAAGGTTGTAGTCTTGTAGAAGCAGAGCACTGTAACAGAAGAATCAGCAAATTAAAACTAATAGTACCTATCAAAGTCCGGTTTTCTAGTATCAGCTTCTCTGGTGCTGGCACTCATGAACCTAAGTCCTTGATTCATGCAACTACCATAGCCCAACTGCGATGAGATGAAGTCCCGGCGGTAGCTCTGCAACTGGGTTGGAGCTGATGAAGAAGTTCTATAGCGATAGAGCAATGAAACCATGCCCTTGAACTTATATGAAGGGTTTCTTGCTGCAGACATGGGGATCGAGATTCTCGAGAGCACTGCTGGGTTGTTTTCTGTGATTGAATGTGATGTTGGTGCACTCCATCAATCGAATTTAACGTACGGAGAGATTATTTGAAACGTTAAAAACGGAGTAAAAGGAGAAGCGAGCACGCAAAGGTATGATACTGTTTGTTTACTTATTTGATCACTTTAAGCCTAAAATTCCTCCAACAGTCACCTCTTTCTTCCTTGCAAGTTATTACTATCTCCTTCATCTTCATTTCTTGCATTACATTTTTCCTTCACTTTGATTTGGCAAAGTTGATTGGTTTCAGGAACTCCCAAAGTTGAAGTAGCCTTCGAAGTTTCATAAACCTATCAGGCCTCCATATCTCCTTTCTTGTCATTTTAAAATTACAGTGGTATTTTTTTATTTTAAAATATAAAATATTTTGATATTTTTTACATAAATTAAGAAAAATAAAATAAAAAATATTTTTTATATATTTTTAATTAATTTAATTTATTTTATATTAATATAAGAGAGAATGAAAGATATACTAAGATATTTTTTAAAAAATAATTATTAAAATTTATAAAAAATTAAATTTTTTTAGGAGAAAGAAGAAGGTTAAAAGATTTTATATTTTGAGATAGAAGAAGATAAATTTCGAATTTGAGTAAAGATTTTTTATTCATAATCAAATGTGTAAAAAGTAACAAAATTAGGCTCATGATCTTCCTAATTCATTTTGACTTAGCTCAAAGAATTTTAGCAATCAATAGTTGAAAGTCCTTGTGTTTTCGGTGTCACAAGTAAACTTTCTTTTTTTTTAAAAAAAAAAAGAGAGAAAATAGCAATATTATTAAGGAATGAAATATAATAAGGAGTCCAATGCACTTCAACATTTTAAATAAAAAAGTTTTCCAGTAAAACGTGTCTGATAGATCCTATTAGCGCGCGAGGCAGGTCGTTCTTGTTGACTAAACCCTGGAAGCGTGCGCCTCATTTTTTCCTTCCATGAAAAAGGGAAAAAGAAATGGTAGTACTTTTAATTTTAAATGTCTTGAAATGAATGTTTAATTTCTTTTCTTTTTTTCATCTAAATTTTCGTTTTTAGTCTTCTGAATTTAAGAGACATGAATTCCTTTTTTTTTTTCATTGATGGAATGGACGATTCTCAATTTGAATTGCTTAATGCTAATGAATGTACTCATGTCACAAACTCGTGATGAAAATTCATTTTTTCCTTAAAAAGAAAATTATCTTCATCTTAAATAAAATAAGTGTAAGAGCTAAGATCTCCTAAATTAAGAGGTAATTATGTATTAAAATTTATTATTTTTTAAATAGAACTTGTAACTCTGTACCATATGTTAGTATAACATGTCATGAGCTTGTAACTCTATACTATATAATATATAATTATATATTTAGTTAAAAAAATATAATTTAAATAGAACTTAAATTTCAATTGAACTTTATCGTAATGCTAATAGTAAAAATTATATATTTTAAAATTTAAATTTAAAATAAAAAATTTAAAAATTAAAAAACTAATTTTACAAATTAATGGCGTTCCATATAATAACTTTAAGATTATTTTACTGCAAAATATGACCCCAAGATTTTTTTTGGCTGAAGAAAATATGACCACAAGAATAGTTGAACAACTTGACAGTATGAGCTGGGGAGCAAAACAAGAGTACCACACCAGCAGCCGCCTCCTAACTTAGACGTCACTAAAAGTCAACAATAACAATTGCGACAACTCATCTCCTCCGCCGACACACCTTCTCCATCTTTCCCCGAAAATTTCTTCCCTGCGAAGCCCACCGCCCCAAACCACCCTGGTTATGAATATCTATACCTGATCAGCCATGTCCTTCCATCCCAGGAAGTTGATTAATGATCCCATTGAAAATTCCATCACAGAATTTTGTAAACCCCACTGTGATCCAGAAAAGAATCCAGATGGCTTTTGTCCAATCTCATGTATTTCCCGCTGCTATTCCATATGCCACCACCGCTTCATCGAGGACCTTTCGCCGCCGCCTACTGCTCATCTTGATGATCATCCCCGCAGATCTCATAGACTTTCTCTTTTTCTGACGATTTCTCTGGCTGTGTTGGCTACCGCTTTCTTGGTATTCCTTGTTTACACTGTTTACAAGTTGTATACAGGTTGGTATCGCTCAAGAGGGCAGCAACCGCCTGCTCAGCCCCAAGAAGAGGAGGCGCGTTTGGATTTTCTTGATGAAGATCACGGACCGGTGGTTGACCATCCTATTTGGTACATCAGAACGATCGGTCTTGAGCCGTCGGTCATCAGTGCCATCACGATTTGTAAATATAAGAGAGGTGATGGGCTTGTTGAAGGATCAGACTGCGCTGTTTGTTTGAATGAGTTTCAGGAAGATGAGACTCTTCGGCTGTTACCCAAGTGTAACCATGCTTTTCATATTCCTTGTATTGATACTTGGCTCCGATCCCACACCAATTGCCCCATGTGCCGTGCCGGTATTGTTATCAACACTGCAAGACCGAATTCGCCAGGGCAGAGTCCCTACGATTCAGGCCATGTGGAGGAACCCCAATTGCAGGTTTCTCAGAATAACAGAGAATCTGGGAGGGATAGAGAAGATGAAGAACCTCAACGAGTCACCATTCAGGTAGAAGCTGAAGATGGATCGCGGGCTCAAAATGCCGTAAAGAGGGATGAAGAAGATGTGGCTAGAAATAGTAATAGAAGACAAGGGGATGGATTTCGACCGCTAAGAAGATCAGTTTCGGTGGATTCTTTATCAGCCTCGATGGTCTGTGCTGCCATAACTGATGCATTTCCAGTTCGTCCTTCTGATGGGATTTCAGAGAAGCAAGTTTTGCAAATGAATGAAACAAGTTCCTGTGTCACTCTAAAGAGTGATGATGCTGTTCAAAACTCGTCAAAATCATCAGCTACAAGTTCTCCAAACGACAGATCTCTGCAAAAGGGGTCCCTTTTCTTCTTCTTCTTCTTCTTCTTCTGCTACGGTGATGAGATCCCTTTCTTGCAGTGCCAAGGTGTTCCTATCACGCTACAGCAGGAATAGCAGGAGCTCTGTTACCCTTCCGCGAAGTTTTTGATAAATTTTGTCATATCTTACCACTCGATAAATGTATCAATTCAGATATCTGGAGAGCTTTCAAGAAGACGAGAGTTCCCAGTGTCGAGAATCTAATACAACAAAATGTTTATGTTTTGAACAATAATGAGTGAGAACTTATAGAAAGGCTGATCCAAAAGATGGGGATTGCCAAGAGGAATTTTGTCATACAGTGTCTCACAGTGTTTGAATACTGCAAAGAATGAGAAAAGTGTAAATAAAACTTTTCTTTCTTGTGGAAGTACGATACTCTGAATTCGTCGTTCCATTTCATTCAATAAATGCAAAATTGTTCTGCAATTTCAAGGTTGAATCTGTAGTTTCTTATAGGATTCATAAATCATGATGCTTCTTCTGCAACGGTCAAGCATTAGTATCAATTTTCTTGAAAAAACAATATATATTGCACGGACACTCGTCAGAGTTGCAAAAATTTTGGACCGAATTTTAGTTATTCAAGCACAAAAATCTTGGTTAGAGAAGGCTTTGATGATAAGTTATAACCGTAGACACTATAAAAACCTCGCTTGTCCGGTTTCGTGATGATTGATGGCTGATAAATATCTCTGCTGCCCAACTTGTCTTTTCCTTGTTCAATTCAATCATTCAAAACAGAGACAGGTATATAGACACAACTTCAGTATATAATTCCATTGCAGCTGCAGCTACCATCCTTTGCTACCCAACTTCAACCATCCAAGATGTCGTTCGTGAAAGTACTTGCTGAATCACCGGACCTCAAGTCCTTTCCTTCCAATTACGCTTACTGCAATAGTACTGAAGACTACACCGCTTCAGACTCTGAAACTTCAATTCCTACTATAGATCTTTCCCTGCTTACCTCCTCAGGCACTTCTGATCACCATGCTGAAGTTGTTGAGCAACTTGGTAAAGCCTGTGAAGAATGGGGATTCTTTATGGTAGAGAATCGATTCTCTATGATTAAATTTACTTCCATCTAGACCTTTTTTCTTGTTTATTTAATTGTTTGTTTTCAGGTTTACTACACGGGTGAGAAATTTTAGGATGGCATTCACGACTCACTTTTGCTGTGTCTTCATCTGCTCTGAATGACTATTGCAGCTGGTAAACCATGGCATACCAGAAACTCTAATGAAGGCGATGATTGATGCTTCTAATCAGTTCTTTGATTTGCCGAAGGAGGAGAAGATGCAGTATCAGACCAAGCACGTCTTAGATCCCATCAGGTGTGGCACCAGCTTCAATTCTAAGAAAGATGAGGTGTTTTTCTGGAGGGATTATCTGAAGGTCATTGTGCATCCAGACTTTAACTGTCCCAAAAATCCTGAAGTTTTCAGGTAAATTTGCATCTGGGACTTTGGACTGCTGAATTTTTTACCCCATCAACCATCAACAACATCACAGTATCCCAATCTATGCTTGTATCGGGAGGCATGTGCTTCTATTAATTGCTTTTCATAGTAACATGACTGCTGAAGATATTTAAGTGGGTAAAACGAGTCTGTGAAAGAATCTATCAATTCTTTACAGAGACATGATGAACACAATTATCTTTCAGATCTTTTCTTGATTGTTTTAGTGACTGGGAAGTTCAACTAATTATTCTTCACAGGGTTTGTATTACCTGTTCTTAGTCAAATTGTTGAGGAGATTTAATTTCTTATGCAATGCTGCAGCGACATCTTATTTGAGTACTGTGAAAGAGCTCGAGAAGTGGTAAGAAAATTGATTGAAGGAGTATCAAAAAGCCTTGGTCTGGAACAAGGCTATATGGAAAAATCACTGGAGTTGAACTCGGCTCTGCAGGTCTTTGTAGCAAACTACTATCCCCCTTGTCCTCAACCTGAACTTGCAATGGGCATGCCGCCGCACTCTGATCATGGCCTTTTCACCCTCCTCATACAAAATGGAGTTGGAGGACTGCAGATTCAACACGATGGAAAGTGGTTTAATGTCGACGCCCTTCCCAACTCCATTTTGGTCAACACCGGCGATCAACTTGAGGTAAAGCTTAGAACATTTCTTTGCTCTTGAAAATCTCTCTCGAGACTTGTTTCCTCGTAAAAACTCCTACGATGCCCCCATCATTATGCTATTTTAGCGGTACAAGATCATTGAAATTCACTTGAACGATAGTAGTTTGTAAACAAGATACAATACGCGTGAATGGTTAGTGTTTGATAATTCACATATTCATTCCTTCCAGGTATTTAGTAACGGGAAATACAAAAGTGTGTTGCATAGAGCTGCTGTCAATCATGAAAAGAAGAGGATTTCCTTGGCCGTGGCAAATGGTCCCTCACTTGAGAACGTTGTTATGCCTGCGGCAAAGCTATTAGAGATCGAACGCAGTGTTCCAGCTTACATGCCAATGAAGTACAGGGAATATCTGGAGAACCAACAAGGTAACAAACTCAACGCAAAGGCCTGCGTGGATCGAGTCAAGATTCGGCATGAGTAGTTGAGGCAATCTCTGTGCCATGTTTCCCAGTCCCTCTGCTTAAAAATGATGTATGCTAGTCATTCTGTATAGATATATGTCAAATTCAAATAAGCTATGGATGGAATTATTGCTGTTCGTGATTTCAATCGAGTCAAGAAGACGATTCTTTGCTGTTAAAATAATCATCTCATAGGATAGGATGGCCCGTAGCATGGCCCTAACTGATAACCCAACGGGCTTACACTGACTGTTAAAGATTAATCTCTGCAATCTCTGTGTCGTTTATTAGCTAGAGTATGTCTTGTAGCATGGAGGATATGAAGCTATAAATTTCTGGACATTAATGAAACAAAAATTAACCGCGCTATATGAAAGTTTGGAAAGACAGAAAAGCTCAAGGGCTTGAAGAGTGAAGAAGCAAGTTTACACGGGCCGCAGGAGCACGTAACGCAATCAAAACTTGAAGGGGAAAGGATACTGCCGCAGCTTTCTCCGTTGACCCTTGGGTAGGTTCAGGAGAGATGGGCTACTGTCAGATACCCCAGTTGTTGGCGGTGGGTCACCAAGCGCGACCTCCACCGTTCCGGCGGTACTCTTGGACTAAGCGGAGAGAAAAAGGAAACTGCAAATGAGTAACAACAATGAGCAATGCGGTTTTCGCCATTGTAGCCTATGTGAATCTCTTATGCCCTCGGCACTTGATTTATATATCCAGAGCATATGACTATTTCTTCATCCTCTTTTTTTTTCTTTTTGTTTGGTAAAATATTATTTTCAATCCTGATATTGTTATGCTTGGAAAGTTTACTTCTCGGCTTTAAATCTTATAATATTATATTATTTAATCTATTAATTAAATTATATTTAATCTAAATTAATCATTATATATATAATATAATTAAATTAGCGTACACTAATAATAAATTTGTAAAAAAATTAATTGAAAAAAATAATTATAACATGTAAAAGTAAAATATTTGGAGTTTAAAATTCTTTTTAAAAAAGGATTCACAATTCAAGTATCTAAGATCACAAAATAGTATAAGGGAAAGAATAATAGATTGAGAAATAGTAACAGATGTTCAAGAAATTTGAGAGAAGGGATAAAGGCATTACTTTGTCAAGAAATATTAGGAGCTAATGTAGATGATTAATCTCAACCAGTGCTGGTGTCATGTGTCCTTTAGCATGATGGATAACGTGGCAACAAGAATCCATTTTGGATGGCTCCGCCGGTTTAACTTATCCTTCAAATTTTCTTCTTAGCAATCATCACTTGGCTGTTAGTGCGTTACTTCTTTATTAATCCATTCTTCAGTTCTAGATAGTATAAAAAGTCTAAAAAGTCACTTTGTAATCACAATCTGCTTGATTCATGCAATCTGAGGCTCGGGTCAGCAGTATTTCCACTTTAAATTCTTCTCTAACAATTGTGTTAAAGGTGCTTTTCTTCATTCACTGGACTGGATTGTGTTTCCTGTTGCGCTTACGACTAGTTGAGTGGTAATTGAAACGAGTTGGCGGGGCTACTGACCTCTAAGCTCTAGCTACCTTGGCCTGACGAGGTATTTCTTGTTTATGCTATTCTTTTCTTCCTTCTTTTTTCCCCCCAAATTTATGAGTTGTTTTGATACTATTGCAACTTGTCTATCGGATTGAGATGTCGAGGCGGTTGATGTAATTGATTGAATCATGAAAGAATCCTTCTTTTTCCTGTTTTCATGTCTGAACTCCGCTAATTTGGATACGGCCACTAGAATTTGAATGAAGATGACACACGAGCAAGGACGGGTATTACTCTGGTTGGGCAGAAGAATTGACAGGTTCTGTCAAGTATTTATAAATGCTTAGACGGGTTTCTCTTAAATTTTGCAGGAAATAAGGTATCAAATGGAAAAGCAAAGCTACTTGTATTTATAAACAGTATGTGCATATGCATAATTTTGGTGCTTTTGGTACATCTGTTGCACCAATTGGGCCTGAAGAGGGTTAAAACAGACACTTACTATGCAGACTCTTCAATAGCACATAGGGCATCAGAAGCTTGATTCTTGTCATTTAACGTTACCTAAACGTGAGAACATATTTTCTGGTCCTTGTTCTGGTCTTTTTATTCTAGGCCAACTTTTTGTGAAGTACGTACATGTAACAAGAAAGATTAGGCTTGCGAAACCATCTTCTTTCTTTTTTTGATTGAGGTCTTCCAAATAACATCCTTCATAGTGAGCAAAAGAGCACTTTACTTAGGAGTTATGGAGAAATAATCTGATTAGAAATACCATTGTTAATGAGACTCCAGTGATCAATGTAGAATTGGTTGGAGAATATTCAAATATTCTAGGACAGGTCAAAGGTTAATATTATATTGCAGAGCTTCGGAAATTTTGATGCCTTTACTAAATTGATATCCCAATTTCTTGTCTTTGAAGATGGAGACAGCTAGTACAAGCAATCAACTCCTGCCCGAGCAGCATAAGTTGAGCAAAAGAATGAAAAGAGCCCTCTTGGTGTTTAACTGCATGATGTTAGGCCTTGGCAACTGTGGTGGTCCTCTGATACAGCGGCTTTACTTTGTCAAAGGGGGCAAAAGAATCTGGATATCAAGCTGGTTACAAACCGCAGGTTGGCCATTGATTTTGTTCCCTCTCTGGTTTTCCTACACTTTCCGCCGAAGTGAGGAGGGACCCGGAACCAAACTCCTTAACATGAACCTTGGTCTACTCCTTCGTTGTGCCTTTATCGGCCTTCTAACAGGTGTGGATGACTATTTGTCAGCATATGGAGTATCCCGCCTCCCAGTCTCAACCTCAGCTCTCATAATTGCCACTCAATTGGCATTTACGGCCGGATTTGCCTTTCTCCTTGTTAAGCAAAAAATCACGCCTTTCATCATTAATGCTGTCTTTCTATTGTCCCTTGGTGCTGTAGTCCTTGGATTTCACTCTAGCACTGATCGCCCTGCTCATGAATCGCATGCGCAATACTACGTTGGGTTTTTCATGACACTAGGAACGTCAGCACTGTATGGATTTATTTTACCATTGATGGAGTTAACCTGCAGGAAATACAAGCAAATTATGACTTATTCTCTGGTCATGGAGATGCAGATAGTTATATCCTTCTTTGCAACTGCATTCTGTACTATTGGGATGCTCTTTAACCACGACTTCGGGGTATCTCTTTCTGCCATTCTCTCTATACAACTTGTAGCGTATGTTAGAATTATTAGCTTCTTCCATGTCATATGCTTGAGGGTGTTACAATTTTCGTTTCACTAATTCTGTTGCAGGCATTTGCAAGGGAGGCAAGAGAATATGAGCTTGGGAAGACAACATATTACGGGACTCTTGTGGCAAGTGCAATCCTTTGGCAATTCTTCTTCTTGGGGGCTATTGGAGTTGCATGTCTTGGCTCAGCATTGCTCTCTGGCATTGTAATTGCTACTCTGCTTCCTGCGACAGAGTCCTTGGCCGTCTTGTTCTTCCACGAGAGATTTCAAGTTGAAAAAGGAATTTCTCTTACTTTGTCTCTTTGGGGTTTTGTCTCCTACTTCTATGGTGAGCTCCGAGAAAACAAGAAAAATAAGCAGCCGGAACAGGAACAGGAAATGAATCCTTAACATTTGATTAATAAGCCAATTAACTAGTTATACATTCTCGACTGTTAGCTTTCCTGCATTGTTAGAATACTGATCTGCTTCCATGCCAGGGAGATTTGGCCTTTACTGGGATTAGTTTTCTGGACCGAGGGTTTATCAAATATCACCCGTTTGATGAACATACTCTGGAGAATCTGAATTATAGGTTCGACTCTTCTTAAGCAGACCATCCTATGGTCACTTAATGTTAGAATTTTGAACAATATGTCAATCACACTTCTGATAAAAGCCTTTGTCGAAACCATCCAAGAGAGAAAGATAAGAAAAAGAGATAACATAAGAAAATTGCGGCTCTACCTGCTGTAGAATATTAGAACGGCTTATGGTTACTATATCAAAATCATATTGAAAGAAACAGTCTACAAAGGTTAATTTGGATATTTTGATTGGATTTCATTACAAATTTATGAAACTCAAAAACAAGATTTTAAATTAAAGACACATTTTCTTTTCTTAATCTTTTAACTTAAGCAAAACTTGAAAAAAAAAACTCAAACAAAAACTCAATTTCTTGGAGAGCAAAAAAAGAAGGTATATTTAATATAATTTTCTTATTTTGAATTTTATGTCCTGTTTCACAAATAATTTACTTTTGTAATACATAAGATGCAAAATTTTAAATTTAAATTTTATGAAATCTTGAAGCACAACTTGGGATGAAGAAGCTCAATTCCTTGTAGTTCTTAACATCTTGAAAGACAAAGAGTTCAAAATGGAAAAAAATAAACCACAATTTTCTTATTTTTAAGACCGGAAAAGATAAGTCTAGGCCAGCACTCATCTTCAGTTCCTTTTAGTTCTAAGCCTAACGTTCAACTACGAACCAAAGTCCCTTTTGCATAAATCAACATACTCCTTTAAGGATCCCAACCAAGAACGACCGCATCAAAAAATCTTGTAAAAAGGAAAGGACCGATTTCTTGAAGTTGTATAATTGGCTCCATCCGTCATTCACTTGAATTCTGCATAAATTAGTCCATGATCAGAATTAAGTGGATTCGGCATCAAGAGAGAAGGATGGGATAAACATTTTTTTATTTATTTCAACTTTTTTTGGATTGAATAAAAGTCACAGGTCAGGATGGCCGAGTGGTCTAAGGCGCCAGACTCAAGTTCTGGTCCTCTAACGAGGGCGTGGGTTCAAATCCCACTTCTGACAACTTCCTCCGGGATTATTTTTGGGCCTCTTCACCCCTCTGACGACCCGAATCCGAGTTAATTTTGGTTAATTGACAGGCACTCTCTCACTTTTTTGTTTTTTTTTTAATTTTTCCAAATGGTTAATGGACACTCTCAAGCGTCCAATCTTCCGCTCATTTCTCTCTGGCAACAGCTCCTCCCATGGGCATGGCTGCCCGTTCCATCTTCCGCACCCTAGCTCGGTAAGCTTTTCCATTTCTGTCTCCTCTAAAACTCCAGCGCAGCAATATCTATTTCTTCGATGTGATCAAATTCAGAGCTTTGTGTGAAATTTGGGCAGAAATGCGAGTAAAGAGAGGAGGGCTCTGTTGCGATCTTTGACTTCGAGGAGTGAAGTTGTTTACCAAGAAGAAGAAAAGGTTGATGAAATTGGCACTCGAGCTGAGAAAGGAAGCGATAATGGTATCTATGGTGAAGATGATGACTTAAAGAGCAGAATATTCAGGCTTAGACTGCCAAAGAGAAGTGCCACAAATGTGCTTCATAGATGGGTCAGCGAAGGTCGTAAAATTATCATGTGCGACCTCCGTGATATCTCTAAAGAACTCCGCAAGTCTCAACGCTATAAGCACGCCCTCGAGGTCCCTTCTTTCTTCTTAATTTTAATAATCTTTTTGACTTGCGTTTCGTCTCATTATTCTACAAGAAGGAAATTTTTGTTTCCTTGTATTTGGCTTCTAATTTCGAAAGATTGATTGCTCAAGTATGTTGCCCTTCTTGTCGACTTATTTACATTCTTCTGATAAGTTTGAGGGAGTTGGCTTATAATCTATGACTTTTCATCTTATCGGTTCTGGGCGGAGGGTGCGTTTGATTTTTTACATTCTTGGTTTGTCAACAAAACCAAAAGAAAAAAAGATCCATTTTTTTAGTTCAAGAAGCTTTGCAACATAGTGTTTGTGATTGCTAACATTGTTGTATTTTTTGTTTACCTAGTACAGTGGAACCACTATTATTTAAATGGAGGTGTAGCTCAAGTTGGCTAGATTTGACCAAGGGATTTTAATTGCTCTTTACCTGGATAGTTTGATTTTCAAGAATTCAACTGTCCAGAAGAAATAGGGATGCAAGTTTCCTCCAAATCTCTAATACAATAATTTAACTATACTCCAATTTCTTAATTCTTTTGTTTAAGTGAAACTATAACTGATAAATCATTTGCCAGTTCAAGACTTACTCCAACGATTTAGTTTGCCTTGTCATGTGTCGTGATACCTTAGGTAACAAAAGGTTAAATAATGTCAAGGATTTGAGTTTCAGGTTCCATATTCTTATGATTCAGCCATTAGTACAAAGTCATGATTTTCCATATTGTGTGCTGTTGTGTTTGCACATTTTTGGCTTTGCAAGATTGGGTATTTGCTTGTTCATACTGTTCAGATATCATTTGATGTCTATGATGGTGGTTATTTTGGATTTTAGCTTTTTGGTGCCTCTGCCAACTGCAAATCAAAATTTGAAGGTAATAGATGAGTGATGGTTGTTCATTTATGTGCTCCTTTATCTGTTTGTTACCTATTTACTTTTTAATATTTGAGTAATTGTGACATCAAATACAAAGTTTGCTGTTTTTTAACTTGGTCTTAGTTGTACTTTGTCTGTCCACCTTTTCTGAGATATCATTTTCATGTTAGCGAATGATTGAGCGGCATCTATGTCCAATAACTATTATGGGTATTAAGCATTACTTAGTCACTCATTTGAATAGGGAAAACTTGGTTAGTGAGGCTGTCTCTTTGGTGGAATATAGGTAGGTGGCCAACATATTTAGCTTTAGTCCTGGAGGATTCAGTTCTTCGTGTAATTCTTTCATGCATGCACGTATTGATTTCCAGCTGGTCACTTATTTTCATACTAAGATGTACTTTTATCCTGCTTTTACTTCTTATTCTTATTTATGATATGCAGTCACACGATCTTGCAGATATCAGAATGGATGGTAGGTCATGACGAGTTCAAATTATCTGACTCCGATTATGCTGTTTGTATTGATTTGATGACCAAAGTCTTCGGCATTGATGCTGCTGAGCGTTACTTTGAAGGTCTGCCTCTCTTTGCAAAAACAAGTGAGACATACACTGCTCTTCTACACTCCTATGCTGCATCAAAACTGATCGAAAAGGCCGAGGGCCTCTTTGAAAGGATAAAGAATGAGAACCTTTCTCTATGTGCCCTCACTTACAATGAGCTGATGACCTTATACATGTCAGTTGGGCAGGTTGAGAAGGTTTCTCTGATTGTAGAGGAGTTGAAACGGCAGAAGGTTGCACCAGATCTCTTCACTTACAATTTATGGTTAAGCTCATGTGCTGCAGCTTTCAACATTGGTGAGGTTAGAAGGATTCTTGATGAGCTGAGGCTTGACTCTGGCTTCTGTGAAAGTTGGTTAAGATATGCTAACCTTGTCAAAGTATATATTAGTTCAGGTCACCTTGTGGAATCAGATTTCAGCTCTCTGGTTGAAAAGGAGAAGGGTATCACACAAAGAGAATGGATAACCTATGACTTTCTCATTATCTTGTACGGAGGCATGGGGAACAAAGAGAGAATTGATCAAATCTGGAAATCGTTGAGGCTGACTAAGCAAAAGATGATAGGCCGAAATTATGCATGCATAATTTCCTCCTATCTGATGCTGGGGCAATTGAAAGAGGTGGGAGAAATTATTGATCAGTGGAAGCAATCAACAACTACAGATTTTGATAGCTCCATCTGCAGTAGAATTCTTAAGGCTTTTGCAGAAGTCGGGTTGACTGACAAAGCTGCTGCTTTACGCACGATTCTGATAGAAAGGGGATGTGACCATTTAGATGAATTGTAGTATTCTGCAGTTGCTAGTTTTGTTTTATTTTTCAGCCACGAGTTTGAGATCAATCAAACGATATCCAATAATGAATGTACACACCAAATCTCAGGATAGATCAATACGAGTTCAACCTGCTGTATTTTGCTTGCATTCTAGTTCTTACTTATCAGTGCAGTTTTCTCAGAGAATATCTAGTATTGTAAGAACTAATAAACTATCCTAACTTACAATACTCTTTTCTCTATTTTCCATGTGCCCGTTTGGTTTTGTTTGTTGGTGTTTTGTGCTTGATGCGGATTGCAGCTTTACGAGTAATCTTGCTAAAGGCTTTGTTTCATCTGCTCATGAGATGTTGACTGTGAATCAGCCTTGTATTCTAATTGTAGTTTTCTGATCCCAAGCGATTTTATGTCTGCTGAGATTGTTTCGTTTCTTTGTTTCTCCATATACGTAATCTACCAAAAGGCATTCCTTATGTAATTCCTTGAGAAATAAGGGGTGTCGATCATGGAAGAAGTTATGCTCATCTTTCCTGCATTTTCGCCCTGACTCAGTCTTATTCCTGTGGTGCTTAGTTACCTTGAACTTTTATCAGCCTGATTTTGGATAAAATAATCAAAACCCAACTAGAAAGTCTCTTATAATCCTGTTTGTTATGCACATTGGTAAACAATTTAATCAAATTGGTTCCCCTGTGATGGTCATCAGCCCAAGTTTCTTCGCAGATCTAGCAATTGCCATTGTTTCTTAAAGACTGAAATGAGCAGTTTTCCGGGCTCCAAGCGTGACTGGAAAGTGAAATGAACATAAACGAGAACAAACTTGAGCACTTTTGCCATGTGCTCAGCATTTTATGCCTAACCAATAAATTGTTTTAACAATGGGGGGAGAATAAGATCCCAGTACTTATTCTTGTGAGTTGTAAAATTACTAATTTTACACCTTTTTCTTCTGCTTGAAATACAATAAAATTATTGATTCTCACATAATTAATAAAATTTACATTAGTTATCGATGATTAAATAAATACTTGACTTGTAATTTAAAGAAATCTCTTCATTTACAAATTTTAGAATGCCTTTGAAGATTGACTGAATGCTTGACTTGTATCTTCATACATTAAGATAAAATTGCAGGTGGAGCAAATGTGTTGGTAAATTTGATGAATTACTGCCGGTTTAAAGGTAATTTTTCTTGGTTTTTTTTTTTTTTTGGGTCAAGAGGTTTTAGAAGTATCTTTGACATGAAGGAAAATCATTGGATCAACTAAGGTAGGACCCGGAAGTTGACTCCTGCCGTTGATCAATAGCGACGTGGCAGACAGTTAGACGTTAAAATTTTTGGATTCGCGCGAATAAGATAACTGAAATTGGGAAAAGAGGTCACGTGTGGACTCTGTATGGGAAAATAATTGCCTCCCCTTTTCCTTTCCTCTGGAAAAAGAAAAAAAAAAATGCAGACCTTTGTTTACTCTCCCCAGAATTTCTTCTCTACGAAGGTAAACAAACAGAGATTTTCTTGGTTATATTCCTTTTTCTCACTGCCTTCATCGTACCTTGGACTTTATGGAATCTAAATCTAGCTTTTGCTTTCTCAGAGTTAGCTACTTAAACTGGAGTGATTTCTTTGGATTTCAATCTTGATTTTCTAGGTGTCGTTCTTGCTAATTTGCTGGGTATATTTAGTGGTTTTGAGATTTCTTCTTCCATGTTACCAATGTGAGAAGAAGAAGCAAATCCATGTTTAAGTCCTCTGACTCAATCACGCAGATGCGTCGCAAGAAGAAGAATAAGAGGCTTCACACGTTCTCAGGTTCAGAAAAAAGACTTTATCTTGTTTCATTTCCTTTTGTTTTTTCTCTCTTTTCGCGTTTTATTTGCGATCATTTTGGCTTTATTAAAGATATGATTTTCCGATTTGCATTGGGTTTCTAATTAATCCCATGTCATTATATTTCAGAGTTTGATGAAAATTCAGTACTTCACATGCGTTAGCTAATTGCTGTTCGTTTCTGTTGATCTGGGGGGAGTCATGCTGCTTTTTTAGATGCTTAACCTATTGTCTAATTGGGTTTAGGAATCTTTATTAAGATTTAGATTATTTTAGTAATGGCTAGTCGTAGTTTCTAGTACAGCTGCTTAGATATCCGGAGGGTCTACTTGGTTGAGATTTTCTGGGTTCTGAAATGGAGTGTTTAGGCAAAAAGAGGAAAGGAGGGGATATGTTAGCTGTAAATAGGAAAGATCTGACTTCGGTAGAATTGGCTTTATCTCATCTGTCATTGAAAGATTACTCAAGGAGGAGGAAGAAGTGCAAGGGCATTGTAGTAAAATATAATATTGGTTCTAGAAAGAGTCTAGTTCCTGGTGTGGTTACTGCCCCACCTTGTGGTAACTCATGTTTAGATGCATCTGGTAGAGGTCTTAAGAGAAAAATAGGGTGCATTGATTCTGCCACTAGGCTGCGTAGGAAGAAAAAGATTGATCAGGAGTATGAACCAGGTGAAATTATAGGACAAGGGAAGTTCGGGTCTGTGATGCTTTGTCGAAAAAAAGTCAGTGGGGAACAATTTGCTTGCAAGACTTTGAGAAAGGGGGAGGAGACTGTACATCGTGAAGTGGAAATCATGCAGCACCTATCAGGGCATCCAGGAATAGTGACACTAAAGGCTGTTTATGAGGATGCTGAATGTTTTCACCTTGTTATGGAGCTTTGCTCTGGAGGCCGATTACTTGACCAAATGGCTAAGCAAGGTGAGTACTCTGAGCACCAAGCTGCTAATTTCATTAAGGAATTGATGCTGGTCATTAAGTACTGCCATGAGATGGGTGTTGTTCACCGAGATATAAAGCCTGAGAACATCCTTCTCTCAACCTCTGGAAGGATAAAGCTTGCAGACTTTGGTTTAGCTGTGAGAATCTCAGATGGTAAGTGAAGTATTTGCTTTTGGATTTGTACACATACATGATTTTTGTGCCGCGCTGCTTGCTAGGTAATTTTTATGTGTTTAATAAAGAGTAGATTACATTTTAAATGAAGAGCTGAGTAGACATAAATTCTAAATCTTATTTGTATTATCCGAATGTTACCTATATAATCTGAGAGAATTCTGGTATTGACTTTTTCTGGAACGTTAGGGAAGATTTGTCTCTCATTTTAGTGACTGCATGGAGACATATTGTTTGATTTAGGGTGTCAAGTTTGATGGACATCTGTTCATCCTTTCAATCACTTGAGCTGCAAGAAATCCGCCTCTATCTCCTTTAGTATGTTTTGTTACAGGAATGATACCTTGTTTCGATGTTATCTTGCCAAAGAAATATTGAGTTGAAATCAAAAGAGAACCTGCCAAAAAGTACTCTTGAGTGTTTAAACATGTGTGAATAACTTGTTTTTGCTAACCTAGATAATTAAAGGATAAAATAGTTATTAAAAAAAAATCGGAGACGTCTAAATGCAAATTCTTGCGTAGCAATATCCACTATGAGGTGTACAAAACATTACACTTTTAGGGTGTGAATTATACTGTGGCAGTTCTTTACTTAATTTATAGATTCTATGTTTATTGACACCTCAAAAGCGTGGATTCATTTTATATGTCAGTAGATCTAGCCTAGCCTTAAAGGATTTTTGGACATGGAATATTAAGTTTTATCACTTCCTTTGGCTGGAAAAATACCTGTCCAGAATCTCATAAGCAAATTACTGTTCATTCTTTCATTGTTTGGGAATAATGTATTCATGTCCAGGAATATATAAATGAGAAATGTGCCAAATCACTTCAGGTAGGAAGTAGTCCAGGTTTTAAGGTAGAAATGGAGTGAGAAACAATGAAAACAGTTGAAAATATGAGTGCATGGATTTGAGTGTTTAAAGGAATGAAGGTAAGTAGTGGAGTACACATCATGATATGATATAAATGATTATATCTAGATGGCCATGTAGAGCAATTTCTTGAGTTTGTCTCTATAGGCATACAGCTGAAATAATTAAAAAAGAACTTCACTGAATGACAAAAGTTGCAGTATGGTGTACTGTTAAAAAGATTTTGGCGACAGATCAACAATCAGTGTGGTGGAAATGAGAAAACATATTTGTACTTTAACTAGAACAGCTAGGAACAGAAATTAGGTAAATGAAATTAGAAAATAGAAAAAAGGGAAATTATTGCTTATGCCACAAAAGTCATCTCATGAAAGTATGACCAATGAATTGATAAATTGTAATTGTGAGGGAACACTTCATAAAAATGCTAGTTGCATTGGTTTGGAAGAGGTATGTTGGTTATTAGTTTGTTTAACGAGTAAGAGAAAGAAGAGAATTGAAGAAATGAATGATACAGTAAGTTTAAAATACCTAAACGTTGTTTCAGGTAAAGTAGCTAGGGGAAAATTGGGGGGAGGAGGGGGGCAGTGGCCTGTTCTTGATTGAAGTTTCCGGAATGTTCAATCCATTGGAGCTTCTAAATGGGAAATTTTGTACTAACTTAAGTCTCTTTTGATGTTTCGCAGAAGATAAATTTTGGTTTACCTTTTATAGATTCTTTTTCTTAAAATTGTTTCTTGCAGACTTCACCAGTCATCAAGAGTCTTCTGTCAATAATTTATGCATCAAGATCTATGTGACCAACCATCTTAGGTTTCTTAACTTGTCTTGAAGAGTTTATTTGGTTTCTGCATTATTTGAACCTCCGAACTTCATTATTCCTGATAATGATTGTTTTTCAAATAGGTCAGAACCTGACTGGGGTAGTTGGAAGTCCTGCTTATGTTGCTCCAGAAGTTTTGTTGGGTGACTACTCAGAAAAAGTGGATGTCTGGAGTGCTGGTATCCTTCTCCATGCACTTTTAGTTGGTTTTCTGCCATTTCAGGGCGATTCTTTGAAAACTGTGTTTGAGGCTATCAAGAAGGAGAATCTTGATTTCATTGGTGGAGTCTGGGAATCCATATCGCAATCTGCTCGTGATCTTATGTGCAGAATGCTGATGAGAGACGTCTCAAAGAGGCTTACAGCTGCTGAAGTACTGAGTGAGTACCTTAAACCTGAAGTAACCTAGAAGTTCAATCATCTGAACAAAAGAATTAAGGGGATTCATTCTCAATGAGGTAACAGAATTGTAGAGTACATTATGTATAAGCATATATATTTACGTGAACATGCACATGTGACATCAAAACAACTTGCTGGCACTACCTGATTTTCAAGGCCTACTATGGCTAACAGGAAAAAAAAGTATTATGTACAAGCTCCTACGTTCTGCAAATCAGTAAGTAGCATATGGTTGGTTACTAGTAATGCCAGTAAGCATGCTTATGCTACTGAATATACCTGTAGCCATGTGCAAACACTGGCATGCCTTTTCAGGCTCTATCATCTATGGTGCTTTTTTGTTTGAGCATCCATCCATTTGCTGTGAATACACTGGTTCTTGATTGAAAATATCTGGGAATTTCATTTACCCCCTGATGCGTCACATTATCCACCAACGTTCAATTGTGGATGCATATTGGCAATAACATAGCTATAATCTTCTGGAAATTTGAAGTTGGTTCTCTGACCAAACATGCTAATTGTTGTCCTGTCTTCAACATGCTTGTCAACAAACTGAGAAAGTGGACAATATCTCTTGTCTCTGGCATTTATTCTTGTGAATTTCCTTTGCAGGTCATCCGTGGATCTCATTTTACACTGAACCTGCAATAAAGAGACTTGCAGTCATGCCAACTCACAAGAACTATGTAAAAGTGGCTTCAGGACGATCAACTGCATTTGCTTTGGGAGCATCAGAGAGAAATATGTCAACAGCCACTGACCATGATGACTCTAGAACTAGACTATGTACCCATAGTTCAGCCAAGATGGGTGAAGGTGAAGACTATGATTTAGTTGATATTCTTGCAGCTGCAATATCACACGTAAGAATATCCGAGCCCAAGAGAAGCAGGCTATGGAACCCTGTGAGGCCAATTCAGCAGGAATGTTCCTCTAACATGAAGGCTAGCAGCCTCTGCACTGCATTCTGACTTGACTTTCTATCTTTAATGCATCGGAATCCACATCACAGTGTAAATATAACATGACTGGAAGATGATCTACCGATGATCTACCCTTAGCAGAGACTTCCCCAACGGCAATAACCAAAAGAGTGATGGCCTAGAGAGTATGCTGATTCAACTCACACAACGTGTTGACTGATGTAAGATAGTTTCCCCTTTTCCTGAAATTGTGTTCTGTAATTTTCCTTCTCTGTTTCAAGCCTGTCTCAGCAAATACTTTTAAGTTATTCAAGACCTGCTATGCTAGTAAACTTATTTTGCAAATGCGTATACCTTTGCGATATTGTGCCTATCAGCTTTTGTCAAGATGTCCAGCTCTGAGCGTCAAATTCCTGGTGATGCATCTTTTTTATTTTTTTAACCTTTGGCAACATGGATACTTTGGGGGCAAGTTTCTTGGTTACTATATTTGCAGGCTATCCCTTGCAGCTATCTATGTGCTGATGGGTTTTCACAGAAGTACAATTTTTGCTGTGATATTGATCACTGGACCTTTTAGGAATATAGCCATTATAGATTTGGCACCTTATGCAAGAGGCAAGGAAAACGTTTGGTCCATCGTAAAATTTGACATGCCCCTTCATTGGTCGTTAAATTGGAACCTCTATGGCTAAGGTAACATCTAAATTGTCGATATTCTGCCTACCATATGTTTCTTACAATGTTAACATTTCACTAGTACCAGTTGGAGAAGGGCTCTCTGCGCATAAATACATCAAATGCAGTTCGAAGACCTTTTAAGGTTTCTGTTTAAGACCGGAGTAGAGCATTCACTAATAATTTGTTCTCTTATTTGACTAATGCTTGTATATTACTGAATGGAAGCCTCTCAAACAAGCACTGAATAGAAAAATAAATATTTAATTTTGAACACAATGAGTAACAAACCATTGTTACAAAAATGCAGGATTTGTAAACATATATTTGGTCTTTCTAGGATCTGCATGAGCAGCATTCGATCTTGTAGATAAGAAGCCAAAGAATCCAAATCTGGGCACACTGGAATTCTTCATTTCCTCGTTTCCGTGCGTCAGTGTTGGCGTAGCTGGAAATCAATCCTACAAGTGTGATCGCTTGCAGTGTAAGGGACGTGAATAGTGCTCAAATTTCGGATCGTTGAAGTTTAGCTTTTACTTCTTGGTCTTGCAAAAAATCTTATTGCTGAGTGAATGATCCCTTGCCTTACGCTTTGGTGCCTTAAATTATCACACCTTTTGACCAAGTAATCTGTATCATGCAACTACGGCCAGAGTGTAACTTCAGGATTACGCCATCTTCCATATAGTTCACTACTCTGTCTGTTTTATATATGACATTTTTTTTATACCAAAATTAAGATTTTAGTAAAATATATAAAAGTTTTTGATAGATATAAAAATATTCATAGTTTAAAATAATTAGTTAGTATATTAATTTAAAAATATTTAAATAGTTGATTCAAGATAAGAATAAAATTAAAAACAAAATTTTTAATTTTAAAAAAATATTAAAAAAAGACACACATGTTTTGAAATAAACTAAAAAAGAAAATATAACATATATTTTAAAACGAAAAAAATAATTACAAGTGATTTGATAAACTTAAAATGGAATGTACATCTTGTTAAATTTTAATAATTTGAAAGGAACACGATTCACCAATATGGAGTTTAGATCCTCCGAAACACTCTTTACTTTAACTTTTTTGTAACGCTTCAAATTATAAAAATTATTATTTATATATTTTAAAAATAAAAATTTGTAATTAGAAATATCATGAGAGTATTACACAGAGGATTCTGAATTTCTGATTGAGCAGAGTGTATAAGTAAGTTTATATGCTAAATAACCTAACGTAGTATTACAAATATAAGGCCAGCAGTTGGCCAAATTTGAACGATGCGAAGGCATTTTATACTGCGCTGCACGCTCCCACGGGATCGTGATTGTAGCGGGTGGGTTTCCGCCAAACTGCATTAACCTTCTGCGTTGTTGTTAGCGCAATGAACCTGAAATTCCATTAAGCAAGGCTTTATTCTTTATTTATTTTTTAAAAAAAATAATAGCAATATAGAATCGCTTTGACTGTTGAGCCCCAGAAGCTTTTCTCTCAGAATCATTTTTCTACTAAAAAGGGCTGTTTGCATAAGAGATTAGATCGACTCCACCTTTTGATTTTTCTTTCTCCCAAATTTGTTCAGTCCAACTTAAAACCATTAAACCATCTTCCTCCTCTCACACAATGAACAGGTTAGCGTCAGAACCAGAGAGACTCATCAATTCCAACCCAAATAAACCTTACTATTCCAAACAACATCCACGTTCAGTCTTTCATTTTTCTCTCTACTCACCCAAGCTCTCTGTTTACCTTCTTGTTATATGTGCCTTGCTTTTCATTCTCTTCCAAATACACTCCCTTCAGACCCCATTACTGCCACCGTCCTCGCTACCTACACCTTCATGGACTTTCGTGCGCAAATGGCAAAATGCCATCCTCAATACAAGCCTATCAAGCTTCGCAGACTCATCTTGCGCTCAAGATCTCAAAGCCACCATCTCCAAACTTCGTGACTCAGTCACCTTTCTCCCTCTCAAGGACTTGCGTTACTCTAGCTCTGCCCAACAGGGGCACACGTGGTTCATGAGCTCCATGTACGACACACATGAAGAAGGCGAAGTCCAGTACCAACAGTTCCCTTCCGACGCATCAAAAGGGAAACTTTTGTGCCTCAAGGGCCTAGAAACTCATGAGGGTGCCTGGAACTCCTATGCCGTCGCATGGCCAGAAGCCTTGCCTCCAAACGCCACCCTTATGAAAGGACTTACTTTTGTGTCTTACAATCATTATAACTACGAAAATATATGGCATGGTTTAGCTGCCATGGTGCCGTTTGTAGCGTGGCACATAAAGAACGGATGCGCAGAGCCAACCCGATGGGTTTTGTACCACTGGGGTGAGCTCAGGACTAAAATGGGACCTTGGTTAAAGATTTTGATGGAGGCGACATTTGGCGAACCGCTGCACATTGAAGTGTTTGATGGGAGGAGAAATGACGAAGATGATGAGGAAAATCCAGCTTGTTTTGAGAATGCTGTGGTGATGAGACATAACGAAGGTGGAATGTCGAGGCAGAGGAGAATGGAGGTGTATGATCTGCTAAGGTGCAAGGCTAGACTGTACTGCAACTTGAGTCTGGAGGGGAGGATCGCCGATGTAACAGATAAAGGCATGCCGGTGATAGGGATGACCTTGTTCATGAGGACGGGACCAAGATCATTCAAGAACGCGTCTGCTGTTATTGACATCTTTGGGAAGGAATGCCGGAAGGTGGAGGGCTGCAGATTAGTAGTCGCTTATTCAAATAATCTCACCTTCTGCGAACAGGTTAGCATTTTTTCTTGATTCTCCTTTTGTGTTTTGATCAAATTTATAATGCTAGATTTGATTAATCTATCAATGTTTATAATAATATCGCATGCACTACCAAATAGAGTGGTTGTTCTTGGGAAGAAAAAGGCTGATCCCCTGTATAAAATAGTCATAGTGGGAGTACTATAATGGTGGCTGGAAAAATTAGGTGAAGGTGCGATTGCATGGAATTTCAGCTGTTCCACTGGAATCCATTCATTCCCCTTCTTTAGGAAAATGGAACATTTTATATTTGGATTGAATAATGTTGGTTATACCTGATTCCGGCGAAAGATTTCACATAGACTATGTTCTGTGTTTTTGTATTAACTTTTTTGAATATTGAAGTCTTTATTTTTTTTTTGAGATACCAAACTGAATTACTGGACGCACAAAAATGGAGGCAGTTTATTTACTGATTTCTGCAGGTGAAGCTGATGAGTTCAACCGATATTCTGGTGTCGCCGCATGGAGCTCAGTTAACAAACATGTTCCTGATGGACAGAAACAGCAGCGTTATGGAGTTCTTTCCCAAAGGATGGTTGAAACTCGCAGGAGTCGGGCAATACGTGTACCACTGGATAGCCAGCTGGTCAGGGATGAAACACCAGGGTGCATGGCGAGACCCCGACGGCGAACGCTGCCCGTACCCTGAAGACGACCGCCGCTGCATGTCCATTTACAAGAGTGGCCGAATCGGAGTAAACGAGACCTACTTTGCGGAGTGGTCTAGAAATGTTCTGAATGAGGTGAAGATGAAGAAGGCTGAAGAAGCCTCAAACAACATAGTAACTGATACTTCTACTACTTTTACTGGCTGTGCTTGCTATTAATTAGCTAAGAATTCTGCTGCTTCACATAATTAATTCATGCTTCCATTAATTGCTTCACATCAAGCAGATCAGATCTCTTTGATATTTGTTTAGATTCTTGGACAACTCTTATCAGTGATATGTATATATATGCCTTCTCAAAGAAGAAATTTTATCTCTGTCAATGAATAACTTATGTGTATCTTATAAGTTATATATTTACTAATTACAATAAATAAAATACGTGAAAGAAAAATTTATCTCATATGAAAATTTAATGAAGTAACATTTTTCTTCCACATGCTTTGCTATGATTAGTAAATTATATGATGGACATAAATTACAAAATAACCAACATAAAATTTCTCTTCCCAAAGAAAGGAATTTTTTTTTATTTAACATTAGAGAGTCCTAAAGCAAGCAAGGCTTTATTTTCCTTTTTGCTTTTTATATTGTTTAACCAGACATGCTTTCTGAATAGAGGAACAAAGACAAAGAAAAAGAAAAAGGTATCGAACTTGGGTTATTGGAGATGGGTTGGCCCAACCCATTGGACAAGAGAAAAGATTTTAGGGTGGACTCTCGGCTGGATTTGGGGTGCCGTTGGACTGGGGTGTGGGGTACAAATCGGCTCTATTAGATTTGCATTTTATGAGAATTTTCCTCTGGACGTCGTTCCAGCTGCTACCGCTAATTGTGCGTAACGAAAGTTCACTTTTATTTTGGAGAAAAAAAGAAAGAAAGAAAGAAAAAAAGGGAACATGAGCAGGTCAATTTTGATTTTATGCTGAACATCACACAGGACGACTTCTGCTCTTACAGTTGCAACCAAAATATTGTGAAACTTGTGACTAGACTAATTTATTGATTTTACCTCTATACTTGTTATTGATTTTTATTTAACGATCCTATAATCCTATAAATAGAGTCGACACAAACATGTAAGAAGGGATGCAAGTCAATTTTGATTTTGCATTGAACCATTATACAATATGACTTTTGCTCCTACTCTCTCAATCAAACCATTGTGAAACTTAGAAATATATTATAAATTTTTATTTAGTAATTATACGAATCACAAGAAAATTATAAGAAAGTCACCAGAAAATTATAAGAGGGGGTGCAGGGTTAGGACTAGCAAACTAGCTTAACATTAAATTTTCCCAGCCCACAGCGTCAAACCAAAATCCCCCGACACCCCCACCCCCCAACCATCACAACAATAGCTGCTTTGGTCGGGGTTCTCTCGTGTTGTTAACTTCTTGAAAAGAAAGATGACGAAGCTGTACCTCACAATTTGCTTTGCACTCTCTCTGCAAGAAAATACCAATGTTTAATCGTGTTACTAACCTTAGGTTTAAGAAAAATCAAGATTATGAATAGATATCCATTTTGAGGAGAAAAACAAAATGAGAAAAAAGAGGAAAAAGCGATAGGGACACAGCTCTGTAGATGTGTCAATATCTCTTTTGACTCGTCCAACTGGAGGGGGCCATGACTAATCCCAAATTTATCTGCATTTGATGAATTGTTTTCATCACTCCAAAAAAATGTTACCAATGTGATATGTCGAGCTTTACTGTGTTGATGCAAAAGGGAGTCGGCCCCAAAATGCATGGCAGGATTATGATGATCGCTGTAGCTTACTCTTGTTTAGTGTGGAGTCATTGTAAAGAATTGTAATGAGAACAAAACTTGCCGCTCCGATTCCATGAACAAAACCCCTTTTTTGGCTGAGGCCCTCGCTTTGCTTTGGAGCTCTTATCGTTATCGGCTGCAGTAACTTGAGCCTGTCCCCTTTGTGTTGTGGCCTCCTATTAAGGGCTTCGATTCATTATGTTAGGCCAAACTCCAGCAACCACTGTAGAGAACCACGTGGGAAAACTACCCGCCACCACTCCTACCAGTACCATTCCCGGCCGGCCCCTCTTGGAGTTTTCGTCTTTCCTGTATATAATACTAATTAACTTAGAGTTTACAACATTATTGGTAGGGTTGATTGCTGATTGCATGGGTATGGCCTTTTCGGATTAAATATAATTAGGAGCGTGAATTAATAGAGTTTACGTTTTATGACTTGAGAGTAGCTATCTTTGAGCATTGCCTCTTTGTAATTCTTTCAAAAAAAAATTTTTTTTTTTTGGTTCAGGTTTAGGCTGTTCTTCCTCCTTCATCATGGGTCCAAGTTTGGCACTAGCTTGGGATTAGGCAGACAAGGAACTTGGAGAGAAGATCATCAAATATTCTAATGATTCCCATTGATATTGTCTGGCTTTCTTGAATAACAATGCGGATAAACAGTGAAATCAATATATTCTTGAGTAGAAAGACAGTTGCTCAATTTTGCGAAATTGTTTTGCAGAAGCATGGCGGTATGAGATTAGAGACTTTGAGTAGAAAAAATGCACACGAAGAGATCATGCGAATTGCCACAGAGACGACTATCTGTATTGAAGAGTTTATTTAAAGGTTCCTAACGAATGATACATGTCGTCTCCGACCTAAATTTTAAACCATACTATAAATTGTCAAATTATTTAAAATTCAACCTATAAGGTCCTAATGTCAAGAGTTAAGGCCTCTCAATAGTAAGGTTAAGAGTTCAATTCCTATTGAACTTAAGGCTTTATTAGTTTTTCCTTTATATAGATATTTTTTATTATTTATAAGAATATTTTTTATCTGTACAAGTATTGTAACTAATAAGTTGTTCTTCATTGAGTGATTATGTAATCTTCATTTTTTACCTTTTATAAAGACATCTTTTACTTATTTAGGTATTGTAACTAATAGATTGTTCTTCATTGCCTAATTATCTCTTCTTTATAGTAGCATTTTTTACCCTTTTTAAAGATATTTTGTTTCTTAATGTATAGATATTGTAACCAATATGTTGTTCTTTATTAATTGATTATGTAATATCCACCAATTATAACTAACAAGCTGTATTTCATTGACTAATTATTTAATCTCTATCAATAGTGTGATATTTCTTATATTAAAAAAAAAAGAATGATCGCAACGCATGTAATTCCTAGCATTAATTTTCTCCATAATATATGCTAGTGAAGAAATGAAAGATGGTTGATTCATTCATTAGTTTCCCAATGCTGCTTATCGGTAGTGTCAAGTGTAAATACCACAGGTGAGATTAGATGAAATTTAAATATTTAACTTTTTATTTTAAAATTTTTCAAATTTTAAATTTTTGTGAAAAAATATGAGATTTTTTAATAAAAAATTATATGACTCCAAACCTAATCCAAATAATGCGTTTGGTTTCGTTACTTTATATGTTATCCAACTAAGATTTACGAGATGCTGTATTTTATCTATTCTCATGAATTCTTGACATATTTGTGTAATTTATTTAATGTTTGCGTAAATGATTTTGTATTATTTTTCTCTTTTCCAAAAAAAAAAAAAAAGAAAACGAGCGGGAAGGAAGGAAGCCAAAAGATCGTTTTGGCCTGTGGTTTTGATTGAAGAATTGGAATGAAATTCTTGTCCAGAAGAGAGGTCCCACCAACCTTATCTCTGATTTAGTGTCCCGGTCCGGTAGGGAAAGTGTTTAATCGCAAAATTCTGCTTGCTCCCAAACTCACTCTCATTCACACATTCTCATGAACAAATAGCACTTGCAGCTTCAATAGAATGGCCTACATTGAGGGTTCCTAGAATTTTTCAATTAAACTAAATGATGGGCTTAGAGACAAGGATATTATCAACTCATGAATCAAGTTGTACTCGCTGCCATTGAACTGGGGAAAGTGCCAATTTTTAGAACATTGATGAACAGGGATAATGCTTGATAAAATGCTCCAATGGTTATCGACCTTTAAATGGATCGCAGTGCAATTGGCTTCTGTCTCTTTTCATTGCAAAACCAAACCAACCTTTCACAATAAATAGTGCCTTTACCTTGCAGCCGTCATGCATTAATATTTTCAACTATCCTAATTAAGCATACACTTCATATTACCTATTGATTTTGACGCCGTAATGGGGATTCAGCCCATCAAACTCAATCTTTTGGCTAAATATATCTGATTTTTTTTAAAGAAACTAAATTCTAAAATCTATGTTTTAAAAGTGATTAGAGTATTGGATGTCATTAGTACTAAACCTAGAGGAGATCAGCCTTGAGGAAAAAAGGCATTTCTGATCTCCACAAATATGGAGTGCGTAACTAAAATCGTACTTTACTGTCTTTGGGACCTGCCCACTCTCTGAATGGGCATTCAAATGTAAAATGCAGATAACAACTTTGGGAGTGAGACACTAATTCTTGCCTTTAAGATGATGAAGATACAAAAGATAACCTAAGATATTTCTCCACACAGTGAAGCAAAAGTCGAAGGTGGTCCATTAGTGCATTACATGAAAAACTCCAAAAGAACCATTTTATTCTTACCATGAAAGTAAAAACTTTTGCTCTTTCTCCTTATGATAAGAATGTTTGGGAATTTTCACAAATCTCTGCACAGTACTGAATGTTTCTAAAGAGAAGAGACCAGAGTCAATTATTTCAAGGACTAAAATCTCATTTAGGTTACTGCATAGAGAGAACATCTGAACCAGACGAGCTTAAAGCAAATGATCCAAAAACTGTACTAGCGTCTGCCCATTCCTTCGCAGCCTGTAGAAGGTCCTGAAAATCAGTAGCAAACCGACAATTAGAGATAGTTCCAAGCATCCCCATGTGGGATTCTTCCTCTTTACACATTGACACAGCTTCTCTAGCTTCTTGGTCTGCTTGCTTGCCCAACTCATTCTTTCTGTGCCCTTCTCCCCAACTCAAGGCACCTACTCTTTAACTGTCAATCTGAGGTTCTCGGAGGTTTTGGTGGAAAACATGTGGGAATCAGAGAGCGAGTCCGTCCGAGGAGGGGATTATAGCAATGGAATACTCACTACCAGTAAGCACAGCTTGAACACTGAAGGTTTTGAGCAAAGAGGCCATTCTTGGTATGCATGACTTGTTATTCCAAGATTTTACGCATTTGTTTGACATGACTTCCATAGTTCAACTTTTATTAAGTTAATGTCTCTTCAGACATAATTGCAAACATGAACTCTTCATGAAGTAAGGTTACTTTTGTTGCAATCAATAAACGTTGAATCAAGTGATTGAAATGTTTGTATGCTTGTCCTGTAAATTAGGTATGTTGCAACTGATATCCCAAGTGACCTTTTAGTTCAAATTGGAGATGTTAGTTTCCATTTACATAAGGTAAAGAACCTATGACATAGCAATACTAGTAATGATAAAAATCACACCTGTGTTTCTTAGATGAATGCCTTTCTGACTCTTCTCATCTCTTTCAAGTATCCTCTGCTTTCCAGAAGTGGAAAGTTGAATAGACTGATATACGAATCACGGGAAGACCTGAGCAGGGTAGTTATGGATGACTTACCAGGTGGACCTGAGGCTTTTGAGTTAGCGGCAAAGTTCTGCTATGGAATTGCTGTTGATCTAACAGCAACCAATATCTCTGGCCTCAGATGTGCAGCAGAGTACTTGGAGATGACTGAGGATATAGAAGAAGGTAATCTCATATTCAAGACAGAAGCTTTTCTTAGCTATGTGGTTTTATCGTCATGGAGAGACTCGATTGTAGTACTAAAAAGTTGTGAGAAACTGTCACCGTGGTCGGAGAACCTTCAAATTGTGAGAAGATGCAGCGAGTCCATAGCCTGGAAAGCTTGTGCTAATCCCAAGGGAATAAGGTGGCAATATACAGGAAAACTAACCAAAGTATCCAGTCCAAAATGGAACGAGATGAAGGATTCTAGTCCGAGCAGAAACCAGCAAGTGCCCCCCGATTGGTGGTTTGAAGACGTTTCAATTCTCAGGATCGATCATTTTGTACGAGTTATCACTGCAATCAAGGTCAAGGGAATGAGGCACGAGCTAATCGGAGCTGCAATAATGCATTATGCAGCTAAATGGCTCTCTGGTTTGATAAAGGAAGGGTCAGCAGTAGATGATGGAAGCAACAGTAGTAACAGTAATGGCAGCAGCAGTAGTTGGAAAGGAGGGCTGCATATGATTGTGGCAGGAACCAAAGATGACATCCCAAGTGTTCAGGCCAAAGATCAGAGAATGATTATTGAGAGTCTTATTAGTATAATTCCTCCACAGAAAGACAGCGTTACCTGCAGCTTCCTTCTCCGACTACTAAGAATGGCTAATATGTTGAAAGTTGCACCTGCTTTGGTTACTGAACTGGAAAAAAGGGTGGGAATGCAGTTTGAACAGGCTACATTGCCAGATCTTCTCATTCCATCTTATAGCAAGAGCGACACCTTGTACGATGTTGATCTAGTTCAAAGGCTTCTAGAGCATTTCCTCGTCCAAGAACTCACAGAAAGTTCAAGTCCTAGTAGACAATCATTTTCTGAAGCAACTCAAAGGGGTACAAATCCAAATGCTAAGATGAGAGTGGCAAGACTTGTTGACAGTTATCTGACAGAGGTCTCAAGAGACAGAAATCTCTCATTGACGAAATTTCAAGTCCTGGCAGAAGCATTACCTGAATCAGCAAGAACCTGCGATGATGGCCTATATCGAGCGATTGATTCCTACCTGAAGGTAATAATTTCCTTAGTAATTATTCTTCACATTGTTTAATATCCCTTCATTTGATATCTGCTTTATTTGATATTATTACATGTCGATCCTAATTGCTTAAACGAAATCACAGAATGGAAAGAATAAGATTGTCATATTCAGCCCATCTAGATACATATGGTTATTGATCTTGTGTGTGTGTTGGGGGCACGTATCTACGTGCATCTGTAAACTTTTAAGTCTTAAAACTTTAGCACAAACCTCGGTAAGCCACTAGAATGTGTAAACATATTGGTAAAGCTCTAGAAATGATATTCAAGAAGAGACCACATAGATGAAGCAAAACCAGAAATTGCTAAACTAAGAGTTTGTCTACGTAAGGTGATATATGCCACTAGGACTACGGTTTGATACTATATAGTTCTGTAAGAAGCAACTAAACACATTTGAACATCTTCAGGCCCATCCAACACTCTCAGAACATGAAAGGAAGAGGCTATGCCGTGTGATGGATTGTCAGAAGCTCTCAATCGATGCATGCATGCATGCTGCACAAAATGAACGGCTTCCGTTAAGAGTTGTGGTGCAAGTTCTGTTCGCTGAACAGGTGAAGATAAATAATGCAATATCCAACAGCTCCTTAAAAGAAGCTGGAGAGTCACAATTCCAGCCAATGATTTCAAGCCGTAAATCATTGCTTGAAGGGACACCACAGTCATTTCAGGAAGGATGGGCAACAGCCAAGAAAGACATCAACACACTCAAGTTTGAGCTGGAAACTGTCCAGACTAAGTACCTAGAACTCCAAAATGACATGGAAAACTTGCAGAGACAGTTCGATAAGATTACGAAGCCAAAACAAGCATCAGCATGGACCTCAGGATGGAAAAAACTAAGCAAGCTGACTAAGATGGCAAATATGGAAACACATGATATTGGATCTCAGATCCCAAATACAGAACAGACTAGAAAGACGCCTAGAAGGTGGAGAAATTCCATATCCTGATAAGTTTGATAGGTCAAGAAGTAAGGTAGTCTGCACAGGTTTATTCTATATATTACCTCTGTATTCTTAAAGTTGTTTGTTAACATTTCTTTTTCAGCTTCTTTTGAGTATTCTGAAGGTTTTATGTTTCTTCATTTCAGGAATTATCTCAGGAAACTTTTACTTTTTAACTTTCTGCTTTTGAGTGACTTGTTTCTGTGTATTGCTATGGTTGTTGCACTAATGTTCTATGTTTCTAGATAGAACCTCAAGATATTCAGTTGCAATGGCGAAACATATAGTGAAACATCCGTAGCTGCCTTGAAAACTTTTGGCATATAAAGACAGTTAATAACCCCCCCCCACCCACCCCACCACACAAACAAATACATATATATCCTCAGGGTGCAAAAGTTTTCCAACTTTTAAGGTCCACTGGCCATCTCCAACTCCAGTCCAGTAAAAAGAAGCGAAGAGGGAGGCATTGCTCGAGGACGGGAACAAGAATAACAAAAAAAAAAAAAAAATCAAGCTGTGAAATCTGTGACATGACAGCAGTGGCATCCAGTTCATTCTGGATCAATCAAAATATATCCCTTGCAACCCTTCACTGAACTGCAGTTGATGTATATTATGTATGATAAAATGACCTTATGCACGGAAGTCGCTGTGGTATTATATCTGGTGCCAACGCAGGCCACGATTCTTATTTACTTAGCCACGAACGGGCCCAGCCATAAAGCACTCTTAAGCAAAACTAGAAAGGAGCAAGCATGATTAGACTTCCCACTTCAGGTCATGTCTGTTTGAAGAAAGGCATCACTGACATAGCACAACGCACTTGAAAGGCTGACCATGAAGGAAAATCTTCTGACTATCAAAGAAGAATATCCTTTGGGATGACCATAAAACAATAAGCATGCTACTGAAGATCACATCTTGTAATCGATACTTTAAAGTGAATGGTGGATTTGCTGTTAGGGTGTTGCTTAAACAATAGCAAAGATACCCCCCAGACTATCTCTAATTATTCGTTATTAAGTGGACTGTCTGAGCTAGGTGGTGTCAGGAAGAAATGACTACGGAAAGCACGCTGAGAAATACACACAAAAGAACAACCAAGCAGAGAAGGGCTTTGTAGCTATTCGGGAGCACCGTTGAAAAGTTTTCTCTGTTGGAAGTTCAATGATTTGTACTTCGATTTATAAGATATCTTAACCCCTTAAGCATCAAGTTCTTAGAATATAATTCGTGAGATTAAAATTTAACAGAAGATGCTGAAGACAGTTCTTTCATCCAGGACCAACATGGACAAGGGTCAAGAAATGATCTCCCCCCCCCCCCCCCACACACAGACACACAGAAGAAAAGAACTCATAAAGATCCACATTCTAAATGCATTTATTGAGACTTCATGGTATATGGACGCTCACTTTCTAAATGCATCCAGAATGGTGTTGCATTAGCAAAGCAGAGAAGAAAGGGCAAAAACGTGTGCTTCAATTATTTGTTCTGCGGGTCATTTTGAATTCAATGAAGCAGTACAGGCTATGTGAAAAAAGAGCTGCTTTCTATAAATTTTCAGACAGCATTAGGGTCAAGGCGAAACATTTCAAGTCTGCACCACTTTAACTGCCCCATTTTCCCCTGCTTTCCCTAGCCATCAATCCCCCAAGTCCCCATATAGAATGGACTGAAAGTTGAGAGAGCAGAGTCATATCAGAACAAATCAAGACTCAAAAACAGTTTCAAGAATTTAAGAACAAACACTTGAAATCGATTAATCCTGAAATGATACTGGATATCTTATTCAGCCACAGGCTTCCAAATCTTTTTCCTTTCCGGAAGTTCATAGAGAATAAATTTTGGCCTTCCCAGATGGGAAAAGTTTTCAAGATTTTAATCAAGCCACTAACTACTTCCTTAGAATATAGTTCTAATGATATCTGATGCTGTTTTTCATATAGTCCTTTTCATCCTATGCCAGCATGATGCGCGTTTACTGGGCAAGTATGTAAAGACCACGAGGAACACTCTGTGATAAGTTGTAGTCATTTGTTGAACAAACAAAACCCAGCATGCATCACCTAAATTTGAATGCTCCACAAATGTGTCGTTTGTCCATTGGTTATTGTTGATCTTGATTTGTTTATCTCAAATGCCAAACCATGTAATCCTTTATGTATTTATCTCTTCTTCCTCAAAGCGTCAGAAGGATTGGGTGAAGTCACTTGTGATACCACACAACCCAAGCCAGTTTACTTCCTCGTTAATCATTATTCCTAAAGCAGTTATCTAAACACTTCCCTCAGAAAACTGGTAGATTATTGTAATTTTTTGTTTTTCCATTCTTCAACTGAATGAAAACAATCGTTTCCCAAGGCACAGCAACCCGAATGAAGCATCATAATTTGGCAGACCCTCCTATTTCTTTGAGATTTACTCGGTTTAGTTTTTCTTTTTGAACATTTTTCATCTTTTATGTGATTGAAAATTGACTATTCTAATAATAAAAATGCAGAACCGAGAATTGATTTCTTTTTAAGCAAAAACGTTGAGAATTTCTTTAGCTTAAATACCAAAGCAATTGCAAGAGCGTCTATGACAAAAGTGAAATTACTAGGAATAAGAAAGCAACAATAAAACCACTACATGGGATTTTCTCACTCTCAGCCACATATACATAGCGAAAGCATAACAATCACAAGGAGCTGTATATAGCCTAAAAATGAAATCACCCAATCATAGACGTTTAGAGGGAAAATTTATTCAACTGTAACACACAATGAAAGTAATAGCATCCAGACTAAGGTACACGTGCTAATGAACACACCAAGAAACTCCAAAAGCAGAAAAGAGAGCCACTACCGCACCAGCTCATGAGTCACCAAAAGGGAGCAAACCAGACTTTAAGACGAGATTTGATCATGGATTGAATGGAAGAGGGCCCTCTCTGCCCTCTGCTCACTTCATTCATGCTTTTACCCAATTCCGTGAGACCTACAGATGGCCTGGTAAAATAGCAAAAAGGCAGAGAATCAAGAAGACAATTTGAGGTGGAAGGCGGGACCCCAGTCACCAACCGAGCATGCATCTAACCCATGGCGTTTTCAACATTTTTGGAATAAAGGTCCTCATTTACAGCACAGCCCACCATTGCCTACACCATGCGTTCAAGACTCGGACTTTCTTTAATCCCCAAAAGCTTCAGAATAATCATTTCTAGTCAGCAATTACAGCCCCATTTTTCTTCACCTCTACTGAGTAGAGATGAAATTTCATCCCATTAAGCCTCTTTCTTTTATTGGCTCACCATACACACTGCACTAGAGCTGAAGAAAAGAAAACTAAAACTTGACAAACAGCATAAGCCACCTTGCCTTTTTCATATCCAACAGAACTTAAAACTAATAATTTACGATTTCATTTCACTCTCAAGTGAACAGCCTACTTCGGAAGGAGGAACAATTTAGGATGGCTAACTAACTTCCAGAGCTTTGGCCCTCTGCCTCAAAGATTTCAAGTAACTTATTGTTTCATCAATGATCAAGAGTGGATCTTTACTGTGTCTTCCGGGAAGCATACTATGGAGAATTCTTAGTTTTTCCAAAATTTTAGCCTGCATCTTCCGAGTACTTAGAGTGGAATCCATATCCTCCTCCAGGTCCTTGCCTTTGGCACAACTTGATTCAACATCATCATCATAGTAGTTGCTAGATCTAAACAACTTTAGCGAACTTGCAGTATCCTTCAATGATGACTTCCTGTAGCCACCATCAAGCAATTTTTGCCTTTTACTTGAACCATCAGTACTCGCAACTTCCTCCATAAGTTCCCAAACATTTTCACCCCCTTCAAAACCCCCTGTGGCAGAACAGGGAGAGTGTCCAGTGCTTGTTAGTTCATCAGTTCCACCACCAACATCATCATCATCATCCCCTGTGCAGAAGCTAAGTAAGGCATTGATTTCTTCTGTGTCTTCTCGAATATCACCTCCTTCACTACTAGTGTAATTCTCGTCCAGTTTGGTTTGATCAATTAACTTCAATAGAGATGGTTGCCCTGCTTTGAGTTCTTTATCATGCAAGCTCCGAGGACCAGCGGGCATATTGGGCATAATAGCCTGATTTTGGGAAGGCAAGTGAAGAGAGCTCGAGAACAGCCTGATGTCATTTCCAGACTGATCAAAAATGAGAAACCTCTTCTGAGCAAAGGAATGTAGTACATTCTTTGGAGCAGCTTGGACCCCATCTCTATGAGAGAAACCACCATACGATTCAGAATATGGGGTTGAATAGGGAGCTAAACTCTCAAAGTGAGGGAGAAGTGTTTGGATATGTCCCTTAACTCCATTCAGTTGGTCCGCTTTTAAACCAAGATATCCTAAAGCTGAAGTTCCGGGTTGTACAAAATAACTCGTATTGTTCGAACGAGGAGATTTCCACAGAAAGTGTTGCTGAAAAGTTTTAAGATCCTTGGCAGGAACCATTCAGATGAGTAGATAATCTGAAAAGCAAAAGCAGAAAATCCATTGAGAACATCCCAGGAAGGAATCATAACAATCTAATTCAACTGCCAATAAGTTGATTAGAATCATACCACAAACTATATGGTAAGGAATCTGCGATGTTGAAACTGTAGAAACCAAAATAAAGAAGAAAACTTTTGCTCTGACTTGAAGACTTAATGTAAACGTAGCACCAATTACGTAACAGGTTTAAGCAAATGACGGAAGTACTCGGCCTAGAGAAAAGCACAGAAACATAATAGGGTTAGTGACTTCTCAGTAATCTTCTAGAAGGTACATAATCCATACACTTTGAAATCACATTATCAGGAAAAGAAAAACAAAACAAAATTACAAGTGAACAAGTGAAGAAAATATTCAGACAAAACAATTAGTAAGGGAAATCAATCTTCAACCAACCTGACAATTCTGCAAAGGTTGAAAGCATACTATTCCTCTAACTATAATGGTTGTTCTTCCTGCGACTCCATTCTCATGTTTTAATGTCCGAAATCTTGTTTGGGTCGCTGCTTGGCACACCATAACTTCTTTTGAACCTTCAATCGCCTCTAAGTCTATCTAAAAGTAACAGCAGATGTAGAACCAAAGAAATCCCAAAAGAGCAGAAAGGAAGGACTAAGAAAGTTGAGGGAAATACAAATGAACCAGCAACAAGTTGAAGCTGTTCTAGATAAGAAGAGCTGAAGATATCAAGAAGGAACTAAAATAGCTTAGACCAATATCAGTTTCTCAGCTAATCATATAGATGTAGCAAGCAAGAAAGTAGAGGTGAATCGATCCCATGGGGGCTAGTTAGAAGGAGAAGAGTAGAAGACACAGATTGAACCTACAGGATAACCCTGCAATATAAGTTCAAGGAGATAACTTGGCGAAACACATCAATTGACAAACCAATCCACCGCATATTGTACACTTCCACAAGAGATTAAAGTAGCCACAGTGGTAGTTCTACATAACCCATTACCTGCATACAGGAGATGACATTGTTCATCATACACTGGACAAATAAAAGGAAATCTACATTAACGGAGGCGTAAAGAGAAACAATTTATTTAATGAAAGTTTCTTGTCAATTATCACCACACAAAAACCACATCCAAGCAACTTGAACGCTAAGAAGTCAAAAATCACTTTTAGCTAAAAAGAAAGAGAAAGAGAAAGAAAACAAAGACCAAATTTCCATCTTTATTTCTTATATATAGATACTCCTTAAAAGTATTACAACAACGCGTTACCGAAAATCGTGATTTTTTTGTTCATGATTATATTTCATGATAGCAAAGGGAAAAAGAATCTCAAGAAAAGGGGAAAGAAGGTAAAAGTATAAACTTCTATTGATCAAAGATCCGAGAAAGCTCCAGCCGGGCTAAAAGAAAAGCATCTAGATATGAATCCGCCCAGATTAAGGAAAATAAGCTACGAATTATGAGCATAGGGGAAATACTTGAAGAAGAACAAAAAAGTGAAGAACTTACACACAGCGAGAGAGAGTGAGAGAGGCAAAAACAAGTCGATATAGAAATCTACCCTCCTAATCTACAATTTAGAGAGAGAAACTAGATGAATGAACAATTGATTGGCTCACTGACTTGCCGTGGATAGAGTTAAAGGCAGCAGAACTTGAGGAAAGCCAGCATTATATAGAAGAAAATCCTAAGCCAATAGTACCCCGGCCCCCTTACTTTTTCCGTTCTTCCATTTAGCGAAATCGTTTTTTGGCCCCCTAAAAATTTGAAATTGTGTTTATTGGACCTTTAAAAATGAAAAATATTAAATTTTGCCCTCTCTAAATTTGTTTAGTAAACACCATGGGGTAATGATTCATCTTCTTAATGCATCGAAAATTAACAGACTTGTTTCTGGTTTCACTTCTCCAACAAAAGGCAAAATTTATAAAGGAAAGACTTGTTTGGTTTCTATTGACACGTTGATTTTTCACATTTACTTACTAATAAATAAATTATTATAAAATTTTAATATCATAGTATTATATCATTTTCGCATATACAAATAAAAGTTATAAAACATTTTGGTAAATAACGAATCTTGAGGGATCAAAAATCTTAAACATTGCACCTTTATAGAAGGCTAAACTTGATTAATGAGGCATGCATAGACGTCTTCTTATTCACTGAACAAAATACTATGATGTCTTGAGGACATGCTCACACCATAAATGAACATAAGCAATCACTTGTTCTAATCTCCGTTCTTCATGCATGATTTGGGTCCATAATACACGAAAGTTGAATAATTAGGAATATAATTAGAGGGCAGGTGTAACCACCCTATTACGTATTACCTTAATCTAATACTAGTTTATAGTACACACGCAAGTGATCACTTCATATCATCATCAGAGCCAACACGTTTGTTTCCAAATATTCATCCTCTTTCATCTTAACGTCGGCACTTTCAGAGACACAAGGCCTTTTTAGTATTGGCTTCTCGAGTTTCTCCTACCATTACCAACGCCAATGATAATACGTCTATCAATAGCTTCTGTTACTGCAATTCGGAGAACAATAATAGTGCTTCGAACACTTGAAAATTCACATTTTCTCCGAATTACAGCTGTCCCATTTAAACTGCGAGTAAAATCCTTCTCAAATAAGAAGCTTAGAGGTAATAGCCACTGGCAACTCTATTCTTTTGGCATTTCTCCACACCACCACCCCCCCCCCCCCCCAAAAAAAAAATTGCGTACGCTGTAGAGATTGAAGAAAAACTTTTATCGATTTCTAATAAAAAGTCCAATCTAAAAACAAAGAGCGCATTCAATTATTAGTAGTATAGCACCAAACCATAAATATTAACGTATTTTGACAAGTTCGATTCTAGTACGCATTAAACATCATAGAGTACCATATCAAGCAAGACTAGGATGTATACGTTTATTCTCCATGGCACTAGCAAACAAGAACCGAGTTACTGGGTGCTCAGTACTTCAATCTCGAAAACCAAAACTGAGTTTGGCTGGATACCCCATGCTGGAAAACCGCTAGGTCCATAAGCATAATCAGGAGAGCACTGCAAAGACTTAAAAGCATAAGCAAATATAAAAGAGGCCTTACAGTTTGTTAAATGACTATATTCACCAAAGCAAAACCCATTGTTCTTTTCTTCATAATGCAAAACGAATGTGTGACGGAAAACCTAAAATTCTACTTCCTCCCCCGTAACCAAAGATCTTTCCTACTTCCTCCCATGATGATAATTGTGACACTAGTAGTGCTAATGCGACAGGTTGGAACAAGGTAATAATGATAACACAATAATCAACACAAGAAAACTAATAATTTATTGCTCAGTCCAAAGATATATCCACCAATATTGCAATTGTAGCCAGGTCTTCTTCTACAGTACTTTCTTTTGTTTCTATTTATCACATCATACAATCTAATCAACCAATGGTTAAGCATCAGTAAAGCAAAACTATCTTACATTTCATCTGTTTGTTCTGTCTTCTCTATCACTCCCTAGCCAACTTCATCTCCACATCTAAGTCAAACCAACTTTATGCAGGACTTCTTTCTCAGTAAATCAGAAAAGACCATGTGACAATAAAGTATAATATTTTGACTTACCCTTAAGCGAGCAGCTTCTCCAACCTGCATTCCAAGTACACCTTCATCCCATCCTGCAAGGAGGCATTAAGAAAACAAACTGAGCTAGAGCTATCAATTGTTTCACTGAAGAAATACAAGAGGTCGCTCCTTGAGAAGGTCAGCATTAATTCAGCTCTTCACCATCATGCAGCAAAAAGGGTAAGATGATATTGAACTACACAAATATATGCACCAAAGAGAACCAGAAAAGAGGATCAATGATCTTGGCAAAATTTAGGCTTCTGGAATCAATAACCTCTACAAATGTCAAAAAACTTAAATTAGTGAAACAAGTTCCATCTATTCTCCTTTTTTGTAAAACAAGAAACGTTAGCGAAAATAATGACCACCTAATGTACTGAGTTCATTTCTCTCCATATAACATATTCTTCCAGCTATGCAGTGCAGTAAATTGTTATTAAGTGTATCAATAGGCTCCACAATTGACATTCTGCCAGGGATAGCACACAAGAAGAGACAAGTTTAAAATCTTAAAAGAAATCCAAGGAAACTGGACATATTTTTAGCTGATGAATGAATAAACAAGCAGTCCAACTTCTTTCCATACATTAGTTGCGAGGTGGCGCAACAAAATAGGCAACATTCCGCAGTCTAATTCCCTACAGTCACACCCCTAACAGGCAGAGTAGTATAGAGAAGCATTACACAATGAAATTCATCAATCAACACATTGAATAATTGCTAAGCTTTAAAAAATTTAGCTAACAATAAAAAGCTTAAATATAAAAAGTATTTCATTCAGCAAAATAAATCACGTACTTATTCAGTCTTGGCATAATATGAGAAATGAGAGTACAGCCAGCCACGTTTACCTTTAATAACTTTCCCCTGACCAATCTGAAACGAAAATGGCTGCTGTCCAGGATCCTTGGTGCTATAGTCACACATAATTTCAAAGACAAGGACAAACGAGATATTAGAAAAATAAAAATCAAAACAAGGTAAAGAACATACTACAAAAAGAATGAATCTTTCTCTAGAAAAAAAAATAAGGTCTTAAATTCGCGTTCTTAAATCAAAATTTTAATAAATTTTTCATTACCTCCAGAATTTCTTAGATAAGTCACCGTTCTTTCCTGCACAAAAATATTTTTAAAAAAGGCAATTAAAGTAAACAGCGGCAAATGGCAATGCTGTCAACTGTAGTACGAAGAGATAGTGAAAGAGAAAGAGATCGGAGATGAGCTAACCGTAGCCGGTGCAGTGGACGGTAACGGTCTGGCCGGGGGCCGGTTTGGGTCCGGTTCCTGGCCTCAACACTTCCTTTTCCACTCCCATTTTAGTCGGTTGCTGCCGATATTATCTTCGTCTCCGTTTTTGTCTGTACTGCTTTACAGTCTTGGAGTTGACGAGTCTAGCCCTTCATCTATACAGATAGCCCTCAGAAAGTGCGATGCCTTCGAGTAACCTAACCAAATGTCTTACATGCGTTCAACCTAGATTACAGATATCCAGTCATGGCCCAAAGGCCCAATAACAATTAGAAACCACTAAAAAGCCCATATTCGTTCCAGACATCACCTTTTCACTTTAAAAAGAAAAAATAAAAAAATAAAAAAAAATAATTCTAATCTAAGACTTGGTGTCTAAATATAGACATGATAAAGTAGTTTCTTTTGAATGAATTATATAGGAGGGGATAAAGGAAGGGAATAGCATTCTTCTTAATGAGAATCGAATCTAATATTTTAGGATCTTATAAAGAATGTTTTACTTTTTTTTTAAATATACAGAGTATTTTACTTAGAAAACTATTATCACTAATTAACTTAATTATCATATTCATTACCATTCACTAATTCATCGTAACAATCCAACTGATTTTTTCTAACCTAAACTGTTCACATTACTTTGTTGTTCTCTTTGATTAAATTTAATATCATGTTACGTTAGATACATTAGACTAAAATGAAATAAAATTTCTTTTTAATTAGAATTTCTTTTTACATGAAATGGATTTAGAATCATCTTTTTATTTAATTGTCTAAAAATAAGACGTCAGAATGGAATAATGATTCTTTTTTTATATTTGGTAAAGTTATTATTTAATTTTAAAATAGAATAAAATTTTACATGAAATTACTTAAATGCCCTGCTAGTATTTGTGTCAATAAAGCCAAATCATATCATGCAAAAATAATAATAATAAGACTAAATTAAATATGTTATTAATATATTATTTAAATAAAATTCACACTAAAATTTTTAAAAGTTTAAATATTTTAATAATTAAAACATAATTTAATCATAAAAATAACTTTCATTTTAAATTAAACTAAATAAAGTATTATAATAAAAATAAAAATAAAATTCAAGACTATATTACTTTTTTTCTTTCTCGAATATTCTGAGGTTATATTAATCATAAGAAATTTTTTGCAATTCTTACTTCTTTAGATTTTAATATAGAAAAATCTTTTCTACTTTTTAAAAAATAAAAAATTTTTATATTAAATAATAAATTAAAAAATTATTTCATTCCACTCCAATATGATGTATCAAACATATGTTAGAGATGAGTATGCGAAAATCAGAATAAAGTGGCTAAAGAAAAACAATCGCCAAATTGAAGCTATCATCTAAAGGTCAACAAAAACTAGTTTTGATTCGTTAATAAAGAAGGTGCATATAGATTGGCTTTCTGTATTGATTCCAAGAAGAAGAAAATTCTTGGTTTTTCTTTTCTCTCTTTCCATGACAATTTCCCTTTAGCTTCCATTTTGACCAAAAAAAAACGGATGACCAAGTAAACAATCATACATCCGTTGGATTTGGGAGTTCTCCGTATCAGAGTTGAATAGGATCCCTTTCTTCATTTATTTTACTGCTCCGATCTCTGCAATCTCAGCTGTGAGTTCTGCCATGGATGTCTTGCAGATTCCCCACGAACAGCTCAAGCATGAATTCGAGGATGTACTGTTCAAAGCCACGTATTCAAGAGCAGTTCACCATGTTCTCATCTCAAATTCAAATAGTACGAGGACTACAGGCCCCTCCACCGCCTCTTGGGGCAGAGACGACATTCGAAGTCTTCGTCATATCTCAGAGAAGCTGAGATCGACAGATCATTTTCAAGATTGTGTTCAAATTTACATTACAAGGCGAAAAGAAACGGTCGACATGACTTCCGGTCAATTTCAGAAGAAAATGAACGTTGAAATAAGTATTTGAGTATAACTCAAAAATAACTTTAATTTTTTTTTAAAAAAAATTATTTAGATTATATTTTTTCCAATCAAACACACAATTAAATCTCACTTCTACTTTATAAAAAAATTATTTTTACTAAATCTAAAATAAAATTCCTCTCAACTAAATATAATCCAAATATACTTTTATTTTAAACAATTAAAAATAGACTTAACAGAGTATCACTCACATAAAAAATCAAAAGGTCAATATTTGTAATTCTAGGATTCAAAAGCTTCTCCAATGTTTCTATCTTGATGCACACAGATTGCACACGGTAAATGGATTTTTTTACAGCCAGAAGTTTTTTACTAAATTCTTGAGCTGTAATTCCTCAAAATTCGACTCCCATGATCCCAACATGAAGACGACGCGAGACGAGACGGGTCCCACGATGCATGTGGGCTCTTCATTATTTAAGCGGACATCATTGGCCCAATTTCAGTACTCACATCAAAGCAATTCTATCCAGCAAGACAAAACAAAAAGGAAAAAGAATCACACACAATCCATCAGTTTCGCGTGCTATCTTTGTTTCACTCGGGAAATCATCATTCATCATTCATACGAAGACTGCTTTCTTGCTCTTCTTCTTCTTCTTCTTCTTCTTCTTCCCCTTATCTTCTCCTTCTGCAAGCGATCCTTTTACCCGGGATACTCATTTTTCTTGTCTCTCCCTCTCTCGGTCTCGCTCTCTCTCGCTGTGGTTGATGTTTGGTGAGTTTCAGATCATTATCGGTTACCAATGGTCATCAAAGGTGAGTTTCAGATCATTATCGGTTACCAAGGGTCATCAAAATAGCGTGTGAACTCTCTTTGAATTGACCATTTTGCGAGGGAGAGAGAGAACCCACGAAAAGCAGCATGGAGATTGGGAAAATTAGGCAGTTGATGTTCCTCTGGTCTAGAATAAGAAGTACCCGTGTGGCCCTTGTGGGTGGAAACCACACCGCTGCCAGATTTTGCACTCGCTAAATCCCTTCTGCTCCATCTGCTGGCTTTGGTTTTTCTCTCTTGCGATAAGCATTGTTGATTTCAGGGGATTTTCCAATTATGATTGCGTTCTCCTGAACGAAAGTTTGCAGCTTTGAGCAGCAAGAGCGTTGCGGGCGGTGAAGGCAAGCTCCGTACTTCTGCATTGAATTCGTTGCATAGAGAACGATTTTTCCCGTCGAAGGAAGTAAAAGATGGAATTGGCTCAAGGGAACAGAACCAAGAATGGAGTCAAGCTGAAGAAATCGGATAGCATTGGGAGCGGATTGAATTCGAATCCTCTATTGATAATTAAGCTGCCGGATACTCGGGCCCTGCGGATCGTGTCAAGGTCGTTCTTTTTGGCCTTAATTCTGCTTACCCTGCCTTCAATTGGCCCTTTTATGAATGCTTCTTCAAATGCTACGTACAATTCTAATATGGATATTGGGTTTGCTACCTTCCGCATGTTGGCTGTTATTTTTCCTGATTTGTTTGATGAAGGCCTTGTTAGGAGAGGCCACCTGGGCCTAATTTTGTGTTCTGGCACGGATCATATGAAGAAAGATTCGGAGTTCTTAAGCAACAATGGCATTGATGCAGTTGTTCAATCCAACCTGGATGTACTTCCAGATGAGGTATTTGATTTTGTCTTCGGGTTGAAGTTCAAAAGTATCAAGTCTGTTGACCGTGTTCTCAAAACTAGTGGCATTGTGATTACAGATATGAACAACAAACCTCTGGTTCTCTTGCAGCGACTGCCAAACTATAGAATTGCGTACATAAGGCGATTCCAGAATACCATGCTGGTGATGAGAAAAGAAAGCTTAAAAGAGGGCTTGTTCAGTTCCACGGAGAAGTCCAAACTATGTGGCATGAGACAAGAAGCCAGGAAAATGGCACTGGGAGGCTTGGAGGGTCCCTTGCTGGAGCCAGTTAGAGGTCCCAGCGGGCGTTACAGAGATCAATAAACAAACCCAGGAAAATCAAGTTTCTTCCGGACTTGGTAGGTGACTCCCTGGCAGCCTATAGGCGTCGGATATTAATTTCGGATGAGAAAACTGGCGGCCTTGAGGAATGGTTTCACGAGAACTATCCGACCAGGAATCAACATTTCGACATGTTCAATTGGGATGTGGAAGCACGTGGTTCCCAGACATCATCGGATTGGTTGGTTAACGTACGAGAAGAAGACTTCTTAGTCATGAAAGCAGAAGCGCGAGTGGTAGAGGAGATGATGAAGGATAAGACGATATGCCTCGTGGATGAATTGTTTCTGGAGTGCAAGAACCAGCGGGAAGATGAAGCAGAAGAACAGCATAGCAAGAGAGCTTATTGGCAATGTTTGGCCTTGTACGGAAGTTTGACAGATCTAGGAGTTGCCGTGCACCAGTGGTGGAGTTGAGTGTTAGCTCTACGTTCTATTTCTGGGGATGTAACTATAAAGTGCTGTGTTTGTTGGCGTCAAATGTTTGTCTTCGTTCTCTGAAATTTTCCAGTTAGATTAATGTTTAGGCGTCCTACAATCAAGTGATGGAATGTTTATTCCCTGTTCATTACAGTGGACAAGTACTTTGTCTACGAGCAAATTTCACATGCATTAAAATATTGATCATAGCTCTGAAGCATCAGTTCCTTCCCAAGTTTCGTCCGGGTATTATTATCTTATAACTGCATGATCACTATCCACATAATAATGAGGAGTCTGACAAATAATATATTTGTTTCTTCTTTTCTTTTTTCTGCTGTACAAGTCCTATGAGAATGTATACACCAGACGAATAATATACAAAATGCTACAAAAAGGGGCTACCAACAATCCCCCGTCAATTAAAACCCCGGTATAGGAGAGCCTGAAAAAGAAAAATCTCTCACGAGATGGGGCCTCTAGGCTAAATTGGAGGAGAAAAGTGGGGAAAAAAACCCTATCTAATCTCCATAGTCAATACCAGCTTCGGCATCTGTCAAGCTATCTGCATTCTGGTCTAGTAAGAAGTCACAAAGCTCCAGAAGTTGATCTGCAAGCGGAGGAATACCTGGATTACGTCCGTCGTTGTACCTGTGGGCATTGTATGTGATCTGCCAAACGTCATGCCTAAATTCCTCACGACTCTTGTACTCCATCTTCCTTACCTTCTCCCTGATTGTGGAGAGATCCATTGGTCGTTTGATGATGTTGAGGTAGTCAGGAGCTTCCTTCTTTGACACTGGCTTCAAGAAAAGGAATGATATGTCATGTCGATCCTTCAGAGTCTCAACAATGCTCTCCAGGATGTTTGATAAAACAACCTGCAAGTTTGAACCAGATTAGCTTTTCCATAATAGGTATAGATTTGACGGAGATGCTAAAATATAATAGTTGAAAACGACATGTTCCATAAGAATAAAAGCACCTCTAGGCAAACCCACCCCCCCCCCCCCCCAAAATAAAAATTAAGGTCAAAGTTTTAAAGCAACTAATGCTTTTAACTTGGCACCAAGGATCCACAGAAAACCCTAAAACAACACAGAGGCAAGGAATTAACCTGATCTGTATTGCCTACTTGTCAGACACCTAATAGAGGTGGAAAGAATCCCTAGGCCACCATTCTTCACATCCCAATCTATTTTCAGCTTGCTCTTTTGACGGCACAAAAGAATGATGTATATCACCAAAAAAGGATATAGATTTGCCAGAAAAAACCCTGAAATTGAGTATAGTCATAGCATCTCCTCATTGGCTCCCCCACCCCCGACAGAACATCAGCAAGAAATATACATACACAAATTTATTGGTTATAATGACATTCCTCTGCTGTTTTGCCTTGCCATATTCATCCTAGCAAGAGAAGAAATATAGGGCCTTCTTTCTGGAATTTTCTGCCCATTTCCCCTTGTACATCCACAGATGCTCTCTTGACAGGAGCACAGGTCCCTTCATTGTGTGTTTGGTTAAGTTGAAGCACAAGCATGTCTAGCCCAGAAATCTTGGAAACTAATTCAAAACAAACCTCCTAGGCTTGAAAAGACTAATCCTACAGTTGGACAGAGATTCACCCTTATAAACTTGATAGGATGCTAAAAGTAATACTAGACATTCTAGGCACTGATTCAACAGGTTTTTGCTCTTCAATCAACTCCAGAAAAAGACAAAACGGGGAAGGAAGAAAATTTGCACACAACAGTATAAAGCCAATTCCATATCAGAGTCACGCAGATGGGAGACTTATATCCAATTAAGCAGAATGAAGTAATATTCATCAAAACAAGGAGAGAGAAGAGGGAAAGAGGGGGGGGGTTGGCAGCGGCAAGGGGGCCCACAGACTGAGATTAACAACAATCACCTCTCCTCCTCGTCTGCGCTTTGTAGGTGGGGCATAGGCTGCACTATACCTTCCCATCTCAGGTGCTGCCCTCCTCTTTGTCATTCTGTCTGTTATTCTTCGGTCATTTCTTCTGGGAGGAAGATCATCCAGGTAATCATCTCTCATTTCAGGTCTTTTCTTCTTTTTCTTCTTCTTTTTTGCCTTCTGACGCTCCTCTTCTTCTCTTTCCCTTCGAATATCTTCTTCATATCTTCTGATCTCAGCTAATCTCTCCTGCTCTTCTAGGGCCCTTGTCTGTTCCTCAAAGAACCTCTGAGCTCTCTCTTCTCTTTGTATTTCAGCAATTCTCCTCTTCTCTTGCTCCTCAAACCACCTCTTCTCTTCTCTGCTCTTCCTGCTCGATGCTAGATCAGTCAAGTTTTTGCTTTCCATTGCACTATTCTCCAGACTTGACAGTTCAATAATTTTCTTTGTCTTCCTATACTCCGTTCCTGTGCTACCCTCTTGGCTTATGTCATCAACATTAACTTCCTTTGGTCGTTTGATTATGATTTTCTTCCGAGGCTGATCTCTGTCTGTCTCCATTGGTGGCCTTATAACAATTGAAGGCTTGTGCAATTCAACCTGCACATCTTCAGCTTTCCTGTTTGAAAAGATAATTTTATTAACTTTGACAGCAGATCTATTTCCAGTCTCGGCATCTGAAGTTGCAGGTTTGTCAGAATTCTGTGAGGACACAGGAGTCAACTTATCAGGAAGCTTATCATTCATGCCACACTTGACCTTCAAAGTTTTCCCTTTTAAACTAGACTTGTCATCCTCGACAGCATCAACCACAGCAATTTTTGTAGCACTTTTTTGTATTAGCTTCTTTGGAAAGGTTTTCTGCAGTGATGCTTCCACTTGATCTGAGGAATTAGGTTTTCCTGGGGCCTTTTCTGATTCATTGTTTTCAGTACGTGTTTCCTGATCTTCACCATACTTGGGGCAATTCTTGTTGGTCCTCATATGACCAAGCTGATGCACAGGGGAAAACAGAATTATCATTTGCCTTTTCAAAAACATTAACAAAGGTCAATAGCAGGCAAATACCTGGCCACAGGCCCCACAGACGAAACTTTCTCTTGCCGATTTCTTTTCTTTGACAATCTGTTTTCAAGCAGAAGAATATTTCATGGCCACACTAGTCAAGATTAGATATGAGTTTGATAACCTACAACAGATAACACACTTAACCAAGCCAAGTTGGCAGTACAAGCACCAACAACTTGGTGTCAACGGAATAAAGCAAAAATTCTGAGGGTGCAACAATGAGATACCTTGATACCATCACCCAATATTTTAATCTTCTTCTTAAGTAGTTCCATCTCCTCAATATCATTCTTCTTCTTCGGTTTCACTTTTCCAGTAACGTTCCTTTTAGCTGAGAAATTCTCATCCTGCACCCACTGAAAATGAAACAATGAGAAATATCTACATAACCTAAGGAGTCACAGCGTAGTGGTCTTAAGTGTTAACGTTAGATTTGAAGCAATCCCATTTAATTCATTTCAAAGTAAACCATTTGGATGACACCATAAGAAACACTGCACCTCGCCTTCCCCTCTGATTATGTTGCTAGAGCTACTAACCCTTGCTCAACACAAGAATGAATTAAGTAAAATGCAAAGATAAACTGGATTCCCAAAACCTCATTGCCCCACCACCCCCACAACAACCAGAAAAAGATAAAAACAAAACCCAGCCATTGCCTCCTAAAACTCGTGCAGCTAAACTCTTCCCTCTCCCACTGCACTCCAAAGGGGTTTAAAACCCAACCTACCTCCACTCTTACCTGCTAACCTTCCTAAGCATCACACATCCATGGCCAATGGGAGGTAGATAAGCTGCAGTCGAGCAATTAGAAGTAGCGATCTAGACAGTCTAACAGGATTACAATTACATCAGTTGGAGGAATTGTAGAGGCCTTCTTAGACTGGCTTTAATGGGATAGGAGGTGGTAGACAAATTGATCTAGTCATCATGTTATTGGCATTATAGTAGGTAGAGGAGGAGTAATACATTACTTGCAGGAGATTTTGGGTTGTCATTGTGTATGTAGCAATGCAGAAAGAGAGACCAGAGTTAAAAGTCATAAAACATGTTTGTTTAAACTTTTGTTCTTAATTAACTTTATTTATTGCAATTCCTCAACCTTTCTATTTTAGAGGCTCATCTTTGTTGAGAACTGAAATATGACTGTGTGTACCCAAGTTTCTTTTCAATTTCAATCCTAAGTAGTTATTTCCACCAACTCATTTGCCTCAAAGGGTTCCTTGACTCTGAAATGAAAGATGGACCAGCTCGGAGAGACAAGAAAAACAAATAGGAGGGAAAGGGTACCTCCTTGCGATCTCTAGTGAGATTCTCTTTTGAAAAGCATTGTCCATCAGGTTGCATGCTTTTCTTGACAAGCATGCCAGCTTTCTTCATTCGATCAGCGGTCTCCACACCAATTTTTGATTTTGAGACAGGTGTTTGTCCAACTTGCTCCCCTACAGCCCAAATCTTTTTCTTCTTCTTTCGATCACCTTCATCATCTGCAGAATAGTATTCATGATCAGAATTAAAAACCCAATCATTTAATCAATAACCTTATATAATAATGTAGAAGTAAATACCTAGTCGAAGAACACTGTACTAAAGAAGAAAGCTTACTTATTTAGAAAGTAGCCAAAAAGATTAAGTAGCACACAAATAGTTCTCACATTGCTATCTGAATTTCAATGTTTCTCTGCTCAATAAATAAGCTTTTAAAATCATCAATTTACCATTTCCATCGTTACCAATCTACCAAAAACTTAATGAGAGGTGGTCAACCCTTTGGTGGAAGTTTCAAGGGAGATGACAAATTGAATGAATTTGAAAGTTCATATATCTATTAGAGAGAAGTTGAAAATTCAGATGACAATGTGGAAAAGAACTCTTATTTGGGATGTAAAAGTGAATTTTCCCCAATCTTTTATAAGCTCTTTCCAAGGATAGTTAGCAGCCCATGTCACAATTTGCATTAATTTAATTTCACAGATCTTAGCTTCCACAATTATTTTCCATGGTCCCTTCAACTTTATTGGTTTTGACAATTCCTAGCACTATTTCTTATGATTTTCCCTTCATAACGAGTAGAAGTTTAAGTTGTCAGAAACAGAGCAACAGCATAGAAACAGAATAATAATCTCAGCCGGCAGAAGCTGCTATGCATGTGGAACTTTTAAGCAGAGAATAGATAATCCACTAAAAAATTTTGTGCTCTTGGATCTAGACGATTCAAAGCTCACTTGAAGGGAATCACAAAGGATAAAAGTTTAGTTGTGTGAATATGCAGATCACAATTGAGATAAGAATGTTAATATATTCAAATTATATTAAAAATGTAAACCCCTGCGGCGGGTGGCAGTCATTTGATGCAACATGAATAGCATCTAGAAAAATAAAAAATAAAACACTCCATACCATCCATAAGCATCCTGCACAATTCTGCTGCTTCTGCTGCCTCATCTTCGATTTCCTCTTCTACCTGTGTTTGGAAAGGGCGCCTCCTCATTTTAAGACCTTTGACACCATCAGCACTGTCATGTTTGGAAGCATGGCTACCATCCTCAATGTCATCATATTCTTCTGCATCAAGAAGATTTTCCAAGTCCCCAGCAAAGGAATCAAGGTCACTATTAGCCTCTGAGTCACTTTCGTTTTCTTCACCATCAAAAGCAGAAAGACTTTGAACTTGTCTCTCCCAAATTTCCTGACATTTTTCTCTAGTTTGCTGCTGCAGCTGCATGAAGGACATGCGCTGGCCACGAGCATATTTGCTGATTGTTGTTGGATCAACCTTGACACCTGATGCAGCTTGTTCACTTGAAAGCTTGCGAATCATAGCAATTCGATGCCACCTAGTCTGTTTAGCGATCTGCTCCTCCGGTACATTAAACTTGAGCAACACCTAAAGTACAAAATGGAAATTAACACAAAGACAACAATAAAGCACCCCATAGAAACACACAGGGAGAGGAAGAGACGTAACAGAGACAAACTCCTAAATACAAATATATCCAAATGTTAAGTTGCACAAGGGCAATTCAACCATTGGAAAAGAAAATACAGTTAAGGTACCACTTGGAAGGGAGACTCCTGAAATATGTCACTCCCCACAGTGGAACCATTTATTGCTGTAGTTTCTCTCCCTCTTTTTCTTCTCTCTTTGGATTTTTTTTCTTGGCTTTCCCTCCTCCCTTTCTCTAGACCAGACTAAGACTTAAATAACTCCAAAACTTACTGTTTTATGGTCTTTTTAATTTTTTTTTTGTCTTTTTCTGGCAGTAAAGGACAAATGGGGGAGAGAGGTTCTGAAAGGGGGAAGAGCAAAGGGTATAAAGGATGCTAGACATGTAAGAAATTTAGCTGATGCAAATTTAGACAAACTTAACTTCTCATATCAATGAGCCAAAGAACCTGCATGTCACATACATTAATATAAAAACCCTAAAAAGTTGAACAATGGGTTACAAAACAGACATTCAATGATTGTAATACACTATATGCACTCCAACCAAAATTCCACATCCATAATGGGTGCAGCACAAAAGTTAGGAGGTTAGTGGTAAGGTCTATTGTGCTAGTGGATTCGTATCAATTAAATTACGAACGTTGGTAAGGAAACTTTAGATGGAAAATATATTTATCTTAAGAGAGTGGATATTCATTCTAAAACATGGAAAATATATTTATCTTAAGAGAGTGGATATTCATTCTAAAACAAAATAGAAATGTGGACATTTAACTCGGGCTGGAGCAAGCAAAACCCACATCAGCCACATTATATACTGAGTTTCATGGACATTTAATCCTACAAGCTCAACACACCTCTCTTGCTGCTTCCATACTTAATCTACGTAAATCCGCATCAGTCCCAGTTACTGTTGACCCTTTACCAACAACAGCTTTTTTCTTGACCATTGCATTTGACATTGGTGCCTTGGGAATATTGCGAACAAAACTGAAACCTAGCCCACGTCCTGATGGATCGCCAACACCAGTGATTTCCAAACGCTCAATATTTTCTCTGTCCTGTATGGCAGAAAAAACACAGATATTTACCGGTCCATTAGTTTTTCTAATCCCTTGAAGAACAAACTAATCAAAATTAATATCATAGAACCATAGGATTTATTCAATAGAGATCACACATCAAAAGATGTTCTTATTTCATAACATATATGCAAAATAATGTATGCACCCAGAATTACGTAGGTATAAATATTTTATATTAATAATCTACCTGATTTGTACAAGCAACAAAATTGCTACTCAAGTTCCACGGGGTTATCTGCAGCTCCCTCTCGATGTGTGATGCAGCTGCTAAAGCAATTGCTTCACCTGGAAGCTGATTCATTGCAGACAAAAGACCTGCAGGCTGAGTCAGCCTGGTAATCCCTAACCGCTTGAGCCTGTACAAGCCCGCTTGCATGCTTTCGTACGCACAAACCTATGGCCAGAGGAAAGATATTTTACCCATTGAGACAAAAAACCAGTAAATATAAGAAATTCACTGGTAAAATAGTTAAATGGGAAAATCAAGGTATCAAAATAGCCTCTAAATGGAACTTCTTTTCCTGCCTCCTTTTAGTTTAGAAGAGGCTCGTGAGGAAGATGGGGAAGAAGGGTCCCAAGTATAAAGGTGCTTCGCAGCCAACAACTGTCCTTTACTGATACGAGAAAATGATACTACACTTCCTAAAGACACCCCTTCCCAGGTTTCCCATTGGTAGTCTGTAGCAAGTTGCTAGACATGTAAGAAACAAAAGAACTGCTTGCAGTTGTGAACATAATGATTTCAATAACTGCCAAATTGACTAACACCCTGGTTTGCCAGGATAAAATCAAATTATATAGCCTTTGCAATTACTAGTAAATCAAACCAAATAATCGTAAGTGCTTCACAATTTCTTCATTTTTAAATGCTTCAGAACAGAAGTACCAAAACTATAGTTTATCAAATGACTTTCTGTTGGACATTACTGAATAAAGAAACTATAGCCATGTCACATATTACACAAAAGGAGAAAGTGGGGAGGGAATGTTGAGTTTAGACTCACATTTTCTGGTGTCACCATCCTCCTCAATTCCTCTTCCAAAGGAAGTCGAAAATTGCGCCTCATCACCCAGAGCAGCTGTCCATTTGACCCTCTCTGAAATTGCAAATTCGGTTATTATATATATAGCGGACCAGAAATAGAAAATTGAGAAGAAAATGAAAACAGAACAAGAAGGTTAAGGCAACGCTTTGAGTGAAAAAAAGAAAGAAGAAGAGGGGGAGGGGGGAGCAATCTACAGGTAAGCTGGGGAAAAGGCACATTCTAGAATTATTCGTCCTGTTTCTCTCCTTATTTTCTCCCCCTGTAATTGTTGCACCACTTCTAATTGCCTGGTTTTTTTTTATTTTCTGTCACCATATCTTTTGACTCCAGGGAAAGCAGGGAGTCAGAATGCTAAATGGAATATATGCCAAGGAAACTGACACCAAGAAACCTTACCTGCAAATCAGCACAGTGTTTTAGCCTTTTACGAAGGAATGCTTCTGACAGGCTAGGAAACTGTGCAGATAACTCATCTGCACGAATTGAAGGCCGCATGCCACGTTTCTCAATGGCACAAAACTCACGATATAGGTATACCAGCAGCCTGTTCATGATGTATGTCTGAACACTTTTTGATCCAGGAGACATGACCTCCATGTGAGGTTCCTAAAATGATGACAAGTAGAATGTTTAGGAACATTAACACTGAATCATGCAAATATGTTTAACATTTGCAGTGATTTGGAACATTGTTATCAGTAATCCCTTGTAAGAAATGCAATAATGAAACTGCTATCAACATATGCCTACACCATCCACAAATACATTACTCAGAACAATTAACTCAAAAGCAAAATTAAACTAAGGATTATAGTTCACAACATTATACTCCACTGCATTAAAAATCAATTCTTCATTGAGTTGCAGCATGAGAACATAACAGAAACAGAATATATTTCCAGAAAACAACTTGAAAATACAAATTAGAAAGTTTTTCATCCTTACCTGTTGCCCTACAACATCAATCCTGTCAATTCGTCTAATAGATAATTTTCCCTTTGCAGATCGGACTAATAAATAATCAGTTGATGACACCTTATGCTGAAAAATAGGTGCTCTATACATGTTTGTTTCAAGAGATGATTGACTGCAACCAGGCTTTATGTCCCCCAGAAAAGGGGATTTATCAGCAGGATCTAGGACATTGACACTCCCCAAGCCACTATTCTCATTTCGCATTGAGCTTCCTTTCTGATCACCTGGGCCTGACTTTTGATAGTAAGTGCAGAGTCTTGCACCCATTCCAACATTACCCAGAAGTAAAGGCCTTTCCTCACAGTACCTACATTTTCCATTATTAGACCCTAATTTAATTTTTCCTTTATCGGGTTGGGGGATGGGGGAGGGAAGTAAACCACACAAAACAAGTGCTAATGCATAGCCGAATGTATAATCCTCATTGACAGAAAATAAATCATATTACAACAATGTGCCTAAAGAACACATTATTTATCCAGGCTCCCACCCGCTACAAGAACCTCCCTCCTTCAGGTTTCATTAGTCACAGCACCCAAAAAAAAATTATACTTGAAAGCTACTACAATACCCCAATAAATAAATAAAAAAAGAATTTAGAAGGGAGCTCAGACAAGAAACATTTTACCCCACTCAATGCCATATCTAGGTTTTGCTTGATACATTGTTATTCTTACAACTCCAAACTTTTTCTCCATTTTTCCTCTTACCCTTACTTCTGTGTGTTCATAAAAGTATCGCTTGATTATTAAGTTGAATTGGTTTTCAGCAAAAATGGACTATTCACCTAAAACACTAGTTGTAGAATTCAGAAAGGTACTTGGATAAAAGTTTACAACAACTTATACAAGATGAAGAGGCAAAAGTTTCTACCCATCATCTGGAGCTAGCCAAGAAATGGATTCTATCAACCTGTTGATACTCAAGTCGTACACCAGGTATTAAAGGACAAAATTCATGGTTACATATCATCGTCACTTTATCCTATGAGGACTGGGGATGATGAATGGCATCCTTTTTGCTGATCATAAGCATGCACAATGACAAGCTAATCACACAAGTAAAACCAGAAACCAAAAAGAACAACCATGTGTCAGTTCAATGAACTGTCAATACATTGCACCAAAAGACCATAAAAATATTTTACCATAACATAATAAAAAGAATTCTGAGCACTTACTCCATGAGAAAGACATGACCATCCTTCACAGACAAATCTGATTTTTTCTTAAATGCCCCGGGAGGACGCAGAGACTTGTTCTGACCAGGGAGCTTTTGTGCCCTAGGCAACAAATGTATTTTTGTGCGAACAAGGTGCAGCAATGAGTTGGGTCTAACATTTTGTGCAGCTAGAGATTTCTCGTCTTCTAGCTCCTTACCAGAGTAAAATATTTTCACTGGCTCAGAAAGTTTAAAATCTACAAGTGAATCAAAAGACCATCAAAATCTTCCCAAGAATGAGAAATCTGTAATCGTAAGTGTTACAATAAGAGAACAAAGAATAATATAAAACAGATACCTAGCTTCTTCGAAGCTTTTGTTTTAACTGAAGAAATCATTTCTTCAGCATCTACATGAAGTTTACATCCTTTTCCTCCCAAACTCTTCAATATGATCTTCATTGGTCCTTGCTTAGGTAGCTTCTCTTGTTCCTTAAGTACCACCTCATTATCATGAGGATACCATAGAGCCCTTGGTCGATGGAAATTAGCAATATCTTTGCTGAAAAAAAATTCAAATGTCCAATTAGTATAAACAACTTGACAAATCTTAAAAGACAATATAAAAGTTGAAATCCCAGGAAGAATCACATGAGAGAACAAAAGAACTTAAAATGCTGGTGCACAAGTTCAGCAAACCATGTTTTAAAAATAACTAGTAAAAGAGTCGGACCGAAAAGAAACAGCCAAATATTGAAAAGGCTATAGCATTGGACCAGTTTACATCTTTTCATGTAAAATTGACGGACAGTAAAATTGACACTAATTAAAACCACAGCAATCCAAAACTCATGTGTCCTTTTTTCCCTATGGATTTAAACTTACCATACCAGGGTTACCTGGAAACCCTAGGAGGTTCTTATGCACTTTGCCAAGAGAAAGTATCAAGAGGTTTGTCTCAAAGCATATACATCACAGAAGAGATACATCATTTGCAACTCTGCAGCACCCTAAAGGCCAGACTGTACCTAGAGGGTTTCCTCAGTTGTTCTCAAGATGCAAAGTTTTTCTAAACTAGTGGTGCCATTGTTTCTGTGAGGTTTCCTGAACATTTTTACACTCCCAGAAATCTGGCTAATCCTCAATGAAAAGTTTCAAGTCAAGACCTAGTACAAATCAAGAAATATTAATCAGGAGGCATTTATTGTACACATGTTACTCTGTATTTCAAAAGAAGCAGCATGATGCTACCTAATAGATGGGCAGAGTGGTCAATATCACTTAATCCTTCCCTGGTGATACTGCGTTCAAGGTAGTTCTTGCATGCTTAGTTGATCAATACATTCTATGGTCATATGCATAAAATATATACACACTGGTTAGGACTGTCAATTGGGCCGGGCTGGCCCGAGCCCAGCCCGTTATGCCAGCCTTATTTGCAGGCTTGGACTGAAAAAATCAGCCCAAATAATTTTCGGACCGATCTCGGGCTGAGCTTATCTCAGCCCGACCCTAAAATTATATATATTTTTATATGTATATATCTTTTTATATAATAATATTATTATTATATTATTATATATATTATTATATTATTAAAAATTTTATTTATTATATAAAAAAATTAAAAATCAGGTTAGGCCCGAGCCCGAAAGGGCCGAGCCCAGACTCATGTTTTTTCAGCCCGCTGTCAATCCGGCCGAGCTCGGGCTTGGAAAAGCCCGGCTCAGTGAGCCCAATTGACAGCCCTAACACTGGTTTAGGGGGTTAAGAACGATAGAAGTGTGACCAAACTTGAAAGCTCAGCTGATAAAGCATGAAGGAAACATACGATACTTCATGAAACAGGAAAAGATCTGACAAAGCTACATGCCACTTGATTCATACTTGCTTAGCCTGGCTTTCATAGTCTGCAGTTTGAGTGCAGGAATTGAATGCAGAACTTTGAGTCCATGAGCAGTCCGTTTCTTCATATGAGATTTTAGCTGTTGAGAAGATTTCCTGTTTGAATAGAATTTATCATTTGAGATATTAAACCGTCCACCTGACAAAGTTCCATAACCATGTAGCTCCGAAGAGTCTCCAGTGCTAGCCTTCACTGAACGGGTTACAATCATAGCACCCGCATGAAGCCGTAAATGCTTGCCATCCTTGTTATCTAACATTTCAAAAAGCATTTGTTCATCTTGAAGGTCAAATATCAGCTTTGGCTTAGAAATGCATTGTTGTGGTTCCCAAATTATGTCATCTAACCAAGATCCTTCTAACAAATCCCTGTTCTGTAATGTAAGCTTGTCAAAACATCTAAGAGCCTCACTGTGAAGAATTTCTTCCGAGCCACCATCATCCTTTCTTTCATTGATGTTGCTTGTAGTATCTGGATCAAAACAAGTCTCCAACCGCAGAAGTTGGGGATGGCAGAATCTTTTAGAGGTGGAAGGCTGTGATGGTTCATAAAGATCGACTGAACCAAAAGGCTCCAATGAAATGGGACGGTTGTGAAACTCAATTTCAACATCTGGCATTGAAGTATATGGTTCAGCCTCTAGTCCACCCCTGTTATCATCCAGCAAATCAGTGCCAGGTCCAGATATCTCGCGGCTCTCAGCAGTGTTATTACTCAACACTGGAGAATTATCCCAAATAATTCTATCCTCCCAGTCTAATTGATCAAGAGGATAGAAGTTCGGATTACTTTCAGGAGGAAGTATTGATGGCAGAACATCTTTAAATGGTTCTGAACTATGACAAGAATCTTTCTTTTGCTCATCTTCCAAATCAAGTTTACCAGTCCCACGAATAATGCCAAACTTCTCCGAGTCAAAATCATCATCATCATCAAATCTTCCTGATCTCTGTTCTGGAATCACTTGAGCTCGTCTAATGGCAGAAACATCCTGGAAAGAGCCCTTCAGGAATGCCTCCTCATCTTCTTCCACAAGTTCAGCAGTATTCATAGTCTTGCACATCTCTGCAAGAATTTTCATAAATAAAAAATATCACCCAAAAAAGAAGATGCCGTCTATACAGACATAAAGAGGTAAAACAGAATAACATTAAAAAAAATTGCAAAAGCAACATCTTGGGTTGTAAACCAGCCAGAAAGAATAGCTGATAGACAAGAATGCAAAGCATCTATATGAAGGTCTAGGCCAAGTACATAAACAAATAAGCATTATCTTCCAACACTAATCAAATTTGCAAACTTACCTTTAGGAACAGGATACCTGTGCTCCCTTTTCTTGGCTTTTTTTAGAGGTTCATAAATGCCAAAAATTTCCGAGAACCGTAAAATAACCATTCCATCTTCAATGCAAAGAATAGGAAGTGGTGTAGTATTTTTATCCATAGATGCCTCCTCGAAGGAGCCTCGCTCCTGATGAAGCATCAATTAGAATACAAGTTCCAAAAGATGAAATTCAAGCAAGAGTATGTACAAATTGCAGAAAAAGATTCAAAACATTCCATATCAGAAAGCAAATGGAGTAACAAATCCCATCTTGGCCACTTCTGTAGGAAAGGTATTCCAGCATACAACCGATATACACAATTGACAAATAGAAGAAGCATCCAATAACTATCCTGCTCCAAATTTCACCTATTTTGTATCATCTCCTAAAGATGAACTTCAAGTCTTCAACCACTGCTTTATGCATGACCAGATATACTTAATTGAAGGAAGCAAAAATGTACTGTTCTTCAATTGGAAATAACTTGCCAAACCCAAGTAAGAGATAAAGTACAGTACTTAATGAGCATAAATTGAGATTAAAATGCATAATGAGATAGAATACTTATCATCAATACTCAAAACAACCAACATAATTAATTTAGCAATATTTGAAGTATTATGACTTTGAATTCTCTACAGATGAATCAGTAATCATGGCAGCCTTCAATGCCTACCACAGTATGTAATAAAAAAAAGTTTCATAGAAGATGTCCCAATGATTAATCAGAAATTCACGGAACTCAGATATATGGGATTTATGATATTCAGCGTTTACTAGTTTGAAAAGCAGTAAAATTTACTTGTACACACAAAAGGCAAACCAATCCTTAATGTTTGGGTTAAGGAAAAGATAAATTCATATCAAAAGAGAGACACAGTATTAGAACAAACAAATCTTGAATGCCCACCTCCTGGGAATCTACCATATCAGCATCCAAGCTTTCCAATTCAAGGGCATCTTCAAACGCATCCCCAGATGAAGAATCATCCTCAAGCTTCTCCACTTGAGAACGTTCTTCCGTATCATCATTGCGCAGATCTAGAAAATTTATTGATAGGCAGTCAATGCTTGGAAAGCAGATTTGAAAAGATAAGCTCTCTAAACAACCAGTGTAACAAATAGTCATAGTTAATTTAGTTGAGGAAGCATGATAACTCAGTAAATTATACTGTCCATATCACAAGTTAATTAGCAACAATGAGCACCCAAAATATTGTAATTGATGAGAAGGCAAGGAAGAATAAAGCAGCAAGAATAGTCATACTAAAACCACATACTACTGCATCAGTTAGAAGCTTGCGAGTGTTACATGGCACATTAGTCAGCAAGACATAAGTGCTCAATCAGCAAGATTTCTTAGACAGGTAAGAAGCACTTAGTCAGCAGGACATAAGTTCAAGGGAGAGGGTTAAGACACAAAACCAATAGAAAAGCCACTAAAAGGCACTGTTGGTAAAGAATTGAAGCAAGAACAAAGAAAATTACTTCATAACCTCTACCAGGAATATGAAGGCAGAATACGGGAATAGTTTGGCAGTGACAAATCAGAATCCTCTAGGCAAGATGAAGAGTGGAACTTTGCTAATACATTTTTTCCTTTACTGGAAACTGAAGGACAAATTTTAACTATTTGCATAGAAGAGTTAAAGATCAAGATCAGCTAGAACGTATTAAGAGTTCAGATTGCTGACTGGTTTTCAACTCATCACATCCTTCCCATCTACCACTCTCCACCTAGAGCCAAAAAATGACAAAAAAGAAAATAGTATATCAAGAAACTATGGATATCCTAACAAAATGACGCTCAAACCTGGACAAAATTCAGCACGAGTTCAGTAATAGCATGTTTATAAAAGTGCAATAATTTGAAAGACAGAGAAGGTGGTAAAATGAATGGTAAGATTGGATGCAGAAAAGGAAATCCGCTACTTATATAGCTATTTATTGAAAAAGGCAAAAGTTTCCAGGTGAACCTTCCGAAAGAACAGGTAGCAATTGAGCATTGTTCTCCAGCACCTCATCTTTCTTTTCCAATTCATCATCTTCGTCATAGTTATCATCATCAAAGACAGAAGTAGTATTCCCCAAAGCACTTATCGATACTTCGGTCGAAAGATAATCCTTTCTTGGCAACAGAAAGTCCTCCTCTGTGGCAGCTTCGACCTCCGGTCCATCATATTCCTCATCAATATCTTCATAATCAACTGCATCTTCTGCCTTTCTATTATAGTCTAGTAACCACAATAAAAGACAATGTGTAAAAAAAGAGCAGAATCAGAAGTCATCCGAGATAGAAAAGGATTCACAAATTTTCTCACATGTAACAACAAAATGAATACTGTTCTCCAATCTCTAAGCATGTATGTTTTCCATGTGCTCGTTGGGGAGAGGGGGGAGGATTCAGAACATATGATAAGAAGATTCTCTCAAAGCCCACAATTCTGCTTAACAGAGTGTATCTTTATTACTTTTGGCCAGATAAAAAAGCTCTGCTTCAGGGTGCATTACTCAGAGAGCTATATTTGTGACTAATTTAGTATCCTATCACAGTCCTGACCAAAGTAAAATTCGCTTCCACAGTCTTCAAGTCAATATACAACTGTCATAACCTCATTGCAACAGATTGACTGAAGGGCAGCAAAACATATAAATATAATCCCAATAAGATCAGTTTATTTCTTTAAGGCCAATAAAATCAAAATTAGGAAATCCTATCAGTTGATTATTCAAATTGAATACAACTGTATGCAGCTACCCCCTCATAAATCAAGGTAATAAAGATGTAAGAGTACAAACTGAATATGAAAAACTGAAACAGTCATTCTATCCTCTTACTAATACATCACCTTGTTCAGCAGCATCAGAAGGAGTTTGCGGTGTTTTGACAGATAACTGAAATTCAAAAAATAATAGGATAAAGTTAGGATGATCATGTGCTTGTAAGGAAGTGAGACAATTATCCGACATTGGTACTTCATGTGGTATTCTTTGCTTCAAAATTATGAGCCTCAAAGTCATAGAGATTTGCATACATCTAGATCTGTCAAGGATGGACCCAGCTTGTCTGCCAATGCCCCAAGATGCTCCTTTGCGTCCTGAAAAGCATAGTTGCAGAAGCCATCCTTCAGTGGAATACAAAAGGAAAAGTAAACTAGCAAAAGCATAGATTACATTTGTTTTCAATTGGTTTCAGCAAGTTAATGAAAACAAAGAAGGATGAACCAAAGCAAATAACTTGAGCCGGAGTATTGGACATCTATTGGTAAGCCATCAAGGACCTCAAAATTGTAGCTCTTGATATACAGCATGAGATTTTACAGTTCATAAGTCTAGAACTATAGGCATAGCATTCAAAATATCCACTGAGAGAATTCTACATTCAGAAGTGCATTTCTATTATTGAACTGGAAACTTAAATAAAAATGAGACAGAAATAAATACTAGAACCAGTGACAGAAATAAAGCACCTCATCGAGGTAATCAACATCAAGATCACCAGAGTTGTCAACATTCCCAAACATGAATCCCAGAAGACGGCTACCTCCATCAGCCTCTTCAAGTTCTTCGTCGTCATCTTCTGCCAGGGAATATTGAACTGCTTAGGTGAGTAATCTTTCAAGAAAGACCTAAAATATGAAATATCTAAAGCCTCTGTAATTTTCTGTTAATTTTAGGAATCCACATTCTTTTCAGCAACAAAAGTGCAGGTATAAGACTGAGTATTCAGTTTCAACTCCATAGCATTTGGTACGGTAATAGAAATATGATTTGAACAAGTTATTCTCCAAAAGCTTTTCCAAGTTCAAGTCTTTTCAATATTCTGTTACCATTAAAGAGATTTGTTGAAATCGTTCTACTTGCACATCAATTTCTTTCAAGGTAATGACCACCAAAAAGTTACATAATTAAAACCTTTCTCCCAGATTGATTTACTTGTAGGGCAAGCAAATCCATGTCAATTCCAATAGACGTAATCACCAGTTAGTATATATCCCGCTTATGACATCTCTTCACATTCCACTCTCTTGTTATCACACTTCTTGGTATGGAAAGTCCTATTAAGAAAGGTAATTTTGAGATGACAATGCAACAGAATCCGATACCCAATACTTATATAGCTCAGACCTCATTTGACTGAAAGATCTGAAGGAGGATTGTAGATGCAGCATAAATGAGTGCTAAAGAATTCAGATCAAAGCCTTCATAGCCATTCACTTTGAACCCCAGTCAAATTGAAAGTAACCACTCTAACAGCAACTATCATAATTTACAAAGAACTGTTGCTTATATGATAGTTTTGGTGAACAGGAACCCCATATAAAGAGCAAATAAGGCAGATTGAATAAGTTTCCAAGATTTCTATCAATTCTTCCAAATATTAGAAAAACTATTGCCAACATTCGGACCTTAGTTGCTCATAGTGGCTCTTAATCTTATTTCTTTAGGTTGCATGTGCTGTTCCCTTTACAGAATCAAGCACCTCAGACTCCAAAAGTAATAATGCTCAGAGTTGCAAATCAATTCAATACATCTGATAGCAACAAAGGCCACCACAGAGGTCATCACAGACATCACCTACTTCATAGGAGAGTTCCTCCAGGTTACTTGTATCATTTTTCATGTAATAGTATCTCAAGAGACTTGGATAGGCATCAAGAAATAGTATTAGCAGCAACCAGTAAACCAATAGAACAAGGTTAAGTTATGCACCTGCTCTAATGAATTAATCGTGTCCAATTCTTTTCAGTATAAGAAAGATAAAGTGATGCAAATTGAGAACATAACAAAATATTGACAGAATATATAGACCACAGTCAGATAACCCATTTGTGGATTAAGCTGCTACAGAAAAACCCTAGCTTAAACAAGTTAAGCAGGTTCCTGCAAATATAATGGGTCTAGAACTTGGTTGAGAGGCATGATAATAATGATAAAATAAGAAAATGCACCAATATTCAAAGAAATAAATGACCTGGGATGGTGAACGTTTATAGTTCTTTGCTTAAAAATTCATATGTGACCACCTCTACACATCCACACGTTTTAAATTGACAAAGAAAACCAACAGCAGCAAAAGATAACAATGATGATGACGACAACAATAATAATGATTATGATGATGATAATAATAATAACAATAATGGAGTAGGATATATTACCATCATCACGTCCATCATGTGATGTGCTTCCAGACTCATATCCCATTATTAAGTTAAGGATCTGCATCAAACAAATGCACTTTATGCACCAGTAGAAACAATAGACCAAACAGAGCATTATATTCTTCTTCCAAAGTTATCAAGCTCAAAGCATAGATTCGTGCCACTACAATATCCAGAAAAGCAGCACTAGCCCACCAAGGCCCAACAAATCCTTTGTTCTTTTCATATATTTGACTTATTCAACTAATATACAATAATTTAGCAGTCCAGACTCATTTTAAGGAGTTAATGTCCTTATTTCCAGAAAGTTGCAACAAGAGATCCTGATTCCTGAACCTCCCTGCTTCCTCAGTCATGTATATGTAATCAAAACACCTACCAAAAGGGCCTCTTCTCACATGGTCAGCATTTCACTTTCAGATCAAAATGAGACGTCCCATTGACCACCAAGCCAAACATATTAATAATCTAATCATTTATTTTATTTAATTTATTTATAAAAACAATGTTTGTACATAAGTTCCCCAAATTTCAAACTGCCATATCGTCCAAATTATTCCATGATTAAATAAATTACCTTGCTTAATAGAATTCGGAGCATCTTATGGAAGATACAACAAAAATGACATAGAGCAATACTTAGCTAAAAAATGAAAAGATCAACTCTATGGTAAAGACAAGGATCTCCTTGCTTGTTCATTGGAATTCTCTTTATTTTTCTTTTCTTTCAGTCACCAAAGAAATGAATAGTTGCAGTTTCAAATGCATTCCCTCGTCAATTTTATTATACTCCCATTTTTCAGCCAATAGCTTTCCAGTAAAACTAAAACCAACAGCCTTGGTCGCACAATCTAATGATTACACCACTTAATATAAATGGCCTAATCAAGTGAAATTCTACTGCAGTTCCTTGGGCAAAAGCTCATAATGAAAATTTCTATTTCTATGCCGAGGTTTTCTCTCTTTTTTTCTTTTTTTGGGATCTGGGGGAGGCGTGATGATGAATCTGATACATTACATAAAGTTTGGGGGCAGGCGGGATGATGAATGCGATACATAACATAAAATACAAGCATACTACAATCCTCTTTCTACGGCATCTCCCCCAACCCTGGCTCTCAAGGGTCCTCCATAACTGTCTTCCTGATGCTTTATTGACGTACTTCAAGAATGACCTCAGTGACTCTAGCTGCAAAATTGGTCTTTAAGGGGCAAAAGTTAAAGCAGAATATGATGCAAACAATGCTTAGTAACCCACCATAACAACCAAAAATTCACAAGATGACTCTAAATTTAATAGAAAGAAAGTACTCAATTATATTCCTATTAACTCCCTAAAGTCCCAATCAAGATAAGAACCCTAATAACCATAAACAATGTAGAAATACTGAAATACGGACTTTTCTGAGAAAGAAAAAAGCACCAGTTCACATACATATAGATAATCCTGACGGGAAGCACATCAAATCAGTAGTTGAATACTGGTTAGCATATAAACTAAACAGAACTTTACCTCAACCTGATAGAGGGCTCAAAGAGCTGTTTCCGGCCCTCGAGTGAGACGAAGTGGCAGGATAGCGGCTAATGGCGGAGGGGATTAAATGCGCGCAGCTTCCGGTGATCGGGAAAAGCACAACGGCGGGACACTCCCGTCGAGGGTGGGGATGGCTTCCGGTAAGGACAACCCAACGGACTTCTGGGGCTGAGCGAAAGGCGGTTAAAGGCAACGACGTCTTCACAGCACAACCCGCAGAATGGCGCATCATATATAAATTTTCTTTTTTCAATTTTTCTCACAAGAATTATTTATCTTCGTTCATTTAATCAACAAAAGATGGTCCATAAACTAAAAGTATCTTTTTTTTAGAAAGTAAATTATGAGCTTATGAGAGAAGAAAATTCACTTTTTCTCTTTTTTGGTTAAAACTTGAATCCAATAGCAATATATGTATAAGCAATCTTCATCTTTGATGTATTAAAGAAATTAAATTTTTAATATTAAAATAATTTTAATTATTAAGAGAAAAGTAATATTTTAAAAAATAAAATATATAAATAAAACATCATTACTATATACAATTTTAATTTTAATTTTTTAAATTTCTTTATCTCTATCCCATCTCTTCTCTCTCATTCTCTCTCTACAATTTCACTAAAATTAATAAGTATTATATTAAATCAAGCTATACAATATAATGAGTAATGAATATATATTAGACTCTATTGATTTTGAAGTAAAAAACTCAAAAAAATTTAAGAAATTTAATTTTTAAAAAATTATAACAAGTTTTGCTATTCTAGATAGAATTCTTATAAGATTTTCGCCCTCCAGTGCACCTTGAAGAGCGATACTTGCTCAAAATTTTAAAAAATATTTCTTTCAAAATTTTTTGAGTTTTTTATTTCAAAATCAAGAAAGTCCAGTGAAATTTTTTATCTAATTGCATTCTATAGTTTGATTTAATACGATTCTCATTAATTTTCGTATAATTATAAAGAGAAAAGAAGTTGAGTAGAGAAAAAGAGAATTTAAACATAATTTAATTTTTAACTATATATAGTCAAATTCAAGATTATATACATCTTAAATATTTTGTTGCTAGTATATACTAAACTATGCCTATTTACAAGAGCAATTGATGAATTCTTTGCTTAAATCTAAACTAGATTTTATATTCTGATATTTTGTAATTTTCTTTCTGGAGAGCAAAACACTAATTTATGCGGGTAAGTTCTTGTCTTTGTCTTCAATTGTTGATATTCATCCATTATTCATTTGAAACTAAAGTGTTTGAGCAACATAATGACCTTAGGTCCTTTTTTTTTTATGAAAAAAAAGAATTTTGCAGGTTTGGTCTTGCATTAAAAATCACGTGCAAAAAGAATTAATTTCAAAAACAAAAGAAAATGTTTGACAAGTATATCTTTACTTCACAATATATTAAGACATTCTCAATAATTCAAAATTAAAAATTTAGTGTATAAGTTAGTTTTAAATTATTTTAATACAATGACAATAATTTTAATTAATTAAAATTTTTTAAAGTAATAATTAAAGTCTTATATTTTTACAAAGTAATTTAAAATTAAAATTAATATATATGTTAATTTAAATATATTTTAATAAATTAAAAATAATCTCAACTAAGCAGATTTTTTAAAATTAATTAAAAAATAAAATCTCTAAAAAATTAGGACGAGAGGTTTTAATTTATGAAAAAAATATATGATTATATCTCTATAATATATATTATAGATTATAGATTGTATTACCGCCATGAAGAAATTTTATTCTTAAAAATAGATATCGTTTCGTTCTTAATACTATAACGAGAGCCACCTGACCTGAGTTACCATATATATGGATATAAATAGCAATCATCACAGTCACAGAGCTGCTCTACACAATTGTAGCTCTCTGAATTCTTGATCATTAGGAATATTCAATGCATAACCAGAGGGTTTATATACATATATAGATAGAGAATGCTTCTCATTAGGTAGAATATGCTTCTCAAATGTCTACATAGATCATTGCTATATATATAGCTAAGTGGCCATCACATGTCTCCATTCTGCTACTGGAGGTCTGAGCATGCTGCCGACATATTGTTGAGATGACATAACATGGCGGCTTATGGGGTGATGGTGGCCGGAGGTGGGAGGACCGGACTCGGGAAGTATGGAACAATTGGGTTTCCAGGGAGAGAAGGGGTGCTGTCTGGAAATGGAGATGGTGATGGAATAAAATAGTAGGGAAAGGTTGGAACACTTGGGGTGCTAGGAGACGGTATTGGGAAACTAGTAGGCACTTTGGGAAGGGACCGTAGCAGAAGGCGACGAGCAGTAAACCCAGCAGCGACTTGCCAGAAGAAACCATATTCAACAAGCTTAATTCTCTGAGTTCGATAGCTGTTTTATGGCTTTCTCCCTGATGATGGGAAGCACTCTTGTGCCTCTGTCCCGTTTATATAGAAATTTTTGCTGGAGATTTGGGACCACTTGATATATATTCATCAATTTTGCAAAGAATCGCGTTTCTCATTTAGAAATATATGTAACTATTATAGAGAAATTCATGTTATGCCTAAACAAATAATTATATAATAAATAAATAAATAAATATATATATATATATATATATATATATATATATATATACCAAGTCTTGATGCTTAATATACAAGAAGTCTCAACTCCATTTAATGATATATTTGACCACCATCTCATTTCAGAATTAAGTGTAAAATTTATATTTTTTAATAAATAATTAAGTTTTTATTAAATTTAATAAAAAATAACAAAATCAAAATTATATCCAGTTCCAAGTTCGAGGCGTGTGTGCTTCCACGACGGTTGGGGCCGCAGAGACATGAAAGCAATAAAGTAGTTTCATATTCATTCTAGCCGTGAAGGGTGACTATTTGGATGAGTAGTAGTAGTATATAAACGAGTCACTATAAAAGTCTAAAATAAGCTTTTATTCAACCAAAAAAAGGGTAGCAAAAGGGAAAAAAGACACCGTAACAGAGGAGATCACTCATAGTCATAGAATACGACTATGTGCAGCCCGGCGAGTTACGTCACCTCTCCGACCGTTTCATGGCGCTAACGCTTTTAATAATTGACAAAACTATTTTATTTTTGTTCCATATAATTATTCTACTGCACAATTTGCATATTTTTTTATTAGTAAAAGTCAATTAAAATTTGTGATATTATATAATTTCAAGTGATTAACGTAAAAAATCAATTGTAATACTATATAATTTTTTGATGGTTGATGTTTATTTGCCAGAAGAGGAAAACTAGGCTCTAAAAACAAAGTGCTACTCGTCTCCACTATGGTATGGAAGGACCAAAAATTTAAACAGAAAGGGAGTAGATGAAGATAAAATGGCGACAATTCTGCATTTGCGACATGCGAGAAGACAAGTCGAATAACGGGAGATTGTCTTTGTCGAGATTATCTCTATTCTTGGACCACTGAAACTCCCGTTTATGTTGGCAGTTGAATTTCAAGAAAAGCTGCAGTCTCCGCCGTGGACTATTGTCCTCCGCAGGACGGTCGATGCCTGCAAGTTCACCAGCACGTAAATAAGTCTTGAGCACGAAATAGGTATAGTTATTTCATTAAACTAGTAAATTACTCGTTAGATTGTGTGTATATATATATATATAATTAAATAGAATTTGAATTTAAAAATCAAAATAAAAAATTTATATTAACTAGGTGAAATTTTCAATCAATAAAGAAGGAAAATAGTACGAGTAGAAGGCGTTGAACTAAGCAAAATGAATGCAGTTCATTCTCACCGCACAAAATGCCAAGAAACGTTAAGGGGAGCGGCATTACAGTGCAGTGGAAAGGCCATTGCCCTTCGAACTCATACTTTTTCCTTCCTGTGTTGCTTTTTGGTTCAATCCTAAAGCCTCTGACTGTGACGATTTTCCCCTTTTCATTCAAACTGCGGAAAAAGGCTGATGTTCATTTTCTTGTTTCTTTGAGAAGCTGTTTTTGTCATGTTCTTTTGAGCTTTTGTTTGCCTTGAAACATCGAATTCTAAGGTCATGAGTTTATCTAGGCTACAAATTAATATTCAAGTCTCATTGATTTGATTTCTTGTGGTAGATCATAATAATTATCACCCTTTACATTGAAAGACGAAGGAAGGCAAAGAAAGTGCCAAAAATAAGCAAAGATATTATGGAGGCGCTCTCTGGAAGAAAATTAATTTGCAGTGTTCCAGTTATAGTAATTGAACCTAGATTTGAATGGAAATTGCCCAACTTTGATCTTCTTTTTCGTTTTGCTTTTTGGTGAATTAATTCTCAAACCCTTAACAAGATTTTTGTTTGATCAAGAACAAACACACAAGTGATCATCTTTTCTCAGGAAAAGAGATGTAAAAGTTGTCCAACCAAAAAAGGCAACAAAAGAGCACAGAAACACACAGAGCACGACATAAATTTATAAGCCCTTAACAAAACACAACTAGAAGTGGCAGCAAATTGATAATATGCATGTTCACGTCAGGTGATTCTCCTGATCAAGGGAAGTTAGGGAACGAAGGCAGCGTAGGGATGGTGGGCAATGCGGGCAGCGACGGGAGCATGGGAACTTCCAGCGTAGGGATTGTGGGCAACTCAGGCACTTCCATAGTTGGTAACCCGGGCAAATTCACAGAAGGAAGCTCCGGCACCGGCAAAGTTGGCATCTCAGGTTCAGGAATGGTAGGCAAATCAAGCATCGGAAGGTCAGGTTCAGTGATCTGAAGAAGATGACGGGCTTCGGCAAGAATTGATGTGTTACTGCTTAAAGCCAAGGCGATGAGCAGGAACGGAAAGACAAATAACGGACAATATTTGTGGGTTGTTGCCATGTTTTCTTGGGAAAAGGAAGAAGAAAGATCAGATGATAAATACGAAGTGCAGAAGCATTGGCTGGTTTTATAGGTGATGAATTTTGGAAGATCGGTGGGCTGGTTGGAACATTTATTTCTTGTTTGTTCAACCTCTTATATAGATATGATTTTCTGTTTCCCTACTTAATTGCCAAAAGAGAAGGAAGGAAGGAAGAATAGATTCACGATCATGAGAAGGTGCTTGTGGAACTTCACTTGGTAGAGAGGTCATTGAATTCAAACCCACCCTTAACCAAACAAAGAAAATATTTTTTTTTAAAAAAAAAGTTAGAGAATTTTACTATGGCTTTTAATTAGGATAAACCAATAAACCTTGGGGGCACCTTCATTCAATATTCAAATGTAACTTAAAATATGCATTAATTAACAGAAAAATTAAAATGAGTTACAAGTAGCACAATTTTTATCCTCTAGGAAATATGTCTCAAAGAGTGGTATTGGAAATTTATACTGTTAATTGACCTTTGAAATCTATCCTTACTCATGAATACTACCACTTTATATTGTTGATTTATATTCTGGTTTTGCTCGCAGCACCAGAAAACCGAGTGTTGCTGCCAAAGTTTGATCCATTGCACAACGTTGTTCTGTTGTTTACTCGTTTTTTCTTTCTAGCGATATATTGTACAGAGCAATAACAGATGCTGTTGAAAATCTTAGAATAAATTATCGCAAAAGAAACATGAAATTCAATTAAGCAAATGAACCAAGATATGTATTTAATTACAAATAGAATAAAGCATATGATCTCCAGACACACTGAATTACACAAGAACAGGAGAACCTCAACTTAAATACTATTAATAGCAACTGAACCAAACACTAGAAGAATCTGAAAACAATCACATATGAATCTATGATAGAACAAACGTGAATGAATGCTGATCAATTGAATGTCATGGCATAGTGTAGAGGTGTAGATTTATGGGGTGGTGGCTTTGTGAGGTGGCAATGTGGGTTTAGGCAGCTCAGGGACTTTTGGCAACTGAGGTTTTTCGGGCACTTGTGGCTTAGGCAAAGTTGGCAGCTCTGGCTTCGGCACAGCTGGGACCTCGGGCTTTGGCAACTCTGGCTTAGGCAATACTGGAACTTCAGGCTTTGGTACTGCTGGAATCTCAGGCTTTGGTAATGTTGGCAACTCTGGCTTAGGCAATGTGGGAACTTCAGGCTTTGGTACTGCTGGAATCTCGGGCTTTGGCAAAGTTGACAACTCTGGTTTAGGCAATTCTGGAACCTCAGTCTTTTGCAATTTTGGCAGCTCTGGCTTTGGCACAAATGGGATCTCGGGCTTTGGCAAACTAGGCAACTCTGGCTTAGGCAATACTTGAACTTCAGGCTTTGGTACTGCTGGAATCTCAGGCTTTGGTAATGTTGGCAACTCTGGCTTAGGCAATGTGGGAACTTCAGGCTTTGGCACTGCTGGAATCTCGGGCTTTGGTAAAGTTGGCAACTCTGGTTTAGGCAGTTCTGGAACCTCATTATTTTGCAATTTTGGTAGCTCTGGCTTTGGCACAGATGGGATCTCGGGCTTTGGTAAACTTGGCAACTCTGGCTTTGGCAATACTGGAACTTCAGGCTTTGGCACTGCCGGAATCTCAGGCTTCGGTAATGTTGGTAACTCTGGCTTAGGCAATGTGGGAACTTCAGGCTTTGGCAGGTTCGGCAACTCTGGTTTAGGCAATTGTGGAACCTCAGTCTTTTGCAATTTTGTCAGCTCTGGCTTTGGCACAGCAGGGATCTCAGGCTTGGGTAAGTTTGGCAAATCTGGTTTAGGCAACCGAGGAATCTCAGGCTTTGTCAGATTTGGCAGCTCTGGCTTAGGCAACTGCGGAATCTCAGGCTTCGGCAAGTTTGGCAACTCTGGCTTGGGCAACTGCGGAATCTCAGGTTTTGGCAAGGTAGGAACTTCGGGAAGTGGAGGCAACTGAGGCTTAGGAAGCTCAGGCAAGTTTGTCTCCAGAAGGCGGCGCGCGTCTGCTTGAATGATGTTGCTACCAATAGATGATGCGGTGATGAGCAACAGAAGGACAATGAATGGATGCTGGAAGAAAGCCATTTGAAAGATATGAGAAAATATAACAGGAACCAGCTCTATCTAAAAGGTGCTTTTATCTTGTTTCTTTTGCTGTTTTGATCTTTGCATGCATGGGATACCAAGTGCTGTGGTTTTATAGGAATGTGAAGCAGATAACAGGGAAAATAATTGGCTTAGGTTGGTGAGAAGATTGTCTGTTAGATCAATTTCTCAACAATACTGCTTTTCAACGTCTTAAATATTTAACATTCAATCAGAGATGGGAGAGAGAACTATTTGCTCACCGATATCCAAGTTTTTCTTGATGATTCAACGGTGTATATGGAACCAAATTTTTTCAGATTGATGATTGGTGGGCAACTCACCTATACGGTTTGGTGATGCTTCTAGCTTGGTAGGTGAATCTCATGCTATTCTGGCCTGACGCGGCCAATGCAACAGGAAGGGATGTTTTTCATCTCGACAAATGGACACATCTGAATGAGAATCAAGTTTTTCCTTTTTCGCTACTATTAATATTTTAACTTATATACCATCGCGCATCCAAGTAAAAGGTGACGTAAGGATGACTGATTTCAGGGTTCCCAATGATGTATATGAGCGAAGGTGCAATTTTCCTTTATTTCCTTGAAACTGCAGTCTGCACTGATAAGTTTTGACCATGAAAAGCCTTCACTTTTTCATTTTTTTAAGAGAGAATGGTTTGAACCCTTTCCCGTTTCTTGAGTTTGGAGGAGACAAGTTGAAAGGTGAAAACTTTCCTGCTATGATCCTTATTCCGGAGTTCAGAAAAGAAAGTAGAGAATACCTCATTGTTTTTGCACAAAGAATTCGGGGCATAGATCCAGTAATTCTTGAATCGTGATTGCAAGTTGTTGTCAAAACCAAGGGGGAATTCATGGTAAAAAAGCGTCCTTGCCACTCCAAGTTCTTGTTTCAAACTTTACTTAGTAGTATGCATTCCCAGTTGCTTATTTGCTGAAGAACTAACATTGGACGTCCATGACAAACTTTGCTCACCCAAAAAAAGAATACAATTTACTGACAACCGAGTTCAATGAATCGGACTCTTCTAAACTCTCGAGCTCAATTCAATTTTCCTCATCTTATAAATAACAAACCGAGCTCGACTCGCATGGGCTCAAACCGGATCAAACTTTACCAGATTTTTTAAAGTAAATTTGTTATATATATAAGCTGGATTTAAAACCAACCAAGCTAACTAATCCGAACTTGATCTGAACTTAATAATAAAGACCCAGGCTCAGTTAAATATCAGGCCAAAAGGACAATGTTCGAGCCAACCCGAACCGATTGACAGTCCGTACACTTGGTTAAATATAAGAGTTTTTTATATATCTGGATTCTCAGCGATAAAAATACATTTTTCTTTAATATTATATAACAAACGTGACGTACAACAGAGGTTCAGAAGCAAAGTCCACTAACAATCATCAACTTCAGAAGTTTTAGGTTGGAATATTGAGCGCAACACTTTTTGAAATGGATATACATTTTTATTACAACAGAATGAACAGGAGCAGAGATGTTCAAATCAGGACCAAGATTCATGGTTTTTAATTGGATATCCACCATCCAACTTTGATCGGCTCCTCTCAGGATCAAGGGTCCATTTCTCGAATGAGCACTCCACAAAATCATAATAACCTCCGTGGATAGACAGCATCCCCTTCCTTGCCTTTTCATATACCCAGGGGTAAGTGAGCAGATTCAACAAGGACTGGTTGATTGATTCCTGGAGATGAGACATAGCCATTCAGTGAGAGAAAAACTATAATACAACCCAGACATTGAGTAAAATACTTTTTCCATGTACATTCATGTTCAGAGACCACAAGCACTCTTGCATTAATAATACATAGCAAGACAAGATCAACAGCATATAGCACATTTACCTCAAGAAAAGTGAATACCGCAAACGTATTTATGCCATAGTATCATGCCTCTTATCAAGTGATGAACATTAAAAATCAGGCATTAGATGTAATGATGTGAATGACTAAAAGGAAGTTACGTGATGAATTAATTACCCACAAAGCAGTAGGGTGGCCTTTTCTCCATAGCTTCAATGTCATGTTTTCCAAGTATTCAATTTTTTAACCAGAAAATTTAAGCACTTGGATGAAACAGAGAACAAGCTAAACTTTGGCAGAGCAGAGACACAGATTAAAAGAATGCAAATCCGTAGCCAAGAATAAGAGATTGCACCTTCTCACAGTGCCTGCACTGTTGGTCGAATTTGAGGTTAGAAACAGCAGCCTTTGTGCTCACTCTAGCAGGTTTTCCAATAGCAACCCAATTTGTAATGAAGCTACTGAAAAAGGAAATACAAGATGAATTAGAAACTTCTCTTTTTACTTAGCAGAGAGCAGAGTTCCCTACAAAGTACTAAACAAGAGATGTAAAAATATAACTACTGCACCTAGGACTTGTGTCATCATGCATGCTCATTAAGGCTCGAATGCCTCCACAGCAGCTGTGTCCAACAACAAGTAAATTTTCAACCTGCAAAAAGTTATATGTCCTATTTCATTCTTTTGGTCTGCCAATTTTAGGGTATGAAGTCTTCAATTGAACATAAATCAAATAACAGAAAATGGTAATCATACTTTCTATAAAGTTTTTTCAGGTAAGGAAGATGTTCCAAAACCTGGTGAGAAGATATGAAATATAACATCTGTTCTAAGAAAATGGCAATATCTTTTTATTTCAGTATCCAGACTTCCAAAATTAAATATTACAAGAATACAAGCATTTCTTATGGACATGTCCTATAACCAAAAATCAATACATTCAGCAGTTGTGAAAGAGTCAGTAGGAAGTTTCTCTGAATCAAAGATATAAAACCTGTATTGCAATAGTCTATTTTTGGTGTAGAAGAGTCCTATCGATTATTACAGAGGACAAATAAAGCTTTCTAATACTTAGCAAGCCACGTTCCATCTAATTTCCAATGGATTTCCTGAAAGGGTACTCCAGCAAAGGTATGAAGATAATGAAACTACGGTATTATGTCATTTAAGAAAAAGAACAAAGAATTTTAAGTATATGGATCAGCAGATTACTTACTTCAAGAGAATTAACAGCAAACTCAAGGGCAGCATTTGTTTCTGAAGGACCACTCTGCATCAAAATAGACACAAAATCAAAATCCTTAACATCAATCTGTAATCACCTAGGCCATGCATCTATTCATGCTCATTTTCTCCTGCTTCCAACAGAATAACAGAAAATGGTGCAAGCTATTTATAAAGTTTAAAATTAAAAAAAAAAAGCAGATAGGGACAGAGAGAGAAAGAAAGGAGCAATTTGGCAAATACCTGGTATGGGGGCACCAGATTCGCCACATTACGGACTATGAAGGCTTCTCCTGGTTGAAATCCTAGGATTCTCGACGGACAGACTCGTGAATCTGCACAAGCAACCACCATAAACTGCAGTCTAATGCGTCAGTACATAGCAAGTTATTCAATCATCCAGCACAGAAAGAAATTCCGTCAGAATGAGACATGGTAACTACCTTTGGTGCTTGACCCTTAGCAAGCTTCTGAAAATGTTCTAGATTCACACTGTTCAAAAGAAATAGCAGAAATCTTACATTAACAAAAGAAAATATTTGGAGCTGCTGATCTACATAAGGTGGTTTTTACGTTGCTTACAAATAATTATTTTTCTTAAAACTTAGAAATCGTTGTTTCATCTCACTAAAAAGATCACATTCATTTTCCTTTAAATTTTGCTTGCTACTTATGATCTCCTCAGACAGGCCCAGAGGTTCCTTCTTCAATCTCTGATCTGAATTACTCCTGTAGACATAAAAGAGTACAGAAAATGCCCTTGTAAGTAATTGGCATCCATATTAGTTGTTAGCAATTCCATAGTCCATTACTAAAGTAAGAATATGGTTATCTGTTGGGAATATTATTGAATGTCGCATTGATGTCATTCTCCTATACACTGATCATCAGAAAGTAACATCAGAAGTTTGTGACACACGATTGGAGTTTAAGTAGATTTATAAATCCAATTCAACTTCAAGAACAGGTCTCAAAAAGGAGTAACAAGAACCAAATCAGATGCATATGTGGGATCATTGCGGATGAGAACTATGAATTTGAAAGTTGGAGTAGAATAACAAGCCAAAGGTCAGTTTCTGGAACGTTTCCTGAACACCAAGAACTTCATAGCCAAAAGGTGAATGATTATTTTACAAAGGAAGTCCCAGAATTGGTTTGAATTTGAAACGATTTCCCCATAGAGTTGAAACAAAAGAAATTACTATTAATTCAGATTAGAAATATGCCAATGGTAAATTTCCTAAATGTTACCTGCATCAAACTAAAGAAACAGTACAAGAGTAGCGTATTTATTTGAATTGGCATTTTACTTTTCTCCTGTACAGATCAAAAGAAATTACTATAGACTCCTAAGGAGTTATTTTCCCAACATCATAAATGACAGGCAAAAGAAGAATGAAGTGAAAATTTCCCAAATTTATCCCAATTGAAGCTTGAAGTTCCTTTGTTCTAGAACCCAAAGAAAAATGTATAATAATAAAATCGTGAATGGATCCAGATTACATTTGGCCCAAGAGATCATGACTAAGTCGCATTAACATGATGGAATCAAAGAGCAATAATTAGACGCCACCTTTTAACCACCAATTCCTTCTAATCATAGAGGAAAGATTTGATCTTGGTACACATTACCGTCGTGAAGGAAGCAGCAAGTAAATCTAATCTAACAAGAATTACCAGCAGGAGAAAATTCGAGAAAAAGAACAGAACCGTCGCCCTCAAATTTAAGAAAACAAATCGCAAAACCGGGACTTTGCCTTACTTGGATGAATTTGATATTCTGAAATGAGACTGCTTAATTTCCGAGAATTTCAATTGGGTTCCAAAAATCTGCACCATAAATAAAATAACCATTAATCACAAGTGAATTATGCATCTCCATAAACAGCCAAGAAAGCAGAAAGCTGAAAGAAAACAGAGATTACAGTGGTGGGTTTAGCTGAATTTGCGCGGAGGTCCGTGGATGAGGAGGAAAAGGCAGATACGGAAGAGTATTGTAGGACTGCCTGAGCCATTAGAGAGATCTAAGCTGGCAAGGGTGGAGGGCTGCTGCAGTGACAAAAGGAAAATGGAAGATAGTAATATTTGAAGAAGAATGGAACTTAGCTCAGTTTATACAGGAACGAGGTAAGATACATATCTCTGCCAAATTCTATAGCAGTACTAATTGCTATGACACTTGTTGGCCTCCAAGAAAGGCGGAGAAACCGATGTTGCTTTTCCCTTAGTACCACAACCTGGGTGGTATCTTTTTCCCATGTTTTTCTTCGTGGGTCATAGAATAGTAATCGACTAATCGTCTTTCTAGAGCGTGCCGAAAGAGGATTATGTAGAAAGCATTAGGTGAAAGCAATAGCCGATAGCCTCCCTCAAATTTAATCCCTTCTTCCCTTCTGTGGTTTCCGGTTTTGCCCTTTTCTGGACTCGAGAAGTACGTTTTCCGTTTGGTGTTCTATTCCCGTTATTCGATTCGTTTTCCTTCTCTGCCAGTATCTTCCCACATTATTCTTTAATAATTTTTTTTGCTGAATTATTCTTTAATAAAGTTGCTAATCAAGCATTTGGATTTCATTTCAAATTTAAAACTTTTACTTTTTTTTTATAGATAATTACACGAGAAAGGGAAGAGATAGACCACATGGACAGCCGGACACAGCGGTAAAACTTTTACTTTGGGTATCTAGAAAAAAATTTTAATTTGAGTTTTATTTATCTTTTATAAATAATTTACTTTTATAATTTTTAAAATCAAAATTTTCAAATCAAAATTTAATTCAAATACACATATATTAGAAAATCCAGATTATTCCCTTTAAATTAAGAGAAATTGACAAAATTAGCTTCAAGATTGTTCTGTTTGTCTTAACTTAATTCTTAAACTTGTTATTTTATTCTTTTAGTCATAAAATATTTTTTAAAAAAAATAATAATCCTTACCATCCTTCTTACAAAGAAACCCTGCAAAATCTTTCATTTGCCACCCATGCCTAATTAAGGGTAACAAAATGCCACATATTTTGACAAGGGATTGTACTACCTTTTCCCGTTGTTTTCGAACTATTTCTTCCAATTGATACATAATCTTTTAAATTTATTCTATTTGCCATATCTTTTTGTTTTGAGCATAAATATGTCATTAAAAATTTAAGCGGAAATCAATCAAAAATGACGAGAGATGTTCCGGAAGGTCGCAACTGTGATAACCGCAAATGCAAATGCAAAGATAACCGCAAATGCAAAGAGTTTTCCGGCTGGGAGACAACTGTGAATAGCAAAACCAATGAGGAAGGTCGCAACCGGAAGGCACAAGTGTATCAAAAGGCAGATGAACCAACTGAAGTTATAATCCAAAAAAGCAATATATGATATTACAACTTGATTGATTATTTTTGCCTGATGAAGCGCCTAACTCGACCTAAAATTCCTTTCATTTTCTCCTTCAATGTTAAGGACAAGGAAAGAAAAATATTACCTCACCGAATAAGTGAATACGCCAAAACCTATCATCAGTTACCAGGTTGTTTATCCTTCGCTGTTTGGTTGATAATCATCAAGGCACAGGATCTATGGTAGGTCAAAATTTCTTGACAATCATGACTAACACAAAAACAACCAATTGCCTCAGTTTTTATGAACTTCCCGTCCTGCTCTAGTCCCTTGGCATTATCCTCAGGCAGACTATTCCACCTTGTTGTCTAACCAGAGCCAGACAGGCTCCATGAGTACTTTCTGCCACATCTTCAACCTTCCTCTGATACAAGCATACCTAGCCAGTTCTCACCCCTGCCTTCTTAAGGGCACCTCGGAATTTCTCATTTCTCCTATAGCGGCACTATATCTTGGAGGACGTAAAAACTGGGTATTTTGTCATAGTCGATACAAGAATAGAACCATTAAAGACTTATAAAATTTGTTCAATGTCTTGATCAGAGGAATGACAGTGAAATGCGTGCAACACAGACAGTACAAATGGCGGCCTCAAGCAAGAAAGAATATCATTAACCACATGCAAAGGGAAAAGCATGCAAAACCTTGTTAGCACTCAGAAAGGATCAGAAACAGAAAAATGGAAAGAAATGATGTTTACCAATACATCATCAACTCTGCAGCAGGTAAAGTAATGTTTCTTACTAATTTCTTTTAAGGTTCAACAAAAAATATCCTAACCTCTTAAGAAGCATGATCCCTGAGAATGGCCCACGAGCCCCCCAAAAGAGCTGACTACTTACCAAAAAGCCAATATGAATTCAGGTTCAAGCCATTAAAAGAACAGCAAACGATTCTCCACATACTGGAAAGCATGCTTCCAATGACACAGCAGAGTTGTTACGGTGGGTTTTGCCATATCATTTACCCCTATACTTTACCTCTGTTAATAAACAGGGAAAACCAAAGAGCACAGGCAGAAAGGCAACATGTAATACAAAGATGTCTCAGTTAGTTTCCTGTGCACTTTCCAGATAATGTGCAAAAATCAACAAGCACAAGGCTTCCATGCATAGTTCTCCCGTAATAACAGTGAAAAGATGAAAATGAAGCAGTAATTTTTCTATAAACAGTACACTTACCTTAAACATATATCCCCAAAAGTAGCACAATCAAGTTAAAGAAAGTCTCTCATGTTTTAGCCCTGCACCATTTCCACACTGAAGGAAGAGAGATATGGACAAAAATCATGCTGGGTTCAAACACAGAAGATCATGTCTAAATTCTATGACAAACATCAAAGGCATCAAGTGGTACAGCACAAATGGAGAACACAGAATAAATAGCATATTACCTTGGATGATAGAAAATACAACCATTTAAGACCAAAGGAGACAGAAATTGATTTATTGAGTCTCACATTCTAAACTTGAGATACTTATTAATGACAAATGAATTAATAAAGCCAAAAAGAAATAGAAAGTTTACAATTAATACCAGTCATTTTGTTAAGTTCATTGTTCAAAATGAAGTCAAGGAAAAGCATGCCAATCTGATGCAAAGTTGAACAGGGTCTCCACCAGATTCTACTTTCAAAAGGCTAATGAATTCCAACTGCAGAGTTAATTATTTAACAGGTGCACCATCTAGACACTGGAGCTTAATAGTTTACTACAATCAAATAGTAATTGGTCATCATCCAACTTCAGTGACTAAATATGCACAAAACACATGAAATTTGCTGTTACTACCGAAAGTTATAACTCCTGTAAATACAAGAAATGTACCTGAGGCATAAGTACCAAAACCTAGTAAAAAGATAGTCTTGCTTCACTAAAGAACCATAATCCATTTCTAAAGCTGCAAAACATGTCAGGGAAAGCCATCCTGTGGCTGAATTTATATTACATTAAACTTGAGCAAAAGTATTTTAAGAGAAAAGCCCAAGCTGCTGTACATAATTCAGTTCTACAGGCATGCGAAACAAAGGCTACAACTACAACACATAAACTAATCACTATGCAGCCTTAACCTTATCATCACCTACAACATTGAGTATAGGAAGACTGCTTAGGAATTCATCAAGACCCTCAAAGAACCCACCCCCCTCAATGATATCCTCCTCCCCACGTGCTGATCCATTTGCTTGGTTCACGCTAAGCACAGGCTCCTCAGCCTCATTGCTGAATTCAACATTCAAGTCCAGCTTGCCAAAGTCCTTTGCCACCCTAGCAGATTGTCTCCTTACATTAGCTGTAGCCCCTTTCTTGCTTGACTCAGCAACTGATGCATTTGGAACTTCTACACCATCTTGAATCACCTTCTCGTTCTCACTGCCACCCACATTTACGATCTTCCCAGTGTCCTGCGATTTTCTGGTATTTTTACTCGGTGTAACCGATGCCTTTCTTTTTACACCTTTAGTTTTTTTCTTCCTCTTTTCACTACTCTCCCCACTCCGCCAATCATCATCAGACTCCTCACTAGAGCCAGAGATTTCAACAAAAACATCGTCATCATCCACATAAACCCTTGGACCAGAGTGCTTCCTACCACCGACGTTGCCACCCCTTGATCTCTGAAGATTGTTATTCATATTATTCGCAATCCAGCCCCTAAAATTATTCAGATTTCCTGCATCCCCACTCTTTCCAAACCCTTGCGGACAGGTAAACATAGGTGAAAATGGAGCCCAATTCCCACACCTACCCTTATGTTTTTCCAAGATCTCCATTGAGACCCCCAATGGCATCAAGCCCCAACAACAAAAGTAAGCTTCTTGTCCATCAATGATGGGTGGAGGAGACGGAATAACCACTGCTTGAAATGCCTTCTTACAGTTTTGACACTTCAAGGCACATTCTGCATACTCACTAGGATACTCGTACATATAGTAACAATACGGACAAGCTGTCCAAAAACTCAATTCCCCATCATCTGTGGAGTCATCCATTCTCCTCTCATCCTCCCTCGCATCACTATTCCCAACATTTTCAGTAACATTTCTAGTGATCCCAGACACACCAATATTATAATTACTATTAGCATTAGAATTTTCAACACTAGCAGTAAAATTGTGGGTAACATTAGTGCCCATCCAGTAATCTTTCCTTTGCTGCGGCTGAGCCTGAGGCTGGGTTTGGGATTGCTGTTGCGGCTGATGCTGCGGCTGCGGCGGCTGCGGTTTTGGCTTTGGCTGTTCTCGAGTCAAATTCTGCTGAGGCAGCGGCGGGCTCAACTGTTCCCGACTCACATTCTGCTGGGGCAGTAGCTGAGTCACTTGTTCTCTACTCATCGCGTGCTGTGGAAATGGCTGAGTCACTTGTTCTCTAACCATTCCTTGCTGCTGAGGCATCACTTGAAAATTTATTTCAAAGGGCTGGAAATTTATTTGCTCTCGACTAACTCCAGCAGCTATGGGGTTAAACCCAGAACTCAGTGAGTTGACCCCAAGGTGGGACATGAGTTCGTTATCGTACAAACTTTTCCTGGAAGGGTTAGAGAGAACTGACCAGGCATTGACCACAAGCGTAAAAGCATGATCGGCATAAGGAAGCTTGTTTTTCTGCGGGTTCAGCAGAAGGGCAAGCTTACGATACTGACTCGCTATGAGTTCCGAGTCTCGAGTCTGGTGACCGCCGAGCTGGAGAATCGAGTACCAATCATGCTGGTTGTTGATCCGGTTGTCGCCGGCGAGAAGAGTGTCAGCGACAGAGATTATTTGGTCGGCATACATGAGGCTCGGATCGGATTCTCGGGCTCGGGCTGCGAATGATTTGCTACCGACAAGGTCGCGGCCAGCCAAAAGCTTCTCGGCTATGGCCAACCACCGGAGAGCCTCAGCTCTGGTGGTGGCGCTGCTGCTACTGCTACCACTCGTGAAAAATGGAAGTTCCATTTGGTACTTTTTTCCTATTGTTTTTTTTCTCCTCCGTTTTGTTTTTGGGAGACTGACTTTCCAGCCCCCTATAAAGGCCAGCTTGCTTGGTTTTTTGGATGGATAAAAAAGGACAATGTGTTTTCTATGTGGACGCTGATGTCATAATTCGCGTGTTGGGGGTTGTTTTTGTAATTTTCCTGTCCCTGATTGAGGTTGGAGGCACACTTGCGTCCATTTGCGACTGGCTGTTGTAACGTTAAATTCATCAAATGTCTATTTCGTGAAACGTGTTTTGACTACATTTTTTCTTTTTTTTCCTTTTTCTGAAAAGGAGCACAATTTATTTTATATTTCTTTTGAAAAAATTTTATTTCTATTTACAGTAAGTGTTTTTAGTTACATCGAACCTGCGTAAATGTCTTTTTTTTTTTCCAATATAGTATGTGATTATCTCAACTTATTTACCGTTCTTCACAATGTGAGTATAGTTCGATTTTAAAAAAAATAAAATTTTTTAATTTTTAAAAAATCAAACTAAACATAACTTACTTAATCAAATTCTCCAAACTGAAATTATTTCTGTTTGCAGAAATTCAATTGGAAAAATCAAAATATAAATAATTTAAAATTTGTAAGTTTCAAAGTAATTTTGTTTATATTTTAACTTAGTTTAGATTATTAACTTTCAATTAGAGTTTATAAAAATATATAAAATTAAGTATTTTAAATTTTTAAATAACATTAATTAAAATTTACCTTAATCAGAATTGTTACTCTTTAACTATACTTAATTATTAATTTAAAATTTTTTTAATTTTTTCACTTTAGTTTGAACAACATCGAAAACAAAATCAATAATAAATACATAATATATACCTAATTATTATTTAAAATTTTTAAATAATGCACACCTCTATTCAGAATGGCATCTTGTATTATGTATTTATGTTCAGGAAAAATAAAATATAAATACAACTATAACAAGAGATATTATAAAAATATATTTTACATCATTTACAAACTTGCTACGATGGCACTTTATTTGCAGTTATTTGAATAGCACATTGTGTTTTTCATTATGGAGGTCAAAGGCTCGTATGAATAAGGTTACCATACCTTGATTTTGAAAGAGGTAGACTTTAGTTTAACTATCAATAAATTCACTTTTATTTAGAAAAAAGACAACAAGTGATATGATATTTGTTTCATGATGAACAAATTCTCATAATTTGTTTTAAAGGGAATCCAAAATTATTGTCTTGATTTTTTTTTCAAAATTGAATTATTTATATATAAAGATGCATGACCTGATATAAAATTTATGTTTATAGAATGCGAAATCAAATGTAAAATTTTCACTTTAAATCTTATTTATTATCTCACAAAAATTTATTTATACGGAACTCTAAATAGAAAATCTCAGACTTAAACTTTATCCAATTTTACATCTAATCTAAATACATCCATTTATATTATCAAGTATAAAAAAATAAATACTAGAAATTTTATTAATACATAGAGAGAGGAAACATGGACTTTTTCCTATAAAAAAAATAAAAAAATTATCGTTGGTCCTGTTAATTTAAGTTATAGACTTGTAGTATAGTTACTATAGGCAATAGCATTGAATAGAATAAATAGCGACTCCCCGTTGCTAAATAGCCCACTGGGCAGAGGACCCCAAGCAGCCCACTTCCCCAATGAAACCCCCGATAAGCCTGCGAACGAAACAATGTGGAAGGCAGGACTCATAAATACTTCAATCCTTACTTCGATCAACGTTCCGCTATAATTTATTTTGACTTTGAATTAATTTTGCCAGTATTTTGATTATTTTTCTTTTTTATTCTTAAAAACAAAATGTTATTTTTCAGTTAAAATATATTTTTCCAACAAATAGTTTATTTTTGCAAAAAAAATAAAACATTCTCCAAAAAGTATTTGGATTGCGTTTCACTCAATATAATTGAGTTTCTCATATTTTCTCTTATAAAAAAATTATTTTCACAAAATATATAAAAAAAAAATCTCCCTAATCCAAATGCAGAGCTAGAGACACAATGAGAATCACATTAGGAGCCACCCACCCTATTGTGGGTTTTATAGGTGTATGAAGAGTAAGAAGAAGAATGAGGCACAAATCAAGGAAAATGTTAAGTTGAAATAGTAAATTATTATGATATATTAAAATATATTTTTTGAGTATTATATAAAAGATCTTGAGTTTGATATTTATTAATTTAATATTTATCTTTTCACCTAACCATTTCGTAATGTACTAAGATTTGCTAATGGAATAAAAAATTGTATTAGACATATATTAAGATTCGCAAATAGAATAGAAAAGGTGTGTGAATAGACTCGTGAAGATATGTTAAAGAATTAGAAAAGGGGAAGAAAAAACAAGAAGGAAAAGAAAGACTTGCATTATCAAAGACGAACCAATCGCTTTCAACAAGCATTGATTCTTCAATAAGACAAAAGAAAAAAGGGCAATGATTTTACTTTTCCTATGAATTTTTCTATATTATGCTTTATTTAGATTGATTTTTGTCTGGATGGAACATCAATTGAATTATATAATTTTTTTATAAAAAATTTATTTTTATACAACTTAAAATAAAAATTTTTAAATCCAAATAAATCCTTAATTTACATTTTTGATAGCATGACTCTTGTAATTATTAAAGGAAAATAAAACCGAATAAAAAGCTAAAATATTTTATTATTTAGTTATAAATTAAGAGATTTTTAATTATTTAAAATAAGCTGTTTATACCTTATTTAAACAAAAAATTATTTTTAAAAAATTTTTAACTACTTATTCACTTCTGATTTTAGTTTAAATAAGCTAAAAATTATTCTAAAAATAATTTTTAAAATAAAATTTTCTTATTAAAAATTTTTAAAATAAATATTTTATTTTAATTTTAAATACAACACTTTTAAAATTACTTATTTTTTCAACTATCTTAAAAAAAACTTCAACAATCGAGAACATGACTTGTGTAATCTATAATAAGATATGTCTGTTTGTAATAAGATTTAGTCGTCTCTCAAATTAAAAAAAAATGACATATTAAAATAGTTCCATTAAAAAAATCATTTAATAATTCAAGATCTGAAATCTCATTTAAACGTGATGTTTTTTTTTATTTTTTTATTTTGGCATTTAAACGTGATGGTATTCAATCGCAAAATAGAAAGTCAATTTAAGGGGTCAATGTGATTGTCCTTTTCGTGGGAGGCCCCTGCCACTTGTCTTTTCTTCTGTTTTTTCTTGATGAAATTTTCTGGCAAGGGAAAACCACCCCACAGAGTTGAATTCCACCTGGATTTTATTTTTTTCTTTTAGAAAAACTTTTAACTTTAAAATCCAGTGATTAGTCCTTTGACTGATACGTCATACAGTGAGAAGAAAAATAAACAGTTATTCACCAATAACAGAAAATACTTACTTTTTTTTAATAAACTCATTCTTTTGTAAAATTATAAATTCTATAGGTACAATTAAATAGATTTTTTATTTTAAATTAAATTATTTGAGAAACAAAAATGAATATTTCTCATTAAATATTAGAAAAAAATGCTGTCCACAATTATTATAAGTTGATTTTGGGCAAAGATGAGTTGAGGTTAATTCAAGATCCACTCAATTAAATTTGACTCGACTTATAACTTTATTAATATTTAACGTGAGCTAATTTTCTTAACTTAGGTTTAGCTCACACATACCTCAAGTAGCTCCCTAAGTTCATTTGTTAACTAAAATAGATCGTGTCACTAGTCATGACTTAATGAAAAATATAAATAAGATTGCATTTTCTATCAAGTTGATTGGACATGATTTGATTTTGATATTTTTATCTTAAGTTTTGTAAAAATTAAATTAGTTGTGAGAGAAGATATATATCCTACACTTGAAATTTTGAGTTTAGTTGTGAGATTGAATGATATCCAAATCCACTCTTAAATATAATAAAAATAGTGGATTTGCAAGTAATATCTATTCATTTATATATATGTTGTGTTAGTTTACCAGTCAAATGAGTCAATTTTTGTTTAATTTCCATTTGACTCTTTTGTCAATTGAATATTTTATTCATCTTATTTTTATAAAAATATTTTAATATTTTTATATACTATCATCGATTACTAATTCTAACATATATTATTTTTATATATCTAAATTTAATGTGTGATTGGATAGTATTTTAATTTAAAATTTTTTATTTTGAGTTCCGTGAGAGAGAATTTTTTATAAAAAAAAAAATAAGATTTAAAGTAAAAAATTTGTACTGAGTTTCGGTACGCATCGGATTTCGGGTTCCGTAAGAGAATCCAATCTTAATATACAATATCTATTAACTTATATATTTTTTATTTTTTATTATATTATATTAATATTATAATATAACTCAAAGTTTTTAAATAAAATATTATATCTCATCAAATACTATTAAGAAGATAGAGGGAGGGAGTGCTAGTCTAGCTCAAGCAGTTGAAGCCAATATCGAATCGAATCGTGCGTTTCCGCCCCTACACGCAACAGTTGCACAACAATGGCAAATTTTGTTACGCATAATGCAATGGCATTGAAATCCGGATCATCCATCTCAGAGTTCGTACGCAAGTGGGGAACGACCTGACGCGGGAAGTCAGGTAGAGATATAAAGAGCATAGTGGGAAGCGTGACGGGTACGAGGGTACAGCGGAGTCATCATTTCACTCTGCTGATGCCGCATGGTCATCTGTACGGACGCTACCACCATCACATCTATTTTTTTAAAATAAAAAATTTATTTCTAAAAATATGTTATGTGCTGTATTAATTTTTAGATATTTTAAAAAGATTTACATCTTATGACAAATTAATAATAAAATACTTAATAATGGAGTATTATAAACAAGTATTTAGCAAAAAAAGAGTATTATAAACAATTCAATTGTTAAATTGATCACTCCTATTTCAATTTGGTTATATATTTGATCTCGTTGTAGAAAAATTGAAAAGCATTCTATTTTTTTTTAATTTTTTGACGAATAAATTTTTTTAAAGCAGTTTGTTTTTTTTTATGAATAAAAATTTTGTAAAGCATTCTAGTTGCTTTGAATCTTTAGTACACTAGCATAAAAACCCGTAAAACGCATAGGATTCTTTTCAATATGTATTTAAAAATATTTAAGGAAAAAAATTAAATAAGAAAAGGAGGAAATAAGTAGTGGACAAAGAAGAGATGTTGGATCCAATGAAGGAAAAGATAATGATGAGACCATCTATGTTACTCTAAAATGCCAATTAAAAAATATCTAAATATGACTAAAAAGAAAAACAATAAGTAAAATTAGGAAAATAGGTAGAAATGAAAAAAACTATAGATTAATAATTCTGATGGTGAAGTAAATGAAGAAACTTAAAAAAAAAAAGAAAAAACAAACAAAGAAAGATGTCAATTAAAAAGTAATCATTGTACAGGTTTTGACATAATAATCATCTTTTTCATTTTAATTGGTCATTCAAAAAGTTAACCAATCTAATGCCTTGAAACAAAAACTAATAGATTTAAAATTGAGGCTTAAATTGGCCAATATAAAATGGCTTGGAACTTTATGTGATAAAAAAATTATAAAATTTATTCATGAAATAATATATAAATGATAAAGATAAAAGTGCAAGAAGAAAAATTTTTGTTGGACATTCCCATAAGGCATTAAAAGGCTCTCCCCAACTACCTTTCCCTCTTGCAAAAAAAAAAAAAAAGGAGAAAAGCAATCTTTAGACATCTCACTATTTGCATTACAATAAAAATTTGAGTCAATAGAATTACAAATTTAATAAGATTAAAGTAAAAATATTATATTCCAATATATTTACTCAAGAGCAGCAAGTTAATTAAAAAAGCTAATAATGATCAGGTAATACAATCAGTATAGAACCAATAATGATTAGTAACTACCAGCTTCACATCACAAAATAATCCCATAACCCAGAAGAAAAATTCAACTATGAACAGCCATTCATTCATTTGTATTAAAGATCCAAATGAAACAATACAAATTCAAGAAGTAACCATACTGAGTGATCAAATGGGAACAAAACCCTTGAAATGATTTTCTGCAAAGATTTTAGTTGTTCCAATGCTAAGGAATATAACCGATCAAAAACTACTAAGGAATGCTAAGTACGCTCCAGAATTAACACTCTCAAGCAGACGAACACTCTCAAGCAGATGAGACAGCTGCCTTCTTCCTTGGAGAGCGAAAATCCAAATTTCACCAAATAATCAACCATGAAAATTACAAATTTATTAGTGAAAATCAAAGAAAAGATTGAGAGTGATTACCATCTCGGAAGTTAGTCTTGAATCTATTGGGAACGCAGCGGAGATACCTCATGTGTCCAATTCCAGTTGCCTTCACACTCCAACTATCTAAATTAAGTGAAAAAACAAAACACCACTCATTGCACATAATTTTTGAAATAACACATCGATTAATCTAAAATAATAAATAAATTTGGTGTAAACATATATTTCCTGTTTCGGGTAGCTGGGCAACCACAGGCAGATTCGTACACCGAATCTTTGATTGGAAGCTTGCTTCTGTGGAAAAAAGGGAATAGAAAAGCATAAAAAGGAAATTTTTATGATGTACTCCACATAAAAATTGCATAATTTGCAAAAGAAAATTGGAGTAATTTCGACTCAACTTACCTAGAAGGCTTAGAAAGAAGCACAAACAGCAAAATTTGGTAATTCAAGAACAATTAAGAAAAAGAAATTTAAAGCTTTTACGAACCTAGAAAACTGTGATGGAAGAAGAGTTGGGTTGCAGTCGTTTAGTAGAGTAGAAATAGGATTCGCGTAGAGAAATAATAGGAAATTATGATATTTGGATAAAGATTAATAGTTTTGATAGAGGGTAAGTGATAGGATATAATAGATAAATGATGGAAAAGTTACGATATTTGGATAAAGATTAAAATTAGTTAATAATTTAATACTTAAAAAATCTTCATAACGAATCAAAACTTTTTTATTGAATTAAAAATTAAAAATTCTAGAAAATTAGGATAGAAGCTTTAAGACTTTGGCGAAGGAGAGAGAGTAAAAGAGTTTTGGTAATATGTATATATATAGATATAGATATTATGTTTGAAAAATAATTAACAAGTTTACATCTTATGAGAAACAAACATCTTTTATGCATATATTTTTTGTTGCTTATTTCATCACACAAGTAAGATTTCGAAATGTTATACATCAACCTTTTGAACAACAATTTTCATATTGTTGATTTTTTTAGCGAAGTTCTTATAAGTGATTACTTTATTTAATTCATCGTGTATGATTTACAGTAAAAGAAAGTTAACTACTTATTTTAATTCATTGCGTATGAATATATGGTTTGATTTGATTTGTTTAACTCTTAGGCATTTTTCAAACTAAACTAATAACGTGGATTTAAGAATTTTGATATCAATCCAAATTATTAACATTCTCAAATCATTTAGTTCAGTTTGCATTTTTAATAAAAGGAAATAAATAAAGAAATTCTAAAGCAAGCCTAACAAAGTTTAGTTAATGATCAACTAATACAACATAATCTAAATAATATATATATATATATATATATATATATATACATTTATTTATTTATTTATGTAATATATTCATATTTTAAATAGAACTGAACTTTTAATTTTGAATTACACTAGGTTGAAACAAAACCAGTTCATAATACAAACTAAAAAATTAGTTTGGATTAATTTAGTATGGACGGTTTGGATTTTTTCTGAATAAATTTAATGTTGAGTTTGCAAATAAAAAAAATAATATAAGGGTATTAAACTAAAAAAAATTTAAGAAAGAAAGTTATTTTATAAAACGGTATACCCGGGGAAATACATCTTCATTGCTAGGTTTTCGCATATTCGAAACACGAGATCTGCAATATTTTATTTATGGAATAAAGAATAAGAATTACTTTTATTGGTGTATCTTTTTGGGAACATAGAATGAGTGTTTAATTTTAGTAAGACGATGACTTTGAGTTTGACAGAGAAACTGATAAACAAAGAATTTGACTGTGTGTTTGGCTATAAATAGAATCTTTCGAAACCACTATTACAGCAGGCAAAATCTTCTCCCCACTGGCTTCAGTTCTTCTCAGGCTTGAGTTTCATAACAAAGTTAGAAACAAAATAGGAAAAAAAAGAAGAAGAAATGAGCAGGTTGTAAGTACTTGTTTCTCGCTCTTTATCTTTCTCTCTCTCTCTCTCTTTATCTTTTCTCTCTCTTTCCTCCATTGGTGGAATTGTACATGGTGGTGTGGTGTTTATTGTCCTGAGCACCATAACCAATATCCCAGAAAGGTAATTTCAAGAAATCTGTCCGCTTTTCATCTCTTTTACAGTCCCACTTTAGCGATTTGCAGCGTTTTGGGCTCTTTCTTGAACTTATTTTCACCCTAAATTTGGTGCTCATGTTCAATCTTGTTTCTTTCTCACTTTAGGGTTGTTGGAGTGGCTTGCTGTTCTCGTCTCTTCACCTACAGGTTCTCTTCTTCCTCCTCTTCCTAGCTATAATAGTTCACAAGAGTTTAGAATGTGATCTGTTCTAATTGAGTTTTTCAATATTTTTCTAACTCTAGCTGTTTTCAAACTGTATACTCAGAAGATTTTAGATTCTCTCCTACAGTGCAGTTGGATTTTTGAGATGAGGCTTTCGTTGCAGATTCTGTTTTGTACTTGATGATTTCTTTTTTGTAGTCTTTTGGGAACAAGTACTTGCTTGATCTTTGCTTTCCCTATTTTTTAGTCTAAAACCCATGTTTCCTTCAAGGCTCCCTCTCTCTCTCTCCACAAAATAGTGTGGTTTCTGGGGCTTGTACTGATATTGATATGGCTATGGGCTATGGCTGATTCAGGAGAAGCTGAAAAGGGTTGACGTTGCATCTTTAATTACCTTTTCCAGCCGCGAGAATGGTGAGACAAAGAATTCAGATCAAGAAGATCGACAACTTGACTGCAAGACAAGTGACCTTCTCAAAGCGAAGAAGAGGGCTTTTTAAGAAGGCCCAGGAGCTCTCCACTCTTTGTGATGCTGAGATAGCCCTCATCGTCTTCTCTGCTACCGGAAAGCTCTTCGATTATTCCAGCTCAAGGTCATCTTTCTCCTTCCTCTGCAATACAATAACTTTCATAATTTTATGGATATGCAAATGCAACTTATTTCTACATGGGTGGTTTAGACCCCTCTTCCCACTATCAAACAACTTCAACAAGAACCAATTCAAGGCACTGCAAATCCTTAGCAAAAATTGTAAGTGGGAATCCGAAGAAGATGAACCTCCTTTAACAGATCTTAGATTCAGCAATAGGGACCAAGTATTGTAGAAGTACATTAACATCATTTCGCTCGTTCTAGCAATGCATGTCGGGAAGTGAGGAAGCGAGTTCGGTGAAACGTATAGGTCACTTGGTTCATTCAGTCTCCACAAGGTCCTCGATGTGCGGGCTACTGAGGCCTGGTTTCAATGTGTATCTGTGAGAGAGAGAGAGAGAGAGAGAGAGAGTGAGGGAGAGAGGGATGAGGAGATGAGCATGCTGCAGATTCTAATTTCTGCTTGTCATGAGAAACTAGGATCAGTAGTGAACAATAACCTCCCTACTCTACCATTTCCTTGGTACAAATATCTTCTCTACTTCTCGTAGGATTTCTAGCTTCTTTATATGGTAAGGCCAGCACAGGCATTCTTGCATAGTAGCATGTGCCAGTTCTTCATTTGTTTCCCTAATTTTATCATCATATGCTCTATTGCGTAATTTATTTCTCTTGGTTTGGAGTATCTTTCATGTAACCAGGATTTTCCTGTCCTTCTGCTGGAAGATATACAGAAGAAAAATTGGAGTACTACTCATTCTTGGTCCAATCCCTATTATAAGTTGCAGCTATTGTTATGGTTTGTGGAATGCTTTATACTGGTCCATAGTACTTGAATTAACGGCGTCTATCATAAATTTCTTTCAATAGTTCAGCGATTGCCTGTTTCAACTCCAAGGGGAGATACAGCTTATATATGTAATCGATGATGGGACTGCTAAGTAGCAGCCGGTGCCCCATCTGATATTTCTACTATATGGATTTACTGCTTTATATAACATAGTATTATTCATTCTGAAGGTACTGTGTGTAGATGTATTGCCCCCTCTTCTGTAGTTGCATGTCGCTTGGATGGTTAGGTGTAAAAGAAAAGTTGTCTGCCTTGAATGACAGTATGATCCTGTTCGTGTATTGTTTCTGCAATGATATTAATGTTCAACCTTAACCTAAACATTAATGTCATATATAACTCGTATTCTATTATTATCACATTTAGTTCAATTAATTACAAGTCATTCTGTTTATGCTGAAGAATATTATAGGTAAAATTTTAAGTTTGTCGTACTTTTTCATATAAGACTAATATTTTAGTTTGACATGCTCGATAAATAGTGAATATGAAACAAGTCAAGACTTGTTTTTATTGCCTAGAAAGAGGAAAAGAAAACTGGTTTAAGCAATTAATTTTTGTTTTTTTTTTCCAAACTAGAATGTGATAAAACACACTCCTAAATACTGCATCAAGTTCCCATTTGATGTTTGCAAAAGCTTAGAGATCTTTGGAAGCTTTCATCCAGAACCTTTTATGGTTGGCATTGTATATACTAAAATCTCTATTTGTAATAGCTGATTGCTGATCACCCCTCAATGTCTTGTATATCGCATGGACTAATGCTGATCATCCCTCAATGTCTTGTATATCGCATGGACTAATATCACTGAAATAATTGCATATTCCTCTTTTATCTTTAGATAGTGATATATAAAAAATTTCTCACTGGGGAAAGTGTATATACGAAAAGGGTATTTGGACTTTGTCCTTGCACCCTCTCTCTATATATAAGCCGTTATTCTGGTTATTACTGTTGATTGATCCTCCATGTTTGTTTAAGTTCTTTAAGCCTCAACATGTATTAATGCACATATATTCCTACTTCTACTCAAACAAATGGGAAAAAGAATTAAAAAAGATTAATTAATTCAATTATGTACCGTATAATAATGAGAAACTACACCTTTTGATTAATAGACGATATATATTTGATCACCCATAGATGTCTTGCGACCTATGAACTCAACAAAAAGAAGCAGGCTTATTTCATTTGTATGCTTAAGTAATGGATATCGTGAGATATCTATGGTCATATGAATGGTAGGAGATTTGTCCCAAAATTTCCTTGTACTAATGCAATCATAACATTTTTCTTTTCGTGGATGCTTTGTTACTTCCAAAAGTAGCTATATATGTGCAACTTATAATAATTGGACAATCATACAATTTCCCTAGTTTTGCTTTCTCTTCAAACCCAAAGCTATTTTGCCAAAATGTTAGCAGCTAGATAGAGTGCTTTACTCATGCTTCATGAGATATAAGGTTGAATCCTTGCCATGTAGAGGGGGGGGGACAAAGAAAAAGAAAAAGTCAATAGGCGATACAAAGAAAATTTAAGAAAGAAAAAGTCAATGGGCGATACAAAGAAACTTTAAGTCAGTTAAAATTTGTACTCAACTTTATTAAAGAAATAATCTACATTGGAAAGCAATTTCTAAATCTGAACTTCACTTCTACTAATATTGGTTGTTATATATTGTGATAATTGTTGGTTTTCTAAAGGATTTTAGAATTGCTGAAGTATATTTAAAAACTGTATGGCAATAGAAGTTCTCATGAGTCGTGATACCTGAAAGTAGAAAACCTTCTAGAGTTTGGCTGATTTTTATTTTCAATTTTAAATTTAAATGTTTAATCATCAAATGTGATAGTTGCAATTATCATACATTTCAGATTTGTGAAGTACTTCTTTTATTTAAAAAAAATTGAAATACTTCTAATCAACAATGTGGGTGTTGGATCAAGGGGAATATGGACTGTGGAAAAAAAAAAAAGAAAAATCCTACTTCATCTTCATGCTGGAACTCAAATTAATAAATTTTTTTATATGAATTTTCATTTGATCCATGTGAGGAAATACCACTCAACATCTTCTATTAATCATTCTAACACACACACACACACACACACACAGAAACTCAAAAGGAACTTAAAAGTTAAGAGTTCTTGTTAATAGGAGTAGCCATCTAGGATTCCAAGCTTAATATCTTATGCTGATAGATAAATTGTTCAGGTAACAGAATTTATGACTTTATTTGTTCGTCTATAATAGAAGCAAAGCAATTGGCACCCGAAATTTCTTTACTTGAGTTTGCTTTTGTATGTTGAATACATTGATCAAAGCCACAAAATGGATGGTTTATAACATCTATTTCAATTTCACATGATGACATTATATATATGCATTTTGTTTTGCTTTTGAAGGAAAAATGTGTCTTTCATTTAAAAGAACTTTGGCGTACTTGACCTTTCTCATATCACAATATGAAAAGGGGACATGATGCCTATGTGAAAGGGAGAATGCTCATATTGAAATATTGGATTTTGTTCTTTTGACGATAGGGGCCTAATATATACTTATAAATTTGCTGTCTATATTGCACTGTTTACATTTTGTTTAGCTAAAATGAATCCGAGAACTCATTGCATACTTCTGGTTTTTGTGAAAACAGCATGATGCAACTGATTGAGAGGCACAATCTTCACTCAAGGAACAATGAGAAGCAAGACAATCTCCCTTTTCATCCTCCGGTAAGCTCCAATTAATTCTCAGGTTAATGTTTTTGTTATAAAGATCCTAATAAGAATTAACGAACAATATGATCCTTGGAATATTTCTTGATTCCAGAAAGAAAGATTGGTTCTAGAAGAGAAGCTTTCAGGTAAGTTAAGTCCATCACTATCCCCAAGAAGTGGAAACATGTAGTTTTGAAAGAGGAAAGTGAAAGAACTCCACAAGAAGCTAAAAACTTGTCCAAGGCCCGTGTTTCCGCTAGATGGGATAAATTAATATTCAATATAATCAATACAGTACTCTTCCTTCGTACTATGAATTAATACAAAACTTAAGAAGAATAAATGAACTATGAATAAATTACTATTATATTTTTATTAGTGATTAGACTCGTATATTAACGGAGTTAACTACTTAAATTAAGAGAGTCAAAAGAGATTAATAGTGAAACTACTATGTTAATTGAGATTCGTTAATTAAGTAGTAGAATTTTAAATAAAATAAATTATTACTTTAGAAAAGCAAACATTCAATTTTGAACATACCAAAAGGAAATACGGACATCTAATTCCGGGCGGAGAGAGTACTTCGCTATCATTCTGTATTTTCACCTCAGCAACAGTTGATATGTTTTGTGCTAAGAATATTGGTACTTGCATATTTTAAAGTTCTCGTTTCTCCATTTTGTCTAGTATCCATTTTTTGTGAAAATGAAGTTCATTGATAAAAAAGTAAGTTGAAGAAAATGATGTTAAATACCATGCTTGTCCAGAATCTGCACTTGGTAGTATGGCTAGCTTACAGCTCTACTGTGACTATGAGATTGGCTTCTTGTCCATTTTCTTTTAACTTGTTATGGATGATGTTGACTAAATGCTTGTTGAAAACAGCAGCTGTATAAGATTGGATGAACACTGGATTAAGTAACTAAAAAGTGGCTAAGATAATTTATTAATGCAAGTGAAGTGAAGCAGATAACAAGCAAATCAAAAGGAAGTTTGGTTTTCATTTAAATGATCAATTATACTGCTAGATTGTATTAGGTTGCAACTCTCTTAAAGATTTACACCCGTGGTTTCATTTTCCAGCGTGAGAATCATAACCATGCATTGCTGAGCAAGGAGCTCATGGACAAAACTCGTGAGTTGAGGTATAATATGTTGCCTTGGACATGCTAGGATCAGCATTTCTGACTATTATCATTAAGGTTTTCCATGGACGGAACCAAGGGTTTTGGGGGCGGAGGAGGGGGCCAGGAGGGGCATCCTACCCCACAATATCTTTTCAAGTTCTTTTATATGTATTAGTTTTTAAAACTTATTAATCATATTCTTGTCTACTTCGTCTCGTTAATATACTCGAAAATTTCTGTATATAACTTAATATAAATTCTTGCCTCCTCAAAACTAAAGTTTTGGTTCCGACTATGGATTTTTCATAAAACATTACTTGTGATAGGCAACTTGAAGGGGAAGAGCTTCAAGGACTTAGCATGGAGGAGCTGATGAAACTAGAGAGATTGATCGAGGCAGCTTTAAGTCGCGTCACAAAATCAAAGGTAGTTATGCAATTTTGATTTTCATTCTTATAGGTTTTTACGTGAGCTGATCCGCGGCACTAACATAATTTTCTGTGAATTTCAGGGTGAAAAATATGTGAAAGAGATAAATAATCTCAAGAGAAAGGTCTATCCTAACTTTTCAGATGTTAGGTTAAGTATGACTATTATTTCCTTCTATTTGTAGCAAAATAACGTCAAGCTTCTTATGAGTCGTTCAAGTAATTGTGATTTTTTCATGATAGAAATCCCATTAGATGTTGGACTCCGGAGCTTGTATATGCTTGGGTAGTTTTTGCCAATTATTCTGGCATGGATGCTCAAACTAGAAGATCAATATATTAAAATCTAAATGAATCAATTAGCTATCTAGTTTCTTGTTACGATCAATTAGCTGCTTGCTTACTAGTTAATTAGCTTGCAAGAAAATATGCAGGAAGCACAGCTGAAGGAAGAAAATGCGACGTTGAAACAGAAAGTAGGTTATCTACAGACCCTATCTCTTTCCCCTTTCTTACACTCTTGGGTCCTGATGCGTCTAAGGTAATTGCACATTATTGCAGATGAGGAACGTGTCTGGTCGGTTGGAAACACGCTTGCCAGAACAAGGATGTTCCTCAGATTCAGTGAATGATCGAATTCAACCTCCTGATCTCAACAACTCCGACACTTTGCTCAAATTAAGGTATGTCTTTCTCATATTCAAGAATCCATGGAACTATGATTTGCCTTCTGACCCTTCTGATTCAGCTGTCCTCTGGCACATGTACAATTTTTTTACTCACTAAAAGCCGCAACTTTCTGAATTTAATTTGGCAGCTTACTGTAGTCCGATAGAATTCAAGAAGGCCGAGATGTTTGCTGAAGAAAATAAGGTCGACCATCAATGGCTTCTAAGCTACCTATATATCTCTTACAACGTGTGCAGTATTTGGAAAATTTCAAGATTGGCATTCTACAATAAAAGATGGCTCTCGCCGTTTCTCTCTTTTTTTTTCTTTTTCTTGTGCAGATAAAATTAGAATATGTATAAAACAACATATCTGAGTTTGTAAACATTATATGGGGCGTTATAAGTTATGTATGTACTCGTAGGCGAGATATTGTTAAAGCTTCTAAGATTTTAAGATTGAAATTTTCCACGAGCTGTTTGTTTTTTCCCCTCCCTGAGAAAGGGCTAAACCCAGGATTTCGTTGAACCATTCAGATAATACAATGGTCTGCACAGTGTAGGGACTTTCCCCTAACCAAACAAACTGTGTTAGAGCTTGGCAAGCCTATCCGCCACTTGATTTGCCCTTCTATTAACATATTGCAAAGGACAGCCACCCTGTTCCGATTGCAACTCCCGTATTTGATGTATGAAGTCCCCTTCCGGACCAAGATCTTCCATGTCTGGACAAACACTGGAAACCAAAGCCAAGCAGTCAGTCTCCAAAACCAACTGGAAAACCCCTTCTTGTCTTGCCAATCGCAAGCTTACTATAGCCGCCTCAGCTTTCAAAGCTGGTATACAATCTGTGAACGAGAGAGGTACTACGGCTGAGGCTGTAATCAGACCCGCGAGCTGGTTGATGGCGAAAGCACGTGCAGGATGCATGGATATTGGATACAGTGCAGGGTAATTAATGGAGATTATTTCTCGTTTTGATAAGTAGCCAACCTTAGCAGGAGGGCTGGAGAGCGACCTGCTGGACGCGGCGGAGTGCGACCTCAAGTAATCGTTGGGGAAGGGCCCACTGTTGTCTTCTCGCTTTCCTTGTACGTTTACTCTCCAATAACTCGGTCTTAGCCCGCTACCACTATCCCACGACACATCAGCATCAAGACCTTTCAAACGCAAATCATGGAAACCTAAGCACTTTAAATTTGAATTTGATATTTTCGATCTTTAGTTTCATAAAAATATATTGTTTATAAGAAATAAAGTAAGATATAAGATAAAAATTTTGTATTAAATTTTATAATTAAATCAAATCTAAATACACCTTAAGTAGCTCAACTTATAAAATTAAAAAATAAAAGGAAATCCATTCTAATAAAATCTATACTTGACTTTCCTTGAGCAGAAAATTGAAATAAAAAAGTTGAGTGTTAGTTTTTCAAAATAACTTTTCGGATTAAAAAATATTTTGGCTTTGCCATTAAAATTTTTTATTTTATAAATTGTAAAAATAAATTATAAAATAAAAAAGTGAAATAAAAAAGTTGAGTTTTGTTTAATTGAATTATTACAATTCATATATACCATACTAAATCTCTCAACAGGCATTCTGAAGAAAAGGAATTGAGTTTTTTTTTTAATTTTTTTTGAATGGATAAGGAATTGAGTTACGTAGGATGATTCGAGAATATTCACAAGATGGTGTATAGTGTCATCATCCTGCCGAGTGCTGGATCTTGATGCGACTCGAAATGGCAGTCGATACAAGCGATGTCGTTTCGCTGTCCAAATCCAACCCACTCGTCCATTTTCCATCAGCCGAGAGAGCAATCCCACACTGACTCAGCTCATCGCCGACCAAAGTAAACTTTTGCGTTTTGTCTACGGTGCGGGACGCGGGAGCACGTGCAGATCTGTATTTGGTTAGTTGAATCTATATAAAATTTAATTCAACAAATTATATTTTTTTAACTCTTTACATATATTTTTTTAAAAAAATTAATAAATTTTTTAATTGTCAGACATATTCGAGATCTGATAGAAGATCAATTTTGTACGTACGGCAGAAACTCATATCTCGCACAGTAACCGGACGCAAACTTTTGTTCATTCGTATGTGCAGGACTGTAGCAAAGCTCGAAGATCTTTACCAACCTTAATTTACTCAAAAGGAAAAAGTAGAAATTTTGTCTTAAAAAGAAAAGAATTAAAAGAAATTATCAAAATTTTCAGATGAATTTGTAAAAATTAAAAAATAAAATATAGCAAAATTTGTTAAAATTTTTTATCTATTTTTTTAACGAATAATTTCTATCTTAACACAGTAATTAGGACACCCAATGGGCTAGAACTAACATGAACTCGACATGTTAAACCTGGTTAAATACATATATGAGCTTAAATTTTGAAGTCCAAATTATATTTAGATCGAGCTCGGACCAAGATAAGTCTAACATATTTTTAGGCCATATATATATATATATAATATATATATATATAATAATAGTATAATTACTTAATTTTACTTTATTTTTAATTAATAAACATTTAAGATTTAAATACAAATTTAAAAAGTATAGTATCAATTATTTTAAAAAAATTAAATAAATTTTTTAGAGTGAAAAAAATATAAAATAAATTTATGCAAAAAAACAAATTGAGCTAGGGCCAGTTCGAGCACGAGTGAGCTGAGCTCGGACTCAATTTTTTCAGCCCGAACAATCAGGGCAAGTTCGGACTTAGCAATGCCAGATTCACTGAGTCTAGGCCTGTCAATGGGTTGGGTTTTTATCCTAGGCTGGCCAGGACTCGATCTAATAAGCTCGGGTACAACATAACATTTATACCCTTTTATCCGATCCGAACTCAGACTCGAATCCGATAATGCATTTTCTAAACAAGTATGGTTGTATGGGTACTGTACGCACGGTTCTGAACTCGGTAGACCTGGGATCCGAATAAAATTTTAATAATAAATATTTTATATAATTATTTTCTTGAATTGAAGATATTGAGTTTGTTATTTTGGTTTGTTAATAAGTATATTTAAGGATTGTACTTAAAGATATTAATTTCATGATCATATGAGATTTTCTTGCACGGTATCAAGTAAAGATTGGTCACGTAATCATCCTTTTCTGAAAAGTTGGATTGAAACTGTATCAAGTAAAGCATTGTCATTTTACCATGTTTTTTGCCCGAAAGATTGTCATTCTTTTTGCTGTCAACCTTCTAGTTCTCAATCTAATGTGCCCTTTTCAACATTATGGAATGTGTATATGATAAAAAGTTGTTCCTCTGTCCTTTGGTAGTTCATGATGGCTAATGGTGCTCTGGTTCGTGTACTTATCCATACAAGTGTTACCAAGTATCTAAATTTCAAGGCTGTAGATGGTAGTTTTGTGTACAACAAAGGAAAGGTGCGTACATAATAGCATTAATGTTCCATGGAATCCTTTGTATATTTTTCCTAAAGATGTTCTTACTTCACTCACGCATTGTTATGATTAGATTTATAAAGTCCCAGCAACTGATGTGGAAGCACTGAAGTCTTCACTTATGGGACTCTTTGAGAAGCGTCGTGTCAGGAAGTTCTTTATCTTTGTGCAAGAGTTTGAGGAGAACAATCCGAAGACTCATGAAGGGATGGATTTAAACAAAATTACAGCAAGAGAACTTATCTCGTAATTATTCGATCTTATAAACTATTATCTCCTCAGAGTCACCATGCACTTGAACAGGCTGGCAAGATATGCAACTTTTGCAGCTTCCTTCTAGCAAACATTTGCATTTCACTTCACTTGCTCTTTCTTTTCTAGTATCAACTTGTAAAAGCTTCTAGTCTACCATAGGAAGCATAAGAACTCTCAGTTTGATTTCTATTGCATAGTTCTCAAAGAACTCCTGCATTTGATAATCTCAACTACTTTATGTGAAGTTCTTCTATTTATTTTAATTATTGGCTTTGGCTAAAAGTTTCAAATTGGAAACGGGACAATCATTTCAGTTTCTTAATAGATAAAATTTAACTTTGCTCTATACACAATTGTTTGTCCAAAAAGGCTTGCTAGATCTTTTAGGGGAGAAAAGAAGTCATATACCATTACTGGAACTTGTTATTCAAAGGATCAATGTTGTTTTACTTTAAGAATTGCTGGTTCTGCATAGCCTAATGAATTGTTCTTACCAGAATATGATCCACTAAGATAACTCCATATGAATAATTTCCTGATATATTCATTGGTTGTCATTTTCAAATGGTAGTGATTTCTAATGTTTCCTTTCTAGTTTAATTTGTTCTCTTTGTATTAGGGTGAGATTATCCCTCACCATATCGACTTATTTTGGTGATGTAAGGGTTTTCAGTTTCCTTATTCAATATTATCCTAATAGAGAAAGAAAAGCTCAGGGGCTCTGCCATGCTGTACTTATCACATATATTATCATATACATGCATGCCGACTTGGTAATGCTTCAAATCTGCTTATGGTCAGAGTTCATAGTGAAGAATGCCTCCCAGTTTATAGAAAATGTACTTCAGGTCGACTTACTTGTAATTCAGATCAAAGTATATTTTGAAATTATAAATTTTTATGTGCTCTATGCAGAAAATATGAACTTGAAGATGATACAATTGATTTTATTGGTCATGCTTTGGCTCTACAACTTGATGATAGTTATTTAGACCAGCCTGCCATGGATTTTGTCAAGAGGGTGAAGGTGCAAATTACACTATCTCTAATTTATATAACATATTGATACTTGTTACAGTTTTTGCATTTAGTTATATGCTAGACTGGAATAAATTATTTCGCATCATGAATATTTCTCAGTGCATGAGATTTGATTTTTGGGTCCACTGTATATATTCAGTGGCTGATGAGAACTGGGAAAAGAAGTATTGGCACCAAGTATATGGTACCTTTTGTCATAAAGTTGCATGTTATAGTCAAAGATAAACGAGTAAAATGTGGTCTTTTCGCATATTTACAACTTCGCTTCAGCATGTTCTTTTGTTAGTGTCTGAATTTCTTTCTTTTTGAGGTGAAGTATGCCTCAGTCTTAGGCTTGAGTCCAATGATAGATATGGCGCCTTTCTTTTCTGTTTACAGTGTGTTAAATATTAGATATGACAGAATTATCTGCATTGAGGTAAAATACAATTTTTCTTTATCTTTCTAGTTTAAGTTGAACACTATCTTCATGCTATCTTTCCAAAACAATATGACTGGATATCTTTCAGTATGTCCAGCTTTGGTCAAGAATGATATGTAAAACTTTGTCATACTACTTGCACATTAAGAAGAAAGTATTAAACCAATTCATTGACTACATCACTCTGTTCTGTCTATAACTTGGATAAATCTGAATACTATGTGCTTCTCTCAACTTAAGAACATAGGATTGGTGGTATATGTTGGCCTTCAACACGCAGAAAGTAGTTCCTTGTCTTATTCTTTTGTTAGATAGTAGTTTCACAACAACATTCAGTTGTCTTTGTGATTAAGGTCTCAGCACTTTTGTTTTCTACTAAGTTAAACTAATCTCACAAAGAAGTAGGAAGTTACATGTATATTCTGATTCATTTGAATCTGTTTCCTCTCCAACAGCTGTATGCAGAATCCTTGGCTCGTTTCCGAGCAGGATCTCCTTACATCTACCCCATGTATGGTCTGGGAGAACTGCCTCAGGTTTTATCCTAACTTGCACAACTGAGCGTATATTTGATTATATCAGAAATATTGAGGGTATGCATCAAATTTGCAGGCATTTGCACGTCTGAGTGCAGTTTATGGTGGCACTTACATGCTTAATAAGCCACAGTGCAAGGTAATCTTCTAAAACATTTAGAATCAAGAATCTTCTTCTTCTTCTTCAAGGTGCAGATCTAAAGTTTATCCTTTTGGATCCAATACTTACTTTCCTCTTGGATAAAGGAATTATAATTATCACAAAAAGTTAATAATAAATGAGGTCTTACCTCTGTTTTTAGTACTTTTACTTTCTTAATCTGGGTTGTGCAGAACTCATCTCCAAACCTCTCTGATTAAAGTTGACTTTGGAAAGAACTAAAGAAATATAGCTTCTTTTATCTAATTTATACATAATAATCCTTTGGATTGCAGGTAGAATTTGATGCAGATGGAAAAGCCTTTGGCGTGACCTCTGAAGGAGAGACTGCCAAGTGCAAGAAGGTTGTTTGTGATCCATCATATCTCCCTGAAAAGGTAGCTCCTGAAATTTGAAGGACCGCTTTGTGTATCCATCTGGATTTTTTTTAACTCTTAATTGGCATGTGGAAACTGAAATCAGGTAATGATGCAAGTATTTAGTTTTTTTCCAAAACATGTTCATAGTTCACCTTTTGTTTTATACCATGGGCTCTTCTGAAAATGAAGCAATTGACAGGTGCAGAAGGTTGGTACAGTTGCTCGTGCTGTGTGTATAATGAGCCATCCTATACCTGATACCAATGACTCACACTCAGCTCAGGTCATTCTGCCACAGAAGCAACTTGGTCGTAAATCAGATATGTATGTGAATATATCCTCTGGCTTCTCCGCTTTACTTCTTTTCTTTGCAGTTGGAAAATATGTAGCCCCCCTTGATGCTTTTTTGCTTTTTTGCTTTTTTTTTCTTTTTTCATATCTTCTATAATACAAAACATTTTCCAGAAGAAACTTGATTCTTGATTTTATTGTGTGAAATCCCCCACTTTCGGGGTGGGGGGGAGAGAGGGGAAGAAGGGGCCTTAGGTTTGAAGGTTGTTGTGTACAAGAATTCCATTTCTCCTAGCTATAGCCATGACATCAAGCTTGTGTTGATGCTTTACCCCTTATGATTAAGAGTAGAAGAGGCTTAAGCTGTCCTTGATCTTTCATTTTCACTAGTCTTCATTTTCCTTTTTCAAGTATAAATTTAGGGGAGTCTTATTCCATACAGATATAACGCAACAAAAGGTTATACATGATCTAGTAAGATGCTGAAGCAAACATATAATTATTTCTTTGACAGATTTGAACACTTATTGTCACAGGTATCTGTTCTGCTGTTCATATGCACACAATGTAGCTCCAAGAGACAAATATATTGCTTTTGTTGCAACAGAAGCTGAGACAAATGATCCAGAGACTGAGCTGAAGCTTGGGGTAGACCTACTTGGACCTACTGATGAGATATTCTATGAAACTTATGACAGATTTGAGCCAACAAACAATGCAGAAGAAGACAATTGTTTTATATCTGCTGTAAGTGGATGCTTTTGTGCTACTTATCATTATTGCATAGATTTGTACATCAAATGCTGTTTCTATCTTTATTCCTCCAGGAAGATAGAAAACAAGAGAACGACAAGCAATGACATTTGACAGCATATCGAGAAAAAAAGCTTTCCGGATAACATTTAGGATCATGTTTTTCAAATGCTGAGCAACTATTTTACCTCAAGTTTGTAGAGTAACAGAAAAATGGAGCAGAATCATTTTAAAGTCTCGCTTTCTGATTTTGAAATGCCACAGAAAGCATTGCCAAATTTAACCTATGAAATATTTCCAATCTTACTGTTGAACTTAAATTAGAAAATTTACACGCTTTGCTAACAACTACTAGAAAATTGGTAGTTCTTGTATCCAGATTTAGTCTGTCTGTCTATTTCTCTTGATTTTGTAGTCGCTAATCTGTGCCCCTTTTTCCTGCAGAGTTACGATCCAACAACACACTTCGAAACTACAGTAAAAGATGTCCTTGCCATGTACAGCAAAATAACTGGAAAGGTAAGTGGTACACAGGGATCAGAATGTTTTTTCATTAAACGCAGTCGTAATTCTGTGTATACAGGTGCGTACGAACTCAGGCATGGTGTTGATCAAAATAACGAATATGTATCAAGCTTATGCATCTCCGTGAACTAATGGAAGTAATATTTTCATCCATTCAAGTGTATGTATCTGCAAAATAATGTTTCTTGTCGGTCTGTGTAGGTTCTCGATCTCTCCGTGGACCTGAGTGCTGCAAGTGCTAGTGCTGAAGAATAAGCTTTAGTGTCTGAATCACCAAGGATGAGCGCCAGCACCTCAAGTCTCGTGACCTCATTTTTCCAAAAGAAAACAGTTTCATGTTTCCAGATAAGACTTCTGGTTTCTATATGCAGTATAATTTGCATTTTAACCAGTTTAGAGCCAACAAGCTTCCATTAGGTTATAGAACAAGGATTTTGCTGGAAATGGCACTACCTCTGCTGTGTAGTAATCCATGCAGCATTTTCATTATTCTTTCTAAACCTAAGAATGTTTTTGATTACTTCTGTGAGCTTTTTCTGATTCATTAGGAAACTTGTCATCATAGATTCATACTACTCCCCGATTTCCTGCCTCAAGGGCTATAATGAGTACACGAACACTAATTTCTACCTAAATCATTCAACTTGTATTAAATTATGCGCACTAATTAATTTATATATATATATATATATATATATATATATATATATATATATATATAAGTTGTTAGTTTTAAATAGAATGACACCGATACAAAAAAGTATAAATAATATTTTTTGAATTCATTATTTTGACATGAACTTTCGTTAAAAATAAATATATTAAAAAATATTATTTATGAGTTTTTATTTATTCATTTTTATAAAAGAATTAATGTATTTAAGAAATTATTCTATTTTTTCTTAAAAAAATTATTCTATTTACACGAGAGCATCTAAGTATCTTTTCTAGATATTTTTTATTTACCAAAAGATACCTGCATTAAATTTTTAAAATTCTAAAAGGGAAAAAAAATTGCATTTCAATTAAGGAAAAAGAATCAGATGTGGTGGTGTGTAGATTGGTCAGAAACACTCATTTTCGCTCTATCTGACCCAACGAACATATGAAAGAAAAAGAAAAATAAGGAACGAGTAGAGACTTTGTTGGGCGGTTGGGGCCCTTGTGCTCAGTTGAACTTGTTACTACGGTACCTTCGCTGAAACGCTTCCTCGATTTTCTCTGAAGCTCGTTTTTTCTATCAACTCTCCCTTTCACCCCCGTCTTCCCACCAACGATCATCGATAATGGTGAAGCCTACTAAAAGCCTTGGCTGTAGCGTTAGCAGTGACAAGCCGGAGAAGAAGAAGAAGAACAAGAATAAGAACAAATTCTCAGTGTACGATTTCAACCCGGATGACGAGCGGGTCGAAAAGGACTCGCAAAAATGGCTATCCAAATTCAAGACCAAAAACCCTAAATTCTCCAGCTTCCCTGTCGACAAGTATAGTTTCCTCCTCTCATGTACGTTCCCGTATCTCCAGAGAGCTTCTATGCATACGTTCTTTTGTTTTTCTGTTTTTTTTCTCAATACATTTATTTACTGTAACGGAGTTGGTGACGTGATCGTCGTTGTTTCAGAAAACAAGAGCAAATGAAATTACGTAAACACTTGTTCATGTACGACAGAGATAATCTTCCTGTCTTTGCTCTTCATATGTTTGCCCTTAAGTGGGATGTTCGACACATAAGGCATTAGTCAGACGTTTAACTACGTGAACTATGGTTTTAGTTTATGCGGGTTCCAATTGCTTCTAGGATACATAAAGGAAGTGAGGGTTACTTGAAGAGCTCTAACTAGGATTGGTATCCAATTAGTGTAAAAGAGTTGGATTTGATACTTTTGAGTATATTCTGATGGTTCTTATCAAAAAAAAAAAAAAAAAGAGTATATTCTGATGCTGTTTTTGACTGACATTTTTTATTCGTTGATCTAGTTGGTAAATCCTGAGGTTTTGGTAATGTCTACAGCTGGTTAGGAGTCTTGACATGCATGAATGCCATGAAATGTTGGAGTTGGCGGTTTCCATGGGAAACTATTTTGTTGAGTGAGAGTTGACATGATATGTCTTTATCTTCTATGATTAGTGATTTCCAGTGAAAATTTTGCAAAGTTTTTCTTTTTGTTTCGTGCAAAATTTTACACTTTCTGCTGCTGCACGGTATCACTTTCCACTTGTTGCGTGAATCTTATGAGTTTTCGATCATCTTCAACTTTACCACATTACCATTCATTACTACGGAACCCAGATGGAGTTGTGATTTTACATTCATTCTTTTGTTAGCGAGGCTAGCGGTAACAATTTTGATTATTGTTTTGGAAAGTAAACATTCCTTTTGGGGCAATCAAAGATAAAAATCTAGATGATCAATTTGTGACAGAGGGGATAATAGATTTTGAAACTTTCTTTTGCACGTTTTCTGTAGTTGCTCAAGGCACACAGATTGGAAGTTTTGCTAAAAATGAACTTCTATATATTGAAGATAGTGATGATAACACAGACGTGAAGATTTGTCCCTTGGAAGGTGCCAGATCATTGATTTTGTTGAATCATGAATTGTCAGCTCATTCTCCTGTTGATCGCCTTGGCCCCAAAAATTATTCTGATGGAGCAAGATCCTGCTTACGTGAAGGAATAATGCCTGGAGGAAGGACTACCTATGACACACTTCTAAAAAGTTCTCACCCTCAAATTCTGGCTAATGTATCTATCTACCTCCACTTCTCTTAAGTTTATGCATAACAGTGATCCCAATTTAGTTCTTGAATAATTGTTCAATCTAACTTTTGCAGAATCAACCACTTTTTGTAGATTCTGATGATGATCAACGAAATAAAAATCTGTCACCTATTAGTGTAGATTTGCATGATGATTGCAAGAGTCAAATGGGATCATTGATTTCAGCCTCTAATGTTGCTAGGAACAAAGGTCTTGATTCCCCATCCCTCCCCTCCTTTTTTAATTGTTAATTTGTACTGTTATACTTAGAATAATTATTTTCTTTTGTGAAAAATGTATTATTAGATGTCATTTATGCTATTGCAGGCTCATTGGAAGACCGATCATCAAATGATTTTTCCAGTAAACTTGACATGGTAAGCGTACTAATTTTCTCTCTTAAATTTTTAGTCAATAAAACTTAACAAGGGGTGGGTCTGGGATTTTTTAATTCGTGTTCCCCAATTTAACTAAATTGAATGTCTTAGATCCTTTCCCATGCCATACTTCCCTTCACTTATTGGAAAAGACAAATTTTATATCTCGTTAGTAAGTAAGTGTGCACCTTTTTGCTTCCTCTTTCATTGGCCCTGAAAGCAAGGTACCTCATCCGTGCATCTCACTGGGAGAACACTGAAAACAGTCTGGAATGAATCTGATGCAACTTGTGTTAGAAATAAGTAACTGAACCAACTTTAATTAAGAAATCGTGTTTTAGAAGTTTTCATGCGTTAGATGTACATAATACATGTATGATAGTGAGGAGATGCATTAAAGGAACCGAATCTCCTTATTTTCAAAATTTTCTTTTTCTTCTATTTCTTCTGTGGTTACGATCTTCTACAGCCATGGTCTTGGTTCAACTAGGATTGCTCGACATGCAGGATGGTTATTATATTAGCAGATGTATAAATTATGTACTATGTTTTTTGATTTACAAATCTGTTTCCTTTTGTCCTTTTTTCTTTTGAGAGGACATGTTTTCTACTTCCATTTTTTGTTTCATTTTTTCATTGTAGGAGGCTGCAGTGATTGTGAAACCAGATATCATTATTTTTGGGGAAATCTACTCGACAAGTGCTTCATTGTCATTTTCTGACAGATACATCAAGGTAGAAGGTATGCTAGGTGGGACAGAGAATCATTTTAGCTACAGTTGGTCAATTTCCAATATTGTAAAGGTTGAGTCATCCTGGTATGAAAAGGTGAGTTACCGCTAGGTCCTTTTTTGTTGCAATGGCTTGTGTTGCAAATAAGGAATACTTTGCACTGAACATCCTTCTTGGTTAATTTTAGGTTGAAACTGCTAGAGTGGAGATTTGTCTGAAATTTCAGGATGAAAAATTAGCCATAACTAATGACAAAGCTTCAGGTTGCTTCTTTGGTTCCGCTCTTCCTTTTCCCTATTATTGCTTTTGTTGGTAGTGAACTATGTGATGATCTCAAAAGGATGGACCTTTGACTCACATTTTAAGCACTTTCATAAATAAAATTATGAAAACTCGGACGCCGTAGCCCCTTGAGAACTGTTACCTTCGATCAACAAGGTAACAGAGGTTATCTTTTAATACTTGGATGCCACTGAGGTTTTTAGGACTTTTTATGTTGTGTTCTTGCATATATTGTGTTGATATTGAACTCTGTTAATTCCTGAACTGAATGCAGAGGTTGTAAAGTTAAATTTTGCCATTTGTGACCCTTGTTGGTCTAAGAGACAAGAAACCATCACATCTCTGGATACAATATATAAAACCACTTGGAACGCTGTTATAGAGTAAGTTCATTAACTCTGGCTTCTACAAGTCCCATAAATAGTGAAGTTTCTCTTCTTAAGTAGAACTCAGCAACCTTCTTGGGGTTCGCTGTTTTGAGTAACAGTGCCACGTTTCTTTATTGACAATATCTTAGATACAATTTTGAAGAAATCTTCTTTTCATTATGCTGAATGAATCAGTACATTATTTAGCTTGACATACTTAAATTCTGTTATGATTATAGTTATATATCTGATTTGCTGTTTTTATATGAGACTTTTAAGTTGACTTATTTAAATATCTGTACACATACTGGTTTCCAGTTAAATTTTAACTGAATGAGTTCATCTTAGATTGTCCTTCACTGATTTATGTTTCTTTAAATAGGAAGTATTAGGTGGCCAAAAGCAATTTTTTAATGTTACAAAATTTTTTTGTTTGAAATCTTATCCTCCTCTTATGTTGCCCCTGTGATCTTGATGGATGGTCCAAATGGAACACAGTGGAGAAATATAGTTGTTCCAAGAAGAGATCCCCACCAACCAACCCCACCCCTGCCAAATAAAAAAAGAAAAAAATTGATAATCAGCACGTGGATTGAAAGTCCTCTGAGCTCGTTGACCCTTTATCTTCAGATCTACCAAACTTGAGATATAAAGCGTAAGCCGTATGCGGGGAAAAGTCTTTTCTTTTTTCTTTTCCCTCCCCTTGACTACCCAAGTTTCTGCTTGGGAAATAGATGAAAGTTTTTTGTTTGTTTAGGCATTTTATATTTATCCCATTTGGCCAGAGTAAAAATCTTGTCTAGTCGAATGATGCATTTTTACTGGGAACTTCAAAACTTTCCAATCAATCATTGTCTTAACCAGAGTTCTATGTTCCTCTTGAAAGTTAGGCTGTTTCAGCCTTCTAAACCTTGGGAACTCTTTTACCCTCATCATAAGTTTATAATAATTAATTTTAAGTTTTTCCTTGCTCATCCTTGCTAGCTTCAAAATTTCCTTTGTTTTCCTTTTCTTTTTTCATATTATTACTTTCTAGTTCTGAAAACATGTTGTTGGTGTATATGAATTCTTCTCCTCATGGAAACAAGACGAACTAGGAACTTGTTTTCTGCCCAATGTTTTCTTTCGCGAGTCTTTGCCAGTTAGTTATGTTCTCTTCCGCTGGATAAAGGTTTCACTTTGTGTCTGTTGGTGTTGCTCAAATCTCAACTAGTGCAGTTCTAATAAGGCCTTTGAAGGTATTATCTATCCTCAAGGGGATCCTGATGCTGTTTCAATTAGTATGAAAGACGTTCAGCTGTTGCAGCCAACTACATTTATCAATGACACTATAGTTGACTTCTATATCAAGTAAGTTTCAGTGGAAGCTTCAATAAGTTTTCAGTTTTAACTTTTAGCAAATTTTTGTTTAGCTTGACTGTTGGTACTGTACAATCTAGCTTAACAAAATCTTTGAATTACTTGGTTGCTTTACAATATTGCTGAACATTTTAAGGCGTTACTCTCATGAAGTGGAAAGTGTTAAAACATTCTGAGCTTGGCTGAACCATCTTGGACTTGAGATACTGATTAGTCAGATTCTTTCTGTTATTCCGTCCTTTTCAATACAAGTTTCGATTTATACTTAGGTCTCCTTGAAAAATATAAGTCATTTTACATATTTCAAAGAGTAACTATTATGATTTTTCCAATACTACCCCACCCAACACATTCCCCCATCTTATTTGTCTCTTCTCTCTCTCACTTAATAAAAAAGAGTATATTTATTGGGGTTAACTTTGATACTTTAAGTTATAAGTTTCCTTGTTTTCAGAATCCTTAATTCTTGTGCTAAGTCTAAAACAACTTTTATTTTGAAAAGAAGGGAGTAAGTTCCTTATTTATGATCAAAATTTGGAATTACAATTATGATTTGAACAAAGAGTATCCTTTTTATTAAGTGCAAAGTGCTTTTTCTCTCCGACGTTCTGTTTTTGAGCAATGAGATATTTCTCGAACCATCTGCTTGGTATTTCTAGATTTGGCCCTTGCTTTAATCAGCTAAATTTTGTTATACTTTTCTGGTTCCATCAAAGATGATCCGAACAACTATATTCATTAGTTTGATTAGAGTCAGAATGTATACTAATAAGGGATGACATTATGCTTAGCAAGACTTCTACTTCTATTTAGCCATTCCAGAGAAGCAAAACTTATAAATTTTGGTCATGAACAGATATCTCGAGCAAAAGTTAAAACCGGAGAAGAGGCCAAGGTTCCATTTTTTTAACAGTTTTTTCTTTAGGAAGCTGTTTGATCTAGATAAATATCCATCAACAGCTTCTGAAGGAAGAGCAGCTTATCAACGTGTTTGTAAATGGACAAGGAAAGTAAACCTTTTTCAAAAGGATTACTTATTTATACCCGTGAACTTCAGGTTAGAGAACGATAACCAAGCTGTTTGAATTGCCACTTCATGTTACTCCACTCTAATATGGAACCCCCCCCCCCCCTCACCCCCAACCCAAAAAAAAAAAACCCTCTTGTTGCAGTCTACATTGGAGTTTGATCATTGTCTGTCACCCAGGGGAAGTGGCTTATTGTGAAGGTAAGCTACATGACCATGGATATTTTTCCTTTTAACTTAAATAGTGAGTACAGTTCTGTAACCTATGCTGCAGACAAAGAAATGGAGAAGTCATTGAGGTTACCCTGCATTTTGCACATGGACTCCATTAAAGGGAGCCACAGAGGCTTCAAGAATCGTTTCCAAAGGTAAGCTGCTACTGGAGGTTATCGCCAGCATTCACATTGCACCACCACCATGTATTCAGGAACCTTCTCCATATCGCAGTCTTTATCTGATGCTATTACTCCAATATTTAGCTTCAAACGACTTCTATGAATTGAGAAGCTCTCTTACCAGTCTAAAACTTTTCTTTCTCATATTTGTATAACACTGGTTGCACAATATAGGATTTCGTATCATCGGTCTCTTTCTTTCTCTCTCTTTGATGTATTTATTTTGCTCAAAAGGAGCAAATCCTTATGTGAACAGCGTTCAATTTATTACTGCTGAAAAACGCATTGCAAATATCTTATTTTCTTTTTACCCCAAATATATTGTGAGATTGTTTTTCTCCAACCTCAATCTTTTATGTAGTCACTCAAAAATTCTGATAATTTTGAGCAGTATTTTGTTGGTGAAATTTGTCACGGTCATTGCTAGAACTTAAAGAAATAAGTATTTGGCACGTTGCTTTATAAAAGAATTGACCCCCCATTAATGAATATATAGTCAATTTCTTTCTATGTTATCAAAGTTCAACATTTAAACTACATTTTTCTTCTAACAGTTTGCACATCTTTAGTTGAGATAATTGTAATTAACGATTGGTATTCACATACTATTAACGTTTTTTGTATTCTTTTCTGTTAATTATTTGATTTTTTTTTTTGGGGGTGTTGGGTGGGGTTATGTTATGGTTTCAAGATTTTTGGGCTTATGACAGAGACAGAAACTGTTTTTTTTTTTTTAATGAAATTACAGTTACCTACTAGAAGAGTGGAGAGAGACACACCATGAGCTGACAGAAGATGTTTCCGCCAAGTTTTTGAACTTGCCCTTTATATCTCTAGAGGTACTCCTGATTCTCTCTCTCTCTCTCTCTACTTATCGCTGAATTACATTCTGTAAGAGAATAAAATCATTCTCATTGATCAGACACATGAAATTCTTAACATTTTCCTGACTAATAATATAAAAACATGCTGATAATTGGTAGCCAAAATAAGCATTTTGATAATCCAGTCTTTTTTAAGATTTCATATATATGTTTGTGTGCTAGAAGTTGATGTTTGCACCTCACATGGGAAATGAAGATGCACTGACGAACTAAAAAGTCCCATTATGTCCTCTTTCATTTCTTTGTAATTGTAAATTAGTAAATCTGTTATTCTTTCACAGTGTTTGCAATCAGGCTAGAAAGGCTACTAATAGAAATGCTTTCTATTCTGTTTCAGTTACCACAGCAGGAAAACTCATTTGATTGTGGTCTTTTCCTGCTTTATTTCGTGGAACGTTTTCTGGAAGAGGCTCCTGTTAACTTCAACCCTTATGCTGCAACTTCTAACTTTGTAAGTTGTTTATTCCTTAAAAAGCTGCTGCAATTAGATTTCTTTTTCAATATATTTTTTTTAATGGTTAAGTGGGCAGTAATAAACTGGAGTGTTGTTTCTTAGTGTTTGTAAATAGTTTTTGCTTAAAGAGCTGACTTTCTCATTGCCTAAAGCTTTTCAAAAGTTGCGTTTTTCTTCATTTGCTAACACAATGAATGTGGGAACTTTGGGTGTGAAGCATTAATGTTTAAAGCTCTCACACAAATTTCTTGATTGATGTGAGGCAGTATAAGGATTTACCAAGGAATTAGGTATACAGATTACTGTTAATATTTTCTTGATATTTGATAGTGGCTAATATTGGAAAAGTGAACCTAATTCTACTTCCAATAAAATTCGGGATCTGCCATATCAATGTATTTTTCATCCTTTATATCAAATGGCCTTGAGTAACGGGAGGTACACTAATGCGCAATAACATCCTCATGTTGAAATATAATTTGCCACGGCCTACTAGTGATATCTCATTTGCTTAACAAGTTTTATGAGCCTGTTGTTCTTAATGTCAAGGATTACCATGGCGGTAAACAATCCATTATGCGAATGATGATTGATCATTAAATAGTAGATGACTATTAGTTGAAATTTCTGTTATTTCCTTCATTCCCAATGGCCAGTGGGGAGCTTGCTTCTGGTTGGGTTTGGATTTCTCATTAATGGGCCTTTACTGGGGTTCACTTTGATAGTTTAAGTTATAAGTTTCCTTGTTTTCAGAATCCTTAATTCTGTGCTTAAGTCTAAAACGACTTTTATTTTGAAAAGGAGGGAGTAAGTTCCTTATTTATGATCAAAATTTGGAATTACAATTATGATTTGAAGAAAGAGTATCCTTTTTATTAAGTGCAAAGTGCTTTTTCTCTCCAATGTTCTGTTTTTGAGCAATTTATCCACTTGGTATCTTAATTTTTGGTCTTTAAACTCATATAACAACTGTTACATTTACTTTAAAGTCATTCATAAATTAAGGAGTTGGCTGTTAAAAAAATTTCTGTAGTTCCAAATTAGGCTGAGAGTCTGAAAACCGGGCTTCATATGTTAGGTTATTTTGACCATCTGAATCCTCCTTTTCCTTTCTTCTAAAAAGCAAAGGGTCTTTTGCCTGAGCAAAACCAATATTTCCTAGCCAGGCCATCCCTGGGTGAGTTTGCAAACTGAATTTGAAACGGAGAATTAACTTGTGCAGCCTGTCATAGACTGTTCAGACTTTTTATCTCAGCCCGTCTGTTCCATCCTGCTCTGCCACACTGCAGATCACTGGGTTGGTTTTCTAGTTTCTCCTTTTAGACCTACTTTTAGTTGATAAGTTCAATTTAGGGGCCATAGCTATATAACAATTGCATTTTCTTTCCAAGAGCTTCTTTAATTTGTACCTCTGCTTTAACTTTCAAGTTTAATGCATGTTAGTAATATTTTCTATTTATGGAATTGCTTAATTTGGGATCTAGGCCTTCTCTAGAAAGATGAAACCTTGTTAATTTTGAGAATCATGTCTGCATATTCAATTGATAACCTAGTTGCATACTTTTCCACTAGCATGGGACTTAGGTCTGTCATGTTATATGATGGATATCATTAAGATGAAGCATTTACTAATAGATAATCAGAACGGAATCATTTAGTAATAGACAATTATGTGCTGATACTGCAATTATAGTGAATGTGGTTTCATTGTCAGATTCAAGTGAATAAAATCATAACTTTCTTGAGGCTTCTTGAATCTTAAGGATTCTGGATTTCAGGTATTGGATTGATTGAGTATCCTAGTTCAGGGTTGCTTACGTAAGCTTATGACATTTTATTGAATTCCCGCACCTTGGTTCTTCAGCTTTTTCATTTGTCTTATTATTATCATTTGGTTTGTTGCAATGACCACTTCTATTAAGAGAATTTTGATAATAACATCAGTTCTCTGATGTGGATTTTATGCATCCATCCATCTTTTCAGCTCAATAAGGAATGGTTCCCACCTGCAGAGGCTTCTGGCAGACGTGATTACATCAAGAATATACTTTACAGAATTTTCAATGATAATGTTCAGACCAGTTATTGTGATTCTTCATGCAATGAAATTGAGGGTAGTACCAGTAACGAACTACTCCGAGAAACTTGCAACGGAAGAGACCATGGCAGTTGCTCTCCTCCAAATGCTGATAGAAATATTCAAAGAACATCACGAGAAGCAACAAGTATAAGGAATCTGCGACATTTGGAAAGACTCAATTTGGTTCCTGATGACTCTTTAGGTCAAGGAGACACCGGATGCTATGTTGCAGAAGGAACTTATCAGCCTTTTAGGCGGTCGGAGCCATTGAAGCGATTCTGTCATATCATGCTGCCAATAGAGGTAATTGATTTAATTGATAGGGACAATAGGGATATTTCTTTTACTTTCAGTTGAAGATATAATTCATGCAGCATAAAACTTTGAATCTTCAGATTGTTTGCACTGGACGATCCATGATTAACTTATTAGAGCTCAGTCTTTTCAGCTCAGTGCATGCTTCATTCATCATCATTTTCCCTGCTTTTTCTTTTTGTGACGTGGAGTGTTTACATCAAAACTTTGTAAGGGTTAATAGCAGCAAAGTCCCTTTCACCTTTTAACCAAATGATACTTAACCCCTTTGCACTTTTTCTATTGCCTAGCCTAGACTAATGGTCAGGATGTCAAATGAGGAGATCATCCTTTGTGAAAGTTACAGTTAAACCTGTTAATTGAGAAGCAAAGATCACTTTTTTATATCTGAACTTTGTTAACATTGACTTGTTCCTGTCTTCTGATATTATCAGATAAAATTACAAAGCATACTTAACATATATTAACCTAAAGCAAACATGTTTGCAGCTAAATGTTTGTAAGATTTGATTTTAATACCAAGCGTACTTCTATTATTTCAGGCTAATCTTTCTATACCACACTACAATATTAATACTCCCTTCATTCAGAATTGAATGTCCTATTTTGACTTAGTAAAAAAAACTAAGGAAGGTAGTTTGACCTTACATAAATTACTATAGTATCCTTATTAGTTATAGAGCTTAGTTGTGGGATCCATATGTTCTTATGCCTTATGATGAAATAGACCCACCCTCACTAGAATGTCTTCCACATGTTCTTATGCCTTAGTATATTATTATCTAGGATATGTATATTGTTGGACTTAGAGCTTCTTTTAAATTTCACTTGGAAACAGGAAGAAGAAACCAAGGGAAAGCAAACAGCATCTCCCTTAGATAAAGCCAGTAGCAGGTTAGGAGAGCTGACGCCTATTGGAACTTCTATACATTATGAGTATGAGAACATGAAGATGACATCTAAAACTCGAGCGGGCAAGTTTCCTTATTCATTAGAGATTCATGATGAAGATAATTTGGCACCTGAAGTGCTATTGGTTTCGCCTTCTGATGAAAAGACTGCAGGAGATGAGTATTGTCTGTTGTCAGACGAGGAAAATATGGCACAAGTCATTGAAGATTCTTATGAAAGTGGGATATCTGGTGTCAATGACAATGAAAATCACCCTTCTTGTGAAGCCAAAATTTTTGCGATCTCCGATGAAGAGGTTGACTCCCCCTATATTACTGATGTCAGAGCGCATACTTCTCATATATTTGCAAGGTCAGTAGAAGAGCAGGACATAAGAATATCAAAGTCTAGTCTTTAACTACTGAAATGGAAACATTAACAAGATTTCAGGCCAAAGTTACTTGAAAGTGGGACTTGTTATGTTCTGAAGGCTGTATAGCTCCTGAGTGAGGGTTTTGAAGGGGGGGAACAGGTAAAACCGAGAAGTCTTTCTTACCAATAGTTGAAAAGTTTTTTATTACCGTGTCCTACATATTTTCCTTGATAGAGGCACAATGTATATGTTAGTGTGCAGTCGGCAAAGACCGTACGAAAAATGTACAGAAATCTCATGTATATGAGAAGTATGCATCTATTATTATTGATTCTTGAATCTCAAATAATGTCCCCATTTCCTTTTGGTTTTCAAATTCTACCCTGAAAAATATGGTCAGGTTGTCATTTATCCCATAAACTGGAGATTTTATGCTCATCTGATTCCAGTTACATCTCATGCATGAACTGTGAGATCTAAGAATCAAGAAAAAGCAGAACTTGGAAACTAATGCGACCCCTTCTATATAGTGATATAGTTAATAGATAAAATTTCCATCGGTGTAAGATTTTAATGATTTTGTTCCATCTGAGCTGTATTGAAAGCAATATGAAGTATGGTGCTGTAGAACTCTATGGACCAATGGGAGAGATGATGAAAAATGAATGTGAATCGAAATTCTAATTTCATAACGGGTGCATCCTGCGGCGAATGGTTTTGTTTAGGTTTGTAATGGAGGAGTTTATGGATTCAGAGATGGGAAGAAATTGCTTGGGCGGCAATTGCCACTCTCCGAACCTGGATATCCTAGATCCTGATTAAGCAACCAGAGTTCATTGGAGTAAATATGATGGTCTTTTGTACTTCATATCTGCAGCCTGATCAGCAATATTTTGAAATGGCCAACAGAAAAATGCTTTTTCTGCTGATAGACCAGCCCTGAATTCGAACATGAACGCCACTGCTTACTTGTTTCATGAGCTTCTTTCTTGTCCAATAGTTTCCTGCTTTTGCAAGATGGCTGTGGTGTCGATTGTCAAGATCTCACCCTGACGGAAGTAACCTGTTTATTCCAATTTTTAGTTGAAAGCCAGTGAGAAATACTACAAGCAGAACTCTTCTAGCAACAATAGAAACGCAGTGGAATTTCGTCAACTTAGAATTAAAATTTTAGATTTCTCTGCAAAACTTTTTTGCTTGATTTTGACAATATCTAAACCAACAAGTAGGACCGTCAATTGGGCCGGGATGGTCCGAGTTCGGCCCGTTCGGCTCCGTCTTAATTGCGGGTTCGGATTGAAAAATTCAGTCTGAATAATTTTCGGATCGAATTCGAGCTGAGCTTAGCTCGATTTCAGCCTGGTCTGTAATATATATTTATATATTTTTTATATGTATATATATATATATATATTTATATAATAATAATATTATTATATTATTATTTAAAAATATTATTTATTATATAAAAAATTTTAAAAAACTGAGTTAGAGCCGGCCTGAGCCCGAAAGGGCAGAGTCCGGGCTCATATTTTTTTAGCCCTCTGTTAATCAGGCAGAGCTCGGGCTTGGCAAAGCCCGGCTCAATGAACCCGATTGATAGCCCTACCAACAAGTGAAGAAAGTACTCGGGCTCAACAACTTTTATCTATGTTGTAAGGGTTAACTTGAATTGCAACTTAATTTAATTTTTTTTAACTTTATTCACATTTTTTTATTTTAAATTATTTATCCTCTCATAAATAATTTAAGTTTATAATTTCTAATACAATTCAACTAAAAAAAATTCAATCTAATCTTATCCTAAAGTTTTATCATTGAATCTACTTATTTCAGTTAAATGATGTTAATCTTGATTGTTTCATTCTTTAACGACGAATTGTTATTCTTCAGGGGTGAAATGGTCATTTGCCTGAAACTATTTTATTTATTATTGTTTTGTTTTTGGGTAACATTTGCCTACAGCTAAGGGGAAGTGCAGTCGTTAGACTCGCAACGAATTTTCCAATATTGCAGATAAATAAGAGCTGAGGAAGATCATTGGCCCAGTTTTTCACAGGCAGACAAGTTCAGCTGCGAGGGAAAGCGCAAGCAGAAGGGGGCAGAGAAGAGATGGGAGACGAGAAGGTGAAGAATGAAGCGCTGGAGATAATGGGATTGTTCCAAGTGCTTCCTCGCCTTGTGGTCTTCGATCTTGATTATACTCTCTGGCCTTTCTATTGGTAAACCGTTCTGTCTATTCCATCCGGATCGTGCTTTTTCTTGAATTGAAGCTTTATTCTTTTGCTGATTTTACGATCCTCTGTCCTCCGTAATTCTGGATATTCCTGATGACTTGTTCAGTGGGAGATGAAACTTTGTTAGCGGGGAAAGATTGCTGTTGCGGAGTTTTTTTTTTTTTTTTAATCGAATAGCTTCCTCTTTGTTCTTTATTTAAAAGCAAGCAACCCACGTTTTTTCACAAGCCCTTTCTCATGAAAACGTATAAATCGGTTTCCTTTGCTAAGTGAAGACGTATAAATTGGTGAACTTTGTTGGGCATAACGGATACGAGATTTTGCGCAAATATGTAAAATGGCTCCAAGGACATGTAGGACCTTTGCATATAGTATACCGTTCCTAAGCACAACTACATATTACTATGATATCCTTGCACAATGTATGCTGTCCATGCTTTGAGGTGCCCGGTAAATTTCTCATCACTGGTTCTTTTTCATTATTACTATTTTATGTGCCTACTGCAAGAATCAAGAATCAAAGAAGATGGAGCATTGTTGTTGAACTGCTTGATTAGTACATTGCTTTTGAGGGATAATATGATCCTTATATCTGATGTGAAATGCGTACTCCATGGTTTTCCCAGTGAATGTCGCTCCAAACGCGAAATGCCATCATTGTACCCTCATACCAAAGGCATATTATATGCACTCAAGGACAAGGGCGTTGATGTTGCAATTGCCTCAAGATCACCAACAGCTGATATAGCTAACACTTTTCTTGATAAATTGGGGATCAAATCAATGTTCGTAGCAAAGGTGAGCTAGTGAATCTTTTGCCTTTTTCTTCATTCTCTTTCTCCGGCTATGAGATTAACAATTTCAGAATCTATAGAAATCGTCAGGAAATCTCATCAAGTTCTGCATAAAAGTGGCATAAAAAAGCCAATTGATGTTGCAATTTATAAAAGCTAGGTATTGATGTTTCTAGGCCGTCCGAAAAGTTAGAGAGCAAAAAATTGGGGAGGCAGCTTCTAAACCTATGCTGTATTATTTATTATTTTATTTGGATATGTAAGTCCATCTGCATTTGTCGTCAAATGTATTTGGCTTCTGGTTTCCGCAATTGTCACATGTAGTGGCTGTTATCTTGATGATAAATTATGAAAGCTATAAATTGTAGTCCAGTTCATGGCTATGGACTCGTAAAGGGGCCAACTTTTTTAATATTTATTTTTGAACACCTATAGCCTTCTCTGGTGCTCTCCATTTGTCCAATGTGAATACCGCATTTGACTTTCTTTCATTCAAAAGATTTTTCCAAATTCATGGTTTCTCACAAGCTTTTGACAATACACTGAAAGTTTAAGAAATTTCTGGTTCAATTTTGTACTCTGAAATTATGTTACTTCAGAAGTTGAGTTGAATGGCAAAAAAAATTTGCTTTTAGAAATTGATAGTATTATACAATAATACCAAGCAGAGAATTCAATCTATGAAGAAATGCTCATGTGTTAAAAGTAGCGTCATTTTATCTAACTTCGTGAAATAACTTCACGCATGAAAAACAGATGTCTTATCTTACTTCCTGAAACACATAATTGAAAATAAATGAAAGATTTCCAAAAGTGAATGAGTGTGTTGGGTTTTAAAGGTCTTGACTACCAATTGAGTCTGTCTACTGCTAGTCTTCTTGCAATACTAGTCTAAAATAATCTCTCAAGAGACTGATTCTTGAACTGTTTGACTATGACTTTAATGCTGGGTATTTGTCACATTACAGGAAATATATTCCAGCTGGACTCACAAAACAGATCATTTTCAAAAGATAAACCAGAAGACCAGTGTGCCGTATAATTCAATGCTTTTCTTCGACGATGAAGATCGAAATATAGAAGCGGTATTTCTTGTTTCTTTGAATCATTTTCAGTTTGTGTTCTGCCTGTCTGGTTGACTTCATGTTCAAGGTTCTTGATGGTTTTGTGGGTGTCACGTAGCTTTAATGTTTAGCCTAATCAAGTCCCGTAAATAAGTAAGAAATAAAAAACAAAAAGAAGGAAAAGGATGAGTTTATCTATTTTGTTCTCTTAATTTTGCTTATATCTAGCTATGCAAAACTTTATATCCTACAGGTCTCAAATATGGGTGTGACTGGTGTACTGGTGCATAATGGGGTCAATCTTGGAGCTTTGAGAGAAGGTCTAAAAAAATATTCAGAAAATTTGGCTTCAAAGGAAAGAAACAGGCAGAAATGGCTCAAGTTTTCACAAAAACCAGGCTCAGCGGAAACAGAAAGGAAATGATTGTTTTGGAAACCATTCAGAAGCACAAAAAACATACATTTCATGTTAATTCTGAGTGGATTACTATCTTTTGATGTGTATTTAAGCATTCATGTATACATAATTATTTGTGAAACGGCACCTGCCTCATGTACTGGAACAAAATACAATTATAGCTGGTTTGGCCTGGGGCAGTGAAGTGTTCGCATAGCAAATATGTTCCTTTAGCAATTGTCAAGAACCTGAGTTCTGATATTAAGAGAATTGACTAATTTACTTGTTTAGTGCCAACTATTTTCCAGTTACTGGTCCAGTATTATTCTGCTTTAGCATGTTGTAGATTTTGCATGATGGCCGAGTGGGGAACATCAAAATTTCACCAGCCAGAGGCTATTAGTTAATGGCATTTGAAATGACTGTAAAGCCATTGGCAACTTGTATTGTAGCAATCAGAAAAATGTTCTCTATGAAATTGAGTTTTTAGCAGCAGTCAGAAAGAAGAGAACTGAGAACCTAATACTCCCCTTGTCGTTGTTAATAACAGGAAGTCGGGCTAACGTTTATTGTGTGTCTGGTTTGCTCTAGAACAATGTTGCTCCTTGTGAAATGATCCACCCGGTAATTGTCGCTTCATTTTTAATGCCTGTTACCTTTGTCAATTGTCAATAACCTAAGTCCAAGTCCTTTTCGTCATAGTTGCAGCTTTGCTTCTGATTCTAATATCTGGAGCAATCAATACTAAGGTGGAAGCTAGTTCCTGAATCTAAAGATATCCTATGTTGCCCGTCTACAACCATCAGCATACAGGAGCATAAATAGCACTATTTCACTCCGCGGAGAAACAATAAATCAATGAATTGAATCATATCAGTAAGAGAACAAAACTAAACGTTCAGATTTTTTTCCCCCCTTCCCTTGTACTTGAAACTGCCCAGAAGGGAAGAGGATTATTATATGGTCTCTAACAATGAAAGCCAAATTCGTTAGAAACATTGGTAATGAAACTGTACAAAAATTACAATCTTATAACTAAAACCCAATCTAAAGAAAATGTGCATTATCAATCAGAAAATAAGACACAAAACTTATGATTAATTGTTTGTAGATCCCATCTTTCAGCCCTACCAATCTTGGTTGAGCAGCAGGATGGTACTTGGCTGCCGTAGTCTCCATACCGTATCTTCTCAAGCCCTTTCTTGGATCAGCAATGCTTCAAGTTCTTCCCTACGCTTTTCTAGTTCCTGATGTTAGTAATATTTGTTACCAAATTTTTTGTAGAAAAAGAAATTGAAGTAAAATTTGATTGATTTTTTAATATTATTCATCACAACAATTGGTTCTGGTGCACCAGAACCAACAATTAATGAAATAGTACCTAATCATACAGAAATAAAAGCAAACAAGTTCACAGAACCACCAAATATCTTACAAATCCCGCCTTCCCTAGTTCTTCCTTTAAAAATCTGGAAACTGAGAATTACTAAATACAATACAGTCTCAACTCTTGGTATGCAGTCTTTTGAACTTTTCCTACTCTACACAAGTATAAGTACGGACTAGAATATGGTGAGATTTCTTTTTGAAGCCACAGCTCACTGTTAGTGAAAAAGCTTGCTACAAGCAAAAAAAAGCAAAAACCTATAGGGAAATGGGTATCCATAAATTAAAACATCTCTGAAAGCAGCAGTTCAGAATACCGCAGCTATGTTGCATGTACATGAAACAACCTAGAAGATGCGTTACCTGCAGATCCTTGGCAGCCTGGTCCCTTGAAACTTCTTTCTTCATACGAGCACGTTTTAGAAGGCCAATGCATAATATACCCTGAAAATCAGTAAAAGATAAACAATCAACTAAATCTACCAAAAACAGATGTGGCCAGTTATCCAAGAACTACTATCTGCTAAGTTGAAATATTCATCAGTGATAAATGTAAAGATAAACTCACAAAAACTAATCAATTCATGTGGCCCACAAATAAAGCTGCTTCGTTATATTGCAGAAAGTTGTAAAAATCCATAGTCAGATTCACAGTTATAATGAAGCAGATACACTGGTTATATTGCTCACCGATATAACATAGACAAAACCACACGCAAGAAGCAGGTAGCTTGCAATTTTCTGCAGAAGTATAAGCTCTTTTTTTTCTCCAGCAGACTCTGGATAAGCTCTTGTCATGACAGCGACACTGGAAAGACACCAAAGAGGGAGAGATGAAATATGTGAATAGAACAAGATAAATGTACCATTAACATCTTCCCTGAATGCTCAAATGTTGCCGGAGCTTGATGTTGTTATCCACTAGTCTATAGAAATACACAAAACACATTTAGCCACATACTTTTACCATGGGCAACAGAACAGGCTGAGCAGGAAGGTAGTCCATAGAACCTTAGTACTATAATATTAATAGTGATTTGTTCAAGGTTACCCCTAGCATTTTGTGTCCAGTACCCGTTTCAGATACTTGATACTTGGGATATGGCTATACAGTATGGATGAAACACTTGCACATCAAGAGTAAAGATAAAGGGAAAACCCCACAATCAAGGTTACATAGTCATCTTTGCATTATGTTTAAGAGCAAAAGACATCCTTACATGTTTTTGAATCATCAATTACTACCAAATGGTTGGAGAACAAATTCTGAAGAATGTATTTGAGCTAACCACGCTTTCCTCAGTGTAATTAGAGCTAGAGAAAAAGCATTGAGTTTTGCAATGTACAGAAATATTTGTTTATTCCATTCTTTAGTATCATAGAGGGAAAACTGTTCTGAGTACATTGCAAAGAAAAAAGCATTAACCCACCAGATATAGTTTCACTTAAAACTTATTTGAGTACATTGTGAATTTGCAACAGAAATTCTTACATGGTTTTTGAATTCTTTTAACAGATTAGCATGTATAGGTCTGTTTCCTAAATGATATGAAAACTTGTCAGTACATTGCCTGGGCTGTCCCAAAATAATTTGACCAATCTTTGTCCCTTCATAGAACAGAAATTTAACTTCTATAGTTTCTCTGAACTTAAAAATATAACAGAACCAATCGGAAGCATCCCAACTCACTATAATTAGCCAAAAGAGAGAAGTAATAGAGAATTAAACAATAGGAACCAAAGTCTGAATGACAATGCAAAATATTATATACGTTATTTTCCAGTACGAGAAGTCTAGCAGCACAGAGATAAGACATACAAGATCTGAAGCATACCCCTGCCTGCCCAATACTCCAAAACCTGCAAACATATTGAAGTCAGATACATAGATAAAAACGCATGGAAGTTATCACACTCTACAGACTTCGATATAACCTGACATGTTAAGCAGTACTATAGTTGTTCATACAGGTAAATATCGTTCATCAATAAATAAATACATGAAAGATTAACGATGAAATAGCTACCAGAACGAGGGCAAGAATCTAGAAATAGATCCATAAACGAACCTTCCAGAACTTAAACATGAGTTCCCATTCCGTCTCAGCAACCACCACAACTATCGCAATCAACACCGCATAACACCGAAATATCCCATCAAATATCTACACAAGTTTTCAAGCCAAACCACAACAAAACTCTCCACTTCAGTATATGCACACGACATCATACAAACCACTAAAAAGTATCAGCAGAAACTAGTGAGAATACAAATTCTTGATGCTCATCCATACTTACATCTAATTCCTGCCTGAAGGATCGAACAGCTGCGAGAACGTTGACAGCAATGCAAAGAATAGCGGCAACAGCAGTAATGACGCTGAAACATCTACAAACCACTAAGAAGGAGTCGGGTTTCCCCCTGACGCGGACAGGGGAGGATGACGAGCCGCCGCCGCCGCCACCGCTTCTCCGCGGCGTCGAACAATCTCCATCGGCGGCGTTCGTTGCCATTTTCTTGCACGATTTCTGTCTTTTCTTTCGGCTAGATTTTTCACAAATTTTCTCCAAAAAAGAATCTCTGGAGCTCTGAACAGCAAAGCATAAGCTTCAAACTGAGCTTTCTTGAAAGTTTTAACTTATTTCTGTCCAGTATTCTCTGAAACTGAGCTTTAAAAGGAGATCTTCATCGCCTTCTTGTTTCTGTTAAAGATTCATGACTGGTTAGTGAAGAAACCCATTGCCAACTGACAGGTGTCAGTTTCCTGTTGAGATGCACCGACATGAGTCGGTTAACTGAAATTTCGTGATTTTCGTTAGCAACTAGTGGCAGTTTAGGCCGTTGGTTTAGAACACGGATTGAGGAGGGAGGCACCTACTGGTCTTCTGGCAACGTTGGATCATGATGAAAATCAGTTATGAAATGCAAGCACAATTTTTTTTTCCTTTTTTCTTTTTTCTTTTCTGAAATAGAAACATCTAATCATCACAAACTATCTGCATTTTTTGTGAATAAAATTTATTTTCAATAAGGTGATTGTCTTGCGACATATACTTATTATTTTTATGCACAAAATATTTAATATTTCTAAATAATCATATTTAAAATATAGAAAATACTCTTATTAGATATATTTATAGTATATTAGGATAAGAATTCGATACGCAATTCAATACAAAGTTATTACTTTTTATCTCATTAATTTTCTTATAAATAATTTACTCTTATAAAATTTAAGAAAGAAAATTTCAAAGACACTGTATAATTCTGTCATATTCCACATGGGGTGCATAGAAAGAAACTTGTGTGTTTATAAGTGTGGGAGTTCTTCCACCCATTAGACTAGCCTTTTGGGTTGGATTCTTTCTCACATTATGGACATGACAAATTCCACTTTTAATTATTTCGATTATATCAACCAACACTACATCAAAGTAAAGCTTCATAATTACATAATGATAGTTATTTTCTTAATAAATTAGGAGGATAGAAATAATTTTATGGTGATTCTTAATAAAAATTTGAACATAACCAAACACCTATCATTTAAAATTTTATTTTTATATATATAAAAGGAGGGGATGTAGTTCGAACTTTGGACTTTCTACTTAAACGTTAAGTAATTGCCTTACCACCACCTATCATTAAAGATGATAGTGCTTCTAATTATTTTCTTGTCATACTATGGAGTGAATTTTTTTTAGTATACTATTAGCAAAAATTATATAATTAATAAAAATAACAGTCTCTTAGATACAATACCTATAAACAAATAAAAATAATTTCTATAAATAATTAAAAATAACCTTATAAAGAGAGAATAATAAAAACCCTACATTAAGCACTGAATGAAAGTTATTGCTTGTTGATTTTCTTTTAAACCACTGAAAAAGAACTTTTTTTTTTTGGAAAACAATGTTTTTAAAATTAAATAATATTTTTTATTTTTAACAGTAAATGTAGTTTGAAAATTATCTACAAGTAGCTTCTTGAAAATATAGTATTTTTCAGCTTATGCTGATTAAAATCATAAATAATAAGTCTCAAAAACATTTTTTGGCTTTGAGAACAGACCTAGATTTCTCATTTTTAAAAGGAATCTAGATTTCTTTTTTGTTTTTTTCTTGACAAGGTATCCGTCAGCGTACTCCTGCTTTCGGATCTTTTTCTCTTTCTTTCTTTTTAAGGTTTTTGACCTGTTTGGCCTTGTTTTTTTTTTTTTTTGAGTCCCGTTCAGGAAATAGCTTGAACGCACTATAAAGACGTTGTTGTTATTCTTTCAAATGAATTATATCTCTACCTCTGGGGAGTTGACCCAAGGAGGAAGCAAAGAAGCCGGACGAAAATGGAGAGCAAAGGTCCAAAACAAGAAAAAGTTGTTCTCGCAGACAGTGGAAAAGCCGAGGCTACGGCAGCTGGCAGTTCCAAGGACGGTTCCATATGTGGCTTCGAATCTCTTCATCTTCTCCTTGAAGCTTCCCTTAGTCCTCCACTTTTCCAGGTCACCTCATCTTTGCCCCACTGGAGAAGTTTCCAATTTGATCACCATAAAGGCTGCTCTTTTATTCGTGGGATAATTGACATAGTGGGATCTAATGGGCTCTCTTGATCTGTTATGTAGGAGGTTAGCCGATTGCTTATTGGTCTAAATTGCGGAAGACCTCTGGGAGCCATTACTCTTCCAGATTCAGCCAAAGCTCTCTCTTCCAAACATGACTTTGATCTTCAGGTAACCACTTTTGCGTTGCAGTTTATTAAAGTTGAAGTTGGTGGAGGTTGACAATTGTAAAGGTACCTTCTTTCAGATGATATGTTGTCTTGTTTTCTACGATGGCATCCTTAATTCCCTATATTTGTCGGTTTAAAGAAATCTTCTAATATCTATGTGATTTGTCATCGCAAAATAACATCATTTCAGTCTTATGTGAGCCTCTTATCTCAAAATTTAACAGGGATGTGATAAGTTGTTTAAGCTGTGAATTCCGGAATGCTTGAAAGAAAAAGGAGAGATTGTAACTTTTGACCATGCACTTCAAGAAAAGCCACACCCTCTTAGATGATGTCAAAAAAGAACGGGGCGCGCGCGTGCGCGCTTCTGTGTGTTATGCTTGACTTGAATGCCACATTTGCTTTACAAGAAGTGAAAAAGCTTTTTCCAAGAAAAGGAAAAATGTGTTAATTGGGACACAGCATGTGCATGAATTTGTTGAGCACAATTAAAGTCTTACAACAGGATTAATCCTCTTGTAATTCCTTTTGGCAATGTGAAGTTGCATGAAATACTTCATCTCTGTGCAGGCATATTCCTTTTGCGCTGACAAGGAGTCTCTAAGAGCACCTCGAGTTGTCAGGGTTGGTCTTATTCAGAATTCTATTGGTCTTCCAACAACTGAATCTTTCTTGGACCAGAAAAAGGCTATTTTTCACAAATTGGCACCAATTATTGAGGCTGCAGGCGCTTCTGGTGTTAATATCCTTTGCTTGCAAGTTAGTCCTGATTTCCTTATTAGGTTCTTTGTATATATTACTTCTGATATTCCGCCTATGAGGTCATTGTGTATCACTGACTTCAGGAGGCATGGATGATGCCATTTGCCTTTTGCACTCGAGAGAAGAGATGGTGTGAATTTGCTGAGCCGATTGATGGAGAATCAACACAATTTCTTCAGGAATTTGCCCAGAAATATAACATGGTCATAGTCAATCCAATTCTTGAAAGAGATATAAAACATGGGGAGACTCTTTGGAATACTGCTGTAATGATTGGAAATCATGGTAACATAATTGGGAAGCATCGGAAGGTACATCTTAAGATGATCTAGTGTTTTATTTTCTCAGTTTCCTGGTGGTGGTTGTGTTGTGTTCTGTTACAAAAAGGTTTATGATGACATTTGCAGAATCACATACCTAGAGTTGGGGACTTCAATGAGAGTACATACTACATGGAAGGAAACACTGGGCATCCTGTATTTGAGACAGCTTATGGAAGGATTGGTGTTAATATATGTTATGGGAGGCACCATCCTCTCAACTGGTTGGCTTTTGGGCTGAATGGTGCAGAGATTGTTTTCAACCCATCAGCTACAGTCGGTGAACTCAGTGAGCCTATGTGGCCAATTGAGGTATCCCTGTACTTGAACTCTAATTCATACTTTTTCTACTGGATCCATCTGGCTGTTCTCATATATCTTGAAAGACTAATATTACTTAAATTCGGACATCAGACAGGTTTCAGTGTCCAATCTTTCCTGCAAATCCCCCTCCCCTGGGTGCTTTTGGGGGTAGATAACTTAAACCTGAGAAGTGTATTTTCATAATGTGAAGCAAAAACAGAAGCTTTTGTTTTAAACTTACTCAGCAGAAGTGATTGATCAACAATGTCAAGTTGGTGTTCATTTAACTAAACTGATGCAACAATACGTGGAAAGTTTCTTGTGTATTGTCCTATATTTGCTAAATAACAAGTCAACCTTCCATATCTTTATTGCCTTTGGTTCTTGAGTGCCTGAATAAGCTACCTGTGCATTAGTTTCTAGTACTCATATTCACATCTCTGGTTGATGGTTTTACAGGCTCGTAATGCAGCAATAGCAAATAGTTATTTTGTTGGCTCAATTAATCGTGTTGGGACTGAGGTCTTTCCCAATCCATTCACGTCGGGTGATGGAAAGCCTCAGCATTCAGATTTTGGACACTTTTACGGATCTAGTCATTTTTCGGCACCTGATACTTCATGCACCCCGTCTCTCTCTCGTTACAAGGATGGCTTGATGATCTCGGAAATGGATCTGAACCTCTGTAGGCAACTGAAGGATAAATGGGGTTTCCGGATGACTGCAAGATATGATATGTATGCAGATTTCCTAGCTCGTTATGTGAAGCCTGATTTTGAGCCTCAAGTCATTTCTGATCCCTTGCTGCATAGGAGCAGCGACTTGATAGATTTTTCTGTCAGTTATCTGTAAATGAACAAAACGACGATGATTTCCTTTTAGCTATCAATAAAGATTGAAGTTGTTTTACGGTTCCCCTTCACATAATGAACCCTTCCATTTGTAGACCGGTAAACTGGGTCTGCTTTGAAATACTGCTATGGTTGGATATCAAGAATGCTGATGAAAGTTTCAGTCTTGGAGGCATGTTTTGTTATGATATGTCTAGAAAGTGAAGTAAATTATCTTCAAGTGGTGAATTCGGAATTGACAAATTTGTAAGGTCTGCAGGCAAATCAAAAGAAAATGGAATGTGATAACCACAAGTTTCAAACAATCACCGAAAATTAAAAAAAGTTGAGGCCAATGATCTTCTCACGGCTATACACATCTGCATTTGCATATTGTAGATGATGTTACATTTGCTCAACCACATGCGTTCTGTCACCCAACAATCTTCTTAGCCAGAAGCACGTGTAGTCAATTTAGGACAGAAAACACACCAACAAATATCATTCCATTAGTTGTTATACCATCAAAACTAGATTAGTATCTGTATTTTATTCGTTAATTATTGATTGCAGCACAATTACTTATCTACAATTAGTGAGTAAATAAATAATTACTTTTGCTATCACTTATGTCAATGTCATATAGTAAATATTTATGTATGTTATAAAAATAAAATATAATTTATAAATTACGCAAATAATTATATAATCAATTACCACTCAAAAAATCAAAGATTTAGATGTTTATGTAATTAAAATAAAAAATTTATAAATTAAATTTTACTTAATCTTTTTTATTCTAAATATAATATCAGTCATTACTTATTACAAAATCAACTACTTCTTTTTTACTTTTTTTCTTTTTAAAAAATATTTTTATTAAGTTATTTTTATTATAAATATAATTATTTTATTTTTTATTATATAATAATTAATAATAAAATAAAAAATATTATATTTTTTAATATATAAAAAAAACAAAAAATCATATATTTTGAAATACTTTGAAAGAAAACGGAATGATTCATGAATTACCTAACGGAATTCATCACGTAATTAACTGAGGTTGAAATTCCCCATTCTACCATCGCCAAAGAACAACCTCAAGATATTGCATCTTTCTTTTGCCAGCCTCCACATCTGAAATAAGGTTCTTATACTTAAAAAAGAAAAAAGAAAAAAAAAAACCCTCTTTATCCATTCTTCTCCCGCTTTCCTCCTCCGTCTACCGTCTGTGCTGTCCTCCCCACCCTGTTTTTACTTGTTTTCTTGTTGTCTCTGGTCATTTCTATCTATGGCGTCAATAAATCCGACCATCCTTCCGTCTTGGTTGACTCGAGCCGACCCGAATCCTTACCATTTCAATCCTGCAAACCCCCCTCCGTCTTCGCAATTGAAGCTGTTTTCTTCGAGCTTTAGTGCTCATAATCTCTCTGTTAGAAGGTTTCCCCTTTTCGATTTTACTAGGTGTCACTGTAATAACAGTGACCGGGGTGGCAGTGGCAACTTGGATAATTCATCCGACGATGAGGAGTGGAATCAGCGATGGGATACTGCGCTTCAGGAAGTGTTTCGGAGTGCGATTAAGAAGTTCGCTGGTTATCTGAACTCGTATTTTAATCGGGCTCGGCCGAGGAGTGATGGCTTTGCGGAGGGAGAGGATACGAGTGTAGTGAAAGAAGGTAAGGGGTATGGAGATGGCGTTGAAGTCTGGGGTTGGGAAAGGTGGCAGAACCATTTTATTGACATTGATGAGCAAGAGCGCATTCTTACCGTACTTAAGGTTCATTTTCCAATTTCACATTTTCTCCTTCTGTCTTCAATTTGTGGCATTTATTGCACGTCTTGTTTTTTTTTTTTAAAGTAGTTACCAGATGCTAGCTAACTGGAAAGTGAGGAACTATCCAAATTGGAGGGGCAGGGGGTGGTTGGCGGGAAGGTCTCTACATTGGAATTTCAGAGTCAGGCAGGGTTTCCTCCTCCTTTAGGAGAGCACAGCAGAAATCATAAAAAGTGAAATGGGATTTTTTATCCTAAACAATGTACTTGGCTCACTAAGAAAAATTGTTAATAAAAAGAAAACTGGGATTATAAAGCCTAAGCCCTGTGCTTGATTCATTAAGAAAAACGGTGTTTTCAGTTAGAGTTGGATTATATCTTCTCCAAGATACTGGTTATTGTTTGAGTAGTGGTAAGTGTGTGTAAAAAACATGGGATAGTGATATTATAAGAAAAGTACATCAAATCCTTGTCAAAGTATGGTGGTCATGGCCGAATGAGTATTTAGAGCATGAACCTCTTCTCCTGACTATCTGATCATGTGCATGCATGACCAAGGTGGTGTTTTTCTGTTTGGTTTGGATTAGTGCTGGAAGAGGTGGAGAACAGTGCAGGGAGTGGTCCAAGGCATAGAAGTATTAAGTCAGCATACTTTATGGTGGTTTTCATTTACCTTCTTTGGAAGATGTGGAAATGACAAGGCAAGAAGTCAAATAATCAAACTTTAAGGTGTAGTTAATGCAATTGTAGAGTACTTCAAAAACTAACCTGAATAAGATAGCTAGATGACATCCTCTTAGCACAGAGAAGCAAGAGAGAACATCAACAAATTCACATGTTGATGCTTTTATGGGTTATTATACAATTAAGAGGCCCTTGGAGTTACTCATCTTCTGTTGAATTTTCCTAAAATTGCTTTCTTAGAGGCAAGTTTGCAGCTTTATATTTGTTAGAAGATCTTCTTCATGTCCATAGTTCATGTTCTTTGAATTCCCCAATCTGTTTTAACCCCAAAAGCACTCTTGTGGCTTTAGCTTTATATCTGTGATTGCTGTCTGCGCAATCTCACAATTGCTGTATATGCACAATTGCAGAATAAAAGATCTGATGTTCCTATCAGCATAAATCAAACTATGCCATATATGCACCATATATATATACACACACCAAGGTGATGTGGTTGTCATGTTTTCAAATAATTTATCTCGGTCAATTTATCCTGAAGTGCTTCTTCAAAAGGAATCCAAAATCCATTGATTCATACCTCTAGATGAAGGAAGGAGCTTTTGTTTTTTAAATCTTGTCTCTCTCATTGTTTTGTCTGTTTCATTAGAGAGGCACCAAGTATTTTTGGTTAGCTAGGTAGTTGTGTTAATATGTCATTCATCTATTTTCTTAACTTATATACTAAAATATTTCATTCAACAGTCACAGCTAGCTCTAGCTGTTAATAAAGAAGATTATGAAGAAGCAGCCAGACTTAAGGTGGCAATTGCAGCTGCAGCTACAAATGACACTGTTAGCCAAGCAATGTCATATCTAAAAGTATGTGTTCATTTATCTTTTGTGTTTATTTCATGTATGTCTTGTCTTTTCTTTGCCTTCTAAGTTCTTACTGTTGGTATGCTGAACTTAGTTCCAAAATGCAGAAAGCATTAACGGAGGAGCGCTATGGAGATGCTGCTTTCCTGCGTGATTACGCTGGAACTGGATTGGTGAGTTCTAGTGTGAATTTAGAGGATATAGCATGTAGGAAATAAACACCTATCTCTTAGAAGTATTGTGGTCATGTCAGTTGGTTAGTAAAAGTTGTAACCATATTCCTGGCAGAGTTCCAACTTGCATGAGACCTGACCTGGGAGAAAAAGGCTCAATTCCTTGTGTCTAGTAAAAGATAAGCACTGCATGTTTGTGTCTATGCAATTCCTTAAGAAATTCAGAGTCTGGACTAGGTATGGCGGCAAAATCAGTTGCAAGATTCCCTGCAACATTTGAGAACATGATGGACACAGTTTCTCTTGTTATATCCATGTGACTGGAACGTCCAACATGGAATGGTTTTCAGGTCCATTCTTGAAACTTTGATGGGCCTGAAGTTCCTTAGTGGACAAGTACACCAAAGAAAGCAACCAAATGCTTGTAAAGAGTTCGTTTTTTCTGGGGAATGCCAATTAAATCTAGGTATATCTGTTCTAGTCAAGATATGGATGTAATTGTGTTAAATTGCATACTAACAATCTGTATGCATTGGCATAACCACCTAGCTAAATTTGATTGGTTTTTGATTCACTGATGCTAGGATGACCTTAGGAATTCGCAGGATATACAAGTTCCTTGTTCTTTTCATTTCTTGTCCCACCACTTATTTGCTAGGTAGCATGGAATGTTTCCTGAACCCCGGCATTTCAGGTGGGATGGTGGGCTGGAATTTCAGAAGATACTAACGATCCTTACGGTTGTATTATTCGCATAAGCGCAGAATATGGGCGATATGTGGCAAGGAGTTATAGTCCTCGGTAACTATCTACTTGCAATTGGAATTTGCAAATATGCTTATGAACTTATGATAACCTGTAAATTACCTTTCCCAAGAAACAGGCGTGCCCTCTGTTTTTTCATCATCTGAAGTAACTCTGCAAGTGTATATGGCTCTTTTACTGTCATTTAGACTTTTTACCATAAAAAACCAAGTTAAGCACTTGCCTTGTTAAATTGGGTAAAATATGCTTTTCTTCCTTTTTTCCCTCTTCTTTTTCCGATTATGGATATCGCAGTGTCTTGTAACAAAAGACAGGATTTCTAATTGACTATGCTTAATGGGATTCTGTTTGTTGTCTGATGGATACTGATGAGCACTATGTATGATCTCTTTCCATTGGGAATGGCTCATGAAGCATGTTGCTGGCATCTATAGCATATATTTTTGTAGTAGTTTCCGTATCATTATTATTGAGTTATTTCTCCTCATTTCTTTGTCATTGCTCTCCTCATTAGTCTGCAAAGTCCTATGTTCTCTTCCACTATTTGACACAGGAATCTTGATGGCTTTATGTGATTTGTTATCAGGCAGCTTGCGACTAGCATGGACGGTGCACCCTTGTTTGAAATATTTTTTACAACAAATAAGAAAGGCGAGTACAAACAGCAGGTGGCTTTCTTTACCCATATACTTATGCTGCACTAAATCTTGGCTTCACTGAATGTTTAAGCATCAAGAAGATTATCAAGGAATTGAAGGAGAAGATTATCTCTCTTTGAAGTTGTAGTTCACAAGAATCATATTATTTAAGCATCTGAAGCTATATATGTGGAACAATGGTTCTGACTCCTGATAGTTCAGCTCACTTTCATCTGAATAATGAGAAGAAATTGGACAACATTACCATATTTCTGGAAGTGCTAACTTCATTGATGAACTAGATTTTACTTTTGCTGCATTTCCCAGTAATTCTTTGCTAATCAGATAATCTACCGCTTCTTATGCCTTTTGCCCTTTTAGTTCTCAGCTCTCTTAAGATGATGCCAGTGCTGGTTCTTTCTCATTTATAAATGCATCTTCTTTGCATAGAAGTGTTTGAATTACTTGTCAAACACTAAAATGGGCTGCAATTTTTTCTTCATTTTTTCTCCCTAAAAGATTACTTATCATGTGATTTTAGGCTGCCTACTTAAAACGGAGGAAAGATCCCCCCAAAATTTCCGTTCCTTCCCCCAAAGTAGCAAGTCCTTCCGGTAGCTTTGACTCTCTTGGTTCAACTGAAAATGAAGGTGATCTTTTGGAAGAAACTACCGACGATACAAGCGATACTGGTGACAGGGATGAGGATTCAAGTTTTGAGAATACCTTGCGAGACCTTATCCCTGGGGTGAAGGTCAAAGTTTTGAAAGTAACAACACCAGGGAAAGTGGACAGAGATCTTATATCTAAGGTAGTTGAGCAAATAATAGAGGAAGAAGATGAAGAACAAGACTTTGACTTGGAAAGTGTTGACGGTGAAGATGATGATAAAGGTGAAAATGATGAAGAGCAAAATGATGTTCTGCTAGATGCTGATACTGGAATATCTGATGGTGAAGATCAAGGTCGAATAGCACTCAAGGTTGTTGTAGATGGCCTGGTAACAAAATTTCCCAGTGTTCTGCGTCTGGAAGACTTGCTTCGGGTGCCAGCAAGGCTGAAGAAAAAGGATCACATGTCATTTACCTTTACCGTAGTGGAAGATGACAATAAACATATGTCTATTATTGATGGAAAAGCCGCATCTAACAAGGCTAATGTTCAAAGTCAACGTAGTGCAGATCATGTGATGCTTGATCTTGCAAAGTCTATTGGCAAGGGCAGGATACCGATGAAGGTTAGACTTGTCAATTAAATGGTTATATTTGGTTATGTGCTCATTTGAGATGATTAATTGATTTGTCTGAACAACAGGTCCTAAGAGATGTAGGTGAACTGATAAATCTCACAATTAGGCAGGCTCGAAATCGTCAACCACTGTCTGGATCAACAACATTTAATCGCATTGATATTCCTGGGACATGGGACCCACTGAATGGTATTGGTTCTGGATAATATGCCTCGGATATTTCTGCTTCAGTACTATTTTCCTGTTACGTTTGCTCTGCATTTTGTGATGGTGTTCCTGCCTTTATGCACATAATCTTAACAATTGTATTGAGAAAGTTCTATGTATTCACAGGACTATATATAGGTGCTCATGGACTTTACACTTCTGAAGTTATCCAACTGAGGCGGAGATTTGGTCAGTGGAAAGAGGATGCTTGTGTGAAGGAGCCTCCAAATCTTGAGTTTTATGAATATGTTGAGGCCAAAAAATTAACAGGGGATCCTTATGTGCCAGCCGGCCAGGTAATATTGGTTTTTAAACAAGCTAGTGGTTGTTGTTCCTGTCTCTACTTACACTTGTAGTTGTGAACTAGATAATTTAGTGCTTTTGGAGAATATCCTATTATGCACCAATAGATGTGCTTGAAAGAGCTGTAATTGGCACTTTATGTGGTTTGACATTATGGCACAATATCCTTTAGTTGAGTTTCCGGCCAGTATTTCTTTTAGTAAAATAAGAGTTGAGCCCTTATTACATGTAAGTGATTTCTTTTCCTTTTTCCATTCTTCCACTTGCCACTAATAAGTGAGGAGATGGGAGTGAAAAAGAAAGAGATTTGGTGTGCACTTGGCACTAGCAGACTATATATATATATATATATATATATATATATATATATATATATATATATATATTTTGAATCAGTGTTGGAAAATAGTTATTAAATATATTATGGTCCTTATTGATTCCATGAAGTTGTGTTTGTATTCTGTTTTCTGTTACAGATAGCCTTCCGTGCAAAAGTCGGGAAGAGATATCAGCTTCCACATAAAGGAATAATTCCAGAAGAATTTGGGGTGGTATGTTGATTGCTTGTGAAATTGGATTTCAATTTCTTTGTATACTTCTGTCTGGCATTGGTACTGCAACAAGTCATTTCTATGAGTAGATTGCAATGATAATACTGTATCTGCAGATTGCTCGATATAAGGGACAGGGCAGGCTAGCTGAGCAAGGATTCCGTAATCCTAGATGGGTTGATGGTGAACTTGTTATATTGGATGGAAAGGTTTTCAGTTCTCTTTCAACTTGTGTAGTCTCTTATGTCAAAATTTTCAAATTCTTGACATGCTAATATATATATTTTTGCAGTACATTAAAGCGGGGCCTGTTGTTGGTTTTGTGTATTGGGCTCCCGAATATCATTTCCTGGTGTTCTTCAACCACCTGAGGCTGCCAATGTAAAATATCTTTGAACATAGAATTAGAGGCTGTTCATTCTTTAAAAGGTTTCTTCTACTATTGGTAAGTTCTTTCTGTTTTAAGTCATTTATAAGTGATTGTGAACAACTGGCATGCTCTTATGGACATAAGTTTATTCTTACAATTGGTTCCTTCGACAGGGCACACAAGCCTTCCAAGATTCGTTTCCGTTGTCCTTTTGCTGTTTAGGCAACTTCATTGATATGGTGAACTCGTTTAACATCAGTGACAAAGATGGACGGCCAAATGTCAGTTTTTATGTGGCTGATGTGTTTATAAGTGAGCATTGCAACTGAGGCAGAGTGGGTAAAACCAACTCCAATTTTGCTCTGCATTTCTACTAGTTGGAAAACCAACCAAGGTTTCTTGTCTAGTAGGCCTCCCATGCTGTCTTTGGTTTTTAGGCTGTTTACCTGCATGTATATATTCCTATTGCTTCTATGCTATAAAGTCATATTGAAATGATTTTCTTGTCTATGTTATAGTGAAAAGAAAATTTTATGTATTACTGTCTTTCTAGATCTATCAAATCTTTTACACCCCTGATGTGGGACAAAAATCTGATGAGCCTATTTAGAGGGCATCGTAGCTGGTTTTGGTCAAACGCTCAGCTGTTGTAATGGGAACTTAAGTTTTAAGAAAGCTCATGAGCAGAAATTCAAGAGTGAGTGGCTGTGCCTTTTATTCCTTGGGATGTTCGTTTTCCCTTTATTTCTTTCTTTTCTGTCCAACGGAATTACAGTATCCCTGAACACTTTGGAAGATTTCGGTGGGCTTTTCATTTATTACGTTCTCAGAAATGATAGCCATCATTCCAGGGCCAGACTTTTCTATCTTACTACTAGGTAGCATGAATAAAACTTGTGAAGAAAAGAGTGGTAACTCAAGGACGTTGTCACTTCTTATGATTACAAAAGATGTCTGGTCTACATGCAATGTCCAAATGACATTGTAGTACGGCACAGCTCTTATTCTTCTACTGATTCCACCCATACAAGACGAGTACACCAATACGGATATTGCAAAGATGCTGCCTTGCGAAATATGGTCTGATCATTAGACACCATTGTGAAGGTGTGGTCGCTAGTAGTAATATTTTATGCTGGATTCTTGACTTTGCCAACGGACACTTGTCTTGCTATCCTGGCACCTCTGCCCTTGGCCATGTAAAGGCCCACATGATGCATCAGCTCCTGCCAAAGAAGGAATCAGTCAATATAAGCCGCCTGCCGAAGGGTGAGTCTCACTGCTGTGCCAAAGACAAGTGCTCCTGCCTCTTGTGCAGCCGGAAGCCGTAAGAGTTTGACAAACCATTGAGGAACTCGCAAAAGTTAGAGCTTAGCAAGTGTTCAAAGAGGAAACACGGTAACGGGACCAAGTAGCTTCCTAAGCGAAGTTTTAGCATATGAAGATCGAGTATCTAAGTATTTTTATTACCTGAGGATGAGCAAGAACACCTTTTGTGTTTCTGGCCATGGAAATGGGGAAATCAAAGGTGGCACAACCCCTAGAGTACACCACTACATCCTTCAAAGGGCCAAGGAAACCACGGTTTTTGGCTGATAAGGTGGAGCATACAAAGTCCAAGACGCAGATGTCTGTGCATATTCCTACCACCAGAAGCTATAAAAAAAAAAAAATCATCAATTAGTAGCAGCGCGGCTTAGACCATTTCGTGCTACTTCAATCTAGTGGCGAATCAAGAGAAGATACTTACAACTTGCATTTCGTTCGCTTTCACCCAATCAACAAACACATTAGAACCATCCTCCTCGTACGAACCCAGAAAGCCATCATAGCAGTCTTTGCGCCTGATGGTAACATTTGGCTGATCTTTCTCTAACCACCTTAGAGCTGCACACATTTCATTATGTGGGATCACGAGCAGAAAACCTCGAATTCGATCCTATCAAAACAAGAACAGACGTACCGGGAACCAAATTGGATTCATCGGTGCCGCTGATACAGTGAGGAGGATAAGGATGTTCAGGCTTATCAGGGTGGTGGGTATCAAGAAAGGCAAGTACAGGCCATTTGTTATCGCAGAAAACTCTGGCCAACTTAGCTGATTCTTCGATCATTTGAGAAATCTGCCTGTTAGCCTCCCTTGGAGCCTGAAAAACAAGCGCAAACATTAGTGGCCAAATATATATCAGAACCATGGACTTCTCGGATTTTGTACAGAGGTGTGTTTTACCAAATTGCCACTTCCAACAGTGCAGAAGCCATTGATGATGTCTACAAGAACTAGACCAGCCTTAGCATCTTGTGATATGACCACTGCTTCCTCTTCCAGGGGGATTTCCTGCTTCAAAATATCTAATTCCTGCAATACCATCTTGAACTCTCGACGGCTACTAAATTGCAGAGCTAGCGGTGCAATATATAGAAAGTGATACCACGAACTACAATAGTCAAGGCTAATGTTTTCTACGGCTTAATCCAATCGTTACATCATTGTGCACGTCATGGATTTTCTATAATTGAAAGGGAAGATTTTGGATAAGTCCATTAAACTAGACAGTCTATCACCACGATTCATTGAATTATTGCATTCGTGTTTTTTTCAGAAGATTAGTGGTACTATCACGGGGCACTACAAAGTGGAGTGGAAATTTTATTGGATTTGCACTTTTCCATAAGAATTGGTTTATGAATTGACAAAGATTGAAATTGATCCCCTTGAGATTTTTGTTGCAGAAATGATTGCAGTGAGTGTTTGGTTACTACGTTATTGATTGATTATTAGGCGGCACAAAGTTGCAAATTCGATTCTTCGGCTAAGCTTTAAGACAAACATGCAGCTTTCCACCTTATCCCAACAATTAAGATTAAATATTGTTCATGTTGCCATATAAAAGTTCAAATTATATTATCCAAAAGTTCCACTTTCAAAGGCCAGAATTTTTGGGGCAAACGTTTATAGTACTCTAGTAAAGTGTACATAAAATATGACTTTGTTTTTCTTTGGGTAATAAGAAGATATAACTTAAGAAATCAAATTTTGTTTAACAATAATTAAAATGTGTTATGAGTTAAAGGTAATAGTTTAGTTAGTAAATACGACTAGAAGATATTAGATTCAATAATGTCTATTTTTTTCTTTTGTTTTTCAAAATTATTTGCTCGATAAATTTCAATAAATTAATTTTCATATCTCAATAAAACATATCCAACCTAAGCTGATTGAATATATATTGATAAAAAATTAATTAATTATTATCTGCTATAAAACATAAAAACCAAAATACTTAATCTATATTTTAGGAAAATGAAGCTTTGATCAGTGGCAGATAAAGAAAGCTATTTTTGGGGGGAATTTGTTCTTTAATTAGGAAGGGAGAAAATTCGGATGCATGTTTTTTCTCCTTGTTTTTCCAAAAACTGATTAGATTCTTTATGGGCCCTAATTTTAGCTCTCAGTGGGTTCCCATTGTGAAGATCTTGAGCCAACCTCACATACGGCCCAATACTTAAACCCATCAACTCTTTGCTTCCGAAACCTCCATCTTCCAAAGAATCAAAACCATGAAAGAATAGAAATTGAATTGAACCACCTCAATTGATCCACCATTTTTTGTACAAAGCCTGCAAATTGCTCCGTTGTGAGAGATCGGCCCAACGCCTATTCGCACTGCCTTGTTGGTTCATTCAGAACTGATGGCACCGTAATGCGTTCGAGAAGAAGAACGCATTCTATTAGTTCAGGCTATTTGCGGAGCTCAGCGTGAAGACAACTAGACAAGGGCACCCGGCCACTGGCTCTGGAAACAGAAATACCCGCTTCCCGAATTCCCTACCAAAGGCAGATGACACCTAGCATATCCAGTTTCCCCTCCACAAAGAGATGCAATCTTCGTCTGTATTCTTGAACCCCAGCTTGAATTTCCCGCCAAGGCTCCATCTTTTCAGGCCATATATCAGTCCTGCTCAACGCAAAAGCAAAATGGCATCCTTTCCGTCTTTTCTTGGTGGACTCAATTTGAGGGTCAGTACCAAGATGGGTGGCGATGCCTCTGGCGGTTCTTCTGATGGTAATAATGGTGGGTTTTCTACGCTGATGGATTATGTTGGCAAAGGAGGGCTTAATGTGTGTGATGACTTGGTGGTTTTGTTTGCTCATTTGGAGTACGCTTTCAAGCGAATTGCTGCTCTTGTGGCTTCCCCTTTCAACTCTAGCCTGGGGAAGAATGTTGCTATTGCCGCCGGAGGTGCTGGCTCTGTCTCTGAGAGAGATAAGCCAAAGCCTCTTGATGTCCTCTCGGTGTGTCCACTGAACATCTAGTTGTTGATCACTTAGTAATCTATTTTGCTGGGATTATCTTCTGCTTTGTTCTTCTGGCAATTTGTCTTCTTGAATCCTTGGTTAAATGTTTGCTGCGTAATTTTATGTTAATCGCATGGCTATCTCAATATGATTCTATTTCCCTCAGTGTGTTCGAAGATTTTGTAGAATATTGTTTCTTTGTCTTAGATTTCTACTATTGCAAGTCTCGATTTCCTTCTGAACCAATTATGACAATCTAAATATGTAAAGTTTTCTTGATTTAACTGCAAGTGGCTTTTACTATTTGACTCATTTCTCAGTCTCAACCACTCCGTTTGCTCATTTCAACTTTCAATTCATAAGTTCTTGGTTTGGCCTGTGAATACTGAGTAGTCATTTTCCTTTGGATGCAGAATGAGATTATCTTGTCTTGTTTACAAAGATCTGGTAAAGTTGCTGTTATGGCCTCAGAAGAAGATGATTTGCCAGTTTGGATAACTGATAATGGCCCATTCATGGTGGTCACTGATCCTCTAGATGGATCTCGAAATATTGATGCCTCTATTCCCACAGGAACAATCTTTGGTATATATAAACGTCTTGTGGAACTTGATCATCTGCCGGTTGAGGAAAAGGCAATGCTGAATTCACTCCAGAGTGGAACCAAGCTTCTTGCTGCTGGTTATGTTCTGTATTCATCAGCCACAATACTATGCACAAGCTTTGGTACAGGAACTCATGCATTCACGCTGGATCACTCGACAGGGGATTTTATTGTCACACATCCAAATATTAAAATTCCCCCACGAGGTAATCATTTATCTTCAAAGTTTTACTCAATTTAGGTTGACCTTCTAAGAAGATGGATTTTTTTACTCATACTCCATTTTATCAGGGCAAATCTATTCAGTAAATGATGCACGGTATTTTGACTGGCCTGAAGGTTTAAGGCAATATATTGATACTGTGAGACAAGGCAAGGGCAAGTATCCTAAGAAGTATTCATCTCGCTATATATGTTCTCTTGTTGCTGATTTCCACCGCACTCTTCTATATGGTGGTGTGGCAATGAATCCAAGGGATCATCTACGTCTTGTTTATGAAGCCAATCCACTAAGTTTCCTAGCTGAGCATGCAGGAGGTAAAGGCTCTAACGGTAAAGCCAGGATTTTGTCTATTCAGCCGGTCAAGCTACACCAAAGACTTCCTTTGTTTTTGGGGAGTCCAGAGGATATAGATGAATTAGAGAGTTATGGTGATGTCCAACAGAAAGTGAATCCTGGTTATGAGGTTTGATAATATGTTAATCTTTGCTCTCTCTGAGTAGATGTTGTGGAGGCTTTGAAGCATCTCAGCTCTCCAAGAATGAAGCCAAAACCTTTCCTAGCAGCAGCAGGTTTTGTCTTTATTTTTCACCATGTACAGTGCACCCAACAAGGGCCGGTTTACTGAAACTCTGGAAGAACCATATAGTTGCATTCACATTTCTTATTTCTTTTTTAACATAGTTCTCCAAAAGTATCCTATTGAATGTGCAAAAGCTGTGTTCTCTTCCCTTGCTTAATACTTATCTGTTTTGTACAGTGAATTGCTGAGCGTCTCCTTTTATAGCTAACATATTTGTTAGTTATAATGGCAACCCTTAGATGTTACATACCATTGTTGGCTGTAAACCTCCTGTTTTCTTTTGCAATCTCACTTTCTCTTTTTTGCCAAAACTTAGAAATATTTGTAAGCTGCATTAGTCACTTCCATAACAGAGTTTTTTTCCTTGATTTTTTGAGCCTCATATATTCATTTGGCTTTCCTGTGAGAGTTCCCTTCTCAAGAGATTTCATCTTGGTCATATTATTGCCATTACATTCATGTAAATAAGAGATATGGTCTCCGGTGTTAATTTTAAGGACAGGAATAATCTTTCAGAAATTGCCAGGTGAAGGCAGCCTGACAAAATTTGATATGTACCAAATCAGGCTTATTCTTACATATCCTTTCCCAACAAAGGAAGACAGGAGGAATGCCTCAGGATTCAGGATTCAGCTTAAATATGCACTGATCAGGCCTGGAATGGAGTGAGACTGCTGGCAATTATCATAAATCTCGAGACATTTTTTTGAAGGGAGAATATGATGTGGACCAATTCATGTGCTTCTCTGGTTTACTGACATGGTAAGGTTGATTTCCACCACATTCATTCATGTTCTCAAGGAAGGATCTTGAATTTTGGGAAGAAAAAATCAGAAGCACTATGATGCAGGTTACTCTGCCACATCCATGAGTGTAACATTAAAAGGATTTTGACACTGTTGTAATGCAGGTAGTCTAACGGATATATCTCCATCTTGGGATATTGTGGTCAGAAAAAAACTTTCTTGAGAAGCATGAGAATGACTTTTTTTCTGTGAAAGACATAATCTGGCATTTCCATAGGGTTGTCTTTCTTATCCTCTGCCTTGTGCTATCAAGCTAACATCTTATTTGTTACATAATGTGAATGGGAAAATGAAATTGCTGCATAGAGTTCCTTAAAAGTTTAAATATCCTATGCTGGTGTATTTCCATTTGGACCATATAATACGAATTGAGTACTAATTGCAGTAATGAAAACGATTGAAAAGAGTTCAATTAGTCTGGGAAAACAAAATGTAATGTTTGTCCAATTCTATGAGTTGTGATGCATCTGACTGGGAAAGTAGAAGGTTTTCTATATCCTTAGCTTGCTAAGTTGAACTTTCCTTTTTATTTTGTTGTTCATTCTGACAAAGTTCACTCTTGGTGTGTGTTTGTTAGCATATTGGGATAGAATCTGGTGCTGGGAAAGTAGGTTCTCCAGTATTGCCCAAACATTTTGCTTTATTTTATTCTAAAATTCTTAAGCTTTTCTAAGTTCCGAATGAACTTGTCTATGTAGCTATCATGCAGATCCTGGTTGTCAAAAACAGTTTTCATCCGAGCAGCATTCCTCCTTAGGCTCACTCCCTCTGGTTCAACCATAACCAATCTGATTGATTTGGCAACGGCATCGCGACTGAAAGAACCATCTGCATTTCTTGGAATCTCATGGCCTACTTCCTTCTCCACTAACAGCCTAGCGTTAAGGCCCTGGTCATATACCATTGGCATGAGAATAAGTGGGTGTCCAAATCCAAGGCACTCAATTATGGAACCCCAACCAGAATGGAAGAGGCATCCGCCTATGGCTGGGTGAGAAAGCATTTCCAGTTGAGGAGCCCAACCAAGACTGACGGTGCCCAGGTTTGATATGCGAGAGATAAAACCCGAGGGCAATATGTCTAAACTATCTGCGCCTTCTGGCTTTCTTAGGATCCATATGAAAGGTAGCCTTGAAAGCTCAATGGAAAAAGCGAGCTCATGAATTTGTTCCATTGGCATCTTATATTCACTCCCAAACCCGACAAACAACACAGACTTTGGTTTCTGCTTATCCAACCACTGGAAAGTTGTAGACCAGCTTGAATTAGTTACCCTGAGTCCCGCTTTTGCTACCAGTGTTGGTGGAAGGACACCAATTGGTAGTACTGGCCTCTTATAGAGTTCCTCGAGGAGAAGTATATACTCTCCCTCAAACTCCTGGCAGCTTCTCACAGCAACAAAGCTGCATCCTTCGACAAGTTTAGCCAATCGCTGGCCACTAGATAGGCCTGATTTGTCAGGAAAATGCATATTTCGGAATGCTATTGGTGCGTAGTCAGGCCTATGGGCTACAAGGGAAGAGAAAGTGATCCAATCCGGTGGCTTTGTAAATTGGTCCGCCCTTGTACGCTGTTTTCCAGACGTCATTTCACTTGGTGGTCCCAAGTAAACTAATGTTGCCGCTGTGAAAACACTGAAAAACACAGTCGGTATGCCAAATTTAGCAGCAGATTCTGGAATCCAGTGCGCTGCAAAGTCCACTAGTATCAAATCTGGCAAACTCTTTTGTAGGAGCATTTCAATTGGTTCTGCTAATCTGTCATATGCCTTCTTCAGGTATTGTGCTTGCTCTGCCTGTATATCAATGGTGGCTTCACAGTTTTCCGGCAAGCCATCAACTGATGGCAACGGGATCTCCACCATCTTTATTCTGTCTGATAACTCCAAGGGAACGCGGGGCAACCTCTGCAAGTTTCGTGGCGTGCATATGAAGGACACCTTGATGCCTTTAGCAGCTAATCTTTTGGAGAACTCGAGAAATGGCAGCATATGGCCAAATGCTAACCAGGGGAACATCATCAAGTGATATTGTTTCCCAGCCATTGATCCTCTCAGGCAAAGTGGCAATGTAATGCTCTCCATTTGCCTGTTAAATAGATGGAAGTCCGCAGCTTTAACTGATTCTCCTTTCACACTCCCGCCATGATAGCTGTTTGTGTAAAATGCGGCTTGAAAGATGGTCATCACATTTTGTGTGAGACAATTTGATTGAACCATGCTGCATGCAGGCAGCCTAACCAACCCCATACCATTCTTAATCTCCTTCCTTTGCCATCTTCTCGGACTTGTATGAATATTTTTCAACATCCCTCTGGGTTTTCTGCCGCCAGGCAAACTTTGGATGAGCGTTCCACTTTCCCTCGTTCTTGAATATTCAGCCAAAAAGGTAAATAATTAATAAAATAAAATAAAATAAAGATGACGCCGCTTCTGCTATGCTGTGTCTCTATGGAAGTGAATTTAGACGGGTCAATTAAAAATACAATTTGTACTGAAGAAATGAGGTAAAATTGTTCATCTGATCCGTGAAAGACTATGAAGGAGAGTAAGTAGGAGAGCAGTATGTTGAAAAATAAAATATTTAAGGACTTTAAAAATGCAAATGAAACTATTTAGCGGGAAAATTTGTCGAAAATCTTTTATGACAAGTTTGGTACACTTGAATAGAATTCACTAGGTTGGAATACTCTTGATTTCAAGATTTAGAACCAAGTATCATAACAGAATGATTATTCTTCGTTTTCTAACATTTAATTGTTTAACATTAGAATGGAATGAGAATTGAATATATTATAAAAAAATAATTATTTTATTGTATATATAAGGTTCTATTTGAATTATATATTTTTTTAACCAAACACACAATTAGATATCACTTTTTATCTCATAAAAAATTTATTTCTACAAAACATAATATAAAATCTCTATCAACCAAATACACCATTAAAGTTTATTTTATTTTAGTGTCTTTAACTTTGTTCAATTTGTCAATCAAGTATCTAATTTTTAAAAATTGACAATCAAGAGATTAATTGCATCGTGCGGTCAAATAATTTGAACGGAAATGATAAGGGTAAAACTATCTTTCTGCAAAGTTGATCTAAAGTAGAAAAATAAAAAATTTAAGTACGAGAAAAATGTACATGCAATTTATTCTTTTTTTTTTTTTCCCTTCCCTCCAGACTCCGCCCCTCAGCTTCGTCGTTTACTCAGGTCCAAGGTAGCGATATGCTTCTTCCCCGTTGTTGCCTCTATCGCCTTCTCCGTCTTCCATCCTCACTACCCCTCTCCTTTTCCTTCTACTCTACTTCATCTTTCCCACCCTCCTCGCGCTGTCATTCTCACGATATTTCTTTCTCCTTTTTCTTCCTTGTCGACTGCCCCCCTGTTGCTGTTGTTTCCCGCTCCTCCTCCTCCTCCTCCTCCTCCGTCTTCCTTATTCTTCCCTCTCCCCATTATCCTCTTTCCTCTTGCTTCCTCCTCTCCTTTCGCAAATGCGGGTCGTGGAACCCCTGGTGATCTGAATGGACAGCTTCCCAGATAGGAAGAACAATGGAGACGAGAAAAGAAAAAAATTGGAGCCGGCCAAGGGGAGAAGCCTCTGTCACCAAGAAAATAGTGAAAGCAGAAAGAGAAGCGTGCGTTGGTCAGAGTTGGTGGGATGATTGTGGTAGGGCTGCGGCGGTGTAGGGGAAAGAGGAGGAAAGGAGAAGGAAGAGAAGGAATTAGATGAAACGAGAAGAAGGCAGAGGAGTATAGTCAGCGGTTGTTGCGGCGTGAGAAGAGAATTGTGATTGAGAAGGGAAAGAAGAGGAAAAAAATATCCAATAGATAAATTGATAAAAAGAAATTGCATTTTTTATGATTTGTTAAATAAAATAGTAAATTTCAGTTTTTTAAATAAAATGATAATTAATATTTTAATATAAAAATTTATAAATATTTAAATTCAATTGACAAATTAAGTAAATTAAAAATATTAAAAATAAAATAAATTTAAAATTTTATTCGAACATTAATGTATTCTATGCTCACCAGCTCACGCTAATTTGGTCCAGTGCTTTTCTTTCTTTTTTATTTCCCCTAATCTAACAAAATAGGTGAACAATTTTAATTATTGGAATCTATGTTAAACTCACAGAAGCCCCTTTCTCTCCCGCCACCCATATCTCCATCACCAATCCTGACCCTAAAGAGGGCGACTCAAGAAAAGTATCCAACTCAAATCCCAAGAACTGATGCACTCTCCCTTTTGACGAAAAATGTATACAAATAGATAGAGAGATGGAAACACACTCTATTTCTCTCTTTGTTACCACCAAAAACTGCAAGAATGCAAGATTCCAACCAAAGTCACCCCGAATCTAGCACCCCTTTCCCCACCGTCAACGGTGGCCCGTCTTTGAAACGCTTGTTGAAACCCCCGCAACTTCCCCTCAACCTCCCTCCAGGCCATGTCGCTTTCCGGCTCCTCTGTCATGCTTCCCGTATCGGGGGCGTCATTGGCAAGTCCGGTTCCATAATCAAGCAACTCCAGCAAGAAACCTCCGCTAAGATTCGGATTGAGGACTCTTTTCCCAACTCCGACGACCACCGGGTTATTATTATAATTGGGTCGGCTTCAGTTATCAAGAATTTTACGCTGGATGCCAGTAAAAGAAACCAAGAAAATTCTGAACTAAGCGATCATGACGAGCGTGTGGCGGTTTCCGCGGCACAGGAGGCTGTGGTAAGGGTGTTTGAGAGGGTCATAGAAGTGGCGGCCGAAAGTGATGGTGTGGCCATGCCTGCCGGGGGATTGGTGTCCTGTAGGTTGTTGGCAGAGGCTAGTCAAGCGGGTTCTGTAATAGGGAAAGGTGGAAAAGTGGTAGAGAAGATAAGGAAGGATACAGGTTGTAAAATCAAGGTCTTAACTTCGGAAAAGTTGCAGTCTTGTGCTGACGAAATGGTGGAGGTATGTAAGGAGTAGAATCTCTTTTCTCCCAAGTTCATGTGAAGCGTGATATTAAATTCTTATATTGATCATGACTCATGAGAGTTCGGCTTCCACCTCAGAATAGCCTTGCTTCAAGTGAAACTAGAAACTAGCCTCTTTACAGTACGTTGAACTGCTTTTCTTTGGATGAACCAGCATATGAGATATGGTGCCATGGAGAATTTATCTCTAAGACTTTCTTTCTTGAGTAAAAGAAATCTCTAAGTAATCCTTAAGTTCTTTAAAAGAATAAGAAAAGAGTTTCTGCTTCAGTAGAGCCGGATGTCAGTGTGTCGTTTTTGTATTCACACTCATATGCATTTTCTTTTTCTTTGCGACTCTAGTGCATCATTTCCTATTATTTTCCACGTGATATCCAACAAAACGTTGCCATACATTCTTTTGTAGCTATTCATGAAGAAGTATGCTATGTTAGCAAAGTAGACAGCATACTTCATATGTTACTACCAACCTCGCAGAAGCCAAGAAAAGGGTATTTTCTCTAAACAAATCGTGTTGCATAGGTGGATTTCTTCCTTTTTATGTTGTTCATATGATAGTGATTAGTTGATTGCATTTAACTTTATGGATTTCTATTTCTTCCTGCTCGTGTTTCATTTCTGTCAAGTCTGAGGAATGTAAGACAGATATGCCTTTTTTAAAAATAATAATAATAATACTGAAATGTTCAACTTTTCGTTTCCTCTGCTTAAAGTAGCCGCATCATTAGATTGCAAAATCTGGTGAGAGTTTAGGTGAAATGTGAATGATAGGACTTAGCAGAGTAAATTCATTATTTTTCCACCAGAAATAGGTGTGATTCTGTTTGCTAATTTCCTAACTTTTCCTCTTCATTTCTACTAAGCATTACTTGGATAATCATCCTTCGGCTCCTTGGAAGGGGAAAAGACATATAGCTCAGAAAACTTAGTTTGAATTGTACATGGTTCAAAAGAATCCAACTGAAATAGTGTGAAGTTGTAAATTGGTTATCTCTTAAAAGTATACCATAAACGTACACATTGTTCTCAATTTAATGAATTTTGAAACAGTATCAGCCATTGTCTCAGATGGATATTGGCAATTTTGTTGGCAGATTGAAGGCAGTATTTTGGCTGTTAAGAGTGCGCTTGTTGCTGTAACTAGTTGTCTGCAAGATTGTGCAACAGCTATCGAGAAAGCAAGGATGGCTGGGAGCATAAAATTTGAAGCAGTTCCACAACAGATTTTAAATGATCCACATGGGGACTTTCCTCGACAGAGGATTTCAGTGCTACAACCTATTGTAGGAAGCTCCAACAATTATGCCTTGGGAGATCGCCCTCTGTCGGAAGGAGGCAGGATTCCAACCATGGAATCAAAATTACCTAAGCTAGAAGTTGTCTTTAAGATTCTTTGCCTGAATGATAAAGTAGGGGGAGTGATTGGCAAAGGAGGTTCAATTGTAAAGACTCTTCAAACAGAGACAGGCGCCTCTATTAGCATTGGGCCTACTATTGCTGAGTGCAATGAACGATTAATAACTATTACTGCAATAGAGGTTTGTTTTGGTTTCATTGATTTCATACTTATGGATTCTCATAAGTGGTTATGTATTAAAATTTTGTTCCTTTTAATGCTTTCTTGTCTAGAGCCCAGATTCACAACAGTCTGATGCCCAGAATGCTGCCTTACGTGTTTTCGATAAGTTTATGGATGCTGGCCCTGAGAAAGGGGTAAATTTAGGTTCAAAAGCATATCATATTTCGCTAAGACTGGTAGTCCCATCAAACCAAGTTGGTTGCTTGTTAGGGAAAGGAGGTGCAATAATATCAGCAATCCGGAAGATTACTGGTACTGGCATATGGATTATTGGTGGAGATCAACTGCCTAAATGCGTTTCAGAGAATGATGAAGTAGTACAGGTTGATGATCTTTCGCTATACTATGTTGGACCTCATGAAATTACTTCATTTTCATGGAAAAAGACATTAAATTAGTTAATCAGATAAAGTAATGATGTAAACATAATCCATTCCTGTGGCTCTTCATTTTTGCTCCGCCCCCCCCCCCGCCCCCCCCCCCACCCCCAAAAAAAAAAAGAAGGGAAAAAGTTTAAAATATGAAAGTTATACCAAGATTTTTACTGTAGTATTATATTAGAGGATTGGAGATATTTATCCAGTGAAATCTGAGTTTTCCAAAGAACAGAAGTTAATAAATACAAAAGTTGTTTGTTTCTTATTTTGCTACAAACAAGAAGATCTGTGTAATTTATCGGACTTTGGATATTAAAGAAACTCTTCACAGAGTGTTTAGGCATGACTTATGTTTGAGAAGTTCAACATTTCTTATTTTCATTTTTCTTTTAATTTGTGTGGAGGAAAGAAATGCAGTACAGGATTTCAGCTTTTTTTCAGTTTCAGTTTCTTAAAGTTTATACTTACCATTAAAAGTGGGGTTTGGGAACTTTATTTTTCTATGGTGGATGATCAGATACTTAAGAGATTACTGGTTCTTGTTTGTTTGTCAGATTACAGGTGAGTTTGGGAATGTGCGAAATGCTTTACATAATGTCACTGGTAGGTTACGAGATAACTTCCGCGTGACTAAGTTGCCTTCATCATTTATAAATGATAGTCCCTATGGAAGAGTAAGATATCTTTCCCAGCTGGGATTTCGTCCGTCCATCAGTGTCCCTCAAAGTCTCAGTCAGCATAATACTTTGATGCAAAGTATGGAAAATCTTGTAATTTCCCAGAGTGTAGATCGTTCCCCATCACCGAGGCTACAGACATCTCAGGTTTGTGGTGAAGCAGTATTGTCATTTTTATGCTATGAACACTGGTGATTTTAGTACTGTGATTGTCATTCTTGCTTTTATTACTATTATGATAATCATCATGACTACTACTTATTATTATTTGGTCAGAGGGCGTGTGTATAGGACGTATATCTGTCGAAGATGTAACTATTATTTTCCTCTTGGTTGGCTCAATCTTTCTTCTGTGTGGTGGTTTGATTGCAGCTAGAGCTGGGAGTAGATCAAAGGAGTGTAACTGATGGGAAGGGATCGACTTCAGTTAAAGGTGGTTTGGAACTCGGCAGGTCTGTACCGTAAATGGTTCTTTAGAAAAAGATATTGATTCACTTATCATATTGTTATTTGTAGATATAAAGTCAGATGTTACTCTCAATCATAAGAAAGCAAAAGGATGACCAGGAAAAGATTATTGCATTCAATCAAACCTTTTTCGAATTTCTTGGTCTAGGCTTCAGATGACTTATGCAAGAGTAAATTAAGCTGTTGGCTCAGCCTCCATATTAAAATGATCTCTGTCCTGCTAAATATTCCGTAAGCTTTAATGATCAGAAGCCCACTCAACAATAAGGTTTCAGTTGCTGCTATAAATATTGTGGCGCTTGCAATATTTCAAATGATTTATCATGTAATGGTTTCTCTGCGTATAAGCTTCTTTTCCTTTTCATTGCAGAAATCACATGTCCTGCCATATTCTACTAACTAGATGCCTTATTCTAGTCTTGGTTTTCAATAAGAGAAAGAAGAGAAAAAGAAACTCGTGATACTGTTGCCTTCTAGAACCTGTCAAACAAATCCCTGATCTAGGTTTTATATTAGTCTCACCCTAACATAAAGAACTAGGATACATCTGTCATTTTGCTTCATCTTTATCCTGCATCAGTTCAATTCAAATTGAGTTATGATTTTCATATGATGTATGTGGCTTCATTTAGTCTTCTGCTACTGACCTACATTGGTATGCTAGTCTTACTGAAAAGATGGGATTTTTCTTCTAGTTGTTGCATGAAAATACTTTTGGAGTCTTCTTATTTTCAAACTTCTTGGAATTCCTCAACTGTGTACTCTCTTTTTCTTAATTTTGTGAGGCAAAAGATCTCTCTCTTGAGGTTTAATATCTCTGGGGCACTGTCAAGTCCCACAAAATTCTCTATTATTTTTTTGTTTCGGCTTCTTGTATTTTTGTATACTTATACCATCTGTTTTGGTGACCATTCCAGCAATATAATCCTATCTCAAGTGAGTTATCTAAACAAAAAGATTTGTTGAGAACTTGACACACAAATAAAGATAGTAGCAGCAACTGTTTGTGATGGAGTCACAACATGATTTGTTGAAAGAATAAATGGAGATAACCCATCTTGTGCTAAATTATTCACTAAACAGTCAGTTGTTGTTGATTTGGTGTTTGCGGTGGCAGTAGGTCTGCAATTGTGACCAGTACGACTGTGGAGATTGTAGTTCCTGAAAATGTTATCGGCTCTGTTTATGGGGAGAATGGTTGCAATTTGGTTCGTCTAAGACAGGTGGACTTCTTTTTCCCTTTTATTCCCTGTATAGTTAAAAAACTACTTTAGTTTCACAATTTTGGGCTATGCATCTGTTGGTATTTATCTTAGCATTTTCGCTTTATGCAGTACAATATAATTAGTATAAACTTCTTGTCATACAAAATGAAGGCCAGAGATGCGTGGCCATGGCTTTTTTTATCCCAAAATTAAGGGGGGAGGGGGAGGGAGAATAAATTGAACTCCTACAGAAATTATTGGCTGTGATTTGGAGAGAAATTATACATAATATTCCATGGAGTGAGAAATATATTGATGATCTGTTGTATTGAATAACAAACCTTAAGGTACCGGGGAGAAAGGTATTTGAAAAGCTTTGGATGTGTAGCAGATAGCTTTGGATCAGTTGGATTTATTCGTAGATGTTGTCATGTGCCAATTCTCTCCATATGGAAATAGTGGATAAAATCTGTGTAATAGTTTATCACCAAAAAGGAAAAGGAAAATGAAAGAAAATTCTCTATAACAGGATCTGTAGATGTTCTCCATTGCTTCTTTTGCACACGAGCATTTGATCCCCCAGCAGATTCATTTGTTGTTGCAGCATCATGGAACTGTATTGATGTTCCCAATCCATAACATGTCCAACATTATCATATCTTTTGGCGTCTGATTGTTGGTATGTGCATTTTGAATCAGATTTCAGGTGCAAAGGTTACCGTGCATGAGCCAGAGCCAGGTACAACTGACAGAATTGTCATCATATCTGGTTCTCCAGATGAAACACAGGCAGCACAGAGCCTCCTTCAGGCGTTCATATTGACTGGATCATCATGAAAAAGGATATTGCAAGTTTCTCTTTCCTGACCCTTTTCGCTCTGGGGAGAGAACCAAGGGATTAGACCAAGAGAGGGGGGAGGGGTCTCTTTTTAGCTCATTTAGGGAATTCAGCTTTGTACATTAGACTTCACTTAGGCCTCCTTTATCCTTGATATCATCCACCAGTTCTTCCTTCCCAGGAAGGAATTAGCGATGGCAAAAGACGGTATCATTTTTGAGGTGCGGAAACTCCAACAGTTGACAGTGTATTTTGGTTTTTAATCTAGGCAACTGATTGATATTATTTGGAGTAACATCTCCTTCAAATCTTAATAGGTTTCTAGACTGAGTGAACTTTTTCCTCGAATGTGCTAGCAAAATAGATCTTCGCCAGTTAGTTTCACGTTCAGATGATCTTCTCATTGTCGCTTTAGACTACTTGATTGCTTGTTCCCTAATCTCTTGATGGCAAGAACCTGATCCGTGTCTTCAAATAAAAGAAAATTTTTGAAATCATTGTCTTTCAGCAGTTGATTATGATATACTTTTTTTTGTAATCTAGAGGCTACTCTGATTACAAAAAGAGAGGACATTACCGGAAAGTTCTCTTAATTCTTATTTGTTAATTAGGCATTCACAGGACAGGTAAGCCATGCGAATTCCAAGCATGCAACTGAAAGAAAATCAAATGGCCACTAGTGTAAAAGTTGGCATTCTTTTCATGAAATCTATTAATCAAATAAACATTGAAGGGGAAGAACTGACTTCCAGAAGCTTTTAAAATATACGCACACTCAATCATTACCTCACACAACAATAGTGAATTAGTGTCCACTCCAAAAGCAGCTTGGAGAAAGATGGCAGAGTAAGCAACTCTACGCAACTGCCTCAGAAGTTGCAGCTGCAGGTGTTGGTTTGAGTATTATTTCCACATTGTCATGAACACCTTGCAGCAGTAACTCACCATCATATGTCAAAACTTTACGCCTCTTTGCAGCCCTCAATGTCCCAACAAGTGCTTCAAAGATGTTTGCACATTTCTCATCGTTAAACAACACCCCAAAGGTTACCTTAAAGATTAATTCGTCAAAGAAGCAATCTTCAATACTATATAAAATATCCAAGAAAATTTTCACATAAAAAGCGGTGCCCAAGAGACCCTGGTGCACCAAACATGAACACAACTAGCAGCAGAAACAGGACATTTGGATCATGAACACAAGTCCAAAAACTTCCATTTTCCAGCAGCAATCACCTAAAATACAGTGACTGCTGAAAACAAAATCAAATGATCTTTGCAGTAACTTCTACTGAGATATTAGGAACTACATAAAGACCATCCCTAGCCACATGTCTTTACCACTTCTGAGTCCTATATTCGGACTGTCCGAGCTGAGTATGTTAATGCCATGAGCTTTCCGTTCAATAACGGAATACCTAATTTTAACTTTATTACTCATTTGGAGTTCATGTTTCTATTCCTGCTCAAAAACAATATTTGATTAGTGGACAAATAGCTTTAAGGGAGATTTCGATAAAATGGCAGCAGGTGTCATCATTTTCATCATCTTCTTTATACGCTGCAATTCTAGTGAAGGCACACTCTTGAATAAAGTTCCATCAACTCCTTACATCATCTTAACATGATTCTTGCAACTTTAAGGTCCAAAGCCACGAAATTAGCATTCTTCAAAATGTTTGCAGTGCCGTAAACAACCCAACTCTTTATTCTATTCAAACATAATAGACTTCCATTTTTCCAATTCTTAAGTCATCTTAAGTCAAAAAGATCTCTTTGCTCCCTCAAGTACTAAAAGAACACTGATCAAAGAGCTCCCTGATGTCTTATTCTTCTACCTAATAGCAAAAAATTGTTTCCTAAGACTTTTCCAGCCTGCAATCCTGAATGACCTGTTAGCGTTTATGGTCTAAGCAGTAAAAGATTTTCCAGTATCAAAAACATCTTAATTTGCCGAACCTTCACTGTGTCGTTTGTGCATGTCTTTCTGTTTTCAAACCATTTTTGCGAAGTTTAAGAAGAGCAGGTTTGAAGTAAAAAATGATTTGCTTTTTCATATCTAAGAAGTCTAAAAAGACACAAGACCAATTCAAGTGATACAGTGAACTACTCACAATTAGGTTCTGTATATACACTAGTGAATTTCACATGCAGATCAGAGAACTTTTGACCTATTTGCAAAAAGGCCTTTATTTGTTCACTGATAGAAAGCTTTTCACTTGTTCAGCTGTATCAAATATCCATTTGATAACAAAAAAAATTATCAGCTCTGAATGGATTTAATCATCCAGATAAATGTTCCCATTACCACCTAAATTAATCAAGAAGTTCTCCTTTTAAATTCTTGACTCTAGGCCTGAGCTAGAGGGACAATAACTCAAACAATCTATAGGATCAGCAGTTTCAGTTAAATGCCGTGGATGCCAAAAACTAACCAAAGGCAAAAAATAAAAAGTCAATGTCGAGTTAAGAGAGCTTTGGAGCAGCAAAAAGGGTAAAACAAACGTATGAATCCATAACTAAGAAACAAGGCCAATTGATGCTACTCCGTCAAGGTCACACATGATCAAAACTAACCCCTGAAACTGCATATTCATTCCTAATCCAGAAATTCCAGAAATAAATCTTTCAAAGAAAGCCCTTCAACATTCAAAAAGAAAGAAATGTAGAGATTCAAGAATCCATTATCAACAAAGGAATTCTTGCTTGAGTTTGCACTGGTCCGTGCAGATTCACAGTACGGGAGAAAGATAATGTAGGATACCTTAAAAGAGCCATCGTCTTGGGCAGTGCCAAGTCTTTTGATTTCCTCTTTAAGTCGTTCAACCTCCTCTTCGACGTTCATGGTTTCACTTTTTTCAGTTGGAACAATGGATATCGGATCCGCTTCAGCAAAATTATTTAGGGCCCAATTGAATTGAGGAAGAGGAAGAGAAAGGAAAGGACAGTAATAAAGAGAGAAAGAGAAGGAGATGAGTCATTATTTGTGGTATTTGCATAGTTAATAATTGAAAAAAATAATTATTAATATATATATAATAAAAATAATTTAATTATTTCAAAATTTTTCTTTAAATATGATCTTTTTTTTCGTTCATTTTTTTTATTTTGGACAAAAGAAAGACTGTTTTTTTAAAATTAAAATTAATTTCTTTATTCTCCTCTTATTTATTTATTTTCTTTTATAACAAATTAATACAAACACTAAAATTAAAATCCTTATGCCTCTCCTTTTCTTATTTTCTTTTAGTTCCATCAATACTTTTTTTTTATAGATAATTACACGGGAAAGGGAAGAGACAGACCACATGGACAGCCGGACGCAGCAGAGCACAGAGGAGAAAGAGAGGCAAGACCAAGAGGGACCCACACTCTCACAACATCCAGGCAATTACTGACTGGAAGAGGAAGTGTGTACTCTTATGAATTGCTTTTAAATTCTACTCTGAATCTAATATGGGACTATCTCAGTTCCATCAATACCAACTACCTTAATAATGATAGAAATAGGAGAAAGGACTTCTTCAGGTCCCGCTAACCTTTTTCCCTTTCCCTTTCTGTTATTTTTTTGTGGATAAGGTTCCAAAACAATTTTACGAGGAATAATGGAAAGAATATACCTTACCTATAATAATTTTAAAAAAGAAAGAGCCACAGTTAGAATAAATTCGCACATCTGTATCTAACTCCACACCCCTTGTATGGTATCATAACTAGACTGCAGTAACCTCATCTTCTTTACTTGTAGAGTCAATCTTTAACACAGATTCTACATGCACGAAGGACGATTAAGGAAGGGTCGAATTGACACCTTTGGGTTCATCAAAGAGAACTTTTTTTTTTTCTTTTGAGACAAATATCAAAAAAAAAACTTTTTTAATTAAATTATTTCTATTAAATTATCTATAAAAAATAAATGAATCTTTGTTATAAGCGATATTTTAGAAAATAATGGAATTACAATCAAACAATAGTAGTTTTTTACAATTAACAGTGTATGAGAGGTGAATTTATTTTTAGTATTATCAAGCTTCAAGGGCATCAAGTACAATTCATAATGTAGAAAATTCGATTATGATGAAAATTTTAGTAGAATAATAAAATACATTATTTTATGAAATCACTAGGGAAAAAAAACTCATGCCGTGCATGGAAAATTTTTCCTTATAAATTGTTCTACTCAATGTTATATACCATCAATTTCAAAATTTTTCTTTCGTTAAATAAATTCAATATATTTTTCCAATATTATATAAGATTTCAGTGAATTGCCCCAACATCATCCGAACTTCAGCATACAAAAAGAAAATTTTACGATAAAAATCTCATAAGAAGGTATCTTCTAAGATAAAGAAACACATTTATATGATGTACAATACTACTGTTAGAATATTTAACAAAAATATTTAATTAAAAAATAAGTTCCTTCTAAAAAATAATTAAAAACAAATATTTTCTTTATGTTTTTCTATTTTCTTTTTTAGAGATAAGATTTAGTATTCGTCGTTCTCAATAGCATAGAGATTCTTTTTTTTTTCCAAACAAGGAATTGATATTTATACTTACATATATTAATAAAACACTTTTACTATCTTTTCTCCTCTAAAAGCTTTGAAGTCTTTATTTTTATTTTTAAAATTTTTAAGTTTTCTTACCAGGTATAAAATTTATTATTAGTTAGAGTTTAAACTTTTAAATTTAAAAATTATAATTCTTAGCTCTACTTCCCCAATTAAATTCCTTAATTTGTTGTTTTTCATGTTTACCCTTTCTACATCTTTCATGCTTGCCTTTTTTTATTAGATTATATACACTAATATATATTTTAAATTATTTTAATATAAAATTATTAAATTTTTTATTTTCTTTGGTAGGTTTTGAAAATTTATATATTTCAACAACTTTGTTTTGATCACAAACCTTTTTCTTTTTTCTTTGAGTGGATGATTTAGAAATATTTATCTATTTAGTCATTTGTATCTAGTACTCTAATTTGATTTTTCACATGCTAAAATTTAATGACAAAAGTGTCTAATTTCTAATTGAAATATTATGTATCAGAACATGCATGACTTTGCAATATATTAGACATGAAATGTAATAATTGATAGTTTTTAATTTTTTTAATCTTTTTATCAAGTGAATTAAAAGAAAAAATAATTTTTGTAAAGTATAATAAGTATAATAACACTATAATTTCGTTCTAATGGATCAAAAAATAAAATTTTTTGAAAAAAATTTTAGCAATGTTTTGGGAATTTTTTAATTTTGAAAAAAATCTTTCAAATATTTAGTATAAAATACTAATATCTTTTATTTTATAAGTTATTTATTTTTTAAGAGTAAAGAGAGACAGGGGAGGGGAATGAGATTTTAATATTCATTATTATTTTATTATAAATATATTATATTTTTCTTAACATATGCTTTCTTTAAGAATTAGTATAAGAATATCACAATTAAAATAAGTTTACTTTGAGGTTCTAGTATTAATGAATTTTTTATTTTAAAATTTTTTTGAAGGGATGAGTTTGGAAAACACAAAAGAGTTTGAAAAGATTCAGTAAAAAATAAATAAATAAAGATAAGTAAATGTGACATATCAATATAAAATTAGTACTTTATAAATCAATAATATTTTTTTAAATATTTTTAATTAAAAAATATCAATAATTTTATATAATATAAATAGTTTACACTATCGTATTTGGCAAAATTTTTCTAAACTTACTAGTTTTTGTTGTAATAATTTAATTTTCGATGGAAGGAGTAGTATTAAAAAGAAATTGAACTAGATATTATAGTAATTTTTACTCTTAAAGATTTGATCATGATAATATTTTAGGAACATTTTATAGTTAAAATATAGTTAGTTATTTTAAAAATATATTAGTATTACAATTATTGTTTAAATATTTAATTTTTTATTTTTATAAGTAACTTTATAAATTAGTGTTTGAAGTTTTAATTATTTCATCCTTTATGCAAGTATCCTCACCAAGCAAATTTAAAATTTTTTTTCTTCAAAGAGCTCATAATTTTTTCAAATATTTGATTTCTTTTATTTTTAATTTTATAAGTAATTTTATTTAATAATTAAAATTTTAATTATTTCACATTTTGTGCAGCTATTTTTCAAAATTTTTTCCTTTTTCTTCAAACAACTCATAGTTGTTTATTATTCGATTTTTTTTCTTTCTGATTTTAATAAGTAACTTCATAAATTAGTATTTAAAATTTTAATTATTTCATTCTTTGTGAAGGTAAGTTGAAGTGTTTTTTATTTAATTCTTTATTTATTTAGAATGAAAAATAAATAATGTTAATAGTTTATTATTATTTTTAAATACACATAATAATAGGCATAAATATTTATTTTTATAACTTATTCTTACTATTATTTACAATTTTTTTTAAACGAATAATTTTTTTATTAAATATATAAATTTATTTTATCGTTATAATTTTTTAAAATATATTTCGCAATTATTATTAAAAATAAAAATTTATATTATTAAATATAAAAGAAAAAATTTATAGTGTCAAGTTTTAGGCAGTAGCTATTGCCCAAAACAGCTAGTAAATATTTTACCACTTCACATACCAAATTAACAAACAAGAAGGGAAGCTTTGAAATTTTTTTTTTTTTTTGGTGAATGGGAAGCTCTGAAACTGCCTGTAGCTTCCACGGCTCTAAATGTGGGGATCAATCCAGCTTAGAATTTACAGACTTCCAGTGTTTCAAGTTATTATCTTCAAGGTTCCACGAACAAAATTTAAAAACTGGCGAATTATTTATTTTTATGCTCTTTTATTATCCGAGGTGGCGAGCAGGCAGCAGTAAATTAGAAATAGCAGAGACACATCGTCAAGCCTTGTTGTACGGAACCAGCAGTAGCCATGAACGACGTACAACACCAGCAGCAGCGCACTCAACAGAGACAGGCTGGGTCCCACCACCTCCAGGACGAGGAAGAGGATGACGTCGCCGGAAGTGGAGGAGGTGGTGGTGGTGGTGGTGAAGAGTCTGCGGACAATCCTCAGCCTCATCATCACGCTCACTCTCACACTCACTCCCAGATCCAATACGACGCCGACCCTCATTCTCACGCGCTACACAACGGCGGCGGAGGAACCACCATGGACGCGGCGATGAATGGCGTTGACGGTGTCGGTCAACATTCCATGTATGTGCCTGGCTCCGAAATTGTTCCACCTCCGGCTGGTGGAGGTGGAGCCGACCAGCTCACCCTGTCGTTTCAGGGCGAGGTCTATGTATTCGACTCCGTTTCTCCGGAAAAGGTCATTTTTACACTTTCGGAGCTTGAAATTTATATATTTGAATATGGATTTTGCTTAATTTTATAAAATTGCGTCCTTCAATTGAGGTAAGAAGGTAGACGAAAAAATGTTAGGTTTTGTTTTTTATTTTGCCCAACTATGTGATATATGCTTTTGATTATATTTTCAGTGCTGCCTCCAAAAATAATTCGTTTGCATGGATACTTCTATACGTCCCGGGTCTTAATAGCCTGGGACTCGCCTAAATGTCAAGTTAGGCTTAAATGGACTGGGACCAAGAATTGTTAATTTTAGTATTTAAGAAAGAAAGGTTGATATGTGAGCCCCGGTGACTTCGGAATTCGAAAATTATGCAGCTTGTGTCTCTGTGATTTCCTTCGTTTTCGTTTTGTCATCTCGCGGAGATGCAGTATGTTGTATAAGGGTTTTGTTTTTGTACATTACAATTTCCGCCAGTCATTGGAGATTTCTTACAATTGTGCATCTGGTTGTATATGCTTGGTTGTAACATTACTTAGTTATAGCCTTGTGGGAATATAATATGTATTTTTGGTTGCTGATCCAGGTTCAAGCAGTGTTGCTACTCTTGGGTGGTTATGAAGTGCCTGCTGGTGTTCCCACTGTTGGAGGAATACCTGCTCATAATCATAGGGTACTTGTGTTAATATTCAAATATACTAGATGCAATATGGAATTACTTTATCATTGTTTAATTGTCTATCTGGAGATTTTGTAGAATTTGGCTGAGTTTCCTGGGAGGTCAAGTCAGCCTCAAAGAGCTGCTTCTTTGAATAGATTCAGGGAAAAAAGAAAAGAAAGATGTTTCGATAAGAAGATTCGTTATACCGTGAGGAAGGAAGTTGCACTAAGGTAATGAGTTTCCTCATACTTAGAATTATGTTTCATCTTTGGACATCTGAATCAAGATCATATTGGAAAATGGAAATTCATGAAGGGCTATCATTGTACTGGTGGAGGCTGGCCAATTTCCAACAGTCTTATTCCCCATATGTTGTTTGTGTCTTTTTGTTTTATATTTGTCATGTTCAGATCATGAAAGACAGTGTAGTGGGAATGAACTCTTGTTATTCATTCCACAAGGTCTGTCAATATTGGAAAAAGCACTGGTATACCCAAATTACGTGAATCTGCTTCTCTAAGTAGAACTATTGTAGGGCAGAAAGGAAAACCAAAAAATGCAAGTGAAACTATTGCTTACAGTTTAATTATGTGCGCTTTAGTATTTTCCCAGTTTAAAATCTAAATGCATTAACTATTAGCCTTTTTTTGGGCAGGTGGGGGGAAATAGTTTACATGTAAACTGTAAATAATAGCTTACATTAACTATAAGTCACTCTTGTCGTAGTTTGAGATGTTCTGGTTTAATCTGTCAGGATGCAGCGGAAGAAGGGTCAGTTTACATCTTCCAAGTCTATTTCTGATGAAGTTGGTTCGTCATCTTCGGATTACAACACAATGGCTGGCCAAGAAGAACAGGAAACTTCGTAAGCATCAAAGACCCCCCCCCCTTTCTGTTCCCCTCCCCCCACATACACACATCACAGGCCTGGCAACCTTTTTTTCTATGGTGTCCCTCTTTGAATCTCCATTCTGCAGCTTAATTTGGTCTTTCACTTCTTTTTTAGCAGCATGCAGTCTTCTAACTAATATATTTGAGTTAGATTGTTGCTATTATGTTGGATTTATGTCATTGATTCATCTTAAATTTTCATCTTGTAATGGATAGGTGCAAACATTGTGGAATTAGCTCAAAGTCTACTCCCATGATGCGTCGTGGACCAGCTGGCCCAAGGACACTATGCAATGCATGTGGGCTCAAGTGGGCCAACAAGGTCCGTTTACATGTTGAAGCATTAGCTTGTTAAGTTTAGTTTTCAGTTTTCAAAAGCTCTGCTGCTTTACTGCACATTGCATCCACAGGATATAAGGAAATTTTTACTTTTTGCGGAGATTCACTTATCTGCGGTCTTATTGAGTTGGAGATGCCCAAAAAGAAGTGGACCCCTTATGTGTTTAATGTAACTTTTTGCTTGGCAGCCTAAATCTGTTATATGATACCACTGCTCACTCTGAGCTCCTATTCTTGGCGTTGTGGTCCAATTGAAATGTGTTTTCATTATTTTAATTTTCCACCAATTCTCTTTGGAAATGGAATGTTGGAGAACCCTGTTACCTGCATGAGTTATACTACTGAGATTAATGCCTTAGCGTGAGTTTTGGCCATCTGCACTTTATTTTTCCTTCTGAATAAAGTTTCCAAAAGTATAATTGATTGCCTACTCTTCTTTCAGAGACACAAACATTTATTGTTATTATTTTTGCTCCTGATAAATTTCTCATTAATGTATTCTGTTAATTTATTGATTTGTTTCTTCTTTTTCTCAGAAAAAATATGTTGTAGGGGAGAGGTACTACATCTTCTGTTAATTTTCACAAAATTGCACTTAGTATTGACTTTTGAGTGAGTAAACTGGGTTGGTAGGATTCCAGATTGCTTCAAAGAGTCTTGTGTGTAAAAGTGAAAATATTTATTGTTCTTATGCAACACAGATAGCTACTCTTCTTGGTCTGTGCATGGTTTTGGAAGAAGAAGTTGAGGCAGAAATTTAGGTTGTTGTACCATTTGTTTCGGTGGATCTTAAGAAACTGGTCCATACTTTGGGTTAGAGGATAATTCTCCTCTCTCTCCTATAATTACAGATTGAGTGATAAAGCTATCTATCAAGAAAACATAAATTGTTTTTTGTAGGAGAACCTAGATGCTTTATTTTCTGGCCTGAAGGAATGAGGAGTGGTTAAGTGCAGAACCCGTTTTAGGTGGATAATTGAACTTGCTATTTAATGGTCGATGGTATCTATTAGACAAAGAATGATACAAGTATTGCAAAACTAGGTTGCTCGGGATATTAGACTTTGCTAGTGAAACTAAGTTGGATTTATTCATCCCGGGCGATAACTTCTGCTCTCTTCCTTGAGTCACACAGGGTTTGAGTCTATGATATTTGATCAAATTATCTGTATTGGCACTCTAAAGAATTGTACATTCATGCTAATACTGGTTTTTCTCCTCGTTAATGCATTTTTCTTTTGAAGTGATTCTTCAGATATTCGTTTGTTTTTTGTTTCAGTTGTCCTTTGTTATGAACGCGATCTTGTGTTAATATCCATGAACCCGTAGTCGATTCCATTACACCTAGTCAGTTTAAAATCCTTGGATAGGTAATCTTGTTTTCAAGCATATAATGCATGTTGGATCATGCAGGGAATATTAAGGGATCTATCAAAAGTACCTTCCGCTGGAACCCAAGATCCAACTTCGAGAGGTAGTGAACAGGTATCCGTCACGTCATATTATCATAACTTCTCTTCATTGACTATGTATTTTCCTTCTTTCTGAACAAAGTGATCTTGTATCAGAGTCTACAGAATCTTAACTGATATCCACGTGTTCATTGCCTTTTCACCAGAGTAATGGCGAAGTTAATCACTCGGGTGCAGCAACTGCTGCTGTTGACGTAATCACTTCATCTAATGGTGACAACTCTGCTTTGACTGCTGAACGGTGAGTCGGTCTCAGCCGAAGGCCATCATGCCAATGCGAACATTGAATTAAGGCGTGTAATAATTCCGAGGTGTCTGTGTAATATTGCGAGACGTCATACAAAATGTATATATCGGGGACTGTATTCTTGATGGAGAAAAAACATTGGAGCTTCCCCTTCTCTCTCTCTCTCTCTTTTTTCTTTTTTTGTCCCCATATTTGTAGCTCGTGTCAGTTTTTTTTTTTTAATTTTATATCCGTTACAGGATAGACATGGAACTACTGACTGGAAAGTGATGTTGAGTTGATAGTATGGTTAATCATCTTTTTAGCAAGCCAAAATATTAGTTTGTGGTGACGTGTTTTCTTTATGGTACGAAGGTTCAACAAACCTACATTGGGCTTTACAACTTTTCTCCCTTCTCTTCCAGGCTACGGTAGCGCTATGATCTCATTTCAAATTCCCTGCACTACAAAGCCGACCAAGAGGATGGGCTAGGGGGTGTTGCACTTCTTGATTGGGCTGTTTTTTAAATCCAAGGTTTGCGAATTAAAAGCACGGTACATTGACGGCAGTTCAGATCTTGGTCTTAAATGGGTCCTTTTTCCACCCATTAAAAAAATAACAGAGGACTTTTTTCTTTCTCTTTGTCCTTTTTTTTTTTGTGGGGTGCAGGGGGAAGCATAAATCCCCCTAGAAATCGAATATTTGATCAGGTGAATATTTACATATGTAAAAAAAATAAAAAGATGGATATAAATTTTTTTGAATCTCTCTAAGAGAGGAGTTCAAATCTTTAGAAATGATTTTTTTAGAGAACATAGAAAATTAAATTTAAAAATCAAATTCTACTTGTCGAAAAAAGAAAATTGAAGTATAGCAGGTTTTTTTTTTGGTTTGTTATATTCTATAATAACAGAGGGAGCATTTTTTTTTGGATGAATAAAAAAGACAGCTGGTGGGGAAATCTTATTAACTCTTTCCTCGTTTATTTTTTGGTAAATTTCTTGTTACTAATATTTTCTACATCTTCTCTCACTTGCTATTTAGTGTAGTCCTGTACTTTCCTTTTTCTTTTTTGAGGGATCAATCCAAACAGGGTTTAAGCACTTTTCCTTCCCTTATTCATGTACACCGTTCGATGTCCAGCTGACACGCTGATGAACCGTTGATTCTACGTGGATGTCCCACGCCCATCTCTCCTTGTCCATCGTCAGGTGTCCTTTACCCATCACGGGACGTCCCTTCGTTTTCCCCGTCTCGCGTGACCCCACACCCCACCTCAACGGACGGCTCTGATCTCCTCTGCTGCAAAATCCCCTAGTTCTGGTCTCTCCCAGGAAACACGTTTCTACACTCTCCTAATTTATCCGCTCTCAGATACGTCCCCTACGAAATACGTAAACATCATCAAAAATAAAAACCCATAATTCCTGCTAATTACCACCTCTAATCTCAATTAATCGGATCGCTCTGGGTTTGTTTATGTTCTCCGCAGTGCTTCTTATTCAGCTCCCCTTGAGGTTAGGGTTTTGCGACTGTTGCATGTGATGGTGCAGAGATGGAGTCGCTGAATGTGTGGCCACTTGAGCCGAAGAGGCACCATGAAGGCTACGTGAACTTGCCAATTCGAGTGGATGAAGATGGCGGCGGATTTGGAGGAGATGACATCAGCGGTGGCGGTGCTGAAGAGCCGATCAGCAGCGGCGAGGAGATGCATGCGGTGAGCTCTGTTCCAATGCCAAACACTGTAAATAGTACCGCCGGAGCTTCTCCAGTGGCGTCTAGGACTAGTGAACTCACCATTTCCTTTGAAGGGGAAGTCTACGTTTTCCCTGGCGTGACTCCAGAAAAGGTTCATTTTTAGTTGCAAGTTAGAGATAGCATCATTGTACACTATTTCAGTTTCGTTTCAGTTGTGCTTTTGAATGAGGTGAATTCTGCTGCTTTGGCTTTGATTATAAATATGCATGGTGAATTCAGTTTCAACTTTGTCATTTTCTTTTGGTATTATTGTCCCTGACTGAAAAGCTGGGCCCTCTTCTTTACCTTGTTAGCATAAATGAACCTTCTGGTTGATTTAACAACGGAGCGAATTGTTGATAATAGGTGCAGGCCGTCCTCTTACTTCTCGGTGGACGCGATAAGCCTAGTAGTATACCAACGGCTGAATTTTTATTGCAACAGAATATTCAGGTACTTCCTAAATGCTGGTTCTTTTTCACGAATTACTTAAATTCAAAAGTTTTGTGGAGTTGTGGATGGCAATTTTTTCTTCTATGGATTATGCTTTTAGGCTTTAGATGATGGTTCTGGAAAGCCCAGTGTTTCCAGAAGGATAGCATCACTGCTTAGGTTCCGCGAGAAACGCAAAGAGAGATGCTTTGAGAAGAAGATTCGCTACACTTGCAGAAAGGAAGTTGCACAGAGGTGAGGTCAAGTTATATGATGCTTATGTAATGTTCTACACAACTTCTTTAATTCTTCATCATGCGACATAGGTCATTTTTTGGTTAAACTTTTTGAAGTTTGATTAATCTAGATCTTGGTAATGTTTAAGGGTGTATTCTAATTGTGGTTGGGAATGAGAAAAGAACACCAAAGGCAATCTTGCTCAACGGTCCTTTAATAAATTCATTACCCATCATCTTAACAATTCCACGTGGGGGCATGCTTTTGTCAGTATTTTTTATATAAATATCATTAATTCTTGCTCCTGTCTGTCATATATACACGTTCTAACATTGTTTTTGCAACTGCAGCCAGTGCTGATATTGTTTTTCTTGTGTACTAAAGCAGGATGCATCGCAAAAATGGCCAATTTGCTTCATTGAAGGAAAATTTTAAAACAGCTGATAATTGGGTAGGCAGTGGAACTCCTACAGAAGAACATGTGTGAGTATGGTGCTTATTATACATTTGTTAGACATGCCTTACTGTAGCACAGAATATTTCAATATCAGAATGTACTTCAAATTGTTTCTTTTCTTATCTTTTGACAAGTAATTTTTGTACTATAGACGATACTGTCATCCTGGAATTACTGATGAGACAGTTTGCCTTTGGCTAAGAAGAATCAGCATTTCTTGTTATAAATCCCTAGCAAAGTCATTATTTTTGAGCATCTATCCGGCTTCGGTTTTGCTTTTCACACATTACTTGTAACTGAGATCCCCCTTTGGTATGTCTCAGTCTAGGTTCCCATGTGAATTTGATGACTTGGTTTGCTGGATTCTTTTTCCCCTTTCTTTTCCTTTGGGTTTTTTTTTTTTTTTTTTTGAGGGGGTGGGGGGATGAGGAGTCTATGTTATCTGCCTACAGTTCTTGCTATTACTGCAATATTGCGAGTTACATCCCCACGAGGCCTCTTACATTTTCCTGAATATGTTTCTCGCGAGATCTTTCAAGTTACTTCCTTGCATATTTCCTGAATATTTGCTAGCTGCTCTGTGGCATGGTCTATTGACTTTCCTGTTAACTTTTTACTAGTTTACGGAGATGTAATCATTGTGGGGTTAGTGAAAATGAAACTCCGGCAATGCGTCGGGGACCTGCAGGTCCAAGAACTCTCTGCAATGCCTGTGGTCTCATGTGGGCAAATAAGGTAGATAAAATTTTTCTTTTTTCTTCCCTTTCCTTTCCTTCCAGTTTTCATATTAGCTTTCTTGTTTGTCTTAAATATGTACACTGGGTGAGTTTAAAGGCTTTTCCAACTGTTTGTGGTTGTTGCTTTCTGATCTGAAGAATGTTGAGCATGTTGTGATGTCTTATACAGTGTTGCTGTATAGTATTAAAAAGATTGTGAGATTGATTTCAAAATTAGCCTCTTCTTAGGTTCTGAAATGTAGGACAAACTCTTGTGTAACGGCAAGGTGCAGGAAACAGAATGCTCTAAGTGACATAAACACCTAACATTTTCACTACAAATTTAGTAGCCAATCTAGGTTTCAAGAAGTTTCTATTCCTTGAAGACTTCGAAATGCAAAAATCAGTGACGAAGAAAAAAATTGAATTTTTATATTATGCTCTGATGTCCTTAAGGATCAAGTTTGTTGAATGACTTTTCTGCTTATTGAGACAGCTAAGGGATCAAATACTGAGCATCTTTCTGATTGTCCTGGGTCAGATTTCTTTATGATTTGAAGCATGGCGTTATAACCGGATCATTTTGTGGAGATAAGATCTGCTTTCCTAGAGGAATCATATGCTTTCTGAAATCGATTTATTTTAATTCGATAGACCTTGGATTAATGATTTGCCCTCTTTCCTTGTAATTTTCATTCTTGCTACTGGTCTTCATTAAGGCGATGAATATGTAATAACGAAGATATACATGAGCACTTTGGTATTTCTCATGCATTATCATAGCCAAAGATCTGCCTTGGTACCTGAATACGAAATTTTTATTGAGATATGTTTGTAAATAGTAACTCTGGAGGATTGGGAATTTGATGCACTCCAGTATTACTCTAGATGTTGCTTAATTGATTTGCAAATGGATATCCATCCTTTGTCTCACAGTTTTGTTTACTTTCAAGGGAACTTTAAGAGATCTTTCTAAGGGAGGGAAAAACACATCTTCTGACCAAAGCGAGCCGGTACATACTCTTTAGGTATCTTTTTCAATCATATTTGCATTACTCTCTTTAATGGTATGGTGGTGTTCATTAAACTTCCAGGAGATGTCTGACATCAAGCCTTGTATGATGGGAACTGAAAACCCATATCAGAACCAGAATGAGGAGGTAATTTTATTACTGGGTAACTGTAATGATAGTTATAGTGCATTGAGCAGTTGGAATCAAAGAGCATTCTTGTTGATCAGATATGTTGACAGTTGGATGAATCTTGTGTACCCATTGATGACTTTCTGAAACCTTCCTGCAGTGTTACAAGTGTAGTTTTTTTTCATTGCTCAATCAATATCAGTAAGTGCTAAGATCTATGTAGTTCTTCATGAAACATAGTTGGAAGGAAACATAATCCTTGTTTATCGTATTTTTGTAACCAATTCTAAAGATAATGCAGTTTGTTTTAGCAAAATTTTTCAGACACAAATTTCTTGAATTCCCTTCTGGCACATCTTCTGCTGCTTCATCAGGGCCGCTTTCTTTGATTTCAGGATTTGCTGGAAGCTGCTGAAGGACTTGCTGAGGATTCTTCTATTGGAATGGGAAACTCATCAGTGAACCTTGATGAACAGGTAAAAGCTGAAGATTTTATTTTGTCTTATTCCTGTACAAACCTATTATTGGTACGTTATTTCTTTACTTTTTTTTTTTTTAGTCAAGTGGGTTTTCTCCTTCAAAAACCTGTTGAAATATACAATAATATGGGGCATCCATGTCCACCAGTTGAATTTCACTAATGGAAGAGAAAGACAATCAAAATATAAGGCAGTTTTCTAATCTTGGATTAATATGTCCAAGTGATTGCACTGGGTTTGATTTAGATAATATCCTTTTGGAGAATGCTCTGTTGTCTCAAGTCATTCCTGTACCTTAAGCCAATAGAAGCCTTGTATGTATCAATTATTTCTTGATCTTTGGATATTAACAATAATGATGGAAATTTTCTCATGATTGTATGGGGAAGAGCTTTTCCAGATATCATTGGTAGGGGAATCAAAATTTTAAAATATGATCACCAATGGGTTTTGAAGTTTGGCGCTAATGAATTCCTTTGGATTAGCAGGAAACTCTGGATGAGCTTGCCAATGCTTCAGGATCAGAATTTGAGATTCCTGCAAATTTTGATGAGCAGGTTTGGCTTTCAAGCAACCCAGACCTTATGTAGTTGGCCGATTTGATTTAAGGCATAAGTCACTTTAGCTGGCTGTAAATTAGTCATGTACAGTTCTGTGGTGACATATGGATGCTGACTGGTTAGGGACATGAGTCATGGTTTCCTCCTGCTATGATCCGAGGAAATCATGAGCTGCTAACTTTGTAAAGATGCTTCTGTTTATATAATACCGAGAAAGAGGAGGGTAGAGAAAGAGAGGAAGTGAGAATGCAAGTTATGGACTTTGAAAATAAATCTTGTATCTTTTTATTCTAATTTATGAAAGATATTTAATCCATTGCTATCATTTATATGTTCTGGTCGGCCTAATGCATTTTCCCTAGCTGATTTTAGCTGCATCACTGCTTTGATTATCTGATTCTGGTCTTTCGATTTTTTCTATTGGGTACAGAGTAAATTCATGTGCTTTTAATATTTTGTAAGTTCCCTTGTTGACAACCGAATTGGGATATCACTTGGCATATGGTGTTGCTTATTGTTTTATAGTGCTTAAATAGCAGCATGGTCCCCAAGGAAGACACACGGGAACACATCGGCTTGTTTGCTATATTGATCCTATACTCAATGAATCTCTTGTGGTACAAATTCTTTATCTGCCAAATCATTTCTACAGATATTTGTCATGTTACCATCTACACGGTTGAAAAAGGGGGAAAAAAACAAAAATCTGCGTAGTAGAAAAGGATGACAGTACAATCAGCGATTATCCTGAAACATGCACAGACCCCTCAACTCATATCAACTATCACTACCCTACGTCCATAGTTATACTGACAGTTTGAGAGATTCCAGCTGTGCAAGTCAGATCTTTCTCAGATGTAAGTGCCAATAAGATTAATATGTTGTTGCTACATCATTTAAAGTTAACTTATATTAGTTTTAAATTTAATTTTTTTATTTTTTTTAAATTTTTTATTTTGAACTTTACTTTTCTTTTCATAAATAATTTATTTTTGTAATTCTTAATATATTTTAATTTTAAAAAAATTCAATCTAATATCACCCTTAAACTCAATTAGAGCGAGCACCTTATAATAAGCAATGTTGTACAAAATGCGGGGACAATTAATTTCATTCTTACCCCAAAGGGAGAGACTCGGAAAAACATACTGTACACAAGCATCACTCTACGGCTTGAAGTTACACCACCAAATTTCCTCCACAAGATTTCACCAAGGAGGAAAAAAATAATAAAGACAACTTAGATAGGGAACGTGCTGGCAAGCAATAATGGAAGGAATCGCTCCTTTTATTCTATATGGAGCATTCAAAACATCACTTGTAACAAACTATATTGGGACTTGTGAAAAAATAGATAAGTAGGAAAAAAAATGGTAAACCTTTCCTTTCATCCTTTCAAGAAAGAATACCAACTCTACTCCATACCAGACCCAGAGAGAGTAGGCGTTTATACACATCTTCCGAGACTTCCTGGATAGGAGTATCAAAATTAATATATATATTCTTCGATGGGTTGGCCCCTGCATATGACCTAGAAATCAACCGAGGGATAAAGTCCTAGAGAATTACGCCCACCTCCATTGGAGTCTGCACCCTGGTACGGTGATTGTAACTCCCCTGAATGAGATGACTTGCGAGATCGTTGATTTTTAGGAGAAGCAGTGTAGGAATCGGTTGAACCACTGCTATTATAGAAAGAGGATGTGGGGAGTCCATGGATCTTAGGGAGACCAGTAGGATCTGTGCTCAAGCTATAACCCCTCTCAACTGTGTCAGCTTCAAGTGGTAATTCATCCAACACCTACACAAAAATGTATATTATGTTTATGAAGAGAACCCGTGGGCCCGCTGATTAAATAGCTTAAAAAGCCATCACAAGAAAGACCCGGTTAAGAAGTATTGTCATCTCCAGCTAGACGTCAACTTCACAGAACATCATGTAAATTTTGCACTATCAGTTGAACGGCATTCACGCTTAAGAATAAGTAGGCAGTGGTCTGAAAGGCCACATACAAATTAAGGAGATAAAATCTTTTCAAAATAGGACAAAATAAAACCAGATAATGCTGCAACTCAGCAGATTTTCTACGTGGAAATTGGAACCAAAAACCCAACCACACATATCAGGCAAAATTTAAAGCTAATCAACTAACATTAATTGAGAAATTCAAGTTCTTGAACAGACAACTAGAGAACACTTTGAAAACTTGAGGGAAATAGAGGAGACTTGAACACAGCACAATACCAAAAAATAATCTGCAAAGGCCCACATTCAGATGAGAATATTATCCTCTCTTGCAAGCCTAAATTATTTTACCTGAAGATTAGTCCTAGAAATCACAATAAATGAGTAACTCACTCGGAAAGCTTGTTGAAGGACACGAAGTGTCTCTCGAGCACGTTTCCTCTTCAAGGCTATCTCATCAGGTTCTTGCAACATCTCTTCAAAAAGGTTATCCCTATTTTAAATACATAACAAAAAATACAAATCATCACACACAATATACAAGGTAGAAAATAAAACTAGAAAAAGTAGCTTCAGCCAAGCAATTTACAAAGACAGCATGATAGTAGCTAATATTTGCTTTGAAGCTACAAACAGATTTCTCCATGGCTCCAGAGTCTAAAACAAGATGAGGATGAAAATGTCCACTTCCCAAAGGTCTAAAACAATTCAGTTTTCTAACTATACATAAGACTAAACTAAAAGGGTCATCGCCACCACACACTTACCTGTAGAGCTTTTTGATGAAGACATTATGCAGCTCTCTTTTTGTGTGGTTAACCTGGCAGAGATTAAAAGCATCAACACTGTAGCCAGTTTTTGAGTAATTTGATAAACACTTACACTAAAATACATAAATAGTGACAAATTTATTAAAAGAAATTCTGTACAGGAACACAACAAAAAAACAAGAACAAACTGATCAAATATAACCAAACAACTTTTATCCAACTTCTATCCACAAAGAACAAAAAGGTGTAAAAGATTTTCATCGTCAAACAGTACTGTAAGTATCTAAACCCAAAATTTGCAAAACACAATCTCTCCGGATATGCTTGAACCCTCTAACTCGAAATTTTTCATGAAAAACATTAGCTTTCAGACATTATCAAAAAAATTCATATAGACCCAATGTGAGACAGAATGCTGCCTTGAAGGAAATAAGTCCATCCATTCAAACACAAAAAGTACAACAACGTTCAAACAGGTTCTAGAGACCAGTATAGTAATCCAGAACTAATCATAAGCCAGACAAACTATAAAACTGAGTGAGGATGGGAGGATTCTTAATTATGCAGATCCAACGTTCATAATCTGAGTGCATGATGAATTTGTTTAATTGTGCACGTGGAAGGTTCTCTCCAAAATATCTAACAAATATTGGGGGGGAAAAACAAGGAAAAAGATGACCGTAATAAATGGCTATGTTTCAAGGTCAAACATGACTTCCAGCTACTGCAAGCACACAATTTAACATAGTTTCTAGCCCAAAGAAAATAAGGAGCAGATTTGAGCAAGAGTAATGCTTACCAGAAAGTGCATTATTGCCTTGGGCACAGTGTCTTCAATATTCTTCCTAACAATATCGTAATATGACCTCAGCAAAAGTTTGGTCACAGTAATTTCAATAGCCTCCTGGTCAGAATGTGTTTCTGATGGCCTCAACACAGCAGGTGGCTACAAGAAAAGCGAAAAGAAATGAAGTTCGAAAGCTAAGCTGATTTAAACTGGAAAAGAGAAATAAAAAGTTCATGCACAAACCTCTCGCAGATGAATCATAGAAAAGCACTGCTCCATGCTTTGGACAGGCTCATTAAATGGCTTGCTTATCAAGTTTTCTTTGGCAGATGGACGACTGTCAGATCCACCAAAAATTGAGGAAATCCCCCAGCTTGAACTTGAGGAAGTATTTCCTGCAACATACTCGATACAAATTTAGGATTTCCTTTTAACTGTTATTTGCAGGCTGTGTAACTCTTTCATTTGCTAAAAGCAATAATTTTATTTATCGTTTTGCAGGCTTTGAAGTCATAAAAGTCAGAAACATAACCTAATTTTGTATTGCTACAAAAATTTAATGTCTTTCAGAAGTAATCATAGCATGCATTTAGCTCATATATTTTTGAGAAGATGACTGACGGAGATTACCAGAAGCATTTGGCTTCTCCACTTCTGCAGCAGGCCTAACACTCTATTCAACACACAGAAAACAGAGCAAAAGAGATCAGTTCTAAAACTCCAGAAATTTGAAACCAAGATCTTAACTGCAGATGACAACAATAGAAAAGCAAAACCCGGCCACATGCATACCTGATCAGGAACAATTCCATTGGCAGGTCTAGCAAGAATAGCACGAGATTTTAAACTTCGATCTGAAGTTGGTCCTTTCTCTGAATCTACTGAATCCTGATTGATAAGATAAATCAGAATTTGTGAAGACCAGAAATAAGAAACGGGAGACAAAAGAATGTAATTAAAAATGCAAACATCAGTAAATCTACCTTCTGCCTTGGAACAGGTACAGGTATCCTTGAGGACTTTATCTGCTGTAATGCCATTTCTACAGCTTTACTACCACCAACAAAATTCGGATGGGAAGTGTTTATGTAATCCATCTGCAAAAGGAATTTTAATAAAATTCCTTGAGTTGATAGGTATGGAAAACCTACCATGCATTCAGGAACACAATTATTCTAATAACATGCCAAGAAAGATATTTGATCTTTAATAATCATGAACGTGTAGATGAAGCCTTAGAAAGTGATATTCAGCATGTTCTACTTTCAATTTAGATATTTCAACCCCTAAAGCACCCAACAGAATCTCATTACCAAAGTGAAATGAAAAAGCAACACACAAGCAGTAGATGGCAAAAAATTGGCACCAACCAATCCAATATGATTTCTTCATTTCACCTTTCCAATCCAAAAATCTGATTAGAGAATGCAATCCAGAACAGATCATCCAATTCAATTCCCATAGTTCCACAAAAAAAAAAAAGGAAAATGAGAGAATGTAAAAGGAAGGAGCCTCCTCCTCTGTTTCGGAAAGGAAAATGACAGCATAAGAAATCACTAAGTAGCAGATGCTGCTGAGCAAGCATGTAAAAATTAAAAATTATCTAAGGCCAAAAAGAGTCAACATGAAAGAAAATAGGACAAGAGATAAGAAATAAATGTAGAAAACATATGGAAGTCATAAACAGGGTAGCAGCATATCTTTTCGAGCAGTAATAGAAGGCACAGTGGACAATGAAGCTTCTAAGACATAAGATATCTTTTAATACCCACTCACTGTGATTCCAGAGAACACAAATAAAATAAAGAACACCTTTAAGTTCACCACAACTATAATACAAAGAAATAAGTGTTCAATCCATCATTACAAATCCCAACATCACAATTGATGCCACCAATTCATTCATGACTACCAGGAATAATGTGCAGAATATAGTTAGACAAGTATACACTCGGATAGATATTATATAGATGACAAACCAAAAACAAAAATAAAAATAAAAAACAATTAAATCAACTTTATGTTACCTCCATTTCAATGATATGACCAATCATCGTCTCTGATGGTTCAAGGCCTTCTCGTAAAAAGTTTCCTATGACCTCATCCATACATTTTCTCAAAACAGGGAAGCGTTGCAATTCATGGATTACACAGCGGTGGCTCATCTGAAAAAGAATAGTTAGAACTATTCTCCAGATGCATAAACACACCAATGTCAAAGAATATAATGTTGTAAAGGAACTTATACCTTTATTAACTCATCATAAATAAATCTAGCACACTGAAGACTTGGGTCCAACAAACGAGCTATCTGTCTCCGCACAAGAACTTCAAACGGCACCTATAGAATTGGCAGTTGCAAATGAAACCATAATCTCTACTAGGTAGGGAAGGAAGGGGAAGGATGACTTTGAGTTACAAACTACAATAGATTAACAAGCTACCTCTGGCACAAACAATGCAGATTTTGGACCAGTTGCATTCTGGATAGCAGTTCGGATGTCATCATCAGTTAAATCTTCACAAGGATCCACCTCCTACAAAATATATTAACTTCAGTCAAACTAAAGCTGAATCAACCAATCTCAAGGAGCACCTAAATTCTTGAAACCAACTTCTCAATTGAAAGCAAACTTATCCATCTAGCCCAAAACGTAGTTTTTTTGTAGCAAAATTCAGACTCAGACATTCCACTTCAAAGAAACTGGAGATAAAGAGTTAGAAAATAGCACACAACATTTCAGTTTTTAGTTATGCAAAATATCTGGACGCAACATGTTTACTAAGCATTTGAATATATAGAGCAATTTTTAGTGTCATGAAGCCCTTTTCTTTCTGTTTACAACTCAAACATACTTTGGCAGGAGACAAGCCAGGGACTTTTTTTTTGGGGGGGCAGGGGGGCAGGGGTGGCATGACAGAAAACAATGACAACATTAATGTCAATTTCTTAAGACATTTCCGAGTAGAATATCTGATCTGCTCAAAAATTCGTACCAATAAAATATACCTCCAAACTCTTCACGAATATATTTTGAAAAATGTAATGAATTCTTGCTCCTCCAGATAGCTCACTAGTAGACATCTCTTCGTTTTTACCCTCTATCATTGAAGAATATGCTGTTTAAAAGAAGAAAAACATGTTATTTGTAAGCTCCAAGTCAATTATTTCTGGTAGCTGTTATAATAAGATTTAACAAACAAATACAAATACCACTAACAAAGATCATCTAACCTAGATATTTTCAGACAAATAAGATGTAGAGCAGTATTACCTTCACAGTACTTTGAGAGAATGTTCAGAAGCAGTGTACCCTGTCCAGCCTATTGTTACAAACATAACAAACAAATTATGTATTTTGGGGGAAGTCCAAACTATATCAACTAATAATCCAATGAAACATTTCTTTCCCAACCACAGTTTCGACCAATTAGCAAGGATTCACGGAGCCAACAACTAACATTGACTCCAAGCCATCCACAGACGAAGCCATGTACCAAAATTTCCAGATACACTGCACCAAGTTATTATGTACCTTTGACTCAGTCACTTCTCCATAGCTAGCATGCTCTTTAGCAACAGTAACCAGAGAACTATTTATGCGTGCCTTCAATCCTGGAAGAACTGCTTTGATATGTTGGACTAGAAGCTGCAACCAAATAAGCCATGAGCTTTATTGATCTTGATTTCAAGATGATCAAATACTTTAGCTATTATGTGATGTTAGATGGCTTTAAACAAGTATTTTTACTCTAAACTTGAACCAAGTTTCAACTTGTTTACCTGATTCAACTTTTTTGCTAGCTGAGGTATGCCACAACGATCAGCCAGATCATTATATATCTAAAAGACATCAGATAAAATTAAGTCACAGATTGTAACCTATGAAACAACAAGAGAACAAAGCAAAGCCATACCGGTTGACTGCGAAAGAACTTCTCCTCAGCTACAAGTGCATCTTTGATACTTCGATTCATTAGTATGTCCTGTCCAAGAATTATGTCGTACAATATTACAAGAACTACACACTAAAACAGCCAATTATGCAAAACTATCACACAGTATCTACAAAAATATATCCAAATTAGAAATGAAAATTTCCAGATGCACTAAAAGGAAAACTGAAATCAAACTACCAAGATAAGAAAAACGATGTACTAGCAAACTTGTAACTTGCTCTTGCCACACTAACACAAGCGATGAAAAAGGAAAAAGTAGCTAATCAACAACCAAAAAATTAACTTCATAAAATATGCTCGTTTCATTTCAAATTGAATATTAATATTTTGTTTTCTAGATATCCCCAAAATAAATGTTCTCTTCCCTATGATGCACATGCTTATAATCTAAGTTCCTACCCCTAACCTAATTGAAAAAAGCAAAATATGAACACAAGATAATATCAAATGTGGATCACATACTTAGTATAAGGTGGTAAAACAACAAGGACAAATGCTATCCTCCTCAATGCCAAGTCACATGAGGATATTCTTTTTTCTTCTTTTTGTTTTTTTTAGGTGGATGTATAAGGCTAAAATAAGTTCGTTCTCATGTCATGCATACCAATAGGTGTTTTCACTAGCCATTTTTCTTTTTTTTCCTGGTTTAGATTATAGCATCAAAAGAAGCACCAATAAGGTCCATTATGTTGATTCTGATATTCATAAGCCAACAGTATTTGAAGGTGTTTTAGCCTACCTTTTACTTTTCTCATGCATTTAGCTTCAAAAAGTCTGGAAAACCAATTGTTTTCAGAAACAACCAGAAGTAAATTTCAAGACAGCCTTTACGCAACAAAACTTCTAAAGAAAAATCACATTTTTAATCCTTCATCCATTTCAGTTACATGCTTCAACAGTTTCGAGAAAGGCAATAAGAACGAGAAGATGCCCCAAGAAATTTTGGGCAAAAAGTAAGGGGTCATGAGTTGTAGCACTAAATATGCAAAATACATAAAAGTTGGCGTTTCAGAAGGCTATTATTAATTTCTTCATACACTCAAAAAGAATTATTGATATGGAATGACACTATGGTTATTTGTGTTATGCAAATTCTGAGAAAAAACAATACCTCTTGACTACGATTCACGACACCAACATAGCCAAGTCTAAGAGGGATAACTTTTCCAAGCAGAAAATTGCGTGCATTGGTACCCCTGTCCATAATGTCCAACTGAAGAAACAAATAGAATGGGAAGAACAGGTCAATAGAAAGGAATTGCAACATGTTTTACATAGAAATCCATCCAGATCCATTTACCTTTGTGATAACACCAATTGTACGATAACCTGAAGTAAAAAGTTCAGTATGTAAGAGCTGCATCCTGCCAATGACATATTAACACTAGCAATTGAACAGCATTTGCAAAAAAAATTGAACACAGCTAGCGGAACCTACCATCAGGATCAGCAGCTCCAGCAATCTGAAGAGCATCTGAATTTGCAAGGTCAGAATTTGCTGGTGTAACAGCTAATATCAAGCAGGTTGGACGTTTAATATATGACATTATCATTGTTCTGATACGCGCTTCAATATCATTAGGTTGATCCCCCACAGGGACCTTTGTAATTCCCGGCAAATCAACTAGAGTAATATCAAGAACATTCGGCGAAAAAATCTTTAATCGAATCTGTTTGTCTGAAACACCTCTATCACCCCCAGCTTCCCTCTCTGTCTCAGCCTGAAATTGATTGCACAAAATTTCATGAGAGAAAAATAACTCATAGAATATAAAGCACAATACGAAGGAAAAAGCAGTAACAGAAGCAGGCCTTTTGCAACGATTAGATGCTTCCTGATTGGCTATTAGATTCTTACAGATTGGAAATGTCAGAATCCATGGTATTGCCAGCTGTAGCAAAGAACCTAACCTGACCACTAAATGCATGCAACGCCATCATTGTGCTAAAAGCAATTAACCACGTCTTGACTGAGTTCATTACATATCAATAGCCTTGAAGAAACAGGGCTCTAATTAATTTTGATGAAGTTATTGTCCCAAACTTTTGTATTTAAATACTTAGCTGACTAGGTGAACCAGTAGGAAAATAGTCATGGTCATCCATCATCCATTACCCTCTTCTTCAGAAATATAGCTGATTGTCTAACAACTCAATTCTAAGGAAATGTTAAACTTTACTATCCAGCAATGTGTAAGAAAACCTTTTTCGAGAATAGAAATTCTGTAGCTTTTTTATATATCCATTTCATCAGATATTACTCAGAACAGCGGACAAGCACCAGTACAGATCTAGCATCAGTATCTACAGAACACATACATCTGACAACAATGGACAATTACTAGTCTCTGATGCAGGAGAAACAAACCTCACAATGACTAAATGAGGATCCATGAAACCATCTTTTCTTAATTCTATTCAAAGCTGATCCCCAATATATTAAAAACGGTAAAGGAAGGAGGGCAAATTTCAGATTCAAACAGGCAAAAGAATGCTAAAATCTAATACTTTTCTTTGTAATTTGAAAAGAAATTAAGTAGATGATTTCAGCCATCCAGTAATTTGAATGAGCTTGATCACAGTCAAAACTTCAATGGGGACTCATCTCCTTGGAAAAGGAAATCAAACTGGCTGATTAGAAAAATGTATGTTGTCCGTTTCTTGCATCAAAGGGTAACACAGCCACCAAGTATAAGCGTCCATCTGGATAATCTCACTGAACCACGCTAATATTTAGCACATCATTCAAACATCAATGGAATAGTAACACACTTATAATAGCTTATGATGGAAGGGATCAAACACATCCAAAATGCCAAAGCTGAACTTCTTTACTGTCAATTTGCCTAGTCTGTATAACCAAAACTCAAAATTGAAAATTAAGTTTAATCACATAGTAGAATGGCAACATCTTGGAAGTGACTGACTTGCCAGAATGTGAGAAACAACAATAAAACAACCCTGAAGCCAAAACAGAACAGCTCTGGTGCAGAAAACAAGTTACAAATTGTGTTGGCTACGGAATTGATACAATGGCAGCATTACAAACAACAACCGATGTTCAGCTGGAATTTAACAGAAAACTAAGAATTGTGCGCCCAATGATAAAACATAGTAGCATAAATCACTTTCCAAATAAAATAAATATAGAGAGATGTAACTCATTGTTAAGGAACAATCTCCTGAGGCATAATAATCAGAAAATTAATTGTTTAGTTGAGAACTTACCAACGGTTACCACCATAAACCATAAAAACGTTGATAATTTAGTTTTGCAAAGATTAAATCTTTACACGCTTAAAACATTAACGTTGCAAAGAATATAACTTTACACACTGGAACAAGAATCTTAAACGCATGTATGACAATAGATTTCAAAAAGAAAATATGCAGACTTCCATGCCAATAAGCCAACTCAACATTGCAGAACAAGTTAAAAGTATAATCTGCCAGAAAAGGTCAAAAAGATTTGGGGTAGCTAAATGCCACCAAACACAACGGCAGGGCCATAATTCAGAATGAAATAAAATTTTTAACTATAATACCTGAATCTCTTTTCGGATTTCATTAAAATTGTAAAATCTCTTCGATGGAATATGCAGGAACTCTCCCCATTCGTCTTCGGTGCCATCTGGCCTTCTTTTAGTCTGCACGAGCTGAAGCACAAGAGGCCGTCGAGTACAAATGCCCGTACCCCTGGGCAAGAAGTCACGACCGACGAGCGCTTCCAGAACGCTCGATTTGCCACTGCTTTGGCTGCCTACAACAGCAACCTGCGGCAGCTCGACAGTAGACTGGCTCCCAAGCTGCGCGAAGATATCCTGAAGCTTATTGACGATCGGTATCACTGAACTCCCCAATGGCACCGACGCAGTCGTGTGGTTAGACAACGGTGGGGTAGAATCGTTTACTTGTTCATCAGCCATGGATAATCAACTGGATCGACAATCCAGAGTATATTGCTGTCTGCTGCGAATATTACTGTGCGTATCAGAGAGAGTTGCAGAGGAAGATCAGGGAGAGTGAAACCCTAGGAAGGAAGTTAGAGAGAGATGGGTTATGAGGTTTGCGAGATTGAAGGGGAGAGTTTGAAATTTTACTAGGGAGAGAAGGAAGGGAGGAGGCGCGTGGTTCTTGATTTCTTGCCGGAAAAGAAAAAACCAAAATACAAATTAAGATAGGGAGGGCTCTGTGGTTTTGATTTTATTGAACATAGGTTTATTCATGGCCTTGACTGGGATTCGGCGCTGGGGACGACCGCGTAACTTTTTTTCTATTTATCAATATCAATTTTCATATTAACCTCTTAATATAATATAAAATAAAATAATAATTATATTTATTATGATAATAATTTTAAATTTTAAAAATTAATAATTTAAAATTTACTATTAAATAACTAACAAGTAATATTAATTATTAATTATTTAATTTATCTGATATATTTACAAAATATACACTAAGTTCGAATATTGAATAATAAAATTATTAATCTGTCATCTTTATACTTATCTTTTATTCAAAAAACAAAAAAGGTTTGATGGGTAATTTGTTACATAATGAACCCATGTAACTAAACTACATTATTGAACTTATTTCCACACCCTTATGCTCATTGATAACAAATTAATATGTAGAGATAAATCTCCTCGCCTATAATAGAATCCAATAGTAAACTATTTATATTTTAACTGAATCTCCTCTTCATCAATTACAAATCAAACTACAAAGCAAACAATCTACCTATATTATAATTAACCTCCTTCAACTACAAACTAGTATAAATAGTTTATCCTAAATTTCAATCAATCACATGCGAGTCTAAATAGTTATCAATCAAAATTTGTTTTGGTAATTTTTAACAAATTTATTAAGATGAATTTGAATTATTTGTTTGAATCTTTCAGTAAAGAATCCATTGAACTTTTTTTTTTTAAACCTTAAAATGGTTTTGCTGCAGAATACAGGATTAAGAAGCTGGAATATTTTTCCTTATTCTTTTTCTGCTTCCTTCCTTTCGGTGTCTATTCTCCTATATGAAGCCCCCGAAATTACGAAGAAGAGAATGTAAGTGCAGAAGAGACACCAATCACCATCGCCACGGACGATGCAGATCAGAAGAACTGCAAAGACTATGAAGCTAAAGGAGATGCTGATCTTGCTTGAATTAAGCAACCGAATGATGGAACGTTAATCACGTGTGAATGATTGTTTCCTGAGTGCAAGATGTCATATTATGACTCACTTCATCTCCCCTTAATTAAAATGAAAAAATAAATGAAAGAAAAATGGGAATGCCCTCCAGCAATTTACAAAAGCTTATTCTCCTGGTATCTACTTAATTTTAACATCATGCGTTCATTGAGTTAAATAGACTTATTCCTAATGCGTTCTAAATAAAACGCATTGCCTTAGTGCGACTATTTGTAGAAAGCGCTCAGACGCTTTTGAGGACCCAGGAAGGCAGGAAATACGCAAGGCTATTGGCGGAAGAAAAACCGGGTCAGACGGGTCAAAAATACCCAATATAGTTTTTTTTTTTTTTCCTGAATCCCTATATAGGGTAGTTGATGCCGATATTATACACTAGTCTCCAAATTACCGCTTGACTCTTCTATCTGCGCATTCAGTTGCCTCTAGGTTTTGCCGCCGCCGCTTGCCGAGAAGCCGGAACAGTATGCCTCGCCGAAGCTCTGGTGGTGAGTATCCGGGGCTTTTACCTCGTCTTTGTTTCGAATCCGTAACAAACAGTCCTGTGTATGTTCTTTCTTGCGTTTTATGCTAGGGTTTTGTAAATGCTAAATGTTGGAGTCAGTTTTTAATGAACTATTTTGGACATTTGATAAATTTTTTTCCTCAATAAGCGATGAAGTAAACATTTCTTGGCTTTTCTCAGCTGTGTATTTTTGGTTGCGTGTGGTTGTGCTGTTAGATGTTGTCAAGTTGAGGAAAATTTGAGTTACAAGAGTTTAATTTTTCTAGATTTTGAGGCTATTAGCTTTTCCTTTGGTTGGGCGATACAAGTGATGAATATTTATTCTTATGTTTCGGACTGGATGCCTAGACCAGGAGTGCTGCTTTTAATGCGTTGGAAAATGTTTCTTACATGCACGAGAACAGAAGTGGTGCATATCGTAGTAAAAACTTAATCGGGGAAGGGCTAGATGAAAACCAGTTGCTGGTGTTAATGCTAATTTTTTTTAGGGGACACAGATACCTCAGATTGATTCCTTTCTTTTATTTATATCTTTGCGCTTTCTCCTTGGTGACTAAAGCACTAGGTACACATTCACATTTTGGTTCATATTATTGCTGTTTCTTTCTTAAATTTCATGCACTTCCTCTTATCGGCGGTAGATTTGACTTGTCTTGTAACATTGCATTGAGGTTTATGTTGCATAATGTAACTGGAGAACAAATACCTGTCAGTTTGAGAGATCCATCTGTGTTCAATGCTCAAGCTAGGGTTTTGAAATATTTGGCACTTAGGAAGAGCTTTTTGGAAAATTTGAATCCTTTTTGACTATTTGCGTTTGCTTTGATTGGTAATGGGGCAAACAATAGTTGACACTTGGGTTTTGTGTTAGTGCACTAGATTTATGTTTTGTGTTACTTGTTTTGCAGGACGACCTGCACCACGTGCGGCCCCTCGCCCTGCTGCACGTAGTCCTCCACCACAACCAGGTATTGTGTTCGCATTACTGAGCTCATATGGAGACAGGCGTGCTTGTCTTTGTTTCTTTGTTTGCATGTTCTCAAACTCCTCATTATGTACCATTTTTTCTTTTTCGTGTGTTCATGTTTAGTGCGAGTATTATAGATTTTCTACAAATTGCAATTATGGTTATTATGTTCATCTCACCCTTGACATACCTGACTTCTCTTTTGCAGTAAACCATGCCCCTCCTCCAGCTCCCGTCCAACCTGGCAGTGGGGGATCTATGCTTGGCAACATTGGTTCAACCATTGCTCAAGGTATACAAATGTGTGTGCATGGGTGTGTGTTTGTGTGTCTGTTGGTGTGAGAAGAATTACTGCATATGAAAACCATTATTTGCATAAACGGTACCAGGTGATACAATGAGTGGGAAGTATAACACCTTTTAATGGTTGATACATCTATTAGTAAATCAGATAAAATGGTCTTGGGGCTGGCTCGAGATCTCTTCTTACTCTGTTTTCTTTCTTGCCTTCCTCTAGCACCTGGTGATGTAAGGAGAGTTTACTGAATCAGGCGAATGATTCTTTGTAAAATCATGTCATTTAAATGAATCAAAAGGTATAATGCTTATTTGTTCCGTCATTGCAGGCGTGGCTTTTGGCACTGGAAGTGCAGTGGCTCATAGAGCTGTAGATGCTGTAATGGGTCCTCGCACCATTCAGCATGAAACTGTCGTCTCTGATGCAGCTGCTGCTCCGGCTTCTGTGCCAAATGCAAGCAGTATGGGTGCTGATGCTTGCAATGTGCACATGAAGGCATTCCAAGATGTATGTGCCTCTTCACTTCTTCATGATAATCTCACATTGGTGTTAATATGCTTAATATTGGTTTCATTGCTTCGGTTGATCTTTATCAAATTGTTAGTTGGTTAGTTCCCTATTTAATTTTACTAGGATGCTGAATTTATGGAACTGCTGACGTATGTTCTAATTTTATTGAAGCTGATAAAGCATCCTTGTATGAACTCCAATAAACCTACATTCTTAAAGACGGAAGAACAAATATATTTTCGGTGGACAACTAATTGAGGAAGAGATGTTGGAAACGGAATGTGATTCATCTTCCTGAGCTTGTGATGACTGATAACCAAGTCTTTTCTATTTTCATGTGAATGTTCTTATGCATCTTGTTTTTCTTGCAGTGTGTGAACAGTTATGGCAGTGACATCAGCAAGTGCCAGTTTTACATGGATATGCTCAGCGAGTGCAGGAGGAACTCAGGCTCAATGATGAGTTCTTAAAGGATGTCTGCTTCACCTCCCAATCCAGGAATGCTTATGGTTTTCTGTGGGTTTCGCTGAAGTAATATTCTTGCAAGTATTAGACAAGGATATATTACCAAAATTAAAATGCCTTTGAATAATTGAGTACTTGGTCTGATGTTATGTCAGCAAACATATTTATCTCAGTACTGGTGTCTGTTGCACCATCATTGGTTTCAATGGGCATTCATGAGCTATTCTTCTCAGTTTTGTGAAGTTTTCTCGACAAAGTGCTTTACGATTTCATATTGTATGTTTGGCCTGTTAATTTCTTCGTATTAAACTGGGTACCGTTATGTAGTTTGGGCATACAGAAGTTGAGGTTTCTAGTTTTACAGTGAAGGGAGTATAAATAATAAAAAATCTTCCTTGTGGATATTTGTGTATAGCCCCATAGGGCACTGATGCATTTATTCACCTACAATTTTCTGGTATCTTGGGTTTTATGGTCATAAATCATAATGGTAGGTCTTTGGCAAATGGGTTGAGGGAAAATTTGTAACAAAGAGAGAAATTTCGTGCTTTTGACAGGGTAAAAGCCACGGGGGGCTCAGTACAGTAGGGGCATCCAGATATTATTATCATTATTACCGTTGTTATTAAAATTCACCGTGATTCTATTGCTAATAATTTTGGATGTGGGAACTTATAGAGGCTTGCAATTTTTTTCCTTCATTTTGATTGGGGTTTGCTGTCTATCGAGCAAGGAATTGTTGATTTTAAGATGATTATATTTTATATTATTAATTTTTTAAATCTTTTTAAATTCTAAACTTCTCTTTATTATTTTTTAAAATTTAAATAAAGTTTTTAAAGACAAGTTAAAATAAGTGTGATATAATACTATGAAATAGTGCAAATTGATAGATAAAATTATGTTTTTTTACATTCAAAAAGGAACTTTTTACTTTTTCTAGTGACTCCACATGATAAACTCGGGGAGTCTTGGGGAGTCGTACTAATGCTGTTGAGGATATCTAGGGTGATTCTGGAAGCAGCCCCCGAGTGGCGATTTGGTGGCTGCAGGAAGGAGCCTCCAGAAAAAGTCTAGTTACCTAATTTTACATAGGGTGAACTTTGGATTTAATATTAAATTTAAAATTTTAAATAAATTTTAATTTAAAATTTTAAGTAAATTTAATTTTAAAATTAAATTTAAAATTTTAAGTATAAAATTTATATTTTTATAAATAATTTAATTTTTATAAAATTTAAAATAAAAATTTTAAAATTAAATTTTATTTAATCACACCCAAAAGTTCAACGATCCAATTTTGAATAAAAATTACTATTTTTAGTTTTTTTGACGAAAGAATTCAGAATATTTGTTCCCTATAATACTTGATTTGAGCATACCTGAAAAAAATTTGGGAAAACTAAAGAGAATTTTAAGGAGGGATAGAGGGAATAAATTTGAAGTAAAATATAATTATGCTATAATTAATAATTTATCATAATTTACCATGTTGTAATAAGGAGGTGTGTTTTGATTGCACCGAAGCCTTTCACTTAGAGCCTTTCATCCTAAGTGAAAGCTTCCAAATAAAGTTGATTTCACAGCTCAGCTTATTGATTAAGGGAGTTACTGTTGTGCGGGGGGCCTGCATACATCTCTGACCAGTGTCGGTGAGGGAATTTTAAAAAGCTTGTATCCTGGGGCTGCGGATAGCAAGGATTCCATCTACTGTAGAAGTCACTGTGAGAATACAGCCATGGGCTGCTTCCTGGCTAACTAAGTAGATATGTCAAAAGAGAAATGCATAAATCCTTCTTCTTGATCAACAGAAGTCCGAGATACATTTGATTGAGCAGCCATTGTCGGTAGCTCTTTCTGCTTCAACAGCTGCAGGTTGGGATAATCAGATTCTCTTTCCCTAATTTTATAAAGAAAAAGAAAGCCAAGCTAGCAGAGGAGTTGATGGTTACCTAATTTAGAGGTACTATCACTGCTTATGATTTGCAACTAACAGGCGAGGGCTTGCTGTGAGCTCACAGCAATTGCCAATATACGAGTGTTGCGCCGCTCGAGTTGGAGATTGGCTATGGCCAAACTGACCGAATTTGTTCCTAGGACCTTCATTGCTGATTAAGAAGTTTTACTTGGAACAGTCCTTGCAACGTCTACTTTGATGTAGGAGAATGCTCGACGGTTTTGTGGAAAATATGATGGGCTGAATGGAGGAGGATTCTGGCCGCGGCACACGGCAGGAATTAGGCCACAGAAAGAGAGAACATTTCTTAGGCAACTAAAATTATTTAAGACGACAAGTTTCCGTTCTCAAAACAAAAAGATTTCCCAGATGGAAGCCATATTAAATGCCTTTTCATGTTAGTTTTAGGCAACAATTCAATAAATGGCTGCAGCGGCATGAACCGATAATGCGTGGGACATGGACTACCTGCTGAAATGTCAAATACAACAAGCTTCCATTAATGTTCGCAAACAACGTTCTCCGACCAATTTGGCCAAGGTAGATTCTATATACAAAATTCCAGATGCCGACTAGTTGTTAACATGATAAATATATATATATATATATATATATATATATATATATATATATATATATATATATATATATTTTTTATTATAATCTACCCTTGAGAAAGCTGGTGCACAATTTCTTCCAGGCCTCCCTGTCTGGCTCATGAACCCTAATATCATTCTTTGCCTCATCAGCAAGAGACTCCTGCATCGACCAACAAGTTTTCTATGTTACTTCGAGAGGAGCAAATAAGATTCCCCGGATAGTAACTATCGAGCTAATAAAGTTAAGAGAGAGGGTTGGAACATTTTTAGGCAGACCTGAATGAGATTGCGCTGGAGAAGGCGATCGATCAAGTGCAGAAGAATGTCCTTGGTGTACTCAGGGTGACCTTGGATACCCATAATGTGATCGCCGTACCTGAACATCTCTATCCCTGTCCTGTTAGACCAAGCTACGACTTCTGCTTTTGCCGGAAGCTCCCGCACCTGGCCCATCGTACATTGGTTAAGTTTTAACAAAATTGATCACATCAGAAACGTGTAAAGAGAATACCACCACTAGTATGCATCACCAGTAGTAGTATAAAGCAAGGATGATTGTAAATCAGACAAACCTCATCACGGTGGCACTCGATGATAGACAAGACAGCAGGCAATTTCAAGGATCCAAAGAGCTTGGACGATGACAAATTGACGGTGGTAACTCCAAGGTCCCATCCAGATGTTGCTCGGCCCGTCTTTCCCCCAAGTGCTCGTCCTAGAATCTAATTCATCACAACAATAACCCCTATCACGGATGAACTTAAAATTTGGATCATCATGCAAAAGCAATTTAAGTATGTATTTGAATTAGTTTTTAAATTTTAAAAAATATTTTTTATTTTAAATATCACTCAATATTTTATAAATAATTTATTTTTATAAATTTTAATATAATTTAATTCAAAATAAAATCCAATTCAAACCTAACCTAAACTATTTCAACGTTCGGACGCTGAATACAAGTTAATCATACCGTACTTTAGCCAACAAGTATGACCTCAAAAGATGTATTAATTGACGGGTTCCAAGTGAGTGATTAAGGGAAAGGTCAGGAATCAGTCTCAAACCTTTTCAAATCTACAGAGATTTGAACCGTTAGATCAGATCTTACAATCGAGATTTAATCATGTACGTCCTGTGCAAATCGAATCTTTTTTGCATTTCATATCCACAAGACACGCAGCAGAGGTTATTTATCATGAATTTGTCGAGGCAGATATCCATGTCTAGATCGGTCGGTGTGGCTCAGTGTCCGTAGCCTCTTACGTGGAAAGGTATGGGAGTGGATACAAAGACCCCGCGCTGCCACACACTCCTAGGAGGAAGCGGACCCCACTCATGGACTAATTATTGGACATTATTGATAAGTTGCAGCTTAGATAGAAAATAAACAAGATCAAGCCCTTAATCCCAAGTCATTAATTCAAAAAAAAAGGCATCAAGTGTCCAAATTGCACCGACACTTAAGCACACTTAAGCCTAGTGCTTTTTTCATCTTCCCTTTTAGTTTTCGGATATTTTCATCGGAACCTAGAGAAATCCCCTGATGTGGTGCCTAATATTGGTTGCTGCCAAACATTATCTACACGTGAAAGAACGAAGATACAGAAACTACTACGTGGTTCTGAATCTGTGTTGTAGAAATGGTCCACACTTCTGGGGCTACGCCTGGACTACGATACCAAGTGGATTGCAGGTGACCAATGTAAATGAACGGATTTCCATCCACTCCCATCTCATTTTCAAAGAAGCCGCTGACTAGGCGGTCCAAATCATAGCAGGACGTACGGCCTGTGATTTGGACCACTGCGGCTTGACTGCCTTGCTCTGGCATTTGGTCCAGACCCAGGGCTACTCTTTTGCGGCGGAAAAAGGACTAATTTGGTTATATACCTATATCGAACTGCTTTTTGAAGGCCAGTAAATCTACTGAACGAGTTATATTATGGGCTAGTAAATTTTCGGCCAAAATTTTAATTCGACTTCTGCTGGCAACACTGGAAAATCTCTGTTAAAAGAAAAATAAGTACCAACCTTCCCCGGTGTTCACAATAACTTTTTATTTTCTTCTTCAAATCGAAGGTTTTTGCTGCAAAGAGACACCATAATCTTTTGATGGCCCAGAAAACACATTCTTATGTCATGCTGTTTTTTCTGTTTTTTCTTTTCCTGCAAATAATACTGTAACGCTTTTTTTTTTTTGGCTAAGTGCGGAATAATGTAACACGATTTATGAGAATTTTTCCTCTACGATCAATGTTCCAACCCTAAGTATGATTTTGAAGTACCAAAAGGGGGGAAAATGCAAAGTACAAGTTCAAAAACGAATTTAGAAAAGGACGTAAAAAAATCAAAATTTCGAGCTTAGTATTTACTACTGTTTTGAAATCAAGAAGTATGTTTATTTGCAATGCGACAGTCAACATTCATTCCAATAGGTACTTATCCTCAGGTAGAACTGAGGATTATTTTTCCAATTATGTGCCCAAGGCTCACTGATTCTCACACTAATAAAATACTATTATTTTCAATTTCACGTTTAGATGCTTATTTTGATTTGACCATCTTGATATGATAGTCGATGTCATCTTGAGGACTTGGTGCGAAAATTATACTATACTTAGCATGTAAATAAATATGTTTATTTTTTTAAAAAAATAAATGTTAAAGCATCCGACTAAGGAGACGAGATATTCCATTCCAGACGGAAGATGCATATTTTTCAAAAATTAACCTCTATTTATGAAAATTTCCCGATATGCATCAAACAACTCTCACTGCACAGGAAAAAGCCGTCCAGGTAATGTATGACAAAATCGCATATAAGGGGGGCAAAAAAAGAGAGAAAACTTCGATGAAGCAGCGAAGAACTGCTGACAGCTGTTAATAGACGAAGTCCACACAACACACCTAACTGATAAACAAACAAAAAAAACAAGGCAAAAAGCCATACTTCCTCCATCGGAAAGGACAACAGCACCCTATTGCAAAGGGAAGTAGAGGCACATACCTGGTGTCCGAAGCAAATGCCAAGAACTTTCTTCTTCATAGAATCGAGTTTCTTGAGCAGATTCAAGAGCTTGCAGATCCACAGATCATTTCCGTGAGCATCGTTGCAGCTCCCCGTGATCACAAATCCGTCGTACTCTGCAATTTCATCGTCCTCCGGGAACTGTCCGCTGGCAACACGATACATATCCCACGTCTCGCCTTCCTCCGCCAGCATTCTCACGAATACGCCAAAGTATCCTCCATATTTCTTCTTCACGTACTCCGAGCCCTCTGCGCAGAGGAGGACAGCAAACTTTTTTCCGCCCATTCCCCCTCCCTTCGAGTATGTATAGCTGTATCTATAGGTTTCTCTCTCTATCAGAGAGAAAGAGAGAGATGGGGGCGGAGGGGGGGCAGGGTATCTGCTCTTCGGGGGTGAAGTCGAGACGTTTTTGCGAGAGAGGGAGCAGGGGTTGGAGCGAGCGCACAAACATAAAAGGGGCAGCTGTTTAAATAAAGAAATGGAGCTTAGGGAAATGTCAGAATTAGTGATGTCAATTTACGAAGATGTCCTTCATTGATTTGGCATTTAATTTTGTAACCGCCGGTTTACTTTTTTTTTTTTTTTGGTAAATAAAATGCTGTGAGTGGAGACCCGTGTACCAATTCATCTAAAACGACCAAAGAGTTTCACATTCACCATAAAATATTTGAGTGAGGCCCAAAAGATAGAGTCGGCCAGAAAGAATAAAGTCGATTGTCTATAATCCTACCAATGTGTACTGAACCAGAGCAGTTTTTATATATGAGAAAAATTAAGGATCTATTCACATAAACATTTTTAATTAATCAGATTTAATTTATTAACTTCCCATATATAAGGTGAAGCCCGTTTCACTGGGTTAGCACCTTGGTGGTTAACCGCCGTTTACTTAATAAACAACTTTGTGAAAAATTTTTTAGCGATGCATTTTCTTACGGTTGTCTATTATAAACTCTATGGATTTATCATAATACTTTAAGATTGGTATGATATGGTATTTATATTCTTTTAGTCTCATTTTTAATGAATTTTTTTATTAGATATTTTAAAATATTTAATATATTTTATAAAAAATATTTTAATTTATTATATACCATCAATCATGTTATATATTATTTTTATATATCTAAATTTAATATGAAGAATTTGCTCATAATTTTTAATTTTTATTATATTATATTATTTTTATAACATAATTTAAATTTTTATATAAAATTTTATATATGATCAAACACTGTCAAAAGAAATGAGACAGATAAAATAGTACATAATTTTAATTTTAAAATTTTAATGCATTTGTAATCTTTTTTGTTGTTGTTGCTGATGAAATACTTTCAAGGCATTATTGCACATCATTGTCAATTTAATACTCTCTCTTTAGTCTTAGAACAATGTAATCCACTATTAACTTTGATATATTTGATTTACCATCCACCATTAGTTTATTTACAACGTATCTACATCTTTGCATGATGGAAGTTGATTGCATCGATGTATTCAATGCAATTAACACGAAAGCCAACACTCAAATCTTTTCCCGTTTTTGAAGGTTCAATGTATGTAGACAGGCTTTCCTCAACTATAAAGGAAATTGTTGGTTTTCCATTTTTGCCTTTTCGCCTCTATCAGAAACTGGATCCAATTCCTTCAAAAAATAAAAAAAAAAAAACTATGTCCTAAATAGACCGGAAAACCTCCGGCCTATAGAAAATGGTTGTCGCGGTCCAAGAGGAAAAACAGTGCACATTGTCAACATGTTGCACTGATTTGGACTTCCATTAATTGTACCCCAAAAAATGTGATTCTAACGGCAATTCCACCCAATGTTTTTTTCCCCATTATTTGACATTTTGATTTGATATTTGTGGACTCTTTTTTTAAGTGGCAAAAAAGATGTATATTAATGAGGATGATATTTTAGGTTGTAGATATCACATATTATCTTCCTAAATTATGAAAGATTGTTGGAGGAATTTTTCTTTCCGAATAATAAGTGAATGTGAAAATATAACACAATTTTCTTACAAATAAAACTTCAAAATGATACTCCCTCGTTTGTTTTAAAATATAAATTTTTTAAACTATTTTCTTCATTATCAAAATATTTAATATTTTTGTGAATTTTTAAGAATTATTTTTTAAAGTTATATTTATCATAAATATAGTTATCTCATTCTCTATTATATTAATAAAATTAATTAATGATATAATAAGGGAATTATTCTTAATTTATAAAAAAAATTAAAATATTTTATATTTTAAAACAAATTGAGTAACAAGCTATAAAAGGTTTGACGTACATTCAATATTTGTTGACTTTTATTTTTTTAAGCGCTTCAATACCATATCTTTTCAAATTTGCTAGTGGCGTTCAAATAATTTTTTATAGAGCTAATTGATGAATTACATCTAGTGATTCCGTCATATATGCACGTATATTCGAAGAAACTACACGTGCAAATATTGGCAACTTATTCATTACAAATTGAATTTATTTAAAAGCTCAGTTTTAGATATTTTATGTAGAAATAAAAAGGAATAAAACTCAAAGCAATTATTCAATTTTCATAAGCTTTTCCATGTTAAATAAATGAGTCAACTGAGGAAACAAATATAATAAGTCATTTAAAAGCCCCCAGTTGAAAAAACAAATCTCAACTTGACTTTAAGCTCATTCGAACGATTTTTCAAGTTTAATTTTTTAAAACTTGCGTGTATTTTCGAGTTGCAATTGAAATGGAATTAAATTCAAAATTTTTAAATCTTAACGGGGAATTATGGTTTTCATTAAAAAAAAATCAGGTATACAATTAAAAAATAAAATAAAATTATATTTGAATTGAATTGCACACTCACCAGTATTATCTTTTACCACGGTCTGCAAATGGTATGTTTTCTTTTAACCATCGTTTTGCCCCAAATGCTTCGGGTAACGTTAAAGATGCGAGAGGGCAAAATTGTAATAAGAAGAATGAGAAATGGATTATCGAGGCTCAGTAATTGGACGGTGTCAGTTGCTTACGTGCAAGGTTTCCACCGAGAGATTCGATGAACACGTATGAGTCGCCTGCAAGGAATTTGGATCCGGTCCTGCACATCCTTTTTGCAGGACGTGCAGTACCAAATATGGACCGTTGGATCAGATGTCAAATCTGATCCAACGGACCATAATTTTTTATCCCTGTTTGTATTTTTAAAAATTCAAAAATCTATAAAATTTCTACAGCCGTTGGATCATATTCGAAATCTAATCCAACAGTCTATATTTGGTCCTACACGTCCTGCAAAAAGGACGCGAAGGACCGGATCCGGACTGGCCTGCAAGGGCTAGCAAAGGAGCAACAGCACGTGATTGATTTGTGGAGGATCCGTCCAAGCGCGTAAAGTTCGAGTGCTGCACGTGGGTTTTTGCAGACCGTGCAGCACTCGATCCGTACCGTTGGATCTTAATGAAAATTTGATCCAACGGTTCTTATTTTTTTGGTCCATGCAGGTATTTTATTTTTCGAACTCAGCCGTCGGATCAGATTTGAAATATGATCTGACGGATGCAGATCAGTCCAGGACGTGCTGCACGACTCCACGTGCAGCACAGTAATCGGACCCCGTCCAAGCAGGACGGCGAGCCAGGAATTAATGGAGTTGATTAGTAATTGCGAATTGGCTATTATACTGATACTCATTTTTATCAGCATGTACGTTGCCTCTTTAAAAGTTTTTGAATTGGGATATTTTGATCTAATAGTTGTAAGAAAATAGGGATATATTGGTGCTAATTTTTTTTTTGTGATTTTTCTCAAAAATATCTTGTCAATAATGGAAGAATTCGTATTTTATTCTCCTATTTCACACTCTCTTTTCTACTAGTCAAAAAACCCGTGCAATGCACGGAGAAACAATTTGTATTAAAAATTTTGTATTAAAAATTATTGTATAAATTATTTTAATAATAAATAATAAAATATAAAATAAATAATTAGAACATCGAATGTTCATAAGATGTATATATATATAATTAAGTAATTTAAAGCTGATGAGATGTTGAAGTAATTGTTCAGTAACTCTTTTAAAGTATTAATAAAGAGATCACCATTTACAAAATTAGTGAAAAATATTTTTCATTAGTTATATATTTAAGAAATTATAAGCATAACAAATTACTTAACATATCAATTTAATACAACATTACCTAAAGATTAAATTAAAGATTAAAAATAAATTTTTTAATCAAATATTGAATGAAGAAAAGCACTCTTACCGAATTGAAAACAGAGTTGAAAGAGTTTAGAGAATTGAATTGAATGAAGAACGTTAATATGAATTTAGAGTTTGTATTGTGGTAGAAATTGTGTAAATGTAAGAGTTAGTTTTTTAGTAGTAGAATAGTTTGTATAGTATTAGAGTTGGAATTGATGTTAAAAGGTGGGGAAATTGTTTTAATTAAAAATTTAAAAACTTCAGAAAATAAAATCAAGGCCTTGGAAATTCAACTTAATCATTCTACATTTACTCCAAAATTAAAGTATTAATTTAACTCAAATTCTTCTTGGGTCAAAAAGAAAAGGAAAATAAAAAAATGCTAAAAATTGTTAAAAAATTAGGAAAAAATATTAACTATAAAAGAATTTTTAAATCTATTCAAGTTCATAAAATGAAATCAATTTATTGATGGATTATCAAAAAAGTATACGTAGAAGAGTAAAATTTATCATAACCACATATGTTTACTTTTAAAAAGATTAGGTAAGTATCATATACTTTTAAAAAGTTAACTGCTAGAAATTATTTATATAAAAGTATATATACTTATACACCCGAGTCTTGAGAGTAGTTTAAAGTTTGGCATAGTTAAAATTTTGAGATTTTCTAATAGCAAAATCTCCTATACTCTATATTTATTCATCTTCACTGGACATAAATGCACTAACAAATGTGAAAATGTAACTATCTGAAAGAAAATTTTCTATTTGTTATTGTTGACATTCATCATAATTGAATAATATCTTGCTATTGCACAAAAATAAAGGAAAAATAGAAAATAACACCCCAAAAATTATAATTAAATAAGGTAAGTCAAATATGTATTGAAATTTAAGATAAAATTAAAAAGACAAACATAAAAGTCATGTAGAGTGAATCCCCGATCTTAAATAATGACTAATACTAAAACTTGGTTAAGCCCTTAATAATCTCAAAAGACAAAAAAGAAAAAAAAGAAAAAAAAGGAAACCATGTTAGCAAAAAGACTTCTTTCCTTAAACAAAAAAGGCTTCTAATGAAAGTATAAAAACATGAAACAAAAAAAAATACTTCTAATAAAAATATAAAAACATTAAACAAAAAAGAAATTACATATTAGATTAAGTTGGAGAAATAGGAGAATTATAAAGAAATATGTTAAAGAGTGAAAAAATAAAGATGTACCTAAAACCTTCAGATGTATAATGCCTACAAAAAATGTAAATAATAAAGATGAAAAAATTAAAATATCTCATATTCTAAAAAATAAGAGTTGGGTATTGAAAGTTTTAAACTTGATAAGATTAGAAAAAGGCACATAAAGAAATAGAAACATAAAACAAAAAATGGTGGAGGAGAAATGTCCTCACTTGCTTGAAAATAATAAAATATCAAGGTTGATACTATCACAATCTGATGAAGATTGAAAATGTAAAGGCTTGCAACATCAACTAATCCAGAATTGCATTTGGTAAAGTTCATGTGACAGTATCTAATGAGAGATCAGCAACACCGGAGAGAATAACAATAGGGCTTGCAGTAATTTTATCGGCCATTGATTATGCCTTTTCTCTTCCACTACTATATGAGAATTGCAGAAAAAACACACTATATTTTTTTGGAAACAAAATGAAGATAAATTAAAATCTATTGTTTCAATTGATCATGTTGTCAAAATTCTCTTCGACTACCATAGGGAAATAGATTTTTAAATATCAAAGAATTCATCAGACGTTTGAAGAAACATATAAGAATTGCAGAAAAACACATCACTTTTTTTTTTTTTTGAAAAATAGATTTTTAAGTATCAAAGAACACATTATAATTTTTGAATAATTTAAAAACAAAAAAATCTAATATAAATAACAAAAGAATAAAATTTTAGAAAAGTTATCTTAATGAATTGGTGAATAGAGGATTTGCTTGAAAAAGATATTCCCTCTCTTAAAAGTAAAAAAATATATTTTTAGAATATAATTAAAAATTATTATCGAAGAAGAGTCTGAATTTATAGAATTTTAGTAAAATAGGGATATATTGATCTAATAGTTGCCTCTTTAAAAGTTTTTGAATTGGGATATTTTGATCTAATAGTTGTAAGAAAATAGGGATATATTGGTGCTAAATTTTTTTTGTGATTTTCCTCAAAAATATCTTGTCAATAATGGAAGAATTCGTATTTTATTCTCCTATTTAACACTCTCTCTTCTATTTCCAATCACTACTATCTCTCTCTCTCGCTCGTCTATCTCATTCTACTATCTTTAAAATTGACTCTCTCTCTCTTATCTATCTTCTCTCTTAAATATCTATCAAATATCTTCTCTTTTATTTATATTCTCTCTTAAATCTCTAGCAAATTGCTCTTTTTTTTTTTGCTATTGTTCTTCCCCACTCAAAGCCAGTATCAACAAAGATAAAGGACGTTGTATTAAAGATCTATCAGTTAAGATTTACGGATACATCCATTACAATTATATGTATTATAGATGAATTTCATGATATAAATAGTGTACTATCGAGAAAAATAATAGTTTGTTGAATCTTAATAGTGAAGATAAAATATATACTATTATTGTTAGATGAAAATTATTACATTATATACTATATTTTCTTAGTCTAATCTATTTAACCATGAAATGTGTATTATTAACAATAAAATATCTATTTTTGCTTAAAATTTATGTACTGATTATTAATAATTATTTATGATAGTTTTGTTGGTTGGCAATCACTGTGTATAAGAATGACAATGCGTACAAAGTTTCGACAAGTGAATAATTATTCACTCTATAATGAATAATTATTCACTCCTTATTAAATAATTTATCGATTCAATTCTAAGTCAAAGAATAATTATTTTGTAAAATGTCAAAATACAGATCCGCCACTTACGATCTTGCAACCATGATTAGAATTCTCTTATCACTTCACACTTACAAAGCTTCGTGAATAATTTTCACTGTTAAGTTAATAATTATTAGAGTGAATAATTATTCACTCATTATTAAATAATTGATTAGTTCATTCCTAAGTCAATAAATAGAGGAATAATTATTTACTTCACGACAAGCATTCGACAAGTGAATAATTATTCATTTCATGACTAATATTCGATAAGTGAATAATTATTCACTACTTATTGAGTAATTGATCAGTTCAATATTAAGTTAACGAATAATTATTCATTTTAAGACTAGTATTCGATAAGTTAATAATTATTCACTTTACGACTAGTATTCGAGAAGTTAATAATTATTCAATTCATAATAAGTATTCGACAAGTGGTGAATAATTATTACTATTAAGTTAATAATTATTCAAAGAGAATAATTATTTGCTTTGTTATAAATCATTCTTAAATGAATAATTATTAACTTCTTATTGAATATTTTATCAGTTTAATTATAATTCAACGAATAAAGAAATAATTATTTACTTCATGATAAATATTTGATAAGTGATGAATAATTAATCTTTAGAGTCATTACTCAAAATAATAAAAATTATTATAGAAAAAGTCACCAAATACCTATATAAATCTTATTTTTAATGAAGATTTCTAAGCCGAATTCACTAAATATTCTAAATAAAAATTCATAATATATAATTTTGATTTTACCAAACATTTCAAACAGTAAAAGAGAATAGTAGCGAAACACGGAAAAGAAATAAGATGAAAGACAGAAAGAAGAAGGATGACCATCTAACAATTAAAAACTGTCCGTATGTGTTGACAAAAAATTATGTCGGCACCCTAACAGATCACACTAATTGCTCAGCCAAATTCGCTGATCGTTGATTGTCATTTCTTTATCGTAGTAACAGTCACTATTCACGCATCAAACCCCAGATGTTTCACACTCCCAACTATAGTAGTCCCCAACACGTGACTGACCTTGCATGTAGATGGAAAAAAACAATATACAAAATTTGATTACTGAAACAAGAAGAAAGGTGAACACCCGAGTGGAAAAAAGGAGTTCAAATAATTCGGAGGTCTGTAAAATGCTTTGTTTCTCAAGCTTAACAAAACCATTTGAGACTTTCAATTCATAAATTTAAAATCGAATCTTTGCAAAAAGTATGTAAAATATCAATATTAATGCTTTGACTTGTATAGCGATTATATAATTTACGTTGATATATTTCTATTTCTATCTTATTTAATATAAAAAGTGTCATATTATTAATAAAGATTATATAATTAATCAATAAAGAACAATCTCATATTTACAAGACTTAGACACGATATCCGTATTGCTAAAAGGTTAAAAATATAATTTTCAACAAATATTCTTACCGAAGGTATAAAACACAAGTGATATAGCTTAGTCTTAGGGAAACCTAACTATATACAATAATTCTGGTCCAAACCAAATACTACTGTCTGTAAATTTTTCTCAATCATTAATAAAAGAGTCTAAATCGGCCCGCATGCCCGTGGAATATAAAAGAAACGGAGGAGTCTAATAAATATAATAGGCCGTCCCTTTAGGGAGTACTACCTAAAAGGGACTACTAATTACTAAGAGAAAACGTGGGTTATTCGGCCAATCTTGGAAACGGTTTGGTTTTGGCGGACGACGGATTCTTTGAAGGAAGTGGTGCGATTGTTCCCCACAGGAAAGGGAGAATTAAAACCTAAGACCGAGGCCAAAAATGGCATGCATGTAAGTCTTGTTAATTAATATTAACTATTTATAGGGTCCCAAGAGGCAAAGAATGCTTTGCAAATTTCGCCATTAAACACCCAACTAACTTGCGTGTACGAGACTCCAAATTTTCCACTAACGCAGGCCAAACTCTTGCTGTAATGTTTAATTCTTTGATTAGTGATTACTCAAAGCATATTTGTATCACAAACATATCTTTTGAGGAATACCCATAGAAGATTTCAGAATATTTGTCCCCATAGTTAAACAGCGCGAATTCGGAAATTCCATGGGATGGATTAGTTAAATAGTTATGACTCGTGAGGAGTCACGAAACGCCGTGTTTGGCCCTGCGTAATGCTAATGGCTACTGGGTGCATGTGAAGGCCGCAGATCTCTCCCTTCTCCTCCTTTAACTAATTAGTAATTAATTAATTATTCGTAACTGATTAGGTGAGGAAGTTTGACCAGTCGAAATCTCACCCAACGAAAGACTGAAACAGCCCCCGACAAAGAAACATCAGATTTACCAAAAAAAAAAAAATAAAAATGTTTGCGTTACTCAAAGTTGTATCTTTGCTTAACCTTTTCTTTTCCTAATAGTCAAACTACATCAGTATATACAAATAGGCACTGCTATTTTGATTGGTTCAATACGGGGATAGAATTGTCAATTAATTACTCAGGTAAGAATTTACTTAACAGAAAATGCAGATCTATGGTTCAGTGGAACAGGATAACGAGAATCTATATGTCATTTGGAGTAGTTAGGAAAAGAGTTGTCGAGAAACTCGTGGTTGGAGTGGTAGAGCCAGCAGACATGATCGAATGGCTCATCATCTTCGTGTCTGCAAAGTGGATTCCACAGACATAACGAGCAGCATGCTTCTACTGTTATTACCACACTCGAGATTACTTTAAAAAAAAAGAAAAAGAAAATACTAAACTCATGATCAAATGGGTCTCACGAAATATATCAGAAGTCGATCCATCTAAATTGGAGGCCCAAATTGGTGTTAAGGAACCCATTCCATATAAGGCTTGTTGGATTGCTGCTCTTGCTGTGGTATCTTTAACGAAGCCCAAGAAATATTTGGAGCAGCCCATAGTTATGAGACGCTACTTCAATTCCGTAAAGCTTATTGAGCCTCTCACAAGAATTTAGAAACCCAAAATTTGGCGTTTGATTGTAGGACACGTGTCTTCTGATTTTAGCGAGTACAAATATCGAAGTAGTGAAGCGAGTGAGAACGTTAACCAATAGCCGGCCTTCCAAAAGTTCAGTCAATTCCTTAACTGTGTAAAAGCAGCGTCCCCTCAACCTACTTTGAATTCTTGATTTAATGTTCATTGGGATACTGCAGTACGAAGCAACCTGGAGCACGATTTCGTGAGGAAGATTGAAGTTTGTTTCCTTGGTCTTCTTCCCGTGTCTACACGGAGCTGCTTTCTGGTTGCCTAATGGAGTCTCCTTAAATTCTCATCAATGGTTCAAGTATATAAGAGAAAACAAGCTGAGCAAAGTCAAAAGTAAGATCAGTTCTCTAATGGCTTTTGTGGGTTTTCTCAGATTTTCTCTCTTGTGCTTCGACTTTCTTGCCTGGTAATTCTCTTACTTCATTTTCTAGCTCTTTGGTGAAAATTCAGATTTTTGCTTGCAAAAGAAGAGAGAAATATTCCCTGTTCTTTGATCATCTTCACTTTACTGTACTCTCCCATTTATGCATCGGTGATTTTCTTGTAGACTTAGCTTGGTCCTAGGCATTCATCTACGTACTTATATGCATGTGATGTACGTAGCTGGCTGTGCATCTTATACGTATAACGTACTCTTACAGTGCATTTCCTTATTCCTTTACTGTTTTTTGCAGGCCTACATTTGCCCTGGCTTATCCTCTGTAAGCTACCCCTTTCCGTGTTTCTTCTTCTTCTAAAGGATAGTTTCATTTCGTTTGCTGATATGCAGTTTGATTATTATTTTCTGTGGATTTCCTTCTGTACGTTTTCAGATGGGCTTCTATTCGGGCAATAGAGACTGGCTCAAAGTACCACATGCGCAAGCTGGTTACTTATTGGACTATTTTCTCTTTTGTATCTCTTTTTGAGATTTTCTTTGCCAGATTCCTCGAATGGTAATTTCCCATGCTTATATTATGTTTGAGGGCTCTCCTTTTCTGCCTTTTCTTACTGATCTTTGCCCTTTTTGCTTTATTTGTTAACTTCTTTCATTTTGTAGCTTGGTATTTTGGGAGGTTAGATAAGCTGAATTTTATGAAAATCCCTGATTCTCTAGTGTCTCTGCCTATTATCCATTATTCTTTGACCAGTGTTACCCCCATTTGTTGGGTTTTATGCAATTGCTATAATGTAGTTATCCTTTGACCAGTATTACCCCCATTTTTGGGTTTTATGCACTTGCTATAACGTAGATTGTGGTTTATAATCTACTAGTTTTTCAAAACGGGAGTTCGAATTTTGAAATTTTTCATACTTTGCAACTAAGAAGTATTGAATTTTCATTTGACTTTGCAAGGAATGGAACATTTCCAGGAACATAACATGCCTTGTCCAGGAAAACACTTTTGTCTTGGAACATAACATCCAAGACCAACTGTAAAAGATTACCTTGACTATTTTTACCATTCGTTTTAGGTGCAAACTGAAATATTGAAACTGCTGGAATTTCCAAGTGGAGAAGAAATGGTCTCGTTTCTCTAATCAACTGCTGTTCTGACTTACGATGTTACGTTTTAATCTTAATTTATGTACTCTGATAGACAGATCTTGCTTGTCTACGTTTTCTTCATTGCTTTTTTCGATTCTGATACTTGGCTAGAGATTTTTGATGATGTGGAATTGGTTCTATCTTCTTTTTAAGTTCCATTAGCGGAGTATAAGAATGCTATATATTCACATTCTGAAATCTTTATAGTATTCTTATCAGGGTACCTTTCTGGCCGTATATCAAGCTTGTTATCATCTGCAGGTTGGTGCTACCTCGGTTTGATGGTGCATGCTACGTCTACCAATGTCTTATACGTCCATGCTTGTCTGTCAACCTGCGAGATGTTATCAACTGGTTCTGTATCCTAGTTGAAAAACTGTCCAGTGAGGAAATGTTTCTAGCTTCAGCAGATAAATACATTAAAGAGAATGGGCCAGAAGCTTTGGAGAGGCTCATTGCAAACAAGGTACTGTAAACTCCATGCTAGAAGTAGAAATTAGCCTATTGCTCAATGATTCATTGGCATGTGCCCATTAAAGAAGTACCTTATCAATTTTAAGTTAGTCAAATTCAATTTGATTAATAGGATATGCAGCTATAATGAAGTGTTTACTTGTTATGGGCTATGCTCAGATTTATGCAAGTAATTTATGTTACTTTAATGTACATCCATTTTGTATTGCCTGCGGGAATTCTCTCTTTTCGAACCATCAGCCTTTGTACGTATCGTGTAGCAACCTAAGTCTTTGTATTCTGAAAGGATGATATGATTCTGAAATGGAAGAGATCAATCAATACCTTAATCTGGATATTTGGAGTTTCTTGTGAAGGCCTCAAATATCATGTAGTATAATACTAATTTGGGTAACTGCATGGTTGTCTTTTTTATTGAAATTTTTTACACACTTGGCAGTAGGCATTTAGCATGCTACTCTCCCCTTTTTCTCTTCTCAGAAGAAAACTCTTGAAGTTGGTGCGAAATGTTTATCTTATTCCTAGGACCAGTCGGTTGTAACCTTTCTCCCTGAATACGCAGGAAAATTGCAAAGAGCACATTCTTGCCGATGGTAATGCTGTAGAAGTTGAAAAGAAAGTGGAATCACCAGAGAATATCACTGCAGAAGAACAATTGGTAGTGTTTCCAATCTTGCAAAGAGCACATTCTTGCCTGAATACACAGGCAAATTGCAAAGAGCACATTCTTGCCGACGCTAATGTGCTAGAAGTCGAAAAGAAAGTGGAATCACCAGAGAATATCACTGCAGAAGAACAATTGGTAATGTTTCAAATCTTTTTACATAAACAAGTTTTTGCAACTCTGAAATAACACTTGCAAATCTTGATACAACATGATTATGCAACTAATACAGTGACTCCCCGCGGGGGGGGGGGGGGAGGGAGGGGGAAGGGCTCTCTTGAGATTCCACCTTCTACTACTGTTGGTTTCTAGCTAGGTGATTTCATGCAGTGCTGGAGCACAAAGTATCCCACTTCTGTTTTTTGAATTAGCTTAAATATCAAGCACTTGATCATGTTATGATAAATCATTTTACTCTCCCATAGCCGTTTCAGCAATAAAATTGCGTGGTGTGCTTCTCTTATGTCACCTGATGGACCAGAATGATGCTTAATCTCATTCATTTACTAGCAGGTTGAGGTTCCAAAGGCTGACCTTGTTCAGAGTGAGAAGAAGGAAACTGCTGCAGAGAGCGAGGAGAGGAGTTCTTTGGAGATACATGCTTTGAAGAAAGTCCAGAAAGAGTGGACCTGTGCCATGTGTCAGGTGACTACTACAAGTGAGGCAGTGTTGAACTCGCACCTTCGTGGGAAGAAACACAGGTCCAAGTGTGAGAAGCTAAACACATGCACACAGACAGCAAAAAACATGCAGTCTCCAGCCGTGAAACAGAAGTCCAAGCCTGAGGAGTTGAAAACAAGTACACAGTCAGAAAAACGCTCGAACTCTTTGGCTGCAAAAACAAATGGCTCAAATCAGGCCAACGGGAACCTCCAGAATTCTCCACCTGGAGGAGGATCAAGACAGAATACAACTAAAAATCCCCATGGCTCAAATCAGGCCAACGGGAGCCTCCAGAATTCTCCACCTGGAGGAGGAGCAGGACAGAATACAACTAAAAAACCCCAGTCCAATCATATTAACGTGGCTAGTTCGCAACAGATGCAGGTAAAGGCTATGAAAAACAACGTGGCAGTTGTCAATCAGCAGTCTAAATTCTGGTGCACTATCTGTAACATTCAATGTAACAGCGAGACAGATTTGGCAGCCCATCTTAAAGGGAGGAAGCACATACTTGAGATCCAGAGCAAGCCTATGAATAACAATGCTGAAGTCGTCAATCAGCAGGATAAATTCTGGTGCAGTATGTGTAACATTAGATGCACTAGTGAGGTGGATATGGCCGCTCATCTTACTGGGAGGAAGCATGTACTTGAGATGCAGAGCCAGCTCTGGTGCAACATCTGTAACGTTAGATGCACTAGTGAGATGGATATGGCTGCTCATCTTAGAGGGAGGAAGCATGTAGTTGAGATCCAGAGCAAGATCAGCTCCGGTGGAGGTGCATGGGCTTGATGTCTACAGGTTTCCTGAGTGTAGGAACTGGTTCATATGCACGAGTATATAGTATATCCAATGGGAATGTAAACGTTTTGAAGACATTTCGAATAAACTTAGTGACAGCTATTTTATGATGAACATTGTGAAAACCTTGGGTGCGTTTTACCCAATTTCCGTCTCGTCAGTTGCTTAATTCAAGGTCCTGAGCTTTTTATTTAACTAGCACTATAAATTAAAGATATTTTTAAATTATAAATATCTCTTAAATTAATTATTTATTATACTATCATAATATATAACTCACAATTTTTTTATTAAATTAAAAATATTAAAGATTTTGAAAGTAATACAAATTCTTTTATCTAACTTATTATCACCACTGTTATTCTATTCTAATATAGTATTCTTTTTAACTTTTTAAATAATTATTTTTTGAAAATTTCAAAAATTTTTATTAATTTTATAAATTGTAAACATATAATTAAGTTATGTTTTGAACATTATACATACTTATATAACAATTACACTTAAAAAAATTTTAATAATTACTTATAACAGTAATTTTTTTCTTTATTACTTTTTTAGTAATTTATTTCTCTCTTTAATTCTTTAAGCTATCTATGTTCAATTAAAATTTACAACTAATTTCTCAAAATTATTTTTTATATAATTCTTAAATAATTATCATTGAGATGTAAAAAATCATCAAAATAACAATAATATATTTTTAAAAAATAAAAAATAATTTTATCGAAAGACATTTTAAAACATTTAAACAATAAAAAATATACAAATTTAAATACATATAATCTCTATCCACACTTTTATTATAGTATAAATTATTTTTTATTTTAGTAAACAAAGATTACTTCTATTAACCTCTTGAACAAGAGGGAGTACTTGGCTCCTAGCAATAGAGGAGGTGCTTTCCTTTGAAAGCATGGAGTTCTGCTGGTGGTGATGAGGAATGCTTGCATATCTTGTGGTCAATGCTTTTGAGCTTAATGATATTTATGCCTTTCACGACGCCTCTTAAATCTGAAGAGAAAGAGATCGAAAGAAAGCCATCTTATTTTATTAACGAGTCTAAAATGCAACAGTTATTCACAAAGGCTCGTAAGCATCGCTGTTTTATGACTTATGGGAAGTTGGCATTGCAAGGGATATTCCAGCACCCATCGGAGGATCCTTCCACTGCTGGGTCACTGTCTTGAGATGTGTGTAAAACTGAACTCCAGCCTTGCCTGAAATTTGCCACCATAAGATGGGGTAAAGGAAGAACCATTAGCAGAAAACAGAGGTTGCAAGAGCAGAAAAGTACGGTCATTAAACAACAAAGAATGCTGATCATGAAAATATACAAAGTGATATGGCAACATTTTCTCACCATAGAAATTAAGATCTCCAGCAAAAGACGCCTTGGAACCAGTAAACGAGAAGAAGGGCAAGGGAACTGGAATAGGAACATTGATGCCAACCTGGTGCACATGAGATCGCATCCAGAAGCATTACACATTTGCAGGTAAGCTCATTTTTAGCAGAAATTATCATTGACAGATAAAGAATTTAAAAGTATAGAGGAAAATCCAAATTTGTAGCAACCAATAACTGAGTCCATAAGAGCAGTTCAACATGAACTAGTGATGTTCATCATACTTGCTCTTTTACATGCTTGCGTTAAAGCCCAAAACCCAAATATCTTCATGGTGTAAAATAACAAGGAGATGCCGATGATGATGAATTGCTTACCTGCCCCGCCTCAATCTCAGTCTGAAATTTCCTTGCAGCAGCTCCCGATGTAGTGAAAATAGCAGCACCATTACCATATCTGTAGGATTACCAACACACAAATAACATAACCAGATATTCATATAGTTTAGTGGGATTAAGTTAAAATGAGGGAGGAATTACTTGTTTCTGTTCAAAATATTTATTGCCTCATCCAAACTGTCAGCCTAACAAAGTGACAAAAAATGTTAATTAAGGATGTCCGTACTTAATGTGAGAAATCAATAGCGAGATACATCAGAAGCACTGACAAACCTGCATGCAGATGAGAACTGGGCCAAAAATCTCCTCCTGTACAACATCCACATCCACGTCTAGTTTAATATATGTGTGTGAGAGAGAGAGAGAGAGAAAGAGACAGAGAGAGAGGGAAAGAGAGAGTCAAGCTGCCAATTATATATTCTAGCAGCCAGAGAGAAAAATAGTAAGGGCACCTGTAACAGGTAACTGGAGAAAGAGAGGAGATGAGCAGAGAACCTTATAGCACTCCATGTCAGGAGTGACATCAGACAAGATGGTGGGACCAATGAAGTTTCCTTGTTCATATCCTGGGACCTGTTGGCCATCAATGGATGAATAATTCAAGGTCCGGATATTTTACCAGTAAATTTAAACTAGATGCCAGCAATAAAAGCATAATTATAGCATCATGTATTTCCAGTTCCATGTACGTAGCCTTAAGCCAAGTAGTTTCTTGTCCTGACAATTGGATCTACAAGGAGATCATCAAGTAGATAGTCCATACAATAGGCTAAATATACTTGGAGAAAAACAACAAGGGATAAACTAGATCAACTTTAGTAGTTGCTCAGAGAAGCCCCAAAGTTCTCTTATCATTTCTTTCCCCCACAGGAGAAGCTTTTTAAAAACTATCTGATTTCATGCTGCTGAGCTTGTTTCCGAAAATATTTCTCCAATTTCCTTATTTTCAATTGCTAACCATGTTTTGACCTTCTACAATCCTCAATTTGCTGAGAGAACAGGACATTCTTCTCTTCCTTTATTTCTGCCTTATTTCCCTTTGTTTTCTGTTTTGGTGCAGGAAGATACTGTAAATAGCCAAATGGAATTTCCTGTTTATAAAATAGTCTAAACCCGCATGCCCGTGGAATATAAAAGGTAACAAAGGTTCTTTTCAGGAGAGTAAGGTTCTTAAGTGCCAATAAGGAGAACAACATATCCAGAACTTAAGACTAACAAAGTTGATTCGAATTTAGTAAGTCAAAATTCTAAATCCATATTCCCTAGAACTTGCATGTTACTCTGAACAATGCAAACACTCTCAAGTAACTACCATATGTCCAAAAAGGATGAATGCCTTAAAAGGTTGAGCTCAAAAAACGTCAATTGAATGAAAAAGAACTTGGAAGATGAAAAAAAATATCAGTTACCACAATCTTTCTCCCATCAAGTACTAGTTTGGCTCCACTTTCAATACCACTTTGGACCAATCTGAATATCCTTTCTTTTGCCTGTTGAATGAGAAAAAGGTGCTTTGAAGTTTGAGTATTAAAAAGATGAATCCATCCAATAATTGATTCATTTGTAAAATAACAAAATATATAAGAGATATTTGTAAAATTGGAACAAATAATTCTGTGCCTCTTTTTTGGTAATTTTAACACATTGATTTTGAAAAAAATTCACGTACCTGCTTACTAATAACTGGACCAAGGTCTGCATCTGGATCTATTCCAACATTTACCTTAAGGGATTTAGCACGTTCTACTAGCTTTTCTTCCCTACAATGTACACATAGTATATATTAAATGATATTAAAAAGCAAAGTAACTAAGAATTGATTAATTTAAGATAGAAGAGCTTTTCAAGAGAAAATAAATCAAAGGTGAGGGAGTAGAAGATGACAAACATAAACAAACCCTTCTTTCTTTAGTAAGATGGGAAAAAGCCTAAACAGGAAGCTACTACCTCCAGAGATTTGAAACCAAACATTTAAGAATACTACAGTAGCAAAGACTACAATATTGATTAACTAAAGGGAAGAACAAGAGGTTATGGCGTTTGCAGGAGGACTGAAGAATTCGCAAAGAAATATTATAAACCACATTGGTCAGATGCCATATGTGAAGCCTAATTCTAGAAGGCAGTCTAATTTCGACCATGCTCTTCTCCTAAGCTTTAGGAACTAATGTCCTCTAATAGGCTGACTAGATCAAAAATTACCAGATTGATGAAAAATGCATTAAATTGCTCAATGCATGTAATGGAAGCAATACCATGATTTTGAGTCTCCAACAAAGACCACTGTGCTCAGTGCCATGCATCTTTGTCCAGCAGCACCAAAGCCTGCTGCTACTAAAGCATTTAAAGTAGCATCCTCATTAGCATCAGGCAGTACAATTCCATGGTTCTTAGCTCCCATATTTGACTGAAAACATTGTCAGAAATTTGGATTAATGAATCTGCGCTTCAACTACTACAAAATAAAAAATGTGCCAAAAATTTAACTGCACTAACCTGAACACGCTTTCCTTTAGCTGATGCCCTCGCATAAATGTGCATTCCGGCCTAAGTAACAGAGAGAAATAACACTAGAACATGATTAGAATATGCAATGGAATAGCAGAGAAGTTCTTTAAACAAAAGAAAAAACTATTGTTAAAATTGTTTTATTTGGGCATATTATGGAGGCTCTTAATTGTCTTTTTATTCGATTAGCTTCATGACAGGTAAGGATTAAATTATAACCCAGCTCAATTTAAAATGAAAAGCAGGTCATATGCATCAGTCAGGTTATGTCCTCCCTACTGCAAATTGTAATAGAAATTTTCAGTAGTAGCCCTGAATGAGGCTATTCAGGAATAGATAAACTTTTTTTCTTTTAAATAAATAAAATGCAGGGGAATTCTTGTATGTTTCTGACTTTCCAAGGTTTCCTCGTATCTGTTAGTTGTCATCTTTGAACATTCATCAACTAGAATATAAGAAATGCTTTCAACATAAGAAAAATCGTACAAGAAAGTGAAAAGACAAGAAACAGCAGCAAGCTGCAGGCTACTGTTTGTAATTAAGCAGACTTGACAGAAAATTGTTTAAACATCTTTTTGTACATCTTTCTCCAATACTCACTCTGCTTCTTGCATAATGCTACTTCATGGGCTGAATTATTCCCAGAACCAGCCATTTAAATCAGAAGGCTCACCACAGAATGAAAACACTAATATCTTGTTTTCAGGATAAGAAGTTCAAGTATAACTTCAGTATATCTGGACCTGAAACTAATTGATAGACATGATGTCGACTTTGACTTATAGAAAGACACCCTCACAAAGTTACTTACAGTATTTGAGCCTACAAATGATACAGTTTTTATATCTTCATCATCACATATAGCATTAACAGTATCCTGTAAAAAGCAAAATGCAAAGATACTTAGCAGCTTAGAAATGAGAGTTCCATTTGTTAAATCATATGATTTACGGATCATAAGTGCATCTAAACAGTTTCAAAATCATGGCTTACATTCGTGCCGTGAACAATATTTAGAACACCATTAGGCAAACCAGCCTCCATCGTCAACTCTGCCAGCATCATGGAAGCCCCTGGACAACAAATAGAGAAATTCTAAGAATCAGAGAACAAGAAGGAGATTATTCCCAAAAAATGGCAAAAAAACAATTTTTTACTTTTTTTTATATATATCTTCCTTTTTCTTTTGCACAGGCAATATATGTCTTGCTCGCATCTAGTAAGTAGTAATTCCATGGCCATACAAAATAAACAAATCAAATCAAAGAAGCAGAAATAAGAAACATTTACATGTTCAGGCAAGATAGGTGAATGGTGACTTATAGCACTGGGGGCTTCTGGGTAGATGAAGAACTGGAGAAATGATTACCATCAGCATTAGAACTACAATTTTTAGGCCAAATATATAAATGGTTTTCATAACTTCTTTTTGGAAACTTCGCAGTGCCTGTTCACAAGGAGAAATGACTTGCACATGGTTCATTACATTAAGCTAATAATAGGTTAAGGGCTACAGAATAAATTCACAAAAGACTGAACCAATTTAACACATTAAAAATCAGAGCGCAATTTGAACTGAAAAATGCAGTCAAAAAATTACCTGGATCTTTTTCAGATGGCTTAAGAACAAAGGTATTCCCACAAGTAACTGCAACAGGAAACATCTGCACAAATCACCCCATGTACATTAGAGAAGCTCATTTTAAATGAAAATGCAAAGTTCCATTATGATCACTTCACGCTTGTCTTTTCCACCACAGTTAACTATTATTCTGTCTTCTCTGAAGAGCATCAAGAAAAGGAGATTGGGAGCAGGCTGGGATGTCCAAAAGGTAAGATAAATGCAATTAAACATCCAAAGCCAATTGGAAGGAAAAAAAAAATCAGAGACTAACCCACAACGGTATCATTGCCGGGAAGTTAAAGGGACAAATCCCAGCACAAACTCCAAGAGGCTCTCTGATGCTGTAGGTGTCAATTCCATTTGATACATTGGAAACATACTCTCCCATCTGCAAAGTTGCCATCCCACATGCGTGTTCCACCACCTCTTCAAAAGAAATGACAGAATTTCAGGAACTCAGGCATCAGGAAAATATCTTCTTATATAACAATATGTATGAGAGCTACTAACCTAGACCTCGGAATACATCTCCGTGTGCGTCTTTCAATGTCTTTCCTTGTTCTATAGTTATGTTCATGGCAAGCTTGTCCTGGAACACAGAAATAGACACACTTTCTTAGAGGCATACAATAAACTAGAGAAACCAAACTGTGCAGTGGAAAATTTCCCAAGACTTAAAGTACAATATTTTTTCGGATAAGTTCTTGGAGCTTGAACATGATCCGCTGCCGAGTTGTGACTGGGGTACTACGCCAAGATGGAAAAGCTTCTTTGGCCGTTGATACTGCTGACTTAAACTCCTCATTCGTAGTGAATGGCACCTGAGAAACTACTTCTTGTGTTGCCTACAATAATCATGGAATTAATTATTCGAGGGTCAGAGGCTCAAAACTTTAATACAAGAAACAAAATGATTATCGCTGCTTACCGGGTTTATAACATCAATGGATTCTGATGATCGTGAATCTACAAAGCTACCACCAATCAAGTTTGGAATCCTCTGAAAAACAGAAAGGGATTAAGGAGACATTCACCTCTGTGTGAAAGAGGGAGCGGCAACATAAAAGTTAAAGACAGGTTCACATACAACTAGAGACCACCCTTGTCTCACCGCATTATTACCAAACAATCTCTATTTGTACTATATCATGACCTATATTAACAGTAAATAGAATGAAACATGATATAATTTTATTATCTATGATTGTTTCTGAATTTTCAATGGTGAATGACATATTGAATACGACAGTAAATTTAACTGAGCAGTAGAAAGGCAGGAGGTACATGATATTTTTATAGACTTATGATCCCGGAACTTGCTCTCACTTTTGTAATTAAAGGATAAAAATGTTCCTAGATTCTTGGACATTCAATGTTGTCCACGCTAGTATAGAATCTCTTGATGTAACTCATTAATGCTAAAAATTGAAATGGAATCTCATGCACAAATGATCCTCTCAAGATAAATATGATGTCAAAAATTCACTGATGATCATTTATTTCAAGTTTCTTTTAACTTTAATTTGGCAAAGCAGGTCAGGATAACCACACGGAAGGAAACCAAAGTACTTACCACCTCGATGATCCATTATTGGGATTTACAAAATGCTTTCAAACAAGTAATTTGGATACCATCTAATATATCCATTCCAGGGCAATGTCTTTGATTATATACACAAACGCATGGTTAGCTACTCAATTGAATAGTTACTTTACAGGACAATAGTACAGTTAAAGAAGAAAAGGAAAATGAATTCCAAATATGACCAGTGAAGTTCGATGCCTCCACTTTGGTTCAGCGGCTGTTGAGAATTCAGAACTCAAGAAAGCAAATATCCGAGGACTCAGACGCATCATATTCCTCCCTGAGCGGACAAAAAACAAAAGTTAAAACATCACAAGAACCACACGGAGTTCAGATTCCTTTAGGAATTTACACTCCACAGACACATAATATGTACATACGAATAAAAATTTGTATCTTTCCATCACCGTCGCCGAATATAAACAAATTGAAAGGAAAAAAATTTTACCTCGGTGAAGTGAAAGCCGCAACATGATTTCGTACAAGTTTGAGATGAGAATCACGTGACAAAATGAAGACCGAGTTGAAATTCAACACTCTGATTCTCCACTGAGTAGCCTCTCTCACTAGCTCTGCAAATTTATACGATGATGAAGACGAAGACCCACGGAATCGCGTTGTCCGGGGGAAGCTGAAGAGTATGATTCTGTTTATTGATAGCCGTTGGATGTATAATAATCGAACAGCTAGTCTTGAAGTTCCTAGCCAGCGAGGAGTGAGAAATTCTTCTATAGTATTAAATTAGCCTTCTGAAACACCTTGATTGGGTGGCTTTAAGACAATTTTGGGCAAATTGCTAGTATTTTAACAATTTTTCCTTTGTTTTTATGGTAAATCGAGATAATGATGCCACGTCAGAGATGCCTTTTTCTGGATTTGGGCTCCGTAGGATGGCTCCTGTTCACCTGAGGCATTATGGGCCGAATGACTGGCATCATGCGTCGAATAGTAATGAATTTAAGACTTTTTTTAATTGGTATTAGTAAAGTAAATAACTTTTTACTTTTGGTTCACTAGAAATAGTACCTCTTCATGCTCACCATCCACCATCTTATGAAAGTTCTTTCGTTCTCAAGAAAATCTGAAACAAGCATAGGATTTGCACAAGAGGCCATCCAAACAAAGAGGCCCAACCTCGCCTCCAATCCAATCCGGTGAAAAGATGGGTTTAAACTGCCCGACAGGAGAACATTATGGCCCCTTGATGAGGTCGTAAGGCGCATGCTTGGGCCAGGACCAGTCAATCCGCTCCAGCATCAAGCTTTCGGCTCTGGGGACACTGGAGGTCGGACGCATAAAGCTTGTGCAGAATGTTCCTCTCCGGTAGCTAACGACTGAAGACTATAACAAAGACGATCAGCAAATGAGAAGGCAAGCTCTGCATCTGTACGAGAACTTGAACCTAAAGGTTGCTAGCCTGAGCTGCCTCAACACATTCACAGCCACCCTCACCGAAGCAAGGCAAGCCCATGCCCATGTCCTCAAGACAGGCCTCTCAAGTGGTCATTCCCATTTTGCCACCAAGCTCCTCTCCATCTACGCTAACAACCAATGCTTCGCCGATTCAGACCTTCTTCTGCACTCGCTGGCAGAGCCCGATCTCGCCTCATTCACCACTCTGATCAATGCTTCTTCAAAGTTCAGTAATCTCAGTCGGACGCTCAAGTTATTTGCAAAAATGCTTGCTTTACGCGTCTTTCCTGATGCCCATATAATGCCTAGCGTTATCAAGGCCTGCGCCGGGTTTTCGGCTCTTAAATTGGGCCAAAAGGTTCATGGGTTTGGTTTAACTTCGGGGTTTTTGTTAGATTCGTTTGTTGAGTCTTGTTTACTTCATATGTACATGAAGTGTAACGAATTGAAATATGCACAAAAGGTGTTTGATACGATGGCTGCGCCGGACTTGGTCTGTTCGAGTGCATTAGCCTCTGGTTATGCTAAGAAAGGCGACGTGGTAAATGCATATAAGGTGTTTAATGACATGGGGAAATTGGGGATCAAGCCCAATGTGGTTGCATGGAATGGCATGATTGCTGGGTTTAACCAGAGCGGTAATTTTTTAGAAGCGGCAATGATGTTCCACAAAATGCATTTAGATGGTTTCAACTGTGATGAAGTTAGTGTCTCTAGTGTTCTTTCTGCAGTAGGTGATATGAAGAATTTGGTTTTAGGCGCTCAAGTTCATGGTTATGCGATCAAGCTTGGACTTGGATCAGATAAGTGTGTTGTCAGTTCACTTGTAGATATGTATGGAAAGACTGGACATACTTCAGAAATGCTGTGCGTGTTCGAAGCAGCGGAACAAAAGGATGTGGGTGCTTGCAATGCTGTGGTTGCTGGGCTTTCTCGAAATGCGATGTTCAATGAGGCATTTAGAATTTTTAGACAATTGCAGAACAAAGGAATGGAATTGAATGTGGTTTCATGGACCTCCATGATTGCTTGCTGCACACAAAATGGGAAAGATATTGAGGCATTGAAACTTTTTAGAGAAATGCAAATGGCTAGAGTGAAACCAAATTCTGTAACAATCCCTTGCTTGCTGCCAGCTTGTTCTAATGTAGCTGCACTAACACATGGAAAGGCAGCACACTGCTTCTCAATCAGAAACGGATTTAGCAATAATGTTTATGTGGGCAGTGCGGTCATTGATATGTACTCTAACTGTGGAAGGGTTCAACTTGCGAGGCACTTTTTTGATAGGTTGCCTATGCGCAATTTGGCTTGTTGGAATGCGATGATTGGTGGATATGCAATGCATGGGAAGGCAAAGGAAGCTATTAACATCTTTAATCTGATGAAGGGGAATGGGCAAAAACCAGATGGTATTAGTTTCACAAGTCTTCTTTCTGCATGTAGCCAGAGTAGTTTGGTCGATATCGGGCGCAAGTTCTTTGATAGCATGTCTGCAGAATATGGTATAGAAGCTAAAATGGAGCACTATGCTTGCATGGTGAGCCTTCTTGGCCGCACAGGAAAGCTTGATGAAGCATATCACATGATGAAGAAAATGCCTTTCGCACCAGACGCTTGCGTCTGGGGTGCTTTATTAAGTTCCTGTCGAGTTCATCATGACATGACCTTGGGAGAAGTTGCTGCCCACAAACTATTTGAACTAGAACCAAATAACCCTGGGAACTACATCCTCCTGTCCAATATTTATGCTGCCAGAGGCAGATGGGAAGAAGTGGATAAAGTCAGGGATATGATGAAGGATGCAGGAATGCGGAAAACACCAGGATGTAGTTGGATTGAGGTCAAAAACAAGGTTCACATGCTTTTAGCAGGAGACAAGTCACATCCTCAAATGGTACAGATCATAGAAAAGATGCATAAGCTGAGTATGGAAATGAAGAAAGCTGGTCATGTCCCAGATACAGATTTTGTATTGCAAGATGTTGAAAAGCAGGACAAGGAGGAAATCTTATGTGGGCATAGTGAGAAGTTAGCTGTAGTTCTTGGTCTTCTAAATACAAAACCTGGTACTCCACTAACAGTTTTGAAGAACCTCAGGATTTGCGGGGACTGTCATGCTGTTATAAAATTCATGTCCAGCTTTGAAGAGAGAGAAATTTTTGTTAGAGACACAAACCGCTTCCATCACTTCAAAGAGGGTAGTTGTTCATGTGGGGATGTATGGTGATTCATATCAAGTTTGTTGCTATCTGCTGGTTTTTATATCTGAGTTAAGATTACATGCCATCATGCCATGTCAACCATTGTCTTATACATCCGTGCTTGTCTGTTGATGTACAACATGTTATGAACTGGTTCTATATCCCATAGGAAAAACCATCGATCGAGGAACATGCTAACTTCAGCAGACGCATACATCAAAGAGAATGGACCAGAAGTTTTGGAGAAGCTTATTGCAAACAAGGTAACAGAAATTACAAGTTACAGCTCAAAATTAGCATATTGTTCAATGATTCATTGCCATATGCTCATTTAGAAGAATGTTATAAATTTTTAGTTAGCCAAATTTAATTCTTACCGATCAGCTCCTATGAAGCGTGTACTTGTAATGAACTATGCTCATACTTATTCAAGTAATTTAAATTACTTAAATTTACTTTAAGATAGACCCGTTTTATATTACATGCCTGTTGAATTATCTCTCTCTCTCTCTCTCTCTTTGAACCTGCTGAGTAAATAATAATCTGCTCTTTTCATATCATATTGCAGGTTAGGTCCTAGTATTCTGAAAGGAAGATATGATACTGATATGGAAGAGATCAAGCACTCTCCATAATCCGGATACGCCAGAGTTCGTAAAAGCCTTGAGTATCACTTTTCCATATCCATAACTTGTAAATTGAATTCCACCGGCACTTGGAAGTTTGAGGGGGAATACTGACATTTGGCTTCCTATTTTCCCTTCTCTTATTGCAGAAAACTATTGAACACGATACAAAGTGTTAAGCTAATCCTAGAACCAGCCAGTCGTAATCTTCTCCTTGAATGTACAGGCAAAAAGCAAAGAACAAATTCCTGCTGGTGCTGATGCTCTGGAAGTTGTAAAGAGAGCAGAACCAACAGAGATGTCGCAGCTGAAGAACAATTGGTGATGTCCCAACTTTTGGAGAACTCTGCATACTGAAAATTTTGATAAAACATGATAGTTTTAACTAATACGGCCAAACAATGAACAAATATCATTCATGAGAGGAGGGAGTAAGAAGAGGCTGCTGTGGGTTTTAGCATGTGATCTGAATGCAGTGCTGGGCCCTAAAAGTTTCCTACTCATCTGTTAGCTAGATATCAACCACATAATCTTGTTAAGAGGAATCATTTTACTCCAACATTACTCTAACATGATCTATGCTGTAATAAAGATGGTCAGTATGTTTCTCTTATGGCACCTGATGCACCAATATAGTGCTTAGCCTCTTTCAGTTTCCTTGCATTTTGAGCATCCAAAGCCACATCTAGGGAATAAGAAAATTGCAGCTGCTGAGGCTTAAAAGGTAACAATACCAGCGAAGAGCAAGGAGAAGCAACCACTAGAAGTACGGGCTCTGAATAAAGTCCAGAGAGAGTGGACGCCTGCTGTATGTCAGGTGACTACCACAAGTGAGGGTCTGTTGAATTTTACCTTCTTGGGCAGTAACACAGGTCCACGTGCGAGAAGCTGAAAACAAGCACGCAGACAACCAAAAATATGCAGTCTTTTCCTGTGAAATGGAAGTCCTAGCCTGAGTTGCTACAAACAGGTAGACATACTAAGTTACAAGTCTTCAGCTGCAAAAACAAACTACTCAATCAAGCCAAAAAGAACCTGAAAGACTGTTCATCTGGAGAAGGATCAAGGCAGAATATCATCTGAAAAACCAAAGAACAATCACATTATGTGGCTAGTTGGTAACAGATGCAGCAAATGTCTGAGTCGATCAGCACTGTAGATTATGTAGTATCTGTAGCCTTGTCTGGTGAAGTAGATATGACCCCTCCTCTTAAAGGGAGGAAGCATGCACTTCATATTCAGAGCGAGATTACTTCCCCTGGTGGCGGACAAGCTTTATACACTAATGCAGTGCCTAGTTTCAGTTCTGGCTCTATCCAACATCTACTTTCTCATGTATACTGGTGGTGATAATAGAAAGGAGAATTCACCTGGATTATGATATTATCGGCTCTTGATTATGATCTGTGATTTTTGGGGAAATGCATCTCGTCTTTTTTTTTTTTTTTTGGATGAATAACATGTATTTTGTTACCAGAGCATAATCTGCTCTAGTGCAGGTTACTATACATTCAACAGTGTACATTGAGCATGTTCGCTTTGGAACGATAAAGGTATTTAAGATCTTTTGAATGTAACTTTGGCGATATATCAGGTTTAAGATCCTCGTCGGGAAAAAAAAACAATTCAGACCTAAAAGATTGGACAAATGATGTAATCGTAATTAGTTCTCCGACCATTTTCGAGTAAGATTTTTATTTTCAAACTTTTTCTCTCTGTAATCCATATTTCCAATTAAGCTCAAACACAAATAAATATTTCGGTGAACCTATATTTTTTAATAGATTACTTATAAAATGTCCTAAAGAAATTAGTTTATATTGCAACATCAAACAACGTAACTTAGTTTAGTGCTAAAAAATTCAAGAAGAATAGACCATTTTTATGTATAAACGACCAAAATGTTTTCGCATAATTCACATTTATGAAGTTAAATGTATTGAAAAACATATTCTACTATTATAAACAAAGATTTTATACATTTAAGTATTATAGAAGTGGCCCGAACTTAGGCCTAATTTGGATGGAAAATTTTGGAGAGGAAAAAGGAAGTTCTCTCATCTTGTTTGCAAGTTTTTAAAGAATGAAGTGAGAAGAAAAGAGGAGAACTGGGAGGCTGAAATGCCTTCACTTTCTTCCCAACAATGGAGAGACAGAGGCGGATTGTGAGAAATTGAAGTAAAATATTTCATATTCCCCAAGATGCCCTTAAATGATTAGTATTAAAAATTTTATTTCACATCTTATCCTAAGTTCCTCTTTTGTTAACATTTTAACATATCATTTCTTTCTACTTCTCTCCAAACTCCCAAATGAGAAAAGATCACTTCTTTTCTATTCCATCCAAAACTCATAAATAACATTTGAAGGAAATAGCATCACTTGCACGCATGGGCAACTCAGTTGATTTTCGAGTGATAGATTGGAAATAAGGACTCATGATCGATTCGTGACAGTAGTAATATGAGAGTTACACTCAATTGAATAGGTTTCTTGTGGACACCGGACATTGTCCTCCCACCTATGGGACTATTGGATAATCATGATTTATCACTCCACAAATTATCAAGCTTCAATATTAGGGCCCTGTAGGCAGGGAAATTGCCTTTTAAGAACAAGGAAATAGCCTCATTTTCTTTTCTCTTCTCTTTCCTCATAATTTAAAATTAGAAATTACTCAATATATGATAATTTTATTAATGTCAGATAATTTTTAATAATTTTAACCTTTCATAATATTTGTATTTAAAAAAAATAATTTGGCGGTGCAACCAAATTGGGCGCATGACCAAAATGGGAACGCTCAAATTGGGTGTCCTCTTCTTGTGGGTTGCAGTTGGCGCAACAAAGTTTTTTTACAATTTTTTAATTTTAAATTTTTAAATAATAATTTTATTTTAAATAAATATTAATTAATTATTTTTAAGATTTTCAATTATTAATTTTTTACTAAATTTAATTACAATTAATTATTATTTTTTAAAATCTATTTTTTCTATCTTAATTTTTTTAAAAAAATTAAATAAATAATACAACTTAATATCAAATTAATTTTAAAAAAGAATAAATTTAAACCGTCTATAAAATTTTTTTATGTACGAATTATTAAAAAATAAATAAAATAAAATTACATAATAAATTTAAAAATCATATAAATAATTTAAAAGATAAAAAATTAAAATTATTTAAAAATTATTTTTATTCGTAAAACTATTCTCTATTTAGTACTTGCGTTTAAAATTTCTCTTATTTTATCTTCTCTCATAAATTCGCAAACTAGGCCTTAAGTGTGAACCAGCAAGAGTTACCCCGTCGCATACTAAGCAAGGCCCGCCGAGTTTCACACGGCTTCAGAAAAAGACCTAATTGTTGATAGTTGTTTCACATTACAATAGTTAGCTACGTGATATAGAGAATTTAAAAGAACCAAAATAGAGAAGTATATACTACCATCAACAGGCTATTCCAAGTTCTCAGAAAGGAGTACAGAGATCGTATCAAAAGTTCAGGGTCCAAGGTAATCCATTAGAAGTAGGCAATGATGGGAGAATTCCATCAGCACCAGGAATGTCCTTCGAGTGTTCTGGCAAAGATTCTGCATCACTACTCGTAAAATCCCTCGCATTTAATTCCAGAGATGCATCATCACCATTTGAGAAATCCCTCGAATGTAATCCCAGAGAACTCGTGTCATTACTTGGGAAATCCGTGGCTTGTAGTGTTGCAGATGCTCCAGGTAAATCTCGGGATGTAACTGTTGCAGATGCTCCATCGTTATTAAGAAAATCCTTCCATTGCTGAGTCACTGTTTTAATTTGTGTGTAAAAGTGAAGACCAGCTTTCCCTGTAATACCATTAGAGGTTAAATTCTAGCAGAGTAGAAGATAGACTTATGCTGCTACATCTATGCTGTAAATGTTAAATATGTTTTACCATAGAAATTCAGATCCCCAGCAAAAGATGCCCTGGAGCCAGTAAAAGAAATGAAAGGCAATGGGGCAGGAACAGCGACATTTATGCCAACCTGTAGTATCCTCGTGACACAATCAGATCCATGTCAGAAATTCTGAAATCTTATGCATAGATGTATCCCAAGTCAAATAGTTGCCAAATGTTTTCAAAGGTTGCAGCTAGTTGTTTAATCAAAATGACAGATGCACATACGTGGCTAATAGAAAAACAAAACATTGCCCCTAAATGATTGCAGAAAAGCCTGTCTACTTTAGCAGGCACCAGTTGATAGAGCAGATTCAGGATTCCACAAGCATATACTAGTCCCTTAATTCTCCTAACAGCTATTGGATGAAAAGACATATTAGAAGGGCTTTTTACCTGCCCAGACTCAATATCAGTCTGGAATTTTCTTGCCGCTGCACCAGATGCAGTAAATATAGAAGCCCCAACACCATACCTGCCCCAGAAGAAAAACAGAATAAGATTGAAAGAGACAAAGTGCAAGAAAAGCAGAGAGCAGATACATGAAATCACAACCAATCTTAAGCAGATAGAGCAAAATGCAAAGACTACATACTTATTTTGGTTAACGATATTAATGGCCTCGTCTAAGCTACCAGCCTGCAGGGGCAAAGAAAAAGGTCAAGGGGGAAAATTCTTTAACTAAACTCGATAATCTAAAAAATGTAGCAACCAAATAAGAAAGCAGGAAATAAACAAACCCGCATACAAAGAAGAACTGGACCAAAGATTTCCTCCTGCGTTTACCAAAATCAGTTATTTCCCACTTGTTCCTTGACAGAAAATAAAAAATTTAAAGATCTGAAATCATGAGACAGTATAACCTTGTAAATCTCCATGTTCTCCGTGATGTCAAATAAGATTGTGGGACCAAGGAAGTTGCCCAGTTCAAACTTGGAAACCTATTTGCCATCACATAAAAGGTAAGAAAAAATAGATAAAATTTCTTGTCTCTCCAAGAAAACTTTAAGATATTTTAATAAAATAAACCCACGACCAAATATATTTTAAGAATTATCAAGAAATGCCAAAATCTTATGTACCATCTGCGAGTATCCAGATACTTCCCTTTCAAAAATTATTTTTTGTACATCAATTTATTTTTTTTTTAAAGAGAGAGAGAGAGAAGCAGCTCTCTTGCATTTGAAACGTTGTCAGCGAAAGCATTATTGATAATAGACTACTCCATAATGCAGGTGATGTCAGAAGATATGAGTCAGATATATATGTTGGCATCTGAGATTGAGGTTCCATTCCGGAAATTCCTAAAAACTGTGTGATTAACTTCCTCAAACTACATAATGATCCTATATTTGTTCTTCTAGCGTCAACTGCCATCAGATCCATGAAAATTATAAATCAGAAAGAAAAGCATTATCATCACACTGCCTGTTATAGTGTCCATATTGGTTATGAAATTTTAACTATGCAAATATTCCATTCAGCTTTAATATCTCTAGCATTGCATTATCTTAGAATAATTGCAGAAATTTTCAAACAATAAACCTAAGAAGAATAGGTTGACAACATAGAAAAACCAAAATGCAATTAACTAGAGAATTAAACCATAAACAATGTCAGTTTCAATCAGATTAACAGTCTGGAAGTTTTTATGTCTGAACTCAGCCAGTATCATATTTCACAAGGTTCCAGTTTTTTGTCATAGATGACACAATAAGAGAAAAAAGGGGTGAAAAGAATTACAGACGCATACCACAATCTGTCTGCCATCAAGTACGAGTCTAGCACCAGCATCAACACTTGTTTGGATCAATCTGGATATCCGCTCCTTAACCTAGAGACAAGTAACAGCAAAAGAATATGAAACCGGAAAACAATTATAGAAGGATGCATTATGCCATTTAGAAATTTGATTAGATAGCTCTTGCTAGAAAGCATGAACAAGAAAAAATTTCCACAGAAAAGAGAATCACAGGAAATTGAAGAAAATATTGGCACTTCTTAAATAGCAGTAGAGCAGAAAACAACCAAAATGGACCAAGTTATGACACCTGCTTGCTTATTACTGGACCAATATCTGCACTTTGTTCAGTACCAGCATTCACTTCTAAAGCCTTGGAACGCTCCACAAGTTTATCTTCCCTGAAAAGCCATTAAGTTTATTAGATCACGCTGAAGTACCTATGACCATCAAAAAATTACTCAAGTTGATCTATCAAGACTTGAGGTGGTAGCCCAGTTAAAAGCACCCTTTACCGGGAAATAAATTTTGGATTTGATTTACGTCCCTGTCCCCCAATATATGAAAAAGAAATAATAGCAGGAGAAGCTTTTGTTTTCACACTCACACGTTCTCCCCAATCAGATGTATCGGAAGTATTAAAGTGATTCAATAAAGCTCTGGGAATGAAATTTACCAGTTATCAGTGATATGTGCTTCAAGTACATTGGGCCAATTGTAGGAAACATACCAGAAGTCAGAGCAAAGGAGTATTATGGGTCCAGTGAAATATAGTTTGCATAGGAAGCCATCTCTCTAACTTGTATGATCCGTCAAATGAATAGGATTGTCTAGTGACAATGAGAAAGCATTGAAACTCTGGCAAGGAGATAGGCCTTTGGAAGAGGAAGACTACTACCCCAAATGGGATTCTCCAATGTAATGTTGTCCTGCTCTTGTAGCTCTACTAATGATGCGGTCCTCAGACTTGGTTGAGGCTTTTAAGACAGAATCATGCATTATCAACAAAATGAACATTTACACAAGCAGATGCAGATTATTGCTGCACAATCATCTGTAAGGTTTTAAAAGAATCTTTTGCAAACATGCCATGAATCTAAGCATGCTAACAATGAAATTTTCACTGACATGATATGGAAGCTTAAATCCATTAAAATGCTAGTTCCACTTCAATTCCTACACCCAATTACCGTATCACCACAATCAATCTCCTTCATAGTATATATAAGCTTTAGAAAACAAAAGATGCTGCAGTTAAAACTTATTGCCCAATGAAAGATGAATTATTTTGGCACAGACCCAAAAGGGAAGAAGGAGAACCATTTTGGAGATGAAGCTCAACATACAAAATTTCAATAGTCAAACAACAGAAAACCATAAATATGTTACAAGACTAAGTTACAGATATGATAGGGAAATGCCAGACAAAGCATGATACCATAATTCAGAACCTCCAACAAAGACAATTGTGCTAATTGCTGTACATCTTTGTCCAGCAGCACCAAAGCCAGCAGCAACTAAAGCATGCAATGTAGCATCCATATTTGCATCTGGCATGATGACGGTGAAATTCTTGGCTCCAATATTGGCCTGTAAACAGTTGTCAACTAACCAAAGCATAAAGACTTCAACTATTTCCTGGAAACTAGTGCAACCATATAGATGAACGATGGGTGTCACTTACTTGAATGCGTTTACCACTAGCAGATGCTCTTTCATGAATGTACCTCCCAGCCTTGAAATAAAAACATCAATCTATGAGGACAAGAATACAAAACCTTACAGAGGCGTTGATAACCCTGGATAACCCAACAGGGGATAAGCCTCATTGCAGAATTCAATTCCAATAATTAGGCAAATTCTGCACTCAAGCATCCATGCAGAAGAAAAGCACAAGAAAGAATCGACTTGCAATGCCATATTGCACTTAAACAAACATGATGCATTTACAGTAGCAGATAATATATAATGTGAAGAGACTTACTGCATCTGAACCAACAAAAGAGACAGCTTTTATATTGTCATCATCACATATGGAATTAACAATATCCTGTGGGATACATAGAAGGATGATATATCAGCAAGGAAATATGTAGTCAAATACAAGAGTCTTAATTATGTGAAACAGCACTCAAGCAAATTACTTCCACCCAGATAACGAGGGACCAGACAGAAAGCAAACAATTTGATACAGATCAAAAGTATCTAATGGCAAAACGTGGAGCGAGACAACCAAACGTCAATTCTTGAGCACAAATCCCATCTGTTACAGAACTTAAACTTCTCCGGACAAGTACAGATAAGGATATCCTCCGCTGGGGGTGGGGGTGGGGGGGACTGCAAATCGAACAAAAATTCCGGAGCTTACATTTGTGCCATGGACCATATTCAAAACACCATTTGGCAAACCAGCCTCAATTGCTAGCTCAGCAAGAATCATACAAGCCCCTGAAAGACCAAAGAAAACCAATTTTAATATAGAGAAAAACTACAAATGTGATTAAACCCAAAGAAACAAACTGGAAGCTAAACAAAAGTCCAGTGTCAAAAAAACAAAGCATTCCACGTTGTAGTTCAGTTTCACAGGTATAATAAGATTTACTCAACCTCAATACATCCTGTGAGATATCATCGCACAAAATATACTTACCTGGAGCTTTCTCTGATGGTTTCAAGACGAAGGTATTGCCACATGTAACTGCAATTGGAAACATCTGAGGGAAGTTTGTAAAAGACAAGAAGAAAAACATTGTTAAAAAGCAGAGCATATGAAATACAGGGAAATGACTCCATACAACAGATCAAGAGATGAAGCTGTCAAACTACTAGAACTTTAAAGAAAGTTGCTCGTTGAATCAAGACTGGAGAACACTTTTCCAGAAGATCAGTAATATTAACCATTAGAAGTACCATTTAATTCTTATTGCTCAAAACAAGCATATTCGATGGGAAAGCCACAGCTCATGAAACCAAACAGGGCATGAAGCTTACCCATAATGGGATCATTGCTGGAAAACTGTGAAGACAAATTCCAGCACAAACACCAAGAGGCTCCCTAATACTATAGGAATCAATCCCATTTGATATATTTGATGCGAACTCTCCAATCTGCAGAGTTGCCATTCCACAAGCATGCTCCACAACCTCTATAAAGAAGATATGGATCTTTTCAGAGGCCGACTTGCAGCCTTCCCATTTAGGGACGTAAAATTACCTTACGACCACATGTAACAAACTAGGCGAGAATGCTAAAGGAAGGACAAGAGTTTCAGATGAAATCAACTTCAGGTTTTGGTGTTGATGAGAGCTGTTGCAATAAATACCTACATCCAAACATCTAATACCTACATTCAACACAATCTTCCATTGAAACACAGTACTAAATACCTACACTTAAAACAATCTTCCCTTGATTTTCAGGATTTTGGGAAATCTGATTTTTCTCAGAAGTTTTATTCTTAAAACAACAGAAATCCGTTTTGAAACTCTGATCTAAGAGTATCATGTTAATCAAGAATGACATGAAAAATCATGACAAATCTTTACTAACCAAGTCCACGAAGGACATCATTATATGCGTCCTTTAATGTCTTTCCCTGCTCAGTTGTGATATTCATGGCAAGCTTCTCCTACAAAAGATAGTTTCGCCTATTAACAACCCCCACTGATTAGATAATTTGATGATAGCATATAAGAATCTCACTTACGACATCCCTTCGAATAAGTTCTTGAAGCTTGAACATAATTCGTTGACGTGTTGAAACTGGTGTGTTACGCCACATAGGAAAGGCTCTTTTTGCCGCAAATACTGCTGCCTTAAATTCCTCACTAGTTGTTAAAGGGACTTGTGCCACCACTTGCTGTGTAGCCTATTTCCATTCACAATTAAATACCACTATAACAACAAGATACTCACAAATTAATTAGATACTCACAAATTAATTAAATACCACCACTTGCTGTGTAGCCTATATCAGAATGCAACCTACAGTCACCATTTCTTTCGAGCACTAAGGTTTTAAAAAGTTCTCCAAGTAATAGTATTTCCTCATCAAAAACATAGCAATTGATGAAAAAATGACAATTTTGAAAGATCTTCACTTACAGGGTTTATTACATCAATTGATACCGACGATTGGGAATCAACAAATCTACCTCCAATGAGATTTGGGACCCTCTGCACAACACAGCATGAAATAAATAAATCCAACATATGTTAACTTCAAATTCCTAAACAATTCGAATTTTCTTCAATAATTAAACTGGAGAGAGAAGAGATTGTACAAATTGATAGAACCAGAGATTACTTATTCTAATATAGGCTTAATTAAGATAGATACCAAAAAGACCAAATTACCATGAGATTCATGGCAACAAATGAAAGATCAAACACAACTAGACATTTCTTCACAACCTACTAGCTGACAATTCATAGTGCCTCTAGAAGTGTTTTAAATTCACTTTATGGGCTTGCTCACAATAATTAACTTATATGGATGCAAAATAGGAGAAAAATCAAATTTTCAGTAAATTATGCTCAACAGCTGAACTCAAGAATATGCTGTAAATAAGGTCGTAGCTTTGTTGCCAAGAAAAATGCATATTCTTCCAGAGTCCTGACTAGAATGAGACCCCAGACGGCACAAAAAATTTGCAGATGAAGCATCATATTAATACTAATTTTTCAGTCCACTAATTCCAAACATATACCGTGCCCAGAAAATTATGTAAAAACAATAGAAGAGAGGAAACAGAAGATGATATAAGAAAATTTAAAGTAACACCTGTACTGAAGTAACTAAAATAAACCAATTTGACATCACTAGTTATATTTTGAAACCTATTCACTCTGAAAAGTTGTTTGTTAAGACCAATTTGAGTCCGGATGATTACATTTTGAGATTCAACAAGAGAAAAACTTAAACTGTTCTCTGTACTCCAGTAAGATAAGTGGTTGTGACCTAAAATCCAAGGCTGTCCCACAGTACACATATACTAAAATTATGCAGTTACTTTCAGAATTTTAGAAGCAATTACAAAACCATCAAATTTTATGTTAGTCACAAAACCAACACTAAGAATAGTTCAAGAAGGGGGAGGGAAAGGAGAAAGGGACAAATGCATTACCAAGGAAAATTATTTTCTTCCATCTTGCCTTTGTTTGGTATGAGGAGGGAAAGGAAAGGAATTTTTTATCATTTTATATCGTGTTCATTTACTTATCTCTCTTATTTAATATTTTAACCTCAACTTGTAAAATTATAGGAGAGGACAATTATACGAGGCTTAAATGATACGGAACCCCTAGACTGTAATGGAGATTTCTAAGAGGTCTTTATAGTGGGTCACTTCACATTTTTAAGATTAAACTAAAATGCTCAGGTAATATGTTTCTAATTTCATCAGTTCAGTGTCAGGAGTTTGCTCTTGTTACTCTTGTAATATGCCATGAAACTGCCCAACCATGAGCAACTAAGTATACAACATATAACCGAACATTCAATAAAGATGACTTATTGACAGTTGACACAGATAAACATTCACAAACAGTTAAAACAAGTTGAAGGAATTTTTGAGATACCATACACAACCCATCCAGTGAAATCCAATTTGTTCCCCCGATGCCATTTGTGCATAAAACCCAATATGTTCATGTGTGCATTTGCTTAGAAGATGTGAAATCCAACACATTTCATAATTATGATATCCACAAACTACTCCAAAAGGAAAACAAGGACAAAGATCATTATGCCATTAAAAGCTTACCGGAGGATAACGTTTCCTCCATGATGGCTCAGTTGTCTCTGAAGGCTGAGAATGACCTTCAGTAGATGCATTTGGCCTCAACGTTTTTAATCTCCTCACTGCAAAACCAAACAATTGAATCATTTGCATCACTTCTATAAATAAGTATAGGCAACTACAAAGAGTTAAACATTCTTCTCTTTTCCCTCTTTTGATTAGTAAGAGATCCTATATATGTTACCTGATGCAATGTAGCAAGGAAGGAAGTTTGAAAGAAGAGTTGGATAATCTCATCCTAACAAACAGTACATACTTAATTAGAACAAAATGACATGGATTAGACTGCAAGTATTTGAATCCTCCAGTAGTAGTCCGGCATCTTTTAAAATAGTGAACTAAGTATATTGCTAATGAGGCATATTTCATTATCGGCAATATCTAGCATGAAGATCGTTCTTTTATTAATTGCCAAACAGCATCTGAATGCCAAAGTTCACTGTGGATAAAGCCCCCAATTTGCATGATGAGGAGTTCATAAGAATGATGAAGAGTATTGCATGTCAACACTCAAAATGAAAAAGAGGTTCACTTTAGGAAAATAAAGTCTGTCGAAAGTCTGTAAGTTCATAAGAATGACACTAGAGCATTATCCAACCTGTCATATTTCCTTGCCGGAGCTTGGCTTTGACATTGTAAACATGCTTAGGCGTCGACAAAAGCTCTGGATTGCTCTGTCTTAGTCTCTTCAGGATTTGGCGTGGTTTCAAACCAGCTTCTGTCATTTCTTTAATTAACAAGACTTCCTTCTCTGTGAAGCGACGAGCGGAGGGATGCTCAGAAAGGTCCTTTAGGGCTTCATGGTTGTGAGAACCATTTTTTACTGTAAGCACCCACAAGCCATCTTCTTTCTTTCCCACTAGTTCAAAAGGACAATTTGTAAGGCGTGAACCAGTTTTCCTTTTACGAGCAATTTCACCAGAAGTCTCATCAACAGTTTTACGCCTGTTTCTGTACACACCTCCTCTATCACAACCAAGAACTACCACCTTATCCTTCTTAGACTGTTTGATAGTGACAACATATCCCTGAGATATAGCAAACTCCCCGACATGTTGGATAAGCTCTTCACGATCAATGAAACTGCCCGGTGGAGGGGGAAGCATCTGAAGGGTTTCAGGGAACTCCATGAAATTGGTGACAACCAATCATGGAAAGGCAAAAACCTATAGAAAAGGTGGGCATAACATTAGTTATCAGAACAATTCCATTGATGTGATATAGTGATAATCTACAAGGCATACATAAGACATATTTAGGGGAAGAATTTTGCAACATTTCACAATGAAGTGAACACAACTTTATCTGACCTATTTCCCTCATTGGCAGAAACTCCCTACTCAAATTCAATCCCCTTTCACTAAGTATAAAGTACATCAAACAGTACAATCCGAAGAAAGCAACCTTTTGACCAGACAGCAATCAAGTCCGACCATATTTATGGCATCAACAATTTAAGACCTATGAGTCTACCTCACTGATTCTTCCTCAAAACTCATGCAAGAAAGCTGGTATATTTCCTCAAAACTCAAGTCCCTAAAAATTCTTTGACAAACAAAAGTTGAGCAGGCTTGTTTGAAAGATAAGGAATTATTGAGCCAGTGAACACACAAGAAAAGCTTAAAAATGGAAGAAAATGGAAATATACCTCAGATCCTATGTTCTAATTATTTGCAATGATGTAATTGCACAATGATCATAGATCCAGTAAAGAGAAAATGATCAATCGGACTACTAAACCTCAAAATAGTTAAAAGACTCATCTGAATCAATTCAGATTCTCTCCCCACTTCAAACCAAGAAGACACGTTAGCATAGCCAACTTATGACTTTTTCTTCCTTCATGCACATTAACTGATTTGAAATTTAAGACTCACCCTCAATGCAAAAGAAACAGTTTACTATATCAACCTACCACATCACTTGGGATGCACAAACCAGGGACGAATTCAGCCGCATAAAAGAGTTCCACAACTTGCATCTCTAGATAGTTCTTTGTCTGAGAAATAATAATGGACATGAAGGACAGGGAAAACTGAATACCTTTGTTTCACTTGGAAGATTCTACCAAGATCTACCAATGTTACTCTTTTATTTGAAGGGGAAAGAAACAATTTGTAACTTTAGAATGACAAATGCCTTTATTAATGAAAGGCATGATGACCAATCTGATGCTTCAATTCACTTGCAAGAGAAGCAGGTGGTTTTCATCATTTATGGCTTTTCTAAAATGCAGCTTGCAAATGCACCTCTTACAGCATAGTTTCGTTCTGATTGTCTCATACTCCTAGAACAAAACCAAATATTTTAATTGTCATGTTCTTCTCTCTTTTAACACAACACTTCTTGAAATGTAACATGGAAACTGAGAGAAAAGAAAGAAGAAAGCTCACTACTGTCCGCCATAAAACATTCCAAAAGCACCATGATAACCATTCTTATCTGGATTAAGTGATCGACATGGCTAATTAGAAGTTTTTTAGCTAAAGGGACAGAGCAGCTCTGAATTTGGACGTCGACCAACGAAAATAAACAAAAGAAAAATGCAGTGTCCATTCCAAAGAATCCCGCATGCTTAATCCCGCGAAGAAAAAACTTTTACTTGAAACCATTGGTTGTCTCAACAGTAAAACAAACTTCGGGGACAAGAGCTTTGAATTTAAAAAAAGTTCAATGCACTTCAGCCTCGAGAACGCAGAGACCCAATTGTTCAATCTCAAAACCATCCAAATCTCTTGGCGGATAAACTAAAAAATCACATTTTAGACATTCCGACTATTTTACTTCTTGTCACCATGTTTACGTAACCGCCAAAATCAACTAAAAGCAGAAATTCAAAAAGCAAAATTCAACACATATCAGAAGATAAATGGAGAAAAAAAAAGACAACAAAAGCTCAAGAAGGGTTACCGGCGACGGCGATCGACAGGCCAACGGGACGACGTTAGGGTTCAAAATACACAATTTTCTTCCAATGAATCTATTTTTCCTTGGGTTTTTCAGGGAACGCAAAAGAGAATTGAAAGCTTCATTTATTTATTTTGTTTTTCCCTTCCCGGTTTCTGTTGAAAGAGCACTGATTAGCATACTGGCCTCGAGATTAAGCGCCGTTTGGTAGCCCACACAAAATTTGGTTTTCTTCCAATAATGATATGGGACAAAAACAAACAGCGTTTTTTCCTGGGAAAGTAGACAAATTTTGAGAAACAAAAAATATATAATAAAACAAAATCCAAAATCAGTTTCATTTTCACCACTATTGGACACCTCACTAGTATGGAAATTGAGAGAGCAGCCTTCTACAAGTTGAGGGACAAATCATGAGCAGGCTTGACTATCTCTTTGGTGACAAAACGAAAAGGTGTGGTCCAAAATGTTTTTTCCAGCATGATTAAAAATATATTTTATTATACAAAAAGTCGCATGTTAAAAAAAAATAATTTTAGTGTATTAGAAAATTTTAAAATCGTATCTATAGTCACTGCATTTTTTAACTAAAAAATTTACCAACTTAAAGCCTTATATTGATTGGATCAGAAAACGTGATTAGACTATTTGAAGGATGAAAGAAAAGGTGATTTAGAGTTTTTGATTCATGAAGTATAATTTTTGAGATATTTCAACCGAACTCGACTCGAGATTTTTAATATGTTTCATTTTTATATTATGATTAAAAAGATCCTTTTAATATGATTATTTTTTAGGTATATTTGGACAAGATTTCGTACGGAATCTAATACATTTTTTTATTTCAAATTTTATTTTTTCTCTCACAAAAAATTCTCTCTCCTGAAACCCAAGACAAAAAATCTCAAAACCAAACTCTATCCAATCACACCCTTTATTAGTTAAAGTCTCTTCTTCTTCTTTTTTTTTTTTTGCTGAATGTTAAAGTCCTAATTCATATGTGTACAGAATGGAAGTAAGAATAAAAAAGATTATTTTTTTCTTTTTTTTTAATGAAGAATCATAAGTAAGCATAGCTTAAGTAATTTTCAATGATAAAAATACAATTTTCAATTGAGAATGTAATACTCCTTAAATTATAAATTGAATATTTATATTCTCACATGTATCAAAATAGATGTCCATTTTTCTAAAACAAGACATATTTGCACCAACTTTTAAATTAACTTTCATAATTTAAAGGATACGGATATTACTAACTTCTTCAATTAGATGTCTATTTTTCTAAATAAACATACTTTGGGAGTTAAAATCTGCAACTTGACCTAACCAGCCTCATCTTCACCCCAACCTCACCATGCCAAAAAGAAAAGCAAAAATGCAAAATAAACTTGTTTCTTTTGGAACTGGCTTATATTTTTCATCCTAGTTTTTTTCCCCCTTTCCCCCTTCTCTTTTTGTAACTTGTATTCTATTTGCCAGGAGATTTGTTGTCTCCCCAGACTAGCAAAGAAACCAAAAATGCAGAGTAAGTTATGCAGGAGACTGTTCGAGTTCAAACTGTCACTGCCTCCTCAGTATTGGACGAGGGGGAGGACCAAGGGGCACGTTGAAGGATAGAAAGATGAATCGATTATTCTGAGCTTTTGATGTCCCGCTATACAGTGCAACAATGTTTCAGTAGTATGATAAGAATTTTATGTTATTCTGAACAATTGTGAATGAGTATCCTCACCCTGTAGAAAGATGATTACATCAAAAAAACACGGGGATTCCAAGAATATACATAACTGTGAATACCAATTACCAGAAGAAATTTTACTTCCAGAGAACCTGTATAGCTCATGATATTTCTACATCACAAACACATCTCCGTAGTTTTATCAGAAGGATGGATCAAACATGGGACCGTGCATTCTGCACTCAACTCTAAACATCAGGTAAAAAACATTATTGAGTAAAAGCATCAATCAAACATGGGAACGTGCATTCTGCACTCAAATTGTTTAGTTAACTGTAGTGTCTAAATAATCAAACTGAAAAAGGTAACAGCAAAAGCAAGAGCAGGGAGGCTAAAAATTGATTTGCAGTAAAGTTTACAGGATGAACTTTTACAACTTTGAATAAGCAAAATGAAAAAATAGGAGAAGCAAAAGCATTATTGTGTCTTGTGCCACTTCAGTGTACAACTTTTAACAGCATAAAGGGCTAAGCAGAACATATATCTCTTCCTTTCAAAGCGCAGATGTACAACTCTTGGATGTGTTCTTCAGTCACTGTTTCATCTATCAATGTATAGATCAAGATAAAACAGTTTCTCCCGCTCTGCTGCCACAGCTAATCCGACAACCCCAGATGGCCAGAGTGAAAAGAAGTATAGGACGAAGGAAACTGTGTTGAATCAAGAGTCAAATTATTAGTTCATAATGCTAATACACTCTATCCAATTTCAGAACCCATAGATGGATTTACAAGTGTGACCATTAAGTTTTGCAGCACCTGATTTACACTTATCTTTTCACCTGGCCAGATGCTCAATTTGTTTGGTAAGGTGCAGTTAGAAATAGGGCAGGCAACCACAGAACGTTCATTCCAAAACTTTATCCAGTGGGAAATCCACGTCAAGTGAGCTAAATAAACTGGGGTCAAAAGCAAGATCCTCCATGTTAATTTTGAAAGGAGTAATAAATTCTTCAACTCTTTCACATTGCTCTGTTTCATCATTTTGCACAAAGGGCTTTAATTTTTGCTGACACAATCTCAATTGGTCTTCCAAAATAGCCCTTTCTGATTCATGCTCCGTTACCAGCCACTGCAATGAATGAATAACCTCCTGATCATGAAGTTGCTTCTCTTCAGCCAATCTTCGGTACTGATTGGATTCCATTTCAATCAAGCTCTTCTCGTTCTGAAGGCGCAAAATCATTGCCATTGTCTCTTCAGCTGCTGTAGCTGCTGCCATTCTTTCCTTCTCAAGTTCCAAATAAGCAGCACTGGCTCTGCGCCTTTCAGTCTTGACCAATTTTCTCAATGCCAGGACATCAAATTCCAGATCTTCATCACAAACCTCCTGATCCTCATCGTCAACATATTTATCATTTTCACAATCTTCATTCCGAAAATTCCTGGTCTTGTTGCCAGCGTCAGCATTATAATCTACAAAATCAGGTCCCTCCAACTTACATGTTGCTGCAGTAGGAATCTGGACATATCTCGAAAACCCATTTTTGCAAGATGAAATCTTAGAACCACAACTCTTACCAAAATCTTCTTTTGTACGAGACCCATTGTCTAACAGAGCCGATTTCCCCCCAAAATCACATAACAATCGAGTCAAACCCTTGCAATACCAACTGAACTTCAAGACCTTCAAGCCAAAACCAAACAATAAAAACATACCAAATAGTTCCAAAACCGTCTTAAAACTCGCAAACACCGAAACCCCACATCCAAAACCACAGTTACTGGCCCAATACTTCAAGAACGCATCAAGACAAGTAAGAGCTTCCATTAAAAGAAAACCTAAAAGATACCCCCAAAACCTCTTGTAGACCTCAAAAGCAGAGCAGAAAATCAGCAATAAGCACAAGCCACTAAGAATCCGCATTAGGGTCTGGTATGCAGCTCTAAGAAACTAAAAATGACCAAATGCAATTGATTTTGAACACTCCGAGACACAGCGACTCAGAAGAAACAGAAAAAACGTCTACATACACCAATCCATCAAATTTCGAACGAAGTAAGAGAGAAGTGGTAAAAGCTTTAGTAGAAGAAAAGCACGGGAAAGACAGGTGTAGGACAGAGGTAGAATGAATCCACGGGAAACGATGAGAAGCTCAAAATCCGAGGCGAATGGCCACTTATCAGAGTCAGCAAAGAACACAGGGATCGCCGAGAATATATGCCGTTAGATATCGGCACCAGCCCGATGGGCCCGGTTAAATAATGGGCATTTTGGGAATTCGGACTTCCAAAGACTCTGATTCGGATAATTATTGGGTACCGGGAGTCGAAATCTATATTGATCTTTTCTTGGAGAATATCCGATGGGCCTACTTTCGCTGGTTTACTGTGACGCCTTTTTACTAGAAAATGAAAATAAATTTTTGTAGGTAACTGAAAATTCTCTAAATTATTACAAATACGAAAGAAATCCTTTAATTGAACGGTTACAACATTCGAACTTAATTGATCGGTTGATGTTTATTTTCAATGGATTATAATATAGAGAGTGTTTCTTAAAAGTGAAATGGGGTTAATATTTTATAATTTAAAAAATTATTATTTCTAACACATCCTTAAAACTTATTTTGGGTATTGAGAATTTCCACTTGCTGTCTTTGAGCTAATAGATTGACAGTCCAATTTATGCAATTGAAAACTTAATACTTGCATTTAAAATAAAAACTATATATCTTTTCCTTGTGGATGAAGATGGGAAAATACATGGAGACTTCTTTTTTTTTTTTGAGTAATCCTATATTATTGCAAAGGGGATTAGAAAAAGGAATAGATATTGAGTTTGATGATCATCAAATTTGAAAACTTTCAATTTGGTAAGAAATTTTACCTTTAGTTTCATTAATTATTCTTTCATTCTTTCTTTTAAATTTAGATTTTTGTCTAATTATAAATTTAGAAAGTGATTGGAGAATTACCCCATTAACAAGGAAAACTTTGAGGTTCCTTGGAGTAATTCCTGGGCAGAGGCTTTGTGATGAGGTTACTTGGAGTAAAAAGCCAAAAAAAGTAGTAGTTGTTGCAATTTCTTTTTCCTCAGAAGATACTAGTAGTTCAGCTAATTGGAGAGCTGCAAAGCAAGAAATTCAGTGCCTTATAAAGCACGAGAAAGAGATTCTTTATAGGTTAGATCCCATCTCATTTCTAGTCTTCCTCTCTAACGGGTCAAATCCAATTCCTCCTTCAGATCGAATCTAATTTCAGGTCTTCTTCTCTCGCTCTACCGGGTCAAATCCAATTATTCATTCTTTAAATCAAGTAGCATTTTCATATTTTCTTGCAGTAGGCAAAATAGTAGCCTTTTCTGTCTACTCTTTGGTGGTAAAAAACAAAATATAAATGCATATTGGCGGCCAATGAATCTGCACATTTCCTTAATTAAGGACTACTGTGACTAGAGCTTGAAGGCCGCGGAAGTAGGCGCTAGTTTGCTATACGTGGTCATGTTGGCTGATCAAGATGAGTATATTCTGATTTTTTCATCAGACATTACTCCGAAGGCAAGGAAAGAGAAAGAAATTCTCACCAGAGAAGAGGCTTGCGGAAAGTTTCCAAGGCAGGACCAAGAAGAGGCTCCTATATATACTCTCCACTGTCATTTGGTGAAAATTTTCTCACCTAATGAACAAGTTCTTATTCTTCTGTGTGCTTTATTTTCCAGTTTTCCAATAATATTCATCTTGGATTTCATACTAATTTCTTGAACTACAATAAATGAGCCTAGAGTTTCATTCAGAGATATACTTGAACAGATTTAGCTCAACTGGAACTGGAAGGGATTTTGAGTTCTAATCAGAAATGTGATCTCCAAGGGAACCTAAACTGAATTAGAAGTCAACCCTTCTTTTGTAATCTTGTCTTTGCGGTTGAAAGTTATCCTAATAAACTAATATGGCTAGGACTTGGAGCCCACGGCAATAGCCTTATTGTTGAAACGTGTTACTGTACTGGGAATTGACAGATTCTTCAGGATTTTCATAGCTTTGTTGAGGTACATGGAATTTGATGGAGTAATTATATTACTGCAGTAACTTACTGAAACATTTCGTAATTTGCTCGATCTGCAGAGCTAGATTTTCATGTTTCAGCTTCGACTTCATTTTTCCGCAGAATTCTAACCCAGTATTTAAGCTCAACTACTAGTCATATGATCTTTTTCATCTAAAAGTGCTTCCCAAGGCATTTGATTATGACCGATTCTTTTTGTCTGACACTCGTAGATTCTCTTAATAAACTAATATGGCTACACCGTGGGGACCAAGTAAGTAGACTATTATTTTAGCTGGTCGTATTGGCTGAGGATGGGTGTGGTCTTCTTGTGTCTGCATTGTCCATCAGATATGGCTCCAAAGGAGAAGAGAGGGAAGCGACTCTTGGTGATGCATGCTGCATGTCTTCTGCTTCTGGTGTTGAGTGATGATTTGTAACACCCCCCTCAAGTGCAGCTTGGTGTAAAGATTCTGTACTCCAAATACTGATAGCAAGTGATAAAAAGAGGGAGCAGAGAGAGGTTTGGTAAATAAGTCTGCCAATTGTAAAGATGAGGAAACAGGTAATGGTTTAATCAATCCCAGTTGATACTTCTCTCTAACAAAATGGCAGTCAATCTCTATATGTTTAGTCCTTTCATGAAACACAGGATTTTCAACTATATAGAGGGCTGCTTGATTATCACAGAACATGGGAATTGGACCTAATAAAGGAATACACAAATCATGTAACAAATATGTAATCCACTGTAGTTCACAAGTAGTAACAGCCATAGCACGGTACTCAGCTTCTGCTGAGCTTCTGGAAATTGTGGACTGCTTCTTGCTCTTCCAGGAAATCAGAGAGGTGCCTAAGAAAATGCAAAAACCAGTAACTGATCTTCTTGTGTCTTCACAACCAGCCCAATCAGAATTAAAAAAAGCCTTGAGATGCAAATCATTAGCTGCTGGAAAGAAGAGTCCCTGACCAATAGTTCCTTTTAGATATCTTAACACTCTGTGAGCTGCCTTTAAATGTTGTTCAGTTGGAACATCAAGAAACTGACTCAATTGTTGAGTAACAAAAGAGATATCAGGTCTACTGAGTGTTAGATAAAGAAGTTTCCCTACTATGCTTCTGTAATATCGATTGTCTGTTAAGAAAGGAGAATCTGCATGAGACAATTTAATGCTAGGATCCATAGGTGTAGTAACTGCTTTGCAGCCAAGAAAATCTGTTTCCTTAAGCAGATCAAGAGTATATTTTCGTTGTGACAAATTCAACCCAGTATGACTTCTTGCAACTTTCAAACCAAGAAAATATTTCAAGTGTCCCAAATCTTTGATCTTAAACTGATCATGCAAGGTAGTTTTCACTGTATGAACTGTATTCAAATCATTACTAGCAATGATTAAATCATCCACATAAACCAGAATAGCAGTAAAATGATCAGTATCAGATTTAACAAACAAACTATAATCATAGTATGATTGTTTAAAGCCAAGAGCAATTAATGCTGAAACCAATTTGGCATTCCATTGTCTACTTGCCTGCTTCAGTCCATACAAAGATTTTTCAAGCTTGCAAACAAGATTGCTATCTGCACACTGATAACCTGGTGGAATACTCATGTATACCTCTTCATTCAAATCACCATGTAGAAAAGCATTATTCACATCTAATTGATGCAAATAGAAGCCTTTAACAACAGCCATAGCCAAAACCAGTCTCACTGTAGTCATTTTGACAACTGGAGAAAATATTTCCAAGTAGTCAATCCCAGCCTGTTGTGTATAGCTTTTGGCTACTAATCGAGCCTTGTACCTTTCAATTGAACCATCAGACTTCCTTTTTATTCTGTAAACCCATTTACAGCCTATCACATGTTTATTAGATGGTAAATGAACCAGTTTCCAGGTTTTAGTAGCCTGCAAAGCCTCTATTTTAGCCTGCATAGCATTCCTCCATTCCTGATGTTTAACAGCTTGTGCATAACTGGTAGGTTCAATATTCATAGTAATATTCAAAGTAAAGGTTTTGTGAATTGGTGCAAGCTTTTCATATGTAAGAATATGTGACAAAGAATGTGGAGAAGTAGGAAGAACATTGCAAACATAATCCTTCAAATAAGTAGGTGGATGTTTCTGTCTACTTGATCTTCTTGGTGAAGAATTAGAAGATGCAGGAAAAGAAGAATTATCAGTAGGACTGATAAATGGAATATCAGTAGAAATAGTAGATTGATATGTAGGATTATCTGAAGATGAAGGAGTATAAGATGGAATAGAAAAAGTAGAATCCTTCAAGGGAAAACAAGAAGGGGCTGCATCAATTGAAACAGAAGAAAAAGGAAAAATATGTTCATAGAATTGAACATTTCTAGAAACAAAAATACTTCTGGTAGAGAAATCCAAAAGTATATAACCTTTACTTTTGGTAGAATATCCTAAGAAGACTGACTTTCTTGCTCTAGGATCAAACTTGCCACGGTTGTGTTCCAGTGTACAAGCAAAAGACAAACAACCAAACACTCTCAAATGTGAATAATCTGGTGATTTGTGAAACAAAAATTCAAAGGGACTGGAATTATGAAGTACTGGAGTAGGAAGAAGATTAATAAGGTAAACAGCATGTTGAACACAAAAACCCCAGTAAGATAAAGGTAAATGAGATTGAAATTTTAATGCTCTAGCAACATTAAGTATGTGTTGATGTTTTCGTTCAACTAGGCCATTCTGTTGTGGAGTTTCAACACAAGAAGTCTGATGAAGAATTCCATGTGTAAGATAAAATTCTGGAAGATGAAATTCTGGACCATTATCTGATCTAATAATCTGAATGGAATGAGAAAACTGTGTATGAACAAAAGCATAGAAGGATTGAATATGAAGACTAACTTCTGATTTTTCTTTGAGTAGAAAAATCCAAGTAAATCTGCTGTAGTCATCAACAACAGTAAGGAAATATTTATGGCCATAAACAGTCTTGTGCTTGTATGGTCCCCAAATGTCCATATGAACAAGTTCAAAACATTTGGTAGTTTGAGAAGTTCTCAGAGGAAAGGGAATTTTCTTCTGTTTGGCTAGAGGACAAATAGAACATGAATGTTTAGAGGAAGTACTATAAGCTGAACCAAGTAAATTTTGTCTTTGATGAGACAAATGACCAAGTCTATAGTGCCACAATAAGGAATCAAATTTAGAAGGATCATTACTAAGAGCAACAGAGTTAGTAATACAATTGGAAACAGAATCAGAATGATGATCAACAATATTATCAGAATTAGAGACAAATGAAGTATAGCTTGAAATAGTAGAATCAGAAGTTGTTGAAGCTGAAACTTGGGGAAGGAAATACAGTCCATTGCAACCTTCAGCTAATCCAATCATCTTCATAGTTGCAATGTCCTGAATCAAACATTTGGTGGAATGAAATACTGCATAACAATGATTCTGCTTACAAAGTTTACTGATAGAAATAAGATTGAAATTGAAAGATGGTACACAAAGGACTTCATGAAGAGTTAAATGAGAATTGAGACTAATCAATCCTTTATGTGTAACAGGAACTGAAACCTTATTTGGTAATGTAACAAAGAGATTAGAAACTGGAATACAAGACAAAAAATACGAAGATGAGCAGACAACATGATCAGAAGCACCAGAATCCAAAATCCAGTATTTTGATTTAGTACTATGAAATTTACCTGAGTTGTCTGCTAAATCAGGTTTGTCAAAATTTGCAGACATAACTGTTGCTTGATTAATTTGTGGTGTAACAGAAGAATTTCCTGACTGAACTTGCATCCCTTGCAAGAGCTTCATCAATTGCTGAAACTGATCTTGAGTGATTCCATTTGGATTAACACCACAATTAACATAAGATAAACCAGTTTGTGCAGAAGAAATACCAAAATCTGAATGTCCAATAACCTGATTCATAAAATTTCCTTGCAGATTACCTTTAGAACCTTGCATTGACACATTTCCAAACTTCTGCTTACCCTCAATATTGCCAGAACCATTCTGTCCTCTAAAATTTGTCTTGAAATTTTGTGGATATCCAAACTTTTTATAACATCTATCAATAGTATGTCTTGTTTTGCCACAAAAAGTACAGACGTATTGTTTCCTTGAATTTCCTGTACCACCTTTCCTTAAAGCAACAGAATTACCAACAGACTGATAACCATATGTAGCATTAGCAGAATTAACATTTCGATTATTATGCTGATAGACAAAATTTCCATCAGCAGAATTACCTTGATTTATCATAATCTGAATCTCTGTACTAGGTGCTTGTAATGAATTGTAATGCATCTGTCTTTCATGTTTCATAGCCATATTGAATGCCTTTTTAACAGAAGGAAGAGGTATCTGCATTAAGGCTTGTGATTTAACAACATCAAAAGAAGAATTCAATCCTTTTAGGAACCTTACCACATAGTCATCATCAAAATACTCTCTCACAGTTTTAAAAGCTCCACAACTACAGGTCGGTACACATGTGCAATTAGGTATTGGCCTAAGCATAAGCATTTCCTCCCACAGCACTTTAAGTTGAGCAAAGTATTCATTTACTGATTTATTACCTTGTTTCAAGGCATGAATTTCTTCAATCAAATCTGAAAGATGATAAGAATCACCATCTGAATACCGATCATACAAATCTTGCCATACCTCATATGTTGAATCCATCCATAGAATACTCTGTCTAATTGATGAAGAAACAGCTCGTGTGATCCATGAGAGCACCATACTGTTTGCTTGCTCTCATTGCTTGTAATGCACTGCATCCTTTGTTGGAATTGTGATTGAACCATCAACTAAACTGAGTTTATTCTTTGAAATAAGAGCCATTTTCATAGCACGACTCCATGAATGATAATTGTTTTCATCAAGCTCTGGTGAAACCAGAACTAACGAAGGATTCTCATTGGAAGCTAAATAAAAAGGATTCGAAGGTGGCAATTCATGATTTACCAAATTTGCCATTGCAAATTTGAAAACAACCTGAACTAGGTTGTGAAGGAGAAGAATTAGAAACAAAAGGATGTTGGAAAAACAACAATCCAGTAAGCAATTGAAAAGAACAATCAAAAAGCTACGCAGAAGTAAACTTGTAGCTCTGATACCATGAAGAAAGCAAATTCTGTAAAAGCAGAGAGAGAAATGCCAGAAGATGAAAAAGAGAATTTTGATTTCATTACTTTAACATCTGTACAAAGTGATGTTTATATACAAAATAATGTTAACCGCCTTTGATTAGTTTGAGTAATCAACACGGCAGTTCAATCAACTAATTCAAATCCAAATTCTCTAGCTACATTGTTAATTCTGCTAACTTGAGCTACATTACTGACTTTGCTAACTTGAACTAACTTGAACTCGTTGGTGGATGATTTTCTGCTGACTTGAATTCCTCTGCATGTTCTGCATGGTCTGCATGTCTTTGGTTCTTTATTCTTCTGATGCTGTGTGGCTTCTGCTTCTGGTGTTCTGCTGATGCATGCTGCATGTCTTCTGCTTCTGGTGTTGAGTGATGATTTGTAACAATTCTCACCAAAGAAACAGACCTCTGATGCAATTCCGTGGCCTGATGTTCCCAAGCAGCAACTCTATACCATAGGAAGGCAGAAACATCTGCTCCGAAGCATAACTTGGGGTGGTATCTGCAAGTCATGGAGAGCAGCAGCAAAGCAGTGCAGTCCCACTGGAAAGACTTCATGGATCCAGCTTTCATGCTCTAATGACAATCCTGGGGAGCAATATCATGGCAAACCTCAGGGTCACGTCCTGAGCATCCCGTTTCTTCCTGGTGAATATTTCTGGATCAGTCGGAAACGACTGCCTGATCCTTGGATGCATTTTAAGGTTGTTCACACGGTCTGATCATCACAGCAATGGACACGGCCAACAATTATGTACTGCATGATCCTTTCTGGTCATGGTGGTACCCCCCAACTTGGGATGCCAGAATTCCATTCAGATTTGCCACTTTATCTTCCTATCCCAGAGATCCTAACGGTTGGAGCATTATGGTGTTAACAGGCATTTCTCGTCCAGCTTTTGTGATTTCTAGACTTGGGAAGTCAGCAGCATGGATTCAACATAATTCCACACTTGTTGATCCTTATTCTTCAGAAAACCAGTCTATCATATTCACAAACGCCATCGGGTTCAAAGGGAAGTTCTATGCATTGAGTTTGCAGGGAGCCCTTGCAGTAGTAGACGAAGTTGATTCTGAGTTCAGGATAACAGGTTTCGGTAAAAATAGAGCTGTTCCTTCAGGATTATCCAAGCATTTCACAGAATATTTGTTCGAATCAAACGGGGAAATCTTCCTGGTGTTCCTCATCTCCAGAAATTCCAAAAAGATAATGGATGACGTTGAAGTGTTTCGGCTTGATCTTTCTAGACTCTCATGGGTAAAGATGGAAAGCCTAGGGGATAGAACATTATTTCTGGGGACTAAATGTTGCACATCAGTTAGTTCCCGCGAAGTGGGCAGCAAAGTTAACTTTGTATATTTCATTGATCATACAACTAATGGTTGGCATGAATTTGATATGGGCACCGGTAGTATTCACCCGTGTAACGACATGGATTCTATAATGGAATCTCCGGCATGGAATGAACCGATATCTGTTGAATGATTGCAAAGGCTTATCAGCAAGAATATTCATCTTACGTTTTGTGCTTCTGGTTCAGCACTGTTGTGTTCTTTAGTATTGTAAAACATTAGTAGCTGGTCTACTTTGTTGGATCTAAAACTATTGTCATTACAGGTATCTGCAGGTCCAAGAAATGTACAATTCATCATCTTGTTTCTCGTTACAATACTGACATCTTTTTTCTTCCTGTTGTCAATACATTGTAATATATCAGAAAGTTTGAGTAATCCAAAAGCAACCCGTTCTGGCAACTTAGTTGATTACTGCAGAAAAAGGAGGAATTTTTGGCACAAGAATTCATTTGGGAAAGATTTTGAACTCACTTCAATACAGGGGAAGCCAAGGGCACTTTCGACCACAAAAAGACTCCCAGAAAATGGAAAGCAAATGTTCAATCATTTCTTCCTGAATTCTTTGAATAATCTGGTGAATAGTCTTTCAGAAGTAGGAACAGATAATAACGTGGGACTGGTTCAAATTGACATCTTCTCTGTCTCAGCACCTGAAAGGATACAACTTGCTAGATATTGATAGCAAAATTTATAGCACTGCAGACCTTTGTTGAAACCAGAAGTTTGAAACAGAACAAAGACGAGTATCAAGAAATTTGGTGTCCATTAACAAATTTGGAAAATTTTAAAAAATGAAGCTTCGTGATCTCAAGAAAATAAAATTATGCTGTGAAATACTCCCTTGATCAGAAAAATGAAAAATCCCTGGTCGACTAATGAGCTTTGTGAATCCTTCAGAAGTAGGAACAGATAATAACGTCGGACTGCTTCAAATTGACATCTTCTCTGTCTCAGCACCTGAAAGGATACAACTTGCTAGATCTTGATAGCAAAATTTATAGCACTGCAGACCTTTGTTGAAACCAGAAGTTTGAAACAGAACAAAGACGAGTACCAAGAAATTTGGTGTCCATTAACAAATTTGGAAAATTTTAAAAAATGAAGCTTCGTGATCTGAAGAAAATAAAATTATGCTGTGAAATACTCCCTTGATCAGAAAAATGAAAATCCCTGGTCGACTAATGAGCTTTGTGAATCTGATCCCGTTTTCCTTCTGTAGGCGGTCACGAAAGCTGCGAGAATTATAATACAAATTTGTGCATAACGTGAGGTCCAGGTGTATTGGGCCTAAAATGGTGTGTCCACACCCCACTGTGTCCAAATGGTGTCAAAAGCGTAACTGCGCTCAGGCCGAAACCCGTCCATTTCATCCTTTGCGGCCTTGTATCAATAACATACGAGTAGGGATCAGGATGAAAACTCGAAACTCTGACCCTAAAGACAAAAAGTGACCCGGTCCACATCATCTCTCATGTTCTCTCTCTCAACAATATACTGCAATCAGTCTGTCATGTGGTTACATTAAAAAAATTTTAAAAAATATAAAACCCTAAAAAGTTAGAAAGGATTTTAAGAGAAATGAAGTAATATAAGAACTAGTAATATTTTGAAGCCAATCCTTGTGGGTGGGTGTTTGTCAATCCTTCTTGTCAGAGTTTCTTTTATACCTAGAGTAGTTTTGGATCCATTCTTGACATTTTATCACATTTTTAGGCAATATTTAAAGTCATTGATACATTCAAAGTCTTTCAAATTACAGTTCAATGACAGTCATCAAATTGGATTCTTTCTTGCCAGTGCTTAAGAATAGCAAAAAAGACATTGAAAAGAAGATTGGAGTGTGCTTGTATTTGTTATTCTCTATTATAGGTTACCCACTTAAATTATTTTAGATGTAGTATTTTGTCTGTTACCATGGCTGTGTAACCTATTTGTATAACTTCTTTCAATTTTAATGAATGAAATATTTAATTATATAAAAAAAGAAACATAAAGACACGTGGCAACTTAAGACTGGTAAGAGAGAAAGGATGGAGAAGAGGATATTGAGTGAGAGAGACTAAAATAGAGAATTGCTCAACAAACATGAGGTAGTAACTTTTTCCTAAAACGTTCTTCATGTTATAATTTTTTTTTTTTTGTGAAGAACAACAAATAATTCCTCAAATAGTAAGAAATATTCTCTATCATATAAAGGTTTTTTAAACGGAATTTGTTTTTTATGTCATAAGAATTGAGACTTCCAAGTTAGAAGGTTGAAAAAATGATTTGTGCTCAATGTATGATTTATTCTTCTCTTTATAATAATAAGACTCATAACTTTGTATTATATTTGCTTATTTTTATAATCTTCATCAAAGTGTGAATCTTCTTTGTACTAAAAGAAAAAGCCAACTCTTAGAGGGTTGATGCTCCAATTTACGTTTATGTCCCTTATTATATCAAAGAAGAAAAGAAACAAGAAAAAGAATCTAAAGGTAGTTGGACTTACAAAATTTAATATATTTGAGATGTTGTCATCCCATACTCTTATTATTCCACTCCCAACCATCCGTTACTCTCAATTTTCTTCTTCTACCATGTTCAACCAAGAAAAGAATGAGGAATCCCATATTCCCGTCACTAGAAAGGGCAAATTCAAAATCATAAGACAGCTAAGATATTGATAGAAAGTAAAATCAACTTATTCTGCGAGCGGAAAGATTTGGTGCTAAATCTTTTCTCCACTAAAATGAAAACCAGATGTGATGTGGTCATGGGTGTGATGTGAACAGTTGTAGTGAGCAACAGAGCAAGTCCACTAATGACGACCCAAAAGCATCATTAATTTACTGCTTAATCACTAATTTAAGTGCTAAACTACGGGCGGAATCAATAGATACAAGAGCTTACAGAGATGTTAGGTTTCCATATTGCATTTTTCTCAATATTAAAAAAAACAGTTTTGTACTTTGATTGATTCCAACATCACTAGCTCAAGAAGATGGTTTATCTTACTATATTTTGTTTTTGTTCGTACTGTTTGACGATGTCTTTTGTAGCCATTGGCCTGCTCGATTAAAAATGCAGTTATTATAGCCATATATGGATTTAGAAAACTTGCTTTGAATCTGTTAGTGCTTTTTTGGATTGAATGTTTTTTTTAATTGAATTATGCTAATTTAAGTAAATTGTTTTTAAAGTAATTACAAATGCGTTGTTAGAATCTATTACTATTAGGTACGATAATATTACAACTAATAAGATTTTAACTATTAAAGTTGGAAGTTTCAAGTCTAATACTGTTGGCATAATTTTTATTTTTTTAAAAAAGAAAAAATTTGAGTTATACGATGGAAATCGACAATTTAGAAGCGCCTCTTATTATGAATTATGTAATAAATAGTAATTTAATTCAACAGAAATTTTCCTCATATATGTATTAAGAAAAAATTGCAAAGATTTTAAGGATGATTTTTAAACTAAAAGATGTGATGTCATGAATTAGATGCAAAGAAATCCCACTCAACTTTAATTGATTTAGAGACCTAAACATAAAATAGTAATTTTCTGAACCGATTAATCAGACCGAGGAACCCGGTCATGGTCACTCGAGGTCGGGGATAAGCCCCCCGCCGGGTCGACATCGTTGGATGCCCGTTCAGGAAAAGATTTTCGGGTATCTTCGGAGATATGGGCCGCAGTGAACTGGAGGCCCTGGTTTCTTGATCAGGCTTTGTCAGAATAAAAAACCAAAAAGAGCGATTATTAATATATATTTTTTGGGGAAAAGGAATTTCTTTCTTTCTGAGATAAAGATTGGCGGGCCCTTACAGCTGTGAAATACCAATAAAAAACCTTATCAGGATTTCAATCTGGTCCTAACCCCTTGTTACGTGCTCCGAAATAGCGTAGTACTTAGTATTTGTTATGCTGTTTTTTATTTGGGCAATGCACCTTTAAGCACGATTTCAGGACCATCACTTTATGGGAACAAATAAAATAAAATCCGCATCTGAAAAAGTGAACTTCATTATCACTTAGAATACATGTTACTCCTCCGGTAAACTTAGTTGATAAATCTCTTCTTATCAAGTAACAATCTAATTTTTGGCATCCATATATATAACCCTCATACTTCCAAATTTCTCATCCTAATTTTTTAATTTTTTTATCTTTTTAAATACTTTAAAATATTTTTATTAGTTAAGATCATTTAAATCTATTCTATCTCTCTCTCTCTCTATCTATCTATATATATATATATATATATCATCTATCTATATACATATTATAGAAATATAATCATTTATTTTTTATGACTCCAAACCTCTCATCATAATTTCTTAAAATTTTTATTTTTAATTATTTTTATTTTAAATCCATCAAAATAATTATAAAATATTTATATATTAACTTGAATTTTTAAATTTTACATTTTAAAAAATAAATTATGTATATTCAGTTACTTTATAAAAATAAAATTTTAATTATTCAATAGTTGTCAACAAACATAATCTTTATTTTTATCATTTTTGTTTAATCCAATCCCTTAATTTAAACTAAATTTATTAAAAATAAATTCCTAATGTCTACCAATTTTTTGCACACACAATACACATCATCATCATTCTCTTCTGCACTTTCTTTTTTTCTTCTTTTATCTTTCTTAAAATGTAGCAATTTCTTCAATATTTTTTTTATTTAATCATCACTTAAATCTCACTATGTCTAGAAGTTCCAATCCCTATACTTTTTCTTTTTATCGTTACTTATTAAGGTAATTCTTTTACTTTCTTTATTATTTTTTATTTTTCAATTCATTTGTTAAGTAATCTATTGAGCTAATTTTTGAAATTGTCCATTATCTAACTTAATAATTTAATTGAAAAAGGCTATTACAAATTGAAGTCCAAAGTAACTAATAATTAAAATTTCTCTCCATTATTGTTGAAAGGAATAGATTTGTCATTAATAGATTTTTTTCTTTTGAAAAACATAATAGAAACCTTTATTAAAGAGGCGAATAAGGGAACTTCTCTAAATTAAATAAGGATCTGGATAAGTTCAATCCTCCTTGAGCTAATAAATAGTGCATGTTATTTATGTTTTATAAAAGGACATTAGTGATATTTATATGTAAATAAGATATTCCAAAAAAGTTGATAAAAAGTAAATTCAACGTAAGGAATATTATTTCTGATTTTGTATTAGGATGAACAAAAAAAGTAGAAATCATATGCTAAGAATTTAAGATAGGGAAGAATGTATTGGATGTTTTTAAACCAATAAAATTTTAATAATTATATATTATTTAATTTTTTCACCCTAAATAATACATTTTGGGAGGTAAAAAAGATTCATCTTTAGATATCTAATTTTAACATTTTTAATTTTAAAATATATTCGTGCAGTTTAGACTAGTTAATAAATGAAGTAATGGTTAATAATTACTTTATTCATATAATGAGAATATTCACATGATATCACATGTTAGTTGATGGATCCTATCTCGTGGACCCAACTCATTCATATTTTAAGAGGTATATTTGAGCCAAAGATTCGGTCCTGCACTTCTTTTGTAAGATGTGTAAAAATGAATCTGATACGTTGAAATCTAATTACTGATCAGATTTTTTGCCTATTAAAGGTATTTTTTAAAAAATAAATTTTGTAAATATTTGTAGCTGTTGGATCATATGTCAAATCTGATTCAACAACTGAGATCTGATTTTGTACGTGCGACAAAAATACAATGCATGATCGGATCCGAACTGATATATTTAAATTAAATAATTAAATAAACATTTTTTATTTTAAGTTATACGTTATTTTTTATAAATAATTTATTTTTAAAAAATTTAAATAAAAATTTTAAAATTAAATTTTATCCAAATATATCATAAATTTCAACGATATTAAATTTCATTTGAAGAATAACATGAATCACAATTGGGGCAATTACTTTTTTCTTGTCCAATTAAAGTAACAAAATCTATGATTAGAAAAGTAAAAGTAAGACCCGTTCGCGTAAAGAGGAAGTTACTTGTAGAGAGTGCTGCAATCGAAAGTGAAAATCCAACCACAAACAATTTTTTTTTTTATAAAAAAGGTGGATGATTAAGACAAGGGACATTTTTACTATTATTGGCTAGAATTAAAAATTGGGTAGATTTTTGGTTTGGTGCAGTGCTTATGTCTGATATTTCGATCATTGACACTTGGATACGCTTAGCCGTTGAGCAGGAAACGATAATGTAAAATATCTTTTGGAGAATTTTTAGTGGTGTCTTTAATCTAGGACTTATCGACCCAAAAAAATATTAGTCCTAGGATTCAAAAGAGGGCTTCAAAAGTTTATTAGAGAATCTCACAGGTCATCGGGCCGGACTTCTGACTCTTATTGGAAGCCGAGCCATGGCGGGTTTGAGCACTAAAGACGAAATGGTTTCGTGCTGTACTTTTTTTTACAGGACGTGTTATATTAAATTTTAATTATTAAATTAGATAAATTATCTTATTTAATAATTAAATAAATTTTTAATTTTTAAAAAATATATTTATTTGACCTAACTGTTAAATAGATCGCTCATTTAATTTGATACAGCACGTCCGGTAAGGACTTGTAGCACTATACCCGTTTTGAGATAAAAGTGCATAGAAGGTTAATTTTAGAGTGTAGTTGAACGAGATTTTATTGTAAATATATATTTTTTATTTTGATTTTATATATTTTTATAAATAATTATTAATTTTTTAAAAAATTAGGATAAAAATTTTTAAAATCCTATTTCATCATATCACAAATTAATAGGTCAAGCTTGCAAATTGTCAAATTAATAAGTCCTAATCTCATATTTATATATGTAGTACAAAAGTTGTTTTGTTTCCACTAAAACTTCCTCGAAGAGTCATCATCATGCGTTACTCTCTTATTATGTCTTTAACCATGAGAACGGTTTACTCACTCTTACTATGTCTTTATCCATAAGAACGGATCCATAACCAATTTGCTGCCATATAAAGGTTTAGAGTGATCTTGGATTGGCTTTCAAATTAAAAAAAAAAATCATTTTTTAATTTTTTTTACTTTGAGTCACACTCTTCCTCTTACAAACAATTTATTTTTAAAATTTTTCAATACAATTTAACTCAAATAAAAACTTAATCTAAATACTTAACCGTTTAAGTCTAAAGTACTTCCATTTGTCTTGAATATAGGAAGGTTCTTTTGATATGATGTATTCTTTTCGTTTCAAAATATAAATTTTTTAGCTATTTTTTCTTAAAATATTTGACTTTTTATGAATCTTGAAAATTATTTTTTAAAGTTTACTCACATCATAAATATAATTCTTCAAATCTCTATTATATTAGTGAAAATAAGATATTATATCCACTTTTAACATTTGGTAAGCTTTTCCAAAGGGGAAATCAGTCATGGCATACTCATGACTACTTAAATTATTAGATTTTTTATTGAACTATTACTATATTAAGGTATTGTATTAGATTGGTTATCATTAGCAAATTAAATAGAAAATTTTTAATTTTAGTGTAACAATTCATTGTTATCAAAATCAACAACTCTAAAATAGAAGCTGAATCCTATAACATCATTAATACTCAAAATAATAGTATAATAGAAAAATACACTGTTTTTTGAGTTAGGTGAGATTAAATTGTGTTTTTTTTAAATTAAATTATATTAAAAATTGTAAAAATAAATTATTTTTTATAAAAAAACATGAGATGTAAAATAAAAAATATGATTATTTTTTTTTTCTGAAACGTCAATTCAAGTACGGCTTGATTGAAAAAAGGTAAATGCGTTGTGTATCCATAAGGGCTTTAACCATGAGACGAAGATCTTCCTAAACATTTACCCAGAAAGGAAATAAAGATCCCAAAGTCCAATAAAATTAGTGCCCCACTTGTCAATCATCTATTCGTTAGACATTATCATTAAAATTCTAAATCCATTTTCAACCATTTTCTCCAATCAGAGCACTCTGAGACTTCGAGGAACGCCACTGTCCGTACTCGCTCGAGTACGAGACGGCGGGCTACTCTCCTCATTCTGCTGAAATCTGTCGGTCAACGCATGAATTTTCTTGCCTATCACAGTTGGCATTGGCCTACACCGCAAATAACAAACTATTCGTACACTCGCATCGCTGGAAGACACCTGAAAGTTTCTCCAACTGGGTTTGCGTGCTCAGAAATGTACACCCAAGCCCTGTCTGAATATTTACCCTAAATAAGGTCTCTCTCTCTCCCTCTCTCTCTCTCTCTCATCCTCCATTAGAGGTCAAATTAGCAAGCTCTCTTTCAGCATACTTTTCTACCTTTCATGCGTTTTTTCCCTTTTTGTCAATTTCTAAAACTGTGAAACTATCTTGGTCTTTTACCATTTTGAGAGCTTTCTATTTTAGTTTCTTCTCCATTGATAATTACTAGAAAGTGATTATAACACTCAGCAATTTAAATCCAATTTTCATCGAGCAGAATAGAGGAACAAGAATCTAGAAAATTACGCTTGAAGTAATCACAAAGAAGAGCAAAGAGAGATGGGGAGAGGAAAGATTGTGATTCGAAGGATCGATAATTCGACTAGCAGACAAGTCACTTTCTCAAAGAGAAGAAATGGGTTGCTCAAGAAAGCTAAGGAGCTTTCAATTCTTTGTGATGCTGAGGTTGGTGTAATTATCTTCTCTAGCACCGGAAAGCTCTATGATTTTGCAAGCACAAGGTTAGATTAGTCAGTAATTGTGTTTTATTTCTTCCACCTTTACTTTATCTGCCATTAATTTCTCCGTTCTCTCATCAAATTTAGCCGTTTCTTTTTGTTAGTTCTTATTCATTAAAAAAGTGGCATAAATCATTTGTGTTTTTGCATCTCTTGAATTTTCTAATCTTTTTGACTGGATGGAATAAGTAGGGTTAGGTTTTAGCCAACCTTTTCCATTTTGTGTTTGAACTGTGTTTTGCATTATTGCATGAGAGATGCCACTAAGGGATAGTGTCTGCTCTAGTTTTTAACCAAGGATGATATTCGAAAGGATTAAATTTTTTACTTTGATTTCTGTCCGTACGATAATCCTAAGGTTTATATAGGAACATAAGTAACTTCACTATTTGAATGATTGCAGCTCTAAGACTGCCAGAGTATATATCTGCGATCATTCCTTTTCTAGGAGAAACATTCTTAAGGGAGATAAGTATGAAGTCAAAAGAGTGCTGGAGTATTACATAAAATAGGAAATACAGAAGATTGGATTTATTTTCATTTAGTCGCGGTACCCAAAAAAGGAAAAGGAAAAAAAGAAAGAAGAAGACTACTCTTTAATCTGATTCAATGGCAGGAACAATCTTGAAACCAGCAGTACGATATCAATTTCAATTACAACTACCCTCTAGAATCTTACCGCTTTGAGTTTTGATGATTAAAAATAAAAGCATACTGAAAAAATATGTTAATCTCTTGGGAAAACTTTCCAGTTTTTAGCGTCCCAGAACATGGTATACCTTTATATTCCTGTCCTCATTTGCACTATTAGATCATATCCACGCTGCAATTACTCAAATTTGGCAGCGTGAAGCTGATTTGAGCAACAGCCAACAGTCAGTAGCCAGCACATATAAAGTGCACGGGATCTTGCATGCAGATTTTGTTGCATTGCATGGATATGCCTCACCTTAGCACAGGGTTGATCAGAATAATTAGTCTATTAAGCTATTGGCCAAGCCTCTGATCGTGATTAGCAACCTCAGTTAACACCTTTAGTTGTTTTTGGATGCTAGCGATCAATGGCCTTCTTTCTGTTTTAGTTTGCTTCTTAGGTTTTATTTCAAATGGTCTATTTTTAGCAGGCTTTTGAAATTATAGAAACCAGATGCAAGAAATATATTAATAGGTATAGAGAACTACTTTAAGAAATCATTTCCGCCAGTCTCCCTCTTTTAGGAATCAAATATTAGCACTGGCGCATTCAATTTTGAAGCCTGTCATGCGTATATATAGGAAGCAGAAGCCTTCCAAAGAAGAAGAAGGTTAATGAAGAAAAAATGAACAAGAAACGGAAAAAAGAGGTGGGGAAAAAGAAAGGTGAGAAATCCTAAGAGATGTATGCAAATAAATAAAGTGAAATGTAATATAGGAAAAGAATTGAGTTAAATGAAGGTAGAAATGAGGAAAAAGAAAATTAAGGAGTTTCTCAAACATGAATGTTCTCCAAATCATGGTTAAGTACTTTGCCTGCATGGGCAAAGTGACCAAATAAACTAATGGAGACAAAATGGGAATATTTAGATATGCTTAAAAGTATATGAACTTTTTATCCGTAAAAAGATTTAATAATTGTTAATTACACGTAGAAAATCTTTTGTTGATTGTATTTGGAAAAAACCATGGATCCATGATATCCACAAGAAAGAAAATCTTCTCTTCAAAGGCGAAAATAATCATTGCCATTGGGGAAAGATTATTTGGGTGAAATACGTTGGACAACGGTTTCTTTTTGGATAATTTGATAAACTGAATAGTACATGGTATAAGCACTTGTCTCTTTTAAGTATATGCCTTTAGCTTGTCCCAACTTTCACTAATCTTCTGCTTCGTATCCGTTTCTCAAAAAATTCATTATTGGACTCTCATTTTGTATTTCACCGCCTGCTGTACTTAAGAAATTAACCATCCCTTCGTTATTTTCAAATATTTTTCAAGTCCAAGCTATGATTCTAACCTGTATCGAATTTTTGAATGAATATTCTCTTGTTTATAGCTCACTTAGCGCTAATTAACTCGAAAACATTGCTTCAGTCTAGCGTTCATGATTTCTGAATTTCCATTCTCTTTAAGCTCGCCACCAAAAATATCTGACCATCTCATTTACAGAAAATACTAGGGTTTGTTGTTATTTGCTAAAAAACCAAAAGCTACTAAGGTCATGATAACAGGAATGGATAAAGCATTAGGAGGATCATTAGTAGCTAATCTCAAAATTACTGCAATTCTGTTGGTTTAACAGTTACCCACGCTTCTACCTCATGAAAAGCTGTCTGATCAAAATTTGCTCTAATCCTTCATGTGTACTTACTTGTACGTCATAAAGTCCCAGCATAATCACATCAGTGGATTCAGGTTACATAGCATCCTATGTACTAAAACAGCTTCAGGATGAAGCATCATAAATCAACTATAAACATGTATATATGTAGAAATGATAACAAAGGGGAAAATGAGAAGGAAGGGAGAAAGGGAGAACTGGAGTTGTTTGGGGTTCTGGGTTGTTTGACATGACTAATATGAGTCATAGGAAAGTAATATATATCCACTTAGCTTCAGACTTCTTCATGCTCCAAGCTTAGCCTGTGGTTTTGGTTGGCTTCTAAACTCACGATCATAGATGTATACAAAGAAACTGTCTTGAATTCCTACACCATAATTAGTTCTATCTTTTGCACTTTTACTGAGACAAGCAAAATTAGAAGAAAAATGAGAAAAAGGGGTTTGTAGATATTTCTTCATGTACTAGCATACTTATTTACAAGTTATCTTGAAGGCTAATTAAACCACAAACATAACTCTTCTGATCTTTGGTTTGATTGCAAATTCTGAAATGATTTGGTTTCTGCATCTTTAATATTATCAGCATAAAATCTGTAATTGAAAGATACAAGAAAATGAAAGAGGAGCATCATCATCTGCTGAATCCTTCTTCAGAGATTAAGGTAACCTTCACAAAAGCCTCCCTTTACTTCTCCTTGTTATCTTAATTGCACGCATACAACTTTTCCATTTTTTTCCTTTCCAATTACGCAGCAACTCAAAAAATATTTAGCAGTACTAACTTTGGCCTTACTTTCTTGGTGTAACTATTCCTGCCATTATGACCTTATTGATATATGAGCTAATTTTCATGGAAAGGGATTTGAAAGCGCAACGGTTTTTAAGTGGTCTCCAAAATTACTTTGGAAGAAATTATACCAATTTTCTGAAAACCCAAAACCGTAAGTTGCAAAGAGCACAAAAATTTTAGAGGATTATACGACTATGTAACTGAAAAAAAACTTAAAAACAAACCATTTCTGAACATGGAGCAGTAGTTTGTCCAAATTTATAGTGAATATTTGGTACTATTAGAAACAAAAACAGTGACTCTAGTTTATTGTAGTTTGCTGCAATTCTGGCCATAATTGGTATGTTGCATCAAGTTCATATGCCAAAAATAAAGAACATTTAAGTGGTTACCTACTGGTCGAATCCTTAATTTGTAATCCTCAAAGAAAAGAGGAAAAAGGGAAGAAACTCATCCAATGCTTCTTATACACACACTTCTTTCTTGTCAAGTTGCAAGAGTTGCATGCAATGTTAGTAGGATTTTCCAAACTTTCAGCATGAAGATGAAGTGAAATCAAGGATTAAAAAGGAGTAAAGGATACTTACTGGAGGCAAATGCCTAGAAGCATCCGCCTTCCTTTTTTTTTTGGTAATAATAGGAGAAATCCAACTTGGATCGTCAAGATGGGAGGATGTCTACAACTTACTAGAGCTAGAGAAACAAGTCCCCATGGAGAAAAGAAATTGCAAAAGCATTTTATGTTGGCTCTGAATTACCTCAAGGACACTATAAGCAGTATGATGAGCCTACAGCCGAGTATTAAGTATTACTACATCTGGTGCAAGCGTTGTCGTCGCAATGCTAAGAAGTTTAGAGTAACCTCGTCGCAAGTTCAAAGAGGGAAAAGAAAAGAAGAGAACTTCGTTGAGAAAAAGAAAAGAAATGACCGGCAGGATAAAATATTTTAACGAATTAAGCATTTCTGTTATTTTGAACTTTTGCATCTCTTCCATAACTACTTTTATCTAAAAATCTATATTAATTCCTTTTCACTTTGCTCTTTTCTCTTAATTCCCTCCTTCCAAACTAGAAAAGAAGGTTAAGGAGGGTTGTACAATGAACTTTGCATCTTTCAACTCATAAGACTTTGATGGACACCTTTCAAGAGTTGTTCATATCAAAAGGTCTCTCGATAGCTTGAGTATGCACTTCCGAGTACAAATGGAAACTCTGGAGTCTGTGTAATGGCTTTCACTAGAACTTGGAAAAGAAAGCTGCCGCTTCTGTTAACAAGAGATGAGTACATCAGAGCTTAGAATGAGAGGCTCGCTTAGTCATGATAGGATATCTAGGATCAAATAATAAGAAACCCCTCTTTAGGCTTAACACAGAACCTTGCAAAATGAAATGAAGAGAGAACGCCTCAATCTAAGTTCTGGATGATCGTGAGGTTAGTCCTCCAAACTTCTTAAGGTGAGGGAACAGTTAAACTTTACTCGCAGTTTGATCGTAAACTGAAGAAATTAATGACAGCAAAAGTTTGTCCATCTTTATCCATAAATCCATAGACGGTTCTTTCGCTATGGAAAATATCAACTCAAAATAGATGCAAGAAAGAGTTGTGAGCAATGAGCAAGGAATGTGCAAATATTAGATATGCAAAGTAAAGCAGTCTAGATAACGATCTTGGTTTACATGCGGGCAAGGCATGAGCTAACAATGCCTTCTGTTTGAATTTGCAGAAGATGAACTGAAGTCAAGTACGCATCTTTGAGAGCTTCTAATGAGTCTGCACATAATTCCGTTAAAAGATAGTTCGTTCAGCAGGCAGACAAATGGCAAAACGAAAGTTGCAAGTTGAATAAGGCAAAGCAAAAAACACTTCAGATAGAGGATAATTCTCTCTTCCAGATACGACTTCCTAGATACTGGATTATCCACAAGGAACAATTCTTGCCGCTGAAAGAAACACAATCTGAGAACTTCTTCACGAGTGGAATGTCTTATAAATACCACTGAGACAGGTGAGAGATATTAGGGTGAATTGGAAGTTACATCTTGTTTCCCAAATATTGAGATCTCTGATGAAGACAAGGATCATTGCGTAGAAAAGCCATTCTGCGTGTGAAAGAAAGAAAGTTCTCTCATTTTAACAGTAACTTCTGGACGTTGCACAAGAATGGAATTGTGGTGTCTCAAGTTTCTGAACAGGATGAAGTTTAAAATCCCTTGAGGGAGAATAGCACATTATGGTGCAACTAATATAGATCTCTTCCACCTCGGAATTTTAGGGTTTAGGGTTTATTGTTTATCTTTTGAAATCCAAAATACATGCAAGAATGAGAAGCATTGATGCTTAGTATGGGATGGTTCCAATTTCAGTTATTTCTATTTTGTTTTGAAGTCTATCATAATCCCATTGCCTACTATGAGGCTGAATTTGGTTCTAATTCCAGATTATTCAACAATGTTGTCTTTGAAGTTGCCAAATCTACACAAAATGTGTGGCACTCACCATTGGACAGATGAAAAAAGAGCAACACCAAGACAAAGGATCCCAGGTAGGAAATTTATTAAATAACATCAGTTGGTCCCTGGTATCTACTCATGGTCCTATGATGCCTGCATGGAGATGGGAGCTAGGTATAACTAAACCACTCTGGATAACTAGAGGTTCATAATCATAGTGCCCTTCCACTCAGGCCATTCTTAAATACAAAGCATCATTCATCACTACACACAACACTAGTCCAATAAATGATCTTTGGAAAGACAAGCCTCTAAAGTACAAAGGAAAAATGTCCATGCTCAATGGATATCAATGACTAAGGCTCTTCAACACTCAATGAGAGGAAATGGATAATCACAACTTGACAAGTGGGAAATGGTGCTCTGATAAATAGCCACTATGGAAGCCAGACATGATGGATGAAATTCCAAGTGATCGTTCACAATTAGTCAATTCATACAAGGATATCACTTGTGTGAAACAATACATAGGTCAGTAAGACATCTTCCTCAATTTTGAATGATAGTTGGACATCAGAAGTGCAATACTCAATAAGTTTAAAACATACATTTAGGCAGGTATATTTGGTTTGTAGCATTCTGGCAAGCATGACTGGTGCACCCATCTGCATATGCAATCCCTTGTTACAGATTAGGTTTAGGGGATGGGAAATGGAAGACAGCATTACTTTTTACAAACATAAAGCAAAAAGAGGATGACCAGAGGGAGTTTTATATAAAATTGATGAGAACATAAGGACAATCTCAGATGCACAAACAGGCATCTCCAATACCAGTTAATGTCATCCACAAGGTTAAAAACCCTAGAGAACATGTCACAAAAGTAAAATACACTACTGACATAACATATCTAGGAATAGGGCCATATAGATGTTTAAGTCTAGCAATTGTACACACAAAAATAATTCAATAAATGAAATGTAATTGAAATTGAAAATCACAAAATTAGCTAGAAAACTAGGACAAGGTATGAAAACAACCATCTGGAGATGACAAGGACGCTCATGCTCAGGGGTAATTCTAATATTTTTAACCTTCGAAAATTCAGATGAGAAAACATTTTACAAAGTTTTATTAGGACCTCATGAACAAGTGAAGACATGTCCCTAATTTTGGTACTGTATAACTCAAAAATTCATTGCATGATCTCAACTACAGGAGATTACTGAAAGTTTAGAATCACTACAAAAGTGATTTGCTGAAAAACTTCACTTACAATAACTAAAATATGACAACTTAAGGACGAATTCTCCTTGCCTTTCCTACTAAGATAGGAAAATGTAATGCATAGTAAGTTAGGCTGTTAGAATTGTTCTGAGCAGACATGTTTCAAATTCAGTATAAGGTCATACAATGTATCTTCTAAGAATAACTACGCCTACTTTTCTTTTACAAAATGCTCCAGAGCTAGTACATCAACACAAACACCAATCAAAGCCATTTGCAAATAGATCACGTAAGATAATTACAACATCCCATTTCCTTTCAATTGATTGCCGAAATGTTTTTCTTCCTTTCAGTGCATCTAGTTACCCAATTGATATTTGAGTTTCTCTTGAATAATGTTTAATCAGCACAAAGAGATCTATAATAGGTTCTAGAATATGTATATGTGGAAATAATGCCTCTAGAGAATACCTCTATGGATATGTATACGTGGAAATACTGCCTCTAGAGAATACCTCTATGGATAACATAAATCAAGCTAGTAGTCACTCCAATCAAGTTAAATGCCCCAAGTTCATTTTTTATCAGTTTTACAATAATTTCTACTCTCCCAAAATGTAACTTCACACTTACATGTAAGGTTTGTCCTTCCTGTGTTGCATTTCCTCTATTTTCTGCCTTCCAATATCATTTTTCCATCTACCTACAGCTTCTTATTTTAATGCATCATTTACTATTCTCAACATATGTAAATGCCAATTCGTATAGCTTCTTAAGCAAATAAATTAACTACATCAGTGTGAAATGTATTTCTTCAAACTTTTTGCTAAACAATTAATTTCCTCCACAAACTACACTAGGGATGGAGACTTGCAAGATTCTTTATAAGACTAGGGTAACCCTTATTTCTTTCTTTATTATTTTTTTGGCTCTCATCTATCTTTTACTTATTTCCTAAGATAAAAGTAGTGTGAGCCTCGAAGGTCTAGATGAATGGTTTGTTAATGTATGTAACAGATGACACAAGGAAGTGCTATGGTGGGGGACCATGGAGGTTTATGTTATTGATGGCCCATTAATGAGTAAAAAGAACTTCTGTTAGAGAGTAAGATAGATAGGGAGACACAGAGAAAGGGTGTTAAAGTTGTAGGTGTGAAGCATTTAGTGCTAGCAGAAAAGAGGAGGGAGAGATCACTGTATTATTGTTTACTAGGGTTTCTGATGAATTGGAACGATTAGTTCTGGTAGTGACTAGCATGAGTGATGCTATGTTGACTACTACAAGAGAGAAAAGGGTCCCTGAAAGGAGATATTCAGATGAACTTGGGGCATGAGAGCATATTAAGTATTTGGGTTGTACAAGAAAAGCAAATGCCAAACGTTTAAGTAAATAAGCATTAAAAAATAATGACTTTATGAATGAAAAAAAGAGAAATATAAGGCAAGAACATGCATTTATTACCATCACAACAGGACTGGCATACTGGAAACATGATCAAGTAACTTAGCAGGGTAAGATCCTGATTTACCTTCACCTCCCAAAGTTTCACCTTCCCTAAAGCATATTAATTACTTTGAAAAATAAAAAATATTGTTCATGTACATTTTCAAAGCAAAAACAAATCACTCACTAGTTAGCAGAACTTGTAGTTAGTTCAGATGAAGATGTCATGATACACAATCTTCTCCACTCCCAACAGTGTCATTATCCCCTAGCATACTAGATGTAATTCATATCTATCGTGTTTACATTTATCCATTTCAGCAAGAGTATTCTCACAAGGTAAAGATTCATGAACACACCAAAGATCTCCACAACTGAAATAAAAGCTCAAGCTGGTCCTTTTTTGGTCTCTCACAAAGATTAGTAGATTCTCAGTCAGTCAAGAGCCACAAAAAGTAATAGTGCACCCATGTGATACAGAGAGAGGGAGGGCGAGAGAGAGAGAGAGAGAGAGAGAGAGAGATGAAAGCTGGAGGAAGTTTAGCAGAAGGATATTAAGAAAGCGTATGCATATAATTTAGATCCACCGAACTTTGGAGTGACCTGGTTTACAATTCAATTCTGGTACGGCACTTATTTCATCGGTAACGGATTCCTTATAGTACTGAATATCGGATTTTTAAGTATTCTCCTGCAGCAACTTCACAGATCAACATCTTCTATTAGATATATCTTTTCAGAATTTAGGTCCATCTAAGTGTGTCAATGAGAAAAAAGTATCAGTAGTTGTATGCCAACCTCCAGTAGCAATTACTTACAAGATTATAATTAATCCCTTCTGCAGGTTCTCCCAAGTTTAGCCAGAAGCAACTTCCACAAATGGTTCCTCATTCTATGTCGAGCAGTAAACAAGGGCTATCAGTTATACAGTAGTTTATGCAATTCAAGGTTTCCAGTGAGGCATCCAAAAACACAATCGATAATTTGCATAGGTTAGTTTAAGTAGTTTACTGCTCAACTTTTACATAGTTCCAAGCTAGCATTCAGACTAAATAGCAAATGCAATATTTGGAGAAGTCTAGGATATAGATGTCCCTTAGCATTCATGATGTTCCAAGTATAAGATGAAAAGGAGTTCCAGCAGACTCTTGAACTTTGCAGGTTAGAATGCATTACTGATTCAACAAGCAGGTTTCATGATCCACTTGCATCTTTTCAGATTTTTCAGCACCTGGTTATTCACATTAAATAACCATTGTTCAAATTATTAAATCTGAGCATCATCAGAGACAGATAGGGTCAGACATATTGTACAGCACAGTTTCCCTTCTCCAACTATTTAGACACTAGAGCATCCTTCTTTTGACACTGATAAAGAAAATGCACAAAAGAAGCCAATATATTTGGAGAATCTAAACAATGATGGAAACATAGAGTTATTATCCAAGGTGTCACAAAGTCATTGAACTGAGGGAAATAGCATTCATGATGTTACACATTCAGCTAGTTATAACTATAGAAGAGCAATTTAAGGCAATCACAAGTCTAGACATGCACTGATTAAGGTTTTCAAAAAATTAGAAGTCAATATTAGGATGGAGTTACTGGATTCTAATTTTCTAAGTTTGATTCACAAGTAAAAAAAATAACATAAATTCTATATCAATTCAGTCATGTTTTATGCATTGCATGATCTAAATACCAGTCATCTAATGCTTATTTTAACTTCTTTAACAGTTCTGGCAAAGGGAAGTGGCAAGCTTGAGGCAGCAGCTGTATTACTTACAAGAAAGCCACAAGTAAGTTGATATGTCGGGTAGCAATGGCTTTAAAGTACCTTACAAGAAATCTTTTCCAAGCAACTTCACTATCAAATAGAAGAAATCACCCAGTGAATGCATCCGAGTGCAAAACACAAGCACTTGCACACAATAAAATTTTTGTGTACTGGGTATAGCCATCGTGAAGAAATTCATACCAATTATCATAATAATCATGCTGTAGGATATGTGGCATTAATCTAAACCATTGCGAAGTCTATGTTTTAGTAATATACATGACTTTTGTGATGTTCAAGGGAAAGAAAGGAAAACAAAGAAAACTAATGGATGTTGAGATCACAATACAGATAATTATTCCTTACCAAATTTGATGTGATTTGGTATCCTTTTGTTCATGTTGATCATAATATAGAAATTTCAGTGTAAGAAATTAATGAAAATTTATGGGAAAAAGATTGACGGTCAAGTTTTGAGGGAATCAAACATCTTGAAGGTATTACTGTGGCTTTCTAGTTAAGTTATTTAACTATATTAAACTGGTATGCAAATGTAAACCTGTTTTGGGTTCCTGAGCATTTTTAAAGCTCAAAGAAAGAAAAATTAAGAAATCTTTAGGAGTTTTCTGAAGTAGACATGATGGTCCATTATCTTTGTCATTGAGATGCTCGATTCATACTTCAATATCTCCTAAACAGGAGTCTAGCATCTCATACACCTAAATAAGAATCACAAACACTCAAGTGGCAAAACTTATGACAAAGAACAGTACTTTTTCTCCATTATAAGTACACTATATTTCCATTAAGCTTTAGGAGTTTTCTGAAGTAGATACGATGATCCATTATCTTTGTCATAGAGATGCTGGACTCATACTTCAATATCTCCTAAACAAGAGTCTAGCATCTCCTACACCTAAATAAGAATCACAAACACTCCATTTGGAAAAACTGAAGTTAAAGGACCTTAATAAATACTCATATTTCCATTAACATCAGGAGGAAGATTCTGACTTTCAGAGATTAACATGCACATAGTAAATAGTGAAACAGCATACTGTCTGGAGCAAGATATCATTTATAAGGGAGCCTGGAACTAGATGTATAACCCTTTCAAAAAGGTTGCTGCTCCGTAGGAATTTTTCCTTTTACAAAATGGAAAAGGAAGTAGAAATCTGTTTAATTTAAGTTCTGTGTAAAATAGAAAATTATGCTTTCCATGAATTAATTTTTTGTATAAAGAAATAGCCGAACTTGCATGCTCTTTTTTCATCAACTGTTCCACTTGAGATACATATTTTGCATAATATGATCCTTTCAGAATTTGAGAACTTGCACACTTGAATCAACAAAAGGATTATTCACTGTATTTGCTATACTGCAGAAAATATGAGAAGATTAGCGCATTAGTAGATTAAAAGAGTAAATCATTAACATTCTTCCATAAAAGGTTGTCCTAGAAATTGGTGGATCATTGCTGTAAAAATAATTTCAGGCAGCTTATGGGAGAAGAATTATCCGGATTAAGTGTCAAAGATCTAGAAAATCTGGAAAATCAACTTGAGTTGAGTTTGAAGGGTGTCCGACTTAGAAAGGTAATACTTTTTCCCCAAGAGGAAAAATCTTATTTTGAGTATTGACAATATTCTGTGTTAAATATGCTAACTGGAAATTATTTGTGTTATTTGACATTCTGGACATGATGTTTTCCTTCAGGAACATGTTCTAACTGAACAGATCAAAGAAATGGAACAGAAGGTCTTCTAGAAAGAAACTTCAGGTTCAAATTTTAAATTAAGTTTACATTTGCATCATCTGATTTCAATCCCTTTGCAGGGGAATCTCCTTCATCAAGAAAACATTGAACTGTATAAGAAGGTAAATCTCATTCGCCAAGAGAATATACAACTGCAGAAAAAGGTAACTACTCTGTCAGCCAATGAACTTGAACATCCCTACAACACAAATGCCAGCTTTTATCTTTGTTTATTCATATAAATCCTCAGCACAAGCGGAACTTTAATAGAGCTTTATGTCCAGGTTTATGGCCCAGGATGTACAAGTGAAGCAGCCAAAAGTACAGACATTTCCCACAGGGTTAGTAATGGGAATGATTTACATGCACCCATCAATCTCCAGCTAACCCTGCCAGAGACACAGAAGAATGAAACACCAGGAAATCTAATGAAACTTGGGTAATAATCTCCTAACATCAATCTTTTGTACTTCAAAGAAAAATTGTTCCCTGATGGCTTGATTCTTCCTATTGTTTCTGCTAATATAATATGGAAACTAGAACAGGCTGAAGCTGCAATAGCAAGCAGCACTGCAGCTCTGAAGATTCGGTTGATTTCATGTCATCAAGCAGAAGATAAAGAAACATTAAGCGTGACAACCGTCAGCTCCAGGTTTAACATTGAGACAACAGAACAGCTCTGAATTGTTGTAAATTAGTTGAATATGCATAATATGTGCATGTTATGTAACACCAAAATAAAATGTACAAAGTGAATGAAGGGATGTGCAAGGTTAGGTGTAGCTAAACGAAAATGCTTTTTAACTCCTCCAAATGTGGCATCTTATCCTGTTCGACTCATATTATGTGAAGGTGTTGAATTTTTCAGAAAATGCTGACAGTCATATCAAACTGTGAACATTGTCCAACAAAATCTTTCGGGAATATGACTTAAATTCAGTACTTGCTCGACAGATACAATTTTACTGAATGATTCTGGAATCTCTGCAAGAAAAGGGCCCAGAGTGAATACTTTGGGTTCTCATCAATTTTACTCGCAGCAAAGGAATGGAAGGAGAGTTTGAACTGAAATGATCCGAAAAAGCCTCAGCCCCACCCATAGCAAAGACAAAAGAACATAACATTTGAGATTTGACAGTCATATCAAACTGTGAACATTGTCCAACAAAATCTTTCGGGAATATGACTTAAATTCAGTACTTGCTCGACAGATACAATTTTACTGAATGATTCTGGAATCTCTGCAAGAAAAGGGCCCAGAGTGAATACTTGGGTTCTCATCAATTTTACTCGCAGCAAAGGAATGGAAGGAGAGTTTGAACTGAAATGATCCGAAAAAGCCTCAGCCCCACCCATAGCAAAGACAAAAGAACAAAACATTTGAGATTTGACAACACTTTCAAAAAGCCATACTACCACAAACACATGGAAATCAGCAAAAATCGTTATAGATGCCTTAAGTACCTAATTTCATGTGAAGGAGATGAATTTCAGCTATATTATGTAAACTGAAAGCTAGCATGTATTTGACCAAGTAGCTCAGCAAACTGATTTCCCCACCCCCCGGCCCCCCCGCGGGAACAATAGTAACATCGCCGGTTATAATGTTGGACTAAACGAGGGTGAAACATCAAGTTCTTTGCTTTATCAATAATCCATTAACAATTAGAGGACTAACACTTATTTGACAAGACAAATTACAACCACTCTCTCTAGGTATCGAGGTGCACAAGGCAAAAGGAACGGATGATTGAGGGGATGATGAATTATAGCCACGCATTCATACATGTATCTACCTAAAATCTCACTAAATACAACTAAAGAAAACCATAAAAAGTACCGCAGGAATCACATTTCTCCGATTAAAACACGACACTGTATGTACTCATGAAGAGAAAACACGAAGAATGGGAATTAAAAGCACGAACCTTTCATTCTCCTCATGTGATGCGGAATCTGGAATGCAACGGAACTAATCAAGACTGATCTTCAGAAACCATTACGATTGCTTACGGAAGATATATCCATAAACTGAAAGAAAGAAATGAAGAAGCCAATGCAAAAAGCATTGGGAACCTGGGCAAAACTCTACGTACAATCGTCCTCTAAATAAATAAGGGAAATACGGCAACAGTAGCAGAGAGAGAGAGAGAAAAGAAACTACAACAGTAGTGTAGAGAGAGAGAGAGAAGAAGAAGCTATCTGAAACTGAAACATGGTGTGGTGGCTTTCCGAGGTTTCGACATAGGAATCGAGCACGGTACGAGAAAGGGCGACGCTGGCCACCCATAGAGTAAGGGGGTAAGTGGGCCCTTTTAAAAAAAAAACCGGTAACTCTTGATGCCTGAATCTGTCAGCAAACAAAGCCTTGGGGCTCACTCTTTTGTTTCTTTTTTTTTTTTAAATTTAAACCAGTAAAACTTTTTTAAAAAAAGTACTTTCTTTAAATTTTTAACTTTAGATCTTAACTTTATTTTACAAAAATAAAATATGAATTATACAAAAAATTTAAAAAATAAAAAAGGTTTCCACTTTAATTTTCAACCCAAATACACATTTCCACAACTATTCTTTTTCAATCTCTCTTTTGTTCCATTTTTGTTAAGCAATGCAGTATTCTTAGGCTTGGCGAATTATATTCTCTTTCTCTTGTTCATCTAATTAGAATATATACGGTGATCACAACTTATTTTGTGAATATTCTTTTTATATTTTGACTTATATTAATATGACTACACGGACAAATAGATTGATTTTTTTAGAGAATCTATTATGTCAGTGGGAGAAGTATAATGATAAATTAATTTTTATCAATATTGAGAGCTCTTGGGTTAAATTTAGGTTCCCTTTTATTGTACCAAGAAAAGAAAAAAAAAAACTACCATGCTAATTCTTTGATAAAGATTAGTTCCCAATTCACTTATCTTTCAATCTTCTGGTACATCTGACGAAAAGAGAATCAAGAATGAAGCAGGATCGTTCTCTCTTTCTTGGTTTTGGAAAAAAACAAAAGAGCTTTTATTAATTAAAGAATATAGGCATATCTTTACCAGCCTAAATTGCAAGGATTTGCATCTTCTTCAAATATGGCAAGGCTTCAAATTCAACGAGTAATCAGGATTAATAGGTATTGAGTCAGTAATGATTCTGCAGAACCAGAACCATAGTATTTGTTGTTTGCAACAAAAATTTTGATTGTGAAAGAACAAAGATGTTATTAATTAGGTGCAACCTACGGTTGAAATTTCTCAAAATTAATTTTAAACAAAACTAATTGTGAACTTGGATAGAGTTTGATTTTAAAATTAAATCCAAAATTTCAAGTGTAGGACCTACATATTCTCTCATAAACAATTTAACTTTTACGAAATTCAAGACAAAAATTTTAAAATCAACCATTATGCAATCACACCTTAAATAGATTATCATTCTCTTGCAGGCATTGTACATACTCGAAATGCAGTCTTAAAAACTTGATATTATTTATCCTTCAGCCAAAAAAATAAAAAGATCATATAGATTTTCTAGCATTTGTTGAGGAAAGAACTATTTAATTAATTGTTTTAGACAAACGTGGTGGTAAGGTTTTAATTTTTTTAAAAAATCATCATATACAGTTAGAATTCAAAATCTTCTATCTATCTAATAATAAGTGGTGCTTTGATTACTAAATTACTACCTTATCCTCATATATATATTTTTAAAACAATTAAGGGCACAGACTTCTGAAACTTTCGTATAAGGGAGTCCATATATAGTACAGGTAGGAATGACAAAATTTACCAACAAAAAAAGTAGGAGTGACAGAGAGAGGATTGGCGTTTAACCATATATGTCGGAGCCATTATGTAAAAGAACCAACCAAGTGAAAAAGTGGGCAAATGAGTGAAATGGAAGCCATAAACACCATGGAATTCAAGACTCTTAACACCATGCTAGCTTCTTCTGTCTCTTCCGGTTTAATCTCAAAATTTTCTACACGAAATTGTCGCCCGCTGCTGATGAAGAGTCAATGGCGGTCACGGCAGGCAGTACTTCGCTGCCCACCGCCTCACAGACGAGAAGAAGAACGTTGGATTCTGTTGATTATGCTGAAGAAGATGGTTGCGCCAACTCAGACAACCACGGCCACCATCTGCAACTGCAACAGCAACAGCAACATAGGGTTAATGCTGAGGTTGGTTTTTGCTCCGCGATACGCAGAAGAGTAAATTTGGTGCTCGTGAAATATTTGCGGCCTGGAAAGAACCTGAGCCGTACGATTTCTGCTGTTTTGATGGTTTTAGCAGTTTCCACCATTGTTTTCAAGATAATGCTGATGAACAGCTTTCTTAAAGTCCTTTCTAATCGGAATTCTAACGATTTTTTGAGACGTCCGCAGCCTTTGGAGGGCCTCTCCGCCGTAGTTGTATCGCAAACAACTGACCCTGATTACCCCTCCTCCTCGCATCAACAGCCGGTGGGACTCGCAGATGTTTTGGTTTGAACAAAAACACCCTTTTTTTTTAACCTTCATACTCAAGAAAATAAACAAAAAGAAGAAAGAAGAAAGAAATTTTATTTGGATCACTTCTTTGAATATCTTCTAATAAGCAAGCTTTGTAATTCGATTTCACAGTAAAATAGGTTATTTCCATCCGCTACAAATTTCTTCTGAGTATTTAACATTAGAGACGAAATTAAAGTTGACTTTTTCAATTATATATTTTAATTTTGCATAAGACTGGAGACCAGACTTGTTGTATTTTCTTTTTCAATAATTTTATGATGTTGTTTTAGGATTTTTATTGATATGCTACCTTTGATGTATCTAACTAGTTTGGCAGTGGATTTGAATATATTCGTTGGTTTCAGATTCCAGAAATTTGGAGAAAACCCAGAAATGATAACTTTTACAAATGCATACAAAGATCAAAACAACGAAAAGGTTTTGTCCCTTTTCTTCCATTGATCTCACTGAATTGTTGAATTTATGGTCCACCTTAATTATTGATTTTGATTATTTATTCTATTTCTATCTAAATTCTGGTTAGGAAACACGTATGGGCGAACTGGCTATATTCTGGTTCATACAAATGGTGGATTGAATCAAATGAAAACTGGGGTAAGCTTATCATGCTTGTTTTTCTTCAAAAACAATGATAAGATGTATATATGAAAATTTCTAAAATCTTATATTGGGAATAGTATGTTTTAAGTGCAAGTAAAAACTTTGACTTGTACTATTTTGGAATTTGATATTTTTAATATTCATAGAGATCCTGTGATTGGATTTAAGTAAAATCTAATACTTGTAACGTTATAAAATACAAGACTAGTTTTAATTTTGGTAAAATAAATATTTGCAGATAAGCGACATGGTTGCAATAGCAAAGTTAATGGATGCAACTCTAATCCTTCCTTCTTTAGATCACAGATCTTATTGGACCGATCCAAGGTGAGGATTCTGCATCAATTTTCAATTCATGTGAAGAAAGGGAAAGGAACTTCAAAGCCAATGTTATTGATGTTTCTAAAGCCAATTTTACATGTCTCAGTGATTTCAAAGATATCTTCGACTGGAAGCTCTTCATAGAAGCATTGAAAGATGATATTGTAGTATTAGAATCCCTTCCGCCGAGTGTAGCAAAGGTCAAGCCTCTCAAGAAGGCTCCTATTTCTTGGTCAAAGGCAAGTACTTTCTTTTCTTTGCACCTTTTTTCATTGGATTAGCCAGTTGAAAACTTGTTATCTATCGCTGTTTTCTGCTGCTTTTAGGGTTAAGTTTGTTAAACGATGTTATTTAATAATGATAATATCATATCCATATAGAAGCAGAAAATATATATACCTATAAATTAGGAGGATTCTTGGTGTGTTTTTGGAACTTATAAATGATGGTGTCTTTTATGTGCAGCCTAGATACTACAATAGAGATATGCATTCACTATTAAAGCAATATAAAGTGATAGAATTTATATATACTGACTCCCGCCTTTCTAATAATGGCGTACCAAGCACAATTCAGAAGCTACGGTGCCATGCCATGTATGAAGCACTCCAATTTTCTAAGGAAATCGATGAATTAGGAAAGAAGTTAGTAAGCAGACTTAGAAAGAGCGATGATCATTATATTGCTCTTCATTTGAGGTATTCAAAGGCCCAACTTTTGATATAATCAACTGCAGAGAGTTCTTGATTAATTGGGCACTGGCATTTCAGATATGAAAAGGACATGCTTGCCTTTACTGGCTGCAGTCACAACCTCACCAGAAGTGAGGCTGAGGAGCTTCGGAAACTACGTTATAGGACGAGGCATTGGAAGGAGAAACGAATAAACGGTACAGACCGACGACTCCAAGGGGAGTGCCCAATGACACCAAGGGAAGCTGCTATATTTCTTGAGGCTATGGGGTTCCCTTCTAACGCTACAATCTACATTGCTTCTGGGCAAATTTATGGCCAGAATGGATTGGAAGTCTTTATGGATAAGTATCCAAACACGTATTTCCATTCGAGTTTGGCATCAGAGGAGGAATTGGAACCATTTCAGCACCGGCAAAATAAGCTTGCTGCACTAGACTACATTGTGTCCATTGCGAGTGATGTTTTTACCTACACTTATGATGGGAATATGGCTAAAGCTGTTCGTGGTCATCGGGCATTTGAAGGCTACATGAAAACCATTGATCCAGACAAGTAAGTGAAATTAAAGAACCAAACCATCTCTTACTCATCTGGTATTTTCCGAGGAGAATATTGTACATAAGGATTTAGTAGATGACTAGCAAATGACCTAATATCCGGTAACTTAATTAGCATGTTTTTCAATCTTACAGGCAGAGGTTTGTGAGACTTCTTGATCAACTAGACAAGGGATCACAGACTTGGGAAGAATTCTCATTCCAGGTCAAGAGGTTACACAAGAATAGAATAGGAGAACCGTCTTATAGAGCAGTCAGAGATTCTCCAAAACTTGAGGAGACCTTCTATGCAAACCCTTTGCCTGGTTGCATTTGTGAAAAGTAACTTAGCAGCTAATGCAATAGCTCAAAAAATTGGACGTACATCTGCCAAATTCAACCAGTACAAAGCAATTCTGGATAAAGGTAGTAATTATTTTTGCTGAACACTGCAGATCGCCGGACGGTGCAATAAAACGGAATAGGAAGTATAGTTTTTTTTTTTTTTGATTCAATATCAGAGAGTAGATAAAACCTTACATGAACTGTACAGATAGTCACACATCTAGGCATTAGGTTTCATGTATTCGTTGTAACTCTAGTTCTACCGACAAAGTAGTCCTCCATTTTATAGCTAATTGAGGATTAAAAAACCAAGTTGTATTGTTATTCCATGTAGTCTTTTAAGAAATACCGACATCTATAGTATTTTATCATTTCATCCCAAAAAGGGAAGCAGCTTGGTCACTCTAAACACAGATCTAGTGGTGACACAAATGTAGTGATGATGACAAGATCAACAAAAGATGAAAGTTACTGCAACTTCAGATTCTCAGAAAACTTAATTTAACCACTTGATAAAAAGATTACAACACATCTTCTGATTAATTGTGCCATTCTTAGAATGAATCTGAAAATGTGATATTTCTGAAAAGTGATGAGCGGTAGCTATTTCACCAAATCTATTCCAAGGACTTGATTAGAAGATTCGACATATTGCTAAGTTTTAACGACTAGAGAACTTTTTCTCTATTTATTCTTTTCTTCTATACAGACATCAAGCTCATGGTGAATTGGTTTACACTTAACTATGCTAATCTCATTCCAGAAAATGGCATCAGACTTCGATCTGATTTACACAAACATGTGGAATTCGGGAGCAAACTGTTCCGAACTGTCTGATGTCTACGTGATATGCTGTTTAGCTAGTTATGGCCTGTCATAGAGTTTAATTAATGCTGTCATATCAGGATAAGGTTAATAGATAACTGATAAAGTATGGAGCAGACCTCTTAGAATGCCAAAGAACAAATGAAGTTTTCGAAGGGTTTACCACAGCGTCTGGTGCTTGCCGGTGTCCAGTTAGTCTGAGTCTTTGGCTGGCTTAGATGAAGATCGAGGTGTGCATTTAATCCACATCCACCTTGGTTTCCACGTATAGTCACCGAACATTTTTCATTGGAGCAGCCGGGGACAGAGATCTGAGATTGAAATTTTGCTTAAACTACAGCATTTTATGTTATTGCAAGGGAAGTGCCTTGAAATCAGTACCATGAATTAGTACCTTTTTCTGTAATTCTGCATTCTCCTGTAGAACATGGTCTATTTTCTCACGCAGTTCTATATTTTCTTGATGAATGATGTTTCCCTGGAAAAAAGATCGATCATCCATGGAGATTATTGTTATATCATTATAAATACAAACATGACAAAAAGAAGCTGGAAACATGATTTCTTTCCAAGAAAACTTTCTGATCATTTAATTCTTTGACCTGTTATTTATAATTATTGCTCCAGCGAGAGAATAACTTTTTGAGAATTATCAGCAAGAATCTAGACAAAGGAATTTAAAAGTCACCCGGCCATAAATATTACCTTTTTCATTCGGATACCTTTCAAACTCATTTCCAGTTGGTTTTCTAGGTTCTGAAGATCCTCAAAGCTCAGTCCAGAAAGATTTTCTCCCAAAAGCTGCCTGCATATCATGACAAAGATACCGTCCAGTTTTCTGGTTCATACTGTCATCTCTCCTACTCTTTGGTCACCTTTCTAAGAGAAGCAAAGGAACCATTGACTGTCATAAGGCCTCTATATTTACCTACACTCGTTATATAGGCTGAAAGTGTTTTAATTAGCAAAGTGAGATTCTATTAGCAGTTTCATGAACTAATGTACATCAGATTCCCTATGTAATGTTTTCAGAATCAGAAGGCACCAAAAATATGTCATCTATTTTTGAAATATTTGAGGTTTTTGGGGTATATCATTCAATTCAAGGTCCTTCTATATATTCACAGAATCAACTACAGAAGGAAACGGTAACCAATTTATAAATAACTACAATACTTTATATGTCTGTAATAGTATATGGTTTTAATGAGAAAAGAAATAGATCATGCACAAGCCAGAAAATGGTAGCCGAGAAGAACATTCAGTTTCCAACTTTAGGAAACATTAAAAATAAAAATAATAAGCGTGAATCAGAAAATAGAGATTTGCTCTATACATGTACATCTTATCCCATCTGCATAATTTGCACAACTCAGTGTTGAAGCTTCTAAATATCTATTGTGTTTAGATGTGAACATCAATTCGGCCATTTCACTCAGTGCATATTGGATTAAAGCCAATAACTTAGAAATTCATGAACTTACCTGTGGCTTTGTTGCAAGTATTCCAGTTGGCATCTCAGCCTTTCTGCTTCTGTCTGCCATAACTAGAGAGCACAAGATAGAAGTATTTAGTTGCCAATAATCGTGTCAAATGCACAACTCAGAAATTAAAGTGAGCAATGAATAATTAGATGACTAAGTATTATCAGGTAGAACTAAATGCATATAGCTTCTGCTATTTCATAATCGTAATGAGATAATATTTGAAGAATGCTCAAAAAAGAAGACCGATTTGGTGTTTCATTCTAGCAGGTAATTTATGTATAATGTTTCCAAAAGCATTTCGCTAGTGTTATTTCTCAAAGTATCGTGTGATGCAGACTTGAACACATGTCTGAAGTATTAACAAAATGACTGTTGAAGCGGCAAAAACTATGATAAAAAATTTCCATTGTTATCAGTTCCTGATTCACTTAGTTTGCTCACTTCCTGTCAACGTACATCACTTTATATATCTATGATGTCTTTGCCGCTAATGCTTCAGTGTAAACTCCATCGCCTATCATCTACAGACTGTTATCTCGTCCCCATAACAGTTACTTGTATGTGATCTTTCGCATACCTAGTTTGAAATTCCAGCTGAAAATCTAAAACATATCTGATTACTGCAGGGTGCTTTCTCTGATCTGCCTTCCTAACTTGTTCTGAGAGTAGAAAACTATGAACTGCTATCATGCATATACATGCAGATGAAGTAGTCAAAATAAAACGTGCCTGAAAATTGATGCGCAAATTCACGTTGGACAAAGTGATTGTACTATTTTCCGAGGAAAATAGAAGAATCAAGAGGGAGAGGGTCATAAAAGAGTACCTTGACTTCAGAAATAGGATTCAGAATTGGCTGAGAGTTCTCTTCTGTTGTTCTGTGGTATCTTTCAAACATCGATTTCATGCTGAGGAAACACAAGGAAAGTGAGTATTTAGCCTTACTTTCATACTACTACTTTGCATCTGCGCTAGACTATGCAAACATGTCTAGAAATCATCTCAAAAGGCCATGGATATATTGTTCATGTATGAACAGTAAGAGTTCCGCGTGCTTTTCGTTTAACTTTGAAGTACCTAGTGAAAATTAAATTGTAAATATATTTATATTGGAAAATTAGACGGCACTTTGCAAAATAAAAAAATGAATACGTTTTGTATGGGATGTTAGGAGTATTTATTTTATTTTATTTTATTTTATTTTATTCTATGCTTTTCTTAATTATTTAATCTATTTAAGTATATTTTATGCTTTTCCTAATTAGGCAATCAAAAAGAAAATTTCGTACTTATTAATTACTCCATAAGTTATTGATTCTTTTTTCTATCTAGAAAAAGGTCTATCTCACCTTCAAACGGAGACTGAAAATGCACTTCTCCAAATCGTTACAATCAATAAACATGTTTAAATGGTAATATAAATCAAAGCCTTCAAAAGAATTCAACCAAAGTTGATGCAAATTAAAATGTACTTGGTTTATAAATCCATCCCTCTCCTTTGGTCAATATAAAGGTAACCATACTTTCCAAGAATTTTTGTCTATATATCTTTCTTGAGACCATTCTTGATATAAAATAAACCACGTAGTTGTCGCTTTTGGAATGTGTTAACATATTCCGAGTAATTATTTAATTCATTTCAAAATATAAGATATTTTAGCTCCTTTTTGCATAGGTTGAGTAAATAAAAATAAGTGGTATTTTTGCTTTTATATTATTAACTAGTTATTTTAACATAATAGAGAACAAGAGAATTGTATTTATTGTGAGAGTAATTTTAAAAAAATAATTTTTAAAATTTACAAAAAAAACCTAGCATGTTGAAAAGGAAGAAAATAGGTAAAAAGTTTTATGTTTCGAAATGAATGGAGTATAATTGTTGCTAGTATTGTAAAGTGTATGAATTTTTTTTGTTAACAGTTACACACAAACTATGAATTATATAGTAGATATACATTAGTCTATAATTCATATTTCCATTACTTCACTCTTTTTTAAAAAATATTTAAGCCTTTATAAATTTTAAGAATTATCTTTTTAAAGTTATCATCACTATAAATATAATTATCTTATTTTTTATTATATTAATAGAATTAATTAATAATATAATAAAAATATTTCTTTTTTTAATCTATATAAAAATGAGATAAAGAATCTTATATTTTAAAATTGAACGAATAAATTTTACCAGTAAATGATAAACCGCACTTCAGATCTGAACGGGAAACGATAGCTTATCAAAGTCTTTGGCTCAGAAATCGGTAGTACTTACAAAAATATTCTACAAGATCAAACATGCATGCATGTGTATGCATGTGATCTCCTGTCCCTCGCCCCAGACCCCGCCCCGGCCCCCCCAAGTGTCCTACCTGCCCCGCAGACAAAGGGAACAGGCCTATCTTACTACCCTTTAATAGTTTTGGCTGAATACAAATATTAGGGTGTGTTTGGATTATAATTCAAAAGGAAATTTTTAATTTTTTTAAATTTGAGTTTCATTTTAATTTTTATAAATAATTTATTTTTATTTTTTAAGATAAAAAACTTCAAATAAAATTCAATTCAAACACATTCTAAATTTTTAGTCATTTCTTGTTTCAAGAAACCAGCAAACAGACGCGTACACATACACACACACATAATTCGAAAATGGGAAACCAAAGCTTGGTATCTAGATGATGAGATAAATTTAATCCAAATACACCCTAAACTTTTGGTCATTTCTTTTGCAAGAAACCAGGAAACAGATGAGCACACATACACACACAGAATTTGAACATGGGAAACCCTAACTTAGTATCTGGATGATGAGATAAATTAAGAAAGTTAAGATTTCAAAAAGGTCAAAGGCTAATTAATGATTGCTACTTGTAACATATCTGACCTTGTGCTTGAGAATTCATACAGCCTTCCAGTGCTTGAGAAGATAAATACTCCAACTTCAGCATCACAAAGAATCGAAAGCTCTCTTGCCTTCTTCAACAACCCATTTCTTCTCTTTGAGAAAGTCACTTGCCTGCTGGTCGAATTCTCGATTCTCTGAATCGCAATCTTCCCTCTCCCCATGTTTAAGTTCTTGATACTTGTCTAGGGTTGTCTTGCCTCTCCAATCTGCTAGATCATCTAACAAAAATCATAAACAACTCTAGAGAAACAAGCTCAGTAGCAGACATTAATTTCTACAACAGTCAAAGGATCCATCATTTTTGTTGGAAAACCCTAAAAAATCAGAAAGTAGATTCATACACAGTTTAGGCAATTTTCGACAAAGAAAAAGGACAAGAGTACATTATCGGGAGAAAGACAAGGATTTTCTCAGTCCACCCCCTGTGGATAAAAACGTTTCTTGTGCCCTTCAGAAGCGTTATATTTATATATATGTATAGATGGTGAAGCGGGTAGCGGTTTTGGTCTGCAAAACCTTGAGCGACTCGAAAACTCAAAACCACTTTACTGCTAAAACCCAACTTAATTTGAGGAATACTTGCGATACTAGGAGAAGTTATTCCACTCGCTCTACTTTAAAGACAAATTGCAAATTATAAGGAACGCGACGGCACGTGAACAAATGTCAAGTTGCTGCGTCGAGCGTCTACGGCTGTACTTGAGTCGAGGAAACCTCGGAGTCTCGGGGCAAACGAATTGCAGTGCACAATAGGAATTTGGATCCGGTCCTGCACGTCCTTTTTTTGCAGGACGTGCAGGACCAAATATGGACCGTTGGATCAGATGTCAAATATGATTCAACGGATCATAATTTTTGACCCCTATTTGTATTTTTAAAAATTCAAAAATTTAAAAATTTTTACAGCCGTTGAATCAGATTCGAAATCTGATCCAACGGTCCATATTTGGTCCTTCACGTCCTGCAAAAAGGACGTGCAGGACCGGATGCACAATAGAGCGTGGAATAAAAAAGGTGGTGGTCAGTTGCTCTGTAGTATAGTACTAGAATATCGCTGTCTTTGCGTCGGGTGTGCACGCATGGTTTGGATCTTGCTTTTCTTTTATTTTGGTCCACCACTCTTGTAACACTGTCCCACCATTTTTAAAATATAAGATTTTTTGTTTTATTAATAAAAATAATAAATTTTTTAATATAATATTCTTAATTAATTTTATTAATATAATATTAAAAAATAAATTTAAATTTAATTATACTCTCAAAAGATACTTCAAAGAGAAAAGACTGTTTAATTTTTATAAGTGATTAATTGTTATATTAAAAAATTAATATAGAATTTCAACACACTTTTTTCACATCTAGGATTGAGTATTTGGAACGTAAAGTTGTGAAATTTTAAAAAAATAATGGAACCTGAAATTGTGAAGTTTGAAAATAAGCGAGTGGTCCAATATATTGTGAAGTTTGAAAATAATAGAACATGAAGTTATTTAAAATTTGAAAATAATGAAACGTGAAGTTGTGAAGTTTGAAAATAAGTTAGCGATCTAACATCGCTCTAATACTATATTAAAAAATATGTTTGTGCCTAACTCCATACCTAAAAGGTACCTAAAAAAGAGAATGATTGTTTAACTCTTATAAGTGATTAATTGTTATATTCAAAAGTCAATGTATGATCTTAATATATAATAAAGAATGAAAAAATTATATTTTATAATAATTAATTTTAAAAATTTTGATCATTAAGATTTACAAAAGGCTAAATATACTCAAGATCCTAGGTAAAAACTTTCTATAATATTTTAAATTATAAGATATAATTTTTAAACTTCATATTTTAGATTTTTATAATTTATCTTGTTTAGTTCAGAATATATGAATTAGAACTTCTATAGTTATAAATATTACAAACAGTGTTACACAAAAATATTAAATAGTAACAATTAAAAATGTCAAATAGTGAAAATATTAAGACTGTTTAATATCTACACTTTATTTTTTAAAATTAAACTTTTAAAAAATAGTGCAAATTGAAAGTTTACAATTTATCTTGTTAGTGTAAGATATATAAATAAAATTTTTATAATTAAAAATAGAGAACTATGAATAATTTTTTTAGACTATATATAATAAAAATCTAATTATTTTTTTAATGATTCTTTTCCCCTCTCTTTCTCTCTCCCCCATGTGCACTGGTAGAAGTGCTTATGCACTAGCTGAAGTCATCAATTTTAAAAATTTAATTACATTTTTTACTAATTACAAACTAAAATTATCTAATTATACAAGTTATTTTATTAATAAATAATATTTTTTAAAATAAAAATTTTAAGGTGAGTTCCACCAACTTACTCTACTTCTCTTCGAGCAACAAAGTAATATGCATCTCTCTGGCCAGATTTGGTTGCCAACCAGGACCTTGGCTGATCCTTTTGTTTCCTTTTTTTCTTTATTTCATCGACATTCAAGACTCAAAGGCAAAAATTTTTGTAGATCATGTTATTTATCTCCTTCTCTTTAGAGAAATCTATCTTACGAACCTGATTTGAGCCCTCTTCAGTGTTCTACCTCTTAGGTAATTTTTAAAATTATTTATTTTTCTTTAAGGATGAGATTAAAATTAAATTACACTAAATTGCATACCAAGAATGGTGATGATATTGCTAAGAAATTAAAGTGTTTTTGTTTATTATTTTAGTAGTATTAAGATTTTGTAATTTACTCATTTAGAATATCTAGGTTATATGGTATTTTCTATTATTATAGTTTTAAAATTATTGTGTAATTTTTATATGTTTATATTTTTAGTGGTTGGGTTATTTTAGTCTCTTGATTTTTCACTTTTGATGCGTTGAAGAGGAATTTGAAGTTTTTTTTATTATAATGACTTTGACTATTTATTATTAATGAATAATTTTTTATTTATAAAAATAGAGGTAAGCTTGTGTTGCTCTAGGACTCCAAAAGCTTATTTCGCTTCAAAATTATGTGCGAAGGTGTGGCACCCTCCAACCAACAGCATTGCTAGGGCTGAAGATAACCCACCAAATACCAATGCGGGCGCAGTGGAGCAGTGTGCAAATCCACCTGCAGAACAGCCAAAACAATACCACTAAGAATACAGTAAAAATAATCAAAGACCTAATTAGAGTGTACTTATGGGTTCATTCACTAAGTCATTGCTTATGTAAAAATTTAAGAAAAAAATATATCCGTTATTATATAAATAATATTTTTTATTGAATATATTTTAAATTTTAATTTAATAATTTAGATAAATAATAATTTTTAAATAATTATTTAAATACACATCTATACATATATATATATTACTAAAACACTTTTACTTTCTCTCCTTCTCCAAAACCTTTGAAGGCCAACATGCAATTTTTTAGAATTTTAAATTTTCTTATTATTTAAAAAAGTTTTGATTGGCTAAGAGGTTTTTTTAATGTTAAAAAAAATTAAATCAATGATCAATCTAATTGGTTTCAATTGATATATTATTTTAGAATCATCTATATAGTTATATAGTTAGTAGTGGTTCCGATTTCCAAGCCACTATAAGTTAGTTAATGAGTTTGCATTAGGTTTTTCTTTTCCTTTTTCAAATTTAAACTCTTTGACTGATAGACTCCAAGATTAGTCAAAATGCTTATCGGTTAAACTTCAAGATTTCTTCTTAAGTTTAGATAATTATTTTGAAAAAAAAAGTCCCAATAACCATTCATTTTTCCTTTTTTTTCTTTTGAGATTATAACTTTCCATTTTTTAGCATACCAGAAAAAAACCAGTTGTTTTTGTAAGAAATAAACTAAATATATGGTGCAACAATTTGATTTGTCATTTGCCGTGAGGTACATTCTTCCAAATCTAAAGTTTGATATATCCTTAAATCAAGCCCACAATTAACATTCTTATCCCTAAATAATAGCAAGAGTGGCTTTGCAACTCTTCACTTTGTTCTTCTTCCGTATTTATATTTGAACTGCCTGCTTGAGAATCATATTATAGGTTTGTTAACAAGGTTGATAGCGTCATATTTCAATTCAATCACTTGCATTTGCATGCCTGAATATTCATTGTCCAAGGTATCTCATATGCATTTCATCCCTCTCTCTCTCAATTTTTTTCTTCTTTTCGTTTCTATCAGGATGCTCTCAAGACTCTTCACCCAGATGGTTTTCAGGTCTGTAAAAAGCTTTTGTTGGTCCTTAGATTACCAATCTTTCCTATTAACTCTCTCATTTCAATTCTTCAATATTTTTAATTAATTCTCACTTTTTTATTCTTCTAAGTGATTAAATGGTAATGTCCTCTCTTTTCTCCCTTTCAACAACTGAAATTACAACTTCTGTCTATGTATGCCTTTAATAGTTGTTTGTATTAGTTGAATTTCTTTCAAACTATTAGTGATAGAATGATAAAAATAGAGATAGAAGGAATGGACATCTGACTAGAAAGTTTCCTAAGGGCATTAAATAAATTAATACGCATAGGTATACCGCGATTTTCTTTGAAAAAAAACCTTGATCTTTTTTCTACTCATGGGTTTTGATTCTGTTTCTTTCTTCTTTTTTTATTTGCTTTAAGGTTTAAGTTGTTAAAAATCAAATAAAATTCAACATGTCTTTATAAATTGTTCCTAATCAAAATAAATTATAAGCAAATTCAGTTTAAAGTAAAGTTTTGAGTAAAATAATTTATCTAATTCAAAATGAATGTATTTTGATATTTGTATATTTGAAGGGAAACCATATGTACATCTCAATTTATTCTAAATCAGATATATGTAACACTGAATCTACGAGCTACCTCCGGTTCCATATTGTATCAATTTTCTGACGGCATTTCCATCAAATGGAGACCAAGATGGATTGAAGTTAATCAAAAGCGATTCAAATCCAAGAGGATGATATATCGACAACAAATTGAAAATTGATTATAGTTTTCTTTTTTTATAAGTTATCATTATCTCCATAATGCATTATCAATTTATCCTAATATTTTTCTTTTTAGGTTTGATTTTTATGTATAGTTGTTGCTTATGCTTGAAAAGTATTACGTTACAACTAGATTTAATAGTATTAGGCAGAAAGTTATGTATAAAAGAGGGGAAAATGGCAAAAGCATTCTTCTAGGCAATGCATTAATATGGTAGCCTTAAAATTCCCATGATGATATCATCTCCGAATAAATTGTAAGCGCTTCATTTTTTTCACTTGAATTTTCATTTGTTCTATTGCTATTTTCAATTTTGGAATTCTCAACTCTTAGGAAAATTTTGCTATGCTTGACTATCCATCCCTTTTCTTGGAGGAGTGTGGCCGATGTAGATTAGATATTGTAAATATTAAAAATACTAGCCAAAAAACCCGTGCTATGTACGGAGAAATAATTTGAAGTAAAAAATTATTGCATAAATTATTTTAATAATAGATAATAAAATATAAAATAAATAATTAGAATGTCAAATATTCATAAGATGTATACATATAATCAAGTAATTTAAAGCTAATAAGATGTTGAAGTAATTGTTCAGTAACTCTTCTAATGTCTTAATAAAGAGATCACAATCTGTAAAATTAGTAAAAAATATTTTTTATTAGTTATATATTTAATAAATTATAAGCATAAAAAATTACTTAACATCTTAATTTAATACAACATTACCTAATTGAATGTATCGAAAATATTCAAAATTTCTAGAATGATACATTCGATTAGGTAATCTCTCCATTTTAAAATATATGACCTATCTTATCTTTACATAATTATTAAGATTTTGATAAATTTCCTGAAAAACTAAGAAAAATATTTAAAATAACATTTCTCTCTCTCTCTCTCTCTCTCTCTCTCTCTTTCATTAATTAATAGTGGTCAATTTTATTAATTCTTTTTATTTCAAAAAGTCAATATTCTCTTTATTGAGAATTTGAAATTTAACATTGGACTTGATCTTTAGATATTTTGAAAATAAAAAATACTTAAAGTGGGTGGTTGGAGACAAGGGCAAAATAGAAAAAAATTAATAAAAAAAACCTCAAATATAAAATTAGGTCATATAATTTGAAATAGACTAAAATAAAAAATATGTTATTTATTTTGAAACAGAGAATGACACATGTAATTAGGTAATATGCTATTAAATTTAAGATGTTGAGTAATTTTTTATGTTTATACCTAAATATACGATGGTTAAAAAATATTTCTCCTAATTTTATAAGTAGTGATCTCTTTATCAAAATATGAACAATTTACCTCTTATTTTAACAACTTCAAATTGCTTGATTATATGTTAGATTTTATGAGTGTTCAACTATCTAATTATTTATTTTATATTATATAATTTATTATTAAAATAACGTTTATAATCATCTTTTAATAAATGTTGTATTCTCTCTGCATAGTAGGGGTTTTTTTGGTTAATAAATAAATATTTATTATAGGTAAATTTTAAATCGTTAAATTTTTAGAGAATTTGTTTATTAAAAACATGAACATGTTATTCTGAGACATGTATACATCATCCTCGCCGTAACCAACTAAGTGCTAATTTTGCAAGAGATTGTACAACCAAAGCTGAATGGCGTATTGTAACACCTTTTGGTCTTTCAGAGGGCCCTGTCAGAAACATGGGAAGTGGGGAGACCTTACAGTAACGCCTATATTTATCTAAATTTACCACTGACTGGAGTTGCTCTGCTGGTGCAGCTCTAGTAAAGTCCACTGAGATGGCGATGTTGTTCTTCGCCAAGCGGAGGAGACCTTCGTATTGCTTGGCGTCGCTCTTGCGAAGCTTCCGATCAGATACGGCTCTTGGAGCCCTAGCGAAGGCTTCTGAAGCCAAAATCCCAAACCTTGTTCTCTACAACTACCCTTCATTTTCGGGTGCATTCTCTGCTCTGTTTGCCCACCTCTACCACTCGCACCTCAACCTACCCTGCCTTATTCTTCCTTTCTCTTCCGTCGTGCCCTTCAGGTAAAATTTTTTATCGACTCTTGCATTACTTTTCCTGCACCACAGTGGACGGCGGCATTTATATTCCAGTTCAACGGCTGAGTTGTACGCGAATCTTTGTTTCTTAGTCTCAATACATAATTTATTTGAAGCGAATATGTCTCTTGGATACGGGTCAATTTGGATTCTTGTAGTCTAAAATTGCTCACTAAACTGACGGAAAGCAAAGTATTTTCCTTTAAAGCTTCATTACTAAGCGAAAAGTGGGCATCTTTTTACCTGTTCTTCTTAAATTTCCCTCTGTTAGGGTTAATGATGTGTGTACTGAGGGGCTCAGAACGTGCTACTTTTTCGATTTTCTTGCACCAAGAGGATTCGCCTTGGAGCTTTCAAGGAGAACATCATGCAAGTAAGTGTTGTTTGGAATTTGCTTTGCAGAAGATTCTGGATATCACATGAATTTTTGGTCTAATCATGCACTAATCAGGATAATCGGATTTGATCATCGGAAACAGTCTCTCTCTCAGATTATTTGTAAAGGAGATTGGGATGAGAACCTTTTGTTTCATGTCAATCTTGAAAAGAGTAGCTCTGTTGCTGTTTATGAATACTTTTCTTCTAAACTTTCAGAAACTGGTTCAGATGATGTAAGTGCAAGTGCCATTTGTTGTTCTCTACTGTTTTTTCTTGTTATATTGAGCGGTTTTCATTCAAGTTACTGATGCCTTATCATTTCCCGACAGAACGCTTATACTCCACGGAGGTTTTTGGAATTGAAATTTCAACTATTAGTTTTCAATTAAGCATTTTACTTATAAAGAGTTCCGTAAATCTTATACATTTATATATCTATTTAAGTTTGTGGATAAGTACATCTCCTGTATTATTGTGTACAATAGGGGCAAACTATTAAAATGCTAAATCCTGAAGATGAAGAGCGGGTGGAAATGGTTCTGAAGTACATTGAAGACAGAGATCTTCGAAGATGCAGTCTACCAGACAGTAAAGCATTTAACACTGGAATCAGTGAATGGCGTTCAAAGTTGAACAGCATCATTAATCCCCACATGTATGAGCAGGTTCAAGTCAAACTTATTCATTTGTTGCTTTACACTACATAGTACTGCACTTTCCAATGAGTGTCGATCAAACTGGAGTTGTTTGTTTTTTTTTATTATTATTCATTTTCTTAGGCATTCACAGGAGTTGTTTTGTTAGTTTATTAATTATTCATAATCAGGATATATGTCCGTTGATACAGTAGCTAATGTATGTCTTCTGTGCAAAATATTTAATTAGTTTTCTTTCAACTCTGCAAAGTATCCTGCTGCAGTCTAATTATGCCTGCATCACATATTAGATTGCAATGATTTATACCCTGATTTATAGGTGAAAAGTGTCATCAGTATGTATCTCATATCATGTTCAAAAGTTTTCTTTAGAAAGGAAAACAAATAGAGAACTACACAATCAACAGAAAACATACTTGGAGCTGAGATAGCAAAGGAAAGAGGAAAAGAGACATAGGAAACAGGTAGAGAAAGTGTTAGTACATATTGATTTGTGATTGGAAGTGTGGATCAAGAGGAATTACCTCCAGCTGGTGACTGAATTTTTGGGAGAGTAAAGTAAGATGTGGTGACCATCACTTGTAGTGCAACATTGCTTGTCACCAATAATTTATTCTATCCTTGTTAATCTAATAGCTGATGTCTTTGGTTCTTTATTTACTAGTTTAAATACATATACCTTCACTTTTTTCACCTGGATAGGGAAAAGATTTCGTCCTTTTAATCTGCTTACTTCTGTGTCTATTCGTCTATTCTCATTATTTTTCTTTCTAAATTGATATAGCCCTGTTATCATCCACATGACAGTTACTGGAGATGAGCCCGATGGATCTTATTGCTGGAGGCAACTGCTATATGTCCTTTCAACAGGCTGCTGCAAATAAATTGCTAACCAATGTGTTCAAAGTTCGGTTGGGAAGAGGATTCTATGGGGAGTGCCTGGTAAAACTAAAATACTATTCTCAGCAATCTGAGTACTTTGTCCCCCATCCTGTTAAATTTTCTAGAGCAAAGACTTCTGGAAGATCTGACTTCTAGTGTATTTAATTCTGTGCATCATGAGTCTCCTCTTCCCATATGTTCTCATTTAGAGGTCTTGATGACTGTCCTTGCTTGATATTCTGATGTGCATAAAAATCTTTAGTCATAACTTCCTTTCGGAAAAGATTGAACAAATTGTCCCTTTTGTTTTTATGCTTATTGGTTCTTTAGGGGGTTAAAGCAGATGGGAGCTCAGATTTAATTGATGAAAGTGGCAAGGAACTCAGCAGAAAGAGTGCTGCAGCTGGATTAAGGTGGTCTCTTTTTGTTTCTTCCACTGTTTTTTGGTTGATAAGTTAGTTCGTGTTTGTAGTTTGGACTGAATGTAAGTATTTGGGTTCTTCACAGGTTTAATGAAATAAAGAAAAAACCTTAACTGGACAAAAAGTATTCTTATTAACTGGTTGACACAATCCAATTAGCTTCAACTTCTAAAGAATGACTCCTTTTGAAATACTTACTGTAAATACTTGAATATTTTGGTATCTCACAAAGAAGACTACTCCCACTTAGTAGACGTAATAAAGAAAGGAATAAAATTGAGTGTACAACTACAAGCACCTACATTTGGTAATGCAGATTAGTTATGCTTTGGAGTTTCTTAGTTTTTTTTTTTTTAAATGGTACAGAATAGAGTTAAAAAGGAATAATTCAAGTGAAGAAATAAAGAACTAGTTATTTGTAATGCATGGATCTTGAAGCTGTGGCTTTCTTCAGTGTAATTATCTGATGATGTTGACTGAATCTTGGTTCAGGCCAATTGGAGCTGTTATTTATATGCAGCGGAAGAATCTGAAAATGTGCCTGAGGAGCACTGATAAGTATACTGACACTTCTGAAGTTGCCAAGGTCTGTCATGATTACACAACTTACTTTGTTTTTCTCTCTGTTTATTCTAGATATCTTTTTTAGAAGTTGTCCTTTCTTAAAACATGAAGGCGTATGGTGGAGGTGGTTCTCCAAGTTCAAGTTCCTTCATAATTCGGATGGATGAATATAACAAGTGGATATCACTGTGATAACTGCCAGAACATTAAGGTACGTGATATTATGGGAAGGTATCAAAATTAAATTGTACTCTACTTCTATGCAAATGCATGTTATAAAAAGCAATAGCTTTATGACTTCCCTGCATGAAGTCATCATTCTTAAACACCTGGATTTTCATAAAGTCCCATGTCATGATGCTGTTGCTCCCTTGTGCCCAAGCAGGCACATGCCAATAGATGTCTAACTGCTGGACTGTTTCATGTTTCATATATGCCCTTGCACGAGTTCCTATTCACAAAAGGAGCTCCTTGTCATGTAAATAGATACCCTTGCAACAAGTTCCTATATCAATGTTTATGTATGCCCTTGCAGAATTTCTCCATACATGGGTGATAAGAGTTTAGCCATCTTTTTGCTTATGACCTTTTTTATGATGTTATTGTTTTCTCTCACTTCCTCCCATCCCCTCGATTTTCTGCATCTGTATGTTTCTATTTTTAAAAGTTTTCAACAGGAAAAGATGATTTTTAAAATGTAAGACAATTTGGATAAAGTTATTAGTAATTTTCAATTTCAAGTAAGTGGTCATGGATTAGTTAGCTTTTACTCAATTTAAAGAACTGCAAATGCAGTTTTGAGATTCATCTAGTTTTGCTGTAGGACTCTATCCTTAATTCTTCTATTATCCTGCAATCTTGAAGAATGACTAAACCATACTTATGTTCTCTTAGTTTTGGCCTTCCTGTTTGGAGATCAATGATGATAATCAGTAGCATCTTTTGGTTGCATGAGAATTTAAACAAGCATGTAAACCATTGAAGTAAATACCTAGGAAGTTGACATGAAAGTGATGCAGTGATATGCATTGCCATGTATCACTTAAAAGAAGTTATTACATTGGCGATGGGAGATTTTTCTTTTCATTTTTTTGTTTCTTTTCTCAGTTCATATAGAAAAATGGAATGATTAAGGAATCTTCTTTTTAATGAACTCATTTCCGAAAGTAAACATTGCCATATGCTTCTTCAATAGGATGAAACGAGTTCTGGCATTTCTGAAAGAACTATTTTTTTAGGTTTCTTCTGAAATAACTTTTAGAAATTGTTCTAGTGGCAAAACAATTAGTGTGGTCTTATCCATTTTTCAGTGGACTAATGTTTTGTTTTCAATGTAGAATACAATTGCATGAATTTTGCTGACACCCAATCTGTAAGAATTTCAGACTACAATGGAAAGAAAGCATATGGAAGTAGCAATATTAGTGAACTGGACACCCATCAACCTCTATTCCTCTAGCTGTAGGACAGGATGCCAATTTACAGTGTTCCCCATTTGTACCCCACCAATTTAACCCTTTGTTCTCCATTCCCACTGAAAAGTACAGTAGCACTGCCATGAAAGCTACCCCTGCATCCAGAGCTGCTGAAAGAATGTAGTTGTACCTTTGCCACCACTGTTTGCGGTATCTGAAGATAAAAAAGTTGAAAATCGTACCAACTATGATCCAAGCATTGTAATTTAGGGGTGTTGCTGGTGGCATGGCACCTGTGGCTCCCAAAAGAACTGGAAGGTTAATTAGAGGAATCCAAGATTTCTCTGGAAATGCCTTGTGGAAGAGCCAAACTATGATAGGTCCTAGTGCCCCTCCAAGGAAAAACCAATTCATGGCACTGTAGTTTCCTAGACTTCCAAAGATTCTTTTAGGTCCTACCAAACCCCATATAACAGATGCATCAAAGAAGACTATCTCCAGGGCATGTCCATGGACTGTCAGGTGGAAGGAGGTCATCCTGGCATATGTTCTCAATAGAGTATAGCAGCCACCATGCCACCGAAATGTTAATGGTGCCGGCTATCATTGTTCCTATGAACTGAAATTCATCCGTCCAAAGAATAAGAAATCATGCAAACTACAGATACTATTATAAAATTTTGCAATGTTGATCAAACAAAACTAATGGAAGAACTAGATCCACCCAAAACACAGACATATATGTGTTGTTAGCATCTGTAAGTTTCTCACTAGTTACTAAAACCGTAAAAGGTAGCCTACCTGGACCAAAAACATTGATCTTGGGGGAATCTTCATATAGTGGCCCAGCTTGAAATCACTGAGGAAAGAGACAGCCTGAGCCATGCTCATGTAACCATACACTTTAAAGCACACATTAGCAATTGGTCTTCCAGGATATATAATACCCATTATGTACTTAGTGATAATGTTCAAGCCTGGTGACTGTAACAAAATCATTTGTATCAGTGTGATTGGTAAAGATTTTCAGAAAAATGCTAACAAAATTGATATTTCATATGCTTATTCAGAATGCAGAGGAGAAAGCTCTATATATTATGTTTTAACCATGTGAAGTTGTATTTCTTTAACTGGGTAACTTGGTTCTTTGAAATTACAGTTCCTATTTGTCTTGTATTTTAGGTCACTCTAACACCTCTCCGTTACCAGAAGTTCTAAGTAGTCATATTGCTGCCATGAAATTTTGCCTTTTGGGAATGATAATTGAACCAATAATATATAATTTGGTCTAAGAAAATTACTAGTACTGATGCACCACGATAAAGGGTGTGGCTGTGCAATATATTTTCCTCTAAATACCTGGTTTGTTGTGGCAGTTATGATGCTGATCGGAAGTGTAAATGCAAAAGCAATGCCACTGGCAAAGATAAGTCCCCACCATGGCATCTGAACTTGTTTATTCAAGGCAATGCAGAGTATTACAGAGACTGCAATTGTCACAGCAAGCAAGACATAGAACCACCATGAAGGTATGTCCTTGTATTTTCTCATTAATCTTGTGTGAACATCCTCCTTTTCCTTGTATGAGGCACGGAACCTGTCGTAGATCTCCCTGCAGATGACAATTTGCTTTGAGTTATTCCCAAGCAATGTAGAGAGTAGATAAAGTGGACATAAACGGCAGACGGCTAAGTGTGGAGAGGGAAAATGTTAAATCTTCTCGTCACTGTAATTGCAGTCATGTGATAGACAAATGACATTGGTCAATTCGAGCTTTCTACTAACAATGTGGAAGCAAACAATAATAGGAATAGAAAATTTGGGTATATAAAATCATTCTACTTATGTATTAAAGGAAAATTTTCTACAAGTTTGTTGTTGAATGACCTGGCATGTCTATTTCAACATGGATTTTATTTGACTGCTTATTATTGTCTCTTTGTCCTCACCAGAATCAAAATGCAGGAATTAAGGTAAAAATCCAGATATAGTCAATGATCAAAATTAAGGCTAGCAAACTTTTCTGGAATGGAACTTGTGATGGCGTGTGGAATTTCAACCATTTTTACCGAAACTTTTACCTTCAATGTTCCATTGTGGAGAAAAAGAAAGGAAAAATCAATAATGCAGGTCTAGAATGAACTTTACCTTCCATAGAAGAAACCGACGTGCGTAAGAGTGGACGCAATTGTGGCAAAACCAAACCCATAAGTCAAAGCAAAGAACATGCTTAGATGTATCCGTCCTTGCTCCTTATATTTCCCCATGTCTATCTCAAATTTATCATTCACTATGGCTGTTATGTTATACTTTTGACCCTGGGCTGTAAACAAGTGGGAGGAGAATATGGGAAATCTACGAGCTCCATACAAGTCAAGTCCCCAGTATGCCATAGGGATAACAACGTAGATTATCAGAACATACCCCATGAAAACATTGACAATGGAAAAGAAAGGACTTATTAGTGGGCTGAACAGGAATGACGCTACAGCAGACCAATCCAGCGTTAAGGCACCAATCCCGAGACCCTTCATGCCAGATCCTATTTGCTGGGCAGTGACTGACTAGGAAAATGCCCAACAAAGCCATGAGATGCTTGTGAGTGTTGTGAAGAAGTACCCTGGCACCAGGTACCAGGAAAAGCTGCAAACCAGTGCAATTACAAAAAATTTTGCCCTTGACATGCGCTGTTCATCATTTTCATGCAAGGCCCTGCAAAAGAATAAATAGAGATCATTGCTTTATGGTGCCTAAATAATTTGTTCCCGAGTAAGAATTTCCCGCTTCTAGGGGTAAGGAGTACTGCTGTAACACTTTTTTAACCCAGTTTATGACAAGTATTGCTGTAAAGCCTGTGATATAAGACTGTTGCTCTCATTGAAAGTCTCGGGGGGTTAAGGTTTTGTAAATGGGAATATGGACGATGGTGATGAGTGCTCCATCTAAAAAGGTAGTCAGCTTAAAAAGAGTTCATAGGATATTATGCTAGAAAGACTCGTAATACAGTTTTACTTTCTGCTTGTTGCCTTCATTTTCATACTTGCTCAGCTGTTTTTCACAGGCTTTTTTGTTTCTGTCCTTCATTGTACTATTAGAAACCTGAATAATGAAGTTTTCCCTGTTTCACAGTTCTCTCGTTCCAATCTCTACTTAAGCTGACTGATTACTTACTCATTGACAGGCCTGCTTTTCTGCTGCTCTAATGCTACCAGCAAAGCTGATTATGGGGCGAATTCAGTGGGATGTTAACGGGGAGAATGTGTTAAGAACCTAAAATGACTGGAACTTTTAATATTCATGTCCAAGCAGCTCAGATCTTTGTACAACATTCTTTGCTTGCCGAATTCTTGCGGCACTGATTTAGTTCGATCACCCTTCTATATTATTCTAATCCGAATCTAAATATGTTGGTTTGCGGCTCTGATGGTTACGTATATTGGTCCCATTATGACTTTTACTTCATTTATTTATTTTGACGGATAGTCCTTTATGACTTGTGGACACTAGTTGCTAACTTGTTCCCTCGAGAGGCTGTTGTCTCCAACCACCTCAATTACAAGTATCCAAATGTTGGTTGCATCATCTTCTTGCTCAAGTCCATTATTTATGGGGTGTCAAATCATCGGGAAAGGTGGTTGATTAGTGTGTATTCGGATTGGTTTTTGATTTTTTGGTCTAAAAGTTTTATCTTAGTTTTTTAAAGGTTGAATAGTATAATAGAAAAAAACAAAGGCTCAGGGTGAAATCTTGCATTAAATATACTCGACCTTTATATAAAAATCAACTGAGATTGACGTGTCTCACGTCAGGGATGTAGTAGAGTTCAACTTAACCAATAAAGAACAAAATCTCCCTCTCTAATTTTTTTTTTAAAAAAAAGGATGAAAAAGCTATAAAGAAAACAAAAAAAAAAGTCTTTAGTTTCAACCGGGGGATGGCGGACAGGAGGCGAGCTGTAAGACTCGCATGTGACGGCAGCCTTGTGAGATAATTACGGTCGTCCTAACATAACTCCTGGAGAAATAACAGCTTTTCTTCGTTTGTTTCTTTTAAGAAATATTTGTAGTGTAGTAAGAGTTGATAGTTACTTGGAGTGGAGCTTATGAGGTAGAGGACAATAAAAATTTGCAGTGAGGCAGTAAGAACAATAAAAATTTTAAGGAAACATAAATCTTTGTGGAAGAAAAAGAACAGCATTTCTGCATTTGGATATATTTTACGTACATATCGAGAAAGAACCTCGGCGTGCGATTTAAAAAGGATTTCAAGAAACCAACAAAATTTTCATTCAGAAAAAGTCTGCTGTAATGTCTGATCTGCCATAAAAGGTTCGAATTTTTAGAAGAAAAAGAAAGCAACAAATTTTCCATGCAGAAAATCCAACACTCTTCTGCAGAATTTCGTTTTAAGAAAAAAAGGAAAAAATCTTTAAGCCCAAAACTTTAAATAAAAAAGGTTAAAAAATTTTCCAGTATGATTCCGCAGAAAAAAAAATGAAAATACACGTAAGAGAAGGCATAGGCGGAAAGATAACCAAAGCACATGACGCATTCTGCGGCGGCAGTATAATACGAGGTGGAGCTGAAAGTGTAAGAGACTTACCGGAAAAGTGAAACCTGCACGAGAGTGCTCGGCCACCACATGTGCGCAGGTTCCACCACGTACTTCCTCAGCAGCCCGGCCCATCCGTACCCTAAAACCTGCAATCCAGCGCCCTTAATTTGTCACTCTAATAAACTATTACGATGATGGCTACCGCTTTCAAGTCTCCATGAACTGAAACCAACAGCACCTCCTCCGCCGGGTGCGGCGTAGGAGAGAGGAGAGCAGAGAAAGAGAGGATAAGTTTATTACCTGCGTGGTGATAATAAGCAGCCAACCGGCCAAAAAAGAAATGCTCCGCTGGTAAAACGCTACGATAATGTTCACAATGCCAACGGCATAAGCTGAGCCATTCCCGAAAGCACATCCAGCGTTAGCGAAAATGGTGATGAGTACGTGCTCCTTCATGTTAAACGGGCCTGGATTAAGAGAGAACAGTCTGGACCCAAACCCCGGTAACCGGAACTGCTTGGCCGGTAAGACGGATGCCATGAAGTGTCCTATGGGTAGTGTGGCGACTTGGACCGTAATCTGAGTTATAACTAGCGGTTCGGTCCGATAAGAGAAAAACTGGTTGAGAAATGAGAGTAGGCAACATGATATCAAACCCAGGAACCACATCCGGAAAGTCCATACCGGTAGGGTTGGGTCGTCGTGGTTGGACACGGTTAGCCGGACCTCCTCGATGGGTGAGTTATCGTCGTCGTCATCGTCATGGATTTTGGTGGTGGTGTTAGGGTAGGGTGCTTCCACTTCCAAGGTTCCCATGGCGAAGAACTAAAGAATTGGAAAGAGGAGAGTAGTGGGTTAATGGCTCTTTCTTTTGGCTGGTTTGGCCTATTTAATGTACTCCATAATCCATATTGCATCTGCTGTCGCAATGCAAGTTGATTTGGTAGCCAGAGAATTGCTACCGCGATTGTTGGATTACTGTGCAGACTATTTTAATTAACGTAATTCTCGTAGTATATTATTAAATATTTGTGTAATTTATAAGTATTTTATTTTTGAATCATAGGAAAATTATGAAAAAACTGTTTCACGGAAGTTGTAATATTTTATTTTTACACATTGTTTAGATCTTGTTATAATAATTGATGATGGTCCCATAGATGTGGGCAGAGATAGAGTAGGGGAGGGGTACGCAACATGGGAGGATGGGGGACGGGACCTATATTTTTTGTCTTGCTTGTAATTTATTGGCATTTGCATTTGATGAGTGATTTATGAATCCTATTGGAGTTTGTTCTTTACCTTTTATGAAGATAAGTAGGTAGCCCGTGGTTGAGGAAACATGGTTCTTCTTGAGAATTACTGAGCGGTAAAATTATTACATGAAAGGAGCAACTGATAATCTACATCTAACCAATTTTACTCCTTCCAAAACCAGCTTTTGCATTAGTTTGTGAGTTGCGTTTTAGGCAGGTCTCTTTTGGAAATTATGGCATCTTTTTTACAACCAAAGGGAACTTTTTCATGTTATTATTAAGGATGAAATTTGATTAAGTTTGAGTTTGAAATTTTAAATTTTAAAATTTTAAAAATAAATTATTTATAAAGAATTTTACCTTTGGATTCTGATTCTATACGCACCCTAAGATTTAACTTGCATTTCTTGGACCTTTCTCAAGATTGCTTGGTATCTTACAATTCTATTTCTATTTTCTAATCCGTCCACAGATCATGTAGTGTATTTGTGTGCATGGGAGCCATGAGAATGTCAAATCAAGTATATTGGGAAATTATTTTTAAAAATTAAATTTTTAAAAAAGACCCCCGTTTTGGAACATCCATCATATTGTAACTGGTATCAGATTGTTTTTGTGACCCGGAATTGTTGGAAAAGTCAAAATAATTTTTTCCAATTGACTCCTTAAAAACTTTGATAAATAAAATTGAAACCAAAATGTTATATATTCATATTATACTACAAGTTATATATCTACTCTATTAATTTTACCTTTTAATAATATATAAAAATAAATAAATATTCAATTTTGTATCGACATGAACCCTTAAATAAATACGCAAGGGATATACGTAGCATGTGTATGTATATTCGAAACATTTCGAGCGATAGATGCAAGTTTTCGGTGCATCCATTGTGGTCGGCAACCGGCGAGTTTCCATGCAGAATGTATCCATCATCTCAAGTAATTCTCACAGCCAAAATTATGGCCAACGTGCGAATGACGTATGGAGGAGCTGTGAAGGGTGAATGCCGTAATTTCAAGAATCGACAAATCGAGGTCAATAGTATGCGAAATCCGACGCCCAATTGCATCCTTCTATTCTCCGGTTGACTTTTATGCCATATTTTTTTTCTAGTATATGTCTCAGTTGAGTGACTGACTTGGAGCTTTCGCGGTTTCACTGCTAATTTCTTTTTGAATTATTCAGCAACCTTACATTAAAAAAATAAAGAATTCGAAAAAAAAAAGAAGATATTCTAAGGGACGGTTAAGGCCCTTGATGTATCACTTTCAATAAATAATGACGAGAGAGACAAATTAACGTGACCGAAGACGTTGACTTAAGGCTGGGAAGATTCAGACTATGCGATAAGAGACCAAAAAAGTCACGCCAGCTTCACGTGCTGAATGACGAATCTAACCTTCTTTAATTAATTATACATTTCTTCTTCAACTATAGTCCAATCTTGGTGCCCAGCACGGTACTCTTGTCTCCTCGACTTGCAAATGGACTTATAATTAGCATTCAACCAGCCTACGGTTGAACTAAAATGGGCACATTGTGCTCAAGTTTGGTGCGGATAAGTCCCTCTACTTCTTTCCCCATCGTAAAGACATTCATTGTTATTTGTCCATCTTCTTTTTGCGTGCGTTGTTGGGGGGTGGGGGGTGTCCTTTTTCTCCAATTGACAGACATTTTAACTATCTCAAAGCAAAATTTAGAAAGAGGTAATTGATCGATCCCCACGATGGCCTGGTTGCCGTTGACGCAAAGAATAATGTGTTCAAAGTCTACTTTGGGTGCGCATTAGTTAATGCATTACCATTATTAACTTCTCCATCAAAAATTTAAGCAGATAATTCATTAGGAACAACTTAAAGATTTGTCACTCGTTTCAAGACATGAGTTAGCAGTAAACAAATAGACAATGTACTAATGCTCAACTTATATGGAGTTTTATTTTTAAATTAAATTTAAAATTTAAAATATGAGACACATATTTTTCATAAATAATTTAACTTTTATAAAATTTAATATAAAAATCCAAAAATCAAACTGTATCTAATTATAATCTAAATAAATATGTTGTAAAATTAAATGCATCATAATAATGTATATGTCGTCCTTGGAGAACGCATTGTCCTTTTTATCTTGTTTCTTATGCGTTCAAGTGTATTTTCGGCGCCACGGAGAAAAGATGGCAACGGGGCTGGAAGAGCTGCCGGGCTTCCTCCCGTGCATCGGTTGGAGAAATAATTAATTGGGCTTCGCCGGTCGGGTGGGTACTTTAAATGTGTAGGATTGATTGCTTTGTTCTGTGTGTTATATTGATTTATTTTTGGTCTTTCGATTGGGATTTTGTAGATTGAATTTTGTTTGCAATATGATTCTCTGTTCAGCTGAGGAAGGCAGCAGTCCACATAGTTCGGGATTACACAGGTTCAGAGGATGGCTTGCAATCTCTTGGCAAGAGCTTCACAGTGTCGGTGAATAAAGGAGGAGCAACGCGACATGGGAAAACATTGGGCCCTTCTTTACTGGGTGATGTACCTTGGCCCTATAATAATTGGGAGGATACATGTGGATCTCCATGGGATCATTGGGGCCGTATATTTTCTGTTGTTGCCTCACCGACTCAGCATCTTTATAATAGATTGCGTTTCAATCAGTGGGCCGCCAGACCCTTTTTATTTTTTTAAATATATTAAAAATAGAATATAAAACAAATTTAAAATCTCTTGATAATGGATGTTTCTAACCCAGTAAACTGCTACCTTAACATCGTCAAAGTAATTTTGTACGACCAGATGTCCATACAATATGCCTGGGCTTAGCCGCTTCAATGGGATCTTTTATCCTGGTGGGAGGAGAAATTACCAAACGTCTAGCATTCCCTCATAATTAATTATGAATAATTAAAGTCATATCTTAATTATTAATTATAATAAAAAAATTTTATTTATAAATAATAATAACAAGTACAAACAATAAATCGAGATACTCATTCTATGATAAGTTTTGACCTTTCGAACGACAAAAATTTCTCTTTTGACTGCCCCGATCTCGATGAACTGAAATCAGAGCTCTTATTATTTTCTGTTGAGTAATAGGTTTGATTTGACATTTTCTAAGAATTGACTTGGCAAAATCCCCTATTTCCTATATTGGAAAAAGACACGATCCTCAGGTTCAGGATTGCTCTCTGATAATGGATCCGATTGCGCAGCCATTTTTATGGTAAGAGACTAGATGTAACTACTCGATACAACGATCTATTAGATTGTGTCGGAATTTGCGGCCAACCAATAAAGGATGATCATAATAAAATTTACAAGTCCTTTTCAGATGTAATTGAAGGCAAAGAGAGAAGATTTCGTGAGACTCTGCTTGGCAAACATGTCGATTATTCAGGTCAAATCAATCAAATTCTGGGATACTTCATGAAGTGCTTCTTTCGGAGTATTTAACTATATAATATAAAATATATAAATATGTAATATAAAAATATAAAAATATATGAGACTTTCATCTCAGCTCAAGCAAAATCACCCAAATGCTAATTGCAACGAATATGTAATGGAAAGTATGTAATGGAAAGTTTGACACGTTTGACCTGTTGACCCCTTGGCTTTTTTGGTGATCCGAACGATATTTAAGTAATTATCTAAATTATTATATTTTTATCAATATTTTTTACCCATTTTGTACTCGGAAATAAAAATCGATCCAATATGTATTGAAATTTTGAATGTTTCAAAAAAATAAGAAAATTTTTTAAAATATTTAGAAAATTTTAGGAACTAACATGCCATTCTTTATCTAGGCAGACCTCTGGAAGAGACTTGTTGCAATTACTTCTCAAAGAAAAGGATACTAGGATATATATATATATAAGAAATATATAGAAATAAAATTTGAAATTTTTGTCTAATAAAGAATACAGATTAACTAATTGAACTGACTTCTTTTTTTTTTTTACTAAGTAATTGAATTGATTTCTTACTCGACCATTTTACAATATTATTTATGATATTTTTCTCCTTTTCTTCCCCAATGATCCCTTTTCTAATTCTTCATAGACATAAACCAAAAACATTTCGAATTGCAAATCATATACTTGAATACTAGAAAAGAACAGAACTTTACACGAAATAAACGATACTAGAATTTTGAATTTTCTTTTATCAAACTATTTAAAATCAACTAACAAATTCCCTAAAACGTTCCAAGCAAAAGGTAGAAAAGAAAAGAAGCAGAAAAGGGACGATGAAAACCTTTCCTCAACAAACTTGTCCACTTTTTTGGGATAATAATGATATGATAAGATTAGCAGGAAAAGATGTACAATCAGCCAATAATTATCCTACATTAAGACTCTATCTCTTTTTTTCTTTTTTCTTTTTTTTTTGGGGGGTGGAGATTAGATCAATTGGTTTGCGAGAGTCTAACACCCAGGCATCCAACATACCTTTTTTTATTTTTAATTTATGTGTATTTTTTTTTTTTTGAAGTTTTGTGATATTCCAACAGCCTATTGAAGTCTATGTTAAACTCTTACCGCTTAAATTACAAAATATTATCCAATCTAAAAAAAATTACAAAATACTTCCTTGCAACCTTAAAAAAAAAAAAATTGCCACTGCGTTAAGGGCTTTTTCAAAAGAATTAGATGGTGAAGTATATTGAAGGGTGCATATTAAGAAAAAGATAAATTTGCATCTCAACTATTCGAATTGCGCTTTTATCATGAAAATTATTTAATAAAATACTTATAAAAAGAAAAGAAAAAAAAAAGAGTATTGCATGCGTCAACTCTCAACGTGCTTTTCATTCAAGTCACGCGTCGCCTTCCAAATGTTTACTCCTGCTGAAAAATTCTTAACCAATCATTTCTTGTACGGTACAAAAGAGATGGTAATTGCCAGAGATCCATATTGGGGGACCTATTATATAACAATTTTGTAGATCGTTCCTTTGAAAAAAAAAAAGAAAGAAAATTAGTGGATCGATTTATTATAATTCAGTACGCACGTTATATTATTTTATTTTGATAATATTTGATTCAATTCGAAATTTTATATAAAAATTTAAATTATATTATAAAAATAATATTATAAAATAAAAAATAAGTAAATTAATAAATATTTTATATCAAATTTATATATATATAAATAATATATAGTAAAATTAATAATTAATTTATGTTATATATATAATATATTAGATATTTATTTTTATGAAAAATATTAATTATTTTGAGATATGATAAGAATGTTATTAGAAAGGGAAGGAAGAGAGTAACTCTTTGAGAAGCAGCCCACTAAAAGGTAATAATATTATTATAGTTTAACAGTTATTTAATATTGTACATCATTTAGATTCAATATTGTATTTTCCGGTGGTGGACGAAGAAGCTTCATAGAAACTCCTGAAACCAGAAGCCGTTGAATATTTGTTGTCCTTCTTGAATTGGTCTATCCCGTTAGTCCTATCTTCCTCCTTGTCATCGCTTTTGGTTTTTGACATTCTGCCAATAACATATAGTTTGCGGTTAAAGATAAGAGCCTTCATTGAAGAATTAATGGTAGTTATTCTGTTCTTTTTTAGTTTATTTCGAATGGTTATTCATGGTGGGTTTTGCTTTCTTAATCAGGATTTCAATTTGTTTCAGGGCTGTGTTGCTGCCTTCTGCTCTGTTCGTCGAGGTAAAGTATCTATCTTTGATCTTTATGGAACTAAACCACATCCATATTTGTTTCTTTCACGATGGTGATAGGAAATCTTTATCAGGTTCAATGAGTCTGTTGCCTTTCCTGCGAATGATATAGATTTTTGTTTCATTTGGCTGATTGGAATTACATTTGTTATGCTTAAGCTTTGCTAATGATTGATATAAATTTTTGACCTTGAAAATGCGAACTTCATTCTAATGTGCAGAAGGGCATTGAAGTTCAGCAACGGCCTATTTCATTACCGTAATAATATTCTTGATAAAAAAGAAAATATCAAAAAAAGGAATTAGATGGAGCTAACTAGGGAAGGATTCAATGTGGATAGGGACACGAAGGAAACGGACAGAGAACCATCCTCAAGTGCTCGTCTTATAGGAAATGTGACTCGAACACGTTATCCGGGAGCAGTGAGGCAAAAAGCTTACATCTTTGACGGAGAAGGGAGTTTCTATAATAAGGACTGGGATCTTGCAGAGGGTAGAGGAAATGAGTTCTGTTGGTATCATGTCGAACTTCCTAAAGGGAATCAGAAACTGTCGCAATCTGCACAATATCTCATTGATGTGCTTTGCCCTCCTTTGAAGCTTCAGGACATTCTTTCATTAATTAGCAACGGACCCTTCTGTGGACATGTAGATGGGGCTCTTGTATTTAGGGTGAATTCACCTGGTCCTGCTGCCAGCAAGTTTACATTCACGATTGCAGCAAGAGTTACTGAGAATTCAGTAATAACCGTGTCTTTAGGCCGTGTTCCAAGATTGGGTTTCTCTCCTGCGAATCAATCTCTTCTTTCTGAGATTCCTGCTGTGGAAAGCCCCAATTATGGTAGAGGTGAACCAAAAGAGAGACATGGAATTGTCATCAGGGAGCATGTTCTTGACTTTCTCCTGAGGATGAACCATTCTGAGGAAGCTGATAATCCAGTTCCTAAATCCATTTCAAACCTCGTTGTTCACATTGTTGATACACATGTTGATCACCTTCAAGATGTCGTGACAAATCTTGAGATTGAGTTGGATGCTGTGGAGTTCGAACTGGACAGAGGTATGTTTTGCTAAGAGACTCACTGTAGGTTGGTTATAAGGATAGTTTTATGCAACATTCATAGTTTGCCTTTTTGAATGCCTCAGCATGTAGGCATTTTTGTCCTATCTCATCTTCACATTTGGTTGATTTTACATGAAAAACAAGTATGCGTTACTATTTGGAGGACTTCATCTTCACATATGGTTAACATTGCCAATCTTGATGTTGAGCTTCTCACCTTGGAATGTTTAACTTGGTACCCGTCTTGTCCTTCCCTTAGTTCTCAAACTATGCTTCAAGTCTGCAAGATATTAACAATTTCCAATCTCACATTGGTGTTTTGCCACATTAGGTTCTCATGCCTATGTTATCAGCCCACTGATATTGGCATAACAATAGGAAACTAGCCACAACATACATGGTCTGATATTTGTAATTTAGCCTATGAGCTTCCGGAGATTTTACTCGTTTGTAATTCATGTTCTGTGTAGAACATGTAGTGCTTGAGCTGAGATAAAAAATTCACTGGGTGAGCTTATGAAATTTGAGGATTTGCACTTTTGGCAACTTAAAAGATATTTTCACCAGTTTTGGAATTGTGGAAGCCAAAAAACCTCTTCAGTTTCCTAGTTTCCTGACTTCCCATCTTTACTGATGCACTCGCTACATGTGACCCATAATCTGAAAGATAAGTGCTGTCAATCTGATGTGCTTCAAACTGAAGTTATTTTCGTGTGTTTATTTTCTCCATCTCCAGTGTCCAAAATATTTGTGTTTCCATAATACAGGTGGTTTTGCTTTAAAGAAACAAATGCTTGATGATAGAAGATTCCCAAAAATGCATCTTGATTTGCAGCGTCTCCTGCAGGTAGTTTCCAGCCTTCTTCATGTTTTAACAAACTAAGTAATTGAAACTCAGGAAAAAAAAAAGTCATGGGAATACTTCAAAATTCAGTAAGCAGAGATAGATATAAAAACCAAAGTTAAAAGAATGTAAGGTTCCAACAAATACCTGTAGTGATATGCAGCTTTTTGCAAAGGTAAAGCTAAACACAAGATGGATTGACTGGGGTTTGTTACATGGAATGTAAGTGAGGACAGATTCAGCAGTTTGCATAGTCCCAACTACAATCCTCCTAGAGTCAAATAATGAGATATAATCCAGTTGATCTTGCCAAGAATCTTATGCTATGCATCTTCAGATAAATATTTTCTGTTTATCAATTTTTCCTTTGGATAGACACCTTTATTAGGCTAGTCATGTTTTTGACACCAAGAACATATGGCAATATGCCTAAGTATGTCCAGGTACTGGATAATTCATTATACTTTTGTTATAAAATTTGATCACCAAGAGCTCATAATTTTGGTGAGTTAAATTAAACTCTCTCTTTGTTGACTGAGATTGCAGGTAATTGCTCACGGAGAGCAAGTATTTCCTAGAGTGAAGGAAAAGTGTTCTTCAAAAGATTGGTTTGCGAATGAAGACCTTAATGCACTTGAGGAGTTGGTTGGACGTCTTAGGAGATTGAAAGAGAATGTTGGGTTCATAGTTAATCGAGTCACAGCAATTCAGGCGGGCCTGGACAGTTGGCAGGCAGAGCAAATAAATAGAAAACTATACTATCTTTCCTTCCTTTCCATCATATTTCTTCCTTTATCGGTCATTACTGGAGGTTGAAATCTTGACCCATATTTCTTTTTGCATCTTTCAAATCTTAATGCATCTGATATGACTTACCAGTTTTTGTGTTTGTGATAGTTTTTGGAATGAACGTGGGAGGTGTCCCTTGGACTGGCCAAGATAACCCAGAGTTGAAGGATGGTTTCCAAAACGTGCTATTGCTCTGTGTGGCTATGCTATTACTTGTTCTTCTCTGCTTCCTTTTCCCCACCCTTTACAATCGCGTAATGGCTTGGCGGAGAAGGCGAGCCATGAGAAGAAGTTTCTCGCTAAATCGAAAATCCTTCCTAAGAAGGACATTGCCAATCGATGAAAGGACAGATAAAAGGGGCTACCTACGACTGTGAGATGAAACGGTAAGGCAATAATATTTCCTGGACCGATTTTCTCTCTACTGATTAGTCTCCTGGGTGAATACGGCTAAAAGTTGATTTCAGGAAAGATTTTGGTTCACCTCCCTTCTGATTTAAGCAGAACGATTCGACGGACATTTTTCTGGGCAGGAATAAAATCCAGAAATTCATGGAAATAGCAGAAAACTCTAGTGTCGCCCTGCTGTAGTTTGGAGGGTGCAGAACTGTACATTACATTTGAAATTTGGAATTGACTCCATCTTTTATTGCTTGTGATGTTTCTGTGTCCAATTTAGCCAACTTCCCACATTGGAATGTTTTGTGTAGGGTTCTTTTCTCTTCTGATTTTCAAAACATACCACGGAAAGGCAAATGCTGATGTGATCCTAATGTTTTCTTGTCTTGTTTGGTTCCGCCAACTATTTATAATAGAAAATCATTCTCGAATCTTTTATTTCTATTTTATTTAGCATTTCTTGAAGCGTCTTCTTTGAGTTGGAAGTCTCTTGAAGATTATAAAGAATTGTTGTAAAAGTAATGCGATGATAGTGAAATTGAAGGAGCTGTTCCTGAGGCTCTGTGGCGTCGTCTCTGAGCTTCCCTGTTCTCCCTTCGGGGAGTTTTGATTGAGAATCTTGGCTGTGCAAATCAAAGGCTACTCCAGTGATCGCCTTGATAATGGGAAGATGCATTATAGGAGATTGCTAATTTGCTCAGCTTGTGACGCACAGCATTTCAGGGGTGTCAATTGGGCTCACTGAGCCGCACTTTACTAAATCTTAGCTCGGTTCGATTAATATCGGGCTGAAAAAATATGAACCCGGGCACGATTCTTTCGGGCTGAATGGCTCTAACTTTGATTTTTTAATTTTTTATATAATAATAAGAATCTTTAAATAATATAATAATATTATTATTATATAATATATATATATACATATAAAATATATTTTTTACGGACCTGAAATAAGGCTGAATTTACCTCAGACTGAACTCGGCCCGAAATATTATTCGAGCTGAAAAGATCAGCTCAAACTTCCAATTAAGCGGGCCGAACGGACCAGCCTCGAGTCAGTCCGACCCAATTGACAATCCTACTCAAGAGTACTAATGTCGCGGCTCAACATCTTTCACCAAATATACTCGTTAGGACTGTCAATTGGGCCGAGCTGGCCGTAGCCCGACCAGTTCGACACTTTTAATTGCAGGCTCGAGTTGATCTTTTCAGCCCGAATAACATTTCGGGCCGAGTTCGGGCTGAGGTAAACTCAGTCTGATTTCAGCCCCGTTCGTAAAAAAAATAAATATATATATATAATATTATTAAAAATTATTATTATATAAAAAATTGTAAAAAATTGGGTTATGGTCGGTAAGAGCCCGATCTTATATTTTTTCAGTCCGATGTTAATCGGGTAGAACTCGGACTTCGCAAAGCCCTACTTAGTGAGCTCGATTGACACTCCTAATACTCGTTATATTGCCTCTAAACCTTGACAACAATGCGGGAATATAGTTTTTTTTAGTAAGACAGTTTTTTTAAATTTTACTTTACTATTATCGTTTAAACTTTTAAAGGAAAAAGATAGCACAATTTAAAGAGTGTTTTGCCCGCCACATAATAAATTCATACAAAGATAATATCCACAATAAATAAACTTTTTAAAGTTATTAAGGTTAGTATTTTTAAAAATGTAACATTTTAAATTTTATGGTTATTTTTATAAAATTTTTAAGTTTATTTTTAAAAATATTACAAATTTACAACTATTTATTTTAATCTTACCTATTCAAATAATAAAATAAATTTTCGTTTTATACATTAGATGTTAATAATAGAAGAGCAACATTGATCAGATTTTCACGTTTAAGGCTAAGATTGTGAGATTGTTAAAGGAGGGATAATGTGCTTGTAGACAGAGGGGCATAATTGAAAAAAGTTAACACTTGTAGGGTAAATTTTCAGAGATTGTTAAAGGAGGGATAGTTGCAAAAATTTTTGGGTGCTTGTAGACAGAGGGGCATAATTGAAAAAAGCTAACACTTGTAGGGTAAATTTTCAGAGATTGTTAAAGGAGGGATAGCATCCATTGACAATGGAACACGTACTGAAGTCGTATCTAAACAGTGATGGACAACCAAACGACATCGTCATACGCTTTAGCAAATCCAATACGCCAGTCCGTGAACAGCCTTGGCAATATCAAAATTCTTTAATCTGCTGCGGAGCCCAGATAGCTCTAGAACCTTCCGAGACGTTCTTTCTGACCTAGCAAACTACTACTACCAGTCCACCACCGATAGATACACACCGCCTCTCTCTGTGTCCTTCGTTTATGTTAATTTTATTTATTTATTTGTTGTTCTACTGGAAAAGTCTCCTCCCTCTTATCCTTCTCCTCCCTCTTCTTAAACCCTAAACCCTAGCAACCACCACCTCCTCCTGCCCCCGAGGAAAAACCCCAATCCGAACAAGCAAAAAGCGGCTTCTTTTTCTCTTTCTTTCCAATGGCGACTGCCGTCTTACTCAGATCTCTTCGTCGTCGGGAACTTGTTTCTGGTTCTCTTTCCGCGTACAAAACTGTACGTTTCTCTTGAACGTGCTTCGATCATTTTGTTTATCATTTTTTCTGTTGAATTATCTTTTGGTCCTGAGTAGTTATCATTTTGGTGCCTTACTTTGAGATTGTCTTCTTAGAGTTCCAGTTGATAAGGGACGTTAGGTACCGTGTTGAAGTTTTGATGAATTACACTTATTAGAGAACAAGCCGTGTTCTGATTTTTCCACGGTGAAGTAAAGCTCTTATGTGGTGCTGCAGTAGATCAGCATGTTGTGGTTATTTGAGTAAAAAGTTCACTAGTTTTATATTTTTAGAGTAAAGGTTTTATTTTTACTTTTGGGCTTGTTCAAAGCTAAGAATTTGTTTAGATAAGCTTATCTTTGTATATTGCTAGATGGGCTTTGGATATATTTTGCGATTCTCTGTCAATCTATGCTTTTGCTATTTTGTATGTGGTGACGGAATAGATAACTATGTGTTGATTGTCTCAGTAAAAATTTTGGATTATCTGTGTAAAGGCTCTATTTTTACTTTTGGCTTGTTTAAAGCGAAGGATTTGGTTGATGGATGAGCTTTTCTTCTCTGAAGTTCTACAACTACAAGGGCAGTTTTGTTACTCTATTGCTTTTACGTTAAGTGGTCTTCTTCTCAGTTGTGTATTTTCTCTCTGACATATGACTGGTACGAGTCTGTCAACTTTTTGTGCTATCCTGGTAGAAGTTACCAGTACTAACTCCTAACCTTAAAAGATTAGGAGTTCTTCCATCAAAATTTGGTTTTATTGTGTGTTTTCCAGTTTATCATGAATAGTACTGTATTTGTTGGACTTTTAGCTTACCAGATAGCTGTTTATGGCACCACGTCTGATATATTATGCTGACATTTTAGTATATGATGATGTTTGGAAGACAAGGTTCTCTCACCTTGTTTGATTTTTTAAACTTTCTAATTTTACAAACAGTAAAGTTATTATCCTACTTATGGGCTTTTCAATATTTGGGTTGCTTTTGTAGTGAATAGAATGATGTAATCTTTTACGTAGTTTGGCACTATATTAAGGAAATTCTCTGAGGGGATTAAATGTTATATTGTTTTGCCATTTGCAGTTTGCTGGAAATGCAAAGTCATCTTGGACTTCAGCCAACTTAGGTTCAAAATGGGCTGGTCTGGCTAGACCATTCTGGTAATTCTGCTTGATGATGTTGGCTAATATTTTGTGTGTCTATGTTGGTTTATAGTTGACTTAGTTTAATTTGGTCTCCTTTTTATATCTTAATTTTCACCATGCAGCTCAAGACCAGTTGGAAATGAAGTCATTGGTATTGACTTGGGTACAACCAACTCATGTGTTGCTGTCATGGATGGAAAGGTGAGGTCTATATTTGATTGGTTTAGTTATTTATATGCAGGGATAGTAACTATAAATGCCATTCAATCATTTTTGAACCTTCAAAAACCACCTTGAACGATGGTTTTTGGCTGCAAAACTTACTGTGCCACACATGACTATCTTTTCAGGGTTAAAACAGTCACTTCACTTGCTTCAATCCAAATTTGCTTAAAAAAAGTGTCTAATGACTTGAGAACTGATTTCTTCTTTTTGTGTGTGAGTTTCCTCCTCTGTGCCCAACCTTAGACTAATTTCCGGCAGCAAAAAAGAAAAACCCTCCCTAGTCCCAACCCTCTCTATACAAAGAGAAGGGGGGGGGGGAAATCAAACCTTGGGAGACCATAGCCTGTTCTCAAACCAGAGAAAAAATATGTTCTCAGATTCAAACACATCTTCTGCAGCTACAGATTAGGTTTTTTTTTTAACAATCTTCTTCCTTAAATTATAGAGGCTGCGAATCTGGGTTTCTTTTAACAATCTTCTTCCCCAAGTTAGAGGAGCAGCCATTGCCAAGGGGAGGGTGCCGCTGCAAAAATACAGTGTTAAGAAGAGTATGAGGAACCGCAAAGAAAAAACATGGGTCCAGGGGGGTGGGGCTGCTGCTGTAGCACAGCAACTTGAAGAAGGTGACGAGGGAAGGGGAACAAGGAAGAAGAAAAAGAAAAAAAAGAATGAATAATATTATATTACATAGTTTAGTGACTGTTTTAACCCTGAAATAAAAAAGCCAAATTTGCCACATGTAAGCTTTGTTTCCGGAAACCACCATTTAAGGTTCACAATGGTAGAATAACTCAAAAAGGAAAATACATTGTAGGTACAAATTAATGAAATGAAAGATTGTGGCCACTTTGAAGGTTCGAAAATAGTTGAATGGCATTTATAGGCATTTTCCATTTATATGCATTGATAAATCGAAATGTTTTTGGGTTGCAGAATCCTAGAGTGATTGAGAATTCTGAAGGATCTCGGACTACACCGTCAGTTGTTGCATTTAATAATAAAGGGGAATTACTAGTTGGTACTCCAGCAAAACGTCAGGCTGTCACCAATCCTACCAACACACTCTTTGGGACAAAGCGTTTGATTGGCAGACGATTTGATGATCCCCAGACACAGAAGGAAATGAAAATGGTCCCTTTCAAAATAGTCAGGGCTCCTAATGGTGACGCCTGGGTTGAAGCAAATGGACAACAGTACTCTCCCAGCCAAGTTGGAGCCTTTGTATTGACCAAGATGAGGGAAACTGCAGAGGCCTACCTGGGCAAAACTGTGAACAAAGCTGTTATTACAGTCCCTGCCTATTTCAATGATGCTCAGAGGCAGGCAACGAAAGATGCTGGGAGGATTGCAGGTCTTGATGTCCAAAGAATTATCAATGAGCCAACTGCTGCTGCACTTTCTTATGGTATGAACAACAAAGAGGGTCTTGTTGCAGTCTTTGACCTAGGTGGTGGTACCTTTGATATTTCCATCTTGGAGATATCAAATGGTGTTTTTGAGGTATGGAGAATTTGATGGCTTGAAGATTTCTTTAGCTGCTGTGTATGTTGGTTGTTGATTATTCATTTCCATGCAGGTGAAAGCAACTAATGGCGATACTTTTCTGGGGGGAGAAGATTTTGACAATGCCTTGCTAGAATTTTTGGTTAGTGAGTTCAAGAAGACTGAAGGTGTTGATTTGTCAAAGGATAGGCTTGCGCTGCAAAGACTTCGGGAGGCTGCTGAGAAAGCTAAAATAGAGCTTTCGTCAACTTCCCAGACTGAAATTAGCTTGCCATTTATTACTGCTGATTCTTCTGGACCAAAGCATTTGAATATCACCTTGACCAGATCCAAGTTTGAAAGCTTGGTTGATCACTTGATTGAGAGAACTAAACAACCTTGTAAGAATTGTTTGAAGGATGCTGGAGTATCCACTAAGGAGGTGAATGAGGTTCTCCTTGTTGGAGGAATGACCCGTGTCCCAAAGGTGCAGGAAGTTGTTTCTGCGATATTTGGCAAGAGCCCAAGCAAAGGTGTGAATCCCGATGAGGCAGTGGCTATGGGGGCTGCAATTCAGGGTGGTATCCTTCGTGGTGATGTGAAAGAGCTGCTCCTTCTGGATGTGACCCCCTTGTCACTAGGTATTGAGACATTGGGAGGTATCTTTACCAGATTGATCAACAGGAACACTACCATTCCTACAAAGAAAAGTCAGGTCAGTTTTGTCTTATTCTGGAAATGTAATTATAATGGTGATTCTGTCTAGGAGAAAACGTGGTTGCAAATGGCTACCTTTTATTGTAGCAGCAAGGCGAACGTGAATAAGATTCTTTTGGTTCTGGCATTGCAGGTCTTTTCAACAGCTGCTGATAACCAAACTCAAGTTGGTATTAAAGTACTGCAAGGTGAACGAGAGATGGCTACTGACAACAAGCTATTGGGAGAGTTTGATCTTGTAGGCATCCCTCCCGCACCTAGGGGTATGCCTCAGATAGAAGTCACATTTGATATTGATGCCAATGGTATTGTTACTGTTTCAGCCAAGGACAAGACCACTGGCAAAGAACAGCAGATCACTATCCGTTCTTCTGGTGGTTTATCAGAAGATGAAATCGAAAAAATGGTCAAGGAATCTGAGTTGCATGCAGAGAAAGATAAACAAAGAAAGGCACTCATTGATCTCAGAAACAACGCAGACACCACCATCTACAGCATTGAAAAGAGCTTGAACGAATACAGGGAGAAAGTACCGGCTGAGGTGGTGTCTCAGATCGAGTCTGCTGTTTCAGATTTGAGAAATGCAATGCAGACAGAGAACATTGATGACATTCAAGCCAAGCTTGAAGCAGCAAACCGGGCTGTCTCGAAGATTGGGGAACACATGTCTGGTTCTGGGGGCTCAAGTGGTGGCTCTGCCGGTGGTTCACAGGGTGGCGACCAGGCTCCCGAAGCAGAGTACGAGGAGGTTAAGAAATAGACAGCCTAGAGAAATTGTCTTTAGATCTTTCTTTACGGAATATAAGTCGTCTAAACAGTTTTGTATTTAAAATTAACTTGTGTACTCATTGAGATATTGTGGTACCCAAACTTATATTAGTTGATGGTTGAATGAAATTTTTGTAGCACCACTTGGCCAGCGGAGCAGTGCCTGTGATGTGGTTTAATAAATCTTCCGTATCCTTTACTCCAAGTACATAAGTTTTGTCCTTGTTCTCTCCTCATGGCATCAAATTATCTTCTGGCTAATGAGCTTTCGGAAACTATAAATGATGCCAATCTTGGGGAAGTTAGGCGGCCGGCGGCGGCATCTCACCCTAACATTGGTTTTTAGGTTTCACATTGCAAAAATAGGATATGCATCTGGTGATAATAGGTTGCGCCTTCGGTTTTTTCTTTTCTTTTTGGTGGTTGATAAGAGGTCACTGTTAGAATAGTAAGCTTTATTTCCGGCGACAGTTAAAGGAACATGCTTGGTATTACAAAAGGGTACTAATATTTTTTTTAATAGATTTTTTTTTGCTGAATATTTTCTTTAATAGATTTACAAAGGATTATATAATCCCACTTAATATTGTTGGTCAGGAGAAATTTTTGGGTGCTTATGATTCTTTTCCTTTCTTTATCTTACAAGCTTAATGCCCAATCAAATTGCTAAAAATGTTACTAACAATCCAGAAGAGTAGCATGTTTGATATGCTAAATCTAGCAAACATGAGTACAGTAATTAACCAACTTAGATGTAGGAGGATTAAATAGGTGATAAAAATAAATAGTTTGCGAGAAAAAAAAAGGTGAATTGTCATTAGGTTTGGGGATGAAAACAAATCAGGATACAAATAGGAAAATTCTTATAATGAGACTAGTAATTTTCTATACACAATATTCTCAAATTGTATTTTTCTTATAGTTTAAGGATCTAATTTGAAATTAAGTCTGAAATTTATTTCTCAAATATTTGTTAAGAATGGAAATGTAAGAAAGGCAAAAAAGACGGATAAAAAATCCATGGATAACGCTAACTTGTAATTAAAACATGAAACACATTGAATATTGAAAACTTCAATTCAACATGCATGTTCTTTTTTCTTTTTTCTTTTTAAAAAGAAGAAGATAAGAGGTCAATGACAGAGACAAATAATTCATGAAAGAAGAAAATAAAATAAAAAATTTTCAAATTATTGTAAAGTGTACGTGCTAAATGTAAAAGAAATAGATATATAAATTAATATTTTTATTCATTTAAGAGCATAAAAGAGTCAATATAATTGTTCAGTTGATAAAGCATTCCTTATTATACCTAAAAGTGTTGAATTCATGCTTATCATTAATAATACTTATACGTTTATAAAAATGTATATTAAAAAATAAAAATAATATAAGAGAAAATAAAAATGTAAGAAAAATAGTCTTTAAAACCCCAAGAGTGATACCGCACATTAGATATTTTCTTTTTCTTTTTTTACTCAGAAGAAAATACTTGATTTTTTTCTTTTTATATTCATTCAACAAAAATTTTTCTTCATTTTAATCATTATATTTGAGGGTTTAGAAAAAAAAAAGGAAACAAAACTTTTTAGTGTTTAGTCATTTAAACTATAAATCATATATTTAATGCTTAGGTTATTATCTCGAAAACACTAATTAATTTTTTGTCTTTGTTTTTTAATGATACTAATTAATTTTATATATTACGAAAATCCTTTATCAGGTGGTATCCGTTGCTGTTTGTCATATGCATCAAAAAAAAAAAAAAAAAGGTCCAATTTTTCCAAAATTAGAGTAAAAAGAGAATATTGTTTCCAGAGCTAATGACAGGGAGAAAAACAGTTGGGCCCATCTGGCGGGCCGATATTTCAACTGTTCTGGAAATCATTAAGCAGCTCTCCTAATAGCCCTAAACTCGAGCGCCGCGTTGGAGTCCACCACCATGCCAACCTAACGGTCACCGCCCTTAAACTCCTTCACCCCCTGCTGCCGACCAGACGTCCACCTTCTCCTTCGTCTCCAGCACGAGCAAAGGCGTCATAGTTGATAATTTGTCTGAGGCAGAAGATAACTATTGCTACTCTTGTTACCTAGCAGCTAACCTCTGTATGTGAATTACTTGTTCAATTCTAAGTAGTTCCTTTATTTGCCATGTTATCTATCTTGCTCAATCTGTTTCTTTAGTCTCATGCTGATTCTTTTTATTTTTTTCTCTGAACTCGTATAAGATATTTTACGACTAAATATCGAGGCTTTTCATTGTGAGTGAACTAATTCTTGAAAAGAACGAAATTTATGAGCTTGTTTGATCAATGTGGTTAGTTGAATGGAAACCTGGGAACTGTTCTTTTATTCTCATTCACCAAAAGAACAGAGAAAAAGTGTCATTACAATCGAGAAATTAGTGAAAGTAACTTTTCTTTATAGTGTATCTAAGGTTATATGAAGTTCAAAGCATCTTTCAGTAGTAACAGGACATCTGGTGAATAAGTTCAGAGGGAAACTTCACTTTTGAGAGTTCAGAAATGCCTTAGCTAATGCTTTTGATTGTTCCATACCGCAGGGCATAAATGGGGAGTAAGAAAAGAGGTTCCAGTTCTCTAAAAGGCGAAGAAGTGGTTGGGAAACAAGTAAAGTCTAGCACTGATGATAGAGTTATCTTAGACCGTTCCAAAAAAAAATTGAAAAAGGAGAAGAAGGAAAAAGAAACAGAAATGGATACAGAAAATGGTTTTGATCCTCCATCAACCTCACATATTAATAAGACAAATTCTGTACAACCGATGGAGAGAAAAAAGCAAAGGAAAGCACATGACAAAGAGAGGCACCGGGCTGAGGTAGAGGGTGATAAGCCAAAACAAATTGTTGTGCAGTTCAAAGAAACACACACAGTAAATGAGTTGGAACCATCATCTGCAAGTATTAGTAGCATGTTGCCCGAATTCCACATTGGAGTATTCAAGGACCTAGCTTCTGCTGACGCAAGTGTTAGAGAAGCTGCCGCAGAGGTATTGGTAATGGAGCTACAGGAAGTTCAAAAAGCATATGATAAGCTTGAGAACAAGGAGATGGTGGAGGGTTCTCTGAAACTGGAAGCTGAGAAGGATGATGGGCTGAACAACTGTGCACCATCTGTGAGATATGCTGTTCGTAGGCTTATTCGTGGTGTTTCTTCATCAAGAGAGGTGCGTCTATTTCACTTTGTTAGCATGTCTTGTTGCTAATTCAACTTCAAACTATTGTAAATACCCTGTCTCACCAAAAAACGAAAGACAAAAGATGAAAAAGGAACGTAAATCAATTGGCTCAATCCTTGCAATATGCTTCTTCATCTGGGACCAATTCTCTGTAGGTATTGTGGTTTTTTATTAGGTCTCCCTACCTGTCTTTTATATGCGTATGCGTATCCTAGATACTGTTGTAGTGGCAACCTTGTGCTCTTGGTTGGCCTTTGATTCAGAGTAAGGGAAGTTGGGTTACGTATATGTGCTTGAACTTCTATCTCTTATTTGGGAGTTCATTTTTCCATTACAAGATGGGAAACATACTGCTTGGTGGAGTATGTTTATTGTAATTATGCTTCAGGTTATCTTCTCTGCAACCCTGAAAGATGCAGTACATGCCATCAGTTGTGGAAGGATAGCTGTCTAGGAAGTGGAGGAATAGATGAAAAAGGCATGTCTTAGTGGGAAACTGCATCAATTTTAGTATTATGGACGATATGTCAGTGACATTATTCGGTGTGATGCTTGATATTCTTGCAATAAATGTATTATACATGATATTATTAATAGTTCATTTAACCACAATTCTGAGGAAGTACCATAAATTTTCATAAATTGGTAACCAAGAATTTGCTGTCAAAGCTAAGTTATCTAGGGTGGATGTAAGTTCTAGATTTCACTTCTTTTCTTGAGCTTTGGGTGTTTGAGTACTTAATCTATCAAACCTATGCCTTTCTTGCTCTCCTTATGTTTATAGGTAATGTAATAAAAAAAAATTTCTTTGATGCATTAGAAAGCGACACTTTTCCTACAGATTTGCGTGATTGGTCTAGCAGTTGTATTACCATGTTCTTGGTTTCTGTTTTTCATACACAGAAATTTGTGAATCAGTTATAGCATTGGCTGTCCTGTTTGAGTCAAATACATATTACCTTACATGCTAAATACTTTCATGGCTTCCCAAACTTTTTCAGCGTTTACCCTTCTTTCCTTCATTTAAGCAGGACACGCTATAGTTCTGTGTGTATACATAACTAGCCTTTGTTCAAAGTTAAGTATTGTGAATCAGTATCACCATGTTTTTGTATCTTGTATAATATACCATTACTTGCAGTACCTATATCATCATGTTGAGAACTTTTCTTAAATGCGCTTACAACTTCTGCTTGTATTTTCATAAATCAATTTGCTTACACCTTTTTGTGGTTTTCCATTGGGCAGTGCGCCAGACAAGGATTTGCATTAGGTTTGACTCTTTTAATAGGTGCAGTTCGTAACATCAAAGTGGATTCATTGTTGAAGCTAATTGTTAATTTGTTGGAGATCACTTCTTCAATGAACGGTCAGGTAGGTTAATAAATATTCGTTTTGTTATTTCCATCTTGTTTCCATTTTGACTTGTATCATAAACTGGTATAAAGGAAGCAAGAGACTGTCTTCTGGGCCGGTTGTTCGCTTATGGAGCTCTTGCAAGATCAGGAAGGCTAACAAAAGATTGGGATTTAAACAAGAATTCTACAGACATCAAAGAATTTACTAGTGCTCTTATCTCCCTTGCGTCCAAGAAGCGTTACTTACAAGAGCCTGCTGTCTCAATTATTTTGGAATTTGTTGATAAGGTACTTAATCCCATAACAAGCTGCAGAATTACCTTTTTCATGTTTTCTCTACAGAAGACTGGTACCCCTTTAAAGTCTAGGAATGGTAAAGTGTACTCCGTCCAGCCATAATTATGTGTCCTATTTGCTATTTTCATGGGAAAATTAGTTAAATTCTGTAGTAGAGAGTTGTAAAGTGGCCAATATAACCTTCTTTTAATTTACTCAAACACCAATCTCTCTCTCTCTCTCTCTCCAGCATTTTTATGAAAGTTTCAGAGTCAACATTGATTATTGGAATAGTATTAATATTCTTGAAAAACTATTTCATAAATGTGGAGGTAGAAAAATTTAGAACAAATCCTTTATTCATAAATAGGGCAGATAATTTTGAGAGAAACGAAAAAGGAAATTAGGACACTTATTTTTTGGTCAGAGGGAGTATATGTTAACCATATACAGAAGTCTTTGCTGTTTAACTCTAAAAGTTTCATATTACATCTAGTCTTAGGTTGCTTCCAGGATGGACCGAGTGAATTGTTCTCATGATTGAAAACCTTGATGGATTGGACATGAAGTAATACAACCTACAGTCATTCTTAGTTTTGTTGTATATAATATTTTGATTCATTCTGGTTATAAAATGCATTGATTTCTTTGGTTAGATGAGTAAAGCGGTGCTGCAGAACTGTGGGTTCAGAACTGGACTTGCAATATCACCGTTATTTTTTTTGTGGAATTTAATGTTATGTTATATTTACATATATACTTACCTAAAACGCAAGTAAAATATATGCTTGTTCGTTGGTAGAAATATGTGATATTCTTGTTCAGGGTTGTCGTTAGGTGTTAATTGTTTATTTCTTGTACAGAATGTACTAGAAATCTGATTTTTCAAATACGTCCACAATTTTCCTCTTTCAACTTTCTTATTGCTCTCTCTTCTCTTTATTTTCTGTTGTTTCTCAACTTACCACCTCCATGACATCTGTTGGACCCATTTGCTGTGCATCTAACTATAGTCCTTTCTTATACATTTCAGTTAACTGTTGACATCCTGTTAGATCAAGTTCTTGAAGCTCCAGGAGTTCAGGATTGGTTTGAGAGTGCAACTGCTATTGGGAATCCTGATGCATTGCTTCTAGCACTAAAAATGCGAGAAAAGATTGGAATTGATCATAGAATGTTTGGCAAGCTCTTGCCTTCTGACTATAGCCCAAGCAAGCTCTTTGCTGGTGATCATCTCTCTTTGCTTGCCAATTGCTTAAAGGTGATTGTGATTATTGTTCCTTTTGGCTAATAACTTTTTGAAATGGGGATTATTATGATATATTTTAACTTCTATCATCACATGGGATTTTGCAGGAATCCACATTCTGTCAGCCTCGTGTCCATAGTGTCTGGCCTAATTTGATAAGTGTTCTCTTACCTGATGTTGTTTCACAAGATATGGATTCAGTTTCAAGCATACAGGCAATCAAGAAGCATAAGAGGGGTCGCAAGGGAAACTCACTTGAAGAAGATATTGAGAAGAATCTTTGCTCCTTTTGTGATACTATCATTGAAGGATCACTTCTAACATCATCTCATGACCGTAAACACTTGGCTTTTGATATTCTATTGCTGATTTTTCCAAAGCTTCCTGCTTCGTTCATTGAAATATTATTGTCTTACAAGCTTATCCAGTGCCTTATGGATATACTCTCTACAAAAGATTCTTGGCTTTACAAAGTGGCGCAATATTTTCTGAAGGAACTATCAGAATGGGTGAAGAATGACGATGTCAGAAGAGTAGCAGTCATTGTAGCCTTACAGAAGCATAGCGGTGGAAAATTTGACTGCATTACTAGGACGAAGTTGGTTAAGAATTTGATGGCAGAGTTCAAAACTGAATCTGGTTGCATGTGGTTTATCCAGAGCTTAATAAGCATGTTTCTAGATGAAGGCCAGGCGTCAGAGGAACCTTCCGATCAGAGTCAAACAACCGATGACAACTCAGAGATAGGTTCAATAGAAGATAAGGATTCTCTTGGACCTACAGGCCCTGCTGATTTTTTGAAAAGTTGGGTTGTAGATTCTCTTCAATGTGTTTTGAAGCACTCAAAACTAGATCCAGAAGCTCGGTTTCGGGTGCAAAAAGAAATCTTGAAGTTTCTTGCTGTGCAAGGTCTTTTCTGTTCTTCTCTTGGAACTGAAGTAACTTCCTTTGAACTAGAGGAGAAGTTTAGATGGCCAAAATCAGCAATTTCGGGTGGTCTTCGCAGGATGTGTATTGAGCAGCTTGAGTTCTTGCTTGCAAATGCTCAGAAAGGAGAGGGACCTCGTGCAGTGACAAGTGGCCTTGAGTCAAATGATCTTGGATCTTACTTTATCCTGTTCCTGGGTACTTTGTGCAACATTCCTTCAGTTTCCCTGTTTAGAGTTTTAAGCGATGATGATGAAAAGGCATTCAAGAAATTGCAGGCTATGGAAGCTCAGCTATCAAGAGAGGTATGCCTTTTACCTCATGCCTTTTACCTTCTATGGCTAAATAATAAATTGTTCCGAGCACCAAAATTTCTCTTTGTTGCTCGTTCTTGCCCTTTAACCTTCTCGCTTGATGAATTATTTAATATTTGTTTGCTTATTGGCTGTTCCTCTCTCTCCCAACAGGAGAGAACTTTGTTCTTTTACTTATTGATTATATGGTTCTGTATATGTTATGTTTCATGCTTCTTTTACCTTCTGTTCCTAGACCACTTTTTTGCCCTTTGAGGTGGTCTTATGCGGCAATGTGGCTTTTTGTTTCCTTGTTTGAGGCAGTTCTGCTCACTAGTGCGATGTCTGAATCTCTGAGCCTATCTTTTGCTCTGATGTTTTGAAGCCTATTGTAATGTTCTATACATATGTAATTTGACGAAATGTTGCAGGAAAGGAACTGCGGGCTAAGCACAGATGCTAATAAATTGCATGCTCTGAGGTACTTGCTCGTCCAATTGTTGCTTCAGATACTACTTCGACCAGGAGAGTTCTCTGAGGCTGCAGCTGAACTTATTATATGCTCTAAGAAAGCTTTTGGCACTTCTGATCTTGTTGACTCCTCTGGAGAAGATGAGCAAAGTGGGGATGGCACACCTGACATTATGGATGTACTTGTGGATACTATGCTTTCACTGCTGCCACAATCATCTGCTCCTCTGCGCTCCGCAATTGAGCTGGTGAGTGGACAAATAGTGAGTATGGTTTCTTACCAGTAATTTTGTCATTTTCCTGCAATATCTTGATGAGCTGTTGGTTATTGTTCTACTGGTATTATTATTTAAGTTTATAAGCTGGTAATTAAGCTACATTTCATGAAATTGTTGTACTTATCCCTAAGTCCTGTATTGTGGCTTAGAAATTGGAAAAGTATTATCATAATGCAAGTTTGAGTTTAGGTCAATCAATTCACTCTGTGCCTGAGGTTTAATGAAAGCATTATTTACTGCATATGAAACTTAAGGTATTTCTGATATCTGACCAACTAATTTTTGGCTAATCTTGTGTCTTTAGGTTTTCAAGTGTTTTTGCAGTGATATTACAGAGAATGGATTAATTCGAATGTTACGGGTCATAAAGAAAGATCTGAAGCCAGCTAGGCATCACGAAGCTGGAACTGATGATGAAGACGATGATGAGGATGATCTTTTGGGAATTGAGGAGGCAGAGGAATCAGATGAAGCTGAGACAGGTGAAACAGCTGAGAGTGATGAGCAAACAGACGATTCTGAAGCAGTAGGTGGAGTTGAGGCCATCAGCGCAGAACTTGGTGAAGCTTCCGATGATGATTCTGACAGTGGAATGGATGATGATGCAATGTTCAGAATGGACACTTATCTTACACGAATTTTTAAGGAACGGAAAAATCAAACTGGAGGTGAAACTGCACAGTCACAGCTTGTACTTTTCAAACTTCGTGTTCTCTCGTTGCTGGAAATCTACCTCCATGAGAATCCAGGCGAGTTTTGAGTTTCTAAATTGAGTTTGGTCTGTCCTGACTGCCTTTTGCTTCATTGTTAACACTCTCCTGCAGTGTTTTTAACACGTTTTTTTTGAAAAGTAATATGATTGATTTAGCTCATAGTTTGCAGTTGACTTAAAAGCTACACTTCTCTCCATGATAAGTATCTAAGTCTGGACAGTCGAAGAACCTACCAACTGGAGAAAGTGAAATGTTTAATGTATCATCTGGACTACTGTAACTTGGGAATTATTTTGCAGTCATTTAGACCTTTTCTAAATCTGTTGCTGCTCCTTATTCTCCTTTTCTTTCACTAAATATTTTTCTATTATTGCCTTTTCTGGGTTGTATTTCTCTTTGCATTTGTTGTATGTTCCTGAAAGCCCAAGAGTTTGAGCATTTCATTGTTGTTTTTCTTTTCTTTTTCTACTGTGTTTGTTGCTTTAGGTAGTTGCAGTCAAAAACCGATTTTTAGTTATGAATTATGTCTTATGAGGTGTACTTGCTGGTATTATTCATGCTGTCTATATTATTAATGAAAATGTACGGTTATCAAAAGTTACTTCGCAAGTACACAGCCATTTTTTTCCCTTTTAACACATTTTCATCCTCCTGGACACTACATGGTAGATTTATTTTCTTGACATTTATGGTGCTTGATTCCATGTGAATGTGCATAATGTTTTTGTTGATTATTACAATGACTCCTTGTGCAGGTAAGCCTCAGGTGTTGAAAGTGCTATCAAACTTGGCTCAAGCATTTGTAAACCCGTATGCTGCAGAAGGAAGTGAACAACTTAGTCAGCGTATCTGGGGAATTTTACAAAAGAAAATATTTAAAGCAAAGGATTTTCCCAAAGGCGAGTCCGTGCAGCGATCTATACTTGAGACTCTTTTAGAAAAGAACTTGAAGTTGGCAGCAAAACCATTCAAGAAAAAGAAATCCGTTTCTAGTACATCAAGTAAGAAGCAGTCAGCGTGGAACCGACATAAGATGATAACTTCACTTGCTCAAAATTCGACATTTTGGATACTGAAAGTCATTGATGCAAGGAACTTTTCTTGCTCTGAACTTCAGAAGGTTTTTGATATCTTTGAGGGTGTTTTGGGATCTTATTTTGATAGCAAAAAGTCCCAAATGAAGTCTGAATTTCTGAAAGAAATATTTAGAAGACGGCCATGGATTGGCCATAACTTATTGGGGTTTCTGTTGGAGAAATGTGGTAGTGCAAAGTTACAGTTTCGTCAAATCGAAGCTCTAGATCTGATAAGTGAAGTGTTAAAATCAACTGTTGCCTCTCACGCTGATAAAGATGGATTGATTTCAAAGATCTTGAAAAGCCATCTTCAGCCATTATGCCACCTGATTAAAAAATTGGTACTGGATATGCCAGAAAAGCAGTCAAGGCGAGGAGATGTACGCAAGTTCTGTGGGAAGGTGTTCCAGATATTGACGGGGCATAACCTGACCTCATCATTTCTTAAAGAGTTGGAACCCGATGTACGGGCTGCTTGTGAAGCTCAGCTTGGTGATGCATTTCTTGCTTTGGAGAAGCAGGAAAGGTAGTTTCTGTGAGAGAGATTGGTTCGAATATTACCTTATGCATTACCATTGCTAGTTACTTGATCTAATTTACCTTGTAGGAGATATGGTCATCATGGTCCCATAAGACCATTCAATTTTGAAGTAGGGTCTGTCTCTTTTACTTGGATCGAAATCTATCCCTGTTTCTTGTCACCTGTATGTGCTATCCTTTACTATTATTGAGCTCCTTTAATTATGTATCTTATCGTTTTAAGGCCTATCAATCTGTCTTCGCTCGGTCCCTTTCTGCTCTGGTTTACTACTTAAATTATCCAAGTCCTCGCTAAAATGAACAAGAAAGGGTATTTTATGCTCGGAGATTTGCAAACGTTATCATCTAGACCATGATTATTTTAGCAGAAAGTCCAAAATGAAGCACATGGTTGCCTAAAGATAATCCAAGCATTCATCAAAGGGATCTGAAGTGGAAGAATGTGTCAATAGTAAACTGGGATGGTTTAGTCTCACTTGTTACAAGAGCCTGGCTTCCTCGACTGCTAGGTGTTCTTAATGTGATTCCCTCTCTCCCCTGATTTGGCCTTTCTGGCTCTGTTTATTTAGGAAGTTCTGTGGGATTGGTTGGAGTTGATTTTGGAACTTTTGTATCGTATTTTTTTAAAATAAAAATACATGATTTATAAAAAATGTATATTTAAACTTGAATTTTTGTACTTAGTCTCAAAGTAGGCCACTATCCGAATAAGCAGAAGCGAACTGGAAATCAAATGATGGAAAATCTGACGAAGAAATAGACAGACGTGGTTGTAAAGAACAACCAAGAACGGCACTCTGATGTGTTAAGAGAGAACTGAAAAAAACAAGAGGAGCGCACTTTCGGATTCTACTAGACAATTGTTGTAGTTTTGGTTCTCCAGTCAACTTCGCCAATATCTAAATGTATTCTCTTGGGTTGTACTTACGTGCGACTCTAAACCAGTCAAGATAGGAAACGCGAACCGACGTTTCTTTCTTGGACCGATTCCTTACCTTGGAGAGAAGAGTCGGGGAACAAAGTTGAACCCATCATTTTCAACGAGAAGGATTAATAGCCATGTTCTCATTCACCCCTCACCAATTCCACTGACCAATGTCCCCAAAAACCCTCCAAAGAGTTTCTCCTTGCTCACCCCAAACATTACATACATATGCTGCAGACGGACATGCAAGCAATTTCGTCACCATCTCTTCCCCTAACGAAAATTCTCTTCCATAACCCCATGCAATGATTTGCCAGCCTCCCGAATACCACTTCAAAATCTTTATAACTTAGCAGTCCCCATCAAGCAAGCAGAGAACACAATAGTTGGTATCTGTCCGTTCTTCCATCCAGACGCAGTGTATAGGAACAAACTCTTATCACAGTTATTGCAGAGCTTAGGAATTGACGTGGTTTTGTAGTCTGTTTCTATCTGCTTTTCTCTTCTCCCCCACAACCGCAAACCCCTTTTTTTTCCTCTTTTAACAACTAACCCACGTATAGTTGTTAAACACGATCGAGGAACAAAGAGCACAAAAATAATCACATTTTTTATTAAATCATTCAGCCAGCCAGCACGCTGTTCCAACCAACTACTTCGTTCCTGCTCAAGCCCATTTACCAGTGTCCCCAGTGATGCAAATCTGTAACCAAGGAGGTATATGTATGTCTTACTCCTAATATCTTTTCCAACAAAAACTTAAGGCTCCAAAATGCTTCTCTCACCTTCTCTTCAAAACATCTGAATGATAGAAATTCATCGTGCTCTCTTCTCGTTGCATGTTTGTCAAACGCAATTTGGACAAATAAGTTTGATAAGACCAACATAATGCATTAGCAATGCATATGCTGAAGGGTAAACAAAATGTTAAAAAAATCAATTGAACTTAATATTAGTGCTGTAAAACTGTACATAGGTGGTATTCTCAACTATCTACATCTCTCAATTTGCCTGACCTAACTGGGGGGCAGCCAAAAGCAGACCTTTAATCCCCATTATACCTATAATTTCTTCCACATACCCCACTTCTCTGGCAATTCTGCTAGAGGTCGCTCTGTGGAAACAACTTTCTTTAGTCTTCTCAGATCTCAAGCTGCAACCACCATAAATTCACATCACACAACCTGCAATTTATTTATTTATGTTCAAAACTCACGGTGCAATTGAATGAAAAGACAGGAAAACTCAAAAAGGGCAGGTGTTGTACCTTTATCAAACACCACCAAATTTTGGGGGAAACAAGCATCGCGAGCAAATAACCAAGAGTCAGCCATTCTCCAGACAGGGGTCAAGATTGAGCATCATCTGCATCTGACTCACTCCCAGAAGAAGAACCAGAATCCGAATCTGTAACAAAAACATCAGGCGCATAAGCATTCAAAGTGTTCTGTTTTTCATCGAACAATTCCTCAAACCTCAAAGTAGCAAGGCAGAATTCATTACCACTGGAAGAGGAAGAATCACTACTTGAGCTACTAGAACTGCTGGAACTACTACTGGCATTGCCATGATCTTGGGCGACGACTTCATCCTTCTCAATTTCCACTGGTGGGAAATTTGTAGCAGGCATATCATCATCAATGTCGACATCCTCATCTCCAGCTTCACCCTTTCTGGGTTTCTTACCAGCATCGTTTCTTTCATTTGTAGCACCCTGCAATGTGATAGAAGCATCATCAGTAAATGTCTTAGGAAGAACAGCATTAGAAGCAAAAGTTATTAGTTAAACAGCACGTTATGCATTACCACCTCCACATCAGCAGTTGAAGTATTTGGAGCTGCCGCAGGATTACCGTTGTTCATCATCAAGGCCTGCCTCTTAGTTTTGCTCACCATCTTTTTCCAATTTGTCACAAACCTATCAAGTTCCCAAAGAGTCTCCGTATCAAGTGCCTCAATGTCTAGCTCAATCTCGTCACCTTCTTGAGCCAAATGTTCATTCCTCTTCCTTATAATCTGTACCAATTGAGGCATTTTCTCCTGAGGCAAACTCTGCAACCCTACCCCAAGCTTGTGCTTTTCCTCCATGCTCATTTCCCTCTTATTTAGATCCTTGGCCCTTGGCTTCGGCTGCTTTGGGACAGATGCCCTAGCCACCATCTGCTGGGGCTGTGAGGCCTGCGGTTTCACAGGCGGTGCACTCATTGGAGGAGGAGTGGGCACAGGGGACTGAGATTTGGGAGGAATCAAGGCAGGTGGTGGATTGGACGGTGTTGAAGCACTAGAGTGGGTCTGCATTCTCTCTTGTTTCTTCAGAATAGGGCTAGCTTTGGACTTCTTTGGCCTTTCAGGAGTGGGTATGTGATTCCAAGAACTCCCTTGCAATTCCTCGGCCAAACCACAACCGGCAATGCTGCCGCCGCCGCCACCAAAATATTCTCTCCGTTCATTATGAATCCTTTCATGGATCGGTCTAAACCAATCTTCAAATCTCGCCAGAAGCGTCTCAGCCCATCCATTAACTTGATCTGTCTTCGGGTTATACAACAACGCATTGTTAAAAGTCAGCCTTACATCTGCAGCAAAATCGGCAGCAGTAGGATACAAATTTTTTGCCAAATTAGATCTCACAGTCCCCAAATCCATCGGCCGTTTAACAATCTGATGGTAATCGTGAAGTCCTAAAGACTCAGCATCCACCGGTGTGTTAAAAATCCAAGAGATCTTGTGTTTCATAACCTTAGTTAAAATCTGCTTGCATTCTTTCGTCAAAGCCTCATCCTTTAGACATCCGACATTTCCAGCGGGGCCATTCTCATACCCACTGGAAAATCTTTTTGGATCTTTATCGGATCGGAAGGGGATGGGCCTTTTATTTCCCGACAATTTCTTCGTTTTTCCTTGAGATTTAGGGTTGTAGGTGTTGCCACTGAATTGACCGGACTCAATTCGATCTTGCAAATTGCGGATCTGCTCTAGCTCCGCAGACAGCCGCTTCCGTAGCTCAGCAAGCTCGCTTTTTGAATAGGACGAGACGGTATACGTTAAATACCCGCCATGATTGAATCCGTTGCGGTTGATTTCGACCGGCTTCTGAATGAAGGAGTAAGCATCATCTGATGCCGTCTGTGTGAAGGCCGGCGAGTCGTCCTTCTTAGGACGACCGCCGTTGGCTGTGTGGTGAAATTGCTTCTGCTTCTTTTTGGGGTTAGGGTTAGGGTTAGGGTTCAAGTAAGGTATTTTGCCCATGAATCCGGCACCAGATTGCGCCCAGCTCGATTCATTTCCGCTTGCTAAGACGGCGGACGCCATAAATTGCACCGGCGTACGGTAAATCTCTGGCGGACTTGATCCCTTTCAAGTATCTTGACAAACATGTATCTACAAGAGCGTCAACTCCACGCGCTGGCCGGAAATTTAGGGGGGAAAAGTTCGCCGTCGGCCGGCGGCAATTTCTCTATCTCTACGAAGATCCGAAACTGGACTATGAAGGCACGAACGAAATATGGAGGCCAAAGGAGGCGACTGAAGGTTAGGGTTTGGGTGGATTGAGCGAGGAATGAGAGGGCGAGACCGTGGCCTCTTAAAGGCAATGAGATCTACCCGGTTCAACAACGGGCAGAATCTTAGCCGTCGAGTCGAATGACACCGTTGATCTAACGGTAAAAGTGGATTCGTGTGCTGTCCGAAGGGGCTGACCGAGATATCTGGCACGGACGGTGGAGATTGGAGACGTTAGACACGTGGGTGGATCTCAGGCATCAGATTGAGATGTTTCCTGCAAAGGAGGGGAGAGAGTTGTTTTCTAAGTTTTGGAGTTTAGAAGTGAATTTGGGTCGCATGTGTCGATAATTTAGGGTTTTGATTGGGGCCCAGAAGGGGTTGGTGACGTGGATGAGGGGTAAAGACGTGAACTAAAAGTAAAACGAGCATTGCCATGTGGGAAACTGTTGACGTGTCAGGCAGGTCGTATCATGACGAGGGGCATCTTGGTAATGTGGAATAAACGTCAGAGCCGAACGTGGTGATCTGAAAGGTCGATGTTACCCTCGGAAGCTTCTTTTTACTTCTTTCCTTCTTCTTGTGATTTCTCGTTCAAAAATTTGTCTTTATGAAAAATTATTATGTTATTTTTTTATTTTAAAATATAAATTTTTTTAATATTTTTACATTAATTTTAAAAAAATATTTTATTTTTAATTAATTTAATTATTTTTATTAACATAAAAGATAAATAAATACTTTTTTATAATTAATAAAAATTTTAAAATAATTTTAAAAATTAAATGTATTTAAAAAATATACTCAAAACGTTCTATATTTTAAAACAAATGAATTAATAGTTATAAAAAAAGGAAGAAATTGCATTCTTCATTTTGGTGTTTAATAATTGATTCATGGTCCCAAAAAAATGTAATATTCGATTTTGGATTTCTAGTGCCTCAATGCACCTTATTTTAATGCTTACTAAAAATGTAGATAATAAATTTGTTGATGCAATACTTTTGCTAAAATATTTTATTAAAATTAAATAAATATATAAAATTTCATCTCTATATATTATTTAAATAAAATAACAAAAAGTTTACAAGATATGTTTTTATTTTTTTAGATATTATTTAAAATATGTTATAATTTAAACGAAAACAATAGAATATGTTTTTATTTTTTTCTTATAAATAGTATATATTAATCATCAATTTGTAAGACCCTTAACTCTACTATATTTTTACTATGAGATTTCTTATGATTTTTAAACCTTGAGGTATTTCAAAACTTACCGCCTATTTTCTCAAATATATACAAAATTAATATAGAATATCAATTTTTTTTATAGATAATTACACAGAGAAGGGAAGAGACAGATCACATGGATAGTTGGACGCAGCGAAGCACAAAGAAGAAAGAGTCACAAATATCAATTCTTTTCTCATTACTATGTTGACTCAAATATTACACAAACAGTAAAAAGAAATAAAAATTAAAATAAAAAAAAGAAAAGGGAAAAGGTAAGGTGGAATTGGGTAAAGAAGGAAATTTGCATAGAAAGTTGCATAGTTTTTACGAACACGTGGCCCACAGTGGGCGGTGGACAACGTCAATGAACTAAAGGCGTAGGTGGCCTCCGCTTTGGCTACGGGTGGCCTCACAGTACAAAAGGTTCCAAGGAGAACCAGCACAGAAGAAGATTTGTGTATAAAAGGAAAAGGGTCGTCGAGAAGAAAGCGTCTCGCATCACCACTCATAAATTTTTAGATCTTGAGACAGACGAGTTCCTATCGAAATCCGGATTATCCGGTTTCAACAGCTGGAAATTTTCTTTCCATTCATCGTTCCGCCATGGAAAATCTCTTGATCTTCCTTTCTTTAAGTTTACTTTTCTCTCGTCCTCTGCAACTCCACTTATCATAGCATCACGGAGGCATCATGCGGGCATCAATAAACCGATCTGAGCTTCACATAGTTCCGGTTTTGAAATGGCAAAATAGCTGGTGAAAATTTTGGTGAATTTCCTGGAGGGATTGCGGCAGGGATAGGATTCCTTTTGTTCTTTGATCACCTCTGTGCAACTGTTTTTTGTTTGCTTAATTCTTTTCCGCAATAGCAAGCTCAGCTTCGGCGCCTGCCTACCTCGGGAATAAGCGTTGTAACTCAGGAGAAAGGGGTACTTGAATTCGGAGATCTGTGGGCTACCGTTCTTCTTGATGATGACCTAGTCAGGCTTTTCATTTCTTGTTTAAGCTTTTGTACAATCGCTTATGGGGATTATTTTGCTCTACAGGGTTTTATATAACCCAGTACTAAGCCTTTTTGCTTCGCTTTGTTTTGGTGGTAGCCGGAATTCCTTCTCGAATTTCTTGTGGAACTCGATCTCCCAAGAAGCAAGATCCGTTGGCTAGAAGAAAAAGTTCGTTGCTTTCTCTTACTTCTGTGAAGTTGACAAAGGATGACTGAATTTGTCAGCCACTTATGTATCAAACTTCCATCTGAAATCAGTCGGAAGTGGAGGCTTGGCTATCTGAATTGTATTTTCCCATGTTTGAGCTTGAATTATTCAAGAAATCTAGGCCAAAGGCGGAACCGGCAAATTAGAATACTGAAACAGTCTTCTCCCTGTTTTTGCTGCTATGTCATCATATTGGACCAGGCGTAAGCAAATCTTCACGCAGGTTGCAAGCTTGGCGCATGCTAGTAAAATAATAGAGTTGGCCGTCTCATGAACTGGCTGTTGGCGGATGACTAATCTCAGGCGGTATCAAATTGCTAGTGACATTTGGATTTTGTTCAATTAGATACTACTACTAGCAAACTGCAGTATCCTTCGGCAATGACATCGCAAGCCACTTGGACTTCCCACTTGACATACACAAAAAAGGCGCTCTCGTTGGGGACGTTGATTTAAGAGGAAGAAGAGAGCAACGTCGGATTGGGAAAAAAGAAGTTGGGAACTGCTAACAGAGACTCGTTGAGGACACAAAAATAAAGGAACACTAAAACTTTGGCAGTTTCATCTGCCTTCACATATCATAACTTGAAGATCCAGGTGAAATTTTTAGAAAATGAATAGAAACAAAGACGGACAAATATGCATGTTACATTTTACAAAGGCTAGAAAACAGGCCAAAACAAGATGGGATCACAGCAAGCGTCTAGTAGGCAACAGCAACACAACGTTGCAAGGCTGCGGTGAGGACAAAAATCAAACAGAACAGCAATAGTTTCTCGAGAGATGCTGAGACATAATTCAAGATTACACACAGAGCCGAAAGACCAAGAAAAAGGATCAAGGGGATGGGGAAAAAATCGATAGGCTCTTAAGGCACATACCAAGCTTCAAGAAAACCTGGTCCTCTCCGTGGTGGATCAGCATGCGCCGGCGGTGCCATCACCGGAGGTCCTTCATAGTAACCTGTTCGGAATAAACCCCAGAAACATCAGTACATTTATAGTGAAAAGACACTGGCTCATCTTCCGTTCATGAACAATCAAAATCCAAAGTAATTTTGCAAAATCTGAAAGGTTACCTTGTGCAGGATAAGGGTAGCCATACTTTGTTCTGTACATCGTTTGAGGAACGCACAGTACCAGTAGAATCTAGAGCTGCATTTAGTGGAGGAGCTGGGTTCCAACTTTGCAAAAGGCAGGCTCCAAGGACAAGCTACCAAGACAATGGCAAGTTCACATGTCTAAGTGACATCTGGGCCCGTCACAAACACGTGGCCAAGCAACAAAGCCGTCTGATTTCTGAATAAAGTTTGAAGCTTTCTATTTGGATCTTCTTCCTCAGTTCACACCTTTTTGACCTTTCCTTCAACTTGTGTACGAAGCGTCGAAGCATGGCAGGGACAATGAATTAGTGGCCACTGATTTTGATACTCAAAGAGGTCACACAGTCGTTCCTATATATGGTGCTGTGGGAAACGACTGGATTTAACATTGAACGGTCGACAGAAGCTCATATGAAAGGCTTGGCACATTAATTTGTTTCATTGTCATTTTACTTTTCTCTTTGAATGATGATCAATTGCAGCTGATATGCACTCACAGGTAAGGAAAGGACCAGTTGTTTCAGTATTAATTACCGAGCAGAGAACACAACTACCATTTGCACTTTCGCAGGTAGGCTTTAGATCAATCTTGTGTGCAAGGAAGAAAGAGTTCTTTTCTTTTCTCGGCAACGAAATTTTGCACGTACTCTAAAAACTTTCAAGACCAGTTAAGCACGCGACACAAACTATTAAATCTCTTTTTAAAAAGTTCAGACTATAACAATAGGAAGAAACTAATATATTTCTTTGCTAAACTTTTTTTTTTTTGAGGGGAATCCTTTGCTAAATGGTATTATTATAAATATTTCTAGTACATTTGATTATCGTCTTTTTCACATATGAAGATCGATGTTAATCTGGGAACTAAAAATTAGCAGCACTTTCATGTGAAGCTCATTTGGCCTTCTTCCTGGGCAAACTTGGAAGAACTGGTAATTTATTTCAGAAAAGTTCATTGGAACTTGGTGTGGTTGTTCCGGTCACGTGACCCAAATAGGGTATACTGACACTTGAGAGGTCTCAAAAAAAGATGCTTACAAGTGCTAGAAATTTTGTGTTCAAGAGTAAAAGCAAAACTCTCAACAAAAAACCAACAGAAGATTATTGTTCTCTAATTAAAGAAACAAATGAATAAATCTGAACCCATAAAAAAAAAAGAATAAATCTGAGATTTATTGACACTGTGATACGATACAAGAGTTACCTTTATACATGAATATAAACTATAAACTAGGGAAGTAACACAATTTAGGGGAAACAATCAAGACTCTGGCGGAAGCAGCAGCTCCTAGCTCACAAGGATAATAGATGGATCACAGCAACACTCGTCAAGCAGGCAACAGCAACATAGAGCTGCAAGACTGCAAAAATAGCACAGAGAAGGGATTAATCTTTTCAAATATTCAACACGAAATTTCCGTTCTGAAAACATGAAAGAGAATGAACATACCATCCTTCAAGAAAACCAGGTTCTCTCTTAGGCGGGGGAGCAGCAGTATACTGGGGTGGTGCAATCACGGGAGGTCCCTGATAATACCCTGCATCTCCAATTCTGTTAGATACGGAAAGAAATGTAGAAATCAAGCATAATTCCACAAGTCAATTTTCTTCTGAGTGATGAAGAATTGGTTTACCTTGAGCAGGGTATGGATAAGCATACTTGGGAGGCTCATTCATGTTGGAATCTCAATTGAAACAAACGCAAAGAGAACAGCACAAGACAAGACTTGAATGGTGGAATTTTGAGAGAGAATGAAGTTGAAGGCAAAGGAATTGAGGTCTGTTGCTTTATATTTATAGCGCATCAGAGCAGCCAAAGACGTTTGAGGAGAATGGGATCGGATTCTTTGTCTAAAAGAAAAAGAGAATGAGTTTGAAAATAGGAACAAAGGAAAGCTCTAGACAGCTCCCTGTCTAATGAATGTCATTCGAGGGGTGAGGACAGGTGCAGCAGAATGGGCAATTGGCAAAAGTAAATCAAATTGCACTTTTCATTCATTCATTACTTGCCCTGGACATCAAAGCATATCTGGTCGGGAAGCATCTCTATCTTTTACGCCCGCGTATATACGAAATTTTTTTATATTTTGATTTCACCAAGTGATTGTTCTAACTAAGAGAATCTTATCATTTTTGGAGGATAATATTAATGTATAACATTTTATTTTTTCATTTTAAAATACAAAATTTTTAATATTTTTATATAAATTAAAGAAGAATAAAATAAAAAGTATTTTTATTATATATTTAACTAATTTAATTTATTTCTTTATTATTAAAAAAATAATAAAAAATACATAAGGATAATTTTAGAAAATAATTTTAATTTTTTATAAAAAATTACATATTTTAAAAAATATCAAAAAAGTTTAAATTTTGAAAGGGATGGAGGGAGTAACTTTTATTCTTATATTAATATTTTTGAGTCAGATAAAATAATACGAATAATGATAATACTGCAATAACAAACGAGAATTCTCGCTCTCTATTTGATTGGGAAGTGATTGGACATTGAATTATATGATATGAAATACACCTAAACGATAGCGCACTACGATATACCATGAATGTACCATCACAACTGTTTGAATAAAACAGCCACAGGAAATTTGTTGGAGGGCAGATTAAGGAATAAACGCATTGATCAGGCTGTCTTTAAAATGAGCAGAAATGAACACAGGGTTGTTTGCTACCCCACACGCAAACTATAAAGGGGAATTATTCTCTGGAAAATAGTAAACAATGGCAGCAATTTCACAAGTTCCATCCATATCAGCCTCCTTTTTATTTACCTTTTTCTCCTTTCCACCTAATCTTCATGTGTTTTCATTACTGCATGCACATGCATGTACTTTCCGACTCCTTCGAGTTCCGCTTTTCATCACCCTTGTGTCCCAAATTAGATGGCAAAAAGAAGTTGAGAGTAATAAAGGTTCAGGAGCTTCTTATTGTATTCTAGTGGAAGCACTTCGGAAATATAAATACTCAATTCAGATGTCTCATAAATAAAGGAAACTTTTGTTATGGAAAACAATATTATTAATATTTAAACAGTTCAAAAAAATTTCATCCAATCTTATGAAATAGAGTGCGTTGTAAGACATACATCAAACTACGAGCATGAGTCGAATGACGTCAGTTTTTTGGTAATACAGTAGAATATATGATTTGTAGGAAGTTGGGGATTTTATATTCTAAATTATTAAAATAATTATGTTAAGTGTGAGACTAGATATTATTTTATTTTGAAATTTTTTACTTTGAGTTTTATGAGAGAGAATTTTTTGTGAGAAAAAAAGTAAGACCTAAGAAATTTGCATTGAGTTCGAAACCCAATCCAAATACACCCTAAATTTTATTTTTAAAAATATAAGAAAATTGATTAAGGCATAGTATGGTTGGGAGAAAAAGATATAGAAAGTAAAAGAAAAATTAAATATGTATTTTACTTTGTTTGATTAGAATGAGAGAAGCAACGAGAGTAAAGGTGTAAGGAGAGAGCTCCTCCTCCATATTAGTAATCTCAATCCTTCTAAAAGTGAATGTATTAGGAGATATTTGACCTTCAACTTCTACTTTTATTATAATTGAAGAATTTAAGAGGATGGTAAATTTGTAAATACGATAAATTATCCTTCCTCCCCTTCCACTTTCTATTCAACCAAATAAAAAAATTATTTCTAATTTAATTCTCTTCCCTCCATACTAAATAAAATCTAAATAAATATAAATATTTCTTTTTAAAAAATAAAATATATCGTTTCCCTTTCCCTTCCTCCACCTCGCAAATCAAACTAAGCCTAAAGCAAGATGCACTCTGGGACATAAGTCGGCGGATCTGCAATTATGACCCCTTAAGACCTTTCCCGATAGAATTTAGCCTCGGCCCAATAAATAGTGGGCTTTGAGCTTTGCGCTTTCAGGATTATAATTTGATCTCCTTATTATATACGTGCGCTCCTATAGGCAGCCCAATTCTCTTTTTGTTTAAATTTTACATTTTTTTCCAGCAGTCAAATGATAATTGTTTACACACTTAAAATGGGGGGGGATAACCTCTTTACATAAGCATGAATTTTATTTCTAAATTCTTTAATTAATAAGAAATACGTGATTATATATACTTGAATGTTATACAATTGAATCTTTTATTGAGTCAAAATAAAATTTTCTTGCAACTATAAAAATTGTTAAGTTGTTTAATTGTCAAGAGTGGCGACAGACGGTGGGCACGGTCTAGCAAGTGGGTAACATTGACCTTTACTGTGTTTTCCTTGTATTCAATTCGATGACAATTATGTAGAAGTGACATCCTTTTGAACGAAGAGGTAGTTAGGAAACTGTTACAGTCTATGGCATGAAAATCATGAGATATGAGGCAGGAAGTTTCGAATCTTGGTTGAACTCCGATCTTCAACTAAAGTTTGCCGAGTTCATAATTTAACATAGCCCTTGGAGTTTATATTTCTCGTTTGCAGCCCTTGTCTTGCATAGAAATTGAGTGTAACTTCGTATCAATTCCTCAGCCCGAAGCAAACGCATTTTGGACCTAAGAAGGCATAAGTTGGATAATTCGATGTTGACGATGCCACTGTTTTGCTCACCTGTTGTCAGAAAGTGGCGTTTGTGTTTATATTTTTGATAAAATACAAAGGTTTAGTAGATTAAGGAGAGCGAAGACAACCCGAGAAGGCGGCAACTACGTACAGTTGTAAATTAACATCTGAGCGGAACGGAAAGAGTCGTATTAGATGATCATAAAATAATGCGAGGGTACAAGTGGAGTCAAAATGAGCCACGCCCTCTCAAAAAGTCGTCATCGGAACAGAGACAACTGCAGCCAATTCTGGACGAGTGTGAACCGGCACCAACAGATGGGGCCCGATTCTACTGCCCAGTAGTATAACATCTTATCAACGACTTCATCTGCCCTTTTTCTCCTCCTTATCTACTCCAAATTAATTATACTACCACTGATAATGAAAGACGCTACTTTCCCAACAAATATCTTGTAAAATGATCTCAGAAGATTTTTTTGGGACTTTGCTTCGCTAAATTGCCCTTGTAGTTTCTTATTAAGCCCTCCATTTCTCCCAGCGGCTAGGGCTGAGCCTGGAGGCATGTGCCCCGCCATTAAAATGAAAATACAACTACGCTTTTACTAGTGCATGATTCTCGAACCCTAGTAGGAGGGTTATTGGACTACATAGAAATACAACAGGTGCTGGTCATAATAGCAATTCCAACAAGTTGGCAAACTGGTAGTATTTGGAGAGATTCCACGCAGTAGCACCTCATTGGCCGTTATAGCATAATTGCTCCTCACATGCATCCCCACTCCATTTCAAGTGCCAAACAAGAGAAAAAAGGAATCTTGATTCTTCTTTTTATCCTTACCATCGAATTTCCGATTCACATCTTTACTTACAATTATTCTTCACTCCACCTCATCTACTGCATCCACCACCATTTCATTTTTAATCTACGAGGGAGTCAAGTTTTCCGGCTTCTAAAGCTGCTAAACGGCTTGAATAAGATATTCTACTTTGAACAAAATACTACTCGGTAACAAAAGTAATCATCAGAGATCGAGGATGCAGTAAAACGTAATTCAATTTCATTCCCACTTCCATATACAATGAGCACGGTAAATACGCTGACACCTAAAGAGTAGACAGTAAATATATCCTCCAAATAAGTAACCATATGCAAAATTAAAGAGCTATAGTAGTACAATGCTCGTGCAGAAATATTACTAGGTTATTTTCATCTTTTAACTGATAACCGAACCGGAACGGAACGGTAACAAATCACACCGAAGCCTGCGTAGCTTTCGGAACTACCTTACCAGCCTCCTGATTTAGCGCAGCTTTCACATCGCCACTAAAACCGGCTACCCCCTGAAACTGTGCTTGTGCTGCTTGTGGTGGTGGGGCCGCCATTACTCCTCCCTGCGCAGTGTAGTACACCTGTCTTCCAACTCCATTATCATACGCCACCTGCGCGTATCCCGGGTTATCCATCATCCCTGTAGTCGCGGGTCGAACCATCCCGTACCCATCCGAATAGGCCGCCACCTTAGGAGGACCCTGAGGCGGCAGGGTCGGCGGAGCTGCTGCCACGGATGGTACAGCAGACGGCACCACATTGTACATCTGCTGCTCTCTGTAAACCTCCGGCGGCATCCTCTGTACGGTATAGTAACCCTGAGTATTGGGTCCACCCATGGGTCTTACCATTGGAGCGTGATATGCACCTGCCGGAGCTGGGATCATGTACACTGGCTGATCAGTCCCTAAACTACTCGTGGGAAAGACCCCACCAGAGACTGGCTTTTCCTGCCAGTATCCTGTAGCCGGCACGCCAACAGTACCCTGAACAGTAACCTGGGTGATCTTCTCTGGAACCTTCTGAACGTAATACTCACCGCCAGCACCGACGGGAAATCCTCCGGCGAGATTATCGTCGCTCTTCCTCCTGTACATACCTTGCTGTTCTTCAATTCTTAGCCTCTGAAGATCCTGAATATGCTTCTGGATCGGATCCGAAGCGGTCATCCTATCATCCAAACCCGGAACCGGAATATCATGATCATGCAGGGTAGGATCAGCAGCCGGATCTCTAAATTTCCCAGTCATCACAGGCGGCAGCTGCTGCTGCTGCTGCGGTGGCGGAGGAACCATTCCCTTCTCGAAGCCGAACAAGAAATCTACATTTCCCCCCTGGGGTGGAGGTGGCGCTACCGCGGAGGGGGGAGGAGAAGTATGAATTGGCCCAGAATTCAAAGCCTCTACAAACCTCTCCTTCTCGGACTTGATCACCTCATCAGAACCAAAACTCCTAGCACTGACCACCTGCGGAGGAGGCTGCTGCGAGGGATTCGCAGGGAAGAGGAACAACCTCAGCCTGGCGGGCTTAGGGGACGCCCTGTAAAGCCGATCGTACTCGTGCATCATGTGTTCAAGGTCGTCATCTCTCGTAACTGATATCAAAGCATCGAGATCTTCCCCAGGCAACTGATACTTGAACGAAACGCTTTCACCATCAGAGAGAGCCGATAGCTTAGATATAAGTGACGAGAACTTGATGTTACGATCAACAGCTAAGATCTTAGTCTCGCCCCCTATGTAAGACAGCAGATTATCATGCGGGCGAGGGTGGATTTTTCCGCCATAGCTGCACATGAATTTGACCTTATAGTTCGCGGATGGGTTCTGAGAGTCCTCCCACGGGGTTGGGTTCTCAAATTCAATTTCTCGAGAGCGCGGAGAAGAGTCGCCGGAGTCTGGATACGAAGGTGGATACGAGTAGTTCTCCATGGCCGGAGGAGGAACCCAGCAGGGGACGAGGAGGAAGGAGCTTTTTTTAAGATGGAAGAAGATTTCGCGTTTGTAATTTGTTCGTGAGTCCAAGCATATTACTTACGAGTGAGAGAAGTGTGTGAGAAGAAAGAGGTTGGAAACGAGGACTTTAACTTGGCTTGACGAGGGAAAGATAGCACAACCAAGATGTAGAACTGTGTTTGTGTGCAACCAGCACTGTTGTTGATGAGGTGGCGGGAGCGCAGGCCGTTGGTGGTCGTAGTGAGGGAGGGAGGCCGGGTGAGCTTAGAAATGATTTGGGGGATCATCTGTGAGGCATGGAAAGAAGCGTGGGGGCTATATGTCATGAGTGTTGACTCTGAACTCGTATTGGGCAAAGAACAGTGCAAACTTGCGGTTGCCATTTGGACTCTCTTTTAACGGTGGAGTAATATTTGCGATTTCGTTAATTTTGTTCTCATCCACTTACCACCACCACCACCACCACCCCCCAATAAAATTTTGTTCTCTTCTAATAATGAGGCTTTGCCCTGTGGCAGTCAATATCTAATTCATTTGTGAGTCCTTTTCCAAATTAATGACGGTAAAAAAGAAACTTAAACAGTCTAATGATAGCTGGACAGTAAAAATATGAAGTGTAGGTGAATCTTTCTTCAGAATGTCGACGAGAAAAGGGCATTGGAACCCTACGTATAGTTTTATTCGTTAAAAGTTGGTTATTTTTAAATTTATTTTGAAAATAATATATTTATTTTAAAAAATATTTTGAATAGTAATTAAAAATAAAATAGTCTTTTAAACTTTAATTCATATAAAATGATGTATTTATCTGGCATTTTCATTTACTGCAATTTTTGTTTCTGTGTGTTGAAAATCTCTAAAAGACTCTTAACAAATAAAATCTTAAAAGTTTTTTAAAGGGGAAAAATCCTTAAAATCTTTAATTTAGTTATAAATTTCCTTCCCCAGAAAAGAAAAATTTTCATCATTTAAAAGCAATTCTAACAAGAAATGCGCACCTTTTATCTCCAATAATAACATTAGTTGGTTAGTGGTGAACACATACAGAGTGGATGATCAAAAAACTCTCTCTGTAGTGGAAGGAGTTGGCATCTTTTGGCTGACCTTTCTGAGTCCTCCTTGCATTTCTACTTCTTTATAGATAAAAAGTACTAAGATTTGTTAGTGGTAGAAGAGACTTTTGGTATGCAACTTGATTGACCTCTGAATTGAGGCATGATATGCAAAATGATTTTCACTCTAAAAACTCCCAAATCCACCATGATTTTTTTTTTTGGAGAAAGATTTTGTTTTACTTTCCAGAGCCCTCTTTGATTTGATTTGAAATTTTATTTTTTATGTTTTATAAAAATAAATAAATTTTAATAAAAATCCAGTCCAAAAATACCCAAAGTCCTAGCTTTACCACGGGCCGAGGAAGCGAGTGCCAAGGGATTAATGCCTCAGAAGTTGGGATGGTGGTGATGCCTTCGTCTACAGAACTTAACATGATTGTTTAGTACCATGATTTATGCCAATTAGTCAAGAAGATAAATTGATAGTTGAATGGCGTGTCCAGAGGGGATGCAAAGGTCCTAATATTGGAAAACCCAATCATTGCGAATCAAAGACTTCCTTATAGCTCCCAAATTCAATGGATTTTCACTGGATTTACAGTTTAACGACAAGACTAATCAGTGTATCAATTCGATTCCTATTTTCTGATAGCCGATTGGTTATAACAATTGATTTTTTCTTTTAATTAGATCTATGATGGATGGAAGTTTTTTTTTTTCTTTTTTCCTTCCTTGAGGAAATGGTGAATCGAATATTTTTTATTCTTTTAATTTTATTACCACCTTATCATTTATATCAACTATAACTAGAAAGGAAAAAAAATCTTATTTATTTGTTTATTCATTTATGGTTTAAAAAAAGAACTTACATATGAAAGAAAATGGCTTCGTTAAGAACTTGCGTAAGGCTGCTTAGTGGTGATTAAGAAAGCTCATTATTTAGTTTAAACTGAAAAATATTTATTTATTTAATTCTTTTATAAAAAAAAATGTATAATTTAATTCAATTTTTTCCTTTGCGGAATTCATGTTCTTCTCTCGCTCCGTTGCTGCTCCATCTAACCATTTTAGTCCGCTGCATTGCACGTGATTTATATTCCACCGACACGGCCTTAATGATTGAATTACAACAAAGAGCTATTCAATTAAGTATACTTTTAACTCCCGATCCTCGAAATACTAGTTTAATTAACTACTTTTACATAAATTAAAATTTTACTAAATTTATAACATTTAAAATAAAAAAGATTTAAGTATTTTTTTAACTTTAAATATAATTTATTAATTAAAGTATTTAGTATTTGGAATATACCATAGTTAAAATAGATAAAAATAAAAAATTTTCATTAAATTTTTTATATTTAAATTAAGTTTTGTTATGAAATAAATATATATTCTTTACTTTAAATCTTACTTATTTTATTATAAATAATTTATTTTTGAAATTTAAAATAGAAAATTTCAAAAATAAATATTATTTAATCTTACCATATAAAAGGAATAGAGATTATGAGATAAATAAAAAAGATAAATATATTTAATATTTAAAAAACGGAGTGATTAAAAGCAAAATATTAGTCTTAATAGCCTTTAATCATACAAGTGCAAGTTGCAAAAGAAAACTGCTTCTTTAGACTGTGAGAGATATTTTCTGCGCAAGTGGCCTGATAGGTTTACCGAAATTTTGGTAAGACCAGCAAAAGTTTCTGCAGGAGTTGGCACGTTATCCTAAGCTGGAAAGGCCATATTTTAGGAGAACCTAAAGAATTCATAAAAGCAGCTGGAGAAAGATGGACCGTGGATTTCAGGTTTCTTCCCTGGGAACAATCTTTACGGTCCTTCAAAGTCAGAACTGGAATGAATTAATTGACCACTCTTCCTTTGGAGAAACGATCAAAATCAATACTAGTAGAATTCTACCTGGAATTTTACGAATTAGGGAATAGCATAGTATTTATTCATCCCGACATTCACAAGGAAAGCAGCGAAACGCTTATTGTTAGAATAGCAGTAGACACCATTCTCGGCGAAGTTACCTCCGAGAAGCAGAAGCAGAAAGGGCTGAACATGCTTTGGTATAATTGGATAAAATTTTATAAAAATTAAAAGTTATTTATAAAAATAAATATAATTTTATATTTAAAATTTAAAATTTAATTTTAAAATTAAATCTCATCCAAATTTACCTTTAATTATCAAATCTCCACTCCACGTTCTCCCATGCCTCTTAATTTCCACCCTTCCCAACCAACTCCGCATCCGTGTTTCTTTCTTTAACAATATCAGTCTCAAGTCAACGCATAAACATACTCCATTAGAAAACTTGTGATTGAATATTATTCCATGCTTGTTCTGTTTTAAAATATAAAAAGTCTATTAATTCTTTTTTTCATAAAATAAAAAAATAAAAAAATTTATTATATTATTTACTCATTCTACAAAAATAATAAAGAATGATTAAATTGGATTTATAGTGAATGTAATTTTTAAAAATTTATATTTTAAAAAAGTTACGCAGCGGGCCTTCAATGCTCCTTTATAGGCGTCCTCTTTTGGACTTCAGCCTCCCTTTGACTATCGTTGATCAGAGTGACTGAGCCCAACTACAAGGGATTTGCTTATTAAGGAATTTGGGCGTAGACTCTCTGGATTCTCTCAGAATTCTGCTACGTTTGGGCCTCATGGTTGGACATATTCTGGAATGGTCCAAGCTGGCTGGCCTTTTTGAGGATCCCTCTTGCCGGTAGATAAGTGCAAATTAAAGCAAGATGGAGTAGATATTATCCTCACTTCCTTATCATTTCAAAATATAATAATAAGATTAGATAAGATTTGATTTTAAAAATAATATTAGATTAAAATTTAATTAAAATTATTTTTTATTTTTTATTTTAAAATTTAATTATTTTAAATAAATAATTTATTTTATAATTTTTAATATAATCAAACTTAAAAAATTAATCTAAAATTTTAAAATTTTTATTTTAAATTTTATAATAATTAAATTATTTATAAGTAAAAATATGATATTATTTTGAAATTCGAAATAAGAAACTATCAAAAACACAACTTTTCTCCCAAAAGAGGGGAAAAGAAAAAAGCATTACGAGTCAACCGGAGCAGGGCCCTGGGTGGGAAACCCAGCAAAATTAATCAAGACGACGCCGAGTGTTTGTATGATGAAATCGACATGCAGAACATGTCAAAATTTCTATTGTCTAAATATCTCTACCATAAACAGAAAACTAATAGCAGGACCATTTGAGCTCCACCGATCTTTTCCGTTTGCAACTCCGTCCCAAACTCCGGAGACAGAGCATTTCGCTGAATTCAAAGCTATGTGAGGAGAATTTCAAAACTCCGAGACTTGCAATTTCGCAGAAGTAATTGATTCTGAATTACGTTTGAATTGATTTTTTTGTGCATTGGAAAAGGATGGGGAAGAAGCGAGTGATGTTGCCGGTGAGCGAAGTTGACTTGACGGCGGTGAAATATCAGTATGAAAAAATTCAAGGTCTCTTCTTCTTACTGTTTTTGTTTCTGTTTCATTGAATTCAATTTTAGTTTCTGATAATTTTGCATGTGTTTGAACTCAATGCAGCTCCGCATTTGACTGGATTTTCGCTCAAGTTATTCGTGAAGCTACTTGAAGCACCAGTTCTTGGTTCGTTGATTATTTCTCATATGAAGAACGAGAACAGAATGGTTGAGGTTTGTAATTTCATGTTGACCATTTCCAATTTCGAGCTTCGGTGCTTCTATAGTCCTAGATTTTGTACTTGTCTACATAATCATAACCATTGGAATTCGGATAGTATGATTATCTGTGTCTATCAATTGATTTATGTTTTTTTTTACCCGAAATGATTGGCAGATGTTGAAAAATACTGCTATACCTGAGGCTCCCATGTTTAAACCTGAGTTTCCTTCGCAAGGTGCATTCTTACAGTCTTTATGATTTTCTATTTGGCAGTAACTATTTGGGAATTGAAGCATCATAATTCGTTGGTCTTTATGGAGAAAATTTAGCTCTTTGTCGCAGTGTCTTCCTTCCTTTTGGGGTGCAAGCCCTATTAAACGTCTCGTATTGCTTGAAATTGCCAATTTTCTACTCTGCTGCAAGCAGTGTAAGAGCATAGCGTGAAAAAGAAAATAAGCAATGTTATTACCAGCTATCCATTTCCCAGATAGATGGAGTACACAGTACAACGGGCTTATCACTGAAACAGAGTTCACTTATGGATAATGGTTGACCAATCTTCTCCAGTCACCTGGCATCCATTTTATGAAACTTAGGGTTTAAACTGTCATCCTTGAATTGCCCTCTTGCTTTGCATTTTTTTCCCCAGCAAATTTAGTCAAAGTCTTTTAGATTGATGATCCCATAATCATTTCTTGTAAGAAAGAGTTATCTCATAAACCTGAGCCAGACATTAGTTTTATAGTTATATTGAAGTCAATGATCTTATATGTTTGATACTAATCAAGAGAGTTTGACTTTTGAACTTAGAACCGGAATCTGGCGTTGTTTTTCTGGAAGAAGATGAAAAACCCGAAGAAAGGGTTGAATTAGCATTAAAATGTCTTCCAAAGTATGATCCTGCTGTGACTTGGACTGCTGATTCTAGTACATCTTTCCATTACTGGAAGATTCGCGATTATGCATACGCCTATAGATCTAAGCTTACCACCCCATCTATTGTAAGTCAGTTTCAGTTGTGATATTTCTGTGCTTGTATCTAAAGACTTTATGCAACGTAATTAATGCTTTATGGTTTTGTTTTCTAGGTTGCCGAACGCTTCATTGCAGCCATGGAAGAGTTTTGTGGTAAGAAGCCGTCCGTGCCATTACTAATTTCTTATGACCCTGAAGAAGTGAGAAAGCAAGCTGCAGCTTCAACACAAAGGTTTGAGGAAGGTATTGATAAACTACAATCTTACTTTCATTATAATTTAGAAAGTGTACCATGGAGCATCGGTGAAACCTGAAACAAGAAATCGCTATCTAGTTAAGTTATATGGCGGGTATGTTTATTGTGCTCATTGTAACTCCAGATTAATCCCTTCTTCATTGCTTGTGCAGGAAAGCCGCTTTCAATATTGGATGGAACTTTTATGGCTATTAAGGATGATATTGATTGCTATCCTTATCCCTCAAATGGTATGCACTTAATTATCACACAACTGATGTTATTTGATCAACTTGCAACTTACTTGGTGCTACATTACAAAAAGGTGGAACAACATGGTTTCATGAGGTGCGAGAGGTAAAAAAGGATGCCATTTCGGTCTCAAGATTGCGCAGCTGAGGAGTGATCTTAGTTGGAAAAGCCAATATGCATGAATTTGGGATGGGGACAACTGGAAATAATCCAAATCATGGGTAAGTTTTGGAAGCTTCTGAAGTCTTAAGTGATAAACAAGGGATCATTAGCACATGGGATTTATGTTTTAGGAAATTAGAAATTTGCTTAGGTTTGCTAGTATATCTATGAAGAAGGGTCCTGGTGAATGGAAAATGATGTGGTTTTCTGTTGGTTCGTTCAGCAAGGAAACACAACTCTGTTGATATGATAATTCTTGGATTAATCTAGAAGACTTCTGCTGCTGGTTCCTATGTTTTCTTTGTTTCTTTATTTATTAATCTTTGGGTGAGGGAATTTCTAAGTTCCTTATTCTACTTTTAACATGATGCACCTAGTAAAAGGATCTTCCATGTAATACAGGACTGCAAGAAATCCACATGATCCAGATAGGTATACAGGGGGATCCTCATCAGGACCGGCAGCAATTGTTGCTTCTGGACTGTGTTCAGCAGCATTAGGAACAGATGGTGGAGGTTGTAAAATAGGAACTTATTAGGCCTGTGATTGATTTTCATTGTCTTTTGCGATCTGGAGCTAATATTTCTTGGTTAACAAAGGCAGGTTCAGTTCGTATTCCTTCTTCCCTTTGTGGTGTGGTTGGCTTGAAAACCACATATGGACGAACTGATATGCAAGGGTAAAACCATTTCCATGTGATTATTTCCACTTCTTTTGCCCTATCCCCCGTCGGTGTTCAGTTGACTTCTGGTTTAGACCATGGGTCAAATCCATGGGGTAACCTATGTTATTTTTTTTGAACCGATAAAGGTTGCTTTGCCACTGGATTTTATAGTAATTCATGCTTCACAAGAATCTTATTGTTCTTTAAACATTTTTGTAAGAATTTTCTTTTATTTCCAGTCATCAACTCCAAGAAACATTGAAGATTCTGTTGTGTCATTCCATTGCCTTGAACTCTGATGTTTTAACAAAATAGGCGTCTCCAGTATAAAATCTCATCTGAATTTGGATGCTTCAGAAATCTGAATAAATTTGTTTCCTTTCCAAGTTTCAGATTTCTACATTGCTTAATTGTGGAATTCTCCAAACATATCAATCTATTGAAAATCTGAAAATAATCATTTCTTTTTTTGGTAGATAGTCATTTCATTTTGGGCCATACTCACTTTCTAATGCACATAATTTCTATTTCAGGGCATTATGTGATGCGGGGACTGTGGAGATCATTGGACCTATTGCATCCACAGTTGAGGATACCATACTTGTGTAAGTGCTTATTGTGTTATAAGTCCGACGTACAATGTTGCTATTCTTTCATTTTGCGTGTTATTTTAGGGTAGTAAAACATGAAGTAGCGTACATCTCAATTTTTGTATTCTTTCTCATTTGTGACTTTTGAAGTTCTTATGGGTAAACAAAGCCTAAATCTATCAAGAGGAAGTGAAAGAAGCACTATAATCCTTGAGAGGAATGAATAGATAAGATTTTCATCTGACAAGTCATTTATGCCGTGAGTCAATTTGTGGATTAAATCTGAGGTAATACCTGGCTGCATTCGACTAAATGCCAGAATTCTTACCAATTTAGAATGTCGACATGGAACTAATTGGGAATGGCTGATTCAATTCAGCAGGACCTTTATCTAGTCGATGTTAAACTGTTTCCTCAGTGTGTGCGCGTGTGTATACATATATGTTTTCTAAAATGCGAATTGAAGTCTTTGCTACATTAAAGTAATAACTTCATGCAGGAGCTGATATTTCATGATCTTTGATGGCTTTTCAGGTATTCAGCAATCTTAGGATCCTCTCCTGCTAATCAAATTGCTTTGAAACCGGTAACCGGACATAATGTCTATCTTTCCCTAATTCATGCATATTCCAATGTGCTTGAAACAAGTATTTCTACAATGGAAAAAAATTTCAATCTTATTATTCACAATGTAAAGTTGAAGCAAAGTCAAGCAATTGCAGAATAAGTAAGCACGCAAAACTTTTGGTTTTGGTTTCCTGGAAAGCGGCAATTTACCTCCCGGTATTCACAGTTAAGAGGGAAAAAGAGGCATTCTTAATATTTAGATCTCTTTCTCCGTACTGCAAGTTTCACAATAGCAGTTGCAGGAATAGTAGGAAACTCTCTTTAATCTACCCAAGGGCAAGCAAAAGATTGGAAAGCATATTTATCATTCAATGAATGACTGATAAAAGATCCACTCATATTAATCTAATCAGGTATGTTACTTTGTAGTTGTGCATAAACAAAACATTGCAAATTTATGCTTTTTGTGGTAATTGCATTGAGTATTGTCCCAAAAATTGTTTATCAATGACTGAAGCATACGGATTTCATCTTTAAATGAGATATGCCCCAAATTAAACAAAGGAAACTAGTTAATTTCAGATCTCTTCTTCTGAAGCGCGTCCCATTTGTTCTGCCGCAACAATCCAATTAGTTCTCATATATATATGACATACCTTTTAAATGAATTTTCGACATCCATTTCATTTTAAGTTAAAATGAACAATTCTTTTGGTTGCTACTTCATCTTGCAGATTCTTGTTGAGGAATATACTAAACTGTAGCATTTAATGGTACTAGAAATGAATATTGTGACAGTGTAGATTAATATTTCTAGAAGAAGTTGTTTTGGAAAGAGTAAAGGGTACCTTTAACTTCCATCAGTTTGCTTCTGGTTGGCTTCTCCTTACTTCCTATCCATGCTAGATGATCTAGTTATTCAAAAGATAGAATCATGAGAGCTTCCCAAAAATTAGAGAACTTCTCTTTCGCCATTTATGTATTCTAGTATCTATATATACATTACTTTCCTGATATTTTTGCAGTCAGTTCCTTGTTTACCAAATTTGTCTTCAAATGACGGTTTTGATGCCATAGGATCCCTACGGTTTGGGAAATACACAGAGGTAATTGCTATCTCCCTTTTTTATATTATTTTATTCTGATCATAGAAATTTATCATGACTTTGTGGCTCTTCCATGTAGTGGTTCAATGATGTATTCTCTACCGATATCTCTAAAAAGTGCGAGCAAGTTCTTAATCTACTATCGGAAAAACATGGGTGCAGAGTAAGTTTCTCTGACATTTATAGAAACTAACATTTTTTTGCATTGCTATTGGCTTGAAAGAGATTAACATGTGTTTAAACATATTAATGCTTTGGATTCTTTCTGATCTCTTCAAGATGGTAGAGATTGCTATACCAGAACTTCATGAGATGCGCACAGCTCACATTGTGTCAATTGGCTCTGAAGTACTTTCCTCTCTCAATCCTGATTTTGAGGATGGGTATGCAATTTGAGCTTTAGGATTTTAAAAGTATTCAAATTACTTCATAAATCATGACTCCAGTGTGCTTTCTTACTGATAATTTACAAAGCAGCTTTTCCTCCTTAAGGGTTATTTTGATGGTTTAAATTCCCTTAGTTGACTTTTCATCTTTTTCTACAGGAAAGGGAAAAGTTTTTCATATGATACTCGCACGAATCTGGCACTTTTTAGATCTTTCACAGCATCAGATTATGTTTCTGCTCAGTGTCTTAGGTGAGCTTAATTTGTAAAAATCTATTCCTTTGTGTTAAGACATACTGGTTAAATTTTCTGAAACTATTTATGGCAATTATTGCTTTATTTGGTGATTGGCATGATTTTTAATAACATTAATTCATTTTTATTCTCTTTTCACTACATTGACAATGCTGTTATGTTATTCCTGGATTCGGATGCTAAATATACTTTGTTCTTGGACAAACCTCAAAATTTTAGCATCCCAGTCACCCTGTTAGGAGGTTCTTTATCTATGATCTGGATTTGCTAGTAGTTCTAAGGGTGACCTTTTGGAGTTTCAAGTTAATTCTCACATTTTTTTTCTTTTCTAATCCAATAAATTGGTTTCATCTCGGATCTGGCGTATCTTCTGACTATTGTTTAACGATTACCTCATGAAGGTAAGTAAAATCGTCCGTCATTACAAAATGCAGCAGTGATGGAATTGTTATCACATCTCAACTATATTACTGCCATCACTATCTTCCCTACCCACCTCCCAACACCTCCATATTGCTTCATGTCATTTTGTAGTAAAATGCAGCTTGGATTGAGATGCATCTTGTCTGGCATGAACTGTTCTTGATACAAAGTAGGCCTTACTTTCCATAGATGAATAGTAATGCCGCTACTAGTTTTATTAAATTGCATCAGGTATCTCAGTGTTCATCTTGTTTATTGCACATGCAGACGGAGAATAATGCACTACCATATGGAAATCTTTAAGAAGGTGGATGTCATTGTGTCCCCTACAACAGGGTATGCATGAGAGTATTCTTGCATATGAATATGATGTGAATTTTGTTCTATCGCAACTAATATTTGTTTCCAGCTTAATATGCTCGATGGATATTTATTTGATAACCTCCACTGCTACTTGGTGGCAGAATTAGAGGAATTATATTCATTTACATTTTCAAATTATGGTGAGGCGTAAAAGTTTCTCTGCAGTTTGTGGTCTCACATGCCGTAAGTGGCTTTCTTACTGGTAGGACGCTAAAGGGCATTTGATGTTCTTAATATTGAGATATCATATTCCTGGACTATGAGTTACGTGCATGAAACATGCTGCAGAATTTTTTACCACTGTTCTCTCATGCTATAGAATTCTTTACCACTGTTCTCTCTCTCTCTCTCTCTCTCTCTCTCTCTCAGTAACTCTACTCTCTTTTTCACTTCTCCATGAGTGTCATTTCAAATAGTGTGGTCTGCTGGAACCCCCTTGATTCAACATTTTATTCACTGCCATGAAGGGAAATCCTGTAGAAATTAACTCTTACTAAAGTATGCCACCTTGCTTTTCCAGCATGACAGCACCTTTGATACCTCCAAGTGCCCTTAAATCTGGAGAGACAGATCTGCAAGTCTCTGGTAAGTGATTATCATTTGTCATTATTTCAAACCAAATCTTTTCACCTGATATCTTCTTAGGCTTTTCAACTTGTTCCATTACTATTATAGCAAGTAATACTTTGTTTGTACCATGTTTCTTACTCAAAGTTATCTTGATTTTGCTAATTATTCTGTTATTTTCGAAGATGGCTATTGTCTTTTGCTAGAAATGCACCTGGAATATACTTGGTGTTTGAACCTGAAAGTAACTAGTTCTCAATTGATTTTGTTAGGGCTGCTTGTGTTCATAATTCTGCATTATCTTCACATTTTTACACACACAGAAACACAGAGAGAGAAAAAAAAGAAAAAGAAAAACCCATTTAGAGCATGCTTTGTGGTCAAATTACAAATATCGAGCAAGGAAAAATTTAGAAACCAGTTTGGTATAATGGGATTGCCTTCTTTATGGGGCCATAATTTTGGCCTGCTGGATATATGACCACCCTCAATAATGTGGCAGAGTGAAAATATTGTATCATAGATTGTATCTTCTTCTCCATACGTTTTTGATAGTAACTTCAATTCTCTGGCAGATGCAGGACATTTGAAAAGTAAGAAATTCAGTATTATGGTATTGTACTATAGGGTTTAACCCTGTGATGATGTTTAAATGAGTCAATTAGACAAGTTCATCTGTTTCATCATTACTGGTAAAAATTGTTTGTATCAGGAAGGGCTTCCAGTGTTCTTTTGCCTCCCTGAAAGAATAGGTTTTTTTTTTTTTTTGTATTTTGTTTTTTTCTTTTTGGATGGGCTTCAAGTTAGTATAAACATTTGGAGTTCTTTTGGGTGTGGAAATGTAGACATTATGAGATAAATATGTTCCAAGAAAAATGCAATGGCGTTTGTACCTTCGAATTTAAATTACCAATGCGTGTGTTCTTTTCTCAGGATATCTCATGCGATTTGTTGTGGCTGCAAATCTGCTAGGATTGCCTGCAATTTCTGTACCTGTAAGTTGTTAGATCTTTTCGTTTGAGCTATAAGGAAAAATTGCAGAAGCAGCATCCTCATTTTTGCCTCCTTAATATCCAATAAAATCTGACTTTCTCTTTTCATAATTCGGTAGACGCAGCCTTTAACTTAATACTAGCATGATTTTGCACTTTGATGGGCTAACATTCGGTCCATGCTTGCTTGCTTATGAAACGTATAATACCAGGTGGGCTATGATAAGCAAGGACTACCCATTGGATTACAACTTCTCGGCCGTCCCTGGGGTGAAGCCTCAATTTTACGTTTAGCTGCTGCTATATAGGTATTGCCTCGCTGATATCGAAATAAAGGGGGATTATGGTTTCTGAACTTGTAAATTTCTTCCCCGGGAATACATCTGAAATTGTTAAATTTTCCTTAAAAGTGCTAACCGCTCTTCTTTATTTAGGAGCTTTGTCCGGACCCTAAGAAGAAACCAGTGCAATTTTATGACATGTTGAAAGGGAAATAAGAAATCACGGTTCCAGAAGAGCTTGAAACTTCCGAGTCCTAAAATGCTGGGAAGACCATTTCATGCCTGAGCAGTAGAAATTCGTTGCCAAAAGCTGTTGGCTTTTATCTTTCTTGCAAAACAAAGTGGTTTAAGAGTAGTTTTATCTAGTAGGCTACTATTGCACATTTGCACTGGCTCATATGCCGATAGAAGAAATATATATAGCTAAATTGTCAGCTCGTACATGGTGTCTGACTACTGACCCATAAATAAGATACTCAGTTATCAAAATAAAGTTAATCATATTTTAGGAGTTGAATTTCATTACTTTGATAAATAATGAACGTCCTACAACCTGAATATTGGCTGAAAAATGCATTGACAGTAGCTAAATTTGCTAGCCTTTTCCCGTTACCCATCAATCTCCCGGCCCAAGAAGGTACCACATAATACACAAGTAATAAATAGTGCTAGAGACAACCTAAGTAGAAAAGGGTGTGGTAGTCTTGTTCTAGAAGGATCAACGAGTAGAATTGGCTGGTCCGAGAAACAAATCATAATATGATCTATTTGCTAAGAAATCACAAGAAAGAGACATAGGAAAACAATTGCCAAATTTATTCACAGAGAAAACGACGCAAATTTAAGTAGATCTTTCAAAAGGTAAGAAAATGGGTTGCTGAAATTTGTCTCAATTGAACGTTCCTTGGGACTGCGCTGTGGCAATAACAAGTTGTCAATAAGCAAGAATCTCGTCCAATTGTACCAACATCTGATTTCAAACAATTCAGAATTCGAAATGACCATACCAAAAATATTGATTTAAGATTATAAGGTTAGATAGCAGATGCAAAAAAATCAGTAAGCTACCACTTTGCTCTCATAACAAATTCAGAAGTAGAGCCACTACCAGAAAACATTAAGCTCGCATCTGAAGCATCCCGTAATTTGTAACGAACGATTTTTGCTAAGAGGCAGACCCACCGTTTTCTAGGTCCTTTTCATCAGCAATGTCACTGGATGAATCTGTCCCAGAAGGAATCCTTCCCAGATCGTCTGTTGCCGAGAAATCTGACCCTATCATGCTGGCCAATAATGAAGGGTCATATAAATCAATAAGGGGAAAAAATCATGAAGGATCATAGGCCACGATCTGCAACTTTACCTTCTATCCACAATGACCATCGACCGAAGCTCACAGTTGGCAAATCTGCACCAAGTGAACCAGAGTTTACTTCCCTTTTAACTCTACACAAATGAAACACTATGCTGAGTGTTTTTATTGGACTATTAGAGTGTAGTCGACCGTTTCATTTTCAAAATTCAGCAATAAGATGATTTCTTTAATAAAAGAACATGTAATATTCAAGTATAATGTAGTCTGTCCAAATGATCCTACATTTTTTTTTTAAAGGACCCTAACCATCCTGCTTAAAGTTCATAGTTTATTGTATTATCCAAATGGAATTTGACCTCTGTGAAAACTTACGATTTTGAGATTTCCTTTTTCACCAGAGGGTGACATTCAGTGCCAAATGCCCTAAGTGTGTGAGACAAGAATCCTCTATGAGTCACAACAGCTATCTCCTTCTCTTTCCGTGTCCATAACCTGCATAAACAGCAGGATTTTTGTTGAGAAGAATGATTCTCAGGTGCATGCATTATTGGAACAATGACCTACCTGCAATTGGAACCTACATTTTTATATGCTAAGATAAACTAATTTTATATATAAATTTACATGTTAATTTCCCCGCATATACGTAAGTTCTCACAGGAATGCGAAAGAAAAGAGTCTTGCTTGTGTATCTCATAAAATAAATATTAAGAAGGCAATTGTTGCAGGTACTAAGTACCAGGATGGCAGGAAGACGAAAGCCTAAACCTAAAATTTTCTTTACTTCTGCCTGTTTCATGAGCATGGATTGGCCCATCAAGACATGAATTACCATTGTCAATGTGCAAACAGATGCATATATCAGTGGCAACAGACTTATCATTCTAGTTCAATAACAACAAAGTAATTCACCATTTCATGAGGTTCATTCCTCTAGCAGCAACTTCCTCCTTTGTCTCCCTGACATCTGCTTTCCACATTGTGTCCTCATCACTTTCTATCTAATCATAAATAAAGAATTCAATGGGTTCTAAGGAACAATTTATTTCCAAATTATTTCATCAGTGTAGGTTGTAGCCGTAAGCACATTTTTTAACCATCTGAAAAATTGGTCATAGATGTTTGGAAACTTGCCAATGAAAAATCAATTGCAGGAAACAGGCATTGATACTCGCTGATGCTTCTCCTCCTATCACATGGATGAACACCCTGCAATCACAGTATAAATGAAAGAAACGTCAGGATAAAAACAAAAAGTATGTAAACGGATAATGGCTGCAGAAAGAGTGTAGGTTCTTCAAGTCTTATGTCACTTTTAAGAATCAGCATGCATTTGAAAAAATTCTAGGGAAATAATAAATATTGTTTTTGAAAACATATTTACAAATTGTAGATACACAGTTCTTCATGTGACCTACCAAGTGCTCTCGACAAAGTTCTAAAGCTACAATAGGTGGGCAATTAAGACTTGAAACTGCAGGACGGTTACTATTTCCTGCATTTGCCACCATCAATGGTAATATATCCATCTGTTCTGTGTAGCCATCACCACCAAAGACACCAACAGCTGTTTGCAGAGTCCTGTAGTATAATCACAGTATCATTAGAAACCGGGATGTAAAATGGAAGTTTAGAGAAATATGCTTTAGTTAATTAGATCAAAGCCATGTGAAGTGTCTTTACGCAATTCAACTGCAGTGAATACAACATTTCATTTATGCTATTGGAAATGAGAAAGCAGGGTAGATCCAACGCCAAAATTACTAAACTCAACTAACAATGGTTGTTTATGGTAGATATCTAACAATGCCAACCCTACCCCCTGAAAAGAAAAGAAAGAAATGAATGAGAAATCTAAATATAGATGGTATAAAAGAGTGGTACCTGGGAACTAAACAGTCAAAAGTTAAGAACATTATGCAGCATGTTGCATACTTGGATATGATAAATGGTTGATTTTGTTTCCTCACTGCAGAGGGCGTCTGAGGTGTTCAAGAAAACTCATATTTGTGATATTAAAAAGAAACATCAAAACCAGGCTGGGGTATTGCAAGATTAAGAGGCTAATGTGCAAGCATAATTACATGAGGCACAGAAAATATACCAAAAGTGATGGAATAGATACCTCATCAAAGGAGATGTTACAACCAAATCAATCTTCTTGAAAAGACCACTTGAATGTACATGCTTGCGCAAATTATCAACCTTGATAAGAGAGCTAAAACATTGTCATGACATAGTATTTCCATTTAGAATGTTCTTCTAGATTACGAAGTACAATAAGTAGAAGAGGTTCATCTAGCAAAACATCTTAGTTGTTTCCTCACCTGTTGCCAACCAAGTTGAGTGACGTGTGCGTCAAAATATTCAGGAGACATGTATGCTTTATAATTTTTATCCCCTTCAATGTTATGAATTCCTTGGGCATGCCTAACCTGGAGGTATAATTTAACAATGTTACAAAGCATGAGAAAAGGCAATGCATATGCATTTAGAAATAGCAATGTTAGACCCCAGGAGCATCAAAATATCATTATTATCTAGATAGAAGTTTAGCACCTACCAGGTGAATTGTTTTGCAGCGATGCAGAGGATACAGACCAGGAATTTCACTGCCATCCATGTTTGCAACTATATCCAACATTATCATGGAAAGAAAGACTTAGATGTAAGATAGAGACTTCATAAATTAAGAAAAGTGTTCAACCAAAAACTGTAAGGGGACAGCATATGATCTTAATTCGACCAGAAACTTTCCATCTTCAAAATAAGAAAATTATTCCATAGATTCTGTGGGTTTTCTAAACGTGTATTTTATTTGATCACCTTCCCTCCATACAAAGAATGAAACACACATAAAAAGCATGCTAACCATGTTATTTTTTCCTCCTCGCAGTAATATAGAAAATTCCTTGAATTAGTAATCCGCAGTTGTTTCATTCCATGCTTTTGCAAAAAGTCTGTTCTTTGCATTATACATTATCTGACAACTGATAACAGAAGTTTGGAATAAATAAAAACATTAAATCTTCGACAATTTTCTCCAGTCTAAGTAATTTCAATTGTTCTAATGTCGGTAGTTAACTGTATCCTCAGCCCTACCAAATTACGAGATGGTTCTCATCTTAATTTATTCCGTGGCAAGCTCAAATCCTCTCCGTCCATCCTTCTTTTGGCATCATAGAAATATCAACCTCCAAATCGCATAATGTCATAAATACGCAGTCAAATAGACAATGAACCACGTACAATTGGTCAACGAATGTATCCGAAACAAAGCAAAGAGAAGAAGACAGCCACCTTGCGATTTGGTCAGTAGGAAGAAATTAAGAATACAAACTGGAAAGTAGAGAGTTGTGCTCAAAGTTCAGCTGCGTAAACTTGTAACATTTCACTTACCGCAGCGAAGAGGCGAGTCAGAAAGTGAATGTGATGCCGCCGAAGATCGGCTTCGGAGACGGAATCCGAATCTCAACGATGAGGAAGATCGAAACGAATAAAGAGAGATCAATAATGGTGATTTTGCAGCGTTTACTCCACCAATGGTGGCGCTGCTGATAGCGTTGGCGACGGTTGTAGTCATACGAAAATCCACTTGTCTAATCACCATCCACTTCTTAAACTGTAGTGAATTTATTTTCTTTTCGTAACACAAGCAGTAATTACACTTGTCCTTTTCGATTGTTCTTTATTTTTTCTTTTGCTTGTATAAGATAATTGACGATTAAAGAGTACTTTTAAATAACTAAACTATTTCATTGTCATTAAATCATAGTTAATAATATAAATTTTAATTTTGCTATCTTTAAAATAAAATTTTACCTCTTATATTTTTTATAATTTTTTCTACACGAGATAAATCTTAAAAGGTTTTAGGGAGGTAATACCCAAAAAATATGGATAAAAAATACTTTCTCTAATTCATTTTATTTGTCATTCTTATTATATTAGAACGTTTTAAAATAATTGATACTTTTTTGTAAAATAAAATATTTTGATATATTTTATACTATTAATTAACTACTAACTTCACTATATATTATTTTTATATATTTAAATTTGATATAAAATACTCTTTGATCTACATATTTCTTACTTTTTATTATACTATATTATTTTTATGATATAATTTAAATTTTTGTATAAAATTTCGTGTCTAATCAAATACTATTAAATAGAATAGGATGGAAGAAATGTGTTTAGGGAAGCATGTCATATTCCTTTTCTTCCATCTTTGGCGTGGTATTCCTCTATTCTCTTAGAGTTCATTCATTCCTTCTGTTGCACTTTGTTTACCCATATCTGATTCGAGCCCTCTCTTCGCTCTCTATTTCTTTCTTTGGCTCTCTTCGCAACCACTAATGCGCCCAATAGTTTGTGGATGGTTTTTCAGCAAAGATTGAGATGCCGCTAAGCTTCACCAAACGAAGATGTTAGGGGTTATTTGCATGGTGTCAATCATAGAATTCTCTTATGTTTGTTTTTGTTGTTTTTATTTATTATATATATTACACACTTAAGATTTTTAAAGTGTTGTTTTCTCTGTTGCCTTGTGGGTGATGAGTTTTCCCTCTCTTTACCCATCTGTGTAATTTGCTTTAGTTATTAATGAATTTACTTATAAAAAAAAGTGAAGCATGTCATACAATATTGAAAGACAGAAATAGGTTACGTTTTTTGCAATGGGGAGAAATCGATAGCCATCCACAATTCTGCTGTTGGATTTTGCCGAGGGCGGGTCTAGCCTGACTGTGGGCTTGGGGCCCAACAAAAAGAATATAGGCTTGACTGACTAAAGATGAGAACTGGACTGGAAAGTTGAATTACTTGGTGGAGGCCTGATTCTAAAAAGTTGGATAACCCAAGCAAAAAGATCTGTCTATTTGATAAAATTTATAAACCGTCGGATCAGATCCCAGATCTGATCCGACGGGTGCGGATCAGTGCTGCACGTTCTGCAAAAACCCACGTGCAGCACTGTAGAAATGCTCCCGCAAAACATCATGATCGCAAATTTTAACGCGGTCCTTTCGTCAGCTCTTTACGACGATCAGATCTCCGGGAGTGGGACATCTGCGGAGCTTTGTATAAAAAGGAGGTCAGATGAATCGAAATCCAAGGAAATAAAGAGCGTCCTCAGAGAACAGCAATGGCGTACTGGTGTGTGATACGCATATGCATAGAAGACTGAGCTTCAGAGATGGTTTGCAATGGCGTCTAAGGCGTCTCCAACAATATTCACCTGCATAGTCTTGCTAGCTTCTATTCTTCTCTTCTTCTATTCCACCTCGCTTCTCTACACTCCCTCACAACCCTCTGAAGAATCGCAAGTTACTATTTCATCCCAAGCTCTATGCAATCTCTTCAAAGGTCACTGGATCCCCGATCCTGATAGGAAGCCCATGTACAACGAGAGCTGCCCTTTTCACAGAAATGCCTGGAACTGCCTTAGGAACCAAAGGGATAACATGGGTCGGATCAATTCTTGGAGATGGGTGCCCGAAGGATGTGATCTGCACCGGGTGCACCCGGAGGCGTTTCTGGATAGAATGAGGGATAAGAATATTGGGTTTGTGGGGGACTCCTTGAATGAGAACTTTTTGGTTTCGTTTTTGTGTACTTTGAGAGTGGCTGATGCTGGTGCTAAGAAGTGGAAGAGAAAAGGGGCTTGGAGGGGGGCTTATTTTCCCAAATTTAACGTTACCGTGGCTTATCATCGTGCTGTTTTGCTATCGAAATACCAGTTAGGACACTGATTTTTTTCTTCTCCTTTCTATAAAAGAGTTCCTTTGTCTACATATCTCTCGCTTTTCTGTGTTGTCTATATGGATGGCAACGTGATAAAGAACATTGTTTGTGGGTTATATTTAACGTTGCCGTGGCTTATCATCGTGCTGTTTTGCTATCGAAATGCCAGTTAGGACCCTGATTTTTTTCTTCTCCTTTCTATAAAAGAGTTCCTTTGTCTACATATCACTCTCTTTTATGTGTTGTCTGTATAGATGGCAACGTTATAAAGAACATTGTTTATGGGTGATATTTTGTTCTGGACATTTGATAAGTTGCTTGAAGAGAGTATATTACTCTTATAGGTCAAAAGATTTTACCTTTATTTTTATTCTTTATAGCTGTGACGAAATGGATGAAATTTTGCATTTCTGCTACACGTACTTTATGGTGTACAACTATCAGTAGAATAGTAAGTGTTACCAATTGATTCCCAAGATAATTACATAGACGAACGGAGTATTTGGACACTGCCCCATGGTTTGGTTTGTTTTAAACTGCAGAGTTGATTGATCTGTTTTTTTCCATCATCTCGATTGCTACTTTATGAATCCTTTCTAATGTAATAATTTTTTAAAAAGAAAAATTAAGTTACTTCTTGCTGTTTTAAATTGGAAAGTTCTCAAATCTAGTAGTAGATTCTAAATTTATTGGCAAATCTCCATCTGAAATAGTAACTGGCCATTTGATATGACGCCATGTACTTGTTAGCTCTCTCCTTCTTGATATTCTACTATTTTGACCTCTACGTTCCATTCAACGAAAGGCTTTTTACCCTTTAACATGTACCTATTTTGATTCTTGATATGTAGGTTGTCTTTTAAGGTGTACATTTCAGTAATATTGATTTTGAAACTCATATTCCCTCTTGAATGTAGGCCATGCTTAGGATCCAGAGAATAATACTCTTCGGTTTCTGTTCGTTTCAAAAAATGCTGCACAATCACATTTTGTTTGTTGAATAAATGGCTGCACTGCTATCTAGATTATTGTAATAAAATGACCCTAATGTAAAAATCCTGTTATGAACTAACTGAGTTTGCTCAGTGTTTGGCAACTGAGAGGGATGGTTTTCCTGTTAGTGTTATATATATATATATATATATATATATATATATATATATATATATATATATATATAAATTGTGGCAGTGAATGAAATGGTTACAAGCTATATTAGTTAATTGGCAAACTGTTAAAAGAGTCTTCCAACATAAAATCTGAATTACTCAGTGCATCTCTCTGATTTTCTTCCATTTGATTTGAACCGTAAAACTGTTGTACTCCTGATATGTTTTGTTTGCTTTTTCCTTCTTTTTCAGCAGCTGGACTTTGTTGTCAATGATGGTTGAATAAAACTTACTTGTTTCTAGTTACTTGGAATTCGCTTGACCTCTAATTTGTTTTCAAGTTTAGTTTGTCTGTATTGAATATACCACCCTTACTTGCTCATTACTGATTAAACAAAGGTGGCAGCCCAAACAGTCTGATTTATCTGATCAAGATGGAGTAAAAGGAATATATCGAGTAGATGTCGATATTCCAGCAGATGATTGGGCGAGCATTGCAGATTTCTATGATGTTTTGGTTTTCAATACTGGTCACTGGTAATTTTCTGTTTCTTTATTTTCTTTTCCCCTGTAAATTAATTTAGTTATCCCCCTCAACTTATCAGTACTTGTTATCTAAGTGTCCCTGCTGTTAATATTAGGAATTTGTTAGTAGTCTCATTTCACAGGGAGTCTTCCAGACAAGAAAACCCATACTTTGTGGTTTGGGGCTACTATTCGAAAGGCTGTAATCTTTCCTGAGTAAATGCCATGTAGTGTTAATAAATGTCTGTAGATTCACTATTAGGTTTCACTTCTTCGTGCAAGATGGTGATTTCAAGGTTAAACTTGAGATGTCTAATTGTAATGTTTGTGGTATGTCTTCCCTTTAGGAATGGCAAGATGAACATTTTGATGGTCTAAGTTTACATGAATATTTTTTTGCTGTGGTCTTCAGTGTTGCTGGCTTACCTGCTGCAGGTGGGGCTATGATAAATTCCCAAAAGAAACTCCACTTGTGTTCTATGAGGCAGGGAACCCAATAAATCCTCATCTGGAGATGTTGGATGGGCTCAAAGTTGTTCTGAAGCATACAGTTGCTCACATAGAGAAACTCTTTCCCAGAAAAACATTAATATTTTGGCGGTTGCAGTCACCAAGGCACTTCTATGGTGGCGAGTGGAATCAAAATGGCAGTTGCATGTTCATTGAGCCCCTTGAAGAACTCCAGGTATAAATTAGTATATAAATCTTTTTAGCCTTTTTCTTTAATGAATTGTAGTTAAATTGTCTTTAAAGCTAAAGGTAGCCAGAAAGTGCAAGATATTTTGAATGTTGTAAGTACTTGGACCACTTTCACTTCCTAAAGGTGTGTCTACTTATTGCGATCATCTTAAATTGTAATTGCTGCTCTTCTCTGGGCCTCGAGCTATCTACTGATACCTGAACAGCTTGACTCATGGTTCGATCCCAGCAACAATAGTGTAAACAAAGAAGCCAGACTCGTTAATCATCTCATTGAGGAGGCACTGAGAGGGACAAAAATCAGAATACTTGATCTGACTCATCTGAGCGAGTACCGGGCAGATGCTCATCCAGCAATTTGGTTAGGGAAGAAGGATGCAGTTTTGGTCTGGGGTCAGGACTGCATGCATTGGTGCCTTCCAGGCGTTCCAGATACATGGGTGGATATATTGTCACAGCTTATAAATTATCACTTGGTGGGAGGATGATTGCTGCAGATTTTGTTATAGCAATTGCTAAATGTTTTGAAGCTGTTCCCAAAGATTCAAAGTAACCAGATCACAGTGAGATGCCATTTCAAGAAAATATTGTTGCCATTCCCGTGTTTGAATGAAGACGCTTGGAAAATTATTTCCCACCATATTTTCCATTTTCTTTTTCATTTCAGGGTGAGGTTATAAATGTATTTATTGAGCAGATTATTAGGTCAAACCTTTCTATTTCGCATTTGCTTCCTCCCTAGCCCTGCACCCTGTCGCTGAAGTACATTGTAAACTAACAAAAGCTAGCTAGATTTGAAAGGAATTAGCAACTCATTGTTCTTTATTATTACATATTTGTCGCCAAAGTTTCTGTTAATACTTTCTTTTTAACCTTTTAATGGTCTACAAATCTCCTATTGCTCACAGATTAATGGTGAAAATAACAAGGTGTTCTTATCCTTTATATTCACAGGGGAATCCCTGTGGGCTCAAGAAACCCATGACTAAAACGACAAATAACTTACCCAAGCTGCTATTCTTCAATTTGAATATCATATTCCCCTCCAGTTCTATTTGCTAATGATCAACAAAGGAAGGACTCTCTCACCTGAAAGAAGAAGAGCATAGCTACTCATTCCAGAAACTTTTTTATTTTTCCTCTTGTTCTCTTCTTCTAGATGTTTAAAGATAAATTACTTATCCCTAAGAATAGCCTTAGTTACCTACTTTTTTTCCTTTTCTTTTTTAATACTCGAAGAGGAAGAGATATATAATTGAATTAAACTTATCTTTTCATATATGATCAAGTTAAACCAAGCATCTTGTGAAAGATTTTTCTCTCTTTCCCTTTTAACTTTTTCGCTCTTAATATCCACAAGCTTTCCTCCCTTTCTTTTGTATCAATTAGAAATACACATTGAAGTTGGATTTTAAGCTGACTGCATATATATTTCCATTTCCTTTTCTTTTCTTCTTCTGACCCGGGGTCAGAGACTCCGCAGTCTTGGAAGGCATCACGTCTTATAAATTTGGCCACCATCGGCTGAACCGCGGCCCACATTATTCACAGGGTCCCAGAACTGTCTGCTTATGTGAACTGAAAGTATACCGAATTCCAAACCGAGCTTGTTCTATTTTGTTGGAGTGCATCATAAATCAGAATTCGTCTTCGAGTCGGCGCTGCCCCAACCCAACTCAAATGGCCCTCAGCGTGCTTTTTTTCACTCCAAAATCCGTCCAATATTTCCCAAGATTTCCAGACAATCCCTTTCCTTCGACAGTCCTCCCTTTTATTCTCATCGCATCACCTAGGAGGCTTCAAATTTCAAACTCACGCACCAAAAACAACCGCTTCGGCGATGCCGAACTCGCCTCGGAGTTAGCCTTAGAGGTCGAAAAGATAAACGCCCAAACAGTACAAAGAGAGGAGGCCTTGAACAAGAGCATAGAACTACTGTTCAATGAGTTGTGCGATTACATGGACTTGGGAGCTGAGGAAGTGAAGAAAAGATGGAGGAAAATGAGTGAAGATGAAAAATGGGTTCTGGTTAAAGGTTTTGTTTCTGAGTGGGGTGCCAATTTTCATCCCTTGTCTGCAAAATCTGTCAAAAGTTTAGTCGATGAGTACTTGGTCAAGGATATACATGTTGAAGGTGGTTCTGCGGCAGTGCTATTTCCCACCTTGAAAAGATTCATGGGATTTTCACGGAATAATGAAGGATGAGACTCTTTTCGTTGTCAATAATTTCTGTTTATTTGTTTGTCATATGCTTGCATTGCTTTTTTTTTTTTTTTTTTTTTGGTAATAAAATTTGGCAATGATATATCACATGCCAAATTCTTCCTTTCTTGAGCGATAATTCTATTCATTCAATTCACTTTCATATTTATCTTGGATGGTCGAGCAATGGACAGAGGATCGTAGTAAAGTAAATGTGCTGATCATGGTTTTGATCATTGGCACGAAGCTTATTCAAGGGGATGGATATTTGGACACTCTTTTCATTTCACAAATCAATATAAAATTTTCTCCTTGAGCACCAAAGAAAAACTCAATCCACTCTCGGCTCCTCGACTTTGGAGTGTAATTTCACTAGGAGATAAGGAAGAGTTCCCGACAGCAGATACCATACGTCCGGAGTACTCCAATATCTTAGCAGTTTATTTAAATAATTTTTGGTCTAACTAAACACATGGTTCATTTAGATTGCATCTTTCTCATTCTCTTCTCATAAAAAATTTATTTTTATAAAATCTGAAGTAAAATCTCTCTCAATCAAACACAATGCAAATATGCCCACACAATTAGTCCCACTTTTCTTTTTAAAAAAATCACTTTTATAAAATCCAAAATAGAAACTCTCTTAACCAAATACAATCCAAATATACCATAAGATTGGGAAAGTCGGTACTCTCTTTCAACTAAATTCAGTTCAAGGCAGTAAATAGATGGTGCCAGAACAGATCAAATGAGTTACCGGAAACCAAAACACTTCAAAAGTAGCCGCCAGACATTTTAGTATGATTGCTTCACAATTTGGGAGCTTGTATAACTCTACCGATAGTTGTTGGATAGCAGCTAGGTATAAGATATGAGAAATTATTAGGCACAACAGCATTCAAAAACAAACATAATCCAATAAAGAATTTCTGTACACATCCATGAGAAATGTAACATTTTAGTAACTACTAGAAACCTGTAGGAAAGAGGAGGAATGTGACGGCAGATAGGTTGGCAGGCTAGACTAAAAGAAGAGTTGCCTGCACTGCGCAGCCGAAGCATCAAGGGGACAGTATGGACACTTGAAGGAACGCGTGCTGCATTTAGAGAGCTTATGGATTGATTGCTTGCAAAGGACATGTCCACATGGCAACATCATAGGCGGATTCTCTTCACTGCTCTGATCTCTACTAACAGGGCAAACAAAAACTGAATGGAACTGAAATTCCTTTCCCAATTCCACTGGCACTGGTAATTGCTTCATTGCTTGCCACTCTTGCTTCTTAGCAGCCATTACATTCGCCAGTTTCAGTAAAGTAGGCAACCCTTCAATGCCAGCAGCTACAGCCACACTCAAGGGGCTCCGCAGTGACTGCCCTAGGAAACTGCAGAATTCCTCGGTTAGTTCCTCTGTCAGCTTTTCCCATTGGCTTGGAGACATCAACTCACCATAAGGAGATCTTTCTGTTTTTCCTGCCCATAAGAGGCAACCCATGAGCTTCTGAATTTCATCCATGTGAGAAGAAGCAAAAGGAGCAAGATATGTTCTCATATAGTTGAGAGCATCTGTTTGGCTTCTTTTCTGCAAAATATCCATATATTGCAGCTTATGAAGTTTGAGCTGAAGATTTGAACAGCTCTCTTTCAATCTTTCACGGTTTTCAGAAACCCACCTGAGAGCAGGCTCCAGGTTCTTACATTTCATAGCTTCGAGTATTTGATGCATCTCTTCAAACTGCAATCTAAGGGAAACAGCCTCTGGTTCTTCAGCCTCATTTACTAAGCAGTCAGCAATATCAAGCATACCTTCATGATACAAATGGCTGATGATAATCTGATGCAAGGTGTGCTTATCAAACTCAACATTTCTATAGACCTTTGATATATCAGCATTTAGTGTTTTCTCAAGAACCTTCTGGCACTTGCTCAGATCTATGTTCAGCTCTTTCTGTGATCCTTCCAGCTGCTTGAGGAGGCCACTCACGTTTAGCTTATTTCGAAGTTCAGCAAGAAGCAATCTCTGATTGACAGGAGAGGCGGGATCATGATCTGATTGAATGTTCAGCAACGCTTGTCCAATGTCATGGCCAACCTGGTCAATCACTTCCTGGGATTTGGAAATTGATAACTTTTGTTTCTTAGTAACTTGATCAAATGCATCTCTCATAGTACTTAGCTCCATTCTACTGTTTAAGAAATGCTGCAAAAGATAACATGAAAACATCTTATCCAGAAAGAAATGCTGGAGAAAATACTTTGTTCAGAATGGGAAATATGTTGGGGACAAACAAATTGAGAAAAGAAAGAGCCCAACTTCAGAGACTCATGCTATATCAGTATATAGGTTGGTAAGGTAAAAGCCATAAAAGTAATACCAAAATGTAAACATCCCATAAAAGTAATACCAAAAATGTAAACATTCCACCTCACAACGTCCTCTGAGAGCTGATATCTAAATGCAGAAGAGTGCATAATTGGCAACATAATGAAAAAACGAAGTAGCAAGCAGTGAAACTCCCACATACTCAATGACCAACAGAAGCCATAGAGGTGCAGATTAGGCAACTAGATGAAACAAACTATACATGCTTATTGAACATGACTTTTAGATAAATACACTATATAGAAGGCTGCAACATGTAGTAGTAAAATAATGAAGTTGCAACTCATTATTTATTCAGTCTTTTCTGGAGAATGTATGATGAGAAACTCCAAATTACTTGATTACTAGCACGTTGGGATGTTAAGACAAGATGATTTGGCAACTAACTAAACAACACTACCCATGCTATACAGAATCCTTCCTGTTCAAGTATCCATGGACCAGACGTTCTCAATATGTCACAGTACTCAAAGCCTAGTGATGCAAATTGACAACATGTACTGGGACATTTAGAGAAATAGATATATAGCTTCAAAGCTCGCACGATTATAGACATTGCAAAAAAGATGATCATGATATAATTAAAGCAATTAAGTTACCAACTTTTGATATCTTATCATGACATTTAACATGAGGAATGAGGCAACCAAAGACTTCTAGTGAAAAGAACCAAACCAACACAACCTAAGCGTTACGAATTCCCATTAAGCTACATGGATGCTTGGTTTATGCCACGAGCAACATTTAGCCATAGTATTAGCTTACATCAACAGAATGCAAACTACAATTAAAACCAAAAGAAGCAACTAAGTGCATTCCTAAGGAGATTCCAACACATTCACCAGCAAGATTGGACCAGAAACCTCAACATTTGAAAATGCAACATCCTAATTTACAGAAGGGAAAGAAAGAGCTCAGCTTAAAGGCAGCACATAACTTCATTCTCCAAAAGTAACCAATAATATCCCAACTTCACACTTTTGTTCAGTAGCTAGCTAGGGAGGTTAGCCAAATAAAATAGAATTTAAGATCAAAACAAGTTGCCAAATTTCAGCACTCAAGCCACAATGCTTGGCTTTCTCCAGATAATCTAACAATCTGCATGCTTCTGTTTCCAGAATCAAGATGCAATCTTGCCTTTCTCCAAATAATCTAACACTTTGCATGCATCTTTTTCCAAAATCAAGATGCAACCTTGCTAGGTATTCTTTATTAGAGGTGGCCAACTTTAAGCAGCTTTTACCTATCTAGACTTGGCACCTCCTCATAGTATAGATACATTCACTTAACTTTATTTACAGTTAATGCATTTTACTACCTCTTAAGAATGAAATTGCTGCCCCTCTGACAAGAAACGTCACAAATCACTTACCACCACTGGTCATGAGCATTGAAAAGTTCAATCTTTTCATTGATACATGTAAAATTTAACTGCACATCACGTGGCACACAAGAATAAATAACGTGTTTTTTGAGACCCACTTTAAGAATAATTCCTAATATAACCTACAGAAACATAGTATCTTCCTGGATTTGGAAAGGATATTGGACAAATGGATTTGAAATTCTTTAATCTGAAATCGTCTAATTACATCTTTTGGATTTATAGATAGGACCCGAGAACAATACTCTCATAACGTACTCCGACAGTGATAACATTTTTAAGATGGACTTCAAGTATGTTAAAGCAATGTATTTTCACAATTCCTCAATCCACTCGTATAAAAATTTAATTTTTTGCAACTAAGTTACATTCCCAAAGTAGTGCAAAAGATTCCGAGGCCATAGACATAAATAGGTCTAGTCCAAATCCACTCAAGGACCCTGCTGATATAGCTGGCTTTATCCTCTGCACTATCATCTCTTTGTCAGTTTATAATATGCTTGCGAATTTGGATGCAACAGGAAGAAGAATGTGCTCTGTGACAGGGAAAGAAAAGAAGAATACAAGAAAAGTATTTTCGACTAGGTAAAAAAAAAGAAGCGGCACATATCACATCATCATTTCGATGAATTCTTCATACCAGTTTCTTGGGTAAAATAAATACGCCATGGCAACCTCTCTTGGATATTTAAGGGATTCTGCAAGGGCATTATTGCTAACTAGTTTATATTACTCTAGCTATGTGAAAAAGAAAAGGAAAATTTTAAGTTCACCTTTCATTTAGAAATCCAAGCAGCAAATATAGAATAAGCTTTAATTATGGAGCTTGTTCTTATGGCCCTATTAGCGTATATCAAACTAAAAAGTATTTAATTTCTCTCGAATAAGCTACTAAGGAGATCATTCAGTTTTTTAACCCAAATACTCCAAATGCCATCCAATGGTTAAAAATACATTTCTTTGCAGGCCTTGCATCAATTTTATTGCTTCAATTCCTCAACTTTCCTTTAATGTGGACATCAAAACCCTATTTCTCCATGTTCTAGCCATGGATGAGCCAGTGAAAGAGATGTCCTATTATTATTCTCCTCACAGTTTCATTTCCTAAATATTGATTTGCGATGACAAGCTCTATATAATACCAAAATACTGAAAGCGGCAAACCTATGCATTGAAGAGCAGATAACAACCAAACCAATAATCATTAAATAACTAGATGAAGTTGGATTGCTGTCCAATACAACACACAAAGTGAGAAATTCTTCGGCATTTGGAAAGGAAAAGGTTTTGATTGACATGTTTCTGTTTTTTCACTTATGGAATTGGTCCCACCAAAAAAAAGTACACTTTCCATTCAAATTAATACCGAGGAGTCCAAAATATTCCACTGTTTACTAATTTTTCTGTCTAATCTGCTTGGAATGAAGAGCTTTGTCCGAATGATTTTACAAACCTAAGACTTCTCAATTTGAAACTGGCCCCACGTGAATTTTCAAAAAGTACATATGTCATTCTTCAATAACTATAAAGTCAGAACATAGAAACAGTCCAATACATCCCTTCATCTATATCAACGTAAAATAAACTTTCATCACATGCAGAAAGCCAACTTAAAATGCTTCAAACAATCATATAAGCTGCTCCATTTCATGTACGGAACAGATGTAAGCAAAATGATTCGAGGAAAAAGAGGAACTGAATTCTCATTTTATAGGCAAATACATAGTCAGAGACTAAAGAATTCTCAAGTCATCGTCCAATTTCAAGTGCAAAAAAACTGAAACTAAAGAATTATTTCAACCAAAGAAAACGATTCTAAATTAAAAATTGAACAATGAAGAAATCGCTAGCTATACCAATTAGGTCGAAGTTATGACCGTCGGAAGTCCTTAAGAAGTACCGAAACTGAAGAGGCAGCTCTGGCTTGTGAGAGGCATTAGACTTGTCGATGCGTGAAGCGATATATAAGGAGGCAACTCACACGCGCAACGCGACGCATTTCTTTGCCAAAGTTGCCCTCTTCTTTCCCATTTTGTTTTTCTTTCTTTTGGTGAATTTTCCCATTTCGTTTATATAATTAAAAAAATCAATGTGGATGTCTTGATTTTAAATTTTTGGGTAAATAGATGTGGATGTCTTAATATAATAATTAAAATATTTTTCCTTTCATCAAAATATAAAATCATTTGGTTATTTTTTCTCTTATTCAAATATTTAATTTTTTATAAAATTTAAAAATTATTTTTTTAAAATTACCTTCACTATAAATATACTTCTCTTATTATTTTTTATAATAATAAAAAAATTAAATATATAACAAAAAATATCATTTATTTTTTCTTCAATCTTTACAAAAATGCTTAAAAGACTTTATATTTCAAAAATAGAGTATTAATTATGAGACCGTTAAGTGGATAATGTCAAATTCCATAGGCATTTATTTATCCGGCCTACTTTTCATATCTACTTTCCCATTTTTAGATCTTTATTCAAAGAATCACATAGTTTAAACTACGGAAGTAATTGTAGTTTCTTTAACTAGACTCATATTTTTTAGAAGCAAATCAATGTATAAAATATCTATGTTTATTTTAAATGTGTGGTTTTTCTATTAAAAAAACGTGTGTGGTTTGGAATACATATTAATTGTGGATAGGTTGGCATATTTATGGTAATAAATTATTAGATAATCCTTGTAATCTAGTTTGAATTTGATTTTCTATTAAGAATTATTTAAGATAATTGCACATTTGAAAAATCTTTTTAATCATTTATTAAATTTTATCAAATCAAACAAGCTATAGAAAAATAATACTCACTCAGTCTACAATTGAATGTCTCATTTTGATTTAATATAAAATTAAAAAAGAGTAATTTAACTATAAAAAAATTACTGTAATATCCTTATTAATTAAAGAGTTTAATTGTATGACCTACATATTAGTAGAACTTAAATACCTCAAATCCAAGGAGTGAAAAAGGTTAGTAGTGGATCCCTTGTGTTAGTAGAGATTACTTTTTAAAATTAAGAAATATATTAATAATAATTAAAATAAAATATATAACTATTTAAAAAAAAGACAATCAATTGTGAAAAATTTTAAAAGGTAATGTAGACATTAATTGTAGACCGAAGGAGTAATAATAGTAATGTAACAAATTAATAGCTAATGAGTAGAACAATTACATATAATGAAGATGAAGAAAGTTGGCTATAATTTTTTGGCAAAGAAAGAGATTTGGCATTTATGGCATTTCCTTGGGGAAGACAAGAAAAAGATAAAAATCAGATCATGAAGATAATACTAATAATGTTTAGTTAATTTTTTTTAGAATTAAAATTCCATAAGAGCAATATATTTTAAGTAATTTTTAATTTGAAAATCAAATCCCATTTATCTAAATTAAAGACATTCAAGATACAAATTATTAAAAAACCTCTATTCTTAAGAAGTATAAAATTCTGTCAAAAAAAGAATTGTATACGATCATTTTTTTAGGGGTGGTTTTCGTTTTGATTAGCCAAACACCTGGAGGGGGAGGGAGGAAGGGAGATGGAAACGGATAAAGGCTATTTATATTGAACGTTTTAATGCACAGAAAGCTATAATTGGCGAATATATACTAAAACTACAAGATAAAAAGTACACGTACGGCGTAACATTTGTTTTAGAAAAAGTCATGATAAGATTCTGCATGATTTATTTGGTTTTAGTGCCTGGATTCTCCAATAGGTTCGGAACATTAAAAATAACAAACGAGAAAAACAGATCACCAACGGGTAACACCAGCAGGAGGAATATCTTTTTATCATCAAAATGAAAAATAAATGAGAAGTCCAATACAATGTATACGAAGCAGTAGCAGTCTTATCCTCCCTCCCCAACTCTCTTTCTTGATTGTATTGGGAAAGGAGCTTGATGACCGTTTTTTAATTATAATAGCACGGGCCATTTTAACATTGACGAATAATCTTTATTCATTAAAGAAAAGTATACCCAAGTAGTCAGTATAATCACTTTTATGCTCACTCTCCTCCCGGAAATGGAATGCCAGGCTTCAACTAATATACAGTTATAGACTCGCAACATTTTCTCCAGTCGGGCAGTATCTATCCCAGACAAGAAAGGAGCTTCGACGGGCAAGATTGATACTCAGATCGATAACTGGTTAGATTATATTCTCCAATCTGATGGGGAGTCAAAAAAATGTTGAAAATTGGTTTACTACAAGAAAGTTACCTCTGATTTTTTCCCATCTTACCCCGTATCTTCTCTTCCAAAATAGAAATTTCGGTATCAAGCTCAAATATTCTGTTCAGGGCATGCATGTTTTCAAGAGTCTCACTCAGAGGGCGGTTCTCACTGCCACCACATCTCAGGTGTTCCATTGGTCCATGAAGGAGCTTATTTACTATGCCTAAGCTCAGATCATAAATGGCTTTTTTTTGGCTTTTAGTTATATCATTGCCCATCTTTGACAAACACTTGTCCATCTCTGAAGCTCTAATTCTTTCTGCATATGCCCTAAGCTTTTTGATGGTCGGAACAGTCTCAAGGGAGTCCTTCCAGGATTCAAATTTTCCAACTTCTTCCTCGATGATTGCCTGTGCTTCTATTGCTTTCTGCAATCTGTCCTCCTTGTTAGCTGCCACAACTTCCTTCAGATCATCCACATTATGAACACAAGCAGTATCAAGATCCGATATGCAAGATTCCACATTTCGAGGTACAGATATATCTAAAAATAGCCTCCGTCCATCAATTCCAGGGTTCACAGGAGGAAACTTCTGAACTTGTTTTTTTAAGAACAATGGTGCATCTGAAGCTGTACAAGTAAAGATCAAATCAGCTTCTGCAGCACATGCTAACATTTCTGACAAAGATCTGTATATTATCTCCACATTCTTGAGCTCCTCACGGATGGCAGCTACTTTGTCCTCAGTTCTGTTGACTACCACCATTTTCTTGCATCCCTTTGCAGCCAAATGTTTGATCACAAGCTTCCCCATCTTCCCAGCTCCAACGACACACACTTTGGTAGTTGCATAAGAACATTCTGGAAGCTTCATCTGAGCAAGCTCCACAGCAGCTGAACTAACTGATACAGACCCAGTCGAAATGCTGGTTTCAGTCCTGACGCGCTTTCCAGCTGTGATAGCATGCTTAAATAGTCCACTTATTTTCCTGCCAAAACCAGGAACACCTTGTCCGGTACTAACGACCTGTTTCACCTGTGCAAGAATTTGGCCTTCTCCAAGAACAAGGGAATCAAGCCCAGACGATACTTCAAACAAATGTTGTGTGGCATCCTTGTTGTGTAGTAAAAACTGATGCTTGCGAAGCTCTGATATAGGAACTCCACTTATCTGGCAACAAAGAAGGGAGCAGTTATATTAACGTTTAAGAAAGGCATTAATACAAACAACAGCAACAGTAGTTTGAGTTCAATAGTATCTTTGTGCACTATCACATCCTATAAATCTGAAACGGGAATAAAGAACAAAGTATCGTGCATAAACAGCTACAAGAATCTTGAAGCCACTATTTGTCTCAGTTGTCAAAAAGTTGTTAAATTATTTTATTTGCCTTCAACTAATAAATATTCTTTCATGCACACAAGTAATGACAAAACTCAATAGTTTGTAGTCTTGTAATTGATTCTCCAAATATAGAAATCATAATGGTGAAATTAGAACCCAAACTCAGACCAAAATTTAAAAACCATGCGCAGCATAACAAACAGAAATATTTTGGCATATTTATAATTTTGACAGATAAATGTCACGAAAAGAAATTGTTTCTTCATACTTCTGATGGCAAGGAAAAAGCAGACAAATGACAAAACCTACATGGTACATGCAGAATGGAGGGTGATAAATAGCATGAGAAGTAGAGTAAGAGTTGGTTGCACCTTAGACATCCACTCAGTGACTTCTTTAACCCCACGATGTTGGGACAGTGCCAGAACATAAGCTTCCATTCTGTTACAAGTACTAAGAACAGCTGCTTCATCTATATGATTTAGATCACAAAGGTCACTAATTGCTTGATGCCACTGCGCTTCTGGAATTGATAGCTTCTCACGTATCTCAACTGGAGCTGTCTGAAAGTTAATCCCTATGACAATAATACTACTACTTTCCTTTGTATACCCTGAAAAGAATCATGTAATGAGGTCCGTATCATTCTGCACATTTCTCTATTTTGAATTATGAACACTTACACAAATATAAAGCCAATTCCAAAAGGAAAATTTTCTTTGTGGTTCCTGCGGTGAATATATTTCTCTTAGAATGTAAACAAAACTATAAGGTGAACATGATTGATATTTTAGGCAGGCAAATTCTGTAGCCTTATACAATGTACGTATCTAGACCTTCACCGTAATCTAATTTACCAGTTGATTTTTGCAAGAATGCAGAAGAATATGAGCACACTGCAGGCTGCATCTTAAATCTCGAGCAACAATCTGTCTAACAATGTATTTCCAGGTTCCAACATATAGTTCATCAGAATTGAGAAACAACTATTCAGGCAATTTCATAAGAGTTTGATGGGTTGGATTGGATTGCCTCACAACCTGAGTAAATTAAAACTATCAAATACATAATTTACATGTTCACCCCTAAACTATTTTTTTCTTTAATAAGAAAAAAGGTTAGACCAACTCAGTAAACCAAAAAACCTAGAAAAAAGCATCAAAATGAGAACGCTGACGGTAAAGGAAATATAACTCTACGAACGTAAACTTTTCGGTCAAAAGAGACTTACGATCAGCGGCGGATGTCTTGAGGATCTCCAAAGCCGAGAGACTGGAGGACTTGGATCCCTTCTCTTCCTGTTCACCGAATACCCCTTTCGAAGCAACAAACTCGCATTTAGGGTTTAATAAAGACAGCCCTTTTCTGAGCTTGATTTTCAGCTCATTACGAGAAAATCCAGCTTGATAAGGAAAGCAGTCTAAGGAAGAAGAAGAAGAATGATTAAAGCTGAGAAAATTACTGCAATGGACAAGCGAACTAGCATCCATCGTGGATCTCAACTCTGAAAGTGCAACAGAAAGTAATCCCCAAAAAGGATCAAAACTGAGCTACTAACAAATATCTAATTAAATCAATTGCAAAAGAAGAGCTATGAACAAAAAAGAATAGATTCTAATATAAAAAGAAAAAAGCGAAAAGAACGGGTTCTGAGTAGAAAATTTCTTGAGAATGATAGGAAAGGAATCAATCACAGAAGGTTAGGTGGAACAAAAACATGAATCTTTCAAAGTTCAAATGGGTTTTGGTAAAGAATTTGGTGCGCAAGGTCGGCTATGGCGAGTGTTTGACTTTTACGAAGAGTTCTTTTCTTCGTCGTCTCGGAAAAATTTTTCCCGGCTCTTTCTTATTGGAGTGTGGCAAACACGGTTTCGGGTGCCCATTCCCACAAAGTGTTCAGAAGGTGGAATTGTCTGTGGTCAAGCATGCTTTCCACGTGGTATGACCAGATAATGATTTTTTTATTTTTTTTATTTTTTTGAAAATGAGGTGACGATCTCCATTTGTTCCGTTCTTAGATTGTTTTACATTTTTATATTTACTAAGGAGAGGTACATATTTTACATAAAATTTCTGTAGTTTTTTACTCCTTGTGTTATGAGACCTGTTTTCTGTATGCTTTGCCTCATAATTCATTAAAATAAAAAATTTAGGAGTATACGAAGTTGTAAAAATAATTTATAAGAATGACATCTTTTTATCTCTTTCTTTTTCTATATTATAAAACTTAGATATTTTATAATACTTTTAATTCATCAAAACAAATTTTAAAATTAAATTTTTAAAATTTGAGGACCTTTTGTTTTTATACTCTATATCGTTTCCTTTCTATTTGTATACTTACAACATTATATACAAAATTTGCCACAAATTTGTATATTGTCCTTTGGAGGAAATTGTGTGAATAACAAGGAAAGGGAGTGGGAAAACTATAATGTTATTTTTTAAAAGGAAAAATTACAATATCATTTATCTGCTAAAGTCAAGTTTTTAGTTTTTTTTCATACATCACACCGGTTAAACTAAACTAAGATTTATTAATATTAAACAAATAGATTTGAATGTTTTTCCTTAAAGTAGGTATTGATCTCAATTGCTATACAACTAATATTGTCATTTTTATTTTCAATTACTTGTTTTTATATGAAATTGAATATTTTATTTTGACTTATATAGAGATTTAAGAAAGCATCTAATTACGATTAAATTATAACTTGGTTCGTATTAATCAGAGGAACTATTTATAAGAGCTATAATGGAACTTATATTAGATAAATATATTAACTATTGAAGTTTGAATGAAAACGCTTACATTAGAGATATGAATATTTATTTTAGACATTCAAAAATTTTAATTTTAAACATATACACTATAGTATATTATTATTATTCGAGTTTTAATAAATTCCAAAAATGACCATGTGTTTGATTGTCAACCAAAATTATTAGTTTATCACTATAAAAACTATTAACCCCATTGAGTGATTAGTTTGAGTTGGAATATTGCATTGGCTCAATGATTTGACCTACTATTTAAGTACTAAATAGTAACCTTATTATAATTATGTTGTATAAAAATGAATATTATAATTATTTAAAGTGTTTTTTTTTTCAAAACAAATTATTTAAAGTAGTCAAGAAACTACCGAGGGCACATGCTTTAAAATAGAAATTGAAATTTTGATCACGTGACTTCAAAAAAAATGAAAAAGAAAAACATCACATGCTAAGAAATTCTCAAAGTTTACAATAATAGGTAAAAGATATAACAAACACTTTGTTGATCTATTTTTATTTCTTGAAAAATTAGCTTTACTTTCAACCCACCATAAAATTTAGAGACGACTTAAAAGAAAAAGATCACGTGGCGACAGCCGATTGGATATCTAGCCAACCCACGGGCCACGGCCACGGGAAAGAATGAAGCGTCTACAGTATCGTAACAGTCGCCCACTAGAGCGCATGAGAGCCGTCAGCTGAAGCCGGGCCGCTGCGAGCCCGCGTGTAAGCTGGGGGTAGTTACTTATAACCGCTACGCCAGATTTGCTCTTGAGAAACAAACAGTAGCAAACCCCAAACGCTTAATCTGAAATGGGCTCTCAAATCCTCAAAATATCGCCATTTGCAGCTTCAAGAACCATAAATTTCAATTTTCCCCCTCTTTCCAGAAGATTTTTCACAAACTCAGTGCCAGTTTCTTCTCCATCCAGAGCCCGATTTGGAGGATTGATTAATCAAAGCTGCAGAGGTATCAGAGGAGGCTTCGTTGCCATGGCTGCTTCTGGGGCTGTTCAAAAGTCGGAGGAGGAGTGGCGTGCAATTCTTTCGCCTGAACAATTCAGGATTCTCCGGCAAAAAGGCACCGAGTTAGTTCCTTTTTTGCGCTTCTACTCTTTCTTGAATCGATGACTCTGTTCGGTGGCTCGTGGATGTCTTTTCTCTTTTAAGTTTGAAGTTTCAAATTGTTCGTTTTTTTGAGTTTCAAGGCACTGGATCTTCTATACAATTGTTTTTACATTTGGTCCATGTTTAACTGATATTGCTTCTGGGCTAAAACCACTCGGAGAGTGATAGTTAATGTTTTGATCCACTCGTCTAATTTTATTGAGGAAAAATTTATAACATTCTGCACTTCTCATATTCAGTATCTTTATATAGAGAAATGGTTGCATCTATTGTGTCACATTGCTGGTCCACTTGCATGGTCTCTGATGATCAATTTAATCAATATAATTTCTGAATTCATGGACAACATGCAAACGGAAAAACTGCTGGGGAATAAGCCGTTTGAGGGTCAACATGAATCAATTAGGATATAATGTTTCAGCAGACCCACCTGATTATTTTCCTGACCTATTGGCGGACATGGGGCTTCGGGTGATACATGAAGAATTTTGCTGCCTTTCTTATGCTGATTACTCAGTTAACAAATACCTTAGCTTTGAGAAGATGGCTCCTTTTTTGGTTATTCGGGTGATTTTCTTTTGCGTGAGGGAGAAGTGGCAGGTCCAGAAACTTGTGTAAGTTTCATCTTTTCGCTTCAATAGGTGTTTCTAGTGATAAATGCACATAGTTGTCTCGCTGATGTCTGATGGTGTATAGTAAAAATGGTTAGCTGCTGACATTTGCTTTAGTCTTTCTCTTCTTTAAACATAATCCGTTAGGCTAATCAGCAGCAAGCCTGAGAGATATTCTTATGCTACTTTATGTCTTTCAGTGAAGACATGCTTAAGTATGCAATGTCTGCTGCTGGGTGATTAGCTGAGTGGTTTTCTGTTTCCTTGTTAAATCGTGGTCAACTTTCTTGAGCAAAATTTAGGTGCCTCATAAATTGTTTTCTGCAGAAAGTGCACCAGCCCTATGATATGCTATGTAGAAACTTCCTCTACTGTCTTGAGGATCGGGTTAAGGACAAGAATTGTTACCGTATGCATTACTATTTATAATAATTAACCTGTAGGATTAATACACAGGTATCCGGGTACAGGGCTGTATGACAAATTCTTTGGTGAAGGCGTCTACAGTTGCGCTGGATGTGGAAGTCCACTGTATAAGTCCACAACCAAATTTAACTCTGGTTGTGGTTGGCCAGCATTCTATGAAGGTCTTCCTGGAGCCATAAATTGCACTGTGAGCTTAACTATTTCCATTATCATCGACTTTGGAAGTAACTTCTTGGTATCTATTTCCTAATGAAGATAATCTCTTGCATTCTTCAGCCTGATCCAGATGGAATGAGGACCGAAATCACCTGTGCAGCTTGTGGTGGACATCTTGGCCATGTTTTTAAAGGTGAAGGGTTCCCCACACCAACAGATGAGCGTCATTGTGTCAATAGTATTTCGCTCACGTTTGTTCCTGGAAATTCTGATTTGTCAAAGTGAAATCCTATTAGACATGTTTCTGCCTTCTGAATTCCTGTATAAAACCAAAAACTTGTTCTTTGATCTCCTGAAGGGCGAGAGAAATCTTCCACTTGCTATTGCATGAACAACATTGTTTATCAGTCTTGGTTGCTACAAGATGCAGTGGCTTGATCTTGTTAAATCCATGCTCAAGTTAGCAGAAATGAACTCCGTAGATCAAGGCTCAATTTGTTCGGTGCTGCAGTCAATTTACAATTGTTTGTTCTTGAATGTAGAGCTGAAATACATGTTCAAACTTCAAGGCAAAAGGTACTGTGTTCTAATATGTCGCTAACTCCCTGCAGTTCTTTGACGAAACATGCTTAACATCCCACATGATGTATAGGAGCATTTTGAAGTGGGGAATTTTTTTTTTGGTCCGAAAGGGAAACTTGTATTAATTACCAAAATTAGCTAGTTACAGAGTCAGAGAGGTTAGGACCCTCAAACTCCAATAGATGTCTAGCAGTGGGTCTCTAACTTCCTACTAGTTCTAACACTTAGAATAAATCGTAGTTCAGTAGCTCTAGTTAATATATCTTTATTAATTACATGCAATGGGTTCCCTCTAAGAAATGGATCCTTGCATTATACCAAAACAAGATCCTGTTAACTGCTTCTCGGAATAGGATTTTCCAGTCCACTCCAACATTTCTGTCAAAATCTTTTTGGAGGATTTCATCGACCCAATGAGATGGATTGCATTCTGACACAAATTGTTGCCACTTTGTTGTCCTCACAATGCTTTTCCAGATTTTCTTACACCATGTGCAATCTCTAATGGCATGCATGGGTGTCTCAATCTCTTTTTTGCAGAAGCAACATAATGGACTGACTTGGTTAATTCTATTGTGCACTGTGCTTGCTGTTTGCAATTTGTTGTGTTTCAACATCCATATCGTAATGTTCAATCTAAGGGGGCCTTTTAAGCGCCACAACTTTTTCCATTGAGATTCCTTTCCATGGTTAATATCCTGACCTTGCATCTTCTTATACACCTTGTTTACCTCGAGTGTCTCACTTCCAGTTCGATCCCAAGTGTGTACATTGGCATTGATGAGCTGCTTTAAAGTAGAGGCTCCATGGATAATGCTTTTCCATACATGAGATATGTTCATGTTTTTTCTGCTAGTGGGGATTCATATTTATGCCACAGAACTTGAGCCCATAGTTGATTTGGTTGCTTGATCATTCTCCAAGCCAACGTTGCCAACAGTGCCTTATTCATTTGTCTCAGGTTCTTGAATCCAAGGCCACCTTTGGCCTTCTCTCTGCAGATAGTCTCCCTAGTCAGTGTGTGAATTTTCTTTTTGTTTTTCTCTTCACCCAAAAAAACTTGCGGTTCATTCTTTCGAAAGTGGGGAATTTTTGATAAAAGAGATTCTCTTCTCATTTCAAAGATTGATGCACTTTTCGTAGTATAATTTTACTTCAAGTGTACGATTCTAATTTTTTTAAATTAGGAATTATGTAGTTAATAAATAAATTATTATTTCAACAGTTCGATACTCTCATTTAGGACTATTATCAAATTTTGTATAGGAAAAAGGGCAACCCAGTCAAATACTAACTTTTTGGGAAACTCGTTACAAAAGGGAGGAGTGATACAATCATATGACATGCAGTCAAAAAAGTAGAATGTTACCAAGTTGATTTTGCCTTAATTGTTTTGAAATATCATTTGTTTCTTACTAAAAATTTTCCTAAAAAGAATTGCAGTTGCTGGAAACTCCTTGTTTCCATTTTTTGGTTCTGAATGCGTTGAAGGCACAGATATGAATTTAACCGATTGATGATGGGTGCAATTTAGCGTGAAAATCACTAGAAAAGTTTCATATTAAATTTTACTTATTTTCTTAAAAATATTTCAACTTTGACAGCTTTAAAACAATACAAAATTTCTCATGTACAAGTGCAATCTAATTACTTTTGACTACATTTCCTAATTAATTTGGGTGAGCAATAACATGGTATTCGGGGGGGGGGAAAGGAACAATAGCATGTCCCAGAAAAGACAAAAACCATAAGCCGTCTTTGTCTGAAAAACCAGGCACAAAAATCTCTTCTTATCCTTCCGCTGATTGTCAAAACCCAGTTCTGAGTTCTCCGCCAGTAAAAATTTCGCTGGTGCAACAAATATATATATATATATATATATATATATATATTTGAAGGAAGCAACAATCTTATTCGTCGCCATTAAACCTCAGCTGGGCAGTGTTAAAACGTGTGGCTTCTTCTCGTCCTCTTCCTTCTTCTCACGTATCATGTACTGCTACTCCATATTATACTACTATCTGTAGCCTATCAATGAAAAGAACCGGAAAGACTGAAACTTAAGAGTGATAATATCATAATATCCTTCTTCTTGCCTCTTGGACTTCCTCACTGCTCAGAAATCAGTACCAGTCGATGTATATTTCAACCTTTTGTGGGGCAGCAAATCTCGCTTCATGAAAGCTACTATCATGCAGGAGTCGGTTGGTTACTGGCACAATCCCAAGGTAATAAGGCTACTTCTCTGCCAAAATCTTGATTTTCTTTTTGGCCTCTGTTCATCAAGCGGGAACTATTCTGAGTGATGAAGGAATTGAGGGAATTAGATAACGTTAAAGATTGACTCAAATGAAAAAAAAAACGATAATGTAAAAGAATTTGAAGTGGCAGGTCAGGTCTGCTGGCTACACCTGGGCAGCAAAAAGAAAAATGCGAAATAAAAATTCGTGTCAAGTGGATGATTGCCAGCTATTCCTTCATCGAATTCCTTAAGACTCAAGTTATTTTAATTTGGTGTTTATTTGAAGAGGATTTTGCAAATTTGTAAGCTCTGGAGGGTTGCTGTTGTTCTCCCATGGCTGATTGCTTCTAATGAATCCAATGCTGGTTTGTTTTGATAAGCAGCGGCTTTCATATCAAACTTTCTCTATAATAGCCATCTAGAGTTTTGCTACTAGGATTTTCAAACTGCTTTAAGTTCTAAGAGATGGCACAATAGTCTATGATTGAAATGGCTTCTTCCCTAGTAAAGATAACAAAATGCTTTGTGTTCCTCCTTTCCATCCTTACCCTGGAGATTTCAAAATCATTCAACGTAAATTACGTGGGATAGTGCTATGTGAAGAGAAGTGGACTTTGTTTCCGTTGTCCTATTACCAACTAGAATATTGAACCTTGTTCCTTTATTTAGATTTCAAGAGATGCAAAATTTTCTGTTTCACAAACAGGTATACCGAAAACAAGAGACCTCCTTTAATGTTCTTCCACTTTTTGAGCATTTATTAAATGATAGTAAGATGACCTAATAGAGGTGGCAAACTATTACCATTTTTATTGATCACTTTCCTCGAAGTGCAGGGATATATCATGGCTCAAGCAAGCTTCGTTAGGGCTAATTCTTGTGCTTGTCCATGCATCCGTCAATGCTATATCTCATATTCTTACAACCAGCAGCTGCATTTTCCATCACACACTTCATATACCAGGATAAATCATCTCTCTTATGTTATGAGAAATATCTTCAAGGGCAAGTCTTGGGGGTCTTCCTACATTGATGGTCGGAAAAGAATTTTCTTCAATCACAAGCAGGTGTGGAGCAAAGGGTTCTGTTTACATGCAGCTCTTGATGTTGCTAGTGCAATTGATGTAATCAATGATTTGGGGTTGGACACACTGACATTCTTAGCTGTAACTGTATTGGTTGTTCCTGGCTTTAGAATCATCAAAGCAAGCCCTGTAAGCTACTGTACAAATGCTTTGTTTTAAATTTGATAAACTTTGAAATAATACTATACTTCCCAAAGTTCAAGAGATCGGAACTGCTGTTATTCATCCAAATTTTATGGTGACAGTGCATTTTTCTGCACATGGTAAATCTTTGTTGGATTTGATAATGTCATATTTACTTGTAATTTTCATTTGTTTCATTTATGCTGTTGATTTGAATACTAAATCCGTTCCACAATGAGTTTTATGTCTCTTTAACTATCGCTATATTTCAATTACCATTATCTTTATTGGCTGCAGATACTTGGTTTCTTCTTTGCTGGTGTGGTACTCAACCAATTTGGCTTAATTAGGAATCTTACAGATGTTAAGGTTCTATCTGAGTGGGGGATTCTCTTCCTGGTAAGGTTGAAGGCTTTCTTAAAAAATTTTTAGCACATTTCATGCAGTCTTTGGTCATCACATAAGGTCTAGATGACAAAATGTTATCATACTTGGAGGTCTTCTCATCTTGAAAATGTCTATATTTGTATCTTCCAACTCCATATCGGACGAGGATCTGTCAACTTGCTTTCAGTTTTCTTGTTCTCATTTGTTGATATTCTGGATCAGTCCTTATAGCTCCTGTCTATATCTATCAACATAATTTTGGCATGAAAATATGAGATAGAATATCTGTTCTATTTCAGTTATGAGCACTTCTGATTTCATGTGCAGCTGACAGAAATTTGCTCTCTTATTAGAACCCGTTGTAAAATTTACGCTGAAGGCATTTGTATCCAGCCTGAAGTTTAAGTAAACATTTGATATGTATGACAGCAAATGGAACTTCAAAGTAAGAAACCTTTTGTAATATTTCTCAAAATGCTTTCTGTGATTGAGTGGGTATCTTAAGTATTTTGTGGCCTTGACTGGGGTACTACTTGAAGGACATGGAAGTCATTTTTGCTTGCTGTTAAATATGGCAATGTATGAAGAGAGGAGCTTAATCACCTAGGGATTTCTCAGTAGGTTACTAATCTTGAGATTTTTGGCTGTGGGAATTGCCAAGACCTGGGGCCAAGATCATGATGCTAATGAATTAAAAATTAAGGTGGCTCTGAGATACATCAGTGCAGAAGTTAAGATTACTTTAGTCATGTATGACAGTACTTGATGCTCAGGATTTGTGGGTTCAGGTTCAAGGTTATATGAGGATAAAATGGGAAAAAGAAACACGTTATTAAATTGGTGAAAGAGGACATGAATGTGATTGACTATTTTCAACCCGGCTATTTGTGCTTCATTAATTTAGTGCAACAGTCTTTCACTACTACTGCTAAATTTGGATATTGAATCTGTCTATTCATATAGAAAAAACTGGCTCTTGGATAATGAATTGAACCGTAGATGTAGCTGCTCTAGATAGTCTTTTATGCTTATGAATTACTGATGTTATTCAATTATAGAATTTAAGTGTTTTAGCTGCTCTAGATAGTCTTTTAAACTATATTCCATTTTTCTTTTTGGTTGCAAAGCCACTTTTCTTAGTATTTTGTTAAATTATGTCTATCTGCAGCTATTTGAGATGGGCTTGGAACTTTCACTTGCTCGCTTGAAGGCTCTTGCTAAGTTTGCTTTTGGCATGGGGTTAACTCAGGTACTCTTTGGACAAGATATACGCCTAGTATCAGAAATAATTTGTGTCATATGCAATTATATCAGAAATACCTTCGGTATGGACGTAAATATCTCTTAAGGTTTGCATCAAATAGTTATGAGAAATTTCCTTTATGTTCTCAGGCTGCATAATAGTAGATTTATTATTTTTTTTTTGGGGGGGGGGCACGGGGCAGAAATAAAAGAAAGTAGAGACTTTGATTAGATAATTTGCTTTCCAAGAGGTTGCCTGCCACATCTGCTTGTAAAGTACAAAATTTCCTCGTCGACATTTAAGTCTGTTAAATTTGATCTTTCAGCTTGGGCTTCATATAAATAGCTGGAAGCAGAGCAATAGGCGTGAGTTTCTATGGGCTGTTTACAACAAAATAATTGTCGAGATTTTAACACACCTAAGAGGATAGAATAATTATTGGCTGCCGCTGATACTTGAGGAAATTAGATTGTCTCACCTTTTAGCCTTTTCTGTGCTCTGCTTTACCAAGTGACTACTTCTATAATTCAAGATCCAATTTCTGCTGATTAATTTCCTGCAGTTTTGTTCTGTTTAAGGTTGTACTATCCACACTTGCTTTCACAGCATTTGAACTTCCACCTAATGCTGCTGTGGGAACAAGGATTTTGGAGTTTCTTTTTCACTCCAGACCTGATTTGGTGAGAATTCCTTCTCTGGATGTGTCCCATGTTTTCCTTTTCATTTTTCTAGCTCTTCTCTTGTTGGATTTGGTTAACATGGTGCTAGTCTCCCACTGAGTAACAGGATGCTCAAATCTGTGAACAAGTGAGTCTGAACCTTTGAGCTTTCCAATATACGAAGGCAATCAATATTAAGTGTCTAAACAATGCATGGTCAAACATCATGTACTTGAAAAAGATGTATATTATTGTCCTTTGATATGTATTGATATATCCGTGCAAGTTCCTTTACAATTTACCCTTTTCCTCATCCCCTTTCTTAACCTGCAAGCTAGGTTTACAATGTCAGACTTGGACATATGTGGTTTGCTCAATGCTTTTGAAGAAGGATCTAAAAATTGTTTTCTAGACTTTGGAGAACTCTTCTCATTTAGAACACCGGGAAGCGTTTGTGCTCTTAAATTGTTTGGCTGATACATCTTAACATGTGTTAAATCAAATAGGTAAACATCAGAAGCATTGACGAGGCTGTAGTTATTGGTGCTGCACTATCACTTTCTTCTTCAGCTTTTGTTTTGCAGGTAGCAGAAATGATTTTTTATGATGCATCCTTTTCAATTTTTAATTTCTGCAGTGTTATGTACTTGCCTCCGCTGTTAATCTGTATATATGTTATCTTGTCTTAAAGTATGAAAGCCTAAACTCAACTCAGCTATATAAAAGTTCCACAACAGGTGTTACTCATAGTAAACAATGAGGAAAAGCAATTGCTTACCACTGCCAAATCTAACCAGTTGCCAAAATTTCAAGTATTGTCTGATTATCATCTTGTTGTTACTTGATTGTGGTAGAATAATAGTGGACTAGTGTTGCAATTCCACTTTCAAGCAGATATGCTGCTTTTTTACTTCTTCTTCTCTCTTCTTATTTTGTTGTGGAAATATGCACTGTTGCATTACCACCACGCATAAAAGCTTAAGCTACCAACCAGGACAGTAGTTTTTAAATTTTTAGTTTAAAACACTCTGTATCAATTTAGTTAAATAGACACAATCAACGTTGAGTGAAAATAATGAGCAAGTGGATGACAGGTTATTGTGCTGCATTTATGAAAGTTTTGGGAGACATAAAAGTTAAATACAGTGGATTTAATTACTCTTTTGACATATAAATTATCACTAAGTTTTGGATGAAAGAGTGAAATATTTGGGACAAGGAGAGTGATAATTTTAGCCATAAAAGTGCATATGGTTTCGAAGAAAAGCCTCAATAATTGGATAAGGTTGCATGTAACCGGAAAAGCTCCACTCTAGAACTATAAGACCTCTGTTACTAGTATGATACTTCAGGGTTTTTCTGAATTCACTTGCGGTTATGGCTTTTAATTACATATTGAGATGCAGAGTCATCTGACTACATTTATGTGCATTTCCTTCTTTTTTAAGCCATTTGTTGGGACTCTGGCAACATCTTGTTCCCTTTCTGGACAGTAATTTGTACCTTTCATTTGATTGTTTAATTCTGTCATTTTCTTCCCTTATTTGGGGATAATTAGGATTTGTTCCTCATAAAATAGAAAAATTGGGAAACTGATCAGATTTAACAGAAATACAATTATTGGTTGATATCGAAGTTAATCGTTTGATGCTTATACAGAGTGGTTTCTAGCTTCTTGCAGAAAAGGGTGAGCTTCCAACTAGATTTGGCTCAGCAACTTTGGGAATACTTCTACTACAGGTTCCTAATCTTCTTTTTTCATTTCTGTTGCTATTTATTTGCATTTTCAAGATCTTTCTGTGGTTTAGTAGTCATTTCTGTTTCCCTACTAGGGCTCGTCATGCTGAATGTGTAGAAATAGTCAAGTTAATAACCTTTTTGGATCCCTACTGCTTGATGTTGACAGGATATTGCGGTTGTCCCCCTCTTAGTCATCCTACCTGTGTTGGAAAGTCAGGTAGATTATGAATTAAATAATTCCCTGTCTGATTGGTGATTAATTTTGTTTGCTTCTTTGTCAATTTCCTTCTCGAGCAACTTAAGGCTGTTTAAACATTGTTTCCCTGTGGAGGTCCATCTATTTAAATGAATCAGTGGGATTGGCCTTCTTTACTACTGCCTGCATGCTTACTACACTTAGGAGGGGGCAATGCTTCTCCTTTTGGGTTTCCTATTCTGAAAAACTGGTTACTTAATGGAAATGGAGAAAGGCTAAATGTCGATTGTGCAGCCTTGGTTTAAACTGCCTTATGAAAGGGAAAGCTTGACACATTATTCAGTTCTTGGTAAACTAAATTTTGAGTAGCACTAATGGGAAATTTACATGTATTGCAGTTCTTTTGGCAATTGGTCTTGTCTAAATGCAAGTACTATTGCTAGTTTTTCAGGGATCAACCAATTGTTCTCTTTATTATTCCGTCAGATGGAGAAAATGATCTCCAATACTTTTAGTGTTGAATATCTGGATGATCTTGTGCAGATTTTAAATGGATTATGGAGCCTATGGTATCCTTATAGTGTTTCAAATTATCACCTTGTACTGCCTTGCTTCTGGTTCAACTTCCTTAAGATAGATGAGCGCTTCTAGAATACTACATCAAATTACTATCTAATTGAATTTATAACTTTGTGCACTTCTTAAAATTTATATCTGAACTTGAGAATTGGTTTTTCTCTTTTTCATGCTTAAAATGTATTTGCTTCTCATTGTATGACATGCCTTGATAGTTTAGACGTGTCTGGTTTTCTAAGATATTCAGTAGACTTTACCTGTTTCTGTAATTTCTGCCAATTTTACTGTTCATGCTGCTGCAATACTAATGCCCAAATAATGAGCGGGTCCTGCAGAATTTGGCAGAAGAAAGCATTTTACCAATGCTTGTTAAAGAAAGTTTGAAGGCTTTAGGTGGACTTGGTTTGCTTTCTCTGGGTGGAAAATATATTTTGAGGCGTTTTTTTGAGGTTTGCATCCTTGTCTTTCACGAGAATAAAACTTGATATGCATGTTTCTGCTGATATCAAAGCATGTTAATAAATTTCAGGTTGTTGCAGAAACGAGAAGCTCTGAGGCTTTTGTTGCCCTCTGCTTACTAACAGTTGCGGGGACATCACTTCTGACACAAAAACTGGGTTTCAGTGACACAGTGAGGATTTTTTTGCCAAAATAAATGCACAGCATTTATGCCATTTGGTTTGATAGCTGACCTACTTTTTTCAATTTGTTGCAATTATGCAGCTTGGAGCATTTCTTGGTGGGGCTCTATTAGCAGAGACAAACTTCCGTACACAGATTGAAGCTGATATAAGGCCATTCAGAGGCTTATTTCTTGGCCTGTTTTTTGTAACTACTGGAACTTCTATTGACATGGAGGTATCTCAACATTTTAACTACAGCACTGGACCTCAACTTTGTTTTTCACCAGGGACTATGCTTTTGGCATGCATATGAAACTGCTGATTACTAATACCTTTTGCTTCTGCATATTTTTGTGTTAATTCATAAGAGAATACCTGAGCAAGTTAGAAATAGCTTCTTTACCGATTCACCTGATTACTGGATTTTTTTTCTTTTAATTATAAATTTGGATATGCAATTCAATTTCATCAGACAAAACAGATATTTTTGGGCTGGCAAATATTTTTATGTGCGATGCTTATTTTTGCAGCTTCTTTTCCGAGAGTGGCCAAATGTACTTTCACTTTTAGCAGGTTTGATTACTATCAAAACACTCATAATAACAGCAATAGGTCCACGTGTTGGACTAACCCTAAAAGAGAGCATAAGGATCGGATTTCTCCTTTCTCAAGGAGGCGAATTTGCATTTGTAGTTTTTTCCCTTGCAAACAGGTTAGCTGCAGTCACCATCTCTGTCTGTAACTTGACTCTGTCCCTTTGTTAAGTATCTTTTACAAAGAAGCCTATACCTGATTGTAGGCTTGGAGTGCTTCCACTTGAATTGAACAAGCTTCTTATAATAGTTGTTGTGCTGTCAATGGCATTAACCCCACTGCTCAATGAAATTGGAAGAAAGGCTGCTGATTTTCTTGGGGAGAAGTTTGAGGAGGATGAAGTAAGTTTCTGTATTCAATCAGTTTCAATATTTTGATAGACATTATTATATGAAAATTTTTGAACACCCACCGACAAGTTAGTGCCCCACTGATGCTAATCAATTAAAAACTTATTTCACAAAGCACTCTCCTTGAGGATAAGTTTTAGGCGTTTGAAGTTAGATGCTTAATGACCCTTGAGAACATACATGGGTAAGGCTACATTAGAACAATGAAGCAAGCTTTCCTTTGTGCCTGGGGGAGAATTTTAAACGTAAATCCTACAACGTTGACATCTTAGATTGTAACTCTTTTATGTTCAGTTGATATGTAAAAGGGGATTCTTTTGTCACTGTCAATTTCTTGATTAATATTTGCCCCTTGACTCTAATGTGCTGATCCCCAAAAATATGATCTCTTAGGTCTAAGAATTGTAGAGGTGAGTGGTTTATCTGAATGATTGAAATCCTTTCCTAACATGTTTGTAAACTAAGTTGAAAGACTCAATATCCTTTCAATTATTCCCAAGGAGACTGTTGATCAAGCTTCTTCTTAGTGTAGCTTTGGGATAAGCTCTTTGTTTTGGATGTATAATGATGATTAGTCTTACATTAGATATTTCTACAACATGCTTTAGTGGAATTTTTCAAATCTATTCTTTAAATCCTCCTTCAATTTGTCAAGCTGAAAATTTTGATCAACACAGAAAACTGCAGATATGGTAAACTTTGGTGCCAGTGAACCAGTTGTCATCCTTGGATTTGGGCAAATGGGTCAGGTACAGCTGGTCTTTAGCAATATCAATTCAATGACTAGGAGGCCTGTACTTAAACCTATTAGTTCATCGTACAGGTCCTTGCCAATTTTTTGTCCGCTCCACTGGCTTCTGGCCTGGAAAGTGATGCTATGGGATGGCCTTATGTAGCTTTTGATCTTGATCCTTCTGTTGTAAAGGTACGGTTAGCTATGGTCACAAGATATGAGGAGAAGGATTTCCTTTTTCTCTTCCAAATGACCAATACTGGAAGCGTAGGGTTTCATCTCTTGTGCACCAGAATTTATAGGCTAGAGAATGTCTGAATTGAAGTGATCATGTATGTTATATTTTTATGTTCTTGCAGTCTTCTCAAGGAAACCTGATTGCTGTTATGTGTGTTGAAGACACATGAGTACTGAAGTTGTTGGTGTCGGTTATTCTATCAAAGATGAATTAAAATTTTCAAATCCTATGCTTTTCCTTTTATAAATGATTCCCAAGTATCGATTTATATTTACATGTTTGGTTAGAGGAGTTTGTTGCTGAACTAGGGTAACAGAAAACTCGAGAAGTTCCTAATCAAACCTATTTTTCCAAAATTAAGATTTGATTACCATTGGTCTCTGAATTCTGATCCATCTTATGTGAGATGCAGTTACTTGGTTAGGTCACTTCAGTAGGTTGTAGGTGTATGTAGTGAATCGCTTGCCTTCGTTTTGCATTTTCGAGATTCATTCACATGGTGTTTGAGTATGCTAGAAATAGGTTGTTCTTTCTGCAGGTTTTTGGTCCTTCATACTTCTAATGAAACCTTCTACCCACATCTTTCCTTTTCTAAATGATGATCTTAACAGGCATCCAGGAAACTCAATTTCCCGGTCCTATATGGTGATGGGTCACGCCCAGAGGTTCTGCAATCTGCTGGTATCTCTTCTCCAAAAGCTGTCATGGTTATGTATACTGGGAGGGAAAGGACAATTAAGGCTGTGCAGAGGATTCGCCTTGCATTTCCTGCGGTATTTTGTACTTCCAGCTCTTCTCCATGTTTCTTCTTCTTTTTCTCCCTCTTCACACGCTCCTTATATGTCTACAAGTGGCACTGCATTTAGAAGGCAATAATATTCCCATCCCTTTCAAGTTTCTTTCCAGTTGAAGTTCCTAATAGATACAGAACACTAATGAAAGTGTATGAGGTCTCTTCATAACTTCCAATGAAGTTCCTGATTGGCTTATTGGGTATGCAGTGGATGTTAGCTGCATTTCTTGCTTTATAATTAATAATCTTTTGGTGATAAATTCTGTAGATTCCTATATATGCTCGTGCACAGGATATGGCGCATCTACTGGATCTGAAGAAAGCAGGAGCAACAGATGCTATTCTTGAAAATGCAGAGGTATGATTAATTTCTCTTGCACTTATGCAGGTAGACCTTATAACAAGTATTCTGATGATATCTAACTAAAAAACTGCAGACAAGTTTACAACTTGGATCTAAGCTATTGAAAGGATTTGGAGTCATGTCTGATGATGTAACCTTCCTGAGTCAGCTTATTCGAGATTCCATGGAGCTACAAGCTCAGGAAGCACTGAATAAAACAGATGAACGACATTTTGATGTTTCGAAGCCATTGCAGGTACTAAGAGACACTCAAAATGAAAAAAGTTAAAAAGGAAGGACTCAGTCTGGTATGCAACATTCCAGTTATACCTCTTTCTATTGAAAGGATTTCTTTCAATACGTCAAACGGAAATGTGAACACAGAGACATAGTTATATGGATACATTAATATACATTATGCAGACTCAAAGAAAAGGAAAACCAGTAAGTTGCTGGTGGTCACTGTACCTTAATTTCAGCCTGAATTTGGTCTTCTTCCTCCAAGACAGGCAGTTGAAGCCCTACGGCTTGATGTTTGTTTCTTATTCTTTTATGAAAGAAGACAAAAATGAATGGAATCAACAGCAATGCAGAGATATCATATCTTTGAATATACACTACGGTATCTACAGTTCCTTTGCATGGTGCCTGGAGCATGTTACTAACAGAGAGATTCTTGACATTAGGTGAGAGTTGCAGACCTTGTTGGGGCTCAAGCATCCATGCAATCAGGGGAAGAAAAGCAGCTAAAAGTGAACCAAGTTGCTAAGAACTCCATAACAGGTGAGAGAGCTGATCTACTGGCAGATAATAATGACTTGCAGCAACCTAAGTTCCAAGAAGCTGAGGGCTTTTTTCATGAAGAAGTCGATGAGCAACATACCACAGATGACACGCCGGAGGGACACTGATCTGTGAATTTTTTGGTCTTCAAGTCCTAACTGTGCTAACAAAAGATTTATTGATGTAGCACCAGATTCAGAAGTTTTTTTACAGCCCTTGAGTATTTGATTTATAGCTATGAAAGTAACAGGAGATCATTTTAGACCCACAGGGAACCGAATTTCTGCGATTTCTTCTGAGCCACCACTCATGTATACATGTTAATCTTGTAAAAAAGTTTTGAAAGAACAGGAAATTTACTTCGGCTTCCTTTCTTCTCTGCATCCACTATTATGCATCTTTTAAATAATAAAATTACAATTGAGGTTCGAAACCTTGAAATTATCTCAAAGGTTTCCCGACTGCTTCTTCGCTTGACACTATTATTACATTAAAGTGGAAACAAAAGGAGAGAAGGCGGGGGTGGTGGGTTGGGGTAGGGAGGAAGCTTCAGATTGTCTTCTGCATCCTCTGCTACATTTTCTTGTATACTCGAATTTGACATATTTGCATTAATTAAGCATAGGTTATTTTTTACAATCAGAAGTAACTCAATGTTGATAGAAGCACATGATTCCACAAAACCATTGCATGAAAAGAAGAAAATATCAAAGATACACGTTTTTCCGGTTAAAAGTAAACTAAGAATAAAAAATAAAGTTTTGCGCAATTAGAGTGTAGTAGAAGATGGAATGCTCATAGATCCAGTGTCTGCCTCTCATCACCGGAAGGTTTTGCCTCTCATCATCAGCTTCCAGCTCATGTCCCACACAGATATATCTCCTCAACTCAGCCTCAGGAATCTAGTTTTGCTTCTAGCTCCTCCATGGACAGCATCCAATCCACGAAATAATTTGATCTATGGACAACATCGTTGTGGGAAAGGTCGTAATGCCAGAGGAATCATTACCGCAGGGCATAGAGGGGGGGTCATAAGCGTCTATACCGTAAAATCGATTTTCGACGGAATGAAAAAGACATATATGGTAGAATCGTAACCATAGAATACGACCCTAATCGAAATGCATACATTTGTTTGACGGGTTAGTGTGAGCTTATCCATGCGGTTATGCACTCTTTGAATAGGAATCCGTTTTCTGAAAGATCCTGGCTTTCGTACTTTGGTGGGTCTCCGAGATCCTTTCGATGAAGAAATCAATTATAGACACTAATACAATTAGATCCGCTCTTCATAGACAAACTTGGGATTTGCGATCCCAGGTAAGATCGGTTCAGGATTTCTAGCCTCGCCATTTGAATGTAATTTTTTTACCTTGTATATTATTTTGTTTTCCAATCCGATCTCGAAGTTTCTGTTTCAATGTTTAACATTTGCAAAATCTTTTGACCGGCTTGGATTCAGGCTTGGGAGGACTACAATTTCGTTAATCTTGTCATTTTATTTAAAGGGTATACGATATATTCATTCTTGTGACTGGACTTGGCTGGTTTACCTTTTTCATGATATTTTAACAGAAAGGAAAAGAGGAACTGGAAATTGTAATTGTCGTGACCAAATCTCGTTAAGTATTCTTATTCCATCCTTCTCAGAATATCAACTCACGCTAAAGCAAAATGGTACGAATTGTTGCTTATTTTAGAATTAGCATACAAGGTTCTAAAAGTAAGTAGCTTCTTTTAACATTCAACCTGTTCAGTTTCCTAGTAAGACCAATGAAAGCAGAACTTGAAAAAGGAAAATAAGCATTCTTCTTTTTCTCAGATTTGAGAAGACAGTATAGACTAGAAGCAAAAATTTCTTAGAAAAGCCCAAGCTGATGGTACTGAATACTGATACAAAAAAACTTGAAAGGCAGAGACGGCTGCACAGAGAGCAAGGAATTTGTAACTTAACCAATATAGTTCTGAAGCTATCTCCCAAATTTCAGACCTCCAATGTAGATGTGTGGAATGTGAGCTATTTTCTGCCACTCAGTGCCTCTGTTAATGCAAAGTCTTTCAAGATGAGGGCAATCTTGGATTGAGATGTGTTGAAGTGCAGTCAGGCATTTCAATCCTTCTGGTAATGATTTTAGATATTTGCAATTTAAAATTTCCAGAGACCGAAGAGAAGAAAATTTACTAAACCAATCGGGCAAATCTGTCAGAGCAGGGCAAGTGTGAATCACTAGAATTTGAAGCGTGGTGACATGTTGTAGACTCACTGGTAGAGAAAACAGTCCAGGACAAGATACTATATTCAAGCTTTGAAGAGCAGAGAAATTTCTGAAACTGTCAGGCAATGAAGTTATCTCTGGGCAACTCATGATTGACAACTGCTCAAGAGCTGTGAGATGGTGGAATCCACTTAAAGATTTCAGATTGTTGCAATTTTCAACTGAGAACGTTCGAAGGGAACCTGAGCCTCCAATTCCTTCAGGTGGCAAAAAGGTTAAGCTGTGGCAGCCATTGATTTCGAAGAAATGCAAATGTTTAAGCTTGTTCAGTCCTGGAGGCAACTGGATTAGCTTCTGACAACAACTGATTATCAGGGACTTCAGAGCTGAGATGTTTTGTAGCTCCGAAGGCAGAAAATGGAGATTTTGGCATGAACGGATCTCCAAAGATGTAAGAGAGCTATTATTTCTGAGCAATCGACCTGAAAGATGTAGTAAGCCCGGAAATGTGTCAATAACAATATGGGAAAGTGAGGTGATATTTTCCAGAGAATTCATTATCTCATCATTGCAATTCCGAAGCTCTAAATGTTGAAGAGATGGAAAAGTTGGTGCAGATTTCAAGTTAGGACATTTCTCCAGAATTAACCTTTTCAAGCAAGGAAATGCTTTTTGTTTGTCAGTGCTGGACCATTCTTCCAAGCATGGAAAATCCCTGAGAGTCAAGTCTTTGAGAGATGGAAACGGTTTGGCATTGCCTGCACCATAGAATTCTTCTGAAGGACATTCAACTGCATCCATCCCTTGCAAGAATAGACTCTGCAACAATGAAAGCTGCCCGAGTGAAGGCATGTATTCGCATCTTCTGCAGTTGATCATAACAATTACAACTAGATAGGGAAGATTCCAAGAGGGGAACTTTCTTCCTGGATATCCTTTTATGTAAATCCTTCGGAGATTTTCACAAGGCTCGAGACATTCAAGAATTTCTTCAGGATCATCTCCAGGTGAAGAATTTAATGAACAATGATTTGGTTTGCATCTCAACTGTGTGGAAGTTGTTGCTGTTTCAGTTTTCCAATGTGGATCTTGTCTGCTACTTCCCCATTCCAGTCTCAGTGCTCTCGAAGGTGTTTCTTCTTCTTCAAGTTAGCCATTTTGGCTTCTTCTGCATAACTGACATTCTCCAGGCACTTTATTGTCAGCTCATCCCTCAGGTTTAGATAGTTAAGTTCAACAATGCTATATCCAGATCCCTTGCCCACAATATACATAGGCAAAGTTTGAAGATGAACCAAATTTCCTATCCCTGGAGGCACGCACGTTAATCCTTCACACCCCTTTATGTCGAGATGCCTCAGGCTCACTACATTACCCATTCCATAGGGCAGCTCCACCAGCTTACAGCATCCTGATAGGTTCAGTATCTGCAGATTACAAAGGTTACAGATAGCAAGTGGGAGTGTTTGGATATGAGTATTTGACAGGTCCAGATATCTCAAACAGATTAGAGTACTAATTGATTCATCCAATGTTTTGATCCCAGTGCTACTCAGGTCGAGGACCCGCAAGTAAATAAAACTAGATAGAAAAGAAGGAAAATTTTCAGAGCTAACTCCTGGACACAAGAAAAGGAGTGTTCTCAGACTTTTATGATCAAATAAGTTTTCTAGGAAAGAAGGATTATAGCTATGAACAATTGTCAAGTGGCGATATTGTGCTAGCCTACTGGGGGGAAAACAAGGCCAAGTATTTGAAAATCATTACCTCCAATACTTCGTGCAAGATCATGAATTAAATCATGCATTTTATACCCTTTACTGCTGCCATTCTCACATTTATCGATCTCTTCGAAGAAAGAGAGACGCAACAACTCACTGAAATAACCATCAGCAATGTCCTCTAACTGTCTGGTTCCTCCATCCGGTAGAATCAAGCCTTCAGCAACCCATATATATATCAGTTTTTCCTTCCTGATTTCATAGTTCTTGGGAAACAATGAACAGAATGCAAAACAACGCTTGAGACGCAGTGGCAGACTAGTGTAGCTCAACCTAAGAGCTGGCAGGATGCCACTCTTTTGACATTCTTCGTGATTCCAAAGTTCACTTTCTTGGACATTGAACCAATCTCTCTCTTCTCTTTTGAATCTCAATAGACTTCCCAGAGTTTTTGCTGCCAATGGCAGACCACCACATTTCTTAATAATCTTTTTCCCTATTGCCAGCAAAGTAGGATGCCTATCTTCTTCTTCAGGGCCAAAGGCTTGTTGCTTGAATAAAACCCAGCAGGCTTCCTCAGTAAGTTCCTTTAGATGGTACATTGAAGTAGCACACGTGATTGAAGCAACTCCACGGCTTCGTGTAGTGACCAAAACTCTGCTTCCTTCTGCCAGACACTTCAGAAGGTCACCCAATTTGTCCCACTCCTCTTTGTTTTCATTCCATACGTCATCCAGAACAAGCAAAATTCTCATCCCACTCAATGAGTCCTGAAGTTGAGATTCAAGTATATCCATAGCCAGGAGTTCGCATTTCTTCTTTGTAACAGATTCTACGATATTCACCATGATCTTCCTTCTATCGAAAACTTTAGACACATGAATCCAAATCCTCAAATTGAAATAACTGCTCACCTTCTCATCATTGTAAACCAGTTGAGCGATGGTTGTTTTGCCGACTCCTCCAATACCAACTATTGCAACAACTAGAACATCCCTCATAATTTCACCTCTGCCCAATGGTAACAGGAGCCCCAAGATTTTCTGCTTATCCGTCTCTCTTCCAAATATTTTGGTTTCAAGTACAGATGAGCCAGTTTCGGTGCTGCAAAAAATTTCAGAATGCTTTTCTGCAACCACTTCTCTTAGATTTAAGCTAGAACCCTGCTTGATAATGTCATCCAATTCTTGAAGCTTGTTTTGGAGAATTTTTGCAAGCTCGAAAAGGTGGTTTGATGGTCGAAAAGGCCAAAAGAAACTCGTAACGTTGAAGAGATTGCGGCTGCGACTTTGGCATATCTCAGCTTCCACTGAAATCTCATCCAGTATGTCCTCAGACTCATAAGCTTTGTCTTTGAGCTTCAACACCCAGTCTTCAACAGCTTTTTCTGTTGTTTGCCGCTCTAATGCATCTTCCAGCAAAGCACGAGCAGTTGGTAATGACTGCTGCAATTTTCTGATATTCTCCCTCAAATTATACAGGTCATGAAACTTCTCTAAGAAAGGAGAAGCCAGTTTATCGATGATCACCTCTAAAAGTGGTCGGAGAACCAGTTCTTCCATGCAGGAAATTTGAAAAACTTTTGAAGATCAAAGTAGGGAAGGATTCTAACTTCCTAGGCTTCTTAGAAACCTTTGATGAGCTAAAGCACTGACGCCTGATTGAAAAGTGAAATGACAAAGCCATGGCGCAAAAAACATAAATACAACATGAATTACCACACCACATGGCTGAAAAGGCATAAAAATCTTCACCTTGCTTTGGCATTATTGAAAACAAGTGGGTTGCAAGATGAAAATTAAGATGGGGTTGGTACCATAAAATACTCACTGCAGTGTAAATTTTAGTGATTCCTGGGACATGATATGCCATATACAAAAACATCGGAAAAAACTATTTAACATACTTCTAGGAAAACAAAATATTGAAAGATAAAATATTATCTGAAGAATCCTGAGAAAATTTTGTCCTTCATAATCTTCCTGAAGATTGGACCTCAAACATTTCCGAAGAAAGTTGTTTTTTTTTTTTTTTTTCATATTGAATTGGCTGTCATCATTCAACATGCTAGCATCCTCACCCCAAATCAACATTATTCATTTTCTTGCCTGCTTGATGCTGCCAAATTACAAGAAGTTGTTTCCTTGAAAAGAGAACTTTTTCACTCTGCGCAATTCCTTTCTTGGATCGTCCGAAGTTGGATGTAAACAATCGATTCTCTCTCGTGCCAATGTTGGAACTCCATGCTTTATTATATATAAATTTTATTAATACATAGATTCATGCTTTATATATATATATATATATATATATATATATATATATATATATATACCAAATATTAATTTTATTAGCATTTTTTACACAAATTAAAATATATCTTAAATTTATACAATTAATTTTTTTAAAAAAAACTCGTAAATCATATTAAAACGACTCCTCAAAATTTAGAATATTTTAGTTAAATAAGATAAGATTGCAAAAGCCTACTTTTTAAGAAAAAAAATTACAGAAATTTATTAAATATATCCATTCATATTACTAATTGAGCAAATATTATAAAACAAAAATAAAAAATGCAAATAGAGATAATATTATAGGTTTGAGGGAGTACTCCTCCCGAGTATTTGAGCCAAGTTAATTTAATGCACACTCAAATTTGAATGGTGTGAGAAACTTCAGCAGATTCGTCTCGCTGCAACCCAATGGACCTAATTTAGACTTTTATTGTCTTTTTGGTGTGAAGTGGACCCATCCTGCCAACGGCCTACAATCGCCAACCCAAAAGGAAGGCGCAATTTTTCTTTTCTTCTTTCCTTATTTTACGAAGACATTGAAACTGATAGGAATTAAGCACACTTTTTTCCTTGTTAGGTAATTTTTTAAAAAAATCATTTTTTCATAAGTTTACTCTCTCAAAAGAATTAGGAAGTGTCAGAAATTGTTTCTTTTACACAGAGAGAAACTTCGACGTATTTGGTCTATAAAAAGAATTTAAATTTTACTACATTATTCTATGTAAGAATTAATTTATTCAATATATAATTGTACATATTAATTTTTGAAGGAAGGTTTCTTTTTTCTCTTCCTTGGATCAAGGCCCCTCTTGCCTATTGCTCGTAGGGAAAAACGAATGAGTAATAATTGTACACTTACAACGAAAATGATACTCCTTCCTTCCGTTGTAATTTAAATATTATTATTAAAAATTTATTTCGTTAATTAAAATTTTTTATTTATTCTCATAATAAAATATAATATTATATAATAAATAATAATAATTTCTTATGAGAAAGAGAATATTTAATTAAGAATAAATTAATCAATTTAATTAGTATCTTAATATACTTAGAAATTTTAAAATAGTACTTAAATTAAAACAAATATAATAAATAATTACTTTTTCAAAAGAGAAACAACAGCTTAAGATAATACTCTATTTGTTTTAAAATATAAAGTCTTTTAGCTATTTTTACATAGATTAATAAAAAAATATTAATTTTTTATTATATTATTAATTAATTTTATTAATATAATAAAGAATTAAAAATTTATATTTATTGAAAATTTTACTTTAAAAAATAATATATAAATTTATAAAAATAAAATATTTTGAAAAGAAAAGAAGGTAAAAAAATTTATATTTTAAAATAAAAGAAGTGCAATTTACGGGTCTAATAATTTGAAACTTAACATCAAAAGAAAAAAGACAACAAACTACAAACGTAACACTATTAAAAATTTTGACTCGTAGTGTGTTAAAAATAGACATTTATTTAAATGTTATTCAACATAATAAATTTTATACTCATAGAAAAAGGAAATACTTCCAACAAAAAATCAACTAAAATAAGAACAAAAAAACTTTAAAGTGAATTTGAATTGCAACTCAAAATAGAAAAAATTATTTTTTTTTAATTTGACCTTACTTTTTATTTTATATACAATTTATTTAAAATTTTTTAAAATAAAATAATTCAAACTAAATCATAATTCAAATACACTCGTCAAATAGCAGCGTCTTAAAAAAAAAAAAAACACTGCAGCCATGCAAACGGGAAGAAATAATCATCGTATAATCCAAGAATCTGGGAAATATCGCCATTCCATTGCAATAAATCGTATCCAAACAAACCGGTTCACGAGGAATCAACTATCAAGAAATGTAATGACAGGTTAAAAAAGAATTAAGGAAAACGGATAATATATCATGTATCGTTTTGACCGTAGACAGTAAAAGGGGTAGGAGGAGAGGGTGGGCCTTGCTGCCTTAGTGGGGAAGGACTACTTCTCTTCCGAAGTATGCCAAACGAACCACCACTGAAATCCCAATAAATTACACCTCCCTTCCTCATAGTCATGGGAGAAGAAGAGAAAGAGCCAAACCCACTGCAAGTATCAACTCTTGATGTGTCTAGGGAGATTGATATAGCGCCCGCTCCAATTTCATCAATGTTATCTTCTAAGCCTTCTTGGTTTACTCCCAAAAGGTACAGTTTTCTATATTCTTTGCGTATTTGTGCCGAATTGGTGATGATGGTCAACTTTTTGGTCATTTCTGATTTCATGGGAACTTGGGAAGTCCCAAGATTTGAAATTCTGGACGTGGGTCTCTGCAAGAGATTAATATGGAAGATTTGAAATCCAAGATTTTGCTTAATATGAGTGATGGAAGCAAAAATTTGAAGAATTGATAGGTTTAATCACTTCTTGGTCCTTTGACAGGTGTTTTTGTTCAAATCAATGTGCAAAAGGTTCTGAGAATAATTCTTTTTTTTTAATCTGCTTGGCCAGTAATTGATATTGTTTCAACTTGGATATCCCCTAACCTGGGAAAGCGCTATGATTTCAGGTTGTGCTTTCCTCTGAATTGTATTTATGTCAATATGTAATAACTGGGAAGAATGAATGTGATCCAGTTAAATCGGGTCTGGCATTTGAATTCTTGGTGTGGTTGGTGACGGTAGGAATAATTCCAGAGTTGTCATATATGTCTCCTCTTGGAAAAATTTATTATTCCTCTAGGTACTTGCCGTTTGTTTATTATTAATGCATTGAATAACGCACTCTGTTGCTTTTTCTGTTTCCAGGTTGCTCTTCATATTTTGCGTGATTAACTTAATAAATTATGTTGATCGGGGAGCCATAGCAAGTAATGGTGTGAATGGGAGTCGCAGGACTTGTACGAAAAGTGGTACATGTTCTGCTGGTAGTGGAATTCAGTAAGTTTTCTTTTCTTCATGTCTCCCTTTAGAAGGATGGCATGAAGCTAAATTTTTGCTTGAAGCATTTACTTAGTTCACTGTTTCAAAGTCATTAAGAGTCTTTCACCTAGGACTAGAATTGGGTTTTCCAAAACAAATCTTAGTCTTTATTTTCTTGCTTCACATGAGTCAAATTTGGAGCCATCTCAAATTATTAGGGATTCGTAAATGCTTGTATTCTCTATATGGTTGTTTCTGGTTGTAGACAAGGTGATAAAGCTCTCCTTGGATTAGCTACTAGATGAGGTTATGCATGTTTGCTGATGCATATTGAAACAGTACCTTTTTCTTTTTTGCTAAATTACCGGCAAGAATTGGCAATTCAAAACTGCCCAATGGTTTGATGTTCTGTAAATTTCTTTCTACTACAGGGGTGATTTTAACTTGAACAACTTTGAGGATGGCGTTATATCATCAGCTTTCATGGTTGGACTCCTGATAGCATCTCCAATTTTTGCATCCTTAGCAAAGAGGTATCTTGAAGATACAGGAACTGTTCACTCAATATGTTTTCAACGTCCTCCCTCAGCTAAAAGGAAATGTTAGCCTTCATCTTGTACATCATTTTTGGGGCCACGGGATGTAAATCACCAATAAACAACAATAGGAACTACTGATGTCAATTGAATCCTCATCTATTGCATGTGTTCTTTATGATGATGAGTGTAATGATACAGGGAACGTGCCCTTAATGAAGTAAAATAAACCTTCATAGTCCAGCTTTTCTTTTTCCCTTGGCATTGTTTTCTGAAGAAATTTTTTAGTGCTGGATAATGTTTCCCTCATCTAACTGGTAGTTGTATACTTGTATTGCATTTACTAGGGTCTACTTTCCAGAGCTTAGTATACAAGAGGCGTCTTATCTGATTATGTTACAAAAATGTGAGAGAACCTAAATTTTGCTCCGTGTACACTTTCAATTTTAGCTATTTCTAAACCTTGCTAATGTTTCCCTGGTTACTGCTTGCTAGCAATGCCTCATTTTATGCTTAGGCATAGGCATTGCGATAATTGATAATAGCAATGGCCTTTTATTGGCGTGCATGTTGCAAATTCATGCAGGTCATAAAATGGAAATATAATTTTACTTATAAAGATGATTCTTTTTTTCCCCCCTTTTTTTCAATTTATATCATCTATCTTGTGGTGAGAAAGTTCGAACTAGATTACTGCATAATCTATTTTTCCTGTTAATGTGCATAATCCAATATGTATTTTATATTGAAAACACTTATCCTCATCATCTTTTATTTGCTCTTTGTTGTCAATGTATTTGCAGCATCAATCCCTTTAGACTTATTGGAGTTGGTTTGACTGTGTGGACTATTGCTACCGCTGGTTGTGGGTTCTCCTTTGATTTCTGGTCCATTGCAATCTGCCGCATGTGAGTCACTGCATATGAATAATCTATGTGCAGGTTTGCGGCTGTTTTTAGCTTCATCAGTGCTTTATTTTGTCCCCACACCTATTGTTTGTTCTGTTTTAGGTTTGTTGGTGTTGGTGAGGCTTCTTTTATAAGTCTTGCATCTCCATTCATTGATGATAATGCTCCAGTTTCCCAGGTGATTTATTTTTATCCTTGTGTAAGAAATTTACAGTTCTGAAGAACTTTTCAGTTGTGATAATCACTTTCTCTTTCTCTTGTCACTATTACTTCTTTCCTTTTGTTCAGTGGGGGTGGGAAGAGTAAATTATGATCCTGAAATCCTACATGAAAATACTTTTTAAGTGATACAAGTCCCTCTTCTTTGGCCTTTTGATATCCATTCTTATTGGGACTTGAGAGTGTAATGGGCTAGGCTTCTAATTTTTTTTTTTTTTTTTGTCCCTCATCTTAGTAAATATGGCAACATTAAGAAAGAATTAATAATAAGCATGGATAAATATCTGTTTTTGGAAGTTGCATCTAGCGGCTTAGATGATGTAGGGCCTCTATTTAAAAGGCTTCCAATTTCCCCAAGAACAAAAATGCAAACTTATATATAGGAAAAACTGACTCATCTTTTCAAAAATTAGTGAGTTCCTTCACCTGCTAAAGTGAGCATGATATAATGAAGTTTAACCAGTAGGTTGCAGTAAATTCTGTCTTGACCGTATGGGAACATTACATTGCCATTCAAGACACATGGATAATCATGTTTTTGTGTATTTAGAACTGAGTGCGTAAATGGAGGTTAAATATGAGGCTAAAGAAACCAAACAAGAATTAATGCTCATCCTCTACCTTAAAAAAATAATAATAAATAAAATCACTGGCCCTTTTCATAATCCCGTTTGCCTTGTCTATTAGTCAAAAATGTACCATCAATCTTATCGTTCTTGGCGAGAATCTTATAAATGCTTTATCAGCTTTTTTTTTTCAATTTCCTAATACTATGTGCCTTGACAACTGTCATTTGATCCTATGTTTAATACTGGCATCCATTATCTATTTGATTCAGAAAACAGCCTGGCTGGGTATCTTCTACATGTGTATACCATCTGGCATTGCACTTGGCTATGTCTATGGTGGACTGGTAAGCATCTGCTTGCCTAATTTTAGAATATGCTCCTTGTCAAAAAGGTTTTCTCTTGATCAATTTGGGATTTCTGAATTTTTTCCCAACTTCAAACAATTTTTGTTACTATGTGATTTTTTCCTTAATTTTTGACATATTGTAGTTTTCTTACCATGTGATTGTTACCTTAATTTTTGAGATATTGTAGTTTTGTTACCATGTCATTATTACCTTAATTTTTGACCTATTGTTCTTATGTGGTTAGATTTTCTCCTTTTAAATTGATTTTTTACAGCTAGAGGTCAAATGATTAAAATTCTTTGTCCAATAGGTAGGAGGCAATTTCAATTGGCGGTATGCATTTTGGGGGGAGGCAATTTTGATGCTTCCTTTTGCTATTTTAGGTTTTGTCATGAAACCTTTGCAGCTTAAAGGTGCATTTTCTGCATAGATCCTCTCTATTATGAATTTCTCCACCCCTTCTACTATTTCTCAAGATTTATGGATGCAGGCTTTTCTCCAGCTGGATCAAATAAGGGGTTGACTGCTGTGGACACAGCTGCTGTAGAAGATGAAGGTACTGTGTCAGATAATATTCATATAATGGTTTCAGTTGTTTTTAGTTATAATTATTCCCAAAAAACCCATGAATATTATTCCATTAGATTTATACTCACCCTAAAATATGATCAGATTTCCGCATACAGGCTTATTAAGATGCAAATAAACATTTTTAAAGGAATATTCTATCAAAAGAATAAACTGTGCAAGACTAAATGTCAGAAGGGTATTCAGTTACTCAAGGCAACCAATCAGGATGGCAGAATGAGATAAACCTGGTAGTCTGCAAAGTCAAATTCAACATCCTTTCTCGGTTTGAGGGAAATTGTTCCCTTCTAGGGACATAATAAGCTGTTCCTGGCCTTGTTGCTAAAATGTGATTCTCATGCCATGTTTGAAATTGTTTTCTGTTACTCTTTAAGCAATAATATGAAAATAGGCAATAACATAGGTCTTGAACCAGATTACCTGGATGACTGGATCAATTGAAAATAATCACAATTTTCTTTGCAGATTTTTTATAAGTGGCATTGTACCGTTATGTTGTTATAAGCATTCATGGATCAAAGTAGGAAAGGAAATATGTATTTGAAATTGTGGGACTCCTTCCTTCATTTAATCTACAGGCTCTAGTGGTGATTTTAGAGAGTTGTATGCAAGTCCTAACTCCAGTCCAGCACTTTGAATTTAATAGTTATGATATTTTATTCTTTTGAAGGTTGTAATAAACTTTCATAGTTCTTATTTTACTCAAATTTCTTTGCATGATGATGTTTATTTGGAACTTGTTTTGAATGTAATTCTTTTTTTTTTGGGTGAAGTCGTTGAAACTTCGACAGAAGTGTTCACTGGAAAACACTCGAAAACCTCTAGGTAAGAGATTGTATACTTTTTATAGTTCATTTATCATTCTGATTACTTTGTGCAACATTATTCTATTCTGCTCATCACTATGGAACTTCCTGTAATTCGACTGACCTTTTTTCCTTAAATGAATGTCCATGTATACCAATTGGTTTTGTGTTGCAGATCAAGGGCAAGAATTAGCTTGGGCCAATTGACAAGATTTTTGCGAGATATGAAGCTCCTACTTCTTGAAAAAGTTTATGTTGTGAATGTTCTAGGTACAACATTTATATCCTTCCTCAACTTCAAAATTTGCTTGTATCTTTGTCTGAAGATTTGTTACATGAGAAGTTTAACCAAGTAGACTCAAATTTTCAGAGGAAATTTTATGGTTACAAATTAATAATAATTAGTGCTAAGAAGCATTTGGTACAAGCGGTAATTGGATTTCCTCATGCTTTGTTTCTTTCTTGAAATATTGTGAATGGCTTTTTGCAGGCTATATAGCTTACAATTTTGTCATAGGTGCATATTCATATTGGGGTCCAAAGGCTGGTTATAACATTTATCATATGGTAAGGTATTGGTAATTCTTAATCCGTAATAGTGCCTGTAACCCCTTTTTCTTTAAGGGAACTATATTGGTCAGACCAATGACTTATTCTTTCTAGTTGAAAATTATCCATTAAAAATGAAAACAAAGTTTCACTTAAACTGGCTACTTCGCTTGTGGTTTTGTTTTATCGCAGAAAAATGCGGATATGACATTTGGAGGTATAACAATTGTTTGTGGAATATTGGGAACAGTAGCTGGTGGTTATATTCTCGACCTCATGACTTCCACAATTTCGAATGCTTTTAAGGTAACATACCCGTAATTTACTAATATGTTGCACTGGCAATAAGAAAATAATAGTTTGGTTAGATTAGTAATTTGGAGCATTTCAATAATCTGATTATCTCTCGTAAAGGAACTATGATCCATCGTCCCCTGTATACACATGGATATGGGAGGACCGGTTGCATCCTTGCCTTGACAAGAATTTTTGTTAATATACCACTCTTATTCATTGAAATGGAACTTGACTTGAATAGTTCTCTTTGTACTCTCAATTTTCCTTTTTCTTCCTTGTTTGTCATAGTGGCTTTGGCTGCAGCTCTTCTTTGTTTGTTATAGTAGCTTTGGCTTCAGCTGATGAACATTTTGTGGTAAAAGGGGTTTTTAACATTTTGGGAACTTGTTACAATACTCATGGTTTTGTTATTCAATGAAAACATGAGGAACTTCAGAATGTCATAGGGCTTGTGACTTGCTCTGCTCTGCTGAAGCTTACTCAAGTAGAAACCTTTCAACCTTGCAATTACTCAAGTTCCTATGATCCTATTGGAGCTTCTGTATAAATGCATGTGTTCTTGTGCATCTACACACACACACACACACACACACATATCTTTTTCATACTTGCTGATCTGATGCCTAAAGAAAAAAAGGTGGACATGAAATTCAACTTCAGTATTTCCTGGATACTTCAAGTTGGTCATCAATTGGCCACTTGTTGTGGTTGAGCTCAAATTTGAGCACTGTGCCTGTCGAGTCTGTTAAACTCAAACATGTATACATTTCCCTGGTTTGACCCTGGTGGATGGTAATATTAGCTGAATTTGTCAAATAGCCAGCAGATGGCTTTCTTTTCTCTCAATAAAACTTTGTAATATTTTTAATGAGTTGCTCAGTAGTCCTGTGATTTTTCCATGGAAATATTGTTAGATATGGAGTGAACCATCTATTTTTTTTCCTTTTAATTATTTCACCTTCTTATTCTTGGTTCTTGTTTATGTATACTTCCTCGCAGCTTCTTTCTGTGGCAACCTTGTTTGGAGGAGTATTTTGCTTTGCTTCTTTTTGTTTCAAGAGCCTATATGTTTTTATAGCTCTTTTCGCAATTGGAGAGCTGCTAGTGTTTGCCACTCAGGTGAGATCAAGTCAATGTTGCCAGTGTCTTTGATCCTTTTTTTCTTTGCATTGTATGGACATTTCAAATATTGTAAATCGTCATCTTCTTGAGAATAGCAGGCATTTTACTTCATCAAAGTGAAATTGCATGAAGAGTTGGTTGCAATAACCATCAGTTCAACATTTAATCCTGGCTGAGATGCAAGTCTGCTTTGGGTCTTTATTTGCCTTCCTCAGCAACTTTAGATTTGTAGAATAGTTTCTGCTTCTATTCTGGAATAAGGACCTCCAGAATTCAGATTAGTCAAAGCATTATGATCCATTCAGTTTTGGCCCGAAACTAAGGCCCTTAATGGGCTAATCCCACTCAACCAGAAAGGTTTAAACCCTCTACTAGAAATGATATCCGTATCTAAGAATGCAAAAGAACTAATGGGGTATGCTTATTGCTACTGTATCTTTAATGGTATCAACTAGTTGTAGCCTAAAAGTAGTAGTTAGCAGTTTTGAGTTTGCAACAATTAGATGGTCCCTTAATATTAACATTATGGTGATGTCACTGCAGGGTCCCGTAAATTTTGTATGCCTACATTGTGTCAAGCCCAGTTTGAGACCTTTATCTATTGCAATGTCTACTGTAGCAATTCATGTCTTTGGTGATGTGCCTTCCTCTCCTCTTGTTGGAGTTCTCCAGGTCTGCATTCCTGTTCTTATCTTTTATCTCTACAGATAAATAGCTTGATTTTTCCTCTATTTCTGCAACTGCACTCATAATTGACGCTGGATTAGGGCTGTTTGTTAGTTACTTGGTTGTAGCTAAGAAAGTTTCTTGGTAAAGAAGCTTAAAGGTGGGTGAGGGAATGGTAAAGCCATACTTGTAATGAACACAGATGTAAAAACTAAATTCATATGCATTTTCAGATGTGTCAAAAATCAGATGTGTCAAAAATCAAAACTATTCCTTTTTCATATTTTTGTAGAATCTCGCATGTGCTACAGAAATTACTTGCTTTATGGTTTGCATAATACATATGAGAAGGCAAAAGATAGACCTGAATCGCCATCCCGTATCCAATATAAGGTTAATCTTCCCTTGGTGCTCCGGAGAGGGTTGGATCTAAAATCAGTGCTTGATCATGCAGGATCACGTCAACAATTGGAGGACTACAGCGCTGGTTCTAACATCAGTCCTCTTCTTGGCAGCTATTATATGGTTCATAGGTGATTTTAAACTTATCTAAAATCCTTGACCTAATTTCCCTCGAAACAAAAACACAGATGATTTGTAAGGATATCTGCGCCCTCCTCTCCCTGAGTTAAACTTGTGATGTGCTTCTGCAGGTATATTTTTGCACAGTGTTGACAGATTTAACGAAGACAGTGAACTTCCAGTTACAATTGACCGGTCAAACACAACACCGTTACTTGCAGATAAGACATCAGAGGCAACAAAATCTGAATCATAGATCCTTGATTGGCGGTCATGAACCCTTGGTGGGCAACTATCTACTCTTCTTGTATGTGGTATGGCTGCATTGTATATTCTTCTCTTTAAGTAAACAATGATGTTTGCCGTTTTCAAACGCACTGGTCTCCACCTTGCAACAATACAGTGAAATGTTTACATTCTGGCTGCTACAAATCTTTTACATTGGTTAATTATCCTGCTAGTGTATATACACCTTTAATTGACATTATCCCGTATATGTACTATTGTAACGTTTGATGGATATATTAAAGGATAGTGTTTAAATTTAAGATTTTTTTCTTTTTTGAATTTTATAAAAATGAATTAGTTGTGAGAGAAAATGTGATAATGGCGTATTTGGATTAAGGTTTTATTTGAGGTGAATTGTATTGAGAAGTATAAAAGTGAACTATTTGTGAGAGGATAAATGAGATTTAAAATAAAAAAAATAAAAGTGAGTTTTTTTTTTTTACATTGAAAAGTCAATTTAAATACAGTCCAGTAATTGAGTTTATGATTGAAATCCAATCCAAATACACACTTGTAAAATCTAAACTTGGCAACAATAGGGTGTAAGATGGTTTCACCCTTAAATCCAATTTAAAAGTTTCACATGAGTTTTGTTTTTTCTTATACAAATAATTTATTTTTGTAAAATATAAAGATAAAAATTTTAAAATATAAATTGCAAAATAAAATATATTTTTGTTACTAATTTAGTAAATTACATATATTTTCAAACAAAGGTTACGAAGTAATTACAAATATTAAAAATAAAAAAAGTAAGCATAGGAGAGCTTTTAATACGATGCATTGTATGCCTGAAGGGCGAACGTGTTGATTCAATCCAAGCCCACCAACCCATCGCTTAAAGCTAATATTATATCAAAAAAAATGTCACGCCAATCCCACAGAAATAACAAAGACAAGCAAGCATTCGCCCACAGTTTTTTTTGTCGGCATTTTTCAACAGATTTGCATCTCACAGCTATAAAATAAAATCACTGCAAATCCCTCCACTGTGGTTGAATTTTCTTTCTTTGAGAAGAAGGTGTTGGATTCTTGAGAAGAAGTTCTTGCAATGGCACCAACAGCAGCAATGCTGATGCTAAGTCGCCAAAGGAAAGCCCCCTCTTCAAATGTACCATCGTCGCCTCCTGCTTCAATTCTCTCTCTGAATGAATCGGTTAGGAAGTGGTTTTCAGAGAGGTCCTCCTCCTTTCTGCAACGATCAGAAGTTGAGCAGCCCAGCAAGAATCTGCCCTGCCCAACATCTCCCGCGTCCCCCCTTCAGCGAACATAACGTTCACGTTGGGGGAGGGGGTGGTTAGGTTTGATGTCTTAGTCATGTCGATCAACTGTCAATCTGTTTTCTTTCAAGAAGTTGCTAGCTTTGAATTGTGTCTATATCTAAATGATTATAGTCATATATATCAGCATCTCCCCTGTGCACCTTGTGAGAAAGATGATCCATTTGCGCGGTGTTAATGTTAACATACCTATTACCAAAATCATCAAAGCTTGCCGATTCTTAATGCATGATTGGAGAGCCATTTTCGTGGCTTTGAATTCCAGGCCTGATAATTTTCTTGTTTCTGGATAAGTACGGAATGAATGCGTCGGCGAAAGCTGTTTGTTTTCTCCCCATACGTCTCGAGAGATTCCTCTGCTTCCCTTACATGTACGGTTTAAGTCATATCTTAAGTAGCAGGACAACAACACCGTTATCATGTTTAGCAGTGTACAAGACAACAAACTACCTGTCCGGGAGCAGATAGCATATTTTTTTGGTTCATTGTCCATGATCATATTTTAATTTAATAATTTAAATTTTATACTTTATAAATAATTATTTATTACTAATAGAATAATTATTTTATTAATAATTATTTAACTATATAGTAAATAATTATTTTAATTTAAATAATTATTTACAAAATATAAATTTTTAACTGTTAAATTAAAATTTTACAGTTGAGAATTTATTCATCACGAACTGAAAAAATATATTGTTTATATCATAATTGAACGTACAAACTACACCATAGTATTTTATTTAGTAAAAATTTAAAATTAATTCTTTAAAAGGTGTTTTTAAATAATTAAGTATCATTTTGTCGGAGCCGAAAATTAATTCATACATTACTTTTATTTGCTGAAAGAAGAGTGATTTTCGTACATCTAAAATTTAGATGGCATAGTTCCTCCTCTGCGAGAGAAGGTGGGGAAGGAAAGAAAACAGCATGCCATCGGGTTAAAACAGCTATGACATACCTCTTGTGATCTAAACACCAAGAATGGGGACCTGGCGCAATGCATTTTCGGACTATATTTCGACACGCTACCGTCGCTTGCTTTCCACACGACATGCACGCACTCCGCTTTCGCGCTAACCACACGTCCCCCACGCTCCTTAATGGGACTCTCTTTTCACGCTCCGAACACATGCAGGCGGAGACAGAAATTCACATTAGCCGCTTACGCCTGCCCAGTGTTTTCATGCAACTAGTGCCCACATGTTGCCACCGAGATTTTGGTTTCTACTATAATAAATAGAAATGCTATCGCTGCAACAACTGCTAATTCTTTGGAGTTTTGAGTCGTTGATGTTTATGGCACCAACAGCGGCAATGCTCATGCTAAGATACCGGAGAAAAGTGCCCTCGAAGACACCCCCGACTGCACAGTCATCTTCGGCAGAAGCGTCTCCAGTGAAGGCATCAGTTCACATGGGCTTTTGGAATAGCCTGTCGAGTCTCTGTTCAGGAAGTGATTCAACAGTGGAACGGGTACCGGATGAAGGGGCCGGTACTGGGGGTCATTGGTGTCTCTCGAGTTGGATCGACTTCGATGTCTAAATGCCATCTAATCTCCAGCGTCTGTAAAGTTATGTATGTTCTTTCAAGCTTCAGTTCTCTGTATTTGAAATGATTTTGCTTTCCCATCACAAAAGCCTTGCCAATTGAAGTATATTTCAATTCACAGTGCAATTGCTAAAATAATTCGTATCTCAATTTGGAGTACAAAGAAAATTCATCATCATCTGAGAAGAAAAGATCACGAGGCTCATACCAGATGAGCTATTAATGCTTCTCCTGGATCGTAGAAAATGTAGTGCTAGCACCTAAAACGAACAAGTTTATACTAGTGAAAGCTCCCCAGCAGGAACGGATCTTTTGACAAGTTTAGCCCAAGACTCATTGGTTTCAGCGATCACTTTAAGGGCATAATCCTATCAAACAAAGGAAACATCTTTCAGCATACTAGAGTTCTATATGATGAATAATTCAAGGGGAAAAGAAAAGAAACAGAAATAGACAAATATTCCAAGTAGGATCTTGATCTACAAAATGCAGATGAGGCTTCATTCCCCTAACCTTTTTAGGCTGCTTTCTGTCCTACCCTCTCTCTTTCAGTTTTCTTCCACCAACCAAGCAAGGCGACATTGACTTTGGGAGACACTCTGACGTTGCTATAGGTTGTTACCTTTAGAAAGTAGAGGGCTTTGACAAGCAAATTTCTGCACTACTAGCCGCTTTACAACTTTTATTGAACTGATTTTAATAATTGTATAAGAGTATATTGCCAGCTGAGGCCTGGGTGGTTAAATTCTCTGTTTTTCTTTCAACAAAAATGTCTATATAATCCATGCAGCGGAAGTGGAGTGAAGAATTGTTTCTGGATATAGATAATCAGAAACTAGAAGTCCATATCCGACGTCTGCTGCATCAGGTATGTGATATCTAATGCACAACCCAAGAAATGGAAACCTAGCTATTCTATAATAGATGCACTAGGTGCTATGAAACTTCACCGGTAAACTTGTTTTAGTTATCAGCCTCAAGAACCTCCAAATTTCATCATCTGTTTAGGACCTACAGACCCAACCCTCTTCCATTTTCATCATATGTTTAGGACCCATAGTAAAGCAAAACAGAGTATGGGTTTAGATCTTTAGCAGCATGAGTTAATATTTTCACTTCAGTATCCTTCCTAACAGAAGATCTACTTCAGCAAATGTGGTGTCAATAGGTGCTGCATGCAGTATGTAATACTCCAGTAAGATATATGAATACCAACTGCTAAACGATTTTCAAATCAATGAGCATTCAAACGGAAGATACTCATGCCGATAGGCAATTCCAAACAGGCTTCCAAGAAAAGAGAACTTGGAGCCAGGAAAAGCAAATCCATAACATTTCAAAATATCAGTTCAACTTGAACAGAATGTTCGTGGATAATGTGCAGAGAGTAATAAATAAGCAACTGAGTACCTTATTTGCTGGTTTGTTCCCAAGACCAAACTTGTTAGCAGGTTTTCCGTCAGGGATCTTGTAGTCTCTAAACCAGTCCCTGATTGCAGTAAGAGTACCCTGAAGAAATTATTCATGCTTAGGACGAGGACTGCATACTCCCCAATCAAAAAAATTATGCAGGCAGAAAAATGAAAAATACTCGATCCTATGTACTACATTTTATATATTTTAAATCAATTGATAGTAATGTCCATATTGCATTTACAGCAAGGACTAAACCCTGTTCACAAACTTGTCCATCATTAACTTTCCGTACAGGCAAAAGGAAAACAGTTTCTAAAGTATCTATTCTCCATCTTTTGCATAAACTATCATGGACAAGAACAGTTATCACTAGCACACCTCAAATCCAACAGAATTGAGCCCTAATGACATGATAAAAGAACTGGCATATACAAAGGAATGTCAGCATGCATCCATAAACTGATACCTACCAGGCTATCTTCAACATTATACATTCTTAAAGTAAATAAATAAATGACCAAAATTGAAGAGAATTTTTCCCAGCTTAAGCATACCGGGAAATGCTTCTCAACATCATCAATATCATTAACAAGTGAAGCTCTTGGGTCATCCAAAGAGATTGCAACGATCTTCCAATCAAGTTCACCTTCATCTATCATCGCCAGAGCTGCTAATGGCTTAACTTTCAAGACCTGGCCAATTTTGGCACGGCTTTCTCCAATTTCAACAACATCAACTGCAGTTAAGTAAAATTACTGATAATTATTTTCCCTTTTCTGTTGGAAAGTATAAATGAAATCTTATCAATTAAGTAAAGCAATCATACGATTCTTGGCAAATTGAAACACTACCAGGATCATTGTCCCCAAATGCCCCTTCTACTTCTGGATTTGACAAAGAAGGGTCTTCCCATGTTTGTGGAAGTAAACCATAATTCCAATTAATGTTATACCTGCAAAAGATACCCAAAAAAATTGAAAAATAAAGGTCCCATGAACAGGAAAGGAACATTGAGACAATAACACTCTGGAAAAAGGAAAAAGGAAGTTACTGTAGCAAAGCTGAAGACAAAAGACAGGATGAAGTTGTTTGAGGTGGAAGAATTTCTCCAAAGCTGGAAGCATTAACAAGTGCTTCTCGAGTGGACCAGATTGACTGAAAGGATAGAAATGAAAAGGAACCTCTTTCCAACCTCACAAGCCTATAGTGCTAACAAGAGCATCATTAAGCACAAAATAGAACAAGATTGAGCAAGAAAATCATTCCATTTCAGGCAGAACTCAACTCAACCTTTTTCATAAACATAAAACCCAGTAAGAAGTTGGACTAGATCATTAGGAAATAATGCTATTGCTCATGTGCTGACACCACAATTGATTATTAATCTTCCCCATAAGTTTGGCCAGATGCACATAAAAACCGAAAATCCCAAGGAATAGCTAGTGGAGAAAAGTATTTATCACTCTCGAAGGAGGTGAATAGAATTAAATTTGAGCTCACAGTTTTCTAGATTGTGAGATATTCAACTTGATTAACAGCTAAGTGATGAACATCCAATAAGAATTCTGTTTTTGCATCCACAACTGAAATTCTAGTGTTATCCGCTAACTGCTGGTGAAGCAAAAGAGCAGATTTAAAGTAGGAATTTCCAAAGCAAAGAGATTAATCTTCTGCAATTTCTTTTTCCAGTCCAGCCATGCAGGCAAAGCAAGCTCATTACTTAACACACAATACCAGCTACAACCAATAACCAAACTGATTAAGGAAAAGAAAACTTTGATGAGATCAATCAAATAGGTAAAAGGTAGGGTTTATCCTATTGTAGAATCAAAGTAAACAGTTTATGAAGGAGAAAAATAGAGTGAATCCTGAAACAATATTTTCGTAAGGTAGTTGCCTGACATAAAATTCATGTGGGTATGAAATAATCCATTACCAACAGAAGTAAAACCAGAATTATAATTAGGTTGCAGCAAGCAACAAGTGTGCAACCAAACAGAAACATCAAAAAGTGAAGGAAATGGTAACTGCAGCCTTACGGGTAATATCGGAGCTTCCCCTTTTTTGTATCTTGTTTTATGGGAGTGAATTGCTCATCAGTTGCAACCTCCATCTTTGCACTTGACTCTTTGGGAATTTCAACAATAAAATTGAAAGACCCATCTCCCAGGTGTAGAGGAATGTCATGCCAAGGTGAAATCTACTTGAAAAATAAACAAAGTGCATTACAGCAGAGCAGAAAGAAGACCAGACTAGAAGAGCAAATGCTCGAGTTTATGCATGAGACCATGATAACCCCTACTAATCTCATCACCCACTGAACCTCTGAGCAAATAGAAAAAAAATACCAAAAAACCAAATTAATATCCCTGGTCTAGGAATAATAGCCCAATCATTCTGCATATTCATTTATCTCCTCAAAAGTATTAGTACAAGATTATATATTAAGCATTCTCCCTCACTTATATTTGTCTGGAATAGATCATATACAAAATGAAATTGGACTTGATCATCAAATTTAGATTGTAATCCAAATTCTTTGAACCCAATTCAAACCACCAGGAACTTTTACTGCTGAGTGTTACAAAAATGAAGCTCATCTACCTCCCAATTTAAACTATTATCAGAACTAATTAGTAGTCCTCAAAATTCAACCTTTAAAATCACAAGTCAAAAGGGAAGTATCTTTAAGCGAATTCCATCAACGAATAACATTATGCACTAAGCAAACAGAAAGCCACATAAAAAAGACATCCGCTTTCCTCTGTGAGAGATAGTAAATACCTTCTTGCCGGAATTATCAAGAAGAAACACTCTGTAGTCAAGCGTTTCAGGCTGGCCTTCTTCTTTGATCTGAACCTGAGGATTGTAGATTGCACTGCAAGTAAAAAGCCGCCTCTTTTGCGCAAGAAGCCCGTTGTTGCTGTTCTTGAAGCAGAGACTGAAACTCCGGGGAGTCCGCAATGGTCCCTTTTGTAGCAGAGAAGCAGTAATAGTATTGCTTGCTGATACTATCACTCTGGTGGCCGCCATTGCTGACGATAGTGACTCCTCTGGTGGGGCGACTGGGTGAGGTCTCGCGGAACCGAAATAGCAGCGCCAGCAGCTCTCTCAGCTGCTTCTGAAATTTTGTTACATATCCAGCTGGTGGGAAACGATTGGTTGATTCTCTTGTGCCTTTTTACGTCATAAAATCTTTTCTCTAAAAGTTGGGTAATGGTAAATTGTATATTAAGTAACGAATTTTCATTCATTAATTCCATCTTCATTAATTGGATACATTCCTAAATTAAGCTAAACAAACTTGGAGGTTATTTATGTTTTTCTATTTATTTCTATTTTGAGTTCATATTCGGACAGTTAGGACATTATAAATTTTATGATATTTATCTTCTTACAGTAATTTGATAATAAAATATTATAAATTTGACAATTCAAAGTTATAAAATAGTTTAAAGTATTTTAGTAAAATTTTAACAATAAAAGAAATTAAGGAAATTTTCCAAGATGGATTTGGATTTTTAACCCTATATATCATCCCCTTCAAGAAAGAAATGCCCAATGATATTTTGTGCATTTTATTTTATATTTTACTTCTATATAATTTACATTACATTTAAAAGCATATGAAAATAAACTTCAAAAAAAGTCCTTTGTAATAATTGCATCTTGGCAATTTAAAATATTTCTTCCGTACACCCCTCCCCCCAAAAATGAAAAACTCCCATAATCACATGTTGAATAGCCATGGCAAACATGAAACTTTAAGATACGATTATATATGTTAAATTTAATTATCAAACTATATATTATAAAAAAAGAATGCTAAATTATTCTCGAAGGGTTTAAATATATATATTCATCATATATAAACTCAAAAACCTATAAAGTCAATAAAATTATGGTTGAGTTTATATATATTTTTCATTTGAATTGAAAAATAAAATAACAAAATATAATTCTGAAACAATGCATAATAATAATACTAAAATCTACATTTAATAATAAGATAGCTAAAGAAAATAAAAAATAAAAAAGTATTATTTATATTGCGAGTAATTTTAAAAAATAATTTTTAAAACTTATACATGATCAAATATTTTTAGAAGAAAGAAAATAATAAAAAAATATTATATTTTGAAATAAATGGAGTATTAATTTGGAGAATGATAAAAAAAATTTGAGTGGAAGGAAAAATTGAAAGGTTTTAATATTCTTCATAAGGGCTAGCTCAGTGGCTGCTTATCAAAACCTCTGGTTCGGAGTTCGAATCCCATGTAGCGCCATTGTGCACAGCACTCTCCCCTCCCCTGTCAAAAGAAAAAAAAAAGAGAGTATGTTTTACGAGATTTTGAAAGTGGTTAAATTTGGCAAGAGAACAAAATGAAGTAGTAGATTAAAAGATAATTTGAAAATTGGGGCCCATTTTGCAAATTTTTCGGGGTAGATTTGTAATTGAAATGAAGAAACTCCCATTGCAAAGCTTCTTCCGGTTTATTTCTACTTCCCCTCTCCCGTCACTGATCCAGTCGCTACTCTCATTTCAACAAACTTATGTAGTAAATACTTTTTCCCATTGAAATATAAACACACGGTTCGGATCTCTCCATTTATTCAGTTCCCTCTGCCGCTGCTTCGCCGTGGAATTCATCAAGGTACGTACCTGTTTGCATCTTCCGATCTGCTGTGTGGATTCTTTCTCTCTCAATTAGGGTCTGGATCTTGCTGAATTTGTTTTGCGATCTAGGGTTTATGATGATCTGATCTCTTTCCCATTTCTCACCCATTGTGGTGCTTCAAGTATAATTTCGATTTATTCGCCCTTAAATCGTAAGGAGTTTCTACGTTTTTGGGCGGCATTAGTGTCGTCCAGTCCCTGAATTGCTTAGATTTAGATCAAAGTAGTCTTCGAGCGTCTATTCTGTAGAAGCATGAGTATCCAGGGATGATCCGATCTCTTTTCTAATTCTCACTCGGGGCATATGATGCTTAGTTTTGATTAATTCGCCTCTGAATCCTGAGGAGTTTTTATATGTTTCGTAACATTGTGTCGTTTAGTCTCTCGGTTGCTCTTCTGTTTTTGGAAAAGGTTATGATTGTTTCTTCTTCATTTCTTTTTCTCAAAACTTCTTGTTCTTTTTGCTTAAGTCCAACCTTTCTGATGGCTCAGGGTGAAACAGAACCTTTATCATCCAATTTGAATCGGCGGAAGTTGCATCTCTAGAGGACCACGATGGTAAGTCTCTTTTGACTTGTCTACTTAGTACTACTAGCGGTTGGATACTATAATGCTGCGGTATTACAAATTTCATGGTTGTGAAACGAGATTGGTAATATTACTGCTTGGTTCTGCAAGAGTTGACTTCAGACAAATTATTTACTACATTTATTCTTCCTCCGCAATGCAGGTGGTTTTGGCAGCTTCAATTATCAGTAAATCTGGCAAACGTAAGCTCTTCATTAGTTTTTTTTGCTGGGTTATGCAGTAGTTATTACATTTTTGGTCAAAAAAACAAAAAAGAAGGAATTTTTATAATGTCTTCTCATAATCTGTGGAAGTGTGTTCAAATTTATATACCGTGGTTGGTGTTAAATAGTTGATCATTGGCTTTTACAGCGCTGGTGTCAAGGCAGTTTGTGGATATGTCTCGCATAAGAATCGAGGGTTATTTGGCTGCATTTCCCAAATTAGTTGGGACAGGAAAACAACACACCTATGTGGAGACTGAAAATGTCCGTTATGTTTACCAGCCGATAGAGTCGCTCTATTTGCTGCTTGTAACAAATAAACAGAGCAATATTCTTGAGGATCTGGAGACTCTGAGGCTGCTTTCCAAACTTGTATCCTTTCTCTGCATGCAAGTCATGGATGCAGTCACTACTGGACTATGCATTTTTGTAGTAAAAATTATAAGGATGATTTATGTAGTTTGGTGCCAGCATCATCCAATTGTATGCTTCTGGACTTTAAATGAGTGATCAAAATTTTTTCCCTTTTCTGTGTTTGCTCTGATGCTATCTGATGTGTTCTGAATGATGTATCTTTCTGGTTGCTTGAATTCTGTAGAAGCTTCTTCAGCCGTTATTCTTCTTTATTGTTAATTGGACAAATTTGCTTGTAGTCCGTATTCCTTGACTAATGTTAGGTGCCTGAATATTCTTACTCCCTGGATGAAGAAGGCATCTGCAAGACAGCTTTTGAGCTTATTTTTGCATTTGATGAAGCCATCTCGTTGGGCCACAAAGAAAATGTTACTGTTGTACAGGTCAAACAGTACTGCGAGATGGAAAGTCATGAGGAGCGTTTGCACAAGTTGGTGATGCAGAGTAAAATTAATGAAACAAAGGATGTCATGAAGCGCAAAGCTATTGAGATTGACAAAAACAAGGTGAGTTTTTGGGTTCAAGTTGCTAAGATATTATGCCTCCTTCATGTGATGTACCCTTGGTTTTTTTAATTACTATCTGTTGAAACAATGCATCCTTTGCAGATTGAAAAGAATAGGGGAGAGAAAGGAGGTTTTTCGTCATTACAGTCATCTTTTCAGTCACACGGTGGCTTCAGTAGTGATACAAGCTTACCTAGCACCGGATCTGGTTTTGTAAATATTCCTGCTTTTGACGTGGACTCAAACAAGTCCAAAGGTATGTCTTTTTCTGGCTTTCAAGAATGAAATTGTTGCTCAATGTATGATACTTCGTTCTGAATGAGGTTTAGGTCTATATACAGGAGCTTTTAGCTTCTTTTGCAGCAGGAGCATCCCATATTTGCTTTCTGAAGAACATCAGTCAACTTCTGTTTTGTATTTGGGTTCATTTCTAGCTTATTTGATTTGATTGTCCTTCAGTTTGCTGCCTTTTCACTTCTTTGCTTTTCTTTGAAAGTTACATTGATGTGTGCGTGAGTGCTTCTCAATGTGGAAAACTAAAAAGTTTCAGGAGAGCACTTTGACTTGTAACCTAAATTCAAATTGAAATAATCAATTCACAACCAGCTTTCCCCATTATCCATCTATATATGAGTTTATCTACTTCTTCTTAATCATTTTCCTTTTGATTTGCTTTGGGAGGTGGTGGATGAAGATGGACGCAAACCTTCTAACTTTTATAATTATGCTTAGGTCCTTAAGAAAAGTTAATACGCTTCAGGAAATTACTTTTGGCCCATCTTAAAACTTCAGATATTTCGATTTGCTGCATTAATCTCTTTATGCTTATATTTGGTCCCCTTCTTATTAATCTGTAGCGATCTTGCTGGGGATGAAGAAGTAGGGTTGCACATCACGTACTGTGATTGGCATCTTTTTTCATCTTTCTTTTTTTTAATTAATGTTCATATGAGGTTAAGGTTAGGATAGTCTTGGATGGAATTCCTTTCAAGGGGATTGTTCACCATCTCTAGTGAAAATATGATATAGCAGCCTATTTATCTAAAGTTGCTGTGATAGTTTTCCCCAGACACATAGACTTGGGATATGCCATTTTTAAGTTGATCTTTATATGATCAGGTCGTCCAGCTGCATCCGTTACTGCTCCAGTAAAAGGTCTTGGTATGAAGCTTGGTAAAACACAAAGGACCAATCAGTTTTTGGAATCTCTGAAAGCTGAAGGTGAAATGATTGTTGAGGATGTGAGGCCAAGTGTTGGACAGTCCAAACCTGCTGCTCCATCTCCAACTGATCCTGTGACATTAACTGCCGAAGAAAGAATAAATGTAACTCTAAAACGGGATGGTGGTATGAGTAACTTTGATGTCCAAGGCCAATTGTCTCTACAAATTATCAACCCAGAAGACGGATATATCCAAGTGCAGGTTTTATTTTTTCTTCTTCCACTATTCTTCTGTATTTAAATTGAAATTTATTTAAATTTATTCTGTATTTACTTAAATTTTTTTTCATATTTCTTTTTCTACCCGTAAACTCCTGAACTTTTCCTTTTGTTGTCTCTCATCCCAAAACACGGTTAGTCCAATTTTCTCAAGCCCAGAGAGGTTTGATATTCACTGTTACTGCATGGGGATTATGTTGTCCTTCTATGCTGTCTGCATTATTCTTGCAAATAACCACTATATTAATGATTTGGGATTAAAATCTTTGATAATTTTTGTTCTTCTGCATTTATACAATAATTGAGTCAAGAGGAGAACAAGTAAAACTGGTCCTCCTATTCTTTATGGGTGAAAATAGAGAAGGGAATCAACCTATTTAAAACCTTTGCTTTTTAGGCACTTCGAAAGCTTTTTAATTGCATCTTGTGCTACTTGCCTTGCTGTCAGATTGAAACTGGTGGCAACCCAGGAATTCTGTTCAAGACACACCCGAATATCAACAAGGAGTTTTTTTCACGTGAAAATATCCTATGCCACAAAGAGCCCAACCGGCCATTTCCTGCTGGTCAATCTGGTGATGGTGTTGGTCTCCTGAAGTGGAGAATGCAGAGTGGAGATGAATCCCTAGTACCCTTATCAAGTGAGTCACTCTTTTTTAATCTATATGCCTGTGGAAATGACTATTTAATATTATTATAGTCACATTCAATCATTCTTGTGCTTCGTCTCAGTAAACTGCTGGCCTTCTGTTTCTGGATCGGAGACCTATGTCAATATCGAATATGAAGCTTCATCAATGTTTGATCTTCAAAACGTTGTGATTTCTGTGCCCCTTCCGGCTTTAAGGGATGCTCCTACCATGCAGCAGGTTGATGGGGATTGGAGGTCAGTTGACTTTTCATGCTCAATTTCTTTTGTTTCATTCTGAGAATGCAAAGAATTATGTTGTAAATTAGTTAATGGATGAGAGTAATGCAGTAACTGATGTGAATGGAGATAGTTTAGGATTGTTCATTTTCCTATGATATACAATTCTGACAAGGGGGAAACTAGAAGCAGATTCAGGTAAATGGCCTAGTAGTGTAGAAGGTCGGATTCAATGCTGAAATAGCATGTTCTTTTGGGTATTCTTTACAGAAAAGCAGGTGATGCAAAATTCCACTGCTCTGAAACTCACAATAAGAAAGTTCATTAAGTTATTGGTAGTATGATTTGAATTTTATCTAAAATTTTAAGTTAGATTAACAGGAGAAGGTTTCAAAATTTGAGTGTTGTTTATCCACAGGTTTGACCCCAGAAATTCTGTGTTGGAATGGTCTATAGTTCTCATTGATAACTCAAACCGCAGGTCAGCTTAAATTCATGTTTTTCTCTCTCTCTAATTTGTAGTTGATTGATTGGTTTCTCAGCTGTTTGTATGAAAATTATGCAGTGGATCCATGGAATTTGTTGTTCCTGCAGCAGATCCATCAGTCTTTTTCCCAATTTCTGTGCGATTTACTGCCACAAGAACATTCAGTGACCTAAAGGTTTGCTCTTTGTTTTGTTTGTATAGTGTTGTTTTACCATATCCAAATCCAACCAATATTTAGAATCATGTGTTGAATCAGGACCTACATTGGACCTCCCATGGTTTATCTGAATTCCCTTGTATACTCTGTACTTGCATCTTGCCCTTAATGCACATCATCTTTGTTGACTGACCTCTTTGACTACTTGGCCTTTGAGTAGCGTTGGCATAGATTAGGTATTCAGGACTGATGTGATAAGATTTTCCATTGAATGCTTTTTTCAAACGTGCTTCTCCTTGGACTGCAAAAATGACAGATTGTAGATGAAATTATGTTTTCTCTCTCTTTTTATTTTTTCTGGCAAATCCTATGAAGGAGCAGATTTAGACTCTTTTTTGTAGGGTTTTTTTGACCGGGATATGGTTCTGTGTATTTGAACCATCTCCCCTCCCCCTTCCTATCTCTTCTTTCACCATCCTACCGACAGTATTGTCTTCCATCATTCAAATGCACAGCTCTTGACCAGTTATTGTTGATAAGTGTGGCTGGTTTAAGTGACAGTTTTGCGGATGTTGTATGGTTATTTCACATGCTTGATTCTTACACCTATATGATCCGCATCTCTAGTTCTGAAGATTTAACATATTGATAAATGTATTGAATCCTGTAAACTTCGCAGGTTCTCAACGTTTTGCCACTGAAAGGTGGACCTCCTCCCAAATTTTCTCAGCGAACAATCCTGTGTGCAGAGAATTACCAAGTGGTGTGATGACAGTGCTAATATGGTCAAATGTGCACAAAGATCTCCACCAACAGTTTCAGATTATTCTTCTCCTTATTGATGTATTGAATTCAGATTCCTGGTCGCTGCTCTTTTCATGTTCTCTTCGCTACAAACAAATTTTGGGATAGGTTATTCTAGTTCATCTTGTTACGAGGAAAAGCTTGAACCTTAACTTGCTCTTGCTTATTTTGCAAGTGTTCTATGTCTGAACTGGATCCAAATGCTCCCAACATTCTTGTGAACTTCCAGATGTTTTTCTCCTATTATTAATTGAATTTAGAGTGACAGTCACAAGTATCCAGTGTGATTCCGTCAACAAAATTCTCATCATAGATTCATTTAATTGCTGCTTATATTTTACCTCCTATTAATTTATTCAATTTACTGGAATCTGCTCCGTATTCAAGGGTGTGGTATACTTCCACAATCTGAATCGTCATTATTACCCTTATGGTCAAGGAAACTATTAATGATGCTCGATCTGGACAAAATCGCACCGCTCAAGTTGAGTGCGGAATGGGGCCAGCTGCTTGAACTTCGGGCTCTTCGGTCAAACTCAATATTGACTGCTCAGTCCAATTTGTGGCTTTGACTTGAGTCAGAAGTGGGCTTCAAGTGGCTTTCATCATCCACGCAGTTCACATGGAACATGCATATAGACAATTGAGTTGCGGAGGTGCTCACTGGGATACTATTTCATTAATTACTAGTGTTATCACTGACTATAAAGATTAAAGAATCCTGGATCAACTTAAGTCTCAAAAGTCGAGGAAGCTTTTCTTTGACTTTGCTTGTTAATGTTGACCAAAGATGGCGGTCTATGCAAACCTGTTTCCTACATTACACCTAACTTTGGATTTCAGTTGTGTTGAGATTTCAAACTTTTGGCAAAACACCTTCAAGCTTCGAGTTGGACGATAATTTCCTTAAATTCAGTTCAGTGAAATTCCTATATTTGTATCTATATAATAATAATAATAATAATAATTTGGTTTATTTTTATATAATATAATACTTTGTATTGCAATATATTCAATAAGAAATTTGAGATTGTATAATTTTATTGATCTAAAACATACCGTTACAAAGATGGAATCAAGATTGGTGCTCAGCAACAACACAAGGCTGTAGAATTTGGGAGGCTACAAGACCATGTGGCTGAAAACTCCAAGAAAATCCTTGCTAAAATATATTCAAAAAAAAATATCTAATTGTTTTTGGTACATCCTCACCATCATGCACCAAGTACTACCAAATCCACTACTTGTTTATTTTTGTTTAGGAAAAAAAAACAAAAATCTCTGCTCCACCGGTAATTAAAAATCTGCCACGCTGTTGTCAACACAATCGTTCTCATTCCACAAGGCGTTCTTTTTAAGTGGATCTACTTGTGATACTCCTTTCCTGCCTTCCCTTCTACAAAAATTTGGTCTCTCTCCCCGTTCAGTTTGTCTTTGCTCACAGACAATACTACTCCCCCACCTCTGTACTGAGGATATCTTCTTCTGCGTACTTTCCCAACTCAAATTCTTGCGTGACCACTTGGGCCAAGATTGTAAAGGAGAAAGTGAAAAAAGATGAACAGATATTCCAAGATGAGACTTTCCAACAAGAAAACAAGATCCGTCGATTTCTCAGATCTCCTTTCTTCTCCTCCAACCCAAGAAACCAATGAAAACACCACTCCAAACTACATTACTTGTGGTGATGAACCTGCTAAAGCAGAAGCAGTAGTCAAGAACACCAAACACCACCATGATAAGGAAGAGAAGAAGGAGAAGGAGGAAGAAGATGCCAGTCGGAGGAGTGCCATTGTCGGTGGAGTGAAGCTGAGCAGAACGTGCTCGGTTGCTCATGCTTCGTCTCCCAGGTTTAGATTGGAAAGACAAAGCAGCAGAAGAACAACAGGAGTACTACAATCTGCAGTGACGAGAGTTTTCTCCATGAGAAGATCTTCGTCTGTTTCTGAACGGTATTGCAGGATATACGATCAGCACGTTCCCCTTGAACCTGCCTTCGACGATGATGATGGTAGTGACGACGCAGAAGGCACCGATAACAATGCGACGAAGACAAGATCCACGAGAAACAAGAAGAAAAGTGGTATCTTAAAAGCTTGTAGACGTCTTCTTGGATTCTAGTTTCACATTTGTATGAACCTGCAGCAATCAATCGCTGTCCTTCATGCTTTCGATTATGTAAAATTCAGTTTCTTTTCGAAAATTTTTACTGGGTTATAAGTGTGGTTGCTTCAATAAACTTTGGAACCGACAAGAGATAGTTTGAGAAAGGGAGAAATGAAACCGACAGCAGCTAATAATCTATCTGCTCCATGAACTTTTCGAGACAACTAGCATATAAATAATTGCTTTGAATTGACCCCTATACTATCATTATTTTCTGCAGGGAACTATAATATTATTTGATGAAATAGAAATCCCGAATCTTCTGCATTAGAATATAACTGGGTTTGACCAGGGAATTACTAGAAAAGCTAAGCTTAGTTTGAAAATGTGAATTCAGTTCTGGGGGCTGTGAGAATATACAGTATCTTGAAACTTGTACGCTGAGGTAAAACAACGTAGAAAAAGGCAAAAACCTACTTCATTTTCAGGTTTCCCTTTGTTCAAATGTTTGGGATTTGAGAAGTTATTGTTGGGCTTTCAAAGTGTAAATTCTTTGGTCAAGTAAAAATTTTTTAGATTTGAAACCTTTTTCTGTTGAGTCATTTAAAACCATTATCAATAGCAATTGTAAGAAAGAGAAAGAGACAGAAGACAAATGAAAAGAAGATAGTAATAGTTGATCTTTTGTTCGAGTGAAGGGATCACGATCAAGCCGTCACCAGACAAAGGCATAACCTTGGATATGGTTAAGATTATCAGGGTGAGACTTGAATTTGCATATGATTTCCAAACTTTTGCAACCGACAAGTATAGATCTTTGAATAAAATTTGGAAGTTTTATTGTAAATTTTTTTAAAAAAAGAACTTGCACGATAAAATATTTTCAAAATCATCTGAAATTTTAGAGAAATCCAATTAAAATGATTCTCAAAACAAAGAAAAGAGAATCAAAATGAAAAAGAATCCTTTATAGACATGAGGTGATCACATGTGGATACTTGTGAAAACTTATAAGCATGGTGTTGTGCCAAGAAAAATAATTCAGTTTAGAACCAAACAACATCCATGTGGGTTCTAGATCCTGAAGTCTATTTTGTTTTGCAAGGACAGAATTATACATGTGAAAAATCTAAAAGAGTAATTCACAAGAAGAGTATCATAATTATTTTTTTATCTTAAAGATATTTTTTAATTTTAATTTATGTAATTTTAGTTCTAAATATATTTTTAAAATATAATTCTTGACGTCAGTCTTTTAAAAAAGTTGGGATCAAATTTATGTATGAATTTAATTTGAAGAGCAAATTTATTAATTTTTTTTATTTTTATAAAAAATACATATATATGAATACTGTGTGTAATTTATAATCCTCATTCACTTTTAAATTCAATCGTTAATAATTTGATTTTATGGTAATATATTTGGAATAGATATGTATAGTCTTTATTTCTAACCATTTTAAAGGTAAGATATGATAAATTTACATTTCAAATTAAATTTATGTGTGCCAAATATATGAATTTCAATTGAACTCTATCGTTGGTGACAATTAATTTAATATTTTTTAAAAAATAAATTTAAGATTAAAATTAAAAAACATCAGTAAGACAAAGATAGTTACGAGATTTTTTTTTAATAAATGACTCAATCTAAAAAACAAAATTATTAAGCAAGAATTTGCAAATTAGTAATAAATTGAAGGAAAATTTACTATAAAGTCCTCACCTGTCTATATCTTTACGTATCCACTTGAATGAAGTTTCTGGTTTAGTTGGCAAAAACTTAACAGTTGACTTTTGCTTTCAAATAAAAAGTGAAAAGAAATTATTGCCATGTGATTTACTATTTTTTAAGAATTAACCAATTCTTTATCATGCAAAATTTCGACTAAGGAAGCTGCAACTAGGGATTAAAACATTTTAAAGATAAATTTGGAAGGAAAAATTACGATACAAAAGAATTAAAATACATCTCGATCTATTTTTTCTTATTTTTTTAGCTTTTATTTATCAAAACTAATAGTTGTTTTTCCTTATTATTGTTCCAAAATTATAAATTTTCTTTAAAATTTAAAATTAATCATGTATTACTGAACCAAATTTATGTGAATAAAAAATTTTGTTATTTTATTCTATGACATTTTTTTTGCTTTTCGTTTGGATTGCAAATTCAAAGTGAAAACAATGCGTTCACTACTCTTGCCCAGGCTAACGCAAGACTTTTCTGTGCGTCAAGTGCGTCAAGGCTAAGGGTACGCAAGACGTTTCTGTGCGTCAAGGCTAATGGTGGAGTTCATCGTCAGAGCCAGGTCAAAACCCTGAGAAAACAGATCAAAGTGATTTCTTTTCCGTGAAGTGAAAACCACCGCTAGAAAGCGCCTGAAATAGTAAAATCGATTTCAAACCCCACAACCAACTCCGAAAGATATATAAATATAAACCCTAAACCTTCAATCCCCACCTTTTGTCCCCAAATCATTGGAAGCTAGCATCTTCAATTGGCTATGGCTTCGTCGGAGATCGAAATTGTCTCGGACTCAAATGATCAGAAGGACGCTACTCAAAGCCCTAATGAAATAGCAATTATCGACTTGTACTCAGCTTCCGCCTATGGAGACTTCGACAAACTGCGGAAATTCGTCGAGAAAGACGGCGCATCCGTCTCTGTACCCGACGGCAACGGCTACTATGCTCTCCAGTGGACTGCTCTCAACAATTTCGCAGATATTGTCCAATATATAATCGACGTACCTTATTTCGAGTATTTTTCCCTTTAGTTTAGAGTTTTACTTGATCTATGTGTTTTTGTGATAGTATTGAGTCAATTTGTTTTGTCGTTGGTTAAAGCGTGGTGGTGATGTGAATGCTTCAGACAATGTCAGACAAACGGCTTTACATTGGGCGGCAGTTAGGGGGTCAATTGCGGCTGCTGATGCTTTGTTGCAGAATGGGGCACGGGTGGAGGCTGCTGATAACAACGGTTATCGGGTAATGATTTTGGCATTTTGAATATGTCCAATCATGATATGAATTTTCTTTTCTTTCTTTTTTTTTTGCGTTGATGAAATGAACATACTGAGCTTTGGCAAATCACAGCGTTGGATGAGGAGAGTTGAGTGTCAGGACTTCTTTATGCAAATATGTATTTTTTTTTTGGTTTTGAGAATGCAGTGGAGTTTTAATTACATGATTAGCATACATGATTCCTATACTTAGTTTACTTCACTTCCTATACATGGTTCCTTCAAGTATTTGAGCAACACTTCCTGTTTAAACTACGGCTGTTATGAAGTTTTCATCTTTGAATTGGTGAAATAAAGAAGATAGTTTTGAGCAATTGCAGTGTTGGACCTTCAGACATTAGGGTGCGTATTCGATACATGTATTTTTTGGGAAACTTTTAGTATTAGTATGAGCAGCAAAAAGGAAACAAAGAGATATTATTAACGAAGAAAGAAGGCAGTGTTGTTAGGATGAAAGTCAGTATTATTGCATTAGGATAAAAATAATACAAGGAACTTGACAACTTAAGTTGAATTTCTTAGCTCAATGAAGACTGGGTTATAAATACATAAAAGCAGAAAAAAGGCATTCCTTCCATTTGATGAGCTAAAGCAATTATTCTTATATTTCATTTCGTAATTATCAATTTGATCAAATGGATAATGGATATTCCAGATAAAATAAATGTTTCTCTGATTCATTCAATTCTCTACATTATATACATTGACATAGTTAATTTTCAATATTAAGTATTTTTACCGCAGGCAGTTCATGTTGCAGCTCAATATGGACAAACAGCATTCTTGAATCATATTGTTGTAAAGTATCACGCTGAATTTGACGTGCCAGATAATGATGGAAGAAGCCCTCTTCACTGGTATGTTGGACTGTCTTGCATAGTATATCTTAGTGGAGATATGTGCTCTATAATGTTTTTTTTTTAATTTTCTGTTAAAATGTTGAGATCAATCTATTTGATTAATTTGCTTCTATTAGTCATCTCATGTAAATTTTTGGCTGGTATAAAGTATGTGCACTTCAATAAAATTAAGATTGGGCTTGTGCACAGGGGAACTACAATGTTAAGTATCATCTCATATCTGAAGCACTAAGTGGATGTAAGCCATGTCAAGTATATACGTCTATCTTTTCAAGTATGTAGTTCTGTTGATGGAAGATGTACATTAGCATAAAGGTCTTGGACTTACAAAATGGTTTTCCAGAAATTTGTTTCCAGTTGTTGAACTTAAGGGATACTTTCCGTTCATAAGGTTTGAAGTTTCATAACAGGAATAGCTTCTGGTTAACCATTATTTCTTTTCATTTTTGTACAAGGTTCCTGCAACTAAAGATAGAAATCCTTTGGAACCTAAAAATCCTGCAGCTGAGGAAAGAATCCAAAATGCTTTTGGAAACTCAAAATTCTGTTTCTGCATCTTACTTTTGGAAGTGGACAGAGTTTAATGTAAAATCCTCTTCTCAGGTTGTCTGCTATTAAGAAACCTCTTTGAATTGCTCCTCTGTAGGAAAAGGCAATTGCATTTCAGGCATTTCTTCTATATGTCTATATAAGAGTTCAGTTCCTGGTCATTTATTTGTTTGGCAGAAAACTTTAACAGTTAATGTCTTTTCTGCCTCTTATCTGTCTCACAACAATTCTCTAACTTGCCGCTTTTTGACTTTGTGAGAAAGGTTTTGATTTCCTCCGCTGTTCCTCCAGCTGCCTTCTCAACTTTGGCTGTCGCACCTCCCCAGATCTGGTCCTCATTAGTAGATCAAAACTTTTAACTTCAAGGTCTTCAGCAGTTAGTAATTACAATTACTAGTCAGTAAAGGAATAGTCTTTTTGTGACCGCAGGAACTTAAGCACGTCTGATTTCTTTATTTATGAGAGAGGTTTTATCACTTGTATGGTGCAACATGTCTATGTTTCTATTGCTTGCTAGTGATAAATTCAATGCTGAAAGTCCAATTCCTTGATGCAAGGTTGGTGTATCTGATTGAAGGTTGTTAGCTTAATGTGCAGTTTAGTGAATTCATAGGCTATCCATATTTATGTCTTTGCTTGAACCTGTTTGTAGGAATAATTCTGCACCTCAATGGCCTTCTTCTTTTCTCTCCCATGTTAACAAAAGTAGAGGCAACAGGATGTCTATATCTGTTGAAACTAAAGCAAAAACCATTTCAGTCAAGGCTTGATGCCAATTGCATAATTTTTCTTGTCTATGGGTCGACCTTGTTCTGTTGGCATGGGATTCTTTTGTTTCATTGCTATATGTTTTCATCATATTTTGATATCCTTTTAATGGGCCATGTTACCTTGTCTTGTTTCTTATTCTCTAGAGATTTGTGAAACTAAAGCAAAAACCATTTCAGTCAAGGCTTGATGCCAATTGCATAATTTTTCTTGTCTATGGGTCGACCTTGTTCTGTTGGCATGGGATTCTTTTGTTTCATTGCTATATGTTTTCATCATATTTTGATATCCTTTTAATGGGCCAGGTTACCTTGTCTTGTTTCTTATTCTCTAGAGATTTGTGGCTCATTATTGCTACACCTTAAGATGTTCAATCTTCTTGTGAAATTGAGTTTTTAAACTGACTGTGGCAACTTACATGGTGTGCATGAATTCTGGTTTTAGTGAATGAACTTCATCTCATGAAGAGCATTTGAATACATTATCTGCTCCTCAATGTCATCCAGGGCTGCTTACAAGGGATTTGCTGATACAATTAGATTATTACTATTTAGAGATGCGTACAAAGGGAGACAAGATAAAGAAGGTACCCGAACGTTGAACTGATGATTTTATTCGTGATGCTTGTCGCTGATTTAGCATTTTGAAGAATCATATATTGGTTTCCTGTCTAAACTTTTTCCTGGAAAGCTTAAAAATTTCTTTTATAAAAGTATGCAAAAGTAACTTCTTACAAGTTGGTCTTCGAGATATGTATGTGCACATTCTATTCTGTACTGCCTGTCACTGAAGGTAGCTATATGTCATCTGAATAATGCCTTCTTTTAATGATTTTTCAAATGCCGAAATATAGAACCAATGCTAAAAAATCTAGTCTTTAGTTTCTCCTGCAAAGATTCTCCATAGAATATATGAAACTTTGGAACTCGCTTAGTACATATGCTTGGTATATTCTTTTAATGATTTTTCAAATGCCGAAATATAGAACCAATGCTAAAAAATCTAGTCTTTAGTTTCTCCTTCAAAGATTCTCCATAGAATATAAGAAACTTTGGAACTCGCTTGGTAACTATGCTTGGTTTGTAGTGGGTGAAAACTCTTGAATGGAAATATAAGCGTGCAGCATTGGAAGTGAGGGCCAATGAAAATTGATGGAACCTTCTTCTAAGGTTGTTTATGGGTCAAGAATTACTAGATAATGTGTAATTCAATCTAGTATCAAATTTCATGCAAAAATTTTTCATAAAGAAAGAAATTTTGCATTCATCAGTAAAGATACAGGTGTTGGAAAATTTTTTCATAAAGAAAGAGAAATTTTGCATTCATCAGTAAAGTTGCAGGTGTTGGAATAATTTCTCTTGACTTAAAGATATTCAATATAATTAGTTGCAGTTGGATGATGTATATGGTCTGGTCTTGATTCTGCTTGTTTAACATAATATTTAGATGCTGTGGCATATGGTTACCTGGTCCAAGCATACTCGCTGGGACTCAGGTAGGGTAAGAGAGACCAATTATTTGATTAGTAGGTCTAGTTGAAGCTCATTGACCATTCAAATTTATGTAGGCCGTACCCCTCTTCATTGGGCTGCTATAAGAGGACATTCAGAGGTTTGCAATATATTGGTCCATGCTGGCTCAAAGCAGGAATTAGCAATGAAAGAAAATGCTGGTTTTACTCCTATACAACTTGCATCTGATAAAGGCCATCGGCATATTGCTCTTTCCCTCGTAGGTAACTTTGTATCGGCTTGAAGCTTTCTTCTTATCCATGCATTTTGAGGTGACATGTCTAGCTTTTGTTGCATATTGAGTAATTTTTTAAAATTTACTTTATTTATCCCTTAGGTAGTTTTTTGCATCATTTCCTTTTCAGTTGCGAAGAATCGTCAGCTCCAAAATGCTGCTTATACATTTCTTAGTAGTACAGTATTTTTACCTAATGATGGCATTGATACATGATGTGGTAGTAAATCAGGACTTGTTTTGAAAATGGAGGAAAGAAAAGGATAATTACAAAAGTTAGAGAACATACAGAAATACTCTGCAGCTTGGGATCGGCCATCAGAAAAGGAACTTCCTTGACGTATATTTTGTGGGTAAAGGAGTCTAATAGCTGATGGTTAAGATGTGACCCTGACCCAAGTAGAATGGTGTAAAGGATCCCTGTAACTAGCATGACACTAATTTATTAAGTTGATCTGGGAACATATGGTTATCAGATTTCCATCATTGGGAACTACTTGCTGTTCAGCGTGGCCTTTGAATGCCAGATGCATTTATTTCTTCAGGTTATAGTATTTTGCAGTCCCATTCTAATAACGATGTAAGATTACATCTAGTGATGCATGGATGTTATTATTTTACTTAAAGCAAAAGATGGCAATGCTTTTCATGAGTTTGCAAACATTGAAACATTTACTGCCGTGTTTCTTTTCTTTTGGTTGCACGCTAGTCGGAAACTTATTTCTTTCCATAAATTTTGCCGTGTGGCTCTTTTGCTACTCTGTACCTAGCTTAAGCAATTTGCCTCTTTCAAAGTCTAATCTAAATTTGATTTTTAATGCAGTCCAGTGCCCGGCTTGCAGAGAATAAGACATGGATAAACAAAGTTTTTGCAGGGAAAGGCAGAAATGTTGGTTATGCTCCAATTCTATTCTCCACTGTTGTTATAAATGTCATTCTCTTTATCAATTCAGTTCTATTTGGTGGGTAAATGTAATGTCTCCTATGTGTTCTTTTACTGGAGTTGGAAATGATACCTTCGCAATGTTCATTAAGCTTTCTACATTTTGTAGCTGATAATCTTCCAAAGGTGACTGCTGCTGTTGGACTTTGGGGATGGACTGGTGTTTCTCTAGCTGTTGCTGCTTTACTAATGTTCATTCGTTGCAGTAGGTATTGCTCTTACACTAATCCAATGTAAAGTCTGAGACATCTATAGGATTCTTATTGTTTTATATTTTCTCTGGTCGTTTCTTATGGATGCCATTTCACAATTACTACTGGTAACTGTATCTACTGTGTCAGGCTTGCCAGTTGAAACTAGTTATTGGAAGTAAAGCTTACATGTATCTATTTATCAAAATTACATGCTGAGAGGAAAAGTACCCAAGGGATTGAGCAGTTAGTTATGGGGACAGAATACTTTTAAGTTATGCTGGTAATATGATATGCTATCATAGAGGAAACATATGAAATCCACTTAATCAATCCAAATACAATTCAACTTTATTTTCCCCCCTTTTTTAGCATAGGCTTACTTTTTCTCTTGTAAAAGTCAAAGGTGAACCCTAAATAAAATAGGAGAAAGTCGAGTTTAACTCAACTTGAATTGCAACCAAAGCAAACCCTAAGTTATCGGGAAAACAGTTCACTTTGCACCTTGCTTATTTATGTCCTTTAACTTCTGTTCACTATTACAAAGCAGTGGGTGGTCCATTCTGTAATTTCAACTTGGATGGTTAATTACTGATGTAGGCGGTCCTCAGTATGGTGGTCCTATGCCGTTCTGTTATGCTATATGCAGTTCATATTAAAACTGCAGAAGGTCCACTTTGGCTGCTTATTTATTTATTTATTATTTCTGGTTGTGATATTTTATCCTCTATCATCACTACAAATCCATATGATTTGTTGTATGTAACCACGCCTTTTAGGTTTTCCGTATTGGTTTCCATGGAAAAAGTAGTGTGACTTGGAGGGATTCCTGCGTGTCATCAACTGGAATTGGTTCAATGTGTGTGCCTGACTTCCTATTCCTTGCTTTTGATTTATCATCAATCATGATAATTATTTGTTGTTTATGTTCTCTTTTTAATCTTTAGCACATGCTGTACTTAATCTAGGTTCTCAAAAATATTTTTCAAGTGATTGATGACAGTTTCTGATTTGGCTGCAGGAAAGATCCAGGTTATATAAAGATAACAATGAGTAGCCATTCTGATGCGGAGGTAATTGAGCTTTTGACTTCAATATATGCTAGAGCCCTTTATCGGTTTTTTTACTGGCTGTTTCTTTCTTCTAATTTATAATGAACTGGCTTGACTTTTGCAGGATCCTTTGTTGAACATTGATCTTAATAGTTCCTCAATTTGGACTGGAAATTGGTCACAACTTTGTCCTACTTGCAAGGTCTCTGAGAAAACTCATTCTTTTAGTTATTGGTGATAGGCTATGAATATGATTGCATTTGCTCTCCTGTTTGATTAATGCTGTTACAAGATTTAGAATATTTTGTTGCAATACTTGTCTGTTCAGATAATAAGACCTGTTCGTTCCAAGCATTGTGCAACTTGCAACCGCTGTGTGGAACAGTTTGATCATCATTGTCCCTGGATCTCAAATTGTGTTGGCAAGGTACATTTTTAATTTACTGCTATAGGTCCTGGTTATAATTCTGCGACATTTGCTGATTCTTTGCATGGCATAATGAGGTCAGAGCCAGGGGTGGATCCAGACAATACGTGTTCATTTGTTTTTTTTTGGGTTGGTTGTTGAGGGGGGGGTAGAGGAACATATATTAGATGACGATATAATAAATTTTTGAAAAACCTTGGGCGGTGGTGCGAAAGGTAAAAATTTTGAAAGGTCTTTAAAAGAATTTAGTTTTTCCTGAAGGAAAAAAAAAGGCAATTTTTAAAATCTTGGCCGGGGGTGGGGAGGGGGAAGGAAGATGGCTACCCCCAGCCCCACTTTGGTCCGCCACTGGTCAGAGCTTTTATTCTGCTTCCATGTTTCTAACTTCTAAAGTGTTTGTTGTATTTGAGCATAGGCCAGAGTTTCATGAGAAATCTTCTAACTGTTAGTTATTTTGAATTAGTCCACTAATTAGAACTCTGATAGTTCCTCCCATTTCTTTATTCCTGTGTTCCATTTCTTGGCCAGGAGCCTCCGAAGGAGCTGCTACTTTAATGTAGCTTGGTGAAGGAAATCTTGAGCCAGAACAACTTTGATCAAATTATAGTCACACAGGCATAACACTTTCCTCTTGGTCCTAGGGAAGCTGGTTTCATAATGCACCCTGGTCATAGAGAATTTAGGATAGAAAATACTGGGGCAATAGAAGAATGGTGGTATTTAACTATAAACAAACTGCTTTGGTCACTCTTACAGCAGAAACCCCAAATCTATACAGAATTCATGTCTTGAGAAGGTTTGCATTGTGATCATATTTAAGGATAACCTCTACCTATCCTGCAAGCGCAGTGTTCTGTTTCCAAGTTTATTGGACTTGGTTGTTACACCAAGTATTATGCAGTATATAAAATGATGCTGGGATTCAGTTGAAATTTTATAATACCCATTCCTGCTGGGGACATGGCCCCTCCCTTCTCTCCTTTCTCCTTCTTCCTCTCCTTTAAAAGGTTGGCTTCACTAAATGGACAACTAAAGTCGGCTGCTTAATGGTACTTGTGTCTTAATTATATGCATGCTTCTGAGGATAGCATTGATGCTCCTTGTTCCACTCTGAGATACTCCGAATCATTGTCCTCCCGATTACAATTTTCTCATTTAAACTAATCTGGCATATTTGTTGCTGTTTTGCTGTAAGGATTTGGATTCCTTTCATTGTTGTAAAGATTATCTTTCTGCACCTTACCTTGTCCCTTTAAATTCAGCTTCACATTGTCATTGGCTTCACCATTTTCCTTTGAACTTCGTCAGAGGAATAAACGGGACTTTTTTGTATTTCTCTGCTTGGGGACCTTGACGGCATTAGTTGGTGGTGGTGTTGCTGCTCAGAGTATGTTGAAGTATATTAACTTAAATACATGTATAGAGTATCTATTTCTGGACTAGATTTACAGTATCATCCAATATGACAGGACTTTGGACATCGGTTCCTCTACCGCGAGGAGAAGAAACTTGGATTCATCATGTCATTTTTGAACATCCTGGTGCTGTTGCATTTATTATTATGGACACAATTATTCTGGCAGCTGCTGCAACTTTATTGACCGTTCAGGCATTTCAGGTGAAGCATTGTTCTCTCCACCTTTGTCCCCTTCCCCTTACCATGCTTGGTGAGCAAAAGAGGGAATAATTAAAAGAGAATGAGGAAATAAGAACAGGAATTTTGGTTAAGAACTTTTAAAGTTTATTTCTCTATCTCTATACGCCTAAGCATGCCTTTGCACTATTGCCAATCTGATACCCAAGCAAACTGAAATTCTTGCTTCTTTTGATTTATGTTTTTTCCAGAGCTGGATTGTTCAATTTTTGTTAGTCACTGTATTTCTTTTTCTTTCAATACCTTTTACATTACTTGGTGGATCTTTCTGGGTAAGTCAGTATAACATGAAGTCCATGTACGAAATCAGCCATTAATTTGGCCTGTGGATTGTCTTGGACAATTTTCCGAGACCCACAAGGCCAGCAGCCATATTGGTTGGAAGATGTTCTTGTATATTATTCCTAGAAAAAGTTTCAGTAACCTGTGATCTCATGTTTTCTTGAGATAAAAACTGACATGCAATCTGGGGCATTGCTGTAGAGCACAGACAGGAATTTTGAAGCACTTGTTCAGCCCTTCTTTCTTTTTAACTTCCTATATGACTCTTTACACTGGATACTTGTTTAATTTTCTTGTCAGGTTATAAGATTTTGCTTTCATTTACTGTGTACTCATCCTTAATGTTTCATTTTGAAGATTGCTCGGAATGTCACCACTAATGAGTTGGCAAATGCCTTACGATATGGATATCTACGTGGACCAGATGGGCGTTTCCGCAACCCGTATAACCATGGTTGCAGAAAGAATTGTTCAGATTTCTTAGTACATGGACATACAAATGATGAGGAGATTGCATGGCCTCCTTTACAGCTGGTTGCCAGCTAGTACAGGGAAGATTACGGGCTTGCTACTCGATAAAAGAGCCCGTTTACTGAGTTGCAATTCCCTGTCAATGTACACTATTACAGATCCAGACATTGTTCCCACTGTATACCATGTTGTGCAGTTCGTTAAAAAAAAAAGGGGCAAAAAATGGCAGAAGCTTGAATCTGTTAATTAAATGTACAAAACAAACCCGAAAATTGATGGGAAAATATTCGTATATTGTCTTATTAACACAAGATGTGTCATTCATTCTCCATGTGTACTTATTTGATAATTAAGCTATGGATGTATTTAAATTAAATTGCGCTAAAAAATTTAATGTAAATTTTTTATTTAGAATTTTATTTTTTTTATAAAAAATTTTCTTAAAATTTAAAATAAAAAAATTTAAAATAAAATATTATTTAATCTTACATGAACCAATGAGGATTGAAGGTTGGTCATTTCCTTGGCCACGAACTGCTGGTTAGTCTGCTTATTACAGGCTTTGGTCGCCATTCACAATAACAATTTTTCCTTACTAGACTTACATTCTCGTAACATTTCAGTTTTTGGCGGCAATTTCTGACGACCAGGTCTCCTAAAAATGTTTGTCAAAACTCTTTTGGTGATTATGAAATTTGTATACTGAAAACAGTATTGGCCTCGTGAATATTTGGGCATGGAATGGTCTTTGAACTCTTCTTATCCTGTCATTACAGCATCGACATGCTTTATTCCATGAAAATTTTTTATGATTAACACAGAAAAGGAAAGCTTGCAGCTATAACTAGAAAAGCCACGGATCCAGGGATTACACTTGTTGATCAAATAAGGCTATAACCTTGGTTAGATATATAGTCTTGCATTCTATTTGTTCCTTAGAATAAGGCTCTGAGTGAACTGGCATAAAGCCTCAACAGTAAAGCAGTTGATTACATAAGAATGTCAAAACTGCTGAATACCACTGGGCCATGTCTGATTCTTCACAGGTTTTAGAATACCTTCTACCTCTGATAGAGTACCCTCGTCCTGGCCCACTGTCGCAAGTTCTGTGGCTGCAGCTACATTCTCCTGAACCTGATTATCAACAGCACTTAAATCAACACTGATTGATAATCTGTTTATTCTATTTAATCTTTTCGACAAGGTAGTTGTCTGTGAGAACCTATTAACTTAGAGGCCATCATGAATCTTTGAGGTTAGCTTCTAATTAGCAAACTAGTCAATCTACCTCTCTGGTTTTGCTCACTCAAATACCTTTTATCCTCGTAATTTTTCTCACGAAGAGTTTAACTGCATGTGAATGCCTATTAAGTATACTAAATACAAGTCAACCAAAAGTTAAAATTACTGCTTCACATGCCAAAAGATGGTTTCCTCAACACCATTTTGAAGCAAGTTAAGAGAGAAAAAAGTAAACTTAGCCTTTGACGAGACATTTATGAGATGAATGGAAGAATAAGAAAAAATTAACAGGCAAAAATACAATTGCATGTACTTTCCCTATAACCTCAGAAAAAGAAACTTATCTTTTCATTCTATATTTTTGTCATTTCCCTTTTCAGTAAGAGATATTGTCCCATTAATCATTATAGCACATGCAAAATAATTTAGTTGTGACCTCGGCACCTATCTGGGAATGCCCATCCTTCATGGTAGACCTTCCAGCAGAACTTATGAATTCATTGTCCCAAAAGTTAGAAGGAAACTTGGAGGATGGAAGAAGAAGCTACTCTCTAAGGCAGCTAGGCTCATACTAATACAATCAGCTACATCTGCGGTGGCATATTATGCCATGCAAACAATGAAACTGCCAACTAAGGTGCTTGATACAATTGATAAAATGAATCGAAAGTTCTTTTGGTGGGGGGGGGGGGGGTGGTTGGAGGAGAAGAGAGAACCAGTGGGAAGTTCAGACAATCGCTTGGGATACCATATGTAAAGGGAAGACCCAAGGAGGCTTAAACATTAGAAATATGAAGCAGATGAACAAAGCACTGGCAGCCAAACTGGCATGGTGTATGATCTCCAAGGTGGAACAGCTCTGGGCCAAGGTTTTATGGGCAAAGTACAGCTCCCCACTACAGGTGAAAAAATGGAATGGTAACACATCACACATTTGGAAGAGTATTCTGGTGGGTGCCAGTACCCTCAAACAGTCAGTAGGGTTGCTAAACACTAGTGGGGAGCTGCCCTGCGACTTGAAGCCTGAAGTCAGCAAAATCTACAAGCAAATTCAGAATGAAGAAGAGATGGGAAGTGACGCTCCCAACTGGAAATGAATTTGGAAACTCGGAGGACCATCGAGACTGAACCTCACACTCTGATTCTTAAGGCATGGGAAGCTACCCTCAGCCAAAGTACTGAATGGAAGAAAAGCAGTAAACAGCCCATTGTGCAATATTTGCCACAGGGCAGTGGAATCTATCGAGCATGCAGTACATGACAGAAAATGGTGCTTGGAGATCTGGAAGAGCATGGTGAGCCAGAATAAATGGCAGATTTTCAAAGGAAGCGGTGACACCTCGGTCTGGACAGATAGAAATCTCAACGAAAATTTTGGCAATTTTGGAAGGCTTCACTGGAAGCTATTAGTTAGAGAGGCAGTAAATAGAATCTGGACTTGGAGGAACCTTCAATTGCATAACATTGACTGGCGCGGACCACAGACTTTAGTTCTAGTCAATGATATTTTGTATAGAGTAAAAGAATTACTCGCAAATGTATATAAAGAAGATAGCATAGGAGTGGAACTAGACAATAGAGAAAATCCTGTAGGAGTTGGTGGTGAGGACCCTGATACTCTTTTGTACTCATTATAAGCAACTGGACAGTTTACTCTAATGAGAAAGATCCCATTTCACTCCAAAATAATAATAATAATTTACTTGGAAAAGAAATATATGGAGCATGAAATACTAACTTCATACAAATACTACATGTAAATTTTTCAGAAGTCAAAATTATGTAACAAGTAAATTTTAGATTTCTAGGCTCAGTCAAGTTCCATTACCTCTGTGACAGAGCTCATTCCAACCAGCACTGTAGCAATCTCTTTATTTGATAAGGAGTACTGCACAGATAGTTTTGATATATTCTTTCCCTTTCCTTTACAGTGAGCAGCAGCAGCTGTGCATGCAGCCTGACAAAAAGGGGTAAAAGAGAGAAACTATGTGCTCAAAATATTTTGAGCCTGAAATAAGCTGAGATCCAGGTAGTAAGACCTTCAGCATATAAATCCTAAAAACTTGGGCGGCTCCTTAGGTGAAAATAGATGAACAGACTAAGGTTTTCTTGATTAGAAATACAATTAATAGAGCTAAGAGAAAGAGAGAGAGAAGAAAACCCTTGAAAGAATATGATAAGAAATCCCTACTAGAGGTCACATATGAAGAAAGGAACAGGCCCGAAGAAGTGAGCTCCAAAGAAGAGTAAGAATGGCAATTCCTGCTCCTCAGGAGGTACAGACTGTCAACATGAACTTTGAAACAAAAAACCCAAATATTTGAAAGGGGAATGTCTTGAGTTACTTCTCTTCTCTTATGCAGGACTTGATCTATTTATCCTAATTTGTATACCAAACCAAAGACATTAGAAGTTAGAATCTGTCCCTTGTTAGGAGAGGAAAACAACTTAACAGATTATATGCTTTGTTCACATAGAAATTTACTTTTGCCAGTGATCTTTCAGTATCATTTTCATGTCAAATTGTAATTATTTCAAATATTGTTTTCATCTACTATAACAGAAAAAAACTTCTGATTTTCTGTTGCTTATATAATGTCCATTTATTTGAAGAATCTGCATACAGTGAACTATTACAATATCTTAATAAAATAGATCACAATAGCATATAAGTGTGCTAATGTCAATTAGCCAGTAGTTTTATACTTTAGAGTTATGTTACTACGAACTACTAAGAGTTAATAGTATTTTAACAGTCCATTACTATGCTATTAGGTCTATCTGCATGGTAGACTTCACTCTGAAAAGATACACCAATAGCTGCTTCAGTAAATAAAAAATTGGAAGATTACAAAGCTTGAGGCAGAGACCGAATAAGCAGAAAGCTTCTTTTACTTTGGCCATCGCATCTAAAATCATGTAAAGTTGACTTATTACCCTAAAGAATACTTAGGAGCATTTAATATAGAATCCAATGCTGATAAGCCAATAAGAACAAGAAAAACCTTTAGTTCAGGAGATGCAGGGTGCCATTCTGGAGGGCCATTTTCTGTCAGAAGACCCATTGCGAGGGGAGAAGCACTAATTACTCCAACACCCTTGCTTTTCAAGTAAGGTAGTAGATCTTCCAGTGTAGTATCATTGACGCTGTAGTGACAATATGACAGGATAACATCAATTGTACCTGGTGGTACCCGATCTAGAACATAAGGGAAGATCCCCATTGGCAGTCCTGTGATACCAATGAATCGAGTCTTCCCTGCTTCCTTTAATTTCAGAAGTGCAGGAATTGTCTCATTCACAATCTGTTTAAAAGACCAAGAAACAAACCAAAGAAACATCATTGCTTTATCAAGAATATCTAAATCTCCAAAAGATAACTACAAACTGCAAGTATATTAGGGAGCTTGAGAATGTTATCCACTTCTGGGTATGGTTTTTGCATCTATTACCGATGAAATTGAGGAACATGACGTATGTTCTTTATGCCCATTCTCTGTTGAATGTGAATTTGAAAATACTTTTCTGTCTATATACAAATGATCTTTATTAGCATCTTCATGGGCAAATAGATGACAAAATCTGTAGCCTCTTAAAGAACTACTAGAATGTTCAGCTGCAGGAACTATTCATTTCACTGAATACTTTTTTTCTAGGAAAGTTGGATTGGCAGTAGCTTTTATAATGTTTTACCACCGCTAGAACCTCAAAGATACTTTTTTTTTCCTCAAAGACAGTTAAAAAAAAAAAGAAACTAAAATGATATTGTAGTTAAGAGAGAATAAGGTCGATCGCTAGCTAAAACTAGGAAAGATAATGATATAGCACCTGATCAAGAGACACAAACTCAATATCATGGCAATGCAATATATCAACGTAATCAAGCTGCAATCTTTCCAAGCTCTCGTCAATGCTTTTGATCACTCTCTCAGCACTGAAATCAAAACCTTCTTTGTACCTACCGCACTTTGTAGATACAATGTACTCATTTCTGGGGACCCCTGATGCTTTCAGAGCCTTCCCCAATACTTTTTCTGATAGTGTCGATCCATAGTACCTAAAAATTCATCGAGAAAAGGTTAAGTTTTTCAAAAACCACTCATAGAAAGAAAAATCAAGAAAATCCACATTTCTAATAACCATGTAGAGAACAAACTGTTGTCAAAATATAAACAGTATAAAGTAGTAGAGGGATTTAGAAGCACGATCCTCATGATCGATCAAAATTTAGAATATTAACAGAGAATCAAGCATCAAAATTGAACGTGGGTTCTCACGGAGAGGTGTCAAAGAAGTTAATGCCCAGGTGAAAGGCTTCGCGAACAGTGGCGATTGCTTCCTCTTCGCTGATGGGTCGGAAAACACTGCCAAGAGGTGAAGCGCCGAAACCAACGCAGCTGAGTTTGAGGCCCGTGTTGCCAAGGGGTCGAAGCTCTAACTTTGGAGCTGCAGCCATTGTTCCAAGGGCTTAGACTCAAAGGGTTCTGAGACAGAAGGTGAAATACCGGATGATTTTTAAAGGATATGAACGAATGGAATCGGGGTTGGGATAGAAGCTGCCTTTTCCCGGCAAGTTTCGTGCCACTCTCGAGTGAAGATGCGGTTGAGGAAATTAATTATCAGGACTTTTTGGATCTTCCGAGCTTGGAAGTTGCTTTGCAGTATCATTTCTGTGCTCTTCTCACCCACTTTTGTCTGTTTCAACAACAGCTTGGACGAATTACCTTGTCGTCTACAAAGTAGCATAACAATTTAAGAAATTCGCGCTTCATAACAATTAACTACCCAATTTATAACGAAATCTTATTTAGTGCCCTTTGCTATTTCTCTGAATCGTTCCAACAATAAATTTTACATGTAAAGATACTATAACATGATTAGTGTAAATTCTTTTAATTTTTTTAAATTTTATTACGTACGAAATATTTTTATTATTAATGTAATAAATAATATATTAAAAGATTTAAAATTATTAAAAATAAATATAATTGTACTAAATTTAAAATTATTTTATGAATTATGTATATCATCCGTGACTTCTAACTCTTGCTCGGATTATAAGATTATATTTTTGTTATTATTACAATACTTGATTATTGATATATATTGAATTTGTTAATTACGTGCTAAATGATTTCTTGATAGGATTAGTTTGATATATGAGACTTTGCCTCCACTCGAATACTTATTTGAGATTGAACCTTCTTATTGGAATAGTTTTTTATCTTCTTATTGGTATAATACCTTTAACAGAAGATTCATAATGATTTAACAAACTACAAAAAAACTAGAGATATTTGAGCATAGATAAGATTGAGCTCAACCCCTCAAAAATTTCCCCTCTAGAGTTCTTCCCCTCACATCCCCAACATCCCCCACAACCACACATTCTAATGATTAGTTTGATCAATCATCAAGATTCACCAAGAAGAAGAATGTCAACACTATCACAGCTCGGCAATTGTGGTCTCCATCTTGCAAATAAGACATATCTTGTCTAGGCAAAATTTTTGAAATGATACCCTTATTTCCGTGTCTTCCGGCTACTTTATCGCCTACTTTGATTTCACGTGAGGAATCAATGAAAGGAAATCAATTCAAATCCTGGATTTTCGAATTGAGAGAGATATTGAGAGAGATCAAGAATTCTCACTGCTGCTGTAGTTGGACAACACTAGCCAACACTAGCAGGAAGCTACAGATCAGTTGCTGCTGAACTACTTTAGCAATAAGGTCCATGAAACATAGAGCTTGCTTCCAGCTATAGACAGACTCATATCACAGCAAAAAGATTCACCAGAGGTTTCCAAACCTGTTTTGGCTCCGTTTTTCCTCCCCAGCACCTCACTTTTGTAAGCAATCCGAGGCACCGACAACTAGTGAAAATCTCAGAATCTTTCATTTTGACTACTGTTGCTTTCATGATGATCACCCTTTGCTAAACTCAAGATTGTGAGCTGTGTTTCAGCTAATCCACAGTTCAAACTATGCACTTTGTCTTTAGGTATTATTTTACAGCCTTCTAGCGACATCCACGTTGGCAGGTTCTTGAATTCCTGGAACGAGCTCAACAGGTGTCTGCTAGGGTACCTACGACAAATTGTCATTTCAGAGGCAGAAGTAGGCCCTAAACTATTTAAATGCATTCGTGGGAAAAAGGGTTGGGAACGCATGATCAACAAACCCTTTTTGCGATTAATCAAGACAGTTTCTTTATCAGTAGAATGCTGATTTGAGAATTCGAAGCACCAAAAGGTCCAAAAGTTTTAATTTTAAATTATATATAAATTAAATTATTTAATTTTAAATTAGATTCGAGCTCAAATAGTATCCAAATAGAGAAGTGTTTAAACTTTTTTTAAAAATATTATGAACAACTAGTGTGAACTTATTTGAATTTGTCATCGACGTATAATTGTATTAAATTTATATTTCTTTTACCTAAAAAATAGAATACATGTAAGCATGACGAAACTTGAAGTCATTGCTTTCCTGTCATTTTTTTACCCATTAAGTCATGCCTTCCAATCATTTCTTTATATGTTTATAATGTACAATTCCCATGATGACCGTATTTTTCTAAATGCCACTTGTTTTCTTAAATAAAAAGGCTTTTGCGGCTTTTGGTATATTATTGATGCTTTGACAATAAACTATTGACTTAACATCTACTGTTTATATAGATTATTTTTAAGTTTTAAATTTTTTATTTTAAATTAAATAAAAATAATTTTTTATAAAAAAAGAAAAATATAATTACATTTCTATTCAAATGAAATCCTATCTATTACTTCATTCTTGTATTTCAATTATGAGAATGAAGATTATGATAGCTTATTGTATTGGTTAGGCTGTTTTGGTAGTCATGTCTAAATACTTTGGTAGGTTGTACCTCATATTATATTGGATTGTACTTTGGCGAAAATCTTTTGTAGGTGCTGCTTCTCCTTTATTGCATTTGGAACCAGCAATACAGGAAGTTATAATTTTTTTTTTCAAAAAAATCATTTTATTATACCCTAAAACTCTAAAATCAAGATGACTCGAAAAGAATATATATGTAATAAATACATATCTTTTTATTATTTTTAGATATATAATATAAATACATCTCTCTTAAGTTGATAAAATAAGGATGAGAATTCGATTAGAAAGAATAGTAACATAAGCAATATAGACTTTGTTACGCTATTCAAAAATTTTTTTGAAATGATTCATTAGATTGTTACAAGAATTAATGTATTATTCACATATTCTATTATGATTAAAAGTGCTTAAGAGGCGAGATTCTAAATGGACGTACTGAGTTGCTGGGGGCACTCACCATTACAAGAGAGGTTGTTATCATATCTCCGGAAGATACGGAGGATGAAATGTTAGCCGGCCATCTGTAGTTGTCGTAGGCGGCAAACTAAGAACAGCTCGGGAGACTGCTTTCTTCATCTCTGGTTTGAAACCGGTAATGTGGACATCCAAAAGCGGTGGTATTTAATTAATTATTATTATTACAATTTTATCAACTAATATTTTTAATCATTAATTGGAAAAATAAGAAAAGAAAAGACATTTGAATAATGCTAAATGTCATGATGGTAATCTTCATTCTGAGTCAGATATTCAAAAGTCTTCATATCGCCAGTTCACATCATCAACCCGTGATGAAACAGAAAGGCACTGATTTTTTTGGGCTCTTGCTTAGACCTATAAATGTTAAGCAAAGTCTTCTAAAGTGGGAGATTGGGCATTGTAGGAGGTATCTTTTCTCTATACTTTTCTGAGGTAAGCTCTTCTCTCTCTTTCTCTCACTATCTCTCATCCTATGATCTATGCTAGTAAGCCCCATCCCCCCTCGCCCACCAACACGAACCCCACCAAAGTGGGAGACGTTAACACTTATAATCCATGATCATTTTAGGCTTTATGAGGTAATAGTACAATTGACCTGCTCTGGGTTTTCCAGGATTCTCCAGTTAGCTTATGGAGGTTGCAAACGTTAGAAGCTTTGCAGAACTGGTAAGATATATACTTCTCCATGATTTTGCTCTCTTCTAAAGCGATCAAGATTACTAGAGATACCATCTTTTTTATTGTGATTAATATGGAATACTTGGAGGGTTACAAGAATTTTGTTAACTTCTAATAATTCTGGTCTAAGAATACGTATACTTTGTTACAGGGGATAGATCATGGGTTCATCCACCAGACATGGCCGCTGAATTCTCTTGATGAGCTCAGCTCGCTGTCCATGACTGGCAGTGCATTTGGTGAACATTACCACATGCATTCTTCGCATCAGATGTTCGGCCAGAAACACTCACTGGAGTTGTCTCAGAATGGAGTCCTTGATAGGCCAGTGAAACAGCAAAAAACCAACAGTTGGAGTCCCTCGAATAGTCATTTATCGAACCCACAAATGGACGCTTCTCCCAATTATCATGTGGTCAATTCTGGTTACGCTCATCACCAGTCCATGGTGAAACCCAAGGAGGAGATTATCTCTTCTAGTGCCATGAATTTTCCCCATGATATGATGATTTCCCAAGGTTCAGTTGGCAACCAAAACTACATTTTTAAGCCGAGTCAAGGAGCTAAAAGCAATAGCCCAAACGCCAGGCTAACCCAAGCACAAGATCACATCATGGCTGAGAGGAAGAGGCGAGAGAAGCTCAGTCAAAGGTTCATACAATTGTCTGCTCTGGTGCCTGGACTCAAAAAGGTTCAGTTGCTGCCTTTGCTAATTTTCATTTCCAACTTTGCCTGATTTCTATTGAAATTCTTGCATATTATAACTCATTTCATAGTTTATAATATCCTTGTGAATCTTGGTATTTTGAGCATATAATTAACAAATATTGGCAAGTTACTGTCCATTTATATCTAACATAATTTTACCAGCAGATGGACAAGGCTTCTGTTCTTGGAGATGCTATCAAGTATTTGAAACAACTCCAAGAGAAAGTAAAGAACCTTGAGGAGCAAACGAGGAAGAAGACAATGGAATCCGTGGTGCTGGTTAAGAAATATGAGCTCCATGCTGATAGCGATAATTTTTCCTCAAACGAGAACTTCTCTGGTGACCCTATTAACGAACCACTCCCAGAAATTGAAGCAAGATGTTCAGACAAGGATGTCCTTATTAGAATTCACTGTGAGAGAAAGAAAGGAATCCTCGATAAAACGGTATCTGAAGTTGAGAAGCTCCATCTCTCTGTTACCAGTAGCAGTGTGATGACATTTGGAAGCTCAGCTCTTGACATGACTATCATAGCTCAGGTACCTTCATTTCCATAGAACAATATTCATTAATTTCAACATCTTTATCAATGTGCTAAAGCACGCAGTCAATATTTCTCCTTAAGAATTCATGTTTAGCTGTTTCATATTCCATTAACAACACTGCCTTCTTTTCGTGCAGATGGACGAAGAATTCAACATGTCAATGAAGGATCTTGTGAAGAATTTACGTGCAACTCTCAAGAAGTTCTTGTGAAAGAAGTTCCTCTTCTTCAATCAATCCCGCTCTCCTTCTACAGTTCCAAGCTTGAAATCAATCCGAATAATCGTGTTTTTAGATAGTTTATCAGCATCCTTGTTTTCGCAATTTCCTGGATACCTGAAGCCTGAAAGCACTCCATCCTTTGAAACCATCAGCCTGGAAGCTTTTTGCCTATGAGGTTCATTTTGCAGGAGGGGTTTTTTCTTTGAAATTTTTGCATGGTCATTGTTTTCACCATGTTGCTCATCCTTCTGGTGTAGAGATGACCTCATGGCTTACTTAGGCTTTTTTTCTTGGAAGGTTGACCAAACTGTTTGTAAAGGGGCAAAAAGATTTTTTTTTGGGTGGATGAATAGACAGGCTTCTGTATCATACGGAAGGTGTTCAGTCATGTTTTAGAGGCCTTTTGAATATCCTTCTAAGGCCTCTTTCCTTTGTAATTTACTTCAAACTTGTACTCCCACTGTTAAACACTAATTCTTCAAAATTCTCTCAAAATTTCCCCCAAATGACTGGAAACCTTACCAAGATTGAAAAGTTGAAATTTTTTTGCTATAAGTTGCAATCTATATACACTGACATCGGGTTAAGACAAATTGATCATAGAATTTTAATTTCTTTAGAGTGTTTATAAATTAATTTCGTTCAAAACTCTATATAATTGTATTCCATTTATCTTTTCACATTCATATCCAATCCTGTGGGGTTGCTCACCTGTGCCCAACCACTCAAACTTACCTAACCCAATTGGGTTTTGCTGCAATTTGGAGTTGGCTGCAATTGGAGTTGGTTGACTTGCTTCAATTACCACTCCATTTGTCGGCTGAACATTTTGTGCGAAGGGAGCAAAAACGGAGATCAAGTCAAGTCTCTTCATTTTCTTTCTTCTCATATTCTCTACTTCTAGTTTTGAATATTTTTCTTTCGTAGAGAATTATTATTTGAGTTATTTGTCTTATTAGTCTAGATAAATATTTTGTACTCCCTACAAATTTTATAGTGAAAATTTTGGCCCTCTCGCCTGTGGTTTTTTTGCCTCTATTTAGGGAGGATTTTTTCCACCTAAAAATTTTGTTATCATTTTACTGTCATTCTTAATTTCTCATAATCTTTAATTGAATTTATCTCGCTTCCGCACTTTGTATCCCTACAAATCCATATCACATGATCAACGATGGAATCTTGATGATTTTGACTTACAAAACAAGAACAGTAGGATCTGAGTTGTTGATAACTCTGTCCCACCAAAGATTTCATGCTTTTCTTTCGCTAGAAAATGATAAGAATGATATATAATTCTATCAAGTCTATGAAATCCTTTTCTTGTGCTATGATAATGAATCAAGAAACAGGTTACTATTATGTCGAAATTGGTAGAAATAGAGAGATGAATCCTTATCTTTTTTGATAAAGAAGAATATATTCTCTATTTCTCGAGAAAAATAAATGAATTATGATTTAAAAGTCAAGAATTCAATATGTACGGCTTGAATTTTTCCATGATATTGGTGAGATAGGGGTCCACAAGGGCCTTCGTGATGTTGTACTTTAAAAAGCATAACTTACTGAGGATATTACTGTTTAATTAATTATAACATGTGATTTCACCTAATTTTCTTCAAAATGAATCGCCCTCCATTTTGGCTTTTATGCAGAATTTCTAAAGTTGCTAACCCCTTTGATGTCTGAAAGCAAGAGGAATTCAAAGAGAGGCGTGATGACTGCCCCTTTTGTAGGTGGCACATAAAGACTGGTCTTTTAATGTCTAAAGACTAGAGCACATCTTCAAGTTCTTGTCGAACAAATTGGTCGGTGATGATGTTGTTAGTCTTTTTTTTTTTTAGGAAAAAGTTTTCCATTGAAAAAATTAATTATTATCATTTTGGAAAGATAAAAAAAAAAAAAAAAGCAGAAGCCTAAGGAGATAAAAATAAAAATAAATATATGTGAGATTAAATAGAATTTAAATTTAATATTTTTTATATTAAATTTTATAAAAATAAATTATTCGTAAAAAAATAAAATTTAAAATAATAAATTACATTAAGGGTGAGATTGAATAGTGTTTTGTTTTAAAATTTTCTGTCTTAAGTTTCAGAAAATATAATTTTTTATGAGAAAAAAATAAAATTTAAATAAAAAATTTATATTAAATTCCATAGCAAAACTCAATCTAAATACATCATAAATTTTGTAACGCTATTCAATCCAAATGCACCTCTTGTTGACATGAAATGACTTGCTATTAGTTGGTAGAGTTTCAAATTTGACACTTTTTTTTTTTTTTTTGGAAGACGACATTAGTGTTTTTTCTTTTCTGCAAATGATTTTTAAGAAAAAATATTTTAAAAAAATCAGATTGCGTTTTGGTTGTGTTAGAGGAACGACGCCGTTTAACTTTTAAGCTGACGTGCTCCGTTCACCCTTCGCCGTAATTTACGGGATAAACTGGGTCACAGGGAAAACAAATACCATTCGCCGTCAACTCCGTTTGGTTTCCGTCACAGGGGCGTCAATTCTCCAATGGCATTAACCACTTGCACGAGTCTCCCCACTCCTATTGGTTGACACGCTCCACGTCATCATCATCCACAACTTCAGGACCAATGGGAGTGGGGAAAATGATGCGAGTTGTTGATCCCATGGAGAATTGACGCCCTCCACAACTTCAGAAACATCTAGTTTTTCCCCCCTCATCTTCGACAACCCAACTCCTGATCAAATCGCTGCGAAAACTCCCAGCCTTTACCGCCTTAGGAAGTTCGTTATTTCTGCCCCAAATCTAACAAATTCGAAGAGATTAAACAGAAAATAAGATTGTTGGCGTTCTTGAATTCACCTTGTACACGGGGCGGCTTTTGATCTCTCTTCGTCTCTGGGAATGGCTCTGAGGCTGCGATCAACTTGTTTTTCTGGGTTGCTATTAGCATTCATTGCATTCCGGTTTTCGTTATCGGCCGCTTTGATCGCCTCCCATGACATCAATCCTCCTTACCCCAAAGCCATATCTGTAAGTGATGAAATTACCAGATTTATATTTTATATTTCCTTGTCGAAGTTTATCTTTTTTTCGCTATTTCTTTCGTTTGCTCAACATTTCCTCCAAAAGGATCTTTTCTTTTTTCGTTCTTTTCGTTTTCGTTGCTTCTTTAGTGCCTAATTCTTGAATCAAACATATTTGTCTTTGTGGCTATGCTCAAGCTTTTGGAAATGACCGTGATTAAGCTGTAAATTGTTCTTCCTTTGATTTTTTTAATTAAAGAAAGAGCTTGTAATGCCGATTTCAAAATCAAAATATGATCTTTTTATAGTTGTTGCATATGGTAGAGAATTTGGATATTCATTCGCGAACATTCTTCTGATTTGCCTTTCATTTTTGTTAAATAGGATTTGAGGGAGGCCATCGTGAAGGGATTCGGATTTCCAGCTGAGGATCTTAGAATAACTGGGTTTGATTTGAATGACGCTCAAGTGGGTAGATCGGTTGCCTACGAATTTGACATTGAGATTGATAATAAAGTTCTTCCCTTTAAGCTTTTGGAGGATGTAAATAAATGGGACTATGTAGACTTGCCAATTTTCCGAGTTGAGGAACCCACGATGGCACAAGAAAAAACTGGGTTGGTAGAGAAGCGGCAGTTGGAAGAACAAATGCCAGTCCTGGCTCCATTCCAGTTGGCAGGTCCCATGGAACTCTGGATTCAGGACGCCAAGGATATGAGAATTTCACTGCCTGTAAGTTGAAACTCCAGCATTTCTTGACATGAATTATGAATTGAATTGCTTGTTTGATCTTAATTATCTTGTTAGGATCTTTGTTTAAAATGAATCATAGTTACATCACATTCGAGAAGGCATGCCGTTTTGGAGACCGAATGTGAAACCTAACTTAGTAAGTTCACAAAAATAATTAACAGGCTCCAATGAGCAGAGGATTTCTGTTTTCTTTTGATGTAAGGACTGCTCGACGTTTCAGCTTGGTCTCTAGCTCCTGCAATAAAGCAGCCAATCGTCTGCAAATGTGGCTCTGTTTAATGCAGTCTGCTTTATTGTGGCTCACTAATGAGGTTCTTATTAGAAAATAACTGCATATATTGCATTAGTTGTTTAATCTGACTATTTATTTTGTGGAGATAGAGAAATGGTAGTCGGCTGAATTTGGTGCAGTGGCTTTCTCTGCCATTTTACATTTCCTTAGCCATCTAAATAGTATAGGAAGAAAGGCCAGGTTTTTGTTGGTTCAGGGAGAGGCATTATACGCTGCTAATGAGAAAGCTAAAGACTTCTGATTTTCCATCCGGTTTACAATTTGGAAACCTGTTCTGCAATTTTCTAGTGGTCACTCTGCTGCTTATGTTCATTAGAACATGGCATCTGGATATGCAATGAGTTTCGGCATGTTTTCCGCGTTTTGTATTGCTAGGATATACACAATGGACTCGACTTCTCATTCTCCTAGTTGCATCTTGTTATGTCAATTAGCATGTTTTCTTGTCGTCTTCAATATGGTCAAGGTGTGAGATTTACAGCAACTGGGGATTTGGCAGTGTAATGGACTAGTGTTTGGTTTTACTTTTTTAACCATGTTGTAATTTGTTTTGTCATTGGTGATGATATGCAGCATGATGTGGATGCTGGTGTGCTGAAGAAAGTAATCCTAGCAGATGGAACTGTTGTTACAGTCAAGGGTGCGAGATCTGTTAGTCTTCGTCATCCAATTGAACTCCCGCTGCCCCTTAAATAGAACAAGCAAAGGTTTTGCCTCAGGTCTTATAACTCTGGCTGAACGCCTGCGCCATGCTTCCCACAACCAAGGCAGCCCTCTGCTCTCCCTCCGGATAGTTGGCCCAACATCTCTTACTTCCCCCATCCTCATCAACACCCTCTGTCAGTAACAAGCTTAAGCTTAAGCGACTTGCACCTGGCCTTGTGGAGCTATCGTCTGCATCAAAGTCGAAAGCTATGGATGCCCTTTCACCAATTGATTTGCATGGAGAAGCTACTGCCCTTCTAACTTCTGATCGTTTCACTACATTGTGGCCTGTTGCATCCATCAACGGGTCAAACCATAACCTACTTGGCTTTGAGGCACTTCTGTCCTCTGTGCTGGGTTCAAAAGCAAATAAGAAGGGTTCTTTTAAGTTGTTGAAGGCAGATGTATCAGCGCAGACCTTTGTTAAGATAGGTTTCGGGGTGGAGAAGAAATTAAAAGAAGGAGATGGGTTTAATTGGGAAGGTTTCCCTGAATGGAGGACAAAGCGCGAGACTGTAAAGATGCACTTTGAAGTGTTGGCCAAGGTTGACGGAGACAAGGTTGTGCCAGAGAAAGTCATGCAGGTAAATCCTGTTCTCGTGGAGGATACTGTTGCACCAAATGTGCTCCTGGGCAACGTTAGTATGTCAAAGATTCCCATTGTTCACCAATCTCCAAATCCTTTTACCTTTTGAATTCAATCACTCTGGTGTCTACTGTAGCCGGAGCCAAATGTGAAGAAGGAAATTTTCTCCTTTTCTCTTTTAACCCTTGCTAAAGGTTTAGTTTAACCCTTTCTGAAGCTTTGGTAGTAGTGGTGGCATATATGATGCTAATACTCTGAAAAATTGTGAATAATACATCAGAATCGAGTTAGTTGTATAGCATTTTTCTTTTTGATCGCCATTTGTTCTTGAAGTTCCTTCTTCAGGTGAGCTTTTATTTTGTTCTCTTTCATGCTCAGAATCTGAACATGTAAAATAATGAGATACACGAATTGGAATAAAGAAGCAAGCGATAGGCACAGAAAGACATTGCTCATAAGCAAAACAGGAAATAACTATATTGATAAGTTTCCTTCTGAAGTTAATAGTATTGCTTGTTTGATGGCATAAGGACTGCTGGTTTTCCCCAATCTCGGTTCGCTTAATTTCCTATCAGCATGACAAAAAAACAGGACTTCCGATATATATCTACGTTTAGAACCGTTTCTCACAACCAAATGGGACATCCAAGAAATTCAACTGCAATCTCATTTCCTTATAAAGGAAATTCCCTTTTGGATGCTCACAGCCAACTCTGCCTTTGCCTTCTCCAGTCCCGCCCTGTAAGTAACAAGAACGCGTTAGTCATTGCAACTCTTTCAAGACCTCTGTTTCTTTAAGTCACCCAGAAACTGCATCATACCTTTCATACTCATTCAGGGGTCCTAGTTGATAGATCTCTTCAGCCCCAGTGCGACCAAGCCGTACCTTAGTGGCAAAGAATGGGAGCTCCGTGACCTATGAAATATCATTTGCAGGTTTTATCAGAATTCTGATAGAAAGGGCGAGATACAGGTAATAGGAATCAGGTAAACCATAAACGTACATCAGAAGCTACAAAAGTGCATTCCACGATACCAGCATCACCTCTCAGGCCCCGGAGACAAGCGTCTGCAAACTTCACAGCTGCATATGCCTGTAACATAAAGTTCTCTTATTCTATGAGCAAATTTATCATATGAAAAAAAAAAAAGGATTTTGCAGTAGTTGTTACTGATAACCAAAAATTGAAACTGACCATTGAAAGTGTTGCCGAGCCAGCCCCAGCCTTTGCCTGCAAAACGAAATCACTTTCTGATCAATATGATAATCCCCCACTAATACGTTATTTTTCTAGGATTTCCGCCTGAAATACCTGAACAACTTCTGTTCCACCATCTTGAATGCGTTTTGTCAGGTATTCAGTTTCCTCTGGGGTAAAGGAGCATGGAGGTTTAACCTGCAGAATGTGTTGCCATTTTCAGAGCCTATTGTTTCTGGTTTAAGCAGTAAAACTATTCGTTTGGAGTACAGTGTAGAATCACATCAGACCTGTGACAGAAGAGGCAAAATTGTAACTCCAGCATGACCTCCAACAACAGGAACATCAACTTCCCTAGGATCAAGTCCCAGAACTTCTGCCTGCAAGGATCAGAATGCAACCATAGAACACTTACATCACCAACAAAAGTTAGAGAGTATAGATAATATACGTAATGCGCTTGCAATTTTTTTTTTTTTTTTGGCTAAGTACTTGCAAATTAGTATGCAAGACTGAACCAAATCATCTGATAAAGTTTGCTACATGGAAGATTAAACGCGATTCAACAATGTATTCGCGAAGCATTTAGCACAGAACACATCATGCAGGAACTATCTAATCTTCAGCACAGAATTGAAATGCAATTGAAAAGCAGTAGGGAGTTAAACGAGAAATGCAAGTGATGAGGTGTGCTATTAATAAAGGAAACACACCACAAAAGTATTAGCTCTGACAACATCAAGCATGGTCACTCCCAAAACCTTCTTTGGATCGTAAGTGCCTGCTTTCTTGAAAACTTCTGCTGCAATTGGCACAGTAGAGTTAACTGGATTGCTGATCAAGTTGACAAGTGCACGGGGGCAGCATTTGGCGATTCCTTCACAAAGTGTCCTAACAATTCCAGCATTAATATTGAAAAGATCATCTCTTGTCATCCCAGGCTTCCTTGGAACACCGGCAGGAATGATCACCAAATCCATTCCTGTAAGGGCATTCTCAAGTTGCTGTTGCCCAAGAAACCCCCTTACCTAAAAACCAAAAGCATAATTTCTTTGAACATTTGAAAAGGGAAATCCTTAATCCAGTGGGAAACAACTGGAGAGCAAAGATGCCTACCACAGCACCAGTGTCCATATGGCTAAGATCAGCAGTGACACCAGGGGTGTTTACGACATCATAGAGATGAAGCACTGAGACTAATGGATTCATCTTCATCAACATTGCAAGCGGTTGGCCAATTCCCCCGGCGGCACCCAAGATTGCAACTTTGAACCCAGATGCTCCACCTTTTGCCCTGCAATTTGCTCGCTCCAAAATGCCACTGGCGTCCATCTTTTTGAACACCCCCACAAAAAAAAAATCAAAAAATCAAAAACAAAACAAACAAACCCAAAAATATTAGCCTACATTAATGAAACATCACATGCCCAAATGAATTACTCTCTTGAAACGCAAAATTATACCTGGGAATTTGTAGGATTAAGATGAGCAGATAATCTTGTAATGCGTTGCATCCTTCTGGGTTCTGCGTCGGAGTGGACAAGTGCTGGATGTCTGGCGCTTTCTGTGTAGTTTCACTTAATAGTAACTTGGGACTGCATCTAAACCAAGAAACGAAGGTGGTATGGATAAAATTTGCGGATATGAACTGATTGATATGGACTTAAATTTTCCTTTTTTTTATTTCGTGGAATTGGAATTTCCGGACATTTATCCGATGTTTCTGTTCTCTGTGGCTGACAGAAATCTTCGTATCGGTTGGCTCATATTCTCTCCCTGCTAAATCCTAAACCAAAATGTCCATTTCTGGTCTATTATCACAACAATACAATTCCTGAATTTGGCATTTCACTTTCTTTCACACAATTCACAGCAGATGACAGGTGGTTTTCTTTTGCATACTTCTTCTTTCGGGGAAAAAATTTACGTGTGAGCACCGGAAATTTCTTCTTTAAAAGATGGTAACTAAAATAGCTGAAACACATCCCTCATCAAACAAGGCTAATTATTTCGATGAACATGCTTTGTCAGTATATCCAAAAAAAAAAAGAATGAGAGGAAAATATAAGAACAAGAAAATTTCTGCCGTGCCGGTTCTTGCAGCCAAGAAGTTGGTAGTTACACTGTAATTGCACACCACCCCTGCGTTCACATTCCTCACAGTCCAAAATCCTCAAAGAATAGGGCTGCTCATTCATTTTGGTTGCTCTCTGAATGACAAAAGCCCAACTCATAAAATGTGATTCGTACTTGAAGAAAGCCCATTATGTTGCCCAAAATCCTTCGGCTAAGTGCCTAATTTTTGGGCAAAATGAATGGGGCCTTCTTTTTCCTCATTTCTTTGCTTTTTCCCCTTTTAGGACGAATGTTTTGTTTCTTAGAAATCATTTTATCTCCTTTTCTTTTCCATGAGTAAAGGGAGAAAGGGAGATGCATATTGAAATTACAAGAAAAGGCTTGGAACAGAATTATAAAATTTGAGCAATTTATTCTAAATTGTAAATAATTCCTTTTCATTCTTTAGAGACCCAGTGTGTGACTAGTGAGCAAAGTATTTTAACTACCCTCCACATGCCCCTTTCTCTTTTCTCCTTTTCTGACATACCATTTATAGCCAATTACTAAATTGTTACTAAATGTGAGATTTGATAAGAGTTTGAATTTAATATTTTTCAATTTTGAGTTTTATAAAAATATATATTTTATTAAAAAATATGTGAAATTAAAAATAAGAATTTATATTATGTTTCACAACTGAATCTAATCGAAATATATTAAGATTTTGTTGAGATAATAATGTTAATTGGAATACACCAACATTGAAGTATGAGTAATGTATTTGATTGCTACACTAATATCTACATAGATATACTTTGGGTGAAATTAAATATTATTTTGTTTTGAGATTTTCTGTCTTGGATTATGGGAGAGAGAATTTTTTGTGAGAGAAAAAGTAAGACTCAAGGTGAGAAATTTGTATTGAGTTTCATAGTGAAACTCAATCCAAATACACTCTTTATGTATGATTCATTTTAAAGTTAGCAATCAACAACGTGTATTTGGATTGACTTTGTTTTATTTTGAAAACTGTAAAAATAAATTATTTGTGATAAAGATAAGTGAGGTCCTAAATGAAAAAATATAGATTGCAATCCAAGAACACCCTAAATAACATTTTACTGAAAATAAAGTTCACTTAACTTTATTTGAATAAAACTATTCCAGCTACCATAAATTTTTCCTATGCTGCTTATGTTTTCTTCATGGAAAGGTCAAAGTGCACCATAAGATTTTCCTGTTTCTTTCTTTTTATTGGGTTTGTTTGTCATATTGGAGAGCCTCATACTTCGTGGGTTGCCTCCAAAGTCAATAAAGATGTGCATTTGCTGAGAAAAGAAGACTGCGTTATCACTTAGCCTAAAAAAGAAAAAGGCAGAGCACAAATACTAGTTAGAACTTAGAAGGCGTGTTAATCCCTCCTGTTTGCATCTTCAGGCACATGCATTGAAAGCAAGGAGTTCAACAACTTAGGTAGACTTTTAGTTCTGTTTTTGCAAAACGACAAGTTGTACGTGTAATTTTCGGATCTGCACATCATTATCGTCTCCGCAGTAAGTAGACTTTGTTGAAAAAGTTCTCTTCTATACACTGAATCTTAAGGCTTTTAAGTATCTTTTTCATTGTCCTTCTTTTTGAAAACTTTCATATTTATGATATATCTTTAGTTTTCCTATTAAAACTTCATAATTAGTGATTGAGCTTTCTCAATTATTCCCACTTCTCAATTAATTAATCGATTTTAAGAAGACACTAGAGTGATTGATAAAAACGTATAATTAAATATTTATATTTTATTTTAAAAATATATAATTATATATATATATATATATATTTAAAAAATAATCATATATTTTAATTAAATTTTTATTAATAACTTCATTAAATACAAAAGTCTAAGTAATTTACCAATCTCTCTCACTTTCTTAATTTAAAAGATTTAAAATTTATTAATATATATATATATATATATATTATAATTTTTAATAATTAAATTATTTTCTTTAATTTTATATTAAATTAAAGTAAAATATACAATTATAAAGGAAAGAAGTAATTCAATTGATTAAGATACATTTTCCGTTCCCTCTAAAGAAAAAGGATGCATTTTCAGTCAGGTCCGCAATTTGGAGCACGAATCCAATACTGAAAGGAACAATTTTGTATAGGCCATTTCTCATGAACCCATTAATGCTACTGACTCTGACGAAAAGTGAGTATGAAGAACAATATCCATCAAAAAAGAAAAAAAAAGGTACGATGAACACAGGTTGATCGTCATTTGATAATTATGGATGCCTCTAATTTCTAATTGTGAAAAGATTGCTCTGCATTCTCAGCCAAGTATGAGGTGTGCAGGGGCAGGAGGAGGGAGCCGTGTAGATTCCAAACATGGAAAAACAATCTTCTTTTGTTGAAAATCCGCAGCTGCCTCTGCTCAACGTGGTAGCTTCTGAGCTTACAGTCAAACTCGACGGCGGGCAATCGCTTCCACAGCCCTGCTGCTACAACTTCTCACTACCCGACATGGCTTCGTCGTTCTAGCAACAACAACTTTGGTCAATTTTAGGCTATAAATGTTCTTCATCTCATCTAATGTTATAGCAAACACAACAACCATTATTTTTACTTAAACCCTCAACATTTCGAAATGAGTTCATGGTTGTTTTAGATTAATAGTTCTTGATTTTCACTGAGCAGTAATTAAGTACTTGAACTTCGCAAAAAAGGGTTTATGCAAGAATTTTCTAACAAGAAAATATTTTTATTTGTGAACTGCAGCTACCATCTTGATTATATGCGAACACTCTGTGTTTGTAGTGGTACTACATCTGCTAAAGAATGAAGGGAAACTGATCGGGTCTCGAGATTTTAGGGATATGGTAGATGGGAAGAATATTAGAAGAGATATTTGCTTTAAGTTCTGTTCTTGGCAGTAAACGAATGCCGTCTCATTGCGGTTGTTGAGTTATTTATATGCATTAAAAAGAAAGTTGACATATGCAATTTAGTATTACCGGAAGAGAATGATTAGGTACTTTTTGGATTATATTAAGACTGATGCACTAAAAGGCTCCTCAAATAATCCTACAGAAAAGCCATATGAGAGTGCAAGTATTTTCTGGATTCACTTCGTCATCAGTTCTGTTCTATCAAAGGGTAGTTTGACATTAGGCTGAATCAAAATGACAACGAAATGAACCGACTTGATTTGACGTTCTTGACTGGAAAAACTTTTAGAGTAGAAACGCTTTGGATGGGTTGACAAATGTTTTCTGCACATGTGAATTATCACTGTTTGAGTGCTGCTTGGAAACTTCCTCAGGCAGACATAGCCACCTTAATCCTAAATGCTTCGTCTACTGAGTCTCATTTCTAGATTCTGCGTTTTTCTTGAGTAAAACAATAGTAGCCAGAACTGCTTATTGTTCTCTAGCTTTTGCCATGTTGGCTAAATTCACTTTCTGGCAGTGGTTCTCTTCAAAATTATTCATTTTTACCTTATCCCTTTTCTTGCTTCGAGAATGTCAGGGCGATGAACATCAGATTCTTATGCAGTTGAAATCCACTCTGCAAAGATCAAATTCTGTTGTTTTTGATACATGGAAGCTGGAAATTGCAGCATGCAACTTCACCGGCATAGTTTGTAACTCCAACCTGAAGGTAACAGAAATCAATCTTTCTATGCAGAATCTGTCAGGTCCTGTTGCTTTTGATGTAATATGCTCGCTTGAATCACTTGAAAAGCTCTCTCTTGGATCAAATTTCTTGTATGGTAGCATCAGTGATCACCTCTCTAATTGCACCAGCTTGAAATACTTGGATTTAGGCTTGAATTATTTTTCTGGGGAAGTCCCCAGTTTGTCAGCTCTGAGCCGATTGGAATTATTGAGTCTGAATAAGAGTGGATTTTCTGGTTCTTTTCCTTGGAAGTCAATGGATAATCTTACCAGTCTTAGCTTTTTAAGCCTGGGTGACAATCCTCTAGATAGAAGTCCTTTTCCTTTGGAAGTGCTAAAATTTGATAAATTGTATTGGCTTTACTTGACAAACTGTAGCATTGAAGGTCAGATTCCAGAAGGTATTGGAAATCTCACACTGCTGGAGAATCTAGAGCTCTCAGACAACTACTTGGTTGGAAGAATCCCGAATGGGATTACCAAATTGACTAAGCTTAAACAGCTTGAGCTTTACAATAATAGCCTCACAGGAAATTTTCCAGTGGGATTTGGGAATCTCACTAGCCTTGCCAATTTTGATGCATCGACTAATAATCTCGAGGGTGATCTTTCAGAAATCAGACCCTTAAAACAATTGGCTTCCTTGCAACTTTTTGAAAACCAGTTTTCAGGTAAGATTCCTCAAGAATTTGGTGATCTAACGTTCCTACGCGAGTTCTCAGTCTATACTAATAAGTTGACTGGTTCTCTTCCTGAAAAGATTGGATCTTGGGCTGAGTTCGTTTACATCGATGTTTCAGAGAACTTTTTGAGTGGTCCTATACCAGTCGATATGTGCAAACAAGGGCAACTTAGTGACCTGTTGATTCTTCAGAACAAATTCACTGGTGTAATTCCTGAAACCTATGCCAACTGTCCTTCTTTAACTCGTCTACGTGTGAACAATAATTCACTTTCAGGTGAAGTTCCCGCTGGAATTTGGGGTTTGCCAAATCTAAGTATTATTGATCTGAGGTTAAATCAGTTTGAAGGACCAGTGGCATCAAGCATTGGTGAGGCAAAGTCTTTAGCACTGTTGTTCCTGGCCAACAATCTGTTCTCTGGTGAATTGCCTCAGAGAATATCAGAAGCTACTTCGTTAGTGAAAATTGATATCAGCTCAAATAAGTTTTCTGGTGGAATTCCAGCTACAATGGGCAGATTGAAGAAATTGATTAGTCTTCACTTGGAATACAATTTGTTTTCTGGTGATATACCAGATTCATTAGGGTCATGTATCTCGCTCAACGACATAAATCTGGCAGCCAATTCACTTTCAGGGAAAATCCCAGCTAGTCTTGGTTCCCTGCAAAGTTTGAACTTCCTTAACCTGTCGAACAATGAACTTTCTGGTGAAATACCTGAGATTTTTTCATCAGTGAGACTAAACCTTCTTGATTTGTCAAATAATAGATTGGTCGGGCATATTCCTGATGCTCTATCAATAAATGCTTTTAATGGCAGCTTCACTGGAAATCAAGGCCTGTGTAGTCAGCGAATTGGAAGTTTTGGGCCATGTTCATCTGAGACTGACAAGTCTAGAGAGATCAAAACACTAATCTCATGCTTCATAGTAGGTGCTACTATCTTGATTGTGGTTCTGACATGGTGCTTATGTGTGAAGCTCAGAAAAGATGATCAGGATAGTCCAATCAAGAAGGCTGAGTCTTGGAATATGAAACAGTTTCATGTTGTGAGCTTCAGTGAAGATCAAATCCTGAAGGCACTCAAGCATGAAAATTTAATCGGCAAAGGTGGGTCAGGAAATGTGTATAAAGTTACCCTCAATAATGGAAAATGGTTAGCCGTGAAACACATATGGAATTCAGATTCTGGCCACCAGAAGAGTTGCCGGGGCAGCTCACCAATCCTAGCAAAAGATAAGATCCGATCAAAGGAGTACGATGCTGAGGTTGCCACATTAAGCTCAGTTAGGCATGTGAATGTGGTGAAATTGTACTGTAGCATCACAAGCGAGGACTCAAATTTGCTGGTGTATGAATACCTGCCAAATGGTAGCTTATGGGATTGGTTACATACAGGTCAAAAGAATAAGATGGATTGGATGATCCGGTATGAGATTGCCCTGGGGGCTGCTAGAGGGCTGGAATATCTACATCATGGTTGCCACAGACCAATACTACACCGGGATGTTAAGTCCAGCAACATTTTGTTGGATGCTGACATGAAGCCTAAAATAGCTGATTTTGGTCTAGCAAAGATTTTGCTTGGCAATGGTGCTAGGGAGTCAACATACATCATTGCAGGAACACCTGGCTACATGGCCCCTGGTAAGTTATCACTTGTTCTCTTAACAAATTTTGGTCCTTTTAAAATTATAAAAAAAGAAAAGTAAAGCATAGACCATGGACATTTCATATTGAATAGCTAAAAGTAACATTATTCTCTTTCTGTGCTTGATTTTGGAATTGAAGAATACGCATATGCATACAAGGTGAGTGAGAAGATTGATGTCTACAGCTTTGGAGTGGTTCTAATGGAGCTCGTAACAGGAAAGAGACCTGTGGAACAGGAGTTTGGGGAGAATATGGACATAGTACAGTGGATATACAGCAGATTGGGAAGAAAATATAGAGATATTGATTTTGTTGACTCGAGAATCTCAGAGGAGGCTGCAAAAGAAGATGCTGCAAAGGTGTTAAGAATTGCAATTCACTGCACAACAAGAGTTCCAGCTTTAAGACCCTCAATGAAAATGGTGGTGCAAATGCTGGAAAATGCCGATCCCTGTAAACTCACAGGCATTGTTGTCAATACAGAGAGTGAGAATTGCAAGAATAAGGAGCTCGTCTGTAGTAGCAGCACCAGTAGCTTGTACTAAATTTTGAAGTTGAGGATCTTGAATTGTAAATGCGTACCGTGATTAGGCAGTTGATATTTATTCTTCAGCTTTTGAATGCTTGATGGTTCTTGTTTTTGGACTACTTAAGTTGCTCTTACCTCCATCAACTCTCTTTTCCTTTTCATCTTTTCAATACAGTATTTAAGGGGTTGGAGAAGAGAGGGGAATCTTTGTCAAGATTCCTTTTGTAAAAAAGGAAAAAGAAAAGGCTAATGGGTATTTTTTTTCCTAGGATATGATCAATACATTTTTTAATTATTATTTTTTTAACAAAAAGGTATTAAAATGAACAAAAAAATAACATGAGAATACTAAAATAAAAATTACACAATTGAATCATATTTCTGTTCTTATAAAAAATTCACTTTTGTAGAATTCATGATAGAAATTCTCTCAACAAAATACAGTTCAAAAATTATTATGTTATTTTAGAGTACTTTAATTAATTGAATTAAATGGGCAAAACGGGTAGGAATGCGTACCTCTAACATGTAATTTAGCCAAAAAAAAAAAAATGAAACTCCTCATCTACCAACTGATTGGTTTTAACGCAAAAAAATTGTTGAAGAATCGAATCATATACCTTCCTTTGCCAAAGCTACAAATACTTTTGGCTTCTTTCATGATATTCCTACGCTAGGGCTAGAGTTTCAATGGCCTTAAACACACATTAAAAGAATGGCCGGCTGGTTTTGATCTTCTGAACCATGTTGATGCCATTTTTCAAATTCTTCCCTTTTTTTTTTGCCTCAAAAAAGATTTCTTGCCTTTTTTTTTGTCTTTTTCTAGACTAATATATTAGAAACATTCAATTTAAAACAAAGAGCAAAATAATTTTGGCTGGATTTTGGAGTTTGCAGCATCAATCCTATGGAAGCCCATCAAGTGTGACTTTTGCAATAACTCAATTATCAAATGTCCTACTACACTAACCAATGAGTTCAAACTTAAAATTTAATTCTTATAATAAAAAAAGTTAATTAATACTTACTTCATTTTAAATTATATATTATATATTTTTAAAATTTATTTCAAAATACACATTTCTTTGTTAATAAATGCTTAATTTATTATTTTATTTTTAAATTTATATTTTTTAATTAATTATTTAAATATTTTTATTTTTAAAAAATTATTATTTCTCTAATAAACTACTTAAAATATTAATCTTTTAATATTTTTTACTAATTAACTAATTATTTTTATTCTTTAAAAATTATCAGTGCTCTAACTAATTACTTAAAATTTTAATATTTATTAAAATCTTAATTTTTATTAAAAAATAATCAAATATTTTGAAACGATGTATGATCCTATTGTTCAAAAAAAAGATGCTAGACAATTGGTCATCCAATTAAAATCCTAAAACACACATTAATGAATTTTACAAATTGTCTATGATGGCTTTACACAGTATTTCTAATAATAATGTTACCGTATTAATTATAATCATAATAATCACAATCCTCATCTTTCGGTGTAACCGCTGCGGCAGACCAATGTCAGCGAGTCTTGTGCGAGGAGGCTCTACGCATAATCATCTCGCAAAGATTCCTCTACTGCCTCACTCTCAAATTCGATTCCTTAAACCCATTTGCTCTCTGTTTTCTACTCGTCTGCCCAACTTCTCTCCCCCTCTTACAAACTTCACTCTATCAGGTATCTTTCTCCTTCTCAGACTAGTGATTTCTTTTTGGTTTTTGTTAATGTTCATCTGGAAGTTTTTGGTTGAACCGTCTTTTCTATGCTTCCTTGCTTCTGGTTTTGGTGCATAAAATGAAGATTCTTATGCAAATCGCTAGAAAACTATAATTTACTTGTAATGCCAAAGCAAAGTTCTAATCTTTTTTAGTTAATTACAGTAGGCGTGCATATCTGTTTATGTTTTTCTGTCTATGTACGCTGATGTGCGCATCTCTATCAAGTGTGTGAGTCATACAATTTTACCAATATGTTAGTAAGCATGCATGGTCTTTCAAATCAGTAGTATGTACATTTTGTGCTGTTTGCAGCTATGTCAGTTACATGGCAAGAACACTCCTCTTTTTATTGTTTGATCAAATTCCGTTATTACTAAATTGCATAAACACTTGTGCCCATGCTGGTGGATATGAAAATTCTCACTTTAGATATGCAATAGTCTTGTTTCTTTTGCCCTTTGTAGTTCTCCTGCTGTATATCTTATTTTTCATTTTCTTCTTATGGTCAAGAAGAAAAAGAAGTGAAGGAAAACTACTTTTCTTGTCTGGTTATTTAAATTGGCTGTGACGTTCCATTTGACTTGGCAGGTAGAAATAATTTTGCCTCTCCTTGGCAAAGTCTTCGCTATAGGAGCAAGAGTTTATTGAGTATCGAACCAATGGATTCAAGTAAAGAATTCCCAGAAATAAATAGAAATCTTTATCCAGAAGTGGAGCCATATAGTACTGGCTTCTTGAAGGTTTCAGATCTTCATACTATATACTGGGAGCAGTCAGGAAATCCAAATGGTCACGTGAGCTGTTGTCAACCATTTTCTTAGCTCTTTCAGCTTGTTAATCTTGACAATGTTTGTGAATGAGCTGTTGTTATGTTTAGTTTAGCTGAAAAATTTCTTGCTGGCATGCTATTGAATCCTTCAACAAGCCGTTCGAAAAATTTGTATGTGAGGATTGTACAATCCCTTCTTCAAGAACATTAGGGGAAAAAAGGTCAATTATACTTGTCAGTTGTTGGTTGGCTGAAAGACTTGTATGAACACATTTTGAGGCTGGTCCATATTAAGTCTTCCAGTCTTTGTGTTGTGCTGATCCGTGAAAGTTTTCCCTTTTGCTGTGGTTGATGATATATATTAAAATAAGAGAATGAAACAGAGAAGGGAATGATTGGGCTTGCTGAATTCCAGTATGTTGAAGTTTTAATCCGATAAGCACCTCCAGAAAATAAAATTACTAAAAATGGTTGAAGCCTGAATTGGGTCCATTTGTTTTGGTTCTTAAACCAACTAACTTTCCACTTTTCCCTTTAAAAAAGTTAACTTTGGGCCCCATTTTTCTCTCTCAATAGTCGACTCTAGTGCCACAAAAATGAAAAATCTTCAAACAGAAGACCAGACCAAATACACGGTTTTTTAATTATATTTCTTCTTCCTTTTTGATTTGTGAATTTATGTCATTGGAAGGAATAGGAAAAGGATGACTTAAGCAGTAGAAGTTAAGCACTTTGAGAGTTTTGATGACACAATTAAAACATCCTGTTGAAAGAGACCTAATTATTGAAGGAGTGGTGCATTTGTCAATGCCGATCTTTTGTTCACTACACTATCTATATTCGTTAAAACCCACTAAAAGGGTCTATAAAGTATTCAAACTTTCTTGGGCAGATTTCCATGTTCATATTCTTTGAGGTTGCATAATGCATTATCAAAGTTTTAACAGTTGTCTGTTCTGAATTTCAATAACATGCTTGATATAGAGAAAGACGGAATTGTATCTCTAGTAAGACTATGCTTGTTTTATTCTTTTTGGCAGGAGCTAACTTAAATTTAAATGCTTGTATCATGCATATATCTGATTGGATTTACTAAGCATTTCATTCAAGGATTTTATAATAATTTTCATTCCATAAATGTACAATCTTGCTTGAATTTTATATAATTTTACATCTTACAGCCTGTAGTTTTTCTACACGGAGGACCTGGAGGTGGAACTTCACCAAATAATCGTAGATTCTTTGATCCAAAGTTTTACCGGATCATTCTATTTGATCAGGTTCATACCCTGAACTGCTTTATTCTGGACTGAGTCAGTTCCATGCTTATAGATGAAGTTTTTCTTCTTTCAGCGGGGTGCAGGAAAAAGTACACCCCATGCTTGCTTGGTGGAAAACACAACTTGGGATCTAGTTGAGGACATTGAAAAACTACGTGAGCACTTGCAAATTCCAGAATGGCAGGTTTGAAGCCATCTCTATTTTGGTACTTGCCAAATGTTAAGGAGCTGTCCTTCATGAGCTTGATTTCCAGGTTTTCGGTGGTTCTTGGGGAAGTACACTTGCTCTTGCATATAGCCAGTCACATCCCGAAAAGGTGAGCTGCAACTACTTTTGTTTTAAATAATAAAAAGCTTATGATAAACTTATATGCACTTTTTATCCATCCTTTGTCTTGAGGATTTACCATCATGCTTTAAAAATCTTTGCCACAAATGTCAATTACTGAGATCTTTTATCTGCTCTTATTTTAAGGTTACTGGATTGGTTCTCCGTGGAATTTTTTTGTTGCGAAAGAAAGAAATTGATTGGTTTTACGAGGGTGGTGCTGCTGCTATATTCCCTGATGGTATGTTTTTAATGCTCTGCTGCGTTGAGCTAGATATTGAACACTATAAGGATGTTGGACTATATGTATATCGACTGCTACAATGTAATCTTCATACCACAGAAATTAAAATAAAGCAAATACATTTTTTATCGATTTCTTTCAATTTATACGGTACAATCATGACAAACTTCTTGAATCTCAAAGATCCTCATTTGTGAAAAATGGCCTTGGTTACAATCATGTAAACAATGTTCCTAAATACAAAAACTTCTTTGTTGGAGCTACTTCTAGTAATGCAAATTCTGAAACAGGGAAAAAAATCCAAAACTTGAATTAAACATCTCTTTATAGATTTTGATGAGATTTCAGCATAACAAATCCTTAATATTTCTAACTTTGACCACTTAGTCAAATGCAACTAGGTGTGCACCATATGCCTGTGGATGTATCTGCTGTACATGAATTGCACCCTTCCATGCCTTTAGTACCTTCTTGTGCTTCTATTTCCTACCACACCCAGAGATTATGTTTATGCTTTGGTGATCAGCACAACTACATGCCTCATCCTATAGTAAATGTCTTATTCCGGAAACTCCAATTTAATGTCCACTTCTTTAGAATGAATCATTTACTTGAAATTTCACTCTGTTAAACACAAATTTAACATACCATACCTGTATCATTGCTATCAGTTTTTTTTTTTCCCTCTTTTCCTCCTTGTAGGGGGGAGGGGAGCTGGATTAGAAGTTAGTGCTATCATGCTAATGGAGGAAGTTGCTTGAGACGAGAGGCAGTTATTTTGGTGGCAATGTTAGCCTTGATGCTTAGTATGATATACTCAGTCTTGTTCTGATATATTATGCAGGCAGAGATTTGCACTAGTTTCCTTGTTTGTTGGCTGCAAGTACTTAATGTAGTGTTGGTGCTGTTGACAGGGTCAAATTTTTTGGCTGTGGGAATTGTTCAAATTTGAATTGCTGTAATTAGTTTATTGTGGTGAAAACTGCGGTGGAGATACATGAAACTTAATGGTATCTTATTTTGAAATAAGATATATAAATCAAGTCTGGTAGGCTATTTGTTAAGATTTTTCAGTAGAGTTAAATCTTCTAGCACTTTTGCTAATAATTTATAATTCATGCTTGTTGCATTGGCTGACGTGTTTGTTGCTAAGACTGGAAATTTTCTATGCAGCTTGGGAACCTTTCAGAGATCTTATTCCAGAGGACGAAAGGGGGTCTTTTATCAAGGCCTACCATAAAAGATTGAATTCTGATGATATGGAAGTACAAGTAAGATTTATATGGGGAAAACAAAAAAGATTTACACAGTGAAATGATGCCTCTGCTTCTGACTTTTTCATTTTACTAGACCTTTGTCTCTTTTATCTCTTTGATCCATTGAGACAACCTTCTAGCAAGGAAGCTTCATGCTTTCTGAAAGGTTATTCATATATTAATATACTTCTTGGTGAAGCCGTGAAAAATATAACAAAATTGCCTTTTTGTTTAACTGCATAATGATTTCACCTGCGAACCTATCTTTTGTGTCTGCTTGTAAAACATTTGGACAGGTTGATGATTCTTGTTAAGATTAAACTGTCACAAATCATTTTGAAGGAATAGATCATGTGCTTCAGGTTTTGCTTAGAATTTAAAGTGGTAGTGTAACATGAATATTCAGTATAACTCAAAAGAATAATCTTTTCGCTTAGAATTTAAAAGTGGTGGTGAAACATGAATATGCAGTATAACTCAAAAAATAATGTAACAGCTATCTGTTGCAAACACTGGCAGCTGAAGGTTCGTCATATCCCCCTTCATTCTTCAAATGTCTGTTATAGGACTTGTGCTTAATGTAGGAAAAAGGATAAATCTTCCCAGAGGCTGACTGTTTGATTTTTTTGGTTTCATTTTATTATGTATCTTTGATAATTTCCTTTTGCTCCAGTATGCTGCCGCCAGGGCATGGACCAAATGGGAAATGATGACTGCACATCTTCTGCCAAATGAGGAGAATATAAAGAAAGGAGATGATGATGCCTTTTCCTTGGTGAGTACTATAAGAGGGGGGAGTACCAGAAAATCATACTTTTGTAGTACCTCCTGGGAGTTTAAAATATTAGTATGTCTTCTACAAAATGGAAGGATTGTAACATTTTGTGGTGTATGCCTTGTGTTTATCTTTGATGAAAATCAATATTTGAAAAATATTTAGAAACTGCTTATTCTTTGTTACTTGTTTTTTATTGCTTTTAATCCTCTAACTATGTAGGTTGAGAACAAATACAGTCTGGTTAACTTGGTTCTAGAGATATAATTCGTGTTGGGACAATTTTGGTGGTTAAAACGTCTAACATAAAGTTTTGCAAAATTAGTGATTGATTAGCAGAACAATCAATGATTTGAGCTAGCATTTTGTTATTGAAGGATACAAAACTCACATGCACTGTGTATCCTTTATATGATGTCTCCTTCAATTTTAGTGAACAATCCTTTTGAAGCTGGTTCATTTCGATTGTTTCTGTAGCTGTTAACTCATGTGGCTGCTCTTTTTTCTTTGGTAAGTCATGTGGCTGCTCCAATATGTGTTGTTTGAACTTACTTTTGGTTCTTTCCTTGATATTTATTTACTTGTTTTCTATTCCAGTTCCATATTTTTTATACTAAGAGTTGATTTTTTCCTTTTATTTGATGATCCATTCAGGCATTTGCAAGGATTGAGAATCACTATTTTGTGAACAAGGGCTTCTTTCCTTCGGATTCGTTCCTATTAGATAACATTGAAAAGATTAAGCATATCAAGGCTATTATCATTCAGGTACATGCTATCTTTGCTGCTGAACTTTAGAAGTCATGTTGCTTCAAGTCATTTTTTCCAATAAAAAGCAAACATATCTTCTTTTCCCTAGTAAATGATGTTTTTGGTAAGAAAACCTTTGATGAGAAGAGTTGGTATGTTTATCTGGTTTTATTGGGTCAGCTGTGAAGTTAATGGTCAACAGTTTGGTTACAGAGAGGAAAGATATCCCTATTCTTCCTTGAAATGTAGATTGTTATAACAGGACTTCGGAAGTTGAAAAAAATGCTTTTTAAAATATTATAATTGTGCCTGAGCATGTAACTGTCACTTTTGTGCTTTTGAACTTTGGAGTTGGTTGAGCATCATAACCCTTTTAAAATCAACTGATATTGTTGTTATGGAAGGCATCTCAGTCTATCAGGCTTCTGCCAGTTGCAAAAGTTTGAAATTTAACATGAATTGTTCCCTCGTCCAGGGATGGGACTAGCTGTGCCCCAGGAAGTACTGAACAAAAGGAGTATCGTCTTTTATGCTAGAAATTTGGCTGAGTTGCTTTTTTACCATCTTCTTCTAATGATTTCCAATGAGGTTTTACTATGTAGATGCCCTAATGACATTTTGGTTATTTATTTAGAAAATCATTGTTTTGTATTGTCCTTTTTGCAGGGAAGATATGATGTTTGCTGTCCCATGATGTCAGCATGGGATCTTCATAAAGCTTGGCCGGAGGCAGAATTTGTAGTATGTGACTATTTGTTTATTCTTTTTTGGCTAATCACTTATAGTTGCAATTATCAAGTAGTTTTCGTTCTTGTTGTTCCATCTTTCTTTTTCTCCTTATATTTGAGGAGAGTAATATGAAACATATGGACAAAGAAGTGCAGTACAATAATTTTCTTCTTGTGCTAAGGAGTAAAAACATGACTACAAATCTACCTTTCCTAGAATGAACCAAGACGTACCTCTCTAGAGTAAGCTGTTTTTGGATGTCTGATTAAGAAATTTATAGCTGTCTGGATGATGAGCCTATGTTGGTTGGTTTTGGGTGCTTATATGGCAGATTCTTACCATAAATGTTTATTCTTGTTTCTGTGTCAAACTCTCATTAACTGCTTTCCTTTGCATGGTTGCTTCCCTTCCTAATAATTTACATCTCAAAGTTATGTCCTATGTTGCTTGTTGGACATGAAATCACCGAAACCTTTGTTGCTTTGCAGGTTGTCCCAAATGCAGGACATTCTGCTAATGAACTGGGAATTTCTGCAGAACTTGTTGCTGCAAATGAGAAGCTGAAGAATTCTATCATGGGAAGTTGATTCTGAGAACCCTGCTTTGTTGCATTTTGGAACATTGCTTTTGCAGCTCCTTTACCTGCTTTTGAGGCCTTTCCTTGGAGTATTTCTTAAGCTTACTGTATGACGTTACCACATGAAGTTTGTTACAATCTGCAATAAACAGGCAGCAGTTTTGTCTCCCCCATTTAATAGCAATGGGTTGTCTAGTTTGGATCTATTAATTGTTAAGGTGTATAGTTTGTGAAAAATTATAAAACAAAACAAATAATGTAATAGTTTCATAGACCCAGTCTAGGATTTTCTCACTCCCTTTTGTATGCATAACAGATATTCTTCAACTAAGTCGATGTGCTTGTGCCAGGCCAGAATCTGAGTCTGGAGAGTAATGATGTGAGAATAAAATTGATATTACTAGCTAGGTAGATCCGTTTCCAGTGGAGTATGTAGCTGTTCATGGCGTGTTATAGCATGTCATAGAGGCGCCACAACTTCGCATCCTCTTCCACAGACATCCATAATAACCCTTGATGGATCAGAGAAAGACTGTGTAGCGTTTTCCATTATCTCATGGGCAGCAGTCATTAACTTGTTGGGTTTCTCCTATTCGTCCATGATTAGAGCAATCTCCATCATAATTTTTCAGTCTTTCTGGCTGATTCTTCAACCCGGAGACCGTTCATCCTTGGTTTCAGAGAGGATAAAATGGGATCATTTCGCATCGTTTTTGCAGCGTCCCAGACTTTCTCATAGGCTCTGTAGCTGCTGGACCTTCTCTGTACCGGATGAGATAGCCAGGCCAGTTGATGGGCTGGTTCATGTCAGCATCAGTAGGGAAATCGTCGCTTCCCGTTCTCATGCAGCAATGAAGCTAGGTTTCATGTGCGTCAGTGGTTCTGTTCATCTTCCTCCTGTACGTATAAAATGTGTATACACATAACGGGTCCAAATTGGTATCTCGTTGAAAGAATGCAAATCATGTTCATTACTCACGTGTTTTGAAGGCATAGGAAGAATTGTCATATCATAGAATTTTTACCTGAAGGACATGAACTAATTCCATCAGGATAAAAGTACCTGTTCAACAACAGAAGTCCTGAATTACATACAAAGAATTGGAAAAGGGAACACTAGAAGTGTGATGCACCTAGTAACACAAGTATAATTCAATAATTATTGAACAAGAAGATATTGTAGATTCAACTATGACAAGGATGAAAATGGTGACATGCTACATTTTTCACAGAACTCTTGGGCATATGGGAAGTATGGAAGTTTGGTTCCTTTGGTATGGTTATAGGCCTTCTTCCCCGTGATGACCTCTTGGAACCAGGAGGAGTTCTAGTCCCAGCTGTAGCTTTACTGCCATTCTTATTTGGTGTTTCTGCTGCTAAGGGTTTTGAATCTTCTGATGGAGTTACTGCTGTAAAACTGAGTCCTTCACCTTGTGTTTTTGGTGAAGCCGTTTGCTTCATCCTAGTAGCAAAAAGCCAGCCGAAATGAGCAGGCTCATGTTAGTCCTTTCTTTAACGGAATATCTAGTAACCACAAAAATTAGTTTAACATATTCCGTAGTGTTGCTTCACCTGTGAGGCTTAAGAACATGTGTTGAAGGAGATTTTGTCTTTGTTGGGTCGTTCTCCATGTCTTGACGTGTATTACTCTCAAGCTTGGAGGTCAAAGGCCTCAATACTTTCGCAGTAGTAGTTCTTTTTCTTGCTTGCCCTTTTGGAGTTCTTATTGCTGCTGTCCTACTACTTCCTTTCTGCACAATCGCGATGATTGTTAGATATCTGAAGAAAATTGCACCTTTGATCTTCAGAACAAAAGCAAAACCCTTAAAACAGTGAACGTGACAAACTCATGCTTTAATTACTATCACAACTTGATCGCCGGATTCGTTGAGATTTATATGCTGGTTATTCTTCATTTTCGCTAATATTACAGACATAACTAATCTTCTTGTCGAATAAATAAATAAAAGTTGGAACTGATTTTAAAATGATCAGAAAAGAACTAACTTGAATATCACAATGATATCCTTGCATGTTTCTAGCCTGAAATTTTGCACTGCCCGCATCGTCTTTTTGAGGTGCGACGGCGTAATTTTTCCTCTCTAGGTTTGCTTCTCTAAGTATTCCTCGTTCCTGAAAATCAGAAGTTCAATAACAGCAGGAATAAGATGGTTTGTATCTGGCATCATGTGAAAGCAGCTTACATCAGTTCTTAGCCTGAAAGGTTTAGGATTTGTTGGCTTTGGTTTCTTTAGCTTCAGCCCTGGAGCAGCAATGTTGGCAGATCCTTTAGGCTGTTTATCTATTACTCGAGCAACCTAAAAGAGTAGAAAAGGTAATTAGCAAATATTGGGGTGAAATTTCAAAGGCACTCTAGCAGTATTGACATAAATGTATAAGAAAATGCCAAAGAGCAAAGACCTTAATATCAGTGTCTTTCAAGCGAAGAATTTCTTTTCCAGTCTGGATGCTACTGTGGTCGATACTTCTGCAAAAATATGTAATGGAGAGATGATGACCAATATCATTACAATGTAGAACATTACAAGTTGTTGGTGCAAAATTTTACCTGTTCTCGTCAAAGGCTGATGCATTTTCTTTATCATCACTCTCATTCATTTGACTTCCACATGTTGGCTTTTCTGAAGGTTCAATCTCATTCATAGGATCATTGGTTTCTTCTTCATTCTCAGAACTTTCTTTTGTATTTCGTTCAATGGTATCAGCCTCTTTATCTAAAGCTTGAGATCTAGGAGTGTCATCCCCTCCCATACTTGTTTCTCCAGATTGTTTTGAACTATCGAATTCACATTTTGAAACCTCGTTGGGTGTTGAATCTACCTCTGAGACTGGATAGGATGCTTCTTTTGCTGAATCTGCAGAGGTATGATGCCCCAAAATCTCTGATGCAGCAAGATGCTCCTCAGTATTATCTTCTGATTTCATGATTGTTTCCACAATGCAGTCATGTTGGACAATATCCTTCAAGGTGCAGGGCTTCCTTAGGTTGCCCCTGCCCATGCATTTTCCAGATCTCAAAGATTTCGCGTCCTGGTCATTTTGACTATGCAAGTGAAGTGAAATTTTGTTTTTGCTTTTCTGCTTGTTGGGAACTTTATGTCTTGTCAAGGAATGCAGAGGCAATGACTTCTGGGAATCTTGTCCAGGGGGCTTCAATGGTTTGCTAGAATTGCCCAATACGTGTTTTCTTTGACTCATTATCTCAAGCTTCTTCATTCCTTGACAAAGTTTTGTTAGAGGGGTACGCAGCTCCACGGAAGTCTTTAAATTGATGGCTTTCTTGGGTGAATGAAAAACCAGAGCCTTTGCTACGGATCGATTTTTGGTCACTGCAACAGTTGATGGTTTTGGGTTCTTAACACTTAGAAAAGTGTTAGAATTTGGAGGGCTCTTTTTGTTCCTTGGAGTGGTAAGATACTTTGCAGCAACTTGCTTTCCCTTGGTCTTTGGCGTAGAAATAACTTTGGGAAGACGCTTCACCTTCTCTTTGTCAACAACACCCATCTTCTGAGACATGGATACGATAGCTAATCTTGGCAGTCTAGACTTCGCAGATTTTGGTGGAGCTGAAAGTGGGCATTTCATGTTTTTACTGAAAATAAATGGAAAAAGAAGATCAATTTCCATCAATCTAAGGTCAGAATTTACTGAACAGAATAGCATGTGTGACTACAACAGATCCTGTGGACTCACCCTGAAGCATTTCTATTGAGTGCCTTGTGAAGGCGTACATTGGGACTTCTAGCTGTCATTACCTATAGAACAATGATATAAGAAGTTTGATCTATATCCACAAAATTTATGTTAACTGGAAGAAGAACTTGCTAATTAGGACTAACCCGTAGAACAAAACTTTTGTAAATTGCTTCAGTATCCATCTCTTCTTCATGCTTCTGGTCGCATCCTGTAATAGAAACTGGATAAAAATCTTCTTCTAGAAAAGAGTGGAAAAAGATACAAAACTCTTTAGAGAAATCTTGAACAACTGCAACTTGCAATACAAAAACTAGAGAAATATCACAAATTACACTCTTTTAACTCCACAATACATCTAGAGAAATCTAAAGCCACTGCAAAGTTACCACCACAAAATGTTGAATTAGCAATTCTGAATCTTTTTAACCTGAAGATGCGTATACTACACTTCATTCTGAACTCACTAAGCTCGCTGCAAACTTAAAATCAAAAATATCAAAATTCTCCTCTCACAAACAATTTAAATTTTACGAAACTCACACAAAAATATCAAAATCAAATCCTATCCAATCAATGCCTGGTCTCCACCCCCTTTCCGCCCCACCTCCCCATAAAACAGAATTTATATCAAAAAAATAAAATAGAGCTAGTGCGTGTAAACAGGCTTCTGTAAAGAGAAAAACACAGGGAAGGCAGTTAACACTGTCAATCAGTACTTACAAATCCAGTTTATCAACTAAAATGAGCAAGAAAAGAAAGAAGTGGAACAATGACAGATCCACACCTAAAAACAATGCAGCTACTTCAATCTATAAAATTCTCTCAAATTGCCTAATCCACATTCATAAAATATCAGCTCAAAAAATAATTGTAAATTAAAACAGAGAAACCCCATAATTAAGAAGAACCTGCATTAATTAAAGAAGCCAGAAATTAAATTAATGAATGCAGAGCAAAATTAATTTCGTGGAGACAGACTGACCAACACGCAAGCAGAACCAATATCTATCATCGGGCCGGTAATGGTCTGGAACAGTGAAATCCACGTACTTTGGTGCTTCAATCTCTTCGTAAAATTCCTCATCTTCTCCTCCGTCCGAAAGTTGTGTGCTTTTGTTGATAGAGGAATCATCTGACGATTGAGCTCCATCTTTTGCCATTTCTTCTGATCAAGCTTCAGGGGCGTCAGGAGGGAGGGATCAACAGACAGAGACAAAGTTTCTTGCCGTTGCTTTTGTTTATGGTACGTTGATTCGGAGACAGCCGAGAAAGCAGAGTAAGAAGTCTTCCCGAAATTTTAAAATCTCACGGGGTTGTCTGAAACTCCAGGTAGCCGTTACAAGTTCGGGCAGTTTTGGTATTGAAACCAAATCTAGGGGTAAAATTGAGAGAGAAAGATGAAGTGGACTTTGATGTACAAAAGTAACAGACGTTGCTTGTGTCTGAAGCCCAATAGGCCGACAATTAGAATGCCTTTTTCTCCCACTGCGAATGTCCTTTTGAGCCCTATATTTTCATATATTCCTTCTAAAGAACTCTTTGCGACTTCCTCACCAGTATTTGGATTCTTTTATTATTATTATTTTTACAATAGTGAATTATTTGTTAAAAACTGATGGTGTGTTTTGATCGAATTTTTTAGTTGAATTGTATTAAGAATCGTAAAAATAAATTATTTGTAAGAGAAAAAGTAAAGTTCAAATTGAAAAAAATGAGTTTTTTTTATTGAGTTCTAATTCAATTTCACCTCAGATTTCATCTTTTAATATATAAAAAGGATGAGAAAAATAAGATATATGGAAACTAATGCATTAAAAATTAATTTTAATTTTTTAAAAATTTTTTGAGCATAGAGTTAGCAACTCCTCCTTCCATATATAAATGGTCCCATAAAAGTAGCAATCTTTAGGTTAGGTGCGGAATAATTTTGGGTGAGAGTTCATTTTTGAAACCGAATTTAAAATTTTTAAGTATATAACTCACATTTTCTCTCACAAATAATTTAATTTTTACAAAACTTAAGATAAAAATCTCAAAATAAAATTCTATTCAATCTAAAAACCAAAGTCAAGATATTGTATTTGTCCTCGTATGAGCTTTAGACTCCATATAATTTAATGGAGTCTTTGATATTGGCCCCTTTCAACTTCAATGTCAAATGCTGAATAACGATTTTCTACGGACCCCTAAAGCTGTGCTATTAGAGAATCTTAGCTCCCCAGTTTTACTGCATCGGCCTTATTTCACTTTGTCAAAAGTGTTCCCTTCTAAGAAGAACGATATATTAATTCTCTTACTTCAATAGTTCACACAGTTATTACTCACTCTACTCTTCGTATTTTTTGCTCATCAAACGCAAATCATAACCTTCCACCGGAAATAAATGTTTCTAAAAATTTTTATTTTGATTTTTTATTAGAAAACTTATTTATACGAAAATATTTTTTTTTCTTTTTACATTCAAGTTTGCGAGTAGCTGTTGACGCAGAAGGCATGTCGTTTGATTGGTTTGTACCAACTTCAAGAAGTCGACTTCAAGTCATGAGTTTCATGAACCCAAACCTGAGTTTGGGAATGAGACTCAATCAAAATAAACTGTACATGTTTGTATGACTTCCTTGACAACAAAGTTGGAAGGTTTTTGTTTGGCAGAGTCCAAGAATTAATAGCTCTGAAACTACCAGCTGCGAATCAGTTGGCGGCCAAATTAATAACCGAACAACAGGCCAAGAATGTTTTAGTAGTTAAGAAAACTTCTTGTTTACGAGACAACCACTTCACTTTTATACACTATTATGACGATATATATATACAAGGACAGAAAGAAGTCAGTCAATCTGAGTCATGAGTGCTTTGGCCTTTTTTTGGAGGGAAGCGTTACAAGTGTTTGTTAAAATGCTTAAATGCTTCTGCCAAGGTATTTGCTTTGCTGCGTCAACCAGGGTCAAGCATGATGAATCCAACTAATTGCGCGTTGCAGAAAGGTAAGTCACCATAATGGAAACTGCATTCTGGAATTTGAGCGAGCGTTTGAGCTAATTGAGAATTGTTTCTTTGTGCCACTGGAGTTGATGTCCAAACTGACCGTGTCAAGATAGGTCCATTTAGCTAAAAAAGCTAAGTAAATTAGTGGTAAATTACCATTTATCTTCCTCATTTTTTTAATCTTTTATTCCCTTTTTGGATGTTTTGAGATACTAGTAAATTAGTGGTAAATTATCAATTTAAAAGTCATTCTATCTTAAAATTAAATTCTAAATTTTAAATATGTGACGCATATTTACTTTCATAAATATTTTAATTTTTATAAAATTCAATACAAAAATTTTAAAATCAAAATTTATCTAATCATAACCTAAATAGAGATTTCTATTATCTTACTACACTAATTGAACCGGTAAATTGAACTATTTGAAAACATATGAAAATGAGTGAAGAGATAAAGACTTTTGCTTAGCTATAACTTCAATATATCTCCAAGATCTTTCAAGCGTATAACTAACTAATGAACTCAAAGAATTGACGGGTTCACGCTCATGAAGTCATAAATGAAGGCAATGAAACCTGATCTTTTCACACAGGACGTTTGACAACAAATTAGGTAAACCAGACTGAATCCGATGACAGAAAGCGCCATCCGAACGAGAAAATAGCAAAGTGGATGAGGGTATAATGTTGGTTACTATGGTATTGACTTTAAGCCTTTTTGGACTAAAACCTGCTCTCTTTGAGGTCATTTTCTGGCAAGGGTTTTACTGGTTTCGGCAAATTTCCACTGGCTGAATTAGTTCGGTGCTAATTCTCAAGCAAAGTGATGAGAGCTCGAGGGACGATTCAAACTGTTTCGTGCCGAAAGCAGTAAAAGTTGTACTTCCGATTCATCAGTGAAATAGTGCGGTGGCAAAAGTAATCATTAACCAAGATAATATATTGCAAACTTAACTGTTTAGCGCAATATATATATATATATATATATATATATATATATTGCAAACTTAACTAAAAATAACGCGCGTCAAACTATCTTAGCGTGGGTCCCATAATTTTACTATAAAATATTATGTTAGAACAGGGAATTGGCGAGGTTTCGGGCTAATTCGATATCACTGTTTCATTTGTAGATTGCGTGGAAGTAAACGTAATTTCTTGTTAAAGAAAATGAAAATTTGGCCGAGAAATCACTATTTTCCAAGATCATCCACTCTAAAAAAAAAAAAAAACCCTTCAAATTATTCCAAAATCATTTTTGAAGTTGAAGAAGTCATGAGCCGTGCTCATAGTTATAGTCATCGAATTGAATAGAGTCGAAACTCCAAATAGGAAGGGTTTTATTGGTCCAAATCTCACTAGATACAGTGGATTTAGAACTAATAAAAATAATCTGCTCATGAAGTTCCCTCCTAATCTTTATGGGGTATCAGTATTATTTTCGAGAAGGAAAGCAGCTTAATTTCCAAGAAAATGCATGCATGCTGGTCCCTGTTTCCGAATTCTGAAACCTAAACCCTGAACCCGACCAGCAGAGCTCAATTACTTGTCTGGGTCATGGTCAATAGTGAACTGCACTGAACTCGTGACTCTGTTTCTACGTCCATGAATGACGTCGATGAGACTGCTATCTCTCAAGTCTTAAATGCCGACAGCCAGTGTAGCCCTGCGATGTGACATCACAGAACAGCGACTCCATCTTAATATGGGTATAATTGGGTTCCACACAGAATTCGATATAAATTTCTCATCTCACATCTCACTTTTTATCTCACAAAAATTTCTCTCTCTTAAAACTCAAGATAAAAAATCTCAAAACCAAACTCTATACAATCACACCCTATGATCATCCCGTTTCGTTTCAAAATTCTCCATCTCTCCCTGAGTATTTCAATACAGAACTTAGAAGCTCTATAGGTTTGATCCTCCGTCCTGCTTTGTCTGTGCTATTATGGGAAGTCAGAAACTCGGGTGAATAGTGGTCAATGCCGGAGCAGTGATCGGTGCGACTGTATGCATGTGACACATTCAAGATAATATATACTGTCATTTTCTCAAGCAGGCAGAGGACGCTGTGGGTAGAAGGTAGTACGTAAAATGAGCTCATTTTCTGGTTAAGTTGGCAATATCACAACTAGTACGAGGCTTGGTTCACATGATGAGAAGATGGAATAGTCGAGAGAGAGAGAGAGAGAGAGAGAGAGAGAGACAAGGATGGTGCAATGGGTGGCTGGCTATTGCTGCGTGCGTGGTGGGGTGCGGGGACGGCAATAATCGTCTTTATGTGGTGAAAAAGGAATCTACTGTAGTGGCGTGTGTATTTATATCTTTTTTAATATCACTTCCCAAACAATAAGGACAGCTATAGTACTAAAGATTTTTTATTTTGAAGAATAGTACTAAATAATATGATTTTATAGGTAAAAATTATTTAAATTTGAGTGTTTAAAGTAATAATTCAGTTGTTTAAAATTGTGCTTGTAAAAATCAAGATATTTTTTTATTTTTTCTTTTGAGAAAGAGATTTCAGAATATTGATAGATATTCCCTATCTTCTCCTCATTCCCATGTAAAAAGTCTTTTATTTTGAAATATATTGATGGAGGAGTGGGAATGAGATTAAAAGTTATATCGTGTATTTGGATTAGTTTCGTTGCGGAATTCAATATATAATTTTTTATTTTAAATTTTATTTTATTTTTATAAATAATTTAATTTTATAAAATTCAAATTATATTTAATCACAAATATTTCTATTATAGCGAATTATGACGATGTTTCTATTAATTTTTTCTTGTAGTCAACATCATCAATTAACAAAGCTAATACATGATATATTTTCTATTATAAAAAAATAAGATGTTACTTTTTTATTAAAAAATTTGACAAGATGATAGTTAGTCTATTATAATGCAATCTTTGCTTGGCAAAAGGTGTGGGATTAATTCCTTTTTTCTTTTTTTTCTTTTTTTTTTGGTGAAAGCTTAATTCCATGTACATCCACACTCATAGTGTATAAAAGGAGAAAAAATGATGCACCAAAAATTTTTTAACAAAATATTTAAAAAAATCAATTGTTCTAATAGTTTTGGGAAAAAAAAGGGCCTGCCTTGTACAATTTTCCTTTACAATAATAAAAAATAAAAAATGGCACGTCCATTATGAGATTGTTCGCTTAGAAGATATGGAAAACTGATAATTAATATTAAAATACACAATTGAAAATAGGATCACAGTATCCAATTAATTCAAGAGAAGGAAAATATTGTCTATTAAATTAAAAAACAGTACTGAATATATTCATTGAACACTTAAAAAATCACTAATTGAGTGTAACGTAGGGAAGAAACCTTTCCCAGAAAGGTTTACGGCGCGATCTCCGAACTCAAAAGTCAGCAAAGATTCACAAATGACCATCAAGTCAAAAAAATATATTTGGATTGAATTCTACGTGTAATTTAATATAATTTTTATTTTAAAATTTATTTTTTATATAAATAATTTATTTTTATAAAATTTTAAATAAAAAATTTTAGGATGATCTTGAAAATAGTCTGATTTTAAAATTAAATTTAAAATTTTAAGTATATAATTCATATTTTTTTTATAAAAAATTTAATTTTTACGAAACATAATATAAAAATTTTAAAACTAAACCTTATCCAATCACGCTTTTAAATTAAAATTTTATCTAATTTCATCTTTAATTTTTTTTACTTTATTGACTATGCTGTTACACGCTAATGCTATTAATTAGGCCGTAGAGAGACTTTGAGTGTCATTTTGTAGTAGTTGAATCTTTTGGTTTGGTTTGGAAGCATCTTCTTCTTGTGTTTCACGAGATCATAAAGCAAAGTCTACCGGTGATTTTAACTTCTGCAGCAACAAATAATGGCAACCCATTCTCATATCTTCTTTAGAAAAAAAAAAGAAGAAAAATATATAGAGGATTTCAAAGTCAATCTCAATATGCCCCATACCTTCCATTTTTTAAAAGTTGGCTTTGGTACATGCAAAAGGAAAAGTACCTTTAATTTTATTCATGACGCTTTGATCCTGCTTTTCTTTTATTATGTGGTTGTAGGGATGCAAGTCATAATGTTTCAAGAAAATCTCCTATTGGTAGGCAGAAGAAATGAAGAATCCTAACCGCTAATTAATGGGTATAGCTGCCACTTCCCAATGTCTCATCAACAACACTTAGCCCAAAAAATAATGTATGTGATATTCAATCTAAATTTTTTATTTTTAATAAAATTTAAATAAAAATATTATTAAATTTTATTTATATATATACATTAATATTTCTTCTAATATGAAGAAAAATATTTATATAAATTCAATTCTTGTAGACCAGAAGAACTTACGCTTTCATAAGAAATATTTCAAAAAATTAAACTCTTATAAAAAATACAACATGTATATGACGTGTGGTCCAACTTCATCACGTAGTAGTACAAATTTTCAACGCCGAGATCTATAGAAACCAAGCTATCAAAATAATTTTAGTAAATTGAAATCAATAATTTTAGTAAAATCATAATTAAAACAAAATAATTGGTCCAGCTGCTGAAAAAGACCAAAGGGTACGGAGGAGGGCTATTTATGGCAAACCGTAAAGCTCGATACACATCGCAGTCCAATGTCATTTCTGAAAAGCGAACACGTGTTCACTGCATGACCCGTGACTTTTCTGAGCTGTATTAAAAAGATTCTTTGTTTTTTTTTTGAGAAATTTTGGAAGCGATAGATTTTCTATGTTTGATGACAATAATTTCCAAACGTCTTTTCAGACGGGGAAATGGAAGTAAAGAATCCGGTTTTGCATCATTTTTGTAAAATTAGGATAATTTCTATCCAACATTCATTGCTATGATTTAAATGTCCAAAACAACAAAATAAGTTATCATTGTCCTCTAAAATAAATATTGTGATTGTATAGAATTTAATTTTAAAATTTTTATCTTAGATTTCGTAAAAATTAAATTATTTGTGAGAGAATACGTGAGCTACGTACTTGAAATTTTATGTTCGATTTCAAAATGTAACCCTATCCAAATATATCTAAAATATATTATTGTCACATAATTTTATAAGTTAAAATTGCCCATTCTTTTTTTCCCCTTTCAATTCTTATCCTATTACCTTTCCTAAAAAAAAAAGTATTATCCTATTACTCTTGGCGATTTTGATAAGCGTCCTTCGTAGCAAGAGTTTTTTTTTCTTTTAATTCTTTTGATTGGATAAGAATATTATTCCTTTCAGGCATTCAGTGTGAAGAAATATTTATTTTAGCATAACTCTGTCATAGATTTTCATGTAAGAAATTAAAAATGATAAGAACTTGAATATTCAATTGTCAAAATAAATTATAAAATAATAAAAAGAGGAAAAGATCGAAATAAATTTATGAGAGACAGAAAGTTTGGAAATTGAAATTGAAATGTGAACTTGTTTTTATTTTCTGGCCGTCCAGAATATAATTTTCCCGTTTTGTTATTTATTTTTTATTCAACTAAGCACTGAATTACATGTATAGTTGAAATTCTTGCGAAAGTGTCAAAGTCAGAGTTATTTTTTTTGAAAAATTATGGCATAAGGAATTGACTTTTGTGTGAAATTTGTGTTCAGTCCTTATGATATATTTAATATATATGAAAAGAATGGAATAAAATAAATTTTTTAATTTTTTATTTTATTTTAATATTTTGTATGAAAATTATCAATAAAAAATATCTTTCTGCAGAAAGTTGATTCAAGAGGAAGTAAAAAAAAGCCTTTCTACACAAAAACTTAAGGAAAGACTTTTCCAGAGAAGTAAAAATTTTTAAAAAAAAGTCTTTTAACTATTATATCTTTATAATATTTTATTAAAAAAATACAGCATATCTTGAATTTTTTAAATTTCTCTTAGTATTACTTTTTTTTACTTTGATTTAAAATAAAATTTATTTTTATGACTAAATTATATTTCAATATTTAAAATATTTGATGTTTTAAAAATTTTAGTATACATTTTATTTAAATTAGATTTTATAGATGAATATTTAATTTATTTTTTTTTTGTTGAGTATAATTTGATTTTTATTGACACAATATACTAGCATAGTATTTAAGTTATTTTTTGTGTAATTACATTTTATTATGACATTAAATAATAATTTTACTAAATAGAAAAAATAAATCATTATTCTATTGTAACTTTTTTCTTCTAAATAATAAAATAAAAAATTTTAAATCTATTTTAGATTAAAAAAATTCTAGATAGAAAAGTATTATATTTTATTTTATTATATTATATTAAACGTAACGTTAGCTGTACCCTCAATGCTCTTGATTAAGTAAACGTTCTATATGGGTGAATCACATTAGCTAAGGCTAAGAGGAAAATATTTAATTAAAATTTATCTTTGTTCTTTTTTTTAAAGAGAAAACAATACTTCCTCATCTGTCCACATTATTACGTGTGACCTTTCTTTAACTTATATATGTGATGGATAGGCTGGTAAAGCATATTTAGCTAATAGTATGAGACTATTGCCATATTCGTGAAAATGTAGATAGAAGAGATGTAAATCGCGAGGGAACTAATTTCATACCTAACAAAAAGGTCGGTTTTTAATAAATGGTCATATTAAAGCCAAATTAAAACTTGAGTTGTACAAAAAAGAAATTTATTTTTTGAATGTCAACTGCTGACTTGGCTTTCTTAGCCTACCACCTACCAACGTCAACATAATCTAATTTGATTTTTCTTATTTTGAATTTATTTTTTAAAAAAAATTAAAATAAAAAATTTTAAACTTAAATTATATTTAGTTATAGTAAAAACAAGTTATCATTGTCCAATTATTAAATAAAAAATAAATAAATTAGTAACTTTTGCGTAATTGTCAACCAATTTATTAGGTTTCAGTTTTTCCTTTTCCGGAAGCCTTTAAAATGGTTCTTTTTTCTAAGGTCCCGGCATTGACATGACAACCCACACTTGGGAAAAAAATTTCTAGCAGATGAGGGAAGAATCTTTATCCCCTTTCTCACCATATGATACGATACTCCATTAGCTTTTACGAGTGTCAGATTTGTGAAATGTTTTCCCGAAAGGAAGTATTATTCTGCCATAGTGGTCCTCCTCCTCGAATCCCCCACTCACCTCTCTCTATGCGTTTTTGGCAATTTGCAACTACTCCGTCCACCGTTGCGCCCCCCGGTTTGGCTCAGCAATTTTGACAAAACAAAATTTGGGGCGCCTCCATTTAATGGTCAGTAATGCAGTCCCATGCCCCCACCCCTCCAAATTTTTACACACGAAGGACCAAAATATAAATTGAATTTAAAATTTAGAACCTTCCATTTACTAAGAAACATTTTTATGAAATAAATTATTGTATTGTCACGTAAACAATAACGTTCTTATTTTATAATATAATAAAATAGGAGCTGTCCGAGTCATCTTTTTTATTTCCTCTCTAATTTTCTTATCCATTAATATAATACTATCATGTGATTTTAAGGAAAATTTTAAAAATATAATTTTAAAAAAAAAATAGAAGAAACCCCTTAAATGTTGGATTTTTCATTCTAAGTCACTATAGATATTCGCATTATCTTCTTTAAGAAAAGAAGAAAACTCCATACTTATTATTCTAATTTTAAATTTTATTTTCTAATTGAGAAAAAATCTAAAAAATACGTCATGTCTTTGCTAAAAATTTCTCGTTTAAGTCTTTAGGAATAAATTGATGGTCAAAGTTAATGAAAAGTGGCTCTACTTAAATAAAATAAAATATGAGTTAACAAAAAATTGAAATTCTATGACAATATAAGAAAAACCTGTGGTTTTTTAGGGAGAAAAAACCTGTAATTTGAAATCAAAAAATCAAAATTTTCTTACTTTAGAATTCCAATTTTATTATGATCAAAATATATTTTGTAAATAAAATTAATAGGTGTCGTACATTTTTTCTTTGCATTAATATTTTGTATTTATTACTTAAATAGAATATTTTCAACTTTAAATTTTGAGAAGGAAACAAAATTTTATAAGTGAGATTGTGACACCAAAATAGTTTGATTAATTTTTAAAAATCCATAATTTCATTAAAAGAAAAAAAAGAAAGCATCCAAAATTTCACGTGTATTTTATGTGAATACGTTACCGTATGAACCATTTACATTTGACAAAAAAAAAAAAAAAAAGAATGAACCGTCTACGTCGGGCAAGACATATTCGTAGGCCCATAACTTATCAGAAAAAAAAAAAATCATAGGCCCATAACGGCAATACACTTTTCACCACTGGGGGTATTATTTATACCGTGCCGTTAAAGCCTCATAAACTGCCGTTAATTTTGTTATAAAAGGCGCCATTTTTGGTTGAAAACCCACATTCAAGATTCGTAAACTCGTTTCCCAAAAGGCATTACAGAGAGAGAAGAAAGCTCTAGGGAGAGAAACAAACTCGTTCGAGGATCGCGATTTATCGCTCGGGGACGAAGATGGTGGTGATAGATCAGTACATTCTGGGTGCTTTTCTTGTTTCTTCGCTTGGGTTTGTTTTCTTATACAGTCGGTTGAGGAGAAAGACGAAGAAGTATAAAGCTTCGAAATTTGAACGCATAGATGAGTACATTAAGACCTCTACTAACGTCGATCGCCGGTCAGATAAAGGAAACGCTACGGATATCATCGTTGTAGGCGCTGGCGTTGCTGGGTCTGCTTTGGCTTACACTCTTGGCAAGGTACATCTAAAAAAATTTGCTTCTACGTTAGACAGTCACAGCTGGATTTCTTTCTTGATTTCTATGTTTTCTGTTCAACGTTCACGAATCTCCTTTAAAGACTCAGAATTTCCCTATTATGGACGATGAGCTTTCGAGAAAATGTACACTTTTTTTTACATTGATTGTCCTTTTTTTTTGGCTGGGTGTTTCATTGATTGTCCTATAAACCATATAATGAAGCTGGGCTACATATGTGCTCAACCTAAAATAGAGGCTACGTAGTTTGCTTGAAATATGGGGCTTTTGTTTTAAAATTCCGGGTTTTAAGAGTTAATTTCGTAGTATTTTATGACTTGTGCTCTCTCTTAGTGAATCAAATTGCAAAATTTGTACGCAATCGGTTAGTTACAGTATATGTTGAGTAAATGTTCTTCACTGATTGCGATAGTCGTCTCAGAGTTATATCTAAGAGCAGAGGTTTCTTGGGTGTTAGTATATCTTTTACTTTGATAAATTCTCTCTTTTGTGGAAATTCAAGTTGATTAGCTGGCAGCCTCTCCTGATCATATGATTCTGTTCTTTATTCATTGACTCCATAAAGTGCGAGCTCACCCACTTTTCTAGTGTATCCTTCAACTAGTAATCTACAAAGGCTTAAGAGCACAAGAGTCCAGGAAGATAGAGAATCTTCTGTAAGTAGATGGTACTCAATTTCTAGATTCTTTTTGTGTACGGAGTTTATTGTTCTTTAATCAAATTTTGTTCACCAAGTCAAGAAGGATTTTTTTAGTTGGAAGTGTGTGCAACTTTGTCCTTTTTGGCTCTTGAGCTTGAGAAGTTAAAAAATAAGAGAGGAAGGTAAGAAAAGCAGAGTAGGAGAGATTAGGCAAAACAAGATTTGTGCTCCCTATGCTGTATCTTGGAAGATGGTACTAGTTTATTTTCTTTTTTTCTTTGCTTTCAATAATTGAATTTTGAATCCAACTGAACCGGATCTCTATGGTTCATGTTGCAGGATGGACGTAGAGTTCATGTGATAGAGAGAGACCTTACCGAACCCGACAGGATTGTTGGTGAGCTTTTACAACCAGGGGGTTATCTCAAATTAATTGAGTTAGGTCTACAAGGTAATCAATGATGTACCGCTAGTAAACTTTCCAACTGTTGCAGTTCATGCGGCTAAATATTTAGTGTTTGAAATTGCAGGGTCAAGGGTGTATTTTAATTAAAAGTTTCATTTGTCAAAATCAAAATATACTTCTCTGTTTCAAAATATAAAGCTTTTGGCTATTTTCTGTACTTTCAAAATATTTAATTTTTGTGAATTTTAAAGATCTCATTTTAAATGTAATGATCTCATTTTCTATTATATTAGTGACTTAGTTAAGAATTTCATATGAGAAACTCCATTTATTTCCTCCTTCCTTAATATATGAAAAAATAGCCAAAAGATCTTATATGTGAAATCTTATTTTAGTCTTCCATAGCTGAAATTCTATTTATTAATATGCAGATTGCTTGAGAAATATTGATGCTCAACAAGTTTTCGGATATGCCATTTACAAGGATGGTAAAGATGCCAAGTTGTCTTATCCTCTGGAGGAGTTCGAGGCTGATATTTCAGGCAGAAGCTTTCACAATGGCAGATTCGTTCAACGAATGAGAGAGAAAGCTGCAACTCTTCCAAAGTACTGATCCTTTTTTTTCTTTTTTCCCTTCGAAGGTGTTGTTCCATTCGTAATTGAGTTTTATCATCCAAAATTGACCTTAAAATTTCAAAAAATTGGCCAACATAATAAATTGTTGCAATAGATTTGTGTTTCTGAATGAAGCATGGCAGTTTAAATTTAAATAATTTAATTTAATCAATCCTGTTTCTCTGGTTCTGTTAAAAAAATTCCACATATTTATTTTATTGATGTCATGTTAAACATCTTGGGGTGCAGTGTAAGACTAGAACAGGGAACAGTTACATCTTTGATTGAAGAAAACGGAACTGTGATTGGAGTCCAGTACAAGACGAAGGATGGCCAAGAAATCAAAGCACATGCCCCGCTAACCATTGTCTGTGATGGCTGCTTTTCAAATTTAAGGCGATCTCTCTGCGATCCTAAGGTTAATGTGATGTCTAATTACATAAGAAAATATAAAAACGTCTTAAATTTCTCTCCTTTCGTGAAGTTCTATTGAGTTTATACATGGTCTTTCTTTAAATCCATACCATCCTCTTCTGAAGAATTCTCAAACATGCTTTTAGGTGGACGTGCCTTCTTGCTTCGTTGGTTTGGTCCTGGAAAATTGTGAACTTCCATATGCAAATCACGGGCATGTTATTCTGGGAGATCCTTCTCCCATATTGTTCTATCCAATTAGCAGTACTGAAGTTCGCTGTCTGGTCGATGTGCCTGGACAGAAGGTGCCTTCCATTTCAAATGGCGAAATGGCCGAATATTTAAAGGATGTAGTGGCTCCTCAGGTATTTGTTTAATCATATGTCATTTTTTCTTGATCAACATTAATAAAGATATACTGATGCATATCCTGACCATATTCCTTGAATATTGGTGTGTTTCAGATCCCTCCTCAGCTCTATAAAGCTTTCATAGCCGCAATTGACAAAGGAAACATACGAACAATGCCAAACAGGAGCATGCCTGCTAATCCTCATCCTACTCCAGGCGCACTGTTACTAGGGGATGCGTTCAACATGCGCCATCCATTAACAGGAGGAGGAATGACTGTTGCTCTTTCAGATATTGTTGTCCTTCGCGATCTTCTCAGACCTCTACGTGACCTGCATGATGCATCTACTTTGTGCAAGTATCTTGAATCGTTCTATACCCTCCGCAAGGTAATCAATTTTTACTTTTCATACTCAATAATTAAAGTCTAGAAAAAGAAGAAATATAAAAAGATCAACCGTTGGCCTTTGTTTGCCTAAATACCCAGAGATGATCAATTCTGAAGCAAGATCCTGTTGGTTTTCCTCTGTAGCCTGTTGCAGCTACAATAAACACATTGGCTGGTGCCCTTTACAAAGTTTTTTGTGCATCTCCGGATCCAGCAAGACAAGAAATGCGTCGAGCATGTTTTGACTACTTGAGCTTGGGAGGCATATTTTCAAGTGGGCCAGTGGCTTTACTTTCTGGCCTAAATCCAAGGCCTTTAAGTTTGGTACTCCATTTCTTTGCCGTGGCTGTCTATGGTGTTGGCCGGTTATTAATTCCATATCCATCAGCGAAGCGAGCTTGGTTGGGAGCTAGATTGCTCTCTGTAAGTGTCTCAATCAATTTCTTCTCTATCAGGCCTCAAGGCAATGCGTTCCGTTTTGTTAACAAGGCTTTTGAGCAATCTCTAATTAACCTTCATTCTTCCTCTCTTTCAGGGTGCATCTGGAATCATTTTCCCAATAATAAGAGCAGAAGGAGTGCGACAAATGTTCTTCCCAGCTACTGTTCCTGCATACTACAGAGCTCCCCCTCTTAATAAAGAACAAGTCACTCAATAATGTATCTGCTTCACTCCATTGTGTGTGAGAAAGGAGGTAAAATATTTTGCACTTGGTGAGCTATTTTGTGGCAGTAATGGTCTTCACCTGCTGAAAGAGAAAAGAATCAGATGAAGGTCCAGGCAACCTTGAGAAACAATACTGTAAAGCATTTATTGTATCTTTTATTGATAATCCTCCCCCCCCCCCCACCCCCACACACACACCCCCTAAAAAAAAAAGTAAAAGGAAGATTATTCTTGATCTTGGAATAACATTTCGACCTTAATCTGTGTTATTTTACCCTTTAGAAAATAAAATTTTCTTATTTCAGTATGTGTTCTCCTGAACCCTCAATTTATTGGAGTTTAATATGTTTGAAAGATGATATTTCCCACTGTTTTGGTAGCTAAAGCAAAACTGCTGCTGCACTTGTAACTAATAACTATGAAATCAGATAATGCATTTTCCTCTTTCCATGAAAGTAGAATCAAGAGCCTCTCAGAGTCTCAAGGACTCCTCAATACTCCACTTCTGTTCCCTATAAAAATCCATATCAAAACAATATAAGGTGTGATGCTAGTCGTTAGAGTTACCAATTTTATTGTCAATGAAATGAATTCATACTTTCATGTCTAATATTTGTATAATACTCCAATTTATTTCCTTGTGAAACAACTTTAAACTAAATATAATACACTAATAATTGAATAAGAATTTGTAAAATTTCTTGACAACAATTCTCTCCCGCAAAAGAAAATTTCCTTTTCTATTGAAACGAAATGAGAAATAGAAGTTTCTATTTTCTATTTCCCTAAAGGAAAAAAGAAAAAAGGGAAAAGATACTATTCTGTATTCTTTTTTAAGTTAATTATTATTAACAAAAGAAAAGTGATATTCTCAATCCCATTTAAACCACTTTCACTCCTCTTTATTTTTTCTTTAGATAAAAAACTTTAATATCTATAGCCATAAAATTAGTTAAGCCCACAAATAATCAATAGACTAAATTACTTACTTTATAAAAAAGAAAAATAATTAGAATTACTCCGAGTACATAAAATAAACTTTTTATTATGTTTTTTCTTATTATTTTATTTAATTTTTTCTAAATAAAAGACGAGATTTTACAGGAACTTTAGATTGAAAAAGTGTATGACCTCTTCTCATAAGCCTCCAAATGCATAAGAAATTATGTGACTAGAAAGCTTTTATACAAACAATTAGTTACTATTATGATGGTTAGTAACAATTATATGAATTCTCTTTCTATATATTACAAGATTTTCTTTTTCTTTCTCGCAACTAATATAAGGGGTATTATAATAAAAAAAAACTAATATGAAGGTATATGAGAAATTAGGGAAGTGAATAATTTTTGAAAAAGAAAGAAAATATGATGACGACGAGCTGACGAGGAAACCTATCACTAATTGTTAGGATGCCCAACCCTGATTGACACAGGGAATGAAACAGACATAGTAAATAAATAACATATTACCTTAAGAAGACACTCATTCCAGATGGTAACCTTGGGAAAAAAAATTACAGAGAAAAAACTATTAAATCTCTGTTTCTCCTTTATATATACAGCTACATTGTTAGCCCAAGGGGAAGGAAAAAAAAATCATTCCACCAGCCCTAGAGTATAGTGGTAGCAGCTTGGGCCATTGCTTCATCAATGGCATCTTCCCTTTCGTCTTTGCAATTTTTCTCGGGCTCTACCACTGCTGATTCAAACAGTCATGTAAGTTTCCATTTCAAGGTTTCATTCATCTACTTTTGCATAATTATATTGGGAGAATCCATACTTCTTCTATTCAAAATTCATGAATAGAAAAATAAATATTTAATTCCTTATAGAGAGATAATTAATCATGAAGATGGGGATGAAGATATTTTATTTTTGTGATTTATTTATTTTGAGTAGGGTTATGGGGGTGGAGATTTTCTGGTTAATCATGGAAGGCAAGCTGATCAAGTGATGTGGAAGGAAAATTACTTCTTAAGGCTGAAGAAATTTAGATTTAACTGCTCCGTAACTAACAACAACATGGAGATGGAGAGGGATGGCAGCATGGCCACGCCTTCGATTTTATTCAATGATGTCGCTGACGTTTTGGAAGGTTTATATAATTTTGACGATTTTTTTATAAAAATAAAAAATGTTTTTTACTTTTTAATTATAAATGAATTGTACGTTTTGGTTTATTGAAGAAATGGAAGCAAACAAACGGAGGCTGGAATGGGAACTAAAGGAGCCCAGCCTGTCCACTGTGCTTACGAATGTATATAACGAATTTGATCCATATTGTGCGACGAGCACTCCCCTTTATCAAACATCTACTTTCAAACAGGTATGAATTAAACTAGGATCGCACCCATTGGCAAAGAAGCATTTCGTACAATCCACTAAGCGGGGTCCTATGGAGATGTCCTTAATGTTGATGCGTAATTAGTGTCTTATGATGCGTGAATTTGGCAGAATTCGGCAACAAAGTATGACACTTACGACTACTCAAGAGGTGGAAACCCAACAAGGGATGTCTTAGAAGGGTTTGATCATTTCTATGCAACCCACAAATTTTAGTGCAAAGTTTTCACATATTCCTCTCTCCTTCTTCCTTCTGATACATATATACATATTTTTATCTTGATTCTTAGACTTCTAGCCAAGATCGACAGAGCAGATCGATCATTGTGCTTTTCAAGTGGAATGGCTGCTCTGGTTGCTGTGACCCGTCTTGTTGGACCTGGTACATTATGTTTTTCACTTTCCTCATTTCAAATACTCAAATTTAATTAGTTTCAAGTTTGCATGTAAACCTCAAGAATCTTCAATGCTTTTCCATGATGGAACAAAAAGTTGTCCGAACCTTATTATTTGATGAACTTATATGATAACAGGTGAGGAGATTGTTGCTGGAGATGACATGTATGGTGGTTCTGATAGAATGTTGTCACAAGTGATCCCAAAGACTGGAGTTGTCGTTAAGTTAGTATTTGTTCGATCTTCAATCTTCAGCTCGACTTCATTTCCGGTGACGATCTTTTGCTGTAATTACTTAAAACTCTCCACATTGTGCAGGCGGGTTGATTCTACAAATCTGGAAAAAGTTGCATCTGCAATTGGCCCCAAGACCAAGCTAGTTTGGATTGAAACTCCAACAAACCCTCGTCAACGGATATACAATATTCGCGTATGTCATGTCTCCTTCATCCACTGTCAATTAGTTTTGAGTTGAATTTTCATGTTCTTAATGTAATGTTATAATATTTCCTTTTCCTGGTTTCAAAAAATATCTGAGATAGCTCATGAATATGGAGCTATTGTCATGGTGGATAATAGCATGCTGTCTTCAGTGTTGTGTCAACCATTGGAGCTTGGAGCTGGTACTGAAAGCATCTTTGTTTAATACTATCAGCAAAATCTCAAGTCTCAATTTCTAATTCTTCTGTAACATGGGCTTACTCTATTTCCCATTTTCGCCATCATCTTCAGATGTTTCGATGCAGTCAGCAACAAAATTCATAGTTGATCATAGTGATGCAATGGCAGGAGTGCTTTCTATTAAAGGAGAAAGGTGAAAGTCTTTCCCTCTTTGTTACTGTAGTAGACTTGAAAAGAAATGAAGTGGAAAACTCTCTCGCGTCGTATCTGAAATTATGCTTGTAAGATGTTTCGCGGTTCATTCATACAAAATATCATTGTTAGCAGGTTTTCTTGTTTCTATAGAACTTCAATGATCACTTCCAACGTTATCGGTGCCTATACTTCAGTTCCTATAATTTGAGAAGAAGAGGTTTTTTCTTCTGGATTCTTTCCAGATATTGGTATCAAGTGAAGACTAACATTGAATTTTGCAAACGTTTCAGTTTGGCAAGGAGCTTGTATTTCCTTCAAAATGCAGAAGGTACAGTTTTAGCTCCTTTTGACTGTTGGCTATGCTTAAGAGGCATGAAAACAATGGACTTGCGAGTTCAAAAGCAACAGGTGCATTTCAATACCATTACACAGAGGATAATCATGACATATATATTGGAAAATCAGCAACTGATTTTGTAGGGACCGAGTTATATTTTGATTGATGTTTCCAATTTTTGGTTTTGGCAGGAGAATGCGCAGAAGATTGCTGAGTATCTATTCTCTCATCCACTTGTGCAAAACGTTAACTATGCTGGGCTCCCTGGTCATCCTGGCATGTCATTGCACTATTCTCAGGTACTTAAACCATAAGGGGACCAATACATTTGATAGAATTTGGGTTTAGAATTTTCTATTTTAGATATTATAAAAGTAAATTTTTTACAAGAAAAAAAGTTAGATCTAAAGTGAAAATTTTGTATTGAATTTCACAACGGAACTCAATCCAAATGCACGTCACTGACAAGAAGCTAAAAGCAATTAATCCAATTTAGCTATGTGTATTCACGGTTCTTGTTTGTTAATATAGGCAAAGGGTGCTGGATCAGTGCTAAGCTTTACAACAGGATCTTTGCCATTATCCAAGCACATTGTCGAGAACATGAAGTATTTTAGCATTACTGTCAGCTTCGGTGAGTTCCTAGCAAGATTATCTTTGCATAAGCATAGTAGTGAAGCAGTTTCTGGACTGTTATGGTTGCCTTTCTTCCACTGTATGCAGGAAGTGTGAAGTCCCTGATAAGCTTGCCAGCCTTTATGTCACACTCAAACATACCAGCAGAGATACGCCATGCTACAGGCCTTACTGACGATCTTATTCGCATCTCTGTTGGAATTGAAGACGCAAATGACTTGATTGCCGATTTAGAGTATGCTTTTGCAACTGGTCCTGTGTAGGTTTGTAGGGTACATAGTATAGGAAGATTTTGCACCCAGCAATACAATTAAGTATTACCTCATCTGATTTTTAGGCGTTTCCTAGTTCAGGATGAACTTTGCCTGCAGAACACAACTTGATCTATGTGTATGAGTTGACCTCTTCAAACAGATAGAGGCTACAGTAGCTGTTTGATTATCTTGGGACCTTGGGCATGTTTTTGCTCTCATCTTTCTCTGCGTCTCTCCACCCTCTGCATGACACAATTTCATTCATTCATAGGCTTAAAATTCTCAATAGCTCTAAAATGGTTTTCTTGACAATCAGAAGCCCCATTACGACCACTGATGAAATTCTCCGAAAAAGAAAAATTCAATTACCCTCCTCCAAAAATGAAAAGATCCACCAATTGCATGGCAAATTCTATCATACATCGATTATCACCAACTATTCAACGATTCTCAGGGTTGAAAGGAAAAAAAAGCTATTAAACAATTAATTCTCGATCAATTTGCAAATACTTCCAAATCTCCAGCCCAGGTCCAATATTTCCACCCTCAACGGCATCGTCGAATGCTTAATCCTCTAATCTTCCTAACGACATGGTTCCTGCTAATTTCTCCTACCATAACTGACGCTGATAAAAGGATTTCTGCAAATTATCTTCTCCTCCACTCCACACCTTTTGACCTTTCCCTGTGAAACGAGCATTGAAGAAGAACTTTCACCCTTCAACATTCAAACACTGAAATCTCGGAGCTTTTTACATGAAAATCACCATAGATGAGTGTGTGGAAAATCACACAGCTCTGCATAAATGACAATGCGCGCCACAACCATAGAACGTATGTCGATGCATTGAACAAACGACTGCCCAATAATGATGCGTTCAGGCAATTAATATCACACTATATAGAACTAATTGGTTCATTGCACGCTTTTTATTACTATCACATTTACTTGCAATTGCACCTATTGAACATTTTATTTATTTTTTTTAATAAAATAATAATTTTTTGTTAATGATAGAGAATAGATGATATTTTTTATTTGCTATTTAATTAATTTTATAATATCATAATAAAATACATATTTTCTCAAATTATATAAATACAGTATTTCATGAAAATCATATAATTTATTTTTACAACTTATGTTATTGTATTTTTCATTGAATAATGTTAATTTTTGATTTTTTTAGTTAACTTTATAATTTTTTTGATAATTTTAGCCTTTTTAATATCATAATATTTTTTCTCTTTTGCAATGATAAAGATTGAAGTGCATTTTTTTACCATTTTTTTATTTATTTACATGATATTTGATAAGATATATATTTTGTTTCTTCATAAAACGTTAAATAACCTTTTTTTTGTTACTTCATGTTATCATTTTGAATTTTTCATAAACTATATTAGTATTTAAACTCTTAAATTCTTATAATTCTTTTATTTTTTAAGAAATAAATATTTGTTTACATTTTACCTTTTATCTAATCAATTTATTCTAATAAAAAATATTATTTTTACTATCTATAGAAAATATTTTAATGAAAATCACTTAATCTCGTGTTGTAATATTTTAATTTTTTGTAAATTGTAATGGTATTTAAAATACTTAATTATTATAATTATTTCTCAAGTGATTTTAATTTTTCTAAAATAGCAATGTTCTTTTTCTTTTCTTCTATTAATACCAAAATAAATTAGTAGTTATTTGAGCATTTAATGTATTGTCCACATTCTACAAGTTACTTTTAGACATTGAGAACACCAAAATAAATTATCCAAATTTTATATATAACTTTGGGTATTTAAACTATCAAAATCAAAACGATTCATCCAACCAAATGCTATTTTTTTACTATTAAAAAAAGGAAGAAACAAAATAAGTTTAAATTCCCATAACCCATTCCCACACTTTTAGTTTTTAGTATAGTATAACATAGATAGATATAGATTTTGTCTAATAATACTATGAATGTGTTGCATGACTATAATACTTGCTTATTATATTTCAAACCTTATTAATATTATTTTGTCCAATAATATTAGTGTTAATATCATTAATCTACTATAACCTATAGGGCAACCTTTACTTTGCCCCATAAGGTTATCTCTTTTGTAGAAAGCCCCATTCTGTCAACTATTAAGATCACGTGCTCTGGGCTATTTCATTTCTTCCTTACATGTCTGATGTGAATGTCATATGTTGTTGGCTGTTGAAATATTTTTCAAAAATACCTTTATAGTCTAACAATTATTTTCGCTAGTATTTAAGACTATCTCACTTCTTTTTTAAACTAACTTCACTCCCAACAGTTTTCTTGCTCTAATTTGCATCATTCACCAATAAAATTTCAAGTTGCTTATCTGATTCCCAATCATGTGAAAAGTCAAATTTACCATAGTTTAGTAAAGAGGCACAAATTTACAATTCTTAAACTCAAAATAATCCAAGTAAAAGATTTGTTAAATGCTCAAAGTAACTTAGAGACTTTGAATATTTAATTTTTTTTAAGGAAAAGAGCACTTGACGCAGTAAATTGATGCGCTCATGCGACATCAATATCTTTTCTTTTCTTTTCAATTTTTTTTTTTGTGAAGGAGTAGTAAAAAATATCCTATTCCATTCTTATTATTTTGTCTACAACAAACACATTACTAATGCGTTCAACTTTACAAACCTATTTATCAAATTTGTGTTAATTGCCTTACTCCCAATAATGCATAAACACACTGTGCTATGGCGGCTGAACAGTGTTATTGGCTCGATCACTTGCTGAGAGGGCAAAAAGGAATGTCAATTGCTTGGCTGCCTTTTTGCAACCAAAACTTCTTCCCCTTCTCCTTATTCGCTCGGTTTTCTCCTCCTCATTATACCTCCGCTTGCTACTCATCTCTCATCTTTTCTTCTGGCCGGTTGATAATAGTTTCGTAGATGAAAACCTGATTGAGGGGCTCTCAAGATTCTGATTTATACATATAAAATTTCTACCAAAATATTTTTCTTTTTTCTTCTGTAAGCTTGTTCATGTTTTGGCATTGAATAAAAAAGGTGAGAATTGAGGCCGTTGCTATGAAATTTCGCTATTGTCAATTTTCTTGGGACCCTTTACACTTAATTCCAATAAATTAAGGACACCTAATTTTGATACGTAAAAGCTAGTGCAGTCAAATTAGTTCTCTGGTGATTGCAGAGGATTGTGTTGATTTATGCCCTCAAGGTCAGTATTTCTTTATTAGGGTTCCAGCAATGTTTTTCCTTTTCTATATTTTCCGTTTGAAAAAATAATTATAATTACTCATAATTTTTTTATTTTATTATTTTTGTCTAAAAATATTTTTTTCATTTTTTGTATATAAAACTTTTTACAAATATCTGAATCACGACGAAATTTGGCGTCTAAAAGCACACCACTTGCACGTGATAGCATTTTAAAAGGGTAATTTCGGCATTTAGTCTTTTTTCCAATTCTCCCGACGGTCCAACCCATCCCAGACAGAGTCAAACTGACCCGACCCAAACCCGTGATTTCCTGATTTCTACGAGAGAAAACTAGGGAGAAGAAAGAAGAAAGCTTTCTTTCTTAACTTGAAGGTATCCGATCCCCTTCTTGTAAGTCTCCGTTTCTTTCTTTGCTTTCCTTTCTCAGTATATCCTCTTAAATTCATTACTTTCTTCTGATGTTTTCTTGCTTAAATCTTCGCGTTGATGAAATCACTTTTTCCAGACTGGGATGTTTTCGTGTTCTCAGCTCTTTCTTTCCCTTGTTGGGTATTCCCTTATCCTCTTGCCTATTCTGGCTTTTCTGTGTAGTTTTTGGGTGTTCTTGTGAATCAAACTTTCTCCACTTCCATTGATTTTTGAAGTTTCTGGTTTTGAATTTTCATTTTATCACCAAAGTGAAAGTGTTTTGTTTGTTTTTAATTAGTTGTTAATGAAGAAAATGTGAAGTTGCTTTTGAACATGGCTAAAATTTTTTTGCCTTTTCCTCGTTTATTTCGGAAATTTTGTTTTGTTTTGGACCCAGCTAGCATCCTGCTTTTGACTTCTAGATGAACTTACTTTATCACTTACTTTATCAGTTCTATGGCTTTTGTGTTTACTTATGAATCCTCTTGGGGCTTGAAGTATTTTAAGGTATACTTGGTTTGTTCTCCATCTTGTTTGGACTCTTGATAGAGGTTTCTCTTTTGGGTGTAGTTTTTTCTGCCGATAAGATACCTCTGCTAAAATAATGTTGCTATATCTGTAGGAACGAATTTGTAGTTTTAAGCCTCCTCATTTCCCTGCAGATTCGTGATACATTGAAAATTCTTGAAGACATGAATTTGTGTCGGGTCAGTTTTGACTCTTTATGGGATGGATTGGCCGGTTGCGCGAGGAGGAAAAATGACTAAATGCTCAAAATTACCCTTTCAAAACGATATAACGAGCAAGTGGCATGCCTTTGGGCGCGCCGGATTCCACCATGGCTGCAAGAATTAGTCACTTTCAGCTATTCGTAAAAAGTTTATGTATACAAAATGATGAAAAAGAAGTTGTTGGACAGAAGCAGCAAAATGAAAAAAGTTTATGAGTAATTATAGTCAGTTTCTCTTCTCCATTTTTATTTTAGTATTTTCTTCTAGAAGCTTTCTTTTCCTGGTTGTGCTTCCAAGTTTTCTTTTTTTATGCATATTTTAGTCTTCTTGAGTTGGATTTTTCTGGTTTTCTAGTTTTGACTTTGTTGAATTTGGTGACTTGAGATTTCGTTTGTTTGTTTCAGTTAGAGTAGAGCTTCATTTTTCTTTTAATTGCTACCTACTGCAAATTGCTTTTTATTGTTACTGCTGGACTCTGTTATAACTGAGGATTGCTATTTCTCTGTATTTGTGTCTGTAAATTATTACATTTGCTGCTTTACGTGATTCTATTAAGAGCATGCTTGCAATAAGGGATCCCGTCCCCATTTTCAAATTCTTGGCAATTTAGGGAGTTTGGTGAGGTAATTGCATTGTGTTGCCACCACATGCACAAATATAGTTCTTTTATTATTGGCTGCAATTAACTCAAAGAATATCTATTTTCCTGATATGACTTGAGAACTGTGTAATTGTTAGGACTTTTAGTGTTTGGTGAGGAATTCATCCTCTTCCAGTTAGTTTTTTGGGTCTTTGTACTTTTGATATGAGCATTGAATCAAACCTTTTCTTGGTAGTCCTGTTCAAAGTAAGGGAGTTATAGCTGATCTGAAAGTAAAGCTTTCAGAAGACAACTCTTGCCATTTTCATTGCTTATATTTGGCGGCTACTCTTTATGCAGTTAAGAGTCTAGGGCATAACAGGAAAGGCCATGGTTTGATAGAATACTAGGAAATCTTGGATTTTATTCCATTAAATCATAAGTTTCAGTGTACAGGAATGGTTTTGGTTTTTATGGAATATGAGATGTTTAGGCATGTATTGAGATAACCCTAGAAGCCACAGGCATGAGAAAATTCCGTGAATTCATTGTATTTTCTGGTGGCTGTTTCTTGCTTGAAGTCATTCAAGTGTGTCAGATCATGTTGAAACTCTCTGCAGAACTGTGAAATACCTGCCAAATTACATTGCACAATCCTTTCTGGTTCCTTGAGATTTTCATGCCAATAGAAGTAGAAGAGAAAGCATTTATGTTTTCTGCCTTGGAATGACTTCAGCTCGGGATGGTAATCCTAAAACAATATGTACTGTTTGGCTTTCTCAATAAGAGTAGCAAATGCAGTTAGAGATAAGATGACTTTTTCTCATGAGTGATAATAGAAAAGGATTCACTATAAACATCACCTAAATTCAACAATGGGGTGGTGACTCCATGGATATTGTGTAGCCCCTTTGGTGTTAAATAGAAGGAGGATAAATATGAAATTCTTTTGCTTGAAACTACATCAAATTTTATAAAAAAGTCTATCGAAGATATCAAAAACAAGAAAAGTTCAAAGAAACCAACCGAGCACGGGAAACAAGTGAATGAAAATTGAATTCTCTTTATCGGTTGGCATGGTTATAAGAAATTTAATAAAGATTTACAGGTCTTGTTTAACAAAAGAAGGAGAGGACTCAATAATGCTTGATCCAGCTTGGCCCCAAAATTCATTCAAATTAGAGCTATATAAAAATTTTCAAAAATTATGTATGTGTTATTAGTGAAGGTTTTGCAGAATTTTCTCTTGACCTTAGTGGAGACAAGTTTACTAGGCTTGTTGATCTTTTATGTGCTTTGCTTCTTCCTATATGAAGCTAACTTCCAATAGGAAGGTACAATATGTAAACCAGCTTGCTTCTTTTGAAACGAAAGTAATAGAACTTATATTGGTTATAGTAGCAATTAAGTTGGTTTTATTTAGCTTGCTTCTTTTGAAACGAAAGAAATAGAACTTGTATTGGTTATGGTAGCAATTAAGTTGATTTTATTTTATCTTCTTGCACTTGAAATCTCTTCATATGCCTTTTTCATAGGCACCGTTGCCGAGGACTTTCCCTAGTTTTGTTATTATTTTGCCTTGTAAAAACTTCAGTAGCGGAGATAACAATGTGAACGCATTATTTGATGTGTTTTCAGGCTATTTGCAGAGTTCGGGTGACAGGTATAAAAACGAGGCCAAAGAGGGCCAAAACCCCCTATTCAGCAGTCAAAAAGAAAGGGGGGAATAAAGAAGAAACCCCCTCTCCACCGTCCTCAGTCAGCTCTCTTCCAATTTTCAACGATCGATTAAAGCCGTATTTTCAAGCTCATTTGTTGGATTCAGGTTCATACTTTAGGAGCCCTAACTTTCTTTTACAATTAGTGGTTGGTTACATTTCATTGATGTTGCTTTATTTCGAGTAAATTAAACTTTAGTATCTTCGGTGTCATTTCTCATTGGGAATTGCGTTCGATCAAAGAAGTTGAAAATACTGATGCCCAAAGTACTTGCTTTTATTAAAATTTCTGTCTGAACTACCCGGCAGATGGTGTCAGTCAACTGTGCTTAAGTAGTGTGTGATATCTGATAGCGAGAAAACCTTAATAATTTTAACTTCTGTTTTTAACAAAGTGATTTTCTTTACTGAGAAATCAATTTTGGATTTAACTCCAGTTGTGAAATTGATTTGGAATGGCAGAAGATCTTTTTGGAAGGTTGGGTCTTATATTTAGTTGAAGAAATCCATGTCCCAAATCTTTAAACTTTTAGGCTGCACTTGTGCAAGGATTGGCTGGCTTTCAGAGCGTATAATTGAAATTATAAGTAAGGAAGAGTTTTAAGTTGCATATATAACAAGGGAATTAAATAGTCCATAAAACAACCACCCAAATCCCTATTCCAACCCATGAAAGTTGGTGGGAAAGAAGAGAGCATATAGACCAGTTAGCATGAGTTCCTCTCCCCCCAACAATTAGAAATCTTGTTATACTCTGCCTAGATACTATGTAGCACATTGAGTTCTGGGGTGCCCTTTTCTATTTAAATTTTCCTATTTATGACTACTTGTATTTCACAATCATTCATTTTATTTTGCTTCTGGCAGTCGATAAAAAACAGCTGAAAAATGGACTTAGAAACTGAAAACAGAATAGCTACAATATTGTTGAAAGAGGCTGCAGAATTGCGTCGACAATCTGAGAAGGAAGGGGTGCAAGTTTATCTCCGGCCATCCAAGCCAAGAGGTCGGCCAAATTCACGCTTCCTGACTGCAACTGTCCTTGGTGTACAACAAGGTTAGTATTTTATGCTGGATATTGGTGTTGGGGTTTCTGCTTTTGTGTGAATCTTTCGGTTTAGTTGAAAATGTTGCGTATTTTATACAGCATGCACATAATTGGTACTATTTCTTTTAATTATAGTGGTGCATAGATTGTTACTTTCCTCAAGACAATGAGCACTACGGATAACTGTTTTATAGTGTCCTGGCTTTCAGTTTTTGATACTGGATGTTGACATTTTGACGCCGTAACTTTGTGTATTAGGGATCAAATAGTTGAGGGGCAAAGAAGTCGATGTTTGAGTTGGAGTAAAACTATGATATTGTTGTTTTAGGTCCTGAAACTTCTCTGTGGGGAAGTTTGGGCCTTTGTGTGAATTACTGTGCCACAAAATGTACTGATGCAGGCATTATAAACTCTAAATTTCATATTCTTCATGATTTAGGTGTCTACTGTGTGTTCTTTCATTTTCAATCTTGATAGGAAATGAGTTTGATATTATAGTGAAGTAGTTTTCTTATCGTGCTTCTTGCTGGCATGTAAGTCTAAACATTTTTTACGTGCTCATTTCGCAGCAAATCGAACTGTTGAAGAGAATGAGCTGTGGCGAGCCAGGCAGAAGGAGCTAGAGCTGGATAATCGGCTTAGAAGAAGAATAAGAGATGAGGATAGTGGTCCTAATAGGCATAGAGACACTACAAAATCTGGAAGAACAAGCGAAAGGGAGCATGATGCTGATGTAGATGCATACTCTTCAAGGAAAAGGGTTAATGAAGATTATGGTTCAAGAGAAGATGAAGGTTTTAGAGATGAAGAAGTTGATGAATTTTTGAATTCAAGGTAGTCTATATTTTCTTCCTCTTTACTTTATATGTTTCTGTTTGTTCATGTGGCTCAGTATGTTGATTCTCTCTTGGTCAATCCTTGCTTCCTGAGGCTTCACTTAATATGTTTTTGTTTGCTCATGTGCCTCAGCATATTTGATTCTCTCTTAGTCAATCCTTGGTCCCTGATGCTTCTTGGTTTTTTTTTTTTTTAAAAAAAATTTAAATGCAGTGTGCTTTTGTGTGTGTATCCTTTGGAAATGAAGAAAATGGGGAGTGGGGAAGAGAAGAAGTAACAGTGTCCTTATAGGAGTAAAGTTTCTAAAATGAACTGCCCTCTTCATGGCAGGATTAAGCGCGGGAGGGGTTCTGTTGGTTCACGAATGGATGAAACAGGTCTTTACTTTCCTTCTAGCTCGGATACTGGGGAAAAGCAGTCAGTAACACCTCTTGTGGGGCAAAGAGAATGGCTGGAAAAACGTGTAGTTGTTGGACCGGAAAGGCCTTCTTCTCTAGGCTGCTCTGAATACTCAGACAATGAATCTCATCAAGAGAAGCTGAAGATAAAGGAAAAGAACTCAAGCAAGGAGCATTCCAGGAAGCACAAATATAAAGACAAGTTGAGGACTAAAGACAAGAAAAAGAAGAAAAGAGTGAGGGAGGAGAAGAAATCTAAACACCGCAAGTAACTCTTGTACAGGATTTGACTTTTGCTCTTAGGGATGATTCTGTTTTCTTTCTTATGGGCTTTCTTATTTCATATTATTATTCCTGTTTTTCTTGTACAAGTGACGAGGTTTTCTTAGAGGCCTTCTTCCTGGTCCCATTTTGAATTTGGGACAGCCTCGTGTAACAAGCCAAACTTGATATGTAATTCAATGTGCAAGTGCTACAGGAAGTACTTGTAAAAAATATGAATGGCATTGGCTTTCACTGGCTCTTTGCAACTTTATCGTCTTTCAAGCTTAAAGACTGATGTTTACTCGTTTGGAATTCTTCTGCTGTTGCTGTTTACTGGAATGAAATTGCGGGAAATTTCTGACAGCAATTTGTTGGATAATGCCTTGGACTGTATGGCAGAAAGAGCAGAAACAAAGGAACAGCAACTGCAGGCTGCTATAGAACTTGCCTTGCAGTGCTGCGAAGACAAAGGAGAAGATAGACCAAACATGATTGATGTACCAAAGGAACTGAGTCGGATGGAAAGACCAGGTCGCTCCGGGTAGCACAAGTGAGGTTATAATCATGAGGGCGTTGTCCCTTTAGTGCTACTTCTTTTTGTTATATCCATGACGTACTGCTTTTATCTACACTATAATACTTATTTACTCTGGGAAAATCCAATCCTTGCTTTCCCTTAAATTCAATTTTGTGTAGATTTCTAAAGTATTATTGTCATTGTCATTGGTTGTGAGAAAGGGCGTGGTGCGTCCCCACAGTGGTTGACTTGACCTGCTTCTTCCAGAGCGACACTGAAATTCTGGAAGGGCAAATTGGGTTGGTCCAAGTCTAGGATCCAGAAAATGCCACGAGATAAGGTTATGAAAACCTGTTTCGTGTACACGGTTTTGCGAACTTCGCAGGAATTGTAGATATCGATATGCAAGAGACATTGCATGCGCAGTAACTTATCTTCGTACTGCATTCTCTCACACCCATCATTCATGCGAATTTGTCACCGAAAAAGGTAATCATTAACCAATATGGACTGGCTAAATTGGTTGATCCATCTCACTTCAACCTGGGGAGACACAAGTCAAAGATGTTGGTGCGATTTGCATGGGAGTGCACCGACCGTGAATACCGAAACACCCGAATTGCTAATACCAAGATGGATGTTCATGGTTATGGTCTGATTTTACTGATGCTCTTAATGGGAAAGCAGTCTGTGGGAGGATGTGCAGGAAATCTTTCCTACATAAATGACAAAGGGAAAAATTACATTGATGAGGATCACTTGAATCAAATCGTTGACCAAGAATCTTGGCTGGAGGAGAAGAAACTCAAAAACAACTGCGTGTCGAGAGATAGAACCTCTTATATCATAGAGAAAGATTCGTACTTCATGCCTATTAAGTGTTCTAGAAACATGGCGGAATAGAGCTATGAACCGATCTATACAAAAGTGATCGTTGCTGTTTACAAAGCTGATGGCCTAAAACTCTTAAGAAGAAGGGAATTTCAATGCCTCCTATGTTGCAGAACAGACGGAATCAATAAACACGCTGTCATGAATCCTCAAAATGGTGATCCGTCTCATCAAATATCTCTTCCTGCAGCAAGAGAAAACAATATCAACTTGGACAAAACATCTGTTGGATTGAAGGAGAATATATTTATGATAACAGGGGAAATCATTGCCTCTACCTGTAAAAGCTCTTCAATCACATCCTCCATGGTTATTATTCCTACGGCCTCTTCTTCTTCAGGGACCTTTGGTAGAGGCTTTCCATCTATCTGAAGGATGTCTGAGTACATCTCCTTTGTCCACTTCTTACTTTTGAAAGAATTGCTTCCACTGTTCGGAAAACTTTTCCACTTCTGCAGGGGTCTCTTAGTCTTTAGCGGCTTTTCTGCAGGCTTTTGGTTGGCAACATCTATTTTGACATCCTTCACTGCACCTACCAGGAATACCAAGACACAGGCACAGAATAAGCTACAGATATATATCTAATGAGAATGAAAAGCTTACCGCACCAAAGAAGAAAGTTACCAACTCCAAGGTTCTTAGACGTAGGTTGTTCCCCAGCCTTGTTGCTCTGTCTTACAACAACAGCCATGTGACTATGACCTTTCTGAAACTCATTCAAGATGTCATATAGTGGCATGGTTTCTGGCACCCTAGAAAATGTATAAACATACATGAAATGAGCAGAAAGAGAACTCTTCTTTTCTTACAGAAGAAAACTCCAACTAAGACACACACACACGGACCCAAAAGAAAAAAGAAAAAGCTGCATAACATAGAAATTGAACACATGACAGCATTTCATATTTGCAAGACATACAACAAAAACAACATGATGACCCGGATTTACGATTGCAACTACAATTCCATAGAGCAACCAATTATATGCCACTAGGATGAAGAATGTAGTTTATTGAGCCTTGAAACTAATTTTTTCATCCCGAAGAAAATTTGAAGAGGCTTCACCTTCTATCCCTGCAACTGACTAGTGAACCTAAAGTAAATCTCAACTCTTCTACCTCTTGCAGAAATCCAATTTGGTATTAGCTATTAAGTACCTGATAGTAGACAGTAAGTCTAGAGGTCTAATAGGTGCTTGTAGGTTCAGAGATCTCTCTACTTTCTGAACCACCAGCATAGCAATGCTGTTAATTTTTGTCCATTTCATGCTTTATCTTCTTTCATATCACACCAATCATGTTCGTTAAAACCAGCAAAAGCACTTATTATGGTTACAGAAGATTCACAACGCAAAAGTCTCACCCTTCTAACACCAAATTTCTGCTTAGCTAAACATTGCTTCACCATAACAAAACAAGGCAGGCATCCTTTTGCTAGCATTAGATAGAAATACATCCAAGACCCCCATACTCATATCTCAGTATGCATTGGAGCGCAACTATGATACATTTCCTCCAAGTAATCAAAAGGATAACGAACTCCATAAGTTAATTTCCCATGAAATCATGAAATTAAGTACAATGACAATTAAAGAAAATCACAGAAGTAACTTGCTTATCAAGAAAGATCAACAATTGAATTGCCATACGAGCTAGTATTTAAAATAAGATACAGGTGTCATACCTTGGGATCCTGCGAATAGTGACACTCTTCACAGGGACCTCATCTTCTGGATGGATGGTTAATAAGTTCTTCACCTACAAGTTTGCCATTATAAATTTAAAGATTGATACGAAACCCATGAATGAACACAAGAAAAGATCCCCAGGGTGGTACAAGATGAGAATAGACCTTTAACAAAATAGTGATGTAGTGATTGAGCTTGACTTAAGTCTAACATACATGATTGCACTCTCAAGAAATGACAAATCATTTGAGCACATCATTATCAGAAAGCAAACAGAAGACTCGTTTGAGCAGATCTAGACGACCAAATTCCGTGCACAGTAGATGGAAAAATCTAACACACATCAAAGGCCCCTTCCCAACTCTGAACTCGTTTTTACAATCAAATCTCGAAGGAAAATCGTTGCATTAGAAAAGAAATTAACAAATTTGTTATACAAAAGGTGGCAGGTACAAGTCAACCAGCACTTTGCGCCCTAGAAGATATAAACTTTCATAAAAGGAATCCAATTTGCTAAGAATTATGTATAATGTTTTCATACAATTCAAGCAAAATCTCAGAACCTACTGACTGCATTAAATACTGTATTTATCTACAACAATCACACTGCTCAGCACCCTCAATTAGGATTGTGCAAGGACACACCATTATCATCTTGATATAGGAGCATATCTACAAATATATTCATTAAAAGTTAGAGAGATACCTAAAATCTCATTAGAAACTACCAGAAGATTTTCAAGTACCATCGTTTTAAGCCTTTTTTAGTCATAACTATTTTAATCGATTAACTGATGTTATAAATAAAAGCAAGGAGGCTTAAAGATGAAAATGATTAACAAAAGAAATTCTAGAAGCAATTTCCAGGCTGACAACTTTAAAACTGAAGAAATTATCAAGATCTAGAAGGATTAACTAAAAGAAGCATCAATAAGTTAAAAAATATGTTTTAGAGAGAGATACCAGAATAAGTCCAATTATATTTGTAGGTTGCTCATAGTAAACTGGTATTCTGCTATGCCCTTTCTCCAGTATCAAATTCATCAGGAATCTGCATAAGAACAGAGAAGAATACTGATAAATATTATCTGAAGACGCTCAAAGAACCAAAATTTCAGAAGTGTGGTAAATATCAATTATGCACGACCTGTCAACTTTTGCATTAATGTCGATGGCAAATGTTTCTGATATGGGAGTCATAGCGTCACTAGCTATTTTCTCAGTCAGCTCAAGTGCTCCAGCAATGATTGTAGTCTCATCATGTGTAAGTTCTCCGCCTTTACCAGCCTGTTTAAAAGCAGTAAATTAACTAGAAACTCCTTTTCAAAAACGGAGGGGAAAAAAAAAGAAAGAAACTGACAGCATCCACAGGAAAGAAATGACATCGCATGTGAGAAGGATTCAAATAACGCAGAAAAAAGAAACAAAAAAATTTGAAGTGGGGCTGCAAAGGACGAAGCAAAAGCAAAATTTCATTGGCAAACCAGCTTTATGCATTTGGTAACTTATAATGTGAAAGAGCCATGAATTTGCATACCTCATTGCCATGCAAATCAACTAGTGTTTTCAACTCAGCTCGGCGAAAAAGAGCTCTATGTCCATGCCCCAGCAAATAATCTAGCAACTACGAACAAATTAACATGGGTGGTTAGGAGAGAATCAATTGGATTAAACAACTTAGTATTTCAAGGGACAAATACTGAAATATGTCTTGAGAAAGTATGTATACCTTGCTTATCGGATATGCAACAGGAAAGCAGATCCAAACAAGGACATGAACTATGGGGGCTACAGTTGCACCAATGGCCAGTCCATATCTTGAGCAGACAGATTGGGGAATTATCTGTTTCAAAGGTTAATGGTCCAGTATGGAACCCTATTTTAGTTCACAGCTGTCCGCAGTCATACCCAAAATTAATTCTGGTTCTCACCTCACCAAACAGAAGGATCAGAGTCACTGAGATCAGGATTGCACCCCAAGCTGTAATTAAGCTATCAAGGAAAATGGGAAGTGCCTGAAAGTAAACGATGAGAATGTACATTTATGTTAAAAGCAATTCATGAAGTAACTTGCATAAACAAATCAACTTCCATCTACTTACCTCCATAGCAGCAGCATTGCAAATAAGTAGTGTACACAGCAAAAGATGCTGATTTTTGACAACTGGTAAAATCTTTGCTGTTCAGACAAAATAAAAGTAGCATTAACATGGAAACATGAGATCCTTGAAAACACTAGAAAGCTATGGCAATCAGTTCAAACATGCTCGGGCTTTCATTTACAAAATCAAAAAATCTTTCAGCTTTACCTATTGTCAATCAATTCACATTCAAGTTTTGACTGAAAATGTTTGCAAAACAGTATTACTCATGGAACTCTCGACAAACCAAAACCGAAATATAAGCTACGAGTGGTTGGTTGTAAAGATGATAAAATTACAAAAGAAAACCTAAATAGCCTTGAATACACACTATACACAAGCCCTTGGTTACGAAGTTACATAGTTAAGGAGACAATTTGCGGCCAGAATAGGAGATAGACGGATTCACTGTATCAGCTAATATCACTTACTACTAATTTTCTGAGCATTCTGTATTCCAATTTCAAATTATAGATATGCTTCCCTATTCAACTGCTCCAGAAAAGATAAACTACAAGCCCATTGATTAAAGAACATCAAAGAGCAATAGAATAGGCTATATCTATGCTAAGGCAAAATTCCTTTTGAATAACAATAAATGAATCTACTCAGAGCTTAACATAGGATGAAAAGGCATACAGATGAAATGAAGTAACAGAACGGGCAATAACAAACAACAGAAGCTCAGTCACCCGGCACCTACAAAGACAGAATTAACTAAGAATCCATTAAAGCGGCAGGAATAAATTCCACCGAATTACAGCAGTAAATTCCCAAAAATCAGTAACTCTTAAATTACCAGCATGTTCCTTATCCTTCGGAGTTCCAGACTTGGCAAGCACCTCAAGATCAACGAGACTGAGAGACATGAGCCCCAAAGTGAGTCCGGACATCAAGCCAGCAAAGGCCACTAGCAACACAATTATCAGAATGTGTATGAAGAACTCTGTTTCGCAGCATTTGTACTCCACTGCCATCCAATTCCCAAAATTTCAGCTTTACTTCTTTTCCTCGATCACCTTCGCGTCTTCAATTCACCTGATTCGAGTTCAAAAAGGGAATGCCTAGCACTTGTTAGAAGAAGGAGGAAGCGAGAGCTAAGCTCAGAAGTCTGTTATCCAAGTTCGCCGGCCTTGCAGAAGAGAAAATTAAAAAAAAAAAGATTCTTCGAGTATTTTCGAAAAGGAAGAAAGATTAGGCTGATGTACTTGAAGGAATCACCGGCGACGGAAGCCGGCGTTGCAGAAGAGAAAATTTTATTTAAAAAAAAAAAAAGATTCTTCGAGTATTTTCGAAAAGGAAGAAAGATTAGGCTGATGTACTTGAGGAATCGCCGGCGACGGAAGTCGGGAGAGCAACGTGAAGTTCCGGCAAGAAATAACGATTTTAGATGTGGTGGAGACGTGGCGCCTTCCCCATTAGGACGATACAGATGCTGATGCGATTCAATTTTTTGTAGATTAAACCAGAGTTAAGAGGGTAGCGTTTTCTTGTCAACAAGACAAGTGGTCTACCCGTTTTATACCAATGGCCTCTGCACCTCTGCACTAATCGCATTCATATGTATTTTGTCAGAACTCAAACAAAAATCCTTCTTTTCTTTTTTCTTTGAAAAGGAAAAAAAAACAAAAATGCTTCTGAGCTAAGGCGGTGTTTTGCTTTTCCTTCTCCAGCAATATGGCAAGTGGCGGAAGGAGCAAGTAAATTTTAATAAATTCATTCGTCCTAAATTGAATACCGTATTAACTGAAATTAATGAAGTAATTACTTACTATTATTTTGCTTCTGCATTTTTTTTCCTTGTAATTGATGGATAAAATATCTCATCAAAAGTTATAAATTACACATAGATGACAATGTCGAAGTACCCTGCAAAACGTGCCTCTACCATTTCTTTTTCCTTGCACATATTTAGAGTGTAAATGGATTGCGTTCTCTAAAATAAATTTTTTATAAAAAAAAAATTGATATTAAATATTTAAATTTGGAATTGAAATGCAATTCATATGCACCCTTAGTATGTTGTATAAGCTTATGAATGGGTGTGATCAATTCAAATGTATTAGATGAAAAAAAAAATTCATTCATCGAACTTTTTTATTTTTTGATACATTTAGAAAAAAATATAAATTAAACTCGAAATTTTGTCTAATAAAAAGTACTTTTATTTCTAAACTACCACATTACTAACATTTATCAAACTTTAAATTTCAAACTACAAAATGATGTATTGTAATCATTATTCAAATATTAACTTAAGATCAATAACGACGTAGTAAGAGTAACATCACAACTTGGTTTAAAGTATATAATAACTGATAAATTAAAAAATTTATATTGCAATCACTATTCCAAAATATGCGTCGGATAAATATCATCTCATACAATAGTTTGGGATATGAATGATAAATTGCACCAGACAAGCTTGAAAAACTCAAGTAGAAGAGATATTTAAACTATAATAATAAGTTGGGAATTTCACTCCTCCCGCCAATGGCTCAACTTCTATTGACATGGAATCAAATCTTGTCTTCTTAAAAGTACGGCTTCATTTGCATCGGGTTTATGTTTGAAATTTTTTATTTTAAATTTAATAAAAATAATTTTTTTGTAAAAAAAATTAAACATAATTGTCATTACGTCGAGACGAAAGCCAATCCAAATAAAGCCATAATTAATAAAAGCAGTAATTCCATCATAAGAATTTCTCCTATGTTTTCCTAGCTAACATATGAGATCTAATGATCCAATATTTATAAAGTTAACATAATTAATAAACAAAAAGGAATTTCCAAATAATAAGGAAGAAATTAGTGATTACCAGGCACGTTGCTTTCGAAAATAATCTAACCGCTCACTTCTCTCATTTAGTTATTTAAACCAACCTCTCCACTACTAATCCATTGTATTAGCCGTCTTGCATATGATATACCTAATACCCACTCTAAACCTTTCTCGAGCCACAAAAATTACTGTTACGTTACGTTTGATACATTAGAATGGAATGACTTTTTGAATTTCTTTTTTCATTTCAGTGTTTGGTAAGCAAAATTGAAGTAGGAATGAACTTTCATATGAAAATTAATTTTTTAAAAAATAAAAAAGCCTTTTAACATCAAAACCTATAGAAAGGCCTTTTTAGGAGAAATAGAAAACATAAAAAACATCCTTATGACTACTATACCCTTGATAACGTTTAATAATAAGAAACTTAACTCAATTATAAACTTCATCAGTAGAAGAATAATTTCTAACCAAGGTGCGAGTTTAAATTCATAAAAAAGTATTTCTAAGTAAGATATAATTTTTTTTTATTTTCACTTTGTTTATATTTTTATAGTATTTTTATATCTTGATCAGATATTTTTATTCTATGAATCGACTTTGAATATTTTAGGAATGATTGTTATTTTGATAAAATTATGAATTCATATTATACTGGTAGCAATGTGGTGAAATTATTTTTGTGGTGAATTCAAATTTAATCATTGCCTAGATACATAGGTTTTTCCTTTTTGCGATAAAATTTGAATTTTTTATTAAACTATTATGGTATAATGCTTAGGAAACTCAATACAGTGTCACGCTTGGGTTTTATCTTTTGGTTATATTACTTTTATCTTTTAATTTGATCACTTCTATAAAATAACCCATGTGAGAGTCTGTAGATAACATAAAATAAGCCATCTTAATATAAATTTTATGTAGTTGAGAGTTTGTAGATGAGGTATATTTAATATATTATTGATACTATATTATTAATAGGATAATTAGTTATATTTTATAAAAATTTATTATATTTTGATATTAAATAATATTTTTACTAATTATAAATAAAAATCACGATTTTATTCTGATTTTTTCTTTCAAATAATAAAATAAAAAATAATTTGACACTTATTTTGAATAGAAAATTATTCCATTGCAGTAGGCTAAACACACTATTAGTTTATACTTGTCTCGCTGAACCCAACGGTCCGATTGGTCCTTTTGGAGTCAAATATGTATATTTAAATAATTAGTATTTAAATTTTAATTTTTTTAAAATTAAATATTATATATTTAAAATTTTAAATAAAATTTAAATACGGTATATATGCCTCCGCAGCCAGATTTTCATTTGCGGCTACGGGCTGCGGTGGGCCCCGAACTAAATGCACCGGCCTTTGAGATGTTGTTGACAACTATGACCATGGGTTAGACATGTGGACAGTGGCCAGAAAAAGAAAAATACAAAGAGAGAGAGAGAGAAGCAGCTAATGATACTGCTTACAGTTCAGAAAATCTCAGTAAATAATTTTATCAAAAATGTTCACCACTTAGACAAGTGAACGGATAAAGTATTCCTAATAATTTTTTTATTATTTTAGCTTAATTTTTTATAAAAAATATTTAAATTATATTATTAATTAATTATTAATAATATTATTTATTATTTTTATAGATTTAAATTTAATATAAAATATTTACTGTTTCATATTTTTTTTACTGTTAATTATATTATTATTAATTTTATAATACAATCTAAAATATGTGTATAAAATGTTATATTCAATTAAACAATATTAAAAGAAATAAAACCAAAAAATAGTAGGACTCGGGAAGAAGAATGAGCCCACCATTGATGGGAGGACGAATATAAAAAAAGGACCCTGTCCCACTCCCCCATGGTAGGGCGACATTTGGTCCAAAGTCGGATTGTTTTCTTGTTTTTCTCTCCAACCTTTGTCCTCTCGAAATCCTTTTTGATTGGCTAGTAATGCTTAATCCCATATTTTACAGCTAAGAGTATCAACAACAAATGGGGATTTTGATTGGCGTAGAGCCTTTGATAATGATAGTATTTGATGATTTTGATTTATGATTGTCGTACTGCATCATGCCCTAAACCTTGTTTGTCCTTTCGTGTGATATTTGGTGACAAAACTTTTCATTTTAGAATCCTCGTAAAAACAAAAATTTACATTTTTAGAAAAAAAATTTCTCTTTTGATAACTCAATTGAATTGTTCGTATTTTCTAAGATTTAAGACAACTTTCAAATAAAATTTTTAGTTCAGAATGTGCTTTGATGCTTGTTTTGAGATTCAAGTGAAAATTTTGACTTATTGGATTTATTGCCGACACTCTTTTGTATCATGTTTGTCTTTTTATTCTATAATACCATATTATTCCTTTTCACAATTTTTTTCCGAAGCATTTTATCTTTTCCTTCTTTTTGCGAAAAGGACCTCCAACCCGCTTTACCTTTCTCTGTTTCACGCTGCTGGTTAACGTCTTGCAGATCTAAATGGCAAAATTTGGAAGCTTATAAAATAAAATAATTTATTTTTATAAAATTTAAATAAAAAATATTAAACTAAAATACTATCAAATTCTACTATAAATATCTTATTTTGACTTAGTATAATATGACTTACATATTAATAGAATTAAATTCCTTAAATTAATAGAGTAGCACAGATCAGTGATAGAGTCCTTGTATTAGTGAAACTTAATTTTCCTAAATTAAAAAATTTATTAATAAAAATATATAACTATTTTAAAATGGTGGATCTTTACTTGTAGATATCTTTAAAAAGAAATATAGACATTTAATTATGAACGGAATGAGTAATAGAATACCATATCTACTCACTCTTATAAATGTACTAGTCAAAAGCGGCGTTATTATTATAAAAAAAAAAGAAGAAGAAGTGCATTATTTTTCGAAGGGCATCGAAAAATTTTTATAGTTTAAAATTTCTTTTTTATTTAGATGTTTTAAGATAAATATGCAATGTCAAGGTGGAACTATGTAGATTATCAAGATAAGCAACCTTTAGAAAAAAAAAGAAAAATAAAGAAAAGAAAGACACGCAACTCTATCTTAAATGGATGATTTGAATTTTGGATGGTGTCTCGAAACTAGAAATCACATCATTTCAAATATTTATAGGGATACATAAAGTGTAGGAGTATATTATAACATTTTTATTTATAAATTTTAATATTCGAATTGAGGATGAAAGTGTTTTCAATATTCAAAATTCTTTACCTAAGCGAAGAAATTTTAACTAAAAAATTTCAAGTTGAACATAACAAAAGTAGATAATTCACTCAGATTTAAGGTCGGGCCATGATTGAAGCTCAAGTTTTTACAATTCTTTCAAATTTGACTCTTATTATTAACCGATCTCAAGCTATAAAGGGTTGACAAAAAGAAGGAAAATATAAAGGGATTTTGAACAAACTAAAATCAAGCTGTGCATTAGCTTATCGAAGGTTATATATATATATATATATATATAAATAAATATGCTCGCTGAAGTTACTCTTACCAATTTAAGCCTTACTGTTAGGCCAGCAATGCGTCTCTAGTCGGCTAAAAGATCCATCTTCTAGGGTGGGCCTGTCCGTAAAATTCTATGGACCGAGCTGCAAATATTTTAACTGAATGGACTATCTTAGCCTGGAGAGATTGTTATATACATTTTTAATTTGATTATATATAATAAAAAATTAAATAATTTTCAACTTCTTTCTTTCTTTATTCAATCTTATCTTTCTCATTTTTTTCTCTATAATTTCAATAAAAATTTATGAGCATTAAATTAAATCAGACTATACAACCCAATTAAATAAAAAATTATATTTGATTCATTTAATTTTTAGATAAAAATTTAAAAATTTAAAAAATTTAAAATTTTTTAAATTCTGAGCAAGCTCCACCCTCAAAAGTGAATAAAAAAATTAAATTTTTTATCTTAAAATTTATGGAGTACGATATAAGTTTAATATTTATTATGCTATATAAGTCGATTTACTATTATACTTATTAATTTTAATAAAATTATAGAGAGAGAAGGAGAGAGAAGAGATGGCATTGACAGATAAAGAAGTTAAAAATTTTTTATTCCTAAATTATATATTGTAAAAAATATATATATACAATAATGATGAGCCCAAAATAATAAAAAAAAATATTTTACCATAGAAATTAGCAGATTTTTGTATCCTGTCCAATGGGCTGACCACTGGCCGACCCATTGCCCAATTTTACATTCCTCCGTTCCGGAGTGAGTAATTATATATATTTAAAATTTAATATTTTTATTTTTTAAAAAATAATTATATATTTTATTTAAAATTTATTGTTAATTTAAAAAAAAATTAAATCCAATGTACAATGAACTAATCACTAACTTTTTTATCTTTAAAATTCTATAAAGGTATAAGTCTAAAAATGTAGATTTTTTAATTAATAAAAATATTATAATAATTTATTTATAATTAAATTATTTTTTAATTTTTTATCAAATTAAAATAAAATATTTAAGAGGAGAGAGTATTTTCTTGAATTGTACCCTATTGTTGTAGAAATTAAAAAGAAAAAATAAACCTATTTTCCATATTTTAAAGGAGTTTTCTTTTAACACAATAAATTGTGCAGGCCTGATATCGTTGAAATTAATGTGATTAGTTAGTTCAACTAATCAAATTATTCAGCCAAAAAAAAAAAGTGATTAGTTTTTTTTTTTAAAAAAATGCTAGTGCTAAGAAAGTCGAGTGCTGATACGCAATGGTGAATAAACAACGGCGCAGCAGTGAGAATATATATATACCGAAGTGGCGGAGAGCGATTTTCAGAATTCTGGTGTCTTTCTCTGTCCTCCGAGCTTGCGTGGGACGTACAGATCCAGATCTCGTGCTTAGCTTTCCGATCCTTCATCTCAGGTCTGAACTCTCTCTCTCAGTAATAGAAGCATGGTTTACTGAATTTTGAAGTTCGTTTACTGTAAGTTGCTCTTTATGGCTTTTTGATGTTCAGTAGTAGTTCATTTTCACTTTTAAACTTCTTCCAGAAAACTAAGGAGCATTTTGGGAAATTAGGAGACGAAAGTAGTAGTGCTGAATTGTTGAATTCATCGCATAAAATTTTGATTTCCTGTTTCCTCCGCAAATTTTCCCGATTGATTACGACTTACGTGGATCTATAAGCTTAAGTTGGAAGTCTGTCTTTTTTCGTTTCCGCAAATTTGTTTTCCAATTGAAGCAATGCAGTTCGTATGGAGATTAATGCTTACGAGACGCTCCGCTAATTTTTGGATGTTTTAAACTACATTGGTGTTTTTTGTCCGATTAAGGATTTTGTCTAGGCCTCTAGTTCCAGTTTGGGTTGTTTTATTGTGAAAGTTGGTTGGTGTACAACAGATTAAGACAAATTTGAGAATTTGCTGCTAAATTTATGTTAGTTATTAATGTCCATTAAAACCACGAAATAAATAAGTTTTGCGAGAGTTTATTTTTGTTCCCTTGCAATGGTAATCATGTATCTTTCCTTGGGAATGGTTCATATATAGCTAAATGAAGTGCTTTTCTCTGTTTGAAAACAATTTAATTCTTACTTTCTGGTTCATCATTGCTAGGTGTTGGAAGTTTCCTACAACTGTACCACGATGTCAAGAAGGCCAAATACTTCTCGTCGACTTGGTGATGGTGCAAGTATTCCATTTGTGGGGTCCTTGAACCCTAAGTCTCGACCTTCTCCTTTGTTATCAGTAGGACTTGTGGTTGTGGTAAATTTCTGCTGTTTTAGAGATCCATCTTTTGTATTCTTTCATAGCTTTGACTATACCAAATAACATTTACAGTCTTGCTTGATTCAATGATTCAGTCATTGCCTTCGGTCACATACTGTTCTGAGTAGTACCATAGTGACTCATGGAGATTCTTTTTCTTTTTACTTGAAACATGCAGGGTGCATTGCTGATCATTGGTTATTTGTATCATGGTTCAGGTTTGTTTTGTGCAATTAACTTGATCTATAACCTGTGCAGAAAATGAATTAGCTATCTGCTTTATTTAGAATAGCTTTGTGCCTTCAAATTCAAATGTTATGTTGTGGTAGAGTTTTGGGCCATGGAGTTTCCTGAGTTAATTGCCATAGAACTGTGTATTCCTATTCTATATTTTGATAATGGAGTTCATCTTAATTTATGCATTCTAAACTTGCAAAAAAATTATTGTACTGCAGGTGGAAGAAATGGGGATGTTGCTGCTTTTAGTAGACTTGAAGGTACCATATTATGATAAATGATAGTTGAATGATACCCTTTACTTTTGAATCTTTATCTGAGTCTTCTTACATTTGCTACAGAACTTATGTATATGGATAAGCTATAAACCTTCTTTGCATCTCTTGACAGGGTTATAATGTGATTAGAATTTTATGAAAATGAAGTGTCAGAAAATTGTGTATTTTTGACTGAAGCATGCAACTGTGGAATATAGGTGGGGCATTCTCTCCCAGACTAAAAATTTTAACCATATATATGTAGGTGGTGTTTCGTGCGCATTAGAAGTCCAGAGAGCATTACCTACTTTGAAAAAGGTATATGGTGATAGCATGCGCAAGGTGTTGCATGTAGGTCCTGATACCTGTTCAGTGGTCTCAAATCTATTGAAAGAAGAGGATACTGAGGTGTGGGGAATTGAACCATATGATTTGGAGGATGCTGATGCCAACTGCAAGAGTCTTGTACGCAAAGGCATTGTGCGTGTGGCTGATATAAAATTTCCTCTTCCCTACCGACCAAAGTCATTCTCACTTGTTATTGTATCTGATGCAGTAGATTATTTGTCACCCAAGTATCTTAACAGGACTCTACCAGAGTTGGCCAGGGTGTCTGCTGATGGTTTAGTTGTATTCTCAGGTAAAATTTGACACAAGTATAGCCCGGTATCTTTGAAGATTCAGCAGATTTAGTTATAACTGGCGGCTGACAAACCATTTTTGAACCTAACTTGTATGGGTTTTTTAAACTTGTATACTGATTTTCTTGAACATATTATTTTGACTTATTCATGCACTAGAAACCTTTCTGACATCTGAAGTTCTAACTATAATTACTAGCAGATTTGCTGAATGGATGAATTCTTTTACAGGTTATCCAGGTCAGCAACGAGCTAAGGTGGCAGAACTAGCTAAATTTGGTCGCCCAGTAAGTAGTTATTTTTTCTCTTAAAGATACTGCTTTAGTTAAAATTACTGTTGAGATAAAAATAAGGATAAAATGATGTTAATAGTTTGTGGCAAGGAGATGTAGACCATGGGGAATGCACAATGATGATTAATTCATTGAACACTGGCCAATATTTGTCCAATCCAGCAGGCATTTTTTTGTTATCTGAAGGATTCTGCTCTTGTACTAGCTTGTCTTTGTTTCATAATTGAAGAGAGATGTCTGTTTCTGTTTCCTATGAGATGATGTTTAACATCAGAATCCGAGAACTCAATTGGTTGGTCTTTTACACTTTTGAAGGCCAAAATGCGAAGTTCCTCTTGGTGGATAAGGTTCTTTGTTCAGACCAGCTTAGAAGAGAATGAATCTGCTGCGAAGAAGTTTGAGCAAGCTGCAGCAAAGAAGTCCTATAAGCCACTCTGCCAAGTGTTTCACCTCAAATCATTCCAATGATAATCTCTGGATGAACTGTTGGTCTTTCTGAAAGAAGATATCAGGTATCTTAATCCATATTGTTTAATTGTGCCGACCGACTCCAGGGCTGATGACAATAGTTTCATGGTCCAATTTCGAACAATTGCAATGTAGAAGAGTTGGTTCCTTCAGAATTTTGACAAAACCACAGAGCATGGAAGTAGGGTTTGCTGCAATTGCGATGATCCCTTTTTAATTTAAGAGATCGATGTGTAATACTATAGTTGCAAAGTGTTCCTTTAGGCTGTTAAACATCAAATACATTTGCTTAGTTTCTATATAAATTAATCCTGACTCAGGTCGTGAAAAAATAGCATGCTCCTTAATGTGAGTGCTCTTTTATTCCTTATATTATACTTCACAGCTACAGCCAGTGGCTGTCTCGGTATCACTTTACCATCTTCCCTTGTCTCGGCAGGTCTTCTCCATTTTAGTTTCTACATCCGCAACATCTCTTCGGTATCATTATTCTCAAGAGACCCAAGAGATGGAACTTTAATTTTATTGAATTCAAATCAACAGTTTTCAACTTTAATTTTGTTGAACAACCATTCAGTCAGAGATGTATACTAGAGGTGTAAAAATCCTCTTACTTTTTCAGAATCCAAACTCCATGGCTATTGCAGAATAGGTGTGTGTTCTTCTGTCGCATGATTGTTATCTATTGTTCCTTTGTTTGATCTTTGATGAGTTTGGCTGTGTTGAAGGCAATGATTTGGTATTTTTCGGTCCTTTTTAATATTCCATCACGTATGATTTTGGTAAAATTTCAATCCCGTTCATTTTGTTCATCTTTTTCTACTAACCTTTTTTATGATTTCATTCATTAATTTATATATTTTGTCCTGTTGGTAAGCGAGAACGACTTGATGCATTTGTTTGTAAAGGTTTTTTGAGAGAAGTTTTACGATTCAACAATTTTTTGTTCTCAAAAAAGGTATGTGTTTTCGTTACCATATGTTTGATAAAATTCCTGTAAGACTATTTGTGTTCTACTGCAATTCATATGCTTTCATATCAGTAAGTTTTCCGAATACGTGTTTGTTAGAATTTGTATGTAATAATTAGGTGTAACGAATACATTTGGTTGCTGTTGTGCTTAAATCTTTCAAGTGAGCTCAAATCTATATCGTGAACCTTTTTATGTGTCTTTGTTTAGATTAGATTTTAGGGACCCATCGCGTTTGCGTCTTTAATAATCGATCATGGTTATGTTATTCATTTTGTTTACGGGATATGTTTTCTGGAAGTGCATTTGGTCTTTAACGCTGTTGACTTGTTACTATCACAGAAAAGTAGATGCATTTTATATTTAGAAAAGCTTTTAATTAAACGAATATTTCATCCAATTAGAAAAGCTTCTTATTTTACTCTTCTTTCTATGCCGTCTACTGCCGGAGTTTTGAGTAGTGAAACTAGAAGACCCTTTCTTTCTAGAATAGGAATTAAACGGAGATTTTGTAGAATTTATCAGCGGCATACGAAAGCACATTTTCCAAACAAGCCTGCCACCTAGGTATTAATGATTGGGAGCAAAATCCAAATGGTCAGAAATGGCTACTATATTAATGTCTAAACACTAATAGGATTGATACCCATTTCTTACAATTAAGATTTGTGCCAAAAAATTAGGACCCGTGAAGCGTTTTAAATGCTTTATGACGGGCGAAATATCTTTCACTTCATCAAACAACATCCAGATAAACGTATGTCAATACACAATTATAAATAAAAGCACGTGAGATGCCTAGCAATTGGAATATTCATAGAATATTATGTTTTTTTCTAGTGATATTCTTTTTTCAATTTGTAAGAGGAACTTAGTGAGATGTTAAATAATTATAAAATTAGATAGAGTTTGATTTTAAAATTTTTATTTTAAATTTTGTAAAAATTAAAATATTAGTGATAGAAATATAAGTCTCAATTATGTTGAGTTTCGAAATAAATTACTGCTCAAATACATACATTTAGATTATCATCCTTTTCTTACTCATTCTAAAAAATGTTCAATTACTTAAATATTTACGTAAATTTAAAGGACTTAAATTAAACTTGTAAAGTCGTTTCTATCTTTAGCAAGTGCTTAGAATCTTTCCGTTTGTTAGTGCACTTTGACTTCATAATCTTTTCCTCCTTTAATAGGAAAAAAAGGATGAAAGGAAAACTTATTCTGTTGTTGCTATTCTAATTGAGCAATTTTTTGGGTAGATATTTCACATGCTTAAAAATATGTTAATATAAGCATAAAATACTCTTATTATTGTTACTCTTTTTTTTTTCTTTCAGAATAAATGGTTTTCTGTTCTTGTGATTTTCGATGATGAGGAATTGACATTTTACAAAAGAGGAAGGTCGAGGTTTTGGCGGGGGAAGGAAAAGTATATGGGTTTCATTTGAGAAAAATCTAAATTTGAGGACAAGAAACAAAATTAATAAAAACTTTTAGGGCTGGACCATCATAGATGCTTCGGCCGGTCAGATCACCTGTCCGAACCTGCCTCGGAAGTTCACCGAAAATAATCTGAACGCAACATGCTTACTTGCTTAGGGTTCACCTTGAAAAAAGCACATAGCTTCGAATGCGTTGAAGTGGTTATTTTGGCTAATACAGAAGGGTAACGGCAATTACAACGCAAAGGCCAAACAGGAAAAAAAACGTAATTATGATTCCAAACCTATAAGTAAAGGCGGCGGGGAAGTGCGCCGGCGCTCTCCTCAATGGCTAGTAGAGACCAGTCCCACCATCAGCATCACTGGAGGAAAACGGCATCGTCTTATAGCTATTCACTTTCATTCGTCTTGCTTCTCGGCTTCGGCTCTCTCTTCCTTGGTTTTTCCCTCTTCAAATCCTCTCTGCTCTCTTTCCGAGCTCCCGCGAATGAAGTAACGGCGATATTGAAGTCCGGCAACGGGGCACCAGCAAACTTGAACGAGTGTGACTACTCAGATGGCGAATGGATCTACGACCCGAGGGGCAAAGCTTTGCGATACGATCATACCTGCAAGGAGATTTTCAAAGGATGGAACTGCATTGGCAGTAGCAAATACAATGCTCTTGATATTGTTAATTGGCGGTGGAAACCGCACCGCTGTGAGCTTCCCCAGTTCGATCCTCTTCTCTTCCTTCAACGTTTTACGAACACTAATATCGGTATTGTCCCTTCTCTTTAGCTCTCAATAACATACATTCCGATACATAGTCCACTCGTTCACCTGTTGAATTGTGTTTAAAGTTGGCATTTTTGCTCGTAATATATATATTTATTTTTTCTCCGTACAAAATTTGACTTAGACAATTTTTTTCTAACTGGGAGGAACTATAATACTATACACTGTAGAAGCATAGCAAAGGTTATTATAGGTCAGTATGTGGGAATTCATTTTTCTTGATTCATGGGAAGTGGAAACTAAAGATTGTTGAAATATATATCAAAAGTAATCTTCTCAGTTAGTCTTTCTGTTAGAAAAATGTGGAGTTCCTTAAAACTTCAGGAAAAAGAAAGGTCATTTTCAAGATAATGGAGTTAGAAAACTAAGAGACGAATTGGTTCTTTCTGTGGTTTTGAGGATAATTTGGTGTTCTTCCCTTCTTTAATTTTTTTATTATAATAAGAAACATATTGCATATTCTTCTACATCAAAATATAGAGCACGATATACGGGGGGAAGTGTTGACTTTGATTAGGGATAGCTCTTACAGTAATTTCCAAAGCATTTTTATCCAGTTATCTTTTGCTATTTATGGGCCTTATGGAACTTGTGCAGTGCAGGGTTTGTGGGTGATTCCTTAAATAGGAATATGTTTGTTTCGCTCTTATGCACACTGAGGCGAGTTAGTAATGAGGTGAAAAAGTGGCGGCCAGCTGGAGCTGATCGTGGCTTCACCTTTCTCAAATATAACCTTACCATTGCATATCATCGCACAAATCTTTTGGCTCGTTTTGGTAGGTAAGGAGTGATTAAATGTTTTTTATGTGGGGTTCATAAGAAACCTGCAAATATAGTTTGATTGTCTTCAAATGGTTCAGTGTTTTACTGCTCATGAAAAGAAACAGTTTGTAGAAATCTTCTGGATATTTAGATGCAATGCAGTTGCAACATTTCACTGTTGTCTGATTAAGTCTGGAATTTTAATGGGAGCTAGGTTGTAAGTATAATAACTGTTATGAGCACACAAAAGTATATTACAATTTTGTACCTACTGAAAAATTCCCACATTGGAAAATTGTAACATATGTTGATTGATGATCTACTCCATCTCCTTTCCTTTGTGGCTGCTGGAGTTCTTGCAGTCGTAATGATAGGGTCTATATTTTGAAACTAGGTCCATTAATTGAACTTTAAGATATCTGCATGATATGAACTTCGATTCCTGAGCTCAGATATTTTTTTCCCTTGGGATTGTGGGGGCCAATTGGTGTTTACTAGTCTTTTAAGATGCCTTTTGTTTCCCAATTGAAGTTTTGGGGTTCAATTTTTCCAAGGATGTTCTGTTGTAATATGGTGAAATATTCTTGCAATTACCCCTTTCTTTTTTTCAGATTCTGCATTAGTTGATGTTTGACTTGTTGGAATGTTCCCCTTTTCTGCTCTGTAACCTTGCCTCAGCATTTATGGTGTAATTTAAATGTATTCTGTCGGGAATAAAAAAGTATTCGATTAGTCTGCTAGCGAGCTTAGTGCGCTAGCTTCTCTTTGCTTGCGTCACAGTTTTATCAAAAAAAATGTCACGAGATATGGAGCGTTCTAATCGAAGAGTCGTACCTCTCGGACTAGAATACTATTATGAAGTAGCTTTTAGAGCTAAACGTCAAGTTTAGCTCCTTTTCCTGTGTCTCAAATCGAAGTGGATATACAGGTGTTGCTATTGGCCGCTTAGAGGCAACCATTAGGATCCTATCCTAGCCTAGCTTCAAAGAAGTCGTTACGCTTCTAGTCGAGTAAGGTGTGTACCTTCCCTCTGAAGCAAATTTCTGATCCTACCTAAGTGAGCCCATTCTTCACTTTGTCAAGCCTATCCGGCAGAAAGCTGTGTCTTGTATGGAATCCTAGTTCATACGCTCAGGAAAGACCCTGCAATCAAAAAAGAGCGCTAACGAGCAAGAAAGGGGATGCGCGTTAGCATACGGCTCAAGTGGCGAAGGCCCTTTCCTTTGCGCTTGCTAAGCGCGAACTATAGTTACAATTGTTGCATTTTGTTTCCTTTGTTAAATAAGCCAAAGAAAGAATATTTGGTAGTTTTGCTCATATCTAGTTGGTTACTGTCATTTGTGATACTGAAATTGATGTTAGATTTACACTTTTTAGACCTAATACATAATTCAACATATTTTTTAAGTAATATAGGGAGGTTTGCATTCAAACTTTCAATTTCTAGTGATCCAACAATTCAGAGGTCTGTAATTGTTCCTGTAGATAATATTATTATCATTAGGTGACAACTGCCTAGTGGGTTTGATTTGATTAATATTCTTTCAATGGTACAGTAGCATTTATATGCCTATTAAAAATGCTTCTGAGAGTTTAAATTGAAGATGTACTAATTGCAAGATTGTGGAGCTTCTTCATTTGACATGTAATTGAAGATACACTTCTTCAAGGCTTGAAGATATTCCCATGACAGACGTAAAAAGAAAAATGCAACACACTGAATACTTCTTCTGTGCCATTTGCATTTTCTTCAGGTATCAAGTATTAAACCATCCGTGCATGATACGAAATTAGCCCAGACATGAGGATGGTGTACTACTTCCGATCAAATGAAAGTACCTAATTCTCATACAAAAATATTTTGGATTAAATTCCAACTAATAGAATTCCTATATACCTCTGGGTTCTTGGACTTACCTCAGTGTTTTGTTTCCTCTTTCTTTTTTTTTTGAAGGATTAATTGCAAAGGAGAGCTAGTCTGTGTTGACATTTGATCACATACTTATGTTCAAGTAAATTACTTGTTTGGGTCCAGCTTGAACCTAGGTAGCAGTCACTATGTAGTTTATACTCCATTCTGTTGGGATGATTGAACTAGTGTACCTGATATCTGGCTTGGGTTGTATGCAGTAGGGTTTTCAGTTTCTGATTCTGACATATAATAAGCCCAGGCTTTTTGACTGTATTATCCAGGTGGTCTGCCAATAGTAATGGTGGTCTTCTGGAATCTTTTGGATTCAAGGAAGGTTACAGGATTGATGTTGATATACCTGAAGGAACTTGGGCAGAAGCTCCAAATTTTCATGATGTCCTGATCTTCAATACTGGACACTGGTAATGCTTCTTCTCTTGAATTCTTTGTACAATATTTTCATTGGACACGCTACTTGCTACTGGGCTTCCCTAGAGGTGTATAGTTGTTGACTTACAGGAACACATAAGGAAATAAGAAACTGTGTAATCCTTGCGGCAACCTTGAATTGGTGCTTGTTACTGATCTGGGGTAGACATAGTCAAAAAATGTTAGGCCCTTTGTTCTTTTCACGATCAACCTTTTTTTTTTTTGGCTAGATCAACTATTTTCTTTTGATTGAATCAGATAAGTACAAAATTGTATCTTCAGATTGTGCCCAGCAGTTCTTCGTTTTCTTGTTTTTCTGTTCCTCCTTTCGGTGGGGGTTGAGGTGTTGTGGGTTTAGCTTTAGGAAGAAGTAGTTCAGATTTGGATTTAGGGAAACCTCGGGTAAATTAGCCACTTCAAGATGGATGATACAACATGAGAAAACATTGGTGAAGCAGCAAGTGAAGTTTGTATAGGGCCAAAGCAGCCATGTTATTCACATACCTGTTGATTTTGATCTTTTGTCTGCTGTATGCTGCTTTAGCATTCTGAGCTTTCACTAAAAGGACCATACTGTGCTCTGTACTCTATATTGTACTTGAAATCGGCTAGAATTTCTCCTTAAATACTTTCTCACTCCTCTTTTGTCCTTTCATCTCATTTTGCGCTTTCCCCTGCCATCAAATCATGGTAAATCTACCACTGGCTACTACATTATTAGATAGCAGATAAGGTCGTAAAAATGACAATTAACAGAAACTCCGCAAGTATCCCAACCTTGAGTAATGAAGCCAGTTCTGTGTGCAACTTTCTGAGATGAGTAAGTGATTTGATGTAACTCTGTCCGGATAATTTTTGTGTCTTGTAAGGTCCTCCTGTGATCATATTTGTTTTAGTGGGTAGTGTATATTTCTGAAAGAATTTTTTTCTCATGGTTTATGTATAGAGACGTTCACAAGAGCAATTGTATTTTCTTCCTTGTCATCTAACTTCCACGATTTTGGCTTTAGGTGGTGGGCTCCTGCCAAGTTTGACCCTGTAAAATCACCCATGCTATTCTTTGAAAAGGGAATGCCTTTGATGCCTCCAGTGCCTCCTGTTGTTGGCATTGATAGGGTCTTGAGTCACATGGTACGGCGCCATTTTCTTTCACAGATTCTATTTAAGATATCAAAATGGTTGATCCTATCTGACTGGCTAAGCGGGGGCGGGGGGGTGGGGGGTGGGGGGTGAACCTGGGGGTTTGTGGAACTTCTCTTTGGTACTTCACTCCTAGCTAGCTTTCCTTATGCTAAAGGACATATATATCTCAAAGTTTGAATTAGAGATTTGCTTAGCCTCTGGGTTTCTTGTTACAGATATCATTCGTTCAGAAAAGAATGCGACCGGGCACATCCCTGTTCTTCCGAACACAATCTCCAAGACATTTTGAAGGGGGTGACTGGGATCAAGGTGGTTCGTGTCAGCGATCACAGCCTTTGACACCACGAGAAGTAAGCCTTCTTTCTGGGTCGCAGAGTCAATTAGTTTTGTTTTATATTCAGGTAGAATAGCTATTTGCTCTAGTTTAGTTCATACCTTTGGTTTTTGTTATAGGTGGAAGAATTTTTCTCTATTGAAAACAATGGAACAAATGTGGAGGCACGCCATGTGAATCAACATTTATACAGTGCTCTTAATGGCTCTAGATTCCGCATTTTGGACATAACCCACATGAGTGAGTTCAGGGCTGATGCTCATCCCTCCACTGCAGGTGGTAAGAAACATGATGATTGCATGCACTGGTGCTTACCAGGAATTACAGATACCTGGAATGACTTGTTTATTGCGCATCTATATGACATTAAGAACAGGAGTTAAGCAAGAGTGAGGGCTTTCAATTATTTCATTGTAATTATTTAATTTTCCATCTTTTTTCTTTTGGTTTTTTTTTTGGGGTGGTTTTTACTCATATCATATATAAATGAGCAAGGTTTGTAGGATTTGATTTTACTGCTTTAGTGCTCTTTTAGACTGATAGCGAAAGATGTTCATGTCTGATTATCTGCATACGCATCCTGTGAAAGGGGGCCGTCTCTTTAAGGAAAATATTCCTCTGTAATTTTCAATGAGATTTTTGAAAACGTCGCATTGTAACAGGTATTTGTTTAGTTACATTGCTTACTCAATGAAAATATGTCTGTGCTTTCTGCTTCATAGTACCTGCCACTCAGGACACTGATAAAGTGGAATATTAGCTTTCACCGAAAGATATTTTTCCAGTTAAAATATGCGGAAAAGTTTATGACACTCGATATCTTTTAAACTTGTAGTGGTTTTATTGCACTTGGAATTTTTTCATCTCTTGTTGTGGAGATTTCCGCTGCATTCCATCCGAGATTCTTTTGGTAATGTGGTCTCCGTGTCGACCAAAAAGGGGCGAACATTGTTCGTTTATGGTGTAAACCTCCGCACCACCATGCACAAGATCTATCTCAAAAAACAAAATTTGTTGGAAATGACAACACTACCGACCTAGGATGCACCATCATGTGCAAAAATGCTGCTAGGTATTAGGCACGACTCCAATGGAACTGAGCGAAACTAGCGAATAACACGGCAAGCCTCCCAAGGATATCATTTGAGCCTTATCGTAATTCCTTGGTAGGTTATTGACCCATTAAAGAAAAAGCAAGATAAGAAGTTGCCGATACTGGCTTTCAATTAATCTTCGATTGCAACTTTATTATTACCGTTAGCTTAAAACTGTGACACAACGTTCTTTTCGATAATTTATGAGGATATAGATATTTCTAAAACTATCTTTACGGCCCAACTCGCATCCCCTACTTGTCTATAAATATCTAAAGAAATTGCAAAGTCTGACCTGACTTCCAGTTTCGACAAGCAGCAGAAATGGAGTTTCTCAAGGTCACAGTTCTGCTTGCTTCCTTCTCGACCCTCTTTTATCTGAACCTCGCACAGATTAGCCCCCAAGACTTCGTCACTGCCCACAACAAGGTACGTGCACCCCTCGGTCTCCAGCCGCTGACTTGGAACACCACCCTCGTGCAGTATGCCCGAAACTATGCCAACCAGAGGGCTGCAAATTGTGAGATGGTGCATTCTGAAGGACCTTACGGCGAAAATCTTGCGATGGCATCGTGGGATTTGACGGCAGCCGAGGCCGTTAAAATGTGGGCGGACGAGAAGTCCTTCTACAACTACCACTCGAATGATTGTGCACCAGGCGAGATGTGCGGGCATTATACGCAGATCGTGTGGCGTGATACCGCTAGGGTTGGCTGTGCTAAGGTTCAGTGCAAGAACAACAGTGGGAGTACTTTTGTCATTTGTAACTATGATCCCCCGGGCAATTACGTCGGCGAACGTCCTTATTAAGTTGTGGCTTCAGTCTGGGTGTTAATTCATGCTGCAATTTTGTTGCATGTTTTGGATGCCATCGAAATGTAGGGTGAATTAAAATTTGAAAAGAAATTTTATAGTTTATTTCTGATCATGATATGGAATGTAATTGCATGCACGGCTTTATGTTACACCACTCGACAACTCAGTGAAATTGTAATTTCGTAATTTTTATTTATTTTTGGAGACGAACTTGCATTCAGTTTTGTATACTAGTCCCAACATGGAATTCATTCCCATATAAATACAGTAAGAATAACCATACATGTCAAGCAAGGAGAAATATTCCAACTTACGCCTTCGCTCAAAAAGCCAAGACCTTAGGCAATTGTTCTTCGTTATCCTCTTTCCTTTTGGACATTTGAAAGAATTTGCATCATCTGCTTCTTCAATGTTCATCCCGAGATGTCTTATTAATCTGGGGAGGAAATTGAAGTCATGTATAGCTCCTCAAATGATTGCGACGGGCAAGGCGGCCTACTGTTTTTTTTTTTACCGTGATTTGCGACCGTTAATGGCGTTTATAAACTCGGGTCAAGGCTTAAAGGCTAACAAGTTTTACTGCGAAAATTTCTCGACATCAATTATGCAAAAAGCAGTAAAAAAGAGTGACATTTCATTCAATGGTCTCGATCATGTCCCTCTTTTGAGTAAGTGATATTTTTTTTGATTAATATCCTACTGAAAGGTTCCACCCGAAAAAAAAAAATATTCTTCTGCAATGTAAAGATTAAAGAACCAAAGCATTTTCTTGGAAGGCGACCTCGGTTCAAATGTTTCTGCTGTTTCAGTGACTAATAATTATATAAGTATTATTTAGAAAAAATTACTAATTAAAGTAACTCAATTATGTATAAAAATACAAATTTGAATGATTGAAGGAAACCTAGAATTTGGATCTTGTGAGCTCTAAGATATATATTGATTTAGTACAAAAAGGACAAATTGGTATGGAATCAGGCAAGAATATTAGGTAAATGTCGTGAAAATGACTTTCTATCACAAGTTATATAAAACCAAAAGCATATCTGCTTGCTTCCTTCCTTTCCGACCTTCTTTCATCTCAACCTCGCACAGACCCTTTAGAAATAACAGTTTTCATCTTCACCCTTTGCAAGAAAAAACTATAAAAGGAAAATGGACTTTTGCAACGATTTACTAGTCACAGTTCTAATCTCCTCCTTGAACCTCAGCCTTCCCGCCGTTGCCCAAAACTCCCATGAGGACTACCTCCATGCCCATAATGTGGCTCGGGCACAAGTTGGGGTTCAGCCTCTTGTTTGGGACAACACGGTGGCATATTATGCTCAGAGGTATGCAGACCAGAGGGTAGCCGACTGCTACCTGGAGCATTCAGGAGGACCGTACGGCGAGAACATTGCAGAAAGTGGCGATCCATTTTCTGCGCTGGATGCAGTCAATATGTGGGTTGGGGAGAAGCCATTTTACGACTATGGCTCCAATTCTTGCGTCGGCGACGAGTGCCTGCACTACACGCAGGTTGTCTGGATATGTGCCAACGGCGGGTGGTTTGTGACTTGCAACTACGATCCTTCTGGGAATTGTATAGGGGAACGTCCATACTAGGATTTGATTTTCCATTTTAGTCAGATTGAACCGTTTGTACGATTGACAAATCTCCATATAAATCACACTAAAGAGTCCATTATTGTGTGATGGTTAGTGTTGTTATCTGTGCTTTTGGTTGGGTTGGTTCCTTCCACGCCATACTATTAATATCAGAATAGCAGAGCTTGTAACATTTGCACAAGAATATAGAGCGTTGAATAAAAATGTCACAAGGTATCACAAAAGAATTTTTGCATCACTTCAACAATTTTTCGTGATGCTTGTTGTGTATCACCAAAGATCAATTTTATTATAGTGAAAGAATTGTCATTTGAGCAAAATTACTCTTGTAATATCACCGTTATAAGTCACTTACTTCAGTAATATCAATGTGTTAGAAAAACTTTAATAGTCAAATTACTACACATGCCAAGTGATCCATGGAAAATATTGCATGAGATACAAGAAGAAGAGTCAAAAATAGAATCCACTTGGTGAACGCACTGATGAACACAAAGACACATTTCATATATATGTATGACCAGTACACTTGAATAAGATAATACAATCAATTATACTTTGAATAAGATCCAAAGAAACTAGAATGCTTAATACATGCTTTATTTATTTTCTGTTCTTCATCTGACACCCAGAAGAGAGCAACTTAGCCTCCAAAGCACACACGCATTATTTTACCACTACGCATATATTGCCCTTCTCACATTTTATTCACCTCAACAAAGTCATCCAACGCAGGAGGGCTTCTAGTAAGGGCGCTGGCCAACAATATTGCCTCTCGGAGCATAGCTGCAGATCACGTACCACCAACGGTTATTGGTGCACTTCACCCTGGCACACCCAAGACGAACTGACTTCCGCCACACCACCTGAGTGTAGTGGCCGCAAACGCCTCCTTTGCACGAGTTCGAATTGTAATCATAGTAGCGCTTCTCCGCAACCCATAAACCCACTGCGTGTCTGGCTGTAAAAGCTCCGGTACCCGCCGCTAGGTTTTCGCCATAGGGGCCTCCTGAGTGCACAAGATTGGGGCAGTTGTTCTTCTGTCTGTTGGCATACTGGAGGGCATAAGCTGCTAGCCTGTTGTCCCACTTCATTGGCCCAACCCCGACTCTTGCTCTAGCTGCATTGTGAACATCAAGATAGTCTTGGATGGAGTTTTGAGCTGATGAGGAAGGAAACAAAGCTAAACTCATCAGACAAATGAGAGCAAATGAGATCTTAGAAAAAGCCATCTCGCAAAACTTTGCTATCTAGTTTGCAAATGTGATACTTTGAGATGTGTTGTTCTGAGGCTTCATGTGTTTATATAGTGGAGATTGTGCTGACAATTTCAGAGGACTAATATGTACTCAATCCGAAATCTTTGAACGGTTACTAATAGCATATTTTATCTGCAATTAATTTTAACGGTCATCTTCAGTGGCTCATATAAGAATTGCAATAGAAGAGATTATGAGTCACATGGAATTGCGATTTGGAAGGACTTTGCGTTCTACATTCTCTTTTTCTGGCCATTTGATCAAAGACGACTTCGACAACATTTCTTTATTCCAAATAGTGAGGTAAGACATAGGTTTCGTGACTCAAAAGGAAATGAGGATACGCTTCCTAAACCATGTCAAAGATTTCTTTGTTTTTCTCCCAACTTGATGTGGTTATGCTTCTTATAGAAATAACATATATTTGTCCCCATAAGTACTGTCCGTACGTTTTCCTCTACAAGTTGGGCACAACCTAAATGGGCTTACCACAAAAAAAGTCTACCATACTGAGGACCTAATCAAAGGTAGGCCTATTTTCTCCTCTTCTAATCGGCCACAAAAGTCTACATTAATAAAAGAAATAAATGTAGAAACAGTCCTTTATATATCTTTTCTTTCACGCTTACTATTGTTAGAAGTAGCCCCACGCAATGGAAAATACCAAGTCCACGCTATTACCAGGGGATACATCCATGTATTTAGTAATCTTTATAATTAGTTTATAAGCAGCCCTGATCTTGACTTGGGGAATTTGTACAATTTGCTGCTAAAAGAAATGCTACTAATAAACTTTCAAAGATTTTAGATTGCACATCCATTGAAGTCTGAAGCTGTCTACAGTTGAGCACATGCTGACAAAAACAAGAGTCTCCGCATAGTAGCCAAATTGCAACATGAACACATGCCAGTAGCCAAAGAATAAGCTGGCAAGCAAAAGTCACGTTACAGAATGGCCAAACTATGTGGCTGAAGATATAATTAGCTCTCCTTTGTGTTGGATTATAGCTCTTCTTTGTGTTGGATTACAAATCAAGTCACACATAAAAAATTAAAAGAAGAGTTGTTTAAAATATAAGAATTAAGATAACTCCATTAGTATGAGGCATTTTGGGAGGTGCTAAAAAATAAATCTGTGATGGTTTAGTTCAAAGTGGACAATATTATACTAATATAGAGTTAGGACGATGTCAGATAACTCCTAACAAGTGGTATCAGAGCCGATGATTCGGTTAGAGTGACGTAGTGCTATGTGGGAAGTTCTTTGTAGCGATTAGAGATATGTAATTGATTCCTTGTATTGAAAGTCTTCTTCATAATGTGGTTGTCAAACGGCGTGTTCCGCTGATTGGTAGCGGTCGTACAATATGATTGGCAGATTAAATAGATTATCCCTGAAGGAAAGGACATGACTTTTGTGATCCTTAGTTTGAAGGAATGATTGTTGGATTACAAATAAAATCTCACATAAAAAATTGAAGACAATTCCTTATTCTTTGTCTAATGCGCTTAGCTTTGTTGCCCATTCTCAGCCGAAACTCAGTCAAAGACTCTCTCGATACCCATAATGCAGACCCATCTGAGGTTGGTGTTGGACCGATGAGATGGGCCAGCCCTTTCGCAACTTATGCTGGCAAGTGCCAACAAGGAGAGGGCTTTCTGCTCTTAAGCTTATTGAGTTTTTTTATAACATTTGGAAATCATCCTCCTTTAGAGGTATCTTTCGTGGTGGATCAGGTCCCTAGTTTAGTTTTTCAACATTTAGGGTGAAATATGACACAATTTGTATTTTAAATTTTTTATCTTAATTTTGTAAGTGAATTGTTTATGAAAAAAAATATGTAATTTAAAATAAAAAATTTACATTGAGTTTCACAACGAAATTTAATCTAAATATATCTTTGCTACTTATAAATATTTTCTGTTTTCAAATTTTAATATATACTGATTATGCTAATATGCAATTAGAGAACAAATTCAAACGGAGGACGATTATCACTTAATTATTTATAATTTTCGCTTTATGATCATTTTATATGATTACGAAAATTCAGAGCTGTTTATCTCTTATAGAAAACATTAAACAGATATTTTGCGAAAGAGATGGGTATGGGCAACAATACCCACACCCAGGCTGGAAGATGAAGACATTATCCCAGGCAGGAAGATGTGTTTTGATAAAATCAGTGGCCCAGGCCTTACCAAGTTATGCCATGCAAACGTATAAATTCCCAAAAAGCATGTGCGAACAATTTGATAGATGCATGAGAGGAATCTTTTGGGGGGAAGAAGGATGAAAATAGCAGAGCAGTATGCCTAAAGAATTGGAACTCTCTGTGCACTCCCAAAGAGGCAGGAGGCCTTGGTTTTAGAAGAAGTGCAGACTTTGATGAGGCATTTGTGACCAAACTCGGATGGTAGACATGTACCAATCCAGAAAAAACACGTGTGAAGCTGTTAAAGTCAAAATATTTGAGAGGGAGAAGGTTGTTGGACACTGAGCAGATTGCTAAAGGGGGGTTGTTGGATTTGGAATGGAACTGTTAAATGCCTAGAATCATTGAATAGAGGAGCATGCTACAAGACTGGGAGGGACTCAGTACTTCGAATTTTTGAAGACCCGTGGATTCCTGATCTTCCACATTTCAAACCACTCGAAATCGAGGAGAATGTGCAGGGAATTTTTTGGGTAAGGGACTTGTTCGACTTGCAGCAGAATTCTTGGAAGAGAGCACTAGTGAATAATTGCTTCTCTGAGGAGGTGGCTGCTGCTATTTTCAAAGTTCATGTTCCGAACCAAGCGGAGCAAGACAGCCTAATCTGGTTCCCCTCCAAGATGGGAATTTTCCATAAAATCTTGTTACAGAAATAACCAGAAAGAGAGATTCAGTTCAAACTCAAGCATTCCTAGGCAAACCTGGAAGAGTATTTGAGTTCAAATCTACATGGGAGGCTTAAACACATGCTATGGAAAGTTATTTCAGACACTTCGCCACTAGGATGAAGCTTAAGAGCTATTCACGGAGGAGGAAGACTGCTGCATCATCTGTGGAAATTGTGAAAAAACTACCAAGCATCTCTTCTTGGAATGCCCTTCTACAGTTAAGCTTTGGTGGAATTCGCAATGGCATATACGGCTGGACACTTTTCAGAATTTAGAAATGGTGGAATGGATATTCAAAATGGCAAACCCAGACAATAATTTCCCTTTGAGGAGCAATTGAGAAGGAAGAATTGTTTAATTTACTTGCAGTCTCTATGGAAAAAACTTGGTGCTACGGGAATAAAGTCTACCATGGTGATTCCCCTGCAGAACGGATTGAGCTGAGTCACAAAACAAACAGATAGCGGAGGAATATTGGAGGGCCTCTATCAGCAGAAAATTGAAGAACAAACTTGGTACACGCTCAGACCAGTGCAAGCTGCCTGGAAAAAACCAAATGAAGTTCTACTTCGATGCGGCATATATTTCAGAAACAGCCACAACAGCATGGATTTCCAGAAATCACCAATCAATAGTCTTGGGAGCTTGGACAGGTCGCTTCCTTGCCTCAGATGCTACATGGCAGAGGTGAAAGATGCTGTTCAAGCTCTTAAGTATGCGGATCGAATGCAATATCGAGAAGTGATATTGGAAGGAGATGCCATGAATGTGATAAAAGCATTGAATGGAGACTAAAGTGCAATAGAATGGAGATCCAAGGAGCTCATAGAAGCAGGCAGGAATGTCTTGAGGAAATGGAAGTTTGTATATGTTCCTTAGACGTGCTAATTGTGTGGCTCATAATTAAGCCAAATGGTCTTCAGACTGTAATTTATTAGGCTCTATCGACCCCCAATTACATCTCCCCTTCTGGATTTTGCGACCATGGGGGAACTGACCTCAAAATTGTACCTGTTCTGAAGATATTAATGCATGAACTTCCAATTGTACCTGTTCGACCAGCTCGCCCCGGGGCACAGGCAAACTAATCAAACAATTAAGGTTACTCTCGCTGCCAGCAATAGGGTGGGAGTTCGACTCTTGTTGAGAACTTAAGAGCTGTATTTAAAAGTTACAATAAAACAATCAGTTTGGAGAGTATCTCTTGTGCGCAGTAGTGTATAGAGGCCTTGTAAATTTGAGAGCCAGTTCGTGCACATCTCATGATTTACATACTCCATGACTTAAAAATGAATCTTGAAGTTCATGATTAGTTAATCGAAACTTAGACACCTGAATTATATATATAAAAAAAAAGGTATGGACTACAATATACTTGTTGAAAAGCGTCCCTCAAACACGTGGTGTTCAGTCCTTCCCAAAGACTAATTTGGTGGCCGCCAGTCGCCACCGCTCATTAAGCGATTGCATGTGTAAAAGAACACAGAAAGCTTTCCAAGTACTGTTAATGTTTTTCCTTTTCTTTGAATAATGATATTATTTGACTAATAAGAGAAATTTATTTGTGAAAACATTAAAAAAGAATTTCATTTAATTGTTGTGCATTTTATGTTAATCTAAGCTCCAGAAGATAAACATTAAAAATTTGTAAGTTTAGTTGATTATTTGAGTGAAAGAAAAGTCCTTCAACTTCAAGAGATATTTCTTGTTCCAATCTTTGTCTAGTTTGCACAAGGGAACAACAATATCGCGGCTCTGCCATACTATGATTTTAATTAATAGTGAATATATAAATAATATTACAATTTGTATAAAAGTATGTAGTTAATAAATCATAATCCCATATAAACTCGAGTTCTTCTAGAGTTGAAGGATGAGAAACTTCATACCATCCAACCGATCTCGCTTCTAGAGTAGCCTACCTTTACAATAGTAGGCTACTATATAATACTCTCTTCGTTATATAATATTTTTTACTTTTAAGTTTGTGCAAGTTAAAAATATTATTTAATTAAGTTAAATTAATCGTTTCATAAGTATATGGCAATAACTATTGAACACTTTTGGTTGTATAAATATTGACCAAGAACAATCTTGAAACTCTAAAATATATTAACATTGTGTTTGGTGAATTGATAAAGGTGAGAGTAAGATTGGAAAGAAAATCTATACTAAGTGCCTTCAAGATTTCACAAATGGATAAAAATTTTGGGGCTTGAAAAGATGACACGTTTTTGGTCGAAGAGAATAGTACTGCTTCCTTCATTTCAAAATAATTTTTGTAATTTTACTTTATATGGGAATTATGATATTGATAAATTTTATGAAAATTAATAAATATTTAAAATACATTTATTTAAGATTCTCACTCCTAATGAGAATTTCAAATTCAACATTAGGGATTGAAGTGTGCAATTTAAATGGTTTGGTAGAAGAGCTTATGGTTTTTAAAAAACTAAAGCTTTTAAGTGATTGATTTGGTATGAAAATAAATAAACCTTAAAAAATAGTTTGAAATAGATTAAAAGGGAAAACAATTATTTTGAAATGAGAGGAGTATTTCATTATCAAGAGGGAGGCATTGGCTGTCAGGCAGTGCTGAAAATGCATCCGCTTACAACCTACCGGTCCTTCCCAATTTCTTGGGTGGGACTTGATGGAACACTAATTGCTCAATCAGAGTCCCACTTCGACTTGTATTCATTATTTCGTTGATTTTTTTGGTTGCCAAGAATGAAACTCTAAAGAAAAGTCACTCAAATTGACGAGAAACTCTAGTGTTCTTCTCAAGTTTGCGCATAGGATACGGCAAAATAGTATCATTGCTCGCATGGATGACTTTGCAGTATTATAGGGGTCTCTTTTGGATGCCGCAGAATTTTCCATCTTCGTCCCTGGGTAAACTCATCCCTAAGCTTCATTTTATCACTCCATGAATTCTGTGAAAAGAGAGAAAATGGGATCAACTAGGACCTCAGTAATAATAGTTTGCTTCATTCTTCTAGCAATATCCTCTACTTCTAATGCCCAAAACTCGGAATACTTCCTGGATGCTCATAACGAAGCTCGTCAAGAAGTAGGCGTCGGCCCAATGACTTGTGACGACACCGTGGCTGCTTATGCACAAAACTACGCTAATCAAAAGATCAATGACTGCAATTTGATACACTCCAGCGGCCGGTAAGGCGAAAATCTTGCTGCAGGAAGCGGTTCATTTACTGGGGCCCATGCAGTTCGTTTGTGGGTTGAAGAGAAGGATAATTATGACTACTACTCCAACTCATGCAGCGGTGGAGAATGCCGCCACTACACTCAGGTGGTTTGGCGCAACACCGTCCGGCTGGGGTGTGCCAGGGTTCAGTATAGGAACAACGGCTGGTGGTTTGTCGTTTGGAGCCATGATCCCTCAGGCAACGATGTTGGTGAGCGTCCTTTCTATAGGGAGCGGGCCTTTTTTCTACAGTGTTGCCTGGGGGACATCATGATGATAGCATATGAACATTAATTGTGTCGGTTGAAAAAGTTAGGGAGGCTCCTCTCCAATATTATACTCCTGTTAAAACACTTGGGATATCCTCCAGTCTATTGACTCTTGTTACAGTAGTTGTACTAGACAGGTGATTCATCTCTGTTAACCACTTTGGAATCTGAAGGCCTAAAATCAAATTGTCAAACACCAATTAATAACCGTTAATTTCTCGTTCGAAATTGGAAGAGGTTAAGATAAATAGTTGGGAGACGGTTATTAGGATTACAATTGGTTATTGCAAGAACAGATGTAGGAATTTAAAAGATATAAAGATTATTTTAAAATAAGAACCAATTTGAGCAGACACTGCTTAAAAATTATTAAAAAAAACCCAAGCGAAAGACTAGTAGGAATTTTTTAGAACAAAAAATCTTAGAATTAGATTTTTTTAATGGTTCTAGATTTTATTTAAGTTTTCATAAACAATTTCTTAGATTTAAGAAAATTAAACTCTATAATACAATAGTTACACTACTAACCTATTTAACTCCTTTGATTATGAGAGTAATTCTTCTATGATCAAATTATTTTTTTAATTTTATATCAAATTAAAAGAAATATTTAGATATTGTTTGCTCAAACTAAATACACAATTGAGTTTCACTTCTATTTTCATAAAAATTTACTTTTACGAAATCTAAAACAGAAACTCTCCTAATCAAATAAATCCAAATAAGACATTTAAATCCTGATAGAGAGAGTATAAGCTATAATGATTGATTTAATATAAAGTTGTGATACAAGTGTGCCCATAGATTTATTATGAGAAAAATAATGAACTTCGCCTGTTCCTCAACAAACATCAAATGTTATTAAGAATGCTGCTAGGTATTGGGCACCACAACATTGGAATTGAACTGAACTAGCGAATAACACGGCTAGCCCCCCAAGAATATCATTTGAGTCTTATCATAATTCTTTGGTGGGTTATTGCCACGTTAAAAGAAGCAAGAAGATAAGAGGTTGCAGATACGGACTTTCCATTAATCTTGGATTGTAAACTTATTACCTACCATTAGCTTAAAACTGTGACACAACATTCTTTTCGGTAATTTATGAGGATATAAATATTTCTAAAACTATCTTTATGGCTCAACTCGCATCCGCTACTTGCCTACAAATATCTCTAGGAATTGCAAGTTCTGACCTGACTTCCAGTTTCAACAAGCAGGAGAAATGGAGTTTCTCAAGGCCACGGTTCTGCTTGCTTCCTTCTCGACCCTTTTTCATCTCAACCTCGCACAGAATAGCCCCCAAGACTATGTCACTGCCCACAACAAGGTTCGTGCACCGCTCGGTCTCCCGCCGCTGACTTGGAACACCACCCTCGTGCAGTATGCCCAGAACTACGCCAAGCAGAGGGCTGCAGACTGTGAGATGGTGCATTCTGAAGGCCCCTACGGTGAAAATCTTGCGATGGCGTGGTCGGATTTGACGGCAGCCGAGGCCGTTAAAATGTGGGCGGACGAGAAGTCCCTCTACAACTACCGCTCGAATGATTGTGCACCCGGCGAGATGTGCGGGCATTATACGCAGATCGTGTGGCGTAATACCGCTAGGGTTGGGTGTGCTAAGGTTCAGTGCAAGAACAACAGTGGGAGTACTTTTGTCATCTGCAACTATGATCCCCCGGGCAATTACGTCGGCGAACGTCCTTATTAAGTTGTGGCTTCAGTCTGGGGGGTTAATTCATGATGCAATTTTGTTGCATGTTTTGGATGCCATCGAAATGTAGGGTGAATTAAGATTTGAAAAGAAATTTTACAGTTTATTTCTGGTCGTGGTATGGAATGTAATTGCATGCATGGCTTTATGTTTACGTTGTGAAACAAAAATTTGTAGCCGTATGGTGTTTGCCGCTCGAGAACTCAGTGCAGTTCGTTTGTAATAGATGATCGACCAATAGAATTTAGAAATTATAATTTCGTAATTTTTATTTTTCCTAAATGAAAAAAGTTGATTGTGTAATCGTTCTGATAACTTCCCTCGTCCAAATAGTGAGAATAGCCGAGGATATTTCAAAATATTTCAAACCTCCTTTCTTAATTAATGATTTATATATATATTTCTATATGCTAATCTGACATTTGTAATAAGAATATAGTCCGTTGAACAAAAGTGTCACATAAGTATCACAAAAAGATTTTTGTGGCACTTAAACATATTTTTGTGATACTTATTGTGTGCTATCAAATGTGAATTTTACTATAATAAGAGAATTATCATTTAAGGAAAAATTACTCTTATAATATCACTGTTTTAAGTCACTCCAGTAATATCCATCGGTTTTAGATGGATGATAACGTGTTAAGAAATCTTAATTGGTCTAATTACTACACGTGCCACGTTTTCTATGAAAAGGATTGTGCATGAGATACAAGGAGAAAGTCAAAAGTATAATTCACTTGGTCAACGCACTGATAAACACAAAGACACATTTCATATATATATATATATATATATATATGACCATTACACTTGAATAAGATGATACAAACAATTACTTTGAATGCTTAATACAGGCTTTATTTATTTTCTGTTCTTCATCTGACACCCAGAAGAGAGCAACTTAGCCTCCAAAGCACACATGCATTATTTTACCACTACGCATATATTGCCCTTCTCACATTTTATTCACCTGAACAAAGTCATCCAACACGGGAGGGCTTCTAGTAAGGGCGCTGGCCAACAATATTGCCTTTCGGAGCATAGCTGCAGATCACGTACCACCAACGGTTATTGGTGCACTGCACCCTGGCACACCCAAGACGAACTGACTTCCGCCACACCAACTGAGTGTAGTGGCCGCAAACGCCTCCTTTGCACGAGTTCGAATTGTAATCATAGTAGCGCTTCTCCGCAACCCATAAATCCACTGCGTGTCTGGCTGTAAACGCTCCGGTACCCGCCGCTAGGTTTTCGCCATAGGGGCCTCCTGAGTGCACGAGATTGGGGCAGTTGTTCTTCTGTCTGTTGGCATATTGGAGCGCATAAGCTGCTAGCGTGTTGTCCCACTTCATTGGCCCGACCCCGACTCTTGCTCTAGCTGCATTGTGAGCATCAAGATAGTCCTGGATGGAGTTTTGAGCTGATGAGGAAGGAAACAAAGCTAAACTCATCAGACAAATGAGAGCAAATGAGATCTTAGAAACAGCCATCTAGTAAAACTTTGCTTTCTAGTTTGCAAATGTGATGCTTTGGGATATGTTGTACGTAGTGAAGCTTCATGTGTTTATATAGTGGAGATTTTGTTGACAATTTCAGAGGACTAATATGTACTCAATCCGAAATCTTTGAACGGTTATCAGTAGCATATTTTCATCTGCAATTAATTATAACGGTCATCTTCAGTGGCTCATATAAGAATTGCAACAGAATAGATTATGAGTCACATGGAATTGCGATTTGAAGGACTTTGTGTTCTACATTCTCTTTTTCTGGCCATTTGATCAAAGACGACTTCGACAACATTTCTTTATTCCAAATAGTGAGGTAAGACATAGATTTCGTGACTCAAAAGGAAATGAGGATATGCTTCCTAAACCATGTCAAAGATTTCTTTGTTTTTCTCCCAACTTGATGTGGTTATGCTTCTTATAGAAATAACGTACATTTGTTCCCAGAAGTAGTGTCCGTACGTTTTCCTGTACAAGACAAGTTGGGCGCAACCTAAATGGGCTTACCACCAAAAAAGTCAACCATACTGAGGACCTAATCAATGGTAGGCCTATAATGAATTTAGTTGTTATACATGTAAGTTTGTTAGGTCTTACTTTATATATATAGTATTTTGAAAAGAAAAAAAATTCTTATCTCACAAAAATTAATAAAAGAAGTAAATATAGAAACAGTCTCCTATCTTTTCTTTCACACTTACTATTGTTGGAAGCCGCCCCAAGCAACAGAAATACCAAGTCCACGATATTACCAGGCGCTACATCCATGTATAGAGTAATCTTTATAATTAGTTTATAAGCAGCCTTAAGCTTAACTTGGGAAGTGCGTACAACTTGCTGCTAAAGGAAATGCTACTAATAACCTTTCAAAGATTTTAGATTGCGCATCCTTTGAAGTCTGAAGCTATGTACATAATCACTTGCCACTAGCCGAAGAATAAGGTTCCACTTAAACAATATATTATCTTAAAACTAAACTCAAAATTTCAACTGTGAGACTTATATTTCCTCTTATAAATAATTTAATTTTTATAAAATTAAAAAAAATTTAAAACCAAACTCTATCTAATTACACCCTAAAAAACAAAAGGCTACGAACGAAATGGCTATGTGGTTGAACTTGAATATACAATTAGCTTTCCTTTGTCTAATGACCCTAGGTTTATTGCCCTAGTTCTCAGCCCAAAACTCAATCAATGACTATCTCAATACTCATAAGGCAGCCCGAGAGCAAGTTGGAGTTGGACTGGTGAGATGGGCCTGCCGCTTGCTGGCAACTATGAAACAGACAGAGGGCTATCCGTAGTTGCTCTGAGCTTATGCGCTCGGAAGGCCCCCTACGGCCGAAACCTGGCAGCCAGACGAGCTGTGAGTTTGTGAGTAGCGGAGAAGAGGTACTACGCATACCGATCAAACTCGTGCAATGATGGAGTTTGTGGTGTTAATGATTTTGGCTGTGCCCAGATTCTGTCCGTCCCTTGTTGCTGTTCGGTCGCCCCAGGATAACCCCTATATTAAATATTAACCTTTAGGTAGGACGATCGCATCTTAGGAACAACCCATTTCTGTGGTCATCTGGATAAATTCATGGTGGTTTCTGAGATGTAGCTATGATCAGCAGGCAATTCGTTGGCCAGCGCCCATATTGAGTTCCTTATACAATTGAATAATTCGTTAGGCAATCTTTTGTCTCCAGAGATATCTTTTTGAGATGAATTACGTTCAAGTTTAATTTTTTAACATTTACTACTTGTAAATATTTTTTTTCAAAATTTGATATATAGTGACGGTGCTTATACACAATTAAAGAACAAATTCAAACAGAGGACGATTAATTTAAGTAATTATTTTTAATTTCAGGTTTATGATCATTTAATTTTACATGCTTAAGAGAATTCGGAGCGATTTATCTCTTATATAAAACATTAAAGAGATCATTTTTTCCGAAAGAGATGGGTATGGGCTGCTATACCCACAAACACGTGGTGTCAAGTCTTTCCAAGGACTAATTGAGTGGCTGCTCGTTGCCACCGGCCGCCCGCCGCTAATGAAGCGATTGCATGTGGAAGAAAACGCAATAAAGCTTCCCGAGCAAGTGAAATGCACCACTAATGTACTATTTGGTCAACCTCAAATTTTGAAACTTAATATACAATTTTACATTTTAATTATATATTTATTTTTTCAAATATTTTAATTTTTATAAATTTTAAAACAAAAAAAATAAAAATCAAAACATATCCAGTTTCACCCTAAAGAAAAGTGTCTTTGACAAAAGTATTATATAAGAATTTCATTTAATTGTTGGTCGTGCTATGTTAATCTAAGCTCCAGAAGGTAAACATTTCAAATTTGCCTTAGTTGAATATTTGACTGCCCGAGTGGAAGAAAAGTCCTCCAACTTCGTCTGATATTTCTCGTTCCAACCTTTGTAAACTTTGCAAACGGGAACGGCAATATCGTGGCTCGGCCGTACTGTGATTGCAACTAATAGAAAAAATTTGTGAAAAAAAAAATATTTAGTAAATAAATCACAAACCCTCATACTTCCGAATAATTCTTCTAAAGTTGGACGATGACAAACTTCGTACCATTCAACTAATCTCCTTTATTATTCTATCCGTTTGAAAATATGAAATTTTTAAATAAATTTTTAGTATTTTAAAATATTTAATTTTTTATAAATTTTAAATATTATTTTTTTAAAATTATTCTTATTATATATATATATATTATTTTTTATTATATTAATAAAATTAATTATGAATATAATAAAAAAATACATTTTATTTCAACTTCTTTAATCTAAGCAAAAAAAACTAAAATGTCTTACATTTTAAAATGGCCTTTAGTTGAGAGGTTCAAATAGATTTTTAACGAGTGATAACTTCTACGGTCTCCAAGTTGAATAGTTTGCACATAATTATATCATAGGATGAATTGTTTGAAAATTCTAAGTTTGAAGGTACATTTTTTTCCAAAATTTTCCCTATATAAACTGCTCCGCTGCCTGCATTGCGTTATAGCCTAAATCTGAGATAAATCTCCTATAGAGAAAGAAAAGAGAGAAAATGGGATCAACTAGGATCTCGCCAATATTAGTTTGCTTTATTCTTGTAGCCATATCCTCTCCTTCTATTGCCCAAAACTCACAACAAGACTTCGTAAATGCTCACAACGCAGCTCGTGCACAAGTTGGCGTTGGCCCTATAGCTTGGGACAATACTGTGGCTAACTATGCACAGAACTACGCTAATCAGAGGATGAACGACTGCAGTCTGATACACTCTCGTGGCCAGTACGGCGAGAACATAGCTGTAGGCGGCGGTTCCTTTTCCGGCTTGGATGCGGTTCGCCTCTGGGTTAACGAAAGGGCTAACTATGACTACGGCTCCAACTCATGCAGGGGTGGAGAATGCCGCCACTATACTCAGGTAGTCTGGAGAAACTCAGTCCGGCTAGGATGTGGTAGGGTTCAGTGCAGGAACAATGGCCAGTGGTTTGTTGTTTGCAGCTATGATCCTCCAGGCAACTATGTTGGACAGAGGCCTTACTAGGGCTTCTTCTGTAACCTCGGAAAACCTATATCATAACAAGGTGACGTATGACTAATGCGTCGGAAGAAATAAAAGGAAGAATGAAATGAAATAAGAAGTAGCATGTCACTTTTCACTATTCTGATGATGTCCGTGTTTGCTGTAATAATTCCGACCACTGTAAACGTGGGGAATTCTTCTTAATGCACTATTATCAATATGAAGATAATGTTTATATAAATCCGAGTATTTTGTGAAGCATTTGGGGTTTTATATCTATCATCTTTCTTCTATATATTTTTTTTTACCAGAGTAAATATTCTAGATTTACTATTCCAATTAAACTCTTACGCGCGAACAAATTTGCTCACTTGAGAAAATTCCTCGATGAATCTAATTTCTTGAGAACCATGTGGGTTAAGCAGTTGTATCTATATTCATATTTTGCTGTTTCTTAATGAATCCAAATATCATCATACCGTAATAGCCAATAGGAGAGCGAAAACACAAAAGGCTGCTCACATTGACAAATTCTCATAAGTTTCAACCGAATATCTGGTAGGAAATTGATAAATTCACAGGCCATATATTGGAAAGAAGGCTTTGATTAATTATAGATCAATTTTAGTTGATGATATTAAGTCCTCATTTCTTCACTTTGGGTGCAAAACTCTTCCACACTTAACTAGCAGACTTGCCAAACGGTAATTTGAAAATATGAGAATTGAATTGTCCACATGATAATTTTGCAATTAAAAAGAATAGCCTAATGGTCGTATTAGATAAAGTTTGGATTTAAGATTTTTCATTTGAGATTTTGTAAAAATAAATTATTTGTGAGAGAGGGAATTAAACCTAAAGTTAAAAATTTACATTGAATTATACAACGAAACCTAATCTAAATACACCATAATTATACTTCCAAAATTAAATGAATTTACATTATTCGGAAAGTAGTAAACCTTCATAAAATCCTAAACAGATGGAGACCAAAAACTAATGCTGCTTCGTTTGATGTTAAGAATACCAAGTCTTTCCAAGCCTTACAATGTCAAGTCTTTGCATAATCATCCTTTTTTATTTATTTTCTCTAATTTGTTTGTTAAACAGATTAGTCTAAAGCATAAGTCGGCTCCCCTTTTGTCTTTTGGCTTTTTTTACTTCAAGGAAAGTCGACCTTTGATGATGAATGGTTCAAGCAGCCACCAAAACCTTGGTCATGACATTAAACATCATGGTTTGATTATGGAAAGACAAGATTTCCCTGAATGGAGGTATAAAGGCGCGGCGTCTTTATGCCATTCCCGGTCAGCTCCGCTCAGCACCAGAGTGCCGGAGAGCACCGTAACTGGCTCTGGCGACCCGCAATCACCACATGCTTTTGGTACTGTATCGGTTGTAAGTAAACATATTAATATAAACCCTCCGCTTTAAAATATATATATATATATATATATATATATATATATATATATATATATATATATATATATATAAAAGGCCTCTTGGTTATTTTCTTTTTTTAAAATGTTTTATCTTTTACAAATTTAAATGATTATTTTTAAAATTATTCTCATTATAAATATTATTTTTTATTCTTTATTATATTAATATAATTAGTTAAGAATATAACAAAAAAATATATTTTTAATCTATATAAAAAAGTCAAAATATCTTATATTTTAAAAGAGAGATAGCGCTGAATATTTTTCTATACGATATATAGTTGATCATCCTCTAGTATAAAACAATGTAGTTCGCTGTTTTGGTTGATTTCTTTCGGTGCATGAATGAAACTTGAAAGAAACGTCACTCAAATAGATGACAAATTATTCCTTGTCAAGTTTGCGCATAGGACACGGCACAATCACTACGGCGATGGATGACTGGAGTGGACGCCTTTGCTCCTCTAGTGTGGAAAAGCTTTAGCGATAACATGGTGCGTTTGAAATATCAACGTCAGGCGGGTTTAGAAGGGCAGAATTTTCCAAACCCTTGCCCGTATAATCACCTCCATAGTAAGCTGCATTGCAATTCTAGTGGTGTGCGAGAGAAATTATAAGGTCTACAATGAAAAAATTAATGTGAAAAGAGTACAACACGTTTTAAATTAAGTTTGAACAAAAATATACCCCAAAATACCAAGGGAAGGCCAGAAGATCGGGAGGGATAATCTACACCTCTGCCTGCCTCAGCTCTTACTTATTAACTTAGAATGCTATTAACTAATTTCATTAATATAATAAAGAATAAGAGAATTATATTTATTGTGAAAGAAATTTTAAAAATACTCAAAAATTAAATATTTTGATATCTGAAAAAAATAATAAAAAGACTTATATTTTAAAAGGGGGAAAGTACAATTTTTAACAGGTGAATGAAAAGTAGACATTAACCATACGGCAAATAAAGTTAACGATAACCACATTATTCCAGGTCTAAGGTGGAAAGAAAAACATAAACTTGGAAAAAAGGCAAGTTGAAGACGTTAGTTCTGTAATGTCAATTCATTACCCAGCCAAAGTCTAACACTGACTAACGCCTGTAAAAGGGACATCAGAATTAGAGGTGCTGGAAAATATGTTAATGTAGGGAGGTTTTGCATTCACAATTTCTAGTGACCCAGCAATTCAGAGGTCGATAATCGTTGCTGTAAAAGTCATTATTATCATTAGGTGACAACTGCCCAGTGGGTTTGATTTGATTAACATTCTTCTTCCTATGGTTTAGTAGCATTTATATGACTAGTAAAAGCACTTCTGAGAGTTTAATTTGAAGATGTACGAGATTTCGGTGCTTCTTCATTTTCATACATATAATTAAGCAATGCAGAGATTTTAAATTTGAAGATGCACATCGTCAAGGCTTGAAGATCTTCTTCACATGACAGACATATAAAAAAATAATGCAACGCACTGAATACTTCTTCTTTGCCATTTACATTTTCTTCAGGTATCAAGGATTAAGCCATTCGTGCATGATAAGAAATTAGCCCAGACATGAGGATGGTGTGTCCTCTCACTATGTAGTCTATACTCCATTCTGTTAGGATATAATTGAACTAGTGCACCTGCTACCTGGCGTCGCTTGACTGCAGTAGGGTTTTCAGTTTCTAATTCTGACATATAATAAGCCCGGGCTTTTTTATTCTATTATGTTAATTTTATTAATATAATAAAAAATAAACGAATTATATTTATGGTGATAATAATTTTAAAAAATTAATTTTTAAAATTTGTAAAAAATTAATATTTTGAGATAGTAAAAAATGACTAAAATTAATACCTTATATTTTAAAATAGAAATATAATTTTTATCAAGTGAATGAAAAGTAGACAATAACCCTAGGGTAAATAAAGTTGACGATAACCGCATTATTCCAAGTCAACGTGGAAAGAAAAACATAAACTTGGGGGGAAAAAGCAAGTTGAAGACTTTATTTGTGCAAAAGGGTAAATATATACACTTTTTTTTGAACTATATACGGTCAAAAATATTTTTATTATTTGTTATTTAATCATTAGATTTTTAAAGTCTCTCTCAAGAATTCAAAATACTAGAACTTAGATTTATTAAAAATTTATTTATTTTAACGTGAAAAAGGGTTAGTTTCTTAAATTATATTTACTTTTACATATTTTTACATATAAACATCATACAAATCGGTCTTAAAAAAGTCAATTTTTTTAAAAAATTGAAACTATACTAGAGTTACTCCAGTAAATGGTGTAACTTCTGCCATTTTCTTAAATTGGTGACGAGTTCCGTCACTTTTTGGTTGAACTCGCCTAGGAATTCAGCCAGAAAAGTGATGGAACTCAAGTTTAAAAGTTTATTGAAATAAATTTTTTTTACTACATATAGTATAAATAAAAACTATATATAATCCATGTGTTTATATAATATGTGTATTCATTACCCACCCAAAGTCTAACGCCGACTACCGCTGTAAAAGGGATAGCAGAAATGTGGAAACTTCCTAGAATATCTATCTGTATATTCCTCTTGCCTAATTACGATGCAAACAATATATTTTTTTCAGATAAGAATTATTTAATCATGTTATTCAAACTTGAAGAACATTTAGGCCTTTACCATGTTTCATATTTTATCTTTTCATATTCTCAATTGAGTACAAAAATAATATTGATTTTAATTATTTTATTCTTTCTTCTCTTTCTTTGATAAAAAATGATTTATTACATTTATTTGTTACGGAACGATTAAAATTTTTAAAAATAAAAAAGATTCCAACAAAAAATTACTTCTACAACCCCAAGGAAAAATTTCTAGATCTTGCATATACTTAAAGTGTGGGGAAAATGTGTAGGAATATGATAATCTTTTACATTGAACGAACTTTCTATTGAATGAAGCATCGTTTTACATCAATAAAGAAAAAGTTTAGCTAAAAGGGAATTATTTAGCACTTACTTTCAATACTAATTAAAATGAAATTGTGTTACTGTGTTAGAAGAAAATTAAAAATTAGATTAAGAATTCATTCAATACATGCTTAAAAAAAATTTGTCTTTTTACCATGGCCAAATGGATATTCCCCTACCAACTTATGACCATATGACAAGTTTGATAAAGTACCAGAGTTACTTGGCATATTCCTATCTCCTATTTTATGACCAAAATCCAAAATTTTGAATTCGATCAAGTTTCCATCGAATTAATGTCTCGTACATCGTGTGAAGTAATTTTTACTTAGGAAAGTAGTTTTGATCTGGAATCGGTTCTAGTTAAGGTAATAGAAAAAATTGATATATACATTAAAAAAAAAGAAAAATACATGGATGGATCCACCTATGAGGAAAAGAAAAAGTAGAAGATCCATCTAGCTTTTGATCCATGTGTTCGGACTCTGTGCTTTGGCGATCCATGTATAATGCTTCTCTTGGCTAAAATTTCTGATTAAAAGACAAACTGCAAATGGATCGAATTATGAATTCTGTGATCTCCATGAAGAATTAGAGGTGCTGGAAAATACGTTGAAAAAACTATCTAGCCAGAAATCTTGAAATGACTCTCATGGATCAGTAGAAATGAAGGAATGAGTTTCTTGCATGGCCAATCTTGTCGATCCCATAAAAGAGGATGTATGTCCCTGTCGATTGTAAAGATCCTTGCGGCGAATGAAGATGAACTCTAATTATCCTAATCCTTGATTTAAGCGACACGTTAACTCTTCATTTAGATTGATGAATATGCAAGTTTCTACCCTCTAATATTTTAATTACTGTTCAAAGTTACCTGCACTTCAAGGCCGGGGCTTTTAGTCCAGAGGGAATGCTCAAGGTTGCTGAAATTTCTGGAATGCAGCACTTTTTGCACATGGCAGTTACAATTTGTTTTGGATATTCTTCAGCCTTATTTGCCTATAAAATCCCACAGCTATCCCTTTTCTTCTCATCCCTTAGCGGCACCCTTCCACTAAAGCAGATATGGAATCATTCACATCAATGCCAACAACTCTTCTAGCCATTGTGAGCCTATTAGTCCTTGTTTTTCCCTCTCATGCCCAAAACTCCCAGCAGGACTACCTCAATACCCATAACACTGCTCGTAGTAAAGTTGGGGTCGGGCCAATGACATGGAACACCACTCTTGCGGCCTATGCGCTGAACTATGCCAATCAAAGAATTGGTGATTGCAATCTTGTGCACTCAACTGGGGATTATGGGGAAAATCTTGCCAAGGGCACCGGAAGCTTCACAGGCACAGCTGCAGTTAACTTGTGGGTCGCCGAGAAGCCTTACTATGATTATTACTCCAACAACTGCGTCGGAGGAGAGTGTCTGCATTACACGCAGGTGGTGTGGCGCAACTCCGTACGCGTTGGGTGTGCTAGGGTTCAGTGCAACAACGGCTGGTGGTTCGTCATTTGTAACTATGATCCTCCAGGCAATTACGTCGGCCAACGCCCTTACTAAAAACCTTTTACTGAACATCTTCGTACTTAATATATTCAAGGCGTATGAAGATCAAGATTTGATAGTAAGTTAAACCACTGGAACCCTGAGAATTAGTAAGTCCTATAGTTTGGATGTAACTGCAGTAGAGAGAATGCTATGATCTGATCTCTACTGGCATCGGGAACCAGTGACGCTGGAACCAAATTCCACCAGTTATAGCATCTAGACAGATATTACATGTGAACAACCTTTGTATCTCAATAAAATTTTTAAATCGTTAAATAATCCCTTAATTCAACAAATTTGATTGGTAAAAAACCTTGTGGCATTCAACAAATAATCACTTCCTAGTACCTAACAATCTTGGATTTTCTGAATTCTTTTAGAAAAATGACAAAAAAAAAGAAAAAAAATTGGATAACTGAATAGTAATTCCGTACGGAAGTACATCATTAACTGCTCTTGATTTTTCAGTTTTTCTTTTCTGGGGCTATGTAAGTGTCTATATATATCGCCTTATTTATAATCCATTAATGTGAAGCTCCACAGTTTCTTCATAGTCATATAAAAATATATCTAATAGGGTTAATTGCATTTTAATCCCCTTAAGTCAGGGAGTAATTGCACTTTAGTTCACATTGTTAAAAAACTAGCATTAGCAATCCCTTGACCGTTAGTTAATGGTTAACCAAGAAAACTGCCGTTTGATAGTTATTAAAATAACACATCTATCTGTAATTTACTGTGTACAATTATAAGACTGCCCTTCTCTCTATTTTTTTTTAAACTATGAGAAAAAGCAAAAAGCTCCCCCCAAAAAAAAGAAGAACAAAAATCAACTTCTTTCTCCAGTCCTTCCCCAACCAACCTGGCCCATCCCATCAAATCCCCTTTCCTATCCACCCCCACAACCCTTCTGGTTTTGATTTTGGTTGATAAAGAGGACTTTAATGAGCTAGAGAAGCTGCTTAATTTGTAAGGAATTTAAAAGATTTCTCCATCTTCCATTGCTGCTGTAAAATTTCTTTGAGATATATCTATAATTTTGCAAAATCTCTAGATAATTTTCACGCGAACTGAACCTACGGCTTTGCTAGATATCGACAGAGGGAAGACTTGATATGGAAGTTCAAGCCATCTTCTTCGGCTACCCTATTAAATTTTTTTTTTCCTTCTTTCTTCATCTTTCTTCTAACTATATTTCTCTCTTAAAAGAAAAAAAAGAAATTGTAGTAACCTCTCTTTTTTTGTGTGAAATAGTTAGAATAATTAAAGTAAGAAGATAGAGAGTATTTTTGTCTATCTATTCCAACAGCGTTGCTTCCGTAAGCATTTCCGAACAAACATTAACGGTGGGACTATTAGTCCTCATTTTTCAATAATGTGGACCGAAGTGTAATTACCTTCTAACCTAAAGGTACTAAAATGCAGTAAACCCTATCTAATAAGGACGCTTACCAAAAACAGCAGCAAGAGTATGTTATCAGTTTTATTTAGTAAACGTTACATATAATCTCCTCATCACCTTCAATTTTATTCAGTGATATTTAATTTTCTTACTTATATAGATGAGGTGGAACTTATAAAGGGTAAGTAACAAAGAAACATCCTAGTAAGGCCGCTGGCTAACAACGTTGCCCCGAGGATCATAGCTACATATCACGAACCACCAACCGTTCCGGCATTGAACCCTAGCACACCCTAAACGAGTTGATTTGCGCCAAACCACTTGTGTGTAGTGAAGGCACTCTCCTCCTCTGCACGAGTTGGAGCCGTAGTCGTAGTTAGACTTCTCGTTCACCCAGAGCCGCACCGCATCAACACCGGTAAACGAGCCACTGCCTATGGCAAGGTTTTCGCCGTAGGGGCCACGGGAATGGACCAGATTGCAGTCGTTGATTCTCTTGTTAGCATAGTTCTGCGCATAGGCAGCCAGAGTTTGGTTCCAAGTTATAGGGCCAACACCGACTTGGGCACGAGCTACATTGTGAGCATTCACGTAGTCTTGTGGTGAGTTTTGGGCATTCGAGGGATGAAATGTTGCTAAAACGATGAAGCAAAGGAGCGCTGCTGAGATCTTAGGTGATACCATTTTCTCTCTGTTTTTAATTGCTAGTGCTGAATTGAAAAAATGATGAGTTTATATAGGAAATTGAAGGTAGAAATTTGGCGTCTAAATTTGATTTTTCAAACAAAAAATTGATTTTAATATAGCTGAAGTAATAGTGGGCATAACCTCTCTAACTTAAAATGGGACCATCATAGTAATAGTAGGAATCAATATATTGGGGTGTATTTTGATTGAGTTTCATTACGGAATTAATATAAAATTTTTATTTTGAGTCTTATTTTTTCTTTTACAAGCAACACGAGAGTTTTAATGTAAAATCACGTGTATAATTAGTTTATTTTAAAATGTCTTCGATTGTTAGGTAATAATAAAAGGCCATTTCACATTAGTGTTAGAGTAGGAGGTTAACAATTAAGTTATTGACCTAACAATTAATTACTTATCCTTTTTGGGCTAAATTTGCCGCTCACGCATATGTTTATAGAGAAATGTCTCGAGCGCATTTTTTAAACAGTAGATTCATAGGAGTATTATTTTCTTGAGTATTAAAAGGTCATTTACTTCACAATTTCTCTAGGTTGATGGACCCTCCGTAGATAATCACTGTACTCCGGTTGTGACGGGCCACTGCCCGGTATATGTGTGCACCCACTATTGGTGGGCTCAATTTTGATGAGTTCCTATGGCCCTTCTCAGCAGTATGGGCTCAACCCAGAACCTCTAAACGGCCCAATATGGATGCTAATTGCTTGTCCAGAAACTGGAGTATTTGTTAGCGAAGGGGAAAAAAAGGACTTTCCTCCCCTAATAGCTCTACGAATGAATTACATTTTAAACCAATGGATTAAAGAAATGATTCACCGGGCTGTCATATTTCTATTTTTTTTCTTTTTCGGGTTAATTTTTTGGGGGATCCCAACTTTCTTTCAATATCGAAAAAATAATAATTATCTGTATCTTTCCAATTTTATCGGAATACAATAGTTCAATCAAGATCTTTTCAAACAAATGAATGATTAAAAAATGAAAAATAAAAGGCATTCGATTCTTAGATCAATATTCGGGAAGAGAGCATTCCTTGGGCAAATGATTCTGAAACCTCTGGGCGTCTTGGCAATAATCATAGATGAGATGGTACTTCCTCACCCATCTGAACAACCTTCTCTGAGGCCATGTTAAAGTGCTGGAATTGTCATTGTTCCACCAGTTCGAATGGTTAGCTGCCCTGCATAATCTTGCATTCCCTGTCCAGACACAGGCATCAATCTTGGGATTCTTGAAGGAGGCTATAAAAGGGCTCTTTGACCAATCAATCTTGTCTTTGCCTCCTCTTGTTGCCCAGTCTTCTCCATTCCATATGCTCGCTTGAATGCTCATCGGCTGCAACCTTGGAAATGCCACGCCTTTGTCTGCGTGGTTTCTATATGTTCGAATGGGAACCCAATCCACCATGAATCTGCAGGAACAGAGCTGTCTTTATAGGTTCCTACAACGTTAATTTTGTTTGGCGGACTATTTTTGTCAAGTTACTTTACCATGTCATATTAACTCATTGGCTTGAAGTGTCTATGCCTAACAGTGAGGCGCTGTAGTGAATTCTTTAGCTATTGCGTTTAATCTTTCTCGCATATCGGGAATAGGACTTATCTGTGTACGGGTGCTTCCACAATGCCTAGCTGAAGTATCATGTTAGGTGCACCACTAAAAGCTGTTGAAAGAATTGATGGTTTATGTACGAAGTGATTAATTAGAATATTCTTTGCTTAATTTGCCACCAATCTGTCTTCTTGACAAATATACAGAGAAAAGGAAAATGAATGAGTGGCTTACACAATTTGATGAAGATTCCACAGGATAGAATAAGTGTGGAAGTCCTGAGCTGGGTCAAACCACAGCTTAATTCTTTCTTCTCTGTCGTCAAATCCATCTATGTATACATTGGTCTGAACAATATATGGCTCCCCAGCCACATTACCAAGAAACTCAAAGTCTACCTCATCACGATTCGGTTGATTAGAGCTTAGCTGCATTTGAGAAACAGTGTTTAATTTACTGTTTACCACTTGAACATGCTTATATATATAAGGATATCAAGAAAAAGAAATTGCCAAGAATCGAGTTGGCACAAATGATAAGTTAAGAGTTCAATTATCATTTCCGATGTTAACTGGGCTTGAGGTTTCCCCCTTCCTTGTAGAAACCGACTTGCCATATTGTCAATAAAAAGAATTTCCAAAAGAAAAAAAATAAAAAGAATTTCCAAAAGGAATGCATATTGCTTACATAAAATGCAACAACAGTGCCGGCAGAGTTTTCAGGTATCAGCTTAATCTTCATGTCAAACTGACCGAACAAGAACATGTCATTCGAGGCAAAAGCAGCACCTGAAAACTTTCAAAGATCACTATTCTGATGCCGAGATATATACACGCACACACAAGCAAATGTAGTGCAGTCTTTGCTAACTACCTGAGTCTTGATCAAGTTTGAGAATTCTTTCTTGGCCATCTGCAGAAGTGTTAACATTGCCAGGAGACCATGTCACAAAAAAATCCTTGTTAAAATCCCCGGTGGAGACCACAGAAGCTAATGAATTTTGCAACAATTGTATGGAGAAAATTCCAATGAGGAACAAGACATTAATGAAGCTAGAAGCAGTATTCATTCTTCTCTGAATATTGTAGGTCGCAAAATGGATGTGAATGAGAAGGTATATATATATACGTATTGCATGAAAACCTACCCACATAGGAATAGTTTTGCTTAAGCAAGAATATCTTTGGTGGGAAGTAAAGGAATATTATTAATTAGGCTGTTAGCTGTTTTGTTTATTAGTTAATGCCTTTTTTGTTCATATCGGGTTATTAGGGACCATTGAATGCAATAAAGCATGCGATTTGATTGTTGATTTTTGGTCAATTCTTGTGCAACATCAATCATTCTGCAAATGCCCCTAATATAGTCATTCAAGAAATGGACGATATATATTCCTAGCTTGAAGCACACAACATTCCAGGGGCTTTTTCACTTTTGGTACTGCCTTAGGCTTTTTAATCACATCTCTAATCTTTGTGACGGCAAGGTTGGAAAGTAATGGACTGAAAATAGCTGTCTTTTTCTCCTTTCGGTTCTGATTTTACGGATATCTTCATCTTCTTAAGCAAGTTTTTCGTTACTATTTTATCTAAGGACGGATCCAATTTTTAAATTTCAATACACACATATATAACTTTTTGGTCTTAATAGACTAATAGTCTTTTTTTTTTTATTTCACCTCTTCAATATTTAAATTTTTTTTTAATATAATTTGATATAAATTATTATCTTCTCAATTTAAAGTTTTGATTTGGTCTATGATTTTACCAATTCCTTTGGAAGTCTCCTATATATAGTTATTCTTTTCCTTTACTTGGGGGTTTGAAATATAACAACTCCTGCAAATCTTTTCTAGTAATGAATATTGACAACGCTGGCATGCAAAAAGAGCAGAGGCCAAAAGAACTCTTTATTAAATACCACTTCGACCCGTCTGTCCGGAATGAATAGAAAATGGAGATCTCATTCCGAAGGGAGGCAGCACAGAGAACACGGCCAACATCAAAATTCGTACGTGTAAGAGATGGAATGAATTTGACCAGTAAAAGGACGAAATGACAACTTAAATTAAGAAAAGGGTGGAAGAAAGCCGGTTTGGTTACTCTGTTGCAGGTCCTTTTTCAGGGCGTGCTGCACTCTGTCGGATCATATTCGAAATATAATTTGATAATTAATAAAATTTATTAAATTTTTTTAAAAAAAAATATATCAAAAGTTAAGAATATAATTCAACGGATCAGATTTGATCTGACATATCTTGCAAAAAGGTAATCTGATCCGACATATCTTGCAAAAAGGACGCGCAGAACCTGAATTAAATCGGAAGAAAGCGTGCCTCTGATGTACTGAAAATCCTCTGCTTCAATTATTTGTGAACAAATTGCAGACCAACACTTCAAGTCAACTAGTGAAAACTCATTTCCTTCCTCCATTCATAATTAAATATTCATCTTCTATTTTTAAAATATTCAAAAATAAATGTTAGATTTTGTAAAATAATTATATATTTTATTTAAATTATTATTATTAATTTTTAAATTTTATTAAAAATAAACTTCACTAATACACAATTCTACTACTAACTCCTTTAATTTAAAATTTTTAAATTCTTTTAATATATAAATCATATTATTAATCTCTTTAATTAATAAAGATATTATGAAGTTAGTAAAAATAAAGTTGATAAAATTTATAAGTTAAAATTTCTTCTTAAATTTTATACCAATAAAAATGAAACTTTCAATTTTAAAGAAAAAGAGAATACGATGCAAACAAATCCGCTAAAACGGACATCACGAAGGTGAAACAATTAACTTAAAATTGCAGGCTTATTTGCATAAGAAGTGAAACTAAGCTACTTACTTCATTCATTTTAAAATATAAGGTCTTTTGCGTATTTTTTTCTTTCTCAAAGTATTTGGTCTTTCTATAAATTTTAAAAATTGTCTTTATAAAGTTCCCTTCTTCTAGAAATATAAATTCTAATATTAATAAAAAATAATTTAAATTAGTTAAGAGTAAAATATGAAATATATTTTTTTATTTTTTTTCTTAAAATGTGTAAAAAGTAATAAAATACCTTCGATTTTGAAATATATGGAGTATAAAATAGTCATAGTCGTACATGAATCGAAATGAGATGATTGTTCTTGTATAATAATTAGTATGAAATTATATGAATTAAAGTGTTAGTTCTGTAAATTGCTTGGGATGCAGATGAGTTTGTGTCTCTCTAGATTTGGAGATACACAAACTCGGTTTGCCGGGTTCTGGGATGACTAAGGAGGAAGAAGAAGTCCCTACAGGCAGCCCCAGCCCACCGCCGGGTGTGGGGCATTGCGCATTGGATTGTCAGGTCGCACATTGACAGGACAAGTTGTTCCGGCAAATATGGTTGCTTCTTCAAATGGGGTGTTGTTAGGATGAGAGAGTAAAGAAAGAAACCACATCATAGGGGACAACATCTTGAACACCTTCCTCCTCCTTTGAATTGTTCAGGAGCTCTATTGAACCACATTCAAAATTCTTCGGTGCGTTCTTGGTCAACTTCAAAATTAGCTGGGTTTATATGGTCTGATAAGTTTTTATTTAAGATTATTTATTTTTAAATTAGTTGCTATTTATCCTGAATCTTTTGTGAGCAACGAGTGACTCTTCGTTTTGTTTCTCCTTTCGAGATGCAGAGTAGTCTCCTTCAAAGCCAAAACCGTGAACTAGTTTTCCAGCTACCCCGTGTTGAGGTGCAAGGATTTGTGCTCGTTTAATTTAAGACTTTATTTGAATTGATTTTGAATTTAATTTTTTTAAAAATTTTATAGAAGTATATTTTTTATTAAAAAAATAAGATCAAAAAATAAAATCTAAAAATAAAATAAAAAATATAATATTGAAAAGAAAAAATATCATTCTTCATTATGTCTTTATAGCACTCTTCTGCTAACTAAGTTCTACTTTTGCTCTAAAATCTAGTCAAATATTTTGAATTTCTTTAAAAAAATATATATTTTAAAAAAGTCATTTAAATATAATAAATATCTTAACACTTAAGCGTATTATAATAATAGATATTTTCAGTATATATAAATATAAAAATTTATACACATTCAAAAAAGACACGTCTTAAAACTTAAAATAATTCATAAAAAATTTAAATTCCTAATAAAATGACCTTTCTTTTCATTTTTCTTTCAAAAGATATGTGTATTTTTCTTGATTCAAAACACTCTTACCTCCTAAGGTCAATTTTCCATTTTCATTTTTTTCCCCCCTTTTAGGGGAAGTGAAGTTTCCAATTCAAGACCAACAAAACAACCAACCCAGGATTCCCTGCACAGTGACAGATTTTGGGAAACGAACCCAAAAAACCAAAAAATCTAGAAAGCTGCCTATTAACACGTGACGGTTGCTAACTTAATTGAGATTATTAACTTAATCAAATCATTTACTGATGAATTAATTAGGTGTAGTGTTTATTGATTTTCAGAAGGGTCTGCACAAACAAGAGCACCTGTACTCCCATCGCAATTTCTCCCTAAATTAATAGATTAATATTCATAAATTAAAGGAAAAAAATAAAAAACACACCCGATCAAGGATGGCCCGTATTTGATATTAGTAGTACGGCAGTAGTGCCCAAGTGAGTCCACGCCGCTCAATCACAAATTGTTCTGTGGCACTCTGCACTGCCTTCATTGGCTTCTGATTTCTTCATCAAGAATTAGATCTATTTATTAAACGAATGCTACAGTGGAAGAGAGCCGTCGAAGGCGCTGTCTTCTTTCTCAACGAACTCGAACAAACTTCATTCTCAAATTCAACGCCACCCCCTTTTGACCTTCGGTAAAATTTTTCGCACAGTTTACCTCTGGTTTCCCATTTCTTGGCTTCAGGTTTCTCTCCAACTACCTCTGTGGTTTCTGGTTCTTGTTTGCTCTCCTGGATATTGTTAAGGTATGTTTATTTGCTTTTGTAATTATTATCTTGGTTTCCTTGTAGCAGTAGTGTATTATTGGTGTTCTGCATTGAATCCTTGCTTTTGCAGAGTGAAGGTAATGGTTGTTCTGTTTTATTGTGGAGTAAGATAGGGTTATTATTAGTAGAATGGAGGAGTTTTTGACTTTATTAATCTAACTTAGAGGTGGGTTTTGGTTGTACTATGTTGACGTTTCGATCTGGGCTGAAGCTAGATTTGGATTTTGCCGAACTTTGTAATTAATGGTAAATAGGTTCTAGGGTTTTGATGTTTTTGCAGTAGGGATAGTCATAAATTTACTGCTTTGGACTGTCGTTTTCTTAATTTCTAAGTTTTCTTTTTCTTTTTCTTTTTTCGGGGCGGGGGTTGGGGGATCGGTGGTCTCTTTGATTTGGGGAAAGATTATGATTTCGGCCAAATGTGTGTGGAGGCAACTGGGTTTAAAATAAGACTACTAAGTAAATTCTGATTTTCCATGTCTCCATCTTATTACTGGTTAGAGTCTTCTCAGACCCATATGTCTAGTTCATTTGTGGAATTGGTTTTGCTTGTTCTTATGAAACACCGCTCTGGTTGATTTGATTATTAGTAATGACAATCTCATTATCTGGTTTTTGAACCAGTTGAAGTAGTTTTCTTATTTTCTTTGATTAAGCAGTTATTTGATGATGCTACAGAAATTCTGGAAGAGCAGAATCTGATTATTCTATCCATTGGGTTCTTAAAAGCAAATTCGGTAATAAGTATGCTTACATTTTTGTTTGAAAATTTTGTTAGATTATTTACTGCTGCAGCATTATACTAAAATCTTTTTTTTTTTTTTTTTTGGCAATGATTAATTGAAGGACTCTGTTCTTCTGTTTCTTTCGTTAGCTCTCTTCACCTTTTCTGGGCCAAGTATGTGTTTCTTACTGTGTATTGTCATTCTAATGCTATTACTTAATAGGAGGCTAGGGATGGATTTTATGCACCATTGTTGCTATTAGCACATTGTCTTGTTTTGATTGTTGATTGACTCTACCAGGTGTAGCTTCGAGCTAATCAATACAATCAGAATACAATATTAGTTTCCACTATTCTTTCACGTATAATCAGCGAAGCATTTGCACATTCTTTTCTTTTTCTCACATCCTGATTCCTAACTGGGTACATGTTTCCCCCGCCTTCCCCCCCCCCCCCCCCCTCTTTTCTTTTTCCCGAGGCAGACACATTCACACCGTCTCTGAAGGCCATGCACATCATGAATACCAAAGCTCCCCCATCTGTAGATGGCGTGTAAATGTTAATACTCATTTTAACGTCCCTGTATACCTTCTCTTCTGCTTTCTCTATTCCTGTTTGTTCTAAATTCTTTTCTTTAGTGATCTTACAAACTGAGGGCCTTTTAAAGTACAAGTCATTTATCCATATACACAGCGAAATTGCTCGGCTCCTTTATTTGAACCCCATACCCTGATTGTTGCTTTTAGATCATTAATTTGATTGCTTAATGGACGGACTGCTCTCATTAATTTTATTTTACTTTATGGTGTCTTTTAGCAGAGATCAAACGTGATCCAGAGGAGAACTGAGTACAACTGCAAATTCTTGTGAGTCTAGTCATGTTCAGACAGTCACCTGGGAGAAACCAGAGATCCAAAGGAATTAGACTCAAACAAGTTCTGCAAATTTGCTTCTTGATTGCTATTTGCTTTTGGCTAATATATCAAGTCAAGCATTCACATGACAAAAAGAAAGAATACGATGAAAGTGATGCAGAAGTTTCTGTAAGGACACAAATTAGCAATGAAGTACCAAAACTTGGAAGAAAAGATCTTCATCCCAAGGTGGAGGAAACAGCTACAACTACTAGAAAGCAAGATGAAGAAGCAGAAGAAGAAGAAGAAAGTGTAGCACAGGAAGAAGAGAACCAGCATGAAGAAGAAGAACAACAACAAGACCAGAAGTTCGAGGATAAAGAAGATGAGGGGAAAGGAGTTGGAGATGATGAGTTGGATGAGCATGAACAAGAGAACTCTGATGCAGAGGTTGATCGAGAAGAGGAAGTGACAGAGGAAGAGAAAGACAAGGAAGAAAGTGATGAGAAAGAAAATGAAGAAGATGACTCTGGAGATAAGGATGGCCCCTTGGAGAATGAAAGTTCTTTGGAGGAACACGATGATGATGGTGGTGGAACTGCTAAGAGTACACACGAGGCAAGAGAAGAACAGTACAAGGCAGATGATGCTTCTAGTGCAGTAACTCATGAAACCACCCAAATTATTGCTGATGAAAATGGAAATGAAGACTCAGAAAACTCAAATGAGCATCCTGGAATGAACAAGTCAGCAAATGAAAGTCAAGACAATAAGTACAGTGTTGGTGAGAATACAACTGGTCCAAAAACTGAAGAGCAAAAGATGATTGAGAATAGCCATCCTGTAAATACAACAGCCAATTATGAAGTTCATGATGTTGCATCCAAGTCTGAGGAGAGTTTGTCCTCGAATTCTACTTTGGTAGAGCAGTCCAATGATCATCCACCACTAGTCAAGGACACAAAAGAAGTGATTGTGAAGGCTGATGATTCATCGATACAGAATGGGACAGAGATACCGAGTAATTTTAGTCTTTTGGTGAATGTTTCTGTAGAGGGTACAATTTCTGGAGATGGTTCTAATTTGCAAACCGTTTCTCTAGATCAGGATGACAAGTCTAGTTTGGACCCTAGCAATCCTGAAGGTGATTCTAAGCTGGCAACTTCTGTGAAAACTGGGGACGCAGACTCCAGCTCTGAGGAAACCTTAAAGCTTGCTAACAGTTCAGTGCCCACTGTGTCAGATAAGTCCTTGGACTCATCTGCTGTAACAGAAGATAGCTCCAGAACCTCAACTACAGAAAGCAATAATACGACTGATTCTGAGAAATTAGACAATGATGATGGAACATACAGCAAGGAAAATGATGCTCTGAAAACTGAGGATCAAATTGAAGTTCAAAATGATCCCATCGATTCTTCTGATTCTTCTGTTGCGGTCCGAACGGATCTAGAAACATTGCCAGAGATACAAACTGAAGCAAATAACGATGCAGATGCTGCAGCAGAGTGAAAATCTGGAGCATCCAAGTCCTTTTCTTTTTCTTCTTTTCCTTTTGGGTCATTTCTCCTTTTTCTTTGAAGCTGAATAGTCAGGTTCTTTTAGGAGAGTTCTTGATTGTGTAAAAATTGTGAAAATTGAAATATCGGTTACCGCCTAGAGCACATGTTCCTAAAAGTGTTGTTTCACTTGCCGGCAAAATGTAGCTAGTGTTTTACAATGGTTCTGTATAATATATTTCACTTCATTCGTCTTCTAGGTCAGTAATTGCCGCTCTAGATAGGTCTCCAGTTATTTTTATGAATTCTAACTTGCTGAACAAAGCAATGTCGTAAGTTTCTTCCTCTGTATTAAGAATGCATCTTATAGCAAGGAGCCATTGCGATTTTGGTCCCCCAACTTACATGCTGTCCTTTTTACCATTTGTTTAATTTTCAAGTAAACCGCTTCTTTTGGTAAGAAAAGTTGCATCAGGACAACTGCCTGTAATTTCAGGAGTATAAATTTGCAATGCTAAAAAGTAGAAATTTTGACGTGAAATTCTTCAATCAAAACTGCAAGCTCACCTCAATTCCTTGTCTGTTAATAGTTCAGGCCCTGCTAACTGGGGCACTTTACTCTTGCGGGATTGCTTTACTGAGTTTGTTTGATTGGCATCAAGCTCAAGTAATGAAAAGAGCAATTGGAGGCATGAGGAACCTAAATAAATCTCTTTTCTTTTCTGGAAATAGAGAAGAAGGAATTAGAAATTGAATGTCTAAATACGAAGAACCCCATGACTTGAGGAACTAAAATGAGCTTTTGAGTGGACGTACAACTATAAGGCCGAGCAGTAAATATACAGCAAGGCCACGGGATTCGTTTCCGTTGCCTCCAGTGGGGTTTGCGGAGGGGAAACTTCAAACTTGGCGGTCCACCCTACGCTTTCCAGCTTAGCAAAGCCAAAGTGCATTTCCATTCCGTAGAATAATGCTTTGACCGACAAACCCACCGCGCAATTGTGCAATTAGTTCCAGGAGATCTCGCAGCCTGATAACAACCACTGTTACTAAGGCTTAGTTTGGTTCACAAAAGGAGAGAGGGAGGGGAAGAGGGAGGGGGAGGGAAACATATACTTGGAAGTATTTCTTTTTACCTTTTTTTTTTGTTTGTATAAGAGAAAGAAGGATGGGACGGGAGGAAGAGAGAAAAGAAAATTATAGTATAATTATATTTTTTATCTCTTATTCTCTTTCATATTTAATGTTTTAAATTAAAAATAAGGTCCAATGTGTTATTAATAAGATAAAATGTTAATGTATAGAGAAAATGGTATCCCTTCTCATTTACTTTTCCTTCATTTCTCACCCTAATTAAATGACGTAAATGAAACATTTACACCCACATCCACCTCATCGTCCTATTTACTTTGACATTACAACTCAGCCAAACTAAACCTAAATAAAGAATAGAAAGAATCTAATTCTTAAACCCAAACACGTTCGGTAATATTACTAGTCCTTCCTCCCAAGTTCCAACAACAGCACTTCAGATTTTTACATAATCCAAAATCTTTAATACATCTTTGTTAGCTTTATTACTAGAACATTGACGGGCTCTATTCTGACCTTTACCTGGTCAAATGGTTTCGAGGACAAAGGTGCCATGTGAGCTGCACCGTGCCAGACAAGAAGCCAGAGCAGCAAACTTATCAACAATTGTCTCATAGTACGTGCGTCAAACGTTATTCTAATACCAATTCAGTAGTTGTCTCGCCAGATCCGAAACTACCTGGTGTCTAATGTGCGGAACCTTGATTCCAATACTTTGTTTACATATCAAGCAAACTACACTGGATGCCAATTAGACAATTCCTTTGATCTCAACAAGCCAAAAGAAATACTACTACTCAATTCCGAAGCTCTAAAGAATTGTACAAATGAATAGGACTACTTTGAAAAGCCAACTAAAAAAATCAAGAAACAAACAGCTCTCAATCACTGTACACTCATACCAAAATAATCGGCAAAAACTGTTAGTTGGTCTGTCGGTCAATTGGCAGTCCAATTACCGCAAGGTGAAGGTTATTCCTGATCTGGCTGCCTTAGTTCCTTCCGAAGCTTTTGAGAGAATGATCGGCAAGCATCCACGCTCAGGTCCAATGCAGCAGCCAACGCCACAAATGCCGCTGCGTCCTCGGTGCAAGTCACGTGCTGTACCCCGACTTCTACCTCTGGCTTGCTGCATTTCCCATCGCCGTCCACGGTGGATGACATCACGAAACCACGGTACAGTAGGTGTGCCCAAGATCCTGATCCGGAGGTGGAACTGGGTTCCGAACCAGACCCAGAACTGAAATCAAAGCTGCTGTTGGGACTTGTCATTGGGGTGGCTCCTGCAGCGACGTCTATGCTGAATTTCCCACCTCTTTTTGAGCTAATTGTAGTGTTGGCAAGGGTTATTGTGTCTATGCTGCCATCGGGGATAACATCAAAGCGGTAGCCAAGATGATCGCCGCCAGTGCAATCTCTCCATGCCTCAAGTCTGCCCCAGGGCTTCCAGGTCCCTTGGCCAGGACGGAGAATGAGCCAGCCTCCTGGGTTGGATTTGCTGACCTTGTTGGTGCCTGGTGAAGCAACAAATGGAGTCACCATTGATGCTGCAGCCACCGGGGAACCAGAGAGATCGTGGACAGTAATTGACCATCCCTTGCGCTCTTTGCTGGGTTGCTCTTTGTTGTCTATGAATGAAGTACCAAAGCATCCTGTTGAAATGTTTGGTTCCGAGAGCGACGATCTGTTCAAGTGCAATATAAACTAAACCTTTAGATTCCACGGTGAAAAAAAATCACAAGGGTTTGAATAACAGTCAAAACAAACCCAACTGGTGCTGATTAATGCCCAATATCACTTTCGAGCAAATAATCAAGCTGGAGTATTTTGACTTTCTTTTCCAACAACAATCCAATAGGAAAAGTAATTACATTGACAACTGATAATGCAGCAGCAAGTAGATTAGACTTGCTTAATCAGGAAAGAAACTTCTAGTTCTTCTTTATCTAAACTATAAGAATCAAACCTGAGTCCCTAAATTTTTGTTTAATCAAGCTTTGTTCTTGAAAAAAAATCCAAGAGTTTTATTTTTGGTTTCTCAAGGGAATACTAATATTATCTATCTTTTGTATGCTGTAACTAAGCATGCTACTAATTTCGAATTAGACCTTCAAACTCAATTACATACTGCAACAGTACTTCAAAGAAAAAGTCAGCAATTTAGCAAACATCTAGACTGCTGACGGTGTTAAAGATCAAACTCAAAAGATTCTAACTTCAAAAAGATATTTGATGAAGTAATAAATAACAACTATAATGATTGATCTTTTAAATCGATGGCTAAATTAACTAACCTGGATCTCAAGTTTCGTTCGCCAGAATTCCTGAACCCGAAGTTGCAAGTAAAAACGGGTTGTTTGACGTTGCCATTGACCTGAAAAACTTGAGGACTACACTCAGGCTCGCCGCCGAATTGAAACACAAATCTGGGATCAGGTTCAGCTCTCACGTTGACATGCAACTGTGACCCAATAATCCCACTTCCACCGACAGCAACCCAGCCGTTCTGAATCACACAAGCTTTATTGCCCGCAACACTACTCTCCACCGCCTTCAAATCCAAGTGCACCAGTACAGTCCCCAATAGCCTCCCGGTCTTCCACCCACAAGTAGAACCAGTCCCTCTCTTCACCGCGCACACCTCAATATTCAAACTCAAAGCTCTTCCCTTAGAGGAACACTTGTCCACCAGCCTGTCAAAATCCAATTTCTTGAAACTAAAACAAGCGTGAACCCTGCTCTCGATCGCATCACTCTCTCGCAAAATCACCGGCACAGCTGAATCCTGCGTCGGAAAACCCTTCAACTTGATCTTAGACTGACAAAAGTTACCACTCCCAGAAGATTCCGGCACCCTCAAGGCCAAGTTTCCAATAACAATCCGCACAAAAGGACACGGATCCATCGTTCCAGTCCTCACTGGTCGCAGATTACCAGGTTTCTTGAAGAGCAATAAAATTCTCACCGAGGCAGAAGTTCATATATAAGAGAGAGAGCGATAGAGAGAGAGGAGCAAATGCCAAAAAAAACAGGCTGGAGAATGAATAGGGGGGCAGAGGGGGGGAGAGGGTAGGCTAAGTGCATGCGCAGGCGTGCGGGATGAGCTGTGTGCACGTAGGAAACCCCGATATACCAGTGCCAGGCCAGCACTGGGTATCTTAAACTATTAGCGGAATTGTCCTTTTGCGGTATTTTCTCTGAAGAAATATTGGAATTGTATTGGGAAGCGGGGATGTTCTGATTGGATGCGATGAGTAAAGTGGGGGCGGAGGGTGGGGATAGCTGAGTTGGATCCTGGGTCGGATACAGCTGTTGGAGTTCCGGTGGTGACAGGAAGACTGGGGTTGGACGCTAATCTTCACCAAGCTGTTTTTGGGCCCACAAGACACATCCCAACCCCGGTTTCATCGTTGATTTTGGAACAATATTTAGCATATGTGCTCTTTTCTTTATAACCTGTCAATTTCCCAAATTTTGCCCTAAATGGAAAATTGTTGATAGATTGCAAATTCCGGAGATTGCTACCTCATCAAATAATTTATTCTTAAGAATGGAAGTTAATTTTTTTAAAAATTTAATTTCTTAATAAAATATTAATATTAATAATGCATAAGACTTTTTCTTTTTCTTGCTATCTATCAAGCAGTATGAATATATTTTTCTATCCGTAATGGTATATAGCACAATTCCAAATAAATTTTGTTAAAAATTTTGTCCTTATTTAAGTGAATATGTGCATATGGTAGTTCAAAAATCAGATAAAATGAAGCCATTAAAAAAGAAAAGAATATTCGAGTTGTTTCTGTCTTTTTTTTTTTTTGGTTATTGTAGGTGAACTACTCTTCCTCTCAAAGAAGGAAGGAAAAAAAAAGGTGAACTAATCTCTGTTATTGTACAATTTATTTTAAACTAATCAAGCTTTGTGTCATCCTTAAAATAAATAAATAAAGAAAACAAGTACTTCTTTTATTTTAAAATATAAAACTTTTTAGTAATTTTTTCTTTAAAATATTTAATTTTTTATAAAATTTCAAAGATTAATTAAAAAATATTTTTATAATACTATAATTTTTTATTTTATGTTATATTAATAAAAATTAAAAAAAACTTTTTATTTTTAAAATTTTTTAATCTATGCAAGAAGGGTTATATTTGGAAAGGAGAGAGTATTTATGTGATGGATGAACTGGATACAACGGTGGACCTTCCCACATCCCACTTGACTTTGCTTTGGATATTATCTTTGTAATGGACCGCCAATGAAGGCCTTGCGCAACCTTTGCGACCCAATCATAACTCACAAATTGGCCCACGTGTTTCTTTTCTATTTCTTTCCGTGACAATTTTGGCCCTTATTCTTGTTCTCTTGCTTCTGCCTTCTGGCAACCACTTCGGTGAATACCGTTATCTAAGTCATTCCAGCTATAAAATTTACACAAAACTGTCAAAAAACTCGCTCCTTGGATTTTTAAAGGATCGACAACTAAACGACAAAGTATCAATATCAGCAGATCCGATCTTCTGCCACAAGTCAATTTTTACCACAAATCTCAAGTATGTATCTCTTGATTGAATGAAATTTCAGAGGGGTAAAGGTTTTTTACCTGTTTCTTATAGGTCATTTTGGATTTGGTTTTGGAAATTACTGCAAAATGTTTAAACACGTATATTGTCGTAGCACCTTACTATAGGTTCCATTTGGATTTGGTTAAAAAATTACAACCAAGTATTTAGCTATACAAATACATTTATTAACTTAGTGTATAATGTTTATCAATTTAATTGGATGCGCCAGTGGTCTTGGCAAAATGGATTTGCCTTCGTAGTTGGAATTCAAGAAGTGCCAGAAATGAATTTTTTGGCACAATTTTGCAAATTGCAAGCATCAGATGTGGTCAATGAGAGGCACAAGTTGCCTTACAAGTAACCAAGTTATTCCATGGGCAAAAGCCAAATCTACCTAGTCTTCCGCCTGTTGTTTTCTCTATGGAAATCCGGTGAATGCATTGGGGAGTTAGTCCATGCAAAGAAAACGAGCCGTTTCTCTCTTTTTGCTGATCTCTCAGATATTTTTCAGCACAAACAACGAAAAAATGTCCGACAAGAAAGAAAGGAAAAGATGGAGAAAAACGGGAATACTACAACATATAGTGGACAACTGGCAGAAGATTTGGATTTTGACAGAATTGATCATTTCCATGGGGGCTGGTGTACTGAAAACCACGGCAAAATAGCTAGTATCTAATTATAACCACATATCTCCTCTTTTTAACATCACATCCTTTTTCTTCTCAAAATACTTATTTAATAAATCAAATTAAAATAACATATGACCATAATTAATTTGATCCATAAAGCCTTTAAAAGTACCAAATGAACTGAAACAAGAAAAGAAGAAAAGCCACCGCCAAACTTTCTTGTGCTAACATGATCACATGTTACTTCTAATAATAGATCAGAGAAAAGGCTATGACTTCTAGTCATATCAAGAGTACAACCTTTAGTCTTTCTATCTTCAATCCTAGCACCAGAAATATATTAAAATTAAACCTAGCCGTTTCCTAATTCAGAAACATCAAGTATGGATCAACAGGCTGATTTAAGAAAAGATCATCACAACTAACCAAGCTGGCCGGCCATGGTCGAATTGACGTCGATTAATGGTGAAGTTGATGATGAGGGATTATTTAACAGCATCAACTCGTCTGCTCTCATCACCACTTTCTTCCTCAAACTCGTCCAAGGAGGCCATGTAATGCTGAAGCTCCTCCAACTCTAAGTTGTCAATTGGATGATCCCACCAAATTAAAAAGACCCGCCATTTAACCCCTTTCGACTCTTCAATCATTTCTTTTCGTTCCTTCTCGGCCTCTAGCTGTTTAGAAACTAGCATAGTGTTGCTTGTATTCTAAGATATCAGTCCGCAGACAGTCTCGTGCTCGAACATGGAGGATCCGGAGGCATAGCGACTGATTACTGAACCTCCAGTAGGATGTTCGAAAAGGAATATATGCTTACCCAAAGAATAGACGATGATTGTAATTTCGGTACTCGTTAAGATGCAAAGTTCAGAAGCTTTCTTGAAGAGCCCGACGCAGCGCTTAGAAAAGGTTACTTGTCTGTTGCTCAAATTATCTTTTTCAATTTTCTTTTGACCTTGGGTTGTCTTCCCAATGTTGTTGTCATTATCGCTTGTGCTCTCCATATGATTGTCTATGCTTGAGGGAGCTATGGATTCAAGGAAATTGACGAAGGCAAAGAGAAAAACTTACCATCTCGACTAGGGTTTATTCGTTGAAGGAGAAACTTAGGACGGTGTAAGAACTAATTATATATGAAAAGAAATACTATGATAAAGAGGATCACTTTGTGTAAGAATCTCAGAAAATTCGGCCGTGAATAATTTTGCTCCTTAAAACTTCTCATCTATCCTCTGAGAATTAGGGTTTTTGTTTCCCTTTTGGAAACGATCCTGCAATCAAGTTCCGGTCCTGACTTCAAAAAGGATGGAGGTTGTTTCCTTTTTCACTGGGAAAATACTAGAAAATTCTTCTCGTAGGCAACATATTAACATTGAAAACAACTAAGTCATAACAATCGTTGTTATTAGAAAAACCTGATAGATTGTGATAATACTAGCCAATCTTTCTAACACAATCATCCCTTGGAAAAGAATTCAAAGATAGAATAAGGAAGTATTAAGATATGACTTCCAAAGTTCCTATGAAAAGCTCCTAGTATCCATTTTGCCCCTTTTTCCTTTTCTTTCTTTTCATGTCCTCAGAATTTAAACTTGAAAGTAGAGCCTCATAATGAAGGCTGAACAACAGAAGTATGAAATTTTTTCCCTGTTTTTTTATCGTGTGAAAAAGAAAAGTACTGATCTTTTATACTTCTTTATATATACATATGTAACAATCCAACAATAGGGATGTCTCTATTTGCCTCAACAATAATGTAAACCAATTTCTTTAAGAACAAATCAAGTAAAGGGAACTCCGGGGAGGAGATGCAAGAAGAGATTTTATTAATATTGATTACTCCATATGGGCTTTGACTGCTAACTGTCTCTTAAGTATGAAAAATTACTTAATGAGCAAATGTAAAGGAGTAATTGAGTCCATTTGTTTTCTGATATTTTTGTTACTTGTAACATAAATGAAACAATTATTATTGTTAACCGTTCAGCCAGGCTAGTGAGTTACTAGCATCATGTACATCAGCTTTAATTGGAAAAAAAAAGAAAAAAAGAAAAAAAAGGAAGATGATTTCAGTATCCACCATGATTATATATATCCATATATAACTATGGATATCAATCGTAATTAGCTGAAGCAACACCATCCCTATGCGGCTTGCTCTTGTAGTGATCAAATAAACCTGCACCAGTATTCAGTGCAAAAAATGAAGAATTGGTCGCCTGAGTCATAAGTTTGTTGACTTCTTGTGCTACAAACTTTTTCAATTCTTCCATAGAATCCCTCAGTTGTAGAAGCTCCTGAAACCCAAGGTCATCAATGGGAGCTTCCCACCAATAATGTTTTTGGCTTGCTTTCCTCATAATGTCAAATGATTCGCTTCTTTTCTTCTCAAATTCTAGCTCGTTGAGAAGTTGAGTAAGCTGCAAGTTCAACTCCTGGAGGCTAGCATTCCGGTGCGCCTCGATGAGACGGAGAGTACTGGAGACTTGCGGAGGATTTCCAGTTAAGAACCTGTCAATGATTGAGTCAACACTTGGATGGCCAAAAGGAAACACCTTTCCTGCTGGAGAAAAAACAATGATGGCTATTTCAACGCCACAAATCGTACAAAGTTCACTGGCCTTTTTCATCAGGCCAGCACGGCGTTTGGAGAAGGTGACTTGGAGGTGATTCTTGACCTGTATTTTTGCAATTTTGATCTTTTGGCGACCCATGCTAGGTTTCTTTGCTGCCATGGTTAGAGGATTACTGTGGGTTATACTACTTATTCTGGCAAGGAGATATTGCAGAAGTTTTTGCTGAAGTAACACTACAGGCGGTCTGAAACTTGAAGTATGGAAACAAACGATTTAAAGGGCTTGGAATTCACTCTCAAATCTTGTTAAAATAATTGGCTTTTGTGTTTTTATTGTCCCCCTGATTTGGGAGTTAAAAGAATCTTGTTCTCTTAATGCATGGATATCAAAAGTAAATATTTTCTTAGTTGGCATTATACTGTGAAGTTGAATTATTGCATGCCAAAGTCAACAGTCTTTACTATAGATTTCTCATCCTATAATCTACCAGCAGCAGCATAAAATTCTTTGTTTCATTGACAAGAAATTAAATGTGTTTCTTTGATACATTAAAGATTGACAACTCACTTATATTTGGTACGTTACTTCTTCTATATCAATAGCAATTAACATTTCACTGGGAAGAAAAACTGACGAAAGCTATAACATTCATTCATTTGAAACTTAGTCATGATAATTTACTTTATTTCAGAGGTTAAAGTATATGAGTATTAATTTTTTGGTCATCTCTTACATTTGCATGCATTTACGTTTTTGGATTTAGGATTCTCAGAGCTACTTTATCCAGAAAATTAAGTAGAAAGAAAGTGAGAATTAAGATTATGAAAAAAAAAAACCGATGAAAATATTTTTAGCAAAAATATATATACAAATAATTAGTTAAGATATATTCTAATGATTGGTTGAAAATCCTTTTATTGGTTTAAGATTGCACACCAGAAGAGCAAATTGTGGAACGTTACATGTACTCAGCTAACCTTAATTTCGATCAATATGCTACTTTATATCATTACGGAAGTAAGAATAGCTTAATTACTAATTAATTTAGACTGAGCTGGTGACTTGATGAATTGTGTATATAATCTGATTCTCATTGAGGCTCATCAAAGTTATGCAATATAATCTGCATTAGCCTACTTAATTAGCTTCTAATTTTCTCAGCATGGGTAGATAGAGAGAGAGAGAGAGAGAGAGATTTGACATTTGCATTACATAAATATGAAACTTATTCTTGTCATGTGTTTTCACTTTAATTTTATGGCCGAGCGGAACTGAAAGTATATATTAAAAGAAAAATAATGGATTTGGTTGACTAGCTAGTGCTCGTTTTGAAATTAAATATTTATTTTTCATTCAAAAATTATAACGTTAAAATTTTGTAGTGTAACGTGCAGAAGACTCAAAGAACCATTTCCACAATCTGCGAGTTTCTGATTGTCTGAACCTATCTGCCTGTGACAAAAGAATTGTTGCAATTCCTTTGGTACTGTTGTTGTAGTTTTCAATTCACAATAATTTTTTTTTTGTATTTTTTTACATACTCAACATTTTGACCTAAAACTGAAAGTTATTTGGCAGACTTGATAACAGCACCACTACGTCTCCAAAAATATCAGCATCATCAGAGAAAATTACTGAGATGAATAAATCAACAAGTAAATTTAGATGCCTAAACCTATCGTGTATGTAAGTATATTTTATATACGCAAAAAACAATTTTGTTTTCTGAACATTCATATGATCATTAATTAAATCATAAAATCAAATAATTAGTACTTTGAGTTTTATTTCAGAACTTCTCTAACGATTTGTTATAGCTATTTTTCATGCTTAACTAAAAGTATAAAAAGAAAAAAAGATTTAGAAAAAGCCACGACCATATCCAAGGGTATAACCATGAGGAGTCATGGAAAGTCCAAGGCCAGGAATTTTGGAATCAATACTGGGGCCAACGGGTCCTCCTCTCGAACTGGACGCCCCCAGAAAAGAACCAGGGTGTGATGCCTCCAGAATAATCTTCTCTGCATGCTTGGCAGTATTCTTCTTGAGCTCCTCCATGGCTTCCTTCAGCTGCTCAAGCTCTTGTAAACCAAGATGAGTCACGGGAGCCTCCCACCAGCACCTACCTTGGCTAGCTTTTCTGATCTTGGTGAGGTCTTCGCCGCGCTTTTTCTGCACGTCTAGCTGCTCGTGCATCTCTTCAAGTTGCATGTTGAGTTCTCGGACACTGGCGTTCCTATGAGCCTCCACAATCTGAGAAGTGCTCGAACGCGGCGGCGGAGAATTACGGTTTTGGAAGCGATCAATGATGGGGACAACATCAGGATGGCCAAAAGAAAATACCTTTTTGCCTGGGGAGAAGACGATGATGGCGATTTCGGCACCACAGAGAGTGGTGAGTTCGTACGCCTTCTTGAAAAGGCCGGAACGACGCTTTGAGAAAGTAACGAGTAAGTTGCTTTCCTTCGACATTCTTGTCATCTCGATCTTTTGGCGACCCTTGCTCTTTTTTGCCATGGTTTTGAACCCAAAAATGGTGAAATTTTTCTTTGCAAAATGAACTGTTTATTTTCCAATGACGGGGGTTTGATGGAGATTTAAAGAGACTTTGGTTGTGATGTGGATATTTTCTTCCCATTTAAATCAACACGATCGTTTATTCTTAGCCTCGAATATACTCTTTTATCGCATATTAAGATTATGATAGGAAATGCGTTAACAAATTCTAAATTGGTAAAATTCATAATGACACTCCTTATTTCACCTCATTTTCCATGTGTAATGTGAAATACTTTAGAGGCAAATTTTCGTCTCTCATTGTTTCTTGATACTACTTCATTTCCAATAATTTTTTTCCCATACTAAGAAATTGAACACGTTTGAAAGAATAAGTAAAAACTCATGAGATGTTCTCCCACATGCTTCATGCTTTGTGCCTAGAGATTTTCTTTAGTGATAGTTTGTGCTTTTGAAACTCCTTAGAGCAAACAAAGATCTTGCACCTCTCCTAAGCCTTGACAAATAATCCAAATGTGGTTTCAAAATATCAACAAAAATAGATTATCTTAATCAAGGTACTTTTCTCGAAATTTAGAAAGACATTTACATATACATGCAATTATTCTATGTCTATAAAAAATATTATTTTTAAAAAAATATTATTGACGTCAATGTACATATATTTTATACTTAAACAAATGATTCTAACATATAAACTTATATATAGACATGACAAAAATTAGTCGTTTGCATCCAAATGACGTCGTCATTGACTAGTGCAACCTCAATTTTGCAGGTTAATATCATGGAGAGCTCAAAAACTAGAGATTAGTGCAGATGAAGCTGGGTTGAACGAGGATCCATCACATCTACGGTTCAAGTAAACCCCAATTTATTTATTTTTTGTCCAATTTCCATCCAAGTAAACCTCAACATAGGAATATTGAAACGCAAGAAAATCCTTTACGTGCATTGTTTCGAATGTCTCTTAGTTCAGTTCATTACAACAGTGCTTCAAATTATAGCAAGAGATTTTTCCCAATAGTTTGAGGAGAAAATAGTGAATATTGTACTACTTTGAAATACATGATATTACACAGAATAAGGTAAATGGTTCTTATTGTACCAAATATTCCAGTGTGCGAAAATATAGCATTTCTTTTTATTCCATCTTGATATTTTGTATTAGGACAAGTAATTTTCCAAATGTTTCCCCTCCCCACCCCCCCCCCCCCCCAAAAAAAAATTCTTACAACTTAAAAATATTTCTATTACTTATAGAATCTGAATAATTTTTGAATTTTTTAATTTTCTTTTGGAGCGCTAGGCCGAGGTTTTTTATTTTTTCTATTTATAGATTTACTTCTACTTCTTTCTCAGAATTTTAGTACCAATATGACAACAGTTTTATCAAACACGGTCATGCAAGTCCTAATGATAGTAATTTTAATTTTAATAAATCAGAATTAAATTATACATGATTATATATGTGTTTGACAACTTTCTTTATTTAAACATAATTTAGAATTATAAGCTGTCAGATTTAGCCTTGTTATCTAATTCTTTACAGAGATTGATCTTACGTACATACTTTTTCATCAACTACGTACATGTAACTATATTTCAGACATATTATTTATAAAGAATTCGTTATACATAATTTGCAACTCAAACACTATCCAATCAAGCACTGTGCGAAAACATAATAATATTACAGATGAATTAATTATGGTGAAAGACTTTATCTAATTAAACTATATGTGGTAATTGCTGAACTCTAGTATTTAAGCAGTATATTAGAATGAATTAAACTGAGTTTCTAATTAAAACATAGGAAATTAGTCACTAGATCAAATACATAATATATATTTGCAGTACTGTGGATAAATTACAAAAGAAACACTGCGTCATTTTTCATTTTTTTATGAATGAATAAAAAAAAACATCAATGCAGGAATTCGTTTACATGGAACGAAAGCCTATAGAGATTCATTCGTGTCAAAAACTATACGTATATGCACAGGGGGTAAGATTAAAAGTTACCCTAAACAGGTAACAAAAACAAAAATGAGAGGAGGAACCAAAGGAAGGGCGGTGGGAGACTTTCTGAAAGTTTGATCAGAATATATTCAAAAGTGGAACCATAATAATTGAAAAGATGGTGAAATTAATTAGATAATTTTTTTTTATAATTGAATCACGGTCCACATCCTATGTGACCACGACAATTCAATTTTTCTCAAGATATAAAATGTGGACCAAATATTAGATTTACATTTGGTAATAAAAATGAGCACGTTTAGTAGCTTATTGTACTAATCATTTATTTTACAGGTCAGACGGACTCTTTAATTAGGATTCAACACGCGATAAAATTCTTAGAATTCAACACGCATTCTCTAAGGATAAAATTATTTGGTGACACTATCATTCATAAATCATCTTTCTCAATGAAAATTCAAGACATGATTAAGAGTAAAATTGCTTGATGCTCTACGTCATTATCATGATAAAAATCTTACTGATGTTTTTCAATTCCTAAATATGTTTCCAACAAATAATACGATTATGTCGAAGAGAAAACAAATGACTAAGGTTTTACTCGAATCAAAGGTAAAAAAAAAGAATTACGGTCCCTCATCATTTGAAATAAATAATCTCTTGCTTTTTAGTTTTACATTGGTTTTTTGAGGTTTTAGAGCTTTCCTGTTTCTTTAAGTATTTTAACAAATTAATCACTATGTTGGTTCCACATAGTTTTTTGAATTTTTATTAAGACTATAAAATTAATTTGATTCTCTTTATTACTATAAATGTCCAATTTCTAATCTGATAATCATTTCCTAATCACACACACACACACACAAACTCAAAATGAATACAAACACTGATTTTGGGTTTTATCATCAAGCCAAAATATGGCTTGAATTTTTTTTTAATTAACTGAAAAGACACAAACATTATATACAATAAGACAAGAACACGACGAAACAGGAAATGGGAAATGAGAGGGGAAGGGGAGGGAAGAGGGTGTACATTGGAGAATTTTTATAAACGAAAGACAGACAAAAAAATAAGAAAAAATGGAAAAAGGAAAAGGGAGAGGGACAAATTGCAGAATTGTGTTGAACCTAAATACGGGCACAAACTTTTTTTTTTTATTTTTATGGATGACACAAACACTTTTGAATGTATCGGCTCAGACATTCCCATGATCATTGCCTAGGTCAAATCCATGAGATATGGTGGACGAACCAACTTCAGATGCCCTGGGAAGTATGCTGGAGATATCAAATTCATGAGCTATAGATGAGCTACCAGCCCCAGATGCCATGAAATTGCGCGGAGGCATGGGGGCAATGTCAAAGCCATGAGACACTGTGCAACTGCTAGGCGCCCCAGATGTCCTCGAAAGCATTGCGGTAAAATCAAACCCTGGAGAAATAGAAGAACTGCCAGCTCCTGCAGATGCCCTAAAATGACAAGGAAGAATGGTTGCAACGTTGAATCCAGGAGAGATAGAGGAGCTACTTGCTCCATACGTCCTGTGATTATGAGAAAGCACATTGTTAAGGGCAGCGCCTTCTCGCACTGCAAATGGAACTTTCAAATTGAATGCAGCATAAGCTGCAAAATCGCCCCCAATAAGTCCAAGATCCAACCTATATGGATTGGTACTGGCACTCTGGACAATTAACTTGCGCTCTTTAATGTCCTTCTGCAGGTACTCCAACGCTGCCCCCAAATCGCGGAGCTGCTCTGTGTTGAGATCGTCAATGGAAGCTTCCAACCAGTGCTTGATTGGAGAATTCTTCCACCTCATGTCGATGACTCTAGCATGCTGTTTTGCATAATCCAACAGTTCTTCAATGCGGGCGACTTCATCGTTCAGCTCTTGAACTGTAGCCACGCGACGAGCTTCAACGAGACGTTCGGCGTCCGTGTAACCAGGATGAGGAGAAGTTCGGTTAAGGTACCTTTCGATGATCGTCTCCACATTTGGATGGCCGTAGGAGAAAACCTTTCCCCCGGGTGAGAAGACGATCAGAGCAACTTCAGCACCACAAAGAGTGACCAGTTCATTGGCCTTTTTGAAAAGACCAGCACGTCTCTTGGAGAAAGTAACCTGGAGGTTACTTTCATTCTTCATCTTCACCATCTCAACTCTTTGACGACCCCTACTCCTTCTTCCAGTTCTTGCCATGGCTCAAGGAATTGAGAAATTCAGAAGGGTTTGGTAAATTTACTCAGCAAACCGTGAGAATCGCTAAGAGGATGGTTTGTCTGTTGAAGACCGCGGGAGTATTTATAAGTGGGTTTTTACCCTATTGCCTTGTCCTTATCAATTCATTCATCTTTAGCCACAACCCTATAAAGGCATATAATTCACCTCATCATATTTGTCATGCTAATCTGTAAATTTTTTTCCATTATTGCAGCCTTCCCATTTACTTACTTACCTAATTTTACAGATATTTCAGCTCTTACCGCAGCGTTTCATGGACTGCAAATCCAGAATAGATTTGTTTCCTTGTCTGGATATTCCAGAATTTATGAATGATGTCAGAAAATACAAGCCATGAACAAGCAAGAAAGGAAAGTTTTTGTATCCATGTTTTGGGACATGTTGTGTGTAACCAAATATACAAATTCCAACTGGTTCTGCAAATGCCACATTTCCAATTTCCCAAGGTTTTAAGTTAAAAGATTTTTCCTTTCACTCCATGCTGATATTGATATGTTGTATTAGGAAAACTTCTCTTACCTAAACCATTGAACGTATAAAGTAAAGAATTAGTGGTTAAGCAAGTGCATGTACCAAATACATACTCCAGAAGATTTCCCCCATTTCATATGCTTGACTCTCAATTGGCATAAAAATGTTGCAACGTTCATATTATTATCCAATGAAGCCTCCAATTTTTCCATTTTTCAAAATTTTCCTTTAAATCCCTATGAATCAAAATTATTCTTTCTATATATTCTACTACTGGTTACATCCTATAAAATTAATGATTATATTCTTTATGTATTTGAACCTATGAGAATGTATTTAGAGGATTGGGAATATCACACCACATTACACATTTGTCTCGGTTACTATAATCCTACATCTAATCTAGTGACAAATATATTTTTTATTGTAACTGATATTGCTCAAAATTAATTTCTTTTGACTATACTAGGTGACTAGTAGGATTGTTAATCGAACTGGGTAAGCCCGTATTAATTTTGGACCAAGCTAGGGCGGCTTACTTATATATAATTTTAGTTACAAACACTTTTGAGTTATAATTTATTTGCAGTTATTCTGGCACTTATTAGTGTAAATAATTTTTAAAATAACTATTAAAGTATAGATGATATTATATTCTCATTTTATTTTAAAACTTTTTAATTATAGTGTGCTTTGATCTTCATGAGTTGTTGCATTGGGTTTGTCAATTTCAATACTTTTTTCTTTTCTTCCCATTTTGTTTCTCACTATTAATTAACTTCTTATCTTTAATAAAGTTAATAACTTTTATTTTTTTATCACATAAAAATAAATAGGCTACTAACATTAGCAATTTTACTCATTAGGTTATTAATTTAAACTTCTCCTATTAACATCCTAACTTAGAATATAAGCCTACTAATGTCTTATGATTATATTTAATTAATCAGCAAAACTAATCTAATACATACCAAACTAGAACAAGAATTTTGATTCCTAACAAAAATGATACTATGAGTAGGTTTATTTCTTTATAATGGATTTGCATGTCATTATTATATAAAATTATAAATAAAATACCTATTGGGCATGGAACTTCTTATAAGCATAAAAAAGAGGCATAACCATAAGATTAATAGCCTGGATAATCATTTTTTTAAAAAAAATGTATGAAGAAATAGCTTTAAGTAATAAAAATAGTTTAGAATCTTTGAATTATTAGATTAAATTAATTTCACAAATAAAAATGTATTTCATTTTCTTTTACCCCTCAAACTTAAATTTAAAAATGACAAAAATTATATTTATATTCGGGCCGGGTCCAAGCTGGCATGTGCCTAGCTTGGGTTCAACATTTGGGCAGAGCCTCGGCTCGGGATTGACAGCCTAGCCACGAGTACTAGAATTTAGAAATTAAATATATTACTTAACAAAATAATTATGTCTTGGTCACATTTGTTTCATCCATAATCTCACCATACGTAATTCATAACAACGAAAACACAAGTTCTCTGCTGCTTCCGCCCCTTAATTCCTTCCTCCAAAATTTATTTGCTTCCTTTTTTCATGTGGTTGCGCAAAAAGATTTTAAAAAAAGAAGTAAAAAAGTTACAAATTGCTAAATCCGTTCTATTGTTCAGCTTTTTTTTTCCCACTACCTTTTGTTCCTTTGCAATAAAATAATTTAACATCGATTTTTGACCTTTTCTGGTTCCGATAAATAATTTAATTAGTTTTTTTTTGGAAATGTAAAGGAGTTCTTACCATCTACACAAGTTCCATTTTCTAGAAGATTCTGAATTTTCCACTTTCTATAGGTTTGACTTCTTCAAATTTTTTTCTCCCTCTTCCCATTATGTTAGAGAGAGATGACGAGATCGACCTAGCATAGTTAGAAAAGGCGGCCTAGAGAATTGCATGATTCGTGCCAGGGACAAAGGTCAACTGCAGTGAGAGAAACGTAGACATAGAGAAGTATAGTAGCATCCGATGATTAGTTCAATTATCTTAAGTGACTTACAAGTAAATTTTATCCCCATCAAGACAAGTACATTTGAGGCATATGTACACAGCAATGTGGAGGAAAGTAAAATCCTGAAGGTATGTGTGGTAACTTGAAATTTCCAACTCATTCTAGTTTATTCCTATACAAACATGTAACCAATATTCAAAATTCATTCTCTCCATTTGTAAGAATTCTTGAAGGTCTTCCTTAGAAAATGTCATCTGTAGGAAGCAATCGAAAACCTATGTTCTATGAAATGAAAGATCTTTCAGTTGCTGCGGATCCACCTCTGATGGCGCATGAGTCAGAGCACATTGTGCAGTTGTTGTCTTTGGAAAAGCTATGACATCCCTTATTGAATGAGTGTCTGCTAACAGCATTACCAATCTATCTAACCCATAAGCAATTCCCCCTGGGAAGCAAATCAAGTAATCAGAGACACAAGTCTGAAGCACAAAACCAAGACCCAGGAAGAAACAGGACAATGAGGTTGGGGTAGTAGAAATTTGCGCCTGAAATTCTATACAAGCCACATTGCAATTACCATCAGAACCAGACTTAGAAAGAACGCCACTCAGTTTTTGAGCCTCAAAAATCTCTATTATTCTGTATTCCTTTTCTAAGAGACCATAGCAGGTAAATACAAAGTCGATATGCTTGTGTACCTAAAGCAATAGATACCCAATTTAGTTACATTTTAACCAGTTCTCTTTACTAGACTGCTACCTAGCATGGTTTAGATGGTGAAGCTTCAAATAAAAATTCTCTTGCCTTGGACCAAACTTCAATCAGAACTTGTTCAGGTACATCTGTGCAGTTAAAGATGCACAAAGAAAAATATAGAAGACACTGAAAGTAATTAGGAGATTTTAACATAACTGAGCCACGATGGCTATTCAATTCTTCCCAGGCTAATGACTGTGGACCACCCATTATATATAATTTATAATAATCTGTCCGAAGATTGAGCAAGTAAAGAACTGTTCCATACGGCGTAACAGAGCACATAAAAATACAAAAGAACATGTAGTGTTAAAATAATTACCAACTCCCCGATTAAATATACTAGGCAATGAGAAGGTATCACATACCATGAGGAGGAGCTCCCATGTCTAAAGCTTCCAACAAATACCCAAACTTCGCTTCAGCCTGAGAGAAAGAACAAGAAAATACCAATGTAATCTTAAAACATTTGCAGTCCAAATTATTGTCTCCTATGAAAAATTAAATTTAAAGCCTCAAACTTGATAATCGGTAGGACCTACTGTCCAAAGATCATCTGTTCCAAAATTCTTCCTTCTTACCAAACTCTCCTGAGAGATTTATTACACACAAAAAATATTTTTCCAAGTTTAGACTTAGAACAAACAGTTAATCTGGGTAAAAGGCAACAAGGTGCCCTAAAATTGAGGATTCATGTTTCTGCATAATTTCATTGGAACTTATTAAAACGAAAAGCCAAATGCCTATCTCTTTCAACCACTCCCTCAAGCCATTTTTTGCTAATTATTGTTAACAGCATTGAGATGCATATTATAAAACTTTAAACAATCTGGTTAATCAAAGGTAAAAAGGGATTATTGTAATAAATAGTCAACACACCACATCATAAAACTGAAATACCAGAGAGTTACCACCATAATCAAAATAGAAATACCAGCGTACAAAACAGGATGATAAGCAACTCCGTACCTGTTCATGTGTAATTCCAACAATTTCCAAAACCTTTTCTTGGATCTCACGCTTGTAAATTCTCAAACTACCACCACCAATCTGTCAGAACATAAGCCCAACCAACATCTTCAGTATTAGTTTTACACGATTACTTCAAAAAGCATTGGAATTAATACAGATTTTATATATTTCTGTACCTCTACCCCATTGTAAACCATGTCATAAGCCAGAGCACGGGCAGAGGAAAGATCATTCAAATCTTCAGGGTTTGGGGCAGTGAAAGGATGATGCAAGGCCTGAAAAATTATGTAAAATCAACTCAGAAGAACATAAATTAAAGGGTCCTTTTCAGTACATCATCCTAAAGCATTCACTGGATTCAACTTCATTTTGTTGATGATATTAATTAATGCCAAAATCATACTCGAACTTCGCTCCACCAATAGTGCTAGCTGTAAATGATAATCAATCTCTTTGTAAGTCAGACCTTTTCCATTATATTGACTAGTAAAAAAGCAGCAGATGTAGTTTAATTGCACCATGATAATGTCAAAAGACATCATAGGGGACAATTTTTAGTACTAAAAGGTGGTGATGGTTCCAATATAATCCTCATTAACATAATTAATTAGAAGTCTGGCTCGCAACAACCAGTTTGCAACCACCCAGAGTAGTAAGGTATATGAAACAAAAAGAAACCCATCTTGATTGAGCAGAAACCTTATGCATTATTAAGCAAGTTGCAAGAAGGGCATAGCATGAGACATGGCAGCGTCAAGCTACCACTTTAATCAGCCAGACTGATACCTTTTCCTTCATTGGTACGTAATACACATGAGAGTGTAGAGGAAAAACAGGCTACCAGATTGCTAACAGAGGCACAATTAAAAAATTGTTCCAGAAGCTAAAATGATATGCTTTAGAAAGGCAGGAGAAATTTGTAACTCAATACGAACCTCCAGCCTCTGTTCAGCATCATTCCACTCAAACATTGGAAAATCAGTCACCCACAGGATCGCATGCCTGGACTACATGCACATGACATAGACAAGGATACGAGAGGTCAAAACGAAAACAGATTCCATTCCTTCTACCCAGTGCATCACACATGTATAGCTCATTGCAGGTATAAACTTACAGTATCAATCAAGCCCAGATCATTGGCTACATAGACCCTCAATCGATCTAATGTTTTATTAACTGAAGCTGGGTGACCTACTGCAAACAAGATAAGGTCACCTGAGCCAGCTGACAATTGCTTGATTAACTGCTCTCTCTTCATTGGACTCAAGCTCGATGCCAACGCAGAAATTCCTTCAATGGCCCCTGATATTATAAATCAAACATTAATCATGGAAATTAAAACCCCCAAGCAATGAACTATACAAATATGTATCATTTAGAGCATCTCCTTACAGTCATTTAACACTTTTAAGAAAGGCAAGCCTTTCGCTCCAGACTTAATTGCTTCATTATAGATGTCACCTTTCTTTAAAGCAGTGTTTGAATAAGTTTTCCCCCCAGAAGGCACACAAATGGCCTTAATGACTCCCCCACTTTCCAAGGTATCTGCAAAAACCTTGAAAGAGGAACCTAAGAAAACATCGGATACCTGCACATACGAGAATACAATCAAGGATGGTCATGGTAATTCCTCAAAACATCAAGAGGACTGGGGTCCCGGAACTGCAATATCAAATCCAGGGGGAATAAGCCACAAAAGAATATGCCATGGAATAGGTGAGGTACGCAGCAGTTCTGACTAGAAAAGAATGAGATAACAGTTAAGTTTATCTAAATCTGAAGCAAATACAGCATTTTCCACACTGCAACACAGTACCGCAGTCGGAAGAGAAACTATCCTTTTGCAGATTTCGGTTCCAGAACAAACTAGGAAAGGTAAAGATTAAAGTTAAAAAAATTAGAAAAAGAAGAACAAGAACAAGAAAAAAATGTAAGAACCATGTAAAGACCTAGTTTGATATAAGGAAATAATCTGATCAATGCTCCGCCTAGAAAAAGTGATCTTGAGTCTCCCAATCATAACAAAGTTATCCACCAGAAGAAACTACTATCCAGAAAGATACGTTGCGTGGAACTTTTTCAGAAGTGCAGCATATGAGTAATGCATGAGTATGGAAAAGATGGAATGATGAATTTTATTTTATTTTTCCTTTCCATTTCCCACCACAACAAAGAAACTTTCAACTTTTTAAAAATCATCTTGCCTGCAGCCAAACCAAATTAATTATGCGTGCAGAAACAGAATTAGCTAACTAAGAATTAGGAGAATAAGCACCACTAAAGAGAATATAAACAAATGGATTTTGTAGACCCCTCCCAAAAAAAAAAAAAAAAAGCACATTTCTAACCAGTAGAGAGTAATCAAATGAAAAAAAACAATGATGATTACATCTTTCAGCTGAAGATCAAAACGAATGTCTGGCCTGTCTGAACCATATCTGTTCATTGCTTCAGAATATGTGAGCCTTGGAAAAGGGTCTGGTAGCTGAACACCTTTGATCTCTAAGAAAACCTGCAATAAATTGTCAATCATGTCCCACAAACAGAGCAGTATGATTTCAGCAGCAACTGCAAAAAAAAAAAATAATAATAAAAAAAATAAAAAAAATTGATCGTTCCAGAAGAAAAGCTGAACATTTATACATAATGGCTGATCAATGTCCAGAATTGCCATAATTACCAATACTTCATGAGATCCACACTCAAGAAACAAACTGAACTCCAATTCCAAAACAATTTCCCTTACTAACTCAATCTCAAGAAGCCAAGGGCAAGAGTATATTGAAAGTAGATATTCATCTAAGAAATTAAGGTGTCAAGCACAACCATTGAAGTCAAAAACCACTAAAACTTGGAACAGCCCAAGGTCAAGTCCATTATTCAAAGATAAGGGCGCAGGTCTTACTACAGGAAATGGATCCACAAAATACATTCAAGCACATCTTGGATAAAAAACCTTTAAAACCCACAATGTATTGACCGAAGTTATGTCTTAACATTATCATAGCACCACTAATACTACTTTTTACCATGTAGAGGTGAAGTTTTCTTCAATATGACGATCTTTGCTCATAACTATGAATGATGAATCCATTTACGATACAACTCTTTGTTTTTTCTTGTTTGGGTTAAAGCCAAAAAGGCATGGTGTCAAGTTTTGCTGCACTTGGTCACATATGGGGACTTATTTAAGATCTTCAACAAACTTTCCAATGAACAATTTATGCTCATAAGATCTTCTAACAAAATATTGGTGTGGTTGAATTACAAATATATGTGAACTCATTCATACTTTCCTCAAAGTTATCCTCATGTTCATAATAGGTTTTACATGAAGCTAATTAACCAACCTTCCTAATCAAATCTTCGTTGACCTTCAGCATGTCTTCCAAAGGAGTGAATGCCATTTCCATATCCAGTTGGGTAAATTCAGGCTGTCTGTCTGCCCTTAGATCTTCATCTCTAAAACATCTGCAAAGCAAGAGCAAAAATGAACATTAAAATGAACACTGATCACTTCCTTTCCAATTAATTTACAGGAAATTAGTCCTTTCTTTAGTAAATTAAAAGGGAAAAAAATTCAATGTAAAGGTCCGGAAGCAAGATGGACTGATATATGGAGAAGATTCAACTTAAGCATAAAAAAAATATTAGCCATAAGCTACAACTGAATTACCTTGCAATCTGATAATATCTGTCAAAACCAGAGACCATTAACATTTGTTTGAACAGCTGTGGGCTTTGTGGCAAAGCGTAGAATGTTCCTGGCTTTATGAGATGGCATAATTAAGTAAATCAGATTTCCAATTGTGAAGAATATATTTTCAGCAAAAGAAATTTTATAGCCCGAAGTAGATGTAAACAGGTCATGACAAATCATACATGTTGCATAATGACCAATCATCCCTCAATATTTAGAAGAACAAACAAAGAAGTAGATATTCACAGATGAGGCTGCCACCAACTAAAATGGCTGGTGTAATCGCTTGAGTTATCACATTATATTGAAATTAGACAACCATACCCGATATTGGCAAGTGACTTGTCTAATGCTTTAAATTGAGATAGGTTGGCCCAAACAGCAATAACAGATAAAAGAACATTTCCCTCCAGAAATTCGAAAACATAGACTAGGTCCGGACTAAAATATGAGTTGAGTCAAGGAGCATGTCAGTCCAACTTAAAACAACCAAATCTTTTCCAAGTATCTTCAAGTATCTGGCAAGGTTTATTGAAAAATTATGTCAATCTTTGTAACAATGGTACAGCTGTTTGCACTCAATACTTCCTTCCATAGCAAAGTTAGATGTTAGGAAACAGACCTTTTCTTATTATCACCATACATCATCCCTTTTCAGTATCAGTTTTACTCACGTTTTCTTATATTTAGAAGCTGAATATTTTGTCACAAGGGAATATTATTAAAAATCATTTCCAAAGGACCGAGCCAAGCTGTAAATAGAAAGAATGGGTTCTGGAGGGAGAAAAAGGACCAATGCAAAATGCCTAATAAGAAATATGATAGAGCAACACAAATTCTGCAAGTTCATATAATCCAAGCAGTGCAATTATGAAGAGCCTACTTCCTTGACCAGAATACATTTCATATTCCCTTCATCCTCTTTCCTTTATACATAGATTTATAAAATCAGAAAGATCTTAGTGACATTTGATTCTAGTCACTCAAAGAGGTGAAAGAAAGTGCAGGTGAAGAATGAAGAAGAAAATAGAAACTACATTATCTAGGAACCTCCGCCCATGAAGGTTGTATAGATTACTAACAAATCTTCTCAGAAGTGACTAAATCCAAAAAAATTGCATTCAAGTTTCAGCACAATGTCTATAACAATTAAAGTACCTGAACTCTTGAAGGCACCAAATAATCTCGAGCTCCTTCGGGGGTGGATCTTGACAGAATTGGAGTCTCAATCTACCTTACAACCATGAAAGGTCAGGATCAACATAAAGACTAAACCTGGACAAAACTGCAGACCAGAATTTTATGTGGTAAATTAGCTTACACATTGCTAATGTTTATAATAGTACCTCTATAAAATTATGCACATCCTCAAGGTACCTTCGCATGAGTTTTACCACTTTATGTCTCAACATTATGTTCGAGTTCATTTGTGGACGACGTAAATCAAGGCATCGATATCTGATAACAAGTTGTAGATATTATAATCCATAGTGCAAACAGATACACATCAAATGGAAGGGAAAATTCAGTGCGTGCCCCATGAAAAAACATTTCATAGAAAATACATGACATGATTGAGGAGTATGCAAAACAAGGTCAACTTTGATGCATCACTTACATTACATTTTGTAAGATCAGAAAATTCAAATGCTGATATCAGTCAACCTGTCCTCTAAAAGGAAATGATAAATATCTTAGAATAGGAAAGTCAAAACCAGACTAGGGCAACGACTGTATTTCTTATTTTCTAAACAAAACCAATCAAAACAACACTCTTGCAGTTCTGGGCACAAAAAACAAAAAGAATATGAAGCTATGGAACACTTCAGTTCTCATTTCCAAAACACCTATTGCCCCCAAAGAAGTACTCCATGAATAATTCAACTTAGAACTTTGAAACCAATAATTGTCAACAATTACAAAAGCAAAGAACACATAGTGAAACCAATCTACATTACAAATACATTATTAAATCCGTATAAAACTGAATTTTTCACCTCAGTCGGATTTCCTCTTTAGCAGCGTCTCTAGCATCATCTGCAGTAGTAACTAAGAAAGGTAGCTTAAGTCTCACGGAATTTAGAACACAGACATGTTCTACAGCAACCTGCAAGAAAAACCAAATATGGAGGACCAAATATTTATCACAACTCATATATATCTATTTTCTTAGTGAACCAAACAAAAGGAAGATAATTAAATAAATCAATTGATATCTTCAGTTATAGCAGAGACATTGTAATTCTAACCATACTCACCTCTACTAAACCGGTTTTCATTTTCTTATTGATAGACTCATCAGGCCGAGGCTGAACAACACCTTCCACAGCAACCACATACTCAAGCCTCAAGTCATTCACAATTGCATGAGCAGCAGGAAACTCATCAGGGAGTGTTGTGATCTGAAAATTTGAGAACAGAAAAATAGTACAAAGATCACACGAGCAGCACCATACCCAGAAAGTGGTGGTGGTGGGGGTCCTTATCTGGTTCACTAGACACAGATGAGCATAAGAGTCTATCAAATACTGGTAGGGACTACATAATCGCGGCCATTTAACTTTGGAGACATTAACATACAACATGCGGCAAAATTCAATCAGAAAAGCTATCATCTTTTCGCGGTTCAATTCGCTAGAAAAATTAATTCTTGATTTGGCAAATAATCACTTATACTTTCAAACCCGCAGCTGAAATTCTATTCTCCATAATGCAAGTGAAACTATCTTTTCATCTTTAGGAACTTAATACTAGCACATGTACGGAACACTAGGAACTCTGGATCCAACAGAAGGAGGAATGTTAACAAATTATAACAATATCAAGCACCTGAACAATTCCAGTGTGGTCCCGAAGGTTAAGAAAAGTAAGGCCACCGTGAATACGATGAAGGGCAACCCACCCGCAGAGCCTGACCCTTCTACCCACGTCGGATTCTGACAATTCGCCGCAGAAAGCAGTCCGGCTGGCCCACTCGAGGGGAGGAATTAAGGAGGGTTGTTTGGCAATAGGAGCAAGAGTTTCAGCGGGTGAGGGAGAGGGAGAACTAGAAGAAGATGAAGCCAAGACTGAGACGGTTGATAAGCTGCGCTTCGGAAGAGGTTTGCGCTTAATGGGCTCGTGGAAGTTTAGGTACAAGAGAGGTACGGTTGCAAGTGACCAGGGTTTAGAGCGGTAGGCTATGGCGGGTAGAGAGCGGAGCAGTAAGGCGGACATTGTGGCTGCAGCTGCTGCCTATTTGGTTTGATAGCGAGAAGGGATGACAGCCGCTGCAGGCAAGTAGCGTCGCAATTCCTGGTGGAAATCGCGGGTTTTTGACACAGTCTGGCTGGCAACTGTTTTACCTCCCCATCTTTAAACTGAACACAACATTTGAATGCGTTTTAGGAAAACGAAGCAACGAAATAATGCGTTTATCCTATTTGCTGAAATTGGTACAAAGACGCCGCCAAAGAGAACCCTAAAATCGTGCCGGGAGGGGCACGACCTGCACGACTATCCCTGCTTGGTGACGGCTCCGGATGACTCGCTTTAAATAACGTCTCATTTATCAACGCTTTTAGTGCCTGATCTTTTACTTTTGATTACAACTGCGGATTCTCCAACTTTTAAGTCACTATAGGATTTCCCATCACTACTGTGCCTTCTAGATTTTTTTTTCCTTCAAAAATTTATTTTGTATTTTTTTCCTTTTTAATACAAATTCAATTTAATTTAAACTTCATTTCTCTTTTAATAAATAATTTACTTTTACAAAATTTAAAATAAAAATTTTGAAACAAAATCACAATCCAACTTCTAAAATCATTAACTACTTCATTTTACAAATCAATAAACTCATACACTTTTTTTACAATTAATTTTATTAATATTTAAATTTTCATAAATATATTAATATTCAAACTTCTAAAATCATTAACTACTTCATTTTACAAATCAATAAACTCATAAATTTTTTTACAATTAATTTTATTAATATTTTAATTTTTATAAATATATTAATATTCAAATATGTTTATATTTAGCCACAAAAAAAAAAACACAAAACACTCTTGATATTTTTTTAGAAATTCTGTTTATCAAATATACATATTTACAACTTTTAAAGAAAAATACACAAATTTATAAGTTCAATTTTCATAATTTGAGCTGGTAAATAAAATATACGTAGCGTAAGAAGCTACCAAGCCAAAAAAAAAAATTGTTTATTCAATTGCCCCCATTCCCTGCAATAGGCATTGATTAACTGATTTAGCAAAAGCATTGAAATAATCCATATGAAGAAGAAAGAGGCTTGAAAAAAAAAAAAGGTTTCAGAAAGGGGAAAAGCGCAATCCAACGGCACAGCCCTTTTCCAGCTCCTTTTATAATCACATTTATTTCCGAAATTGCAACGGTCGGAGAGTAGGAACGATTTAAAAAATTGAACCCTTCTACCTGTTCGGGAAACTAGCCGTTATCATTCTCAACGATCCTCTTCTTCGTCAAATCAAATCAAGATCTTCAAGAATCACTGTTCTTGCTCTCCAAATTTCTCTACCATTCTCAACTCTATCCTCAACCGTTCTCCCTCGGAACATACCTTACAAGTTTCTAATTTCCAATTTAACACAAGATTTAGTAAATTCTAGGTCAGAAATGGCTGTTCCTTCAAACAGATCTCCATCGCCACACTCGTCAAGACCAAACCCCCATTCAAGAAACTCGGAGTCGAATTCTACAATCAGGAGGAGTTTCGGCAGCAACCCGCATCCCAGACCTTCAGTTCTCACTAATCCCAGAAGCTTTAACCCAGTTACTCCTGCCAACAGCCCTGCAGGTTCGTCTCTTCCTCTCTGCACATGCTTTGCCTCGCACAAGACTATATTTGTTGAGTTTTTGTTTGTAAATCTTGAGCAGTTATTGATTTCGTTCTGTATGTGAAAAATATTTAGGATTTGGTAGGCGAAATTCTGTCGGGAAAGAAGGAATGGGTCGGTTGCAGAGTTGTGATGAGAAGGAGAACGACAAACATCAGGTTCTGAACCCAGTGAAAGTGCGGTCACCAGCAAATGGATCAAAGAATTTCATGTCCCCAACAATCTCTGCAGCTTCAAAGTTCACTCCTTCACCCAGAAAGAAGCCCCTTGTCGATAGAAATGAGCCCATCCGGACGTCAATCTCGTTGTCCGATGGGAAAGCTACATTCTTCTCAGCAACTTCTTCGGAGAATACCCAAAATTTGGTTCCTAAATCTGAACTTCTTGTGGACCAGAAGATGGGTGGGGATTGCCTGGAGTCAACTGCTGCTCATTTAGACCAAAAGGAAGCTGTTCTTGAATGCCCTCCAGCTTCCAAGATCATGAAAAGAGTAACGTTTGCAGAACTGCCTTCAGACTCCGAGAACGCAAGTGGGTTAAGATCCGACAAAGCGTCTACAGATTCTGGCTCTTTAAATGTTGAATCCGATCCCAATAAGCCTTCTTGTTTCGCAGTTTCACCTGTTATCGCTCCTCTTGATGCTGACCCATCGATCCCTCCTTATGATCCTAAAACTAATTATCTTTCTCCAAGGCCTCAGTTTCTTCATTACAAACCCAACCCAAGAATTGAAGTACTCCTCCACAACAAAGAGAACGGACTTGATTCGGAAGTTAAGCGGCTCGATGATAGTTTTATAGTCCAGAGTTTATCTGAAACCTTTTTGGATGCTGATGCTACTGAGGAACCGAAGTCTGAAGATTCGCAGAAAGATTCTGAGGAATCTTCTTCTGCTGAAACCGAGGAACCAGAGGTGAAGGAAGAAGAACTTAACCTTTCTGAATCATCACTATTTAGTACAATCAACACCCATGAAACTTCCGAGGAAGAGGAGCTTTGTGTTACTGAAAAAATAGACATCAGTACTCCCATTTCTATTGAAATTCCTGAGGACAATGTTGGAGGAGAAGTCAGAGAAAAAAAGAGGTTCTTCACGAGTTTGAAACTTTTCTCTGTGCTTCTGGTTTTCTTGGTCGTTGTTATCCCAATCTCCATTACCAATTATCCTGTTCTGGACGAAACTCTGAAATTCTCCGAGCTGCGTCTACAATCAAGAGTTGCAGATACGACAAAGGCCAATTTTGATGCATTTGTTGGAAGGTTTAAGCAGCTCCCGTTTGACTCGATTTCTCATCTCTCCATGCTACTCAACAATCTAGGTAAACATGACACGTTGAGCCCTCTACAGTTTATAAATCTGACTGACCTAGAGAATGATTTCTTGGTTGGTGCTAACCTTCATGCTTCTGAATCATTGCCTATTGGTCCCACGGCTAATGAAGTTTCTGAGAATGTGAGTGGAGGAAAAGTGAGTGAGAAACTCACTGGTGACTTTGAAAAGGAAGATGAAGAAGATGGTGAATCTTTACCATTGGAGGAGGAAACTTATATAGGAGGAGTCTCTGATGATATTAGTGAAACAGAATCAGACCGGGAAATTGTCTTGGGAACTCGAGAATTCATATCTAATTCAGCCCCAGGATCCCAAGTGATAGAAGCTGAAAGTTTGGAGACGGTATGGAGCCAAGAGGGAGTTGCTTCTGATACTGATACAGAAGTGAAATACAAGAAAAATATAGAGGATTACATAGATCCAGCTTCAGAGGCTCTTGAAATTCAACCTGATGAAGCAACCCCAAAAATTCAACCTGAACTGCTCGAAACCAGGAAACCAGAAGTTGCTACTGGTCTTGCTTCGGAGGCTATTGAAGTTAAATCCGAAGAAAATGCCCCTGAAATTCAAACCGAACTGCTTCAGACCACGACAATGGAAGCTGCTATTGGCATTGAAGTTAAATCCGAAGAAAAGGCCCCTGAAATTCAAACCGAACTGCTTGAGACCACGACAGTGGAAGCTGCTATTGGCATTGAAGTTAAATCCGAAGAAAAGGCCCCTGAAATTCAAACCGAACTGCTTGAGACCACGACAGTGGAAGCTGCTATTGGCATTGAAGTTAAATCCGAAGAAAAGGCCCCTGAAATTCAAACCGAACTGCTTGAGACCACGACAGCGGAAGCTGCTATTGGCAGTGGTTTTGAAGCCAGGGTTGAGCCTTCATCAGTAGTAGATATCAATCTCGAAAGCACCTCAGATGTCACTGCATTGAGTGACGAACATAGACAGTCTGAAATAGTAGAGTCTGCAATTGGTGGATCACAAAATATGCTTTCAGCACACTATATTGTTCCAGGAGTGATATCAATAGCACTGGCTCTAATTTCAGCTGCAGCATATTATTTGGAGCGAGGTACCACCAGCGAACCAAATCCTGCTGTTCACACTGATCAATTGTTAAGCAAAAAAATTCCAGCATCATCAGTCCTTGAGCAGCAAATACACCAAGAGAGACTGTCATCTCAGAACTGGCCAACAGAAGTTGATGTGATGGGAGAGTCATGTCCTTCAGAAATGAGCAGCTTCCAGACGATCTCATGTCGTAGCATGCTGAGAAGTGCAACTGAAGCTCACAGCCAAGAGAGAAAACCAAGGAAGCATTCAAAGAGAGAGTCATTGGCTTCTTCATCCGAATGTTCGATGGATTCACCGTCATATGGAAGCTTCACTACATATGAGAAGATTCAAATCAAACATGTTAGTGTTCTGCTGACTCTTCTTGAATTCAATTCAAAATACTTCGATGAATTGAGGAATAAACTATCTCTTTCAACTAACGCATTTTTTCTGGAATCTTCAGGCAAGTGGAGATGCCGAAATTATGACACCGGTTCGAAGATCGAGCAGAATCAGGAACCTAGTAACTTCCCCATGATCTCATTGAGGGCAGTGCTCTTTTAGCTTTTCTTGGTGCACGGCTGCGCACCTCAGATTAGTAGTTAGGACCAGATACCACGACTCTATTCTGACATTAGTGTGATGATCTTGTAATATGGATAGGGAATTCTAACTTGCTAGCAATGATAAATGCAGCGCCTCTATTAATTTAATTTTTATGTTTGAATTCTAGTTATAAAATGTCCCTTGCTGTGTCTGTGTACGCCTTATCTACCATGAAAGATCAATTTTCACAACCACCTCCCCATTTGATTCTCGGTTTTTTTTCTCTGACCTGAATCCGAGCCCACCAGAAAGAAATGTCCCAAGAAAAACAACTGTCAACAGAATAGAGAAGTTGGTTGTTTGGACTTTGAACAAAATTGTCCTCTCCCTTCACTAATATTTCTTTTTTCCCTTTTTGCTCAATTGCAAGAATGTACTCTTTCTATTATTTATTACTGTCAACTAGTGGTTTTGTTCTTTTATATTTTGGTTTCCTTTTTTTGTTGATTTTTAACTTGACTATATAAATGTGGTAAAAGAACAAGAATTGTGATTTTTATATTTCCAAATACATCTTTTAGTAAAATAAGTCCAAATAATAAAATAAAATATATTAAATAATTACTAGGGAAAGAAAAACGTATCGCATTATTAGTTAAAAAGATAAACAGATCATTTTTTGAATAAAAAAGTAAAAAATAAAAAGAAAATAAAAATAGAAAAATGACCACGAAGAAAAAATTCATAAAAAAAAAGAAGCGCAAATGAAATACGCCACGTCCGCACTTCTGAATTGTCACGCTGACGGGGCCGGTGGTAAATTGGTAGTAAAACCGCAAATGTTTCACCCGAAACTGCTGAAAAGCGAAGCCAGATCACCAAGAGTGATAAAAAATGCTGTCTTTATGGTTTTTTAAAAATAATATTAAATAAAAAAAGAACTCACAGATTAAGCAGAGGAGAGGGTTTTTGCTGTTATTAGTAACACTCACAGCCTCTCCTCAGTGAAGGAGGCACTCTGCACTTTCTCTCGATCAAATCATTTATTTATTGTCGTTTATTGCATAAGTTGTTGTGCAGATGCAAAATTCACTGCGTAGTTGAATGATTTTGATGCGCTTAAATCAGGTTAGGGTTTAAGGACAGTTGTGAGTTTACATACATATGTAAGCATGGCGACGCCAACGCCATCAATCCGCTTCATCGGTCCGGCTCCATCCACCGGTGTCGGCAATCTCGATGCTCTTAATAGAGTTCTTGCCGACCTCTGCACCAGAGGCAGCCCCAAGGTATTTACGTTTTTCAAATTTTTTGGTTAAAAACGTGTTTTTCCCCTCCTGTATCATGTTTGGAGAGAATTTTGCTCTTTTTGTGCTTGTTTTGCTTATGGCTTTCGGATGGCTTCATATTGCATTTGACTAGTTAATGAATTTGCTTAGTAAGTTGGGTGAATATACTTGGTAGGATTGCTAAAGATTCGAGGAAGCTATTTAGTAATTACTTTTGCTAGTTGCTCAGATATTATGGTACTTCATTAGATTTTAAAATCTTCCCAAGATATTAGTATTGCAAGCTATTGAGTACATCCTCCTTGATCCTGTTTGAGGTTCATATGTTTACAATGTGGTTCAGACACTTATCATTGCAGAAATTCTTACGTTGTCTTCTTTGAATTATCTGGAGAAGAGCATCTTATAGTATCTATTGTAATTAATTGGAGAAATTTTGAACCACAAGTGATATGTGGAACTGGATAACCTGATTGTTTTTGAACATTCTTTTTTTTCCTGCATTCTTGATTCTTCATATTCTGTTGACATAATTAGGCACTGGAATGCACTTTGGATTACCAGGATTGCTCATCCTGTATGTTTTACTTTTTACCGACAACAAATTCGTTAATCTAAAAAATAGCTAAAACACTGACCAGTAATGAAAGATCTGCACCTGTTTGCCAGTTTTGATATTTGATTTATTTTTTTCGTGCTCATTTCGAATAACAAAATCTTCAAAAAGCACAGACTGTCTGCTATGCATCTATCTATCTATCTGTGTGTCTGTCTGTGTCTGTCAATGCATTTTGTAGGACTGTATTTGATTTCTGTTACAACATTATTTGCTTCTATCTTTCGGTTCATTTAGATGTATATATATGTTGAGTGTTGCACATGCAACAATAAGCTAAATTATGATTTTTCAATGTTTTGGGAAAGGGTTATTTTGTGCAATTTTATTTGCATCCGTAGTTCACTTATATGCTGATTATTATTCTTTGTTTGACATGAAAAAAACCTAGTTCTCAGGAATGGTGACATCCTTGTTTTCTGTGTGCAGGAGGGAGCTGCATTAGCATTAAAAAGACTTGTAGAAGAAGAAGCTCGTGATCTCACTGGAGAAGCATTTTCACGTTTTATGGATCATTTATATGAACGGATTACTAGTCTATTAGAAAGTAGTGAAGTTGCTGAAAATTTGGGAGCACTAAGGGCTATTGATGAGTTAATAGATGTTTCAATTGGGGAGAATGCCTCTAAGGTTTCAAAATTTTCTAATTACATGAGAATTGCATTCGAGTCAAAACGTGAACGTGATATCTTGGTCCTTGCTAGTAAAGTTCTTGGTCATCTAGCTAGAGCTGGCGGAGCAATGACTGCAGATGAAGTGGAACGCCAGGTTGTTGGATGTGTCTTTTCTTGATTGCACAATTATATTAGACCTAGAAGGATATTGGCTCATTCCTCCAATTTCCTATCCTTTTCTCAGGTAAAGAATGCATTGGAATGGCTTCGTGGAGATAGAATTGAATATCGCCGTTTTGCTGCGGTCTTAATCTTAAAAGTAAGTTTCCTTCCCCTTCTGTTAGCTGTTTGTGATGGTTGTTGGGATGTGGCTTATATGTTTGCTTATTACCACTGTTCGAAGTACCTCAGCTTTTCTCAAGATGTTTGGTGTGGGTAAATGATTAAATGGTTGTTGGGATGTGGCTTATATGTTTGCTTATTACCACTGTTCGAAGTACCTCAGCTTTTCTCAAGAATGATTAAAATTCTATCCCCGGGAAGTTTTTTATATGATCTCTTTTAATTTTGGGAATCTTCTAATTTGCTTGCTTCTCAGAAGATGTGCATTATTCTGCATTTTGAGGAACTATTAATTCCAAGTGTTTCATCATGATTTTACCATGCTCTAATTTTGGGAATCTTCTAATTTGCTTGCTTCTCAGAAGATGTGCATTATTCTGCATTTTGAGGAACTATTAATTCCAAGTGTTTCATCATGATTTTACCATGCTCTAATTTAGCCCATGATGACTGTTTTTTAAATTTGTTTAACTAAACAAGGCTACTCCTTTATTGGGTTATCCAAGTGGTTTTTCTTATCTTTGTAGTTACCCCTATTAAATAATCTTCTTATCATTCTTGTTATCTCTATCAAATAATCATTTCACAGGGTAACATTTTTGGATAAGGTTATTAACTAAAATAGAGATGGGAAGTTTGTTGATTCTTGAATACTCTTGCCTCCTTAATAAAGTTGAGTCTTTTTCTTATGTGGAAATGAACAGTCAGTTCTTACTTTGGGTATTCATGGCTTCTCTTTCCTTTATTGCAGGAGATGGCAGAGAATGCATCCACTGTTTTTAATGTCCATGTACCAGAATTTGTGGATGCTATATGGGTTGCCTTGAGAGATCCATCGGTTGATGTTCGTGAACGTGCTGTGGAAGCATTGCGCGCTTGTCTTCGTGTAATTGAAAAACGTGAAACGCGATGGCGTGTGCAGTGGTAAGTTTATATTGGGACTGAATCTTGATATTAAGATTGTCCATGACAATTAATTTCTGTGTTGGTGTTTCAATATTTATTCATATAGAAATCTACTGCAACCACTATTTTACTTGTGACTTTCTTATGTTTGGCTGAAGGCTGTAGTTTACTATTGCTTATGTTAAATCTATTGATATCTCTTTGGGTTGTTTGTAACTCATTTTGAAGTGATAGAAAATTGGGTTCTGTGTGATTCACTTCTGATGTTTACTGTCTTCTCTGCCAAACCTACTTGGGGAGCCAAAGTTTTAGCGTCTTTCTTATTGCCTGTCACTCACTCATCCAATGCTGTCAGCTTTTGCTTATGAAACCGATTGGCTCCTATCTCTATGGTATAGTTTATATCCTTTTGGATCTTCAGTGCAATGTTCAATTGGCCAAATATACTGTAGAGCTTCAGGTTGAGCTCAAGAGAAAACAAGTTTAGATTATATTGAGAAGTTCGCATTCTTGTTTCATTTTCTTCTTTCGATGCAGTTTTCTGTTTACTTTCTAAATTATCAGGGAAATTGCTCTTTTATTTTTGCTATTCACAGGTATTACCGCATGTTTGAGGCCACGCAAGAAGGATTGGGTAGGAATGCTTCTATTCATAGTATACATGGTTCTCTTCTTGCAGTTGGAGAACTGCTGAGGTTGGTTGAGTTTCTCATTGTTTTGGGGCTCCATTCTTCTCTTTTGTCTAAGTGTATGGAGAAAGTTTGCTTTTAGTGTATACCTCAGGGCTAGGTGCAATAGCTTCTACATCATGTGCATAGTCGTCAGAAACATGCATTGGCTATATATTTACCCATGGATTCTGATTTTTTTATAAATAATAAATTTTTTCATTTGACTGGACAGGAATACAGGCGAGTTTATGATGTCAAGATATAGAGAAGTTGCTGAAATTGTTCTCAGATACTTGGAGCATAGAGATCGGCTTGTTCGTCTCAGCATCACATCTCTTCTTCCCCGAATTGCTCATTTTCTGCGTGACCGTTTTGTGACAAATTACCTGACGGTTTGTGATTTTGCCTTCTAGGTTTCTTCTTAAAACCAGGCACCTTTTTACTCATTTCAGGATTCTGGTTAAGCTTTATGTCATCTTTGATATAATTTTATGCTTATAAGATTCTTTTCTGTCCAGATTTGCATGAACCATATCCTTCATGTCCTCAAAATACCTGCAGAGCGTTCCAGTGGGTTTATTGCTCTTGGGGAAATGGCTGGTGCTTTGGATGGTGAACTCATTGAATATTTGCCGACATTAACATCTCATTTACGTGATGCGGTATGCTATTTATTTTAACTGCTGATATCCCTCTTGTTTTCTACTGTTTGCTTAATTGCTGTAGTTTTCTTTTTGTTTTGATGAATTTATTTGGATGAGTTGCATGGTTATGTGGTGTGTGATCTATCTGTGTTTATCTCTAGCATAAACTGCTTGAGGCTCTCATTTATTATTTGTAGATTGCTCCCCGAAGAGGTCGACCATCACCTGAGGCTTTAGCTTGTGTCGGGAATTTAGCAAAAGCTATGGGGCTGGCAATGGAACCCCATGTTCGAAGCCTCTTAGACGTTATGTTCTCTGCTGGTCTCTCTGTTACCCTGATAGAAGCCCTTGAGCAAATATCCATCAGGTACTCCTGGAGTAAAAATTCAAAGAAACTAATTTTCTGGGATCCTTTCGTTCACCTATTCTTTGGGTTGGATCTTTTCAGCATTCCATCTTTGCTTCCGACCATTCAAGATCGTCTGCTTGAATGTATTTCATCAGTGCTTACTAGATCCCATCAGACTCTAACAAGGGCATCTGTTGCCACGAGTCGAGGAAGTATCACCAATACCACTCAGCAAGTGTCAGAACTTAGCGGATCTGCTCTTGTTCAACTTGCTCTGCAAACTCTTGCCAGGTTTAATTTCAAGGTCTGTCACTTTACCATCTTCTTGTTCTGGTTTTTCCTTTGCTGTGTCATTTCACAACGTAGTTGCTATCTTTTAGGGCCATGATCTTCTCGAGTTTGCTAGGGAATCTGTTGTGGTGTATCTTGAAGATGAGGATGGAGGCACAAGGAAAGACGCTGCATTGTGTTGCTGCAAGCTTGTTGCTAATTCTTTTGCAGGCACAACTTCTATGCAATTCAGTTCCTCTAGAACTAGTCGTGCTGGTGGCAGGCGCCGCCGCCTTATTGAAGAGGTTTTATTCAAATCTTTTTTTATCCTTTTCCTTCTGTGTATATATAATAGTGAGGTACCCTCTTTCTCTCTGTCCTTCTTCAGTAAACAGAGAGAGATAGAGTAGATATATTGCAAAAGGAAAAGTACGTTTTGAGTTTGTATTTCCATTTGTAGTTGAACAGAAAAGTATGCTAACAATAGCTAATAGTAGTTCCTTTGTTAGCTAATTAGCAGTTCCTTCGGACACATGAAAGTAATGACCTACTTGGATTGAGATTCAGTCCAAATTCTTTCCCACCTTTCTCCCACTTTTTTCACTTTGGGCCCCACTTCTTTTCTCACAAATAATTCACTTTTACGATTCTCAATATAACTCCACTCAAAAAATAAATAAATAAAAAACCAATCCAATCCAATCTCACCATAAGACTTCCTTTCTGTGATTTAATTCTACTTAAATGTAATTGCGTATTTCTATCTGAACCTTTTCTTTGCTGTTGTACACTCGCTTGTAGATTGTGGAAAAGCTTCTTATTGCTGCTGTGGCAGATGCTGATGTTACTGTTCGACATTCCATTTTCATCTCTCTGCATGGAAATCAAGGATTTGATGATTTTCTAGCACAAGCTGATAGTTTGACGGCGATATTTGCTGCCCTTAATGATGAAGTACTATTCTTTTGCTCAGAGGCTATGCAAAAGCTTTTCTACTAACTATCCATTATTGTTTCCATCTTTAGGAGTCTGACTTTAATTTTTTTCGTCTTAGGCTCAGAAATGAATTCGAATCTCTGCTCCTCTTTTTTTCACGATTTGTGTCTGGGTTTGGGATTTAATAAGAACTAAATAACTGAAAGAAACTACAATAGCTGCTGTTTTATGGTCCCAGAATCTTTATTTACCTGTTACTGATTGGACTTGCTTTCTTGCCTTGTAGAAACCTGGTTTATCTGAAAAATCAATATTATATATAAATAGACATGCTAGAACTCTTCATACGTTAAATAATTTATTTTTCTTTTTCCGGTGGAAACTAATGCATTTGAACTAGTGATTCACTTCTCTTTCATGTCTGCTGTCTTGCGTTTTTTGTTGGAAAAATGGTGTCTACTTTTTCTGTTGGAAATTTGGGTCTTAAAGATTTAAGCTTATAATGAGCACCACTGTTCTTATACTATCTTCTGGTTTTCCTGTAGGATTTTGAAGTTCGGGAGTTTGCAATTTCAGTTGCTGGAAGATTGTCTGAGAAGAATCCTGCATATGTTCTTCCGGCACTTCGTCGGTATCTCATTCAGTTGTTGACTTATCTTGAACAAAGGTAGCTCAGCTACTTCCCTTTCCTATAGTAATCAGTTGTCAACTTCCTTCTGCTTAACTTGTTTAAATAAAAAGTGGTGTTTGTAGATAATATAGGTTGTATTGATTCTCTTGGACATAAGTAGCCAAATTGACTAGGACAAAGAAATTTTGATAATTCTTAAAATTCGCCTACTATTCTCCTACAAAACAAGGGTGGGGAATGGAAAATCTTCTGGATTCTCTGTAAAGTTCTTTTGTGTGGGTTTCATTTTTGTTCAAGAAATTATTGCATACTTCTCCTTTCCGTCAGCAGTGCAGATAGTAAATGTAGAGAAGAAAGTGCAAAGTTGTTGGGGTGCTTAATTCGTAATTGTGAGAGGTTGATACTTCCTTATATTGCTCCAGTACAAAAGGTTCAGTATCTACATACCTAAGCCTCAGTTTGCCTTTTTTAATTCTTCAATATTTAAGCCTTAATATCTCTGTCTTAATGCAATTTTCATGTTTAACAGGCCCTAGTAGCTAAGCTATGCGAGGGAACTGGGGTCAATGCTAATAATGGGATTATAAGCGGAGTTCTTGTGACTGTTGGGGATCTTGCAAGAGTGGTGTGTATTTTCTTTCTGTTTGGATGGTTTCTCCAATTTGTTCCTCGTTTTGAGCATGTTATCTTTTTCATTTTTCTTGTTTCTCAATGTAAATAATATGTAGAAAAAGGGGAAAAAAATCAAACATTGCACATTTTTTAGATCTCAAAAATCAATTTTTGGGGGGGCCTATACTTCTTTTGTATCTTTTTGATTGTTTCTTTCGAACTCCTTAAATTATGCTGCAAATTTCGAAAAGGTGTGCAGGATATGTCTCTTTTTTGGGGAGCCTACTCGTGTTGGGGCTTAAAGTAAGTGATACCTATTGGGAATAAAGCAAGTGACTCCCGCTAAAATGACCTGGAACACAAACCAGAACTTAAATTATTGATTTAGCTGAAGGCATTAGTTGATGCTTAATTTACATATTTAAAGTTAGCAATTCCAGAAACCATGTCGTAGTATTTTCATCAGTAGCAACATTTTGAGATTTGTTGCATTCATCAGTTACTGTTAAGCAAGTTATGTATGCACGACCAAATTCGTGTAAACTTTTCCTGTATTCTGTGTCTGGGGGCATGTTTCAAACGAAACATATTCCCGTAGGTCTTTGAGATTTTCCTTATTGATATGCAATTGCAGGCATACTACATATGCTGTTGAACAGTGAAATGGAGTGATGGTTGTTCCTCAATTCTTTTGGCTGATGATATAACCTTTTTGATCTGCACCCACTGATTGACTCGTGTTTCTTTGTGGTCCTCCCCTTTCTCATCCAGGGTGGCTTTGCAATGAGACAATATATTTCAGAGATTATGCCACTGATTGTTGAAGCTTTACTGGATGGAGCTGCAGCCACAAAGCGTGAAGTTGCTGTTGCAACTCTTGGTCAGGTGGTACAGAGCACTGGGTATGTTTTCTCTCTTAATCCTGATATCTTGTATATATTTATGTGTATATGTTTTGACAAAATCTGAGAAGAAGAGAAAGAATGTCTCTCGATTTATTTCTTTGATTACATGAGTAGGACTTTATATACAAGTTTTCCTAAACTAATTTTGGAAACAATATTAGTTAAATATCCTATTTCTAAATATTTGACAACAGTAAGTTACAGCTGCTAATTCCAATCTTAGGAAACTTTTCTATATTCTACTTTTAGGAAACTTTCCTATTTTCTACATGATCAATTATAAAGATTTTTCAACACTCCCCCTCAAGCTGGAGAATAGGAATTTTCCATTCCCAGCTTGGAAACAATTGCTTGGAAAACTGAGTTATTTAATCCTTTTGTCAACACATCAGCTAACTGTCCTTGTGTAGACACAGAAGGAGTGCAAATCAAACCACTATCCAACTTTTCCTTGATGAAGTGTCTATCAATTTCAATGTGTTTAGTTCGATCGTGTTGCACTGGATTATGTGCTATGCTGATTGTAGACTTATTATCGCAGTAGAGTCTCATGGGGCCATCCCATTTAATCTTCAAATCTTGTAGAATAATCTTCAACCAAAGTAACTCACACACGCCCTGAGCCATTGCTCGAAACTCTGCCTCAGCACTAGATCTAGCCATCACACTTTGTTTTTTACTTCTCCAAGTCACAAGATTCCCACAAAGAAATGTACAGTAACCAGAGGTTGACCTTCTATCTACAATGCACCCAGCATAATCAGTATCAGTGTAGGCCTCAAGTATCAATCCTCCATTTCTTTTGAACAAGATACCTTTTCCTGGTGTTCCCTTAAGATATTGAAGTATCTTATGAGCCACTTGCAAGTGAATATCTTTTGGACTGTGCATAAATCGACTAATCACACTCACTGCATATGCTATATCTGGTCTTGTATGAGAAAGATAAATGAGTCTTCCCACAAGGCGTTGATACATTTCCCTGTCCACTGCTGCATTTTTCTCTGTAATTCCAAGCTTGAGATTAGGATCGATGGGAGTACTTGCCGGTTTACATGCGGACTTGCCTGTTTCCTTTAGAAGATCTGTAACATACTTCTGTTGAGAGATAAAAATTCCCTTCTTAGAGTGTGCAACCTCAATCCCAAGAAAATACTTCAACCTTCCCAGTGCTTTAATCTCGAACTCCTTAGCCAAGCATTGACTCAAAATTCGTTTTTCTTTATTATCATTTCCGGTCACTATTATGCCATCAACATATACCAATGACAATGAACTTTTCCCCGACAAAGAATGTTTAATAAAGAGTGTGTGATCCCCTTGACTTTGTTTATATCCCATAGTCAACATTACCTTTGCAAATCGCCCAAACCATGCACTTGGTGATTGCTTGAGGCCATATAATGCCTTCTTCAATTTACACACGATGATGAGCACCTAAGTTCTTTCTATAGCCAGTGGCACTTCTATGTAAATTTCCTCCTTTAGGTCTCCATGCAAGAATGCATTCTTGACATCAAACTGTTGTAGCTCCCAATCAGTAGTTAGCAGTTTATTGACAACAATACTTTACTGTATTCATTTTTGGCAAATGGAGCAAAAGTTTCTAAGTAGTCAATTCCATAAGTCCCGAGTATATCCTTTGGCCACTAATCTGCCTTATATCTCTCAATTGACCCATCTGCTCTATATTTCACCGTATATACCCACTTGCAACCCACTGGTCTTTTTCCTGCTGGTAGTCTTACCAACTCCCAAGTCTTGTTCTTTTCTAAGGCTTCCATTTCAACATTCATAGCTCGTCTCCACTTTTCATTAGACAATGCTTCAGATAAACTGGTAGGAATGGTAATAGAATTGAGGCTTACAAGGAAGGCTCTGTGAGTTGGTGAGAAATTTTTAAAAGATAGAAAATTTGAAAGGGGGTATAATGGCCGTGTTGTGCATTCTCGAGTTCCTTTCCTAACAGCAATCGGTAAGTTTAGATCATCATTATTCACTTGAGCATCATTTTCATTTTGTAATGAATGGTTAGAAATTGTTACCTCATTCAAAGGATTTGAGTTGGATTCCTGAACCTGCGTAGGCTCTGAAACAACCACTTTCCTTCTTGAAAACACCTTGTCAAATCTCCCAGTTTTCGGAGTTGAGTGAGACACATGATTAGGGTTTAGGACTGGCAATAACTTGGATGGTGAAGAATTAAGAGACTTAGGGGAAGATGACAAATCAGGAGATTCTGAATGATTTTTATGCATGGATTCAGAACTGTGATCAAAACTAGAAGGTAGAGGGTTTTTTATCAAATCAGGAGATTCTAAGGGATTTTTATGCATGGATTCATGACTGGACTCAGAACTAGAAGGTACCGGATTTATTGTCAAATCATGAGATTCTGAGTGATTTTTATGCATGGATTTAGAATTGGACTCAAAACTAGAAGGTACCGGATTTATTGTCAAATCTAAGTTCAGAAAACTTTCCTTATCTTCTCTAGTCGAGTTCTCCCCCTGAAGATAAGGATTGGAAAAATAGGATTCGCGTTCACTAAATGTGACATCCATGGAGACATAGAATTTCTTTGAGGAAGGATGATAACATTTATACCCTTTCTGGGTTGGTGAATAGCCTACAAAAATGCATTTTAGAGCTCTTGGATCTAGTTTTCCTCTATTTGGACCATGGACATGAACAAAGGCTATACACCCAAAAATTCTTGGAGTAAGATTGTTTGTAGTCTTTAGGTTTGGATAAAAAGATGAGAGGATATCCATAGGACTTTTGAGACCTAAAATTTTAGAAGGCAATCGATTTATAAGGTAAGTTGCTGTAAGAATGGCTTCTCCCCAAAAGGCTTTTGAAACATGTTTTTGAAATAAGAGTGCTCGGGTTTTTTCAAGAATATGGCCATTTTTCTTTTCAGCTACCCTATTTTGTTGTGGGGTTGTTACACATGATGACTCATGGACTATTCCTTCTTTCTGAAAGTATGGGGTAAGAATTTGATTGAAGTAATCCTTGGCATTATCTGATCTAAATCTTTTGATTGTGACTCCAAATTGATTTTTGATCATGGAACAAAATTTTGGAAGTATGGTACTAACATCCGATTTATGTTTAAGTAAGAATAGCTAAGTGACACGAGTACAATCATCAATAAAAGAAACGAACCATCTTGTCCCAGAAACATTAGGAATATTAGACGGACCCCAAATATCACTATGGATGAGATAGAAAGGAACATGACTTCTTTTATTGCTAATTGGGAAAGATGCACGTTTATGTTTAGCCAACTCACACACTTCACAATGAAAATCCTCAACATTCAAATTTGTAAATAATGAGGGAAACAAGGTCTTAATAATTATAAATGAAGGATGTCCTAAGCGGGAATGATGCAGTAAAATCTTCTTTTTATTAGATAGAACAAACTCTGATATAAAGGAATACGGAACTTTGGACTGACTTGGTATCTCAAGAAAGTAGAGGCTATCTCGTTCCCTAGCCTGTCCAATCATCCTCCCCGAATTCTTATCCTGAAATACACAATAACTACTGTTAAAAATCACATTGCAACACAAGTCTTGGGTAAGTTTTTGGATGGAGATAAGACTAATAGATAATTTAGGAACATGAAGAACATTTTTCAAGGTCAATGATGGACTTATTTGGACATCTCCTACTCCAGCAACAGTTGTTAGGGATCCATTGGCTGTGACTATTTGCCTATTGCTCGGACATGGGGTATAGGTTGAGAAATGTTTGGATGAATGGGTCATGTGGTCGGTTGCTCCAGAATCAATAATCCAAGAATTGGTTAGAGTTATATCTGAAACATTCAATCCAATAGAAAGAGGAAACTTACCTGAATATACCAAAGAACAAATACCTGATTTTTCTGACATATTATCTGAAATCGACACGTGTCTTTGACTATGTTGTTCTTTTTTGACAACGGTTTAAATCACCTCTTCTGACTAATCTGGATAGAATAATCAGCGAAAATTCGTCGTGACTTTGACAACGGTTACGACGTGGATTCGGCAGCGATTATTTCGGCAATGAAGGCCGAAATTAACAATGAATACCGGGAAACAATCTGGATAATCAGCAATTAAGGCCGGGAGAAAAAAATTCAGATTGAGTCTTGCTCTGATACCATGACAAAATCTGAGAAGAAGAGAAAGAATGTCTCTCGATTTATTTCTTTGATTACATGAGTAGGACTTTATATACAAGTTTTCCTAAACTAATTTTGGAAACAATATTAGTTAGATATCCTATTTCTAAATATTTGACAACAGTAAGTTACAGCTGCTAATTCCAATCTTAGGAAACTTATTCTATATTCTACTTTTAGGAAACTTTCCTATTTTCTACATGATCAATTATAAAGATTTTTCAACATGTTTGCAAAGGTATTTTACATATATAGTTATCTATGTACTGTATGCATATTACTGGAGATGCTGCAAAGATCATCTCTCTCTCTTTGAGTTATGCCAGTCATATTGATTTCAGTAACAATATATTTCTTTATGTTCAAATAGCAGAACTCTGTTTCGCTATCATCTGATGTCTTGGTTTCATTGTTCTGCAGTTGTGAGAATTTTATATATTTGAATTTCATGCCTTAAGTGATTTTGGTGGACATTTTACAGTTATGTTATTACTCCATACAATGAGTACCCGCAGTTGCTTGGTTTGATGTTAAAACTGCTCAATGGTGAGCTAGCGTGGTCTACCAGACGGGAAGTTTTGAAGGTCTGGATGGTGGCCAATTCTTTTGAATTATTTTGTCACTAGTTGTGGTTCGTTTGCTAAAACCCAGCTGGGTGTGTAACAGGTTCTAGGCATTATGGGAGCCTTAGATCCCCATGCACATAAGCGGAATCAGCAAAGTTTGCCAGGGTCTCATGGCGAAGTTACTCGTGCAGCCAACGATCCTGGTCCACACATTCGCTCCATGGATGAGTTGCCAATGGATCTTTGGCCGTCTTTTACAACATCAGAAGATTATTATTCCACAGTGAGGTTTTGGACAAGTATACTATTGTATTTTGCATCTGATTTTCTTTCGCTAAAGAACTGTCTACTCTTCAGGTTGCTATCAATTCCCTGATGAGGATTCTCAGAGATCCTTCTTTGTCTAGCTATCATCAAAAAGTGGTTGGATCTCTTATGTTTATATTCAAGGTTTGTTCAATATTTAGGTGATTTACTCCAATTCATCCTCTTATCTTTTCCCATGTGTTTCAGAAAAGCTAATTGTGCTTTGTATTTTTTCTGGATTTAGTCAATGGTTCTTGCCTGCGTCCCATACTTGCCTAAGGTTCGTTCACTATTCTTGCAATTTCTGTCTGTTCCTGTTATTTGTGGTTTCATTTATGATGTGAATTCTTCCAATATGATTGCTGTATAAGATGCTATTTGGTACCTTTTCCTATACTCCCCTCTTTACCAATGGCTTTCCTGGAGAAGGAAAATTAGCATTCTGTGGAGAAAAAATGCTAATAAAATTGTTGGTTCTAGGACTAAATCAGGGATAGAAACTTAGAAAAACAAAAAAATCTTGTGAACTCCTCTGAAAAGAAGTAAAAAGCGGCACCAAATGAGAAGTTGTTCCTGGTTCATGGAATGCCCAAAACCAATGCAAAAGTTCATGATGTAATGATTCAAGAGTTCATGATAAATATCCTAGGTGGAAATTTTTCCAAAATGAGAAACATTTTTTGTTAAAGTTAGTTATGAATTAGTATTTTAAACGTCAAAAGAAAGTATTCTTTATTGGTGATAAATCAGCTTTATTAGAGACCTGGGTGTTAGATTTGGCTTGAACCAATTGTTTGACTCAATTGCATTTGATATGTAGGTTTTGCCCGATCTCTTTCATATTGTCCGTGCATGTGAAGATGGTCTCAAGGAGTTTATAACATGGAAGTTAGGCACTCTGGTCTCGATAGTGCGCCAGGTATATCTGTGTCTGTAGCTTTTCTTGTTTTACACATCTTATTTCTTGCAGTTGGCTTATCCACATACACCTGCCATGCATGTGCAGCATATTCGTAAATATCTGCCGGAGCTGCTTGCATTGATATCAGAATTATGGTCATCTTTTACTTTACCGGCTTCTAATAGACCCGTACATGGATATCCGGTAACTGTTACTTGGTTTCAGTACACTTTTTGTCTGTGTCATTTTGGATAATTTATTATCACAATGTATGCATATTAATCTGACCAGTTTTTATCTGCTCTCTGGACATTCTTCACTTTAGATTCTACATCTAGTAGAGCAACTTTGTCTGGTGCTGAATGATGAGTTCAGGACGTATCTTCCTGTTATACTTCCATGTTGTATTCAAGTCCTTAGTGATGCTGAACGGTCAAATGACTATACTTATGTCCTAGACATTCTCCACACTATTGAGGTTTTTGGTGGTCAGTCGGTTTCTTTTGACAGTTCTAGGTGCTTCTTTCAGTATCTTATTTGTTATTTATGGGAAGCCTCACAAAAGTTTGTGATTCAGGGACATTGGATGAGCATATGCATCTACTTCTGCCCGCACTTATTAGATTATTTAAAGTTGATGCATCTGTGGATGTAAGGCGTGCCGCTATTAGAACTCTTACAAGATTGATCCCTCGAGTGCAGGTAGCATTACCTATTGTGTTTGGGGTCTGTAATTTTAAAAGTATATTCACGAGCTTTTTCTGCTTTTCATCCATGGTATTTTCTTCGCTAGGTTACCGGTCACATCTCGGCTCTTGTGCATCACTTGAGGCTTGTCTTGGATGGGTCTGATCTCTTCTCTCAGTTGATCATTTTTCTTTTGTATTTTTTGCCTTTTCTGTATATCTTTTACCTATAACTGCATTTTAGGGACCTTTTCTGTTTTATATTTTTGTTTTGTCTATTCTATTGAACTGGGGATGCTTGCTTTCTGGTTTTTTCTCCCCCGTGCATGTATTGTTCTGATGTGTTCGATTAGTGCTTGTGAAATTGTATATGTAGGTTATTTGGAATCGATTGATTGTATATCAATAACATGTTCTGATCAATTTTTGCTCAAATTTTGTTGTACGCGTCATGTTGTAATCAAATATGTGGTTGTGATTTGTCAATCCAAGTCATCCTCTTAATTGCTTGCCATTGTAGCCCAAGTTCTGTAACCTTTTAAAGGTTCACATGTTTAAGCGTCCTTTGTTTTATATATTCTTTGAAATTTCGTATGAAAAGGTTCTGAATGACTTGTGCAGCCAGAACATCAGGAAGCTGCAATGTTTTGATTCTATTTAGTGAGTTTAATGCCTCAACTTCTCAATAAATGTCACAAGAGAATGGAAACACTTAAAACTTGTGCGTGATCTGGAAAGACCAATAATAGCCTTTTGGTTAGACTTCACAAGCTACACGAGCAGTGCTCCCACAACCTCTCCCAGGCACCGCATGTAGCAGATTGAAACCATACATTGTAAAGTTAGAAGTAAAAGATTGTATGGGTATTGTCAATTGGGTATAAACCTTTGCCGAAGTGAATGCTAGGAAGAGTAAAAAGTAAAACTTCAGTCCACCTGGAAAAAAATCCTCCCTGATGAGCAAAGGGTGGATAACTATGAGTTCTTCAATCAGAATTCTCAAGTCGCTGGAAATCAGAAACTAATCGTATAAAGTTTGCTGCGTGCCCAAGAGAAAGGAGAGACTTGAAGTCTTTCTTCCCTCTTATTTGAGTTTGTGAGATTAACTAATTGTCAAGTTTACTATTTTAGTACTTAACGGTATCTAATTTGCAGGAAAAATGATGAGCTTAGGAAGGATACAGTTGATGCAATTTGCTGCTTAGCTCATGCTGTTGGGGAAGACTTCACCATCTTCATTCCATCCATTCACAAGCTTATGATGAAACATCGTTTGAGGGTGCTTCCCCCACCACCCCCACCCCCGCCCCCGCACGCTCGCGCGGGTGTCTTTCGCTTATCCCCCAACCCCACCTGTTGTTTGTCTTTTTTCCCTTATGCAACTTGAATACTTTATTATGCAGCATAGAGAATTTGAGGAAATCGAAGCGCGCCTGAAAAGGCGTGAACCTTTAATCATGGGAAGTACTGCAGCCCAAAGGCTGAGCCGGGAGTTTCCTTTTGATGTCATCAGTGATCCTTTAAGTGATATGGAGAATGACCATGACGATGGGATTGATGCGCACCGTCAACCAAGAAGCCATCAGGTTTTGTTTTTGTTCTTTTCCCTTTTTCCAAAATGTCAAATCTTTGTTGCTTAGTTTTCTTCTGGCTGGCATGAGAATCAATATGCTTGGGAGGGGAAGACCTAGTATTATTTCATAAATCAACTAAAAAAGATAAAAAAATTGTTCCTTTTATTGGTCTCAATTAGTCCCCTACCCAGCAGAAAAATTAGGTTTTTTTTTCACATGGGAGAAGTGCCATTCAATGCGGAGTTCGAACCATGGAGAATGGGGATGCTGTGGGTTCCTGACTTGTCATTTTCTGCTTACTCTACTCCTTACCTCCGTGTTAAACCTAAGTTAGGACTATTCAATCCATTTTTTGGCTCATGATTCGGAGAGGAACCGGAATTATATTAGATGTACATGTTTATTTTCTTGTCCTAGTGATGAATTAGAAGAATTGAGGGTCAATCACATTACATTCAGGTTAATGATGGTCGTTTACGTACTGCTGGGGAGGCTTCTCAGCGCAGCACAAAGGAGGACTGGGCAGAGTGGATGCGGCATTTTAGCATTGAGCTCCTGAAGGAGTCCCCTTCCCCAGCACTCAGAACATGTGCAAGACTTGCACAGCTGCAGGTATTTTTGGTTGTTCTTAACAGTTGTTTTTCTTCCCTCTCCATGTCTCCCCCATTTTGGAGACCAATCAAAATCAGAACATCAGTTCCCTAATGTTGTCTGTTGGCAGCCTTTTGTTGGCCGGGAACTTTTTGCTGCTGGTTTTGTTAGCTGTTGGTCACATTTGAACGAGACCAGTCAAAGACAGCTAGTGAGAAGCTTGGAGATGGCATTTTCTTCCCCAAATATTCCTCCAGAAATCCTTGCAACACTTCTAAATTTGGTATTTTTTTTTTGCCTGCTAGGGGAGCAATTTATTGAGATTCCAATTCTTCAGGTTTTTAAGAAGAAAGCTCATTTTCAATGGATATGTTTTCTTTTCATTTGTTTAGTTATTTATTTATCTATCTATTTTCTGGAGGGGAGAATGGTGGGAATGGCAGGAATCAAGGTTTATGTCTGTATTTGAATTTTATCAAAGGCCCTTTCTTCATTTTCTCTGGTTTTGAGTTTCATTTATGTGCTTTGAAGACTCTTCTGTTATTTCAAGTCTAACATTATGATAAGCATATGCTTTTCTTGCATTAAACACTCCAAATTAGTCCAACTTTCATTTGCTTATCCATTTAGTACAATAATTATTTGCAGGCTGAGTTTATGGAACATGATGAGAGACCCCTCCCTATTGACATCCGTCTCCTGGGTGCTCTTGCAGAAAAAGTGAGTTTTTCCTGGCAGACAATTCCAATCTGGACTATAATTTTCCTGTCCCTCATTTCTTTGTCAAATTTTTCTTCATTCCAGTGCCGAGCCTTTGCAAAAGCGCTCCATTATAAAGAGATGGAATTTGAAGGAGCTCGCTTAAATAGGATGGATGCCAATCCTGTTGCTGTGGTTGAAGCACTTATTCATATAAACAACCAGTTACATCAGCATGAGGTCCATACTTGCTATTTGTGCACTATTTTCCACAACCATCTCATAATCAATATTATACTTCTAATTGGTTTCATATTGTTTGCTTAGGCTGCTGTTGGAATATTGACCTACGCACAACAACATCTAGGTGTTCAATTGAAGGAGTCATGGTACAGCTATCTTCTTGATTCCATCCTTTCACAATACACTTTGGGCTTATTTAATTGGTGTTTCATCTTGATCAGACCTTGCACATGAATTACCAAATATGACATTTACTTATGTGAACTTTCACGTTTTAAGGTACGCAAAACTGCAGCGTTGGGATGATGCTTTGAAAGCATACACTGCAAAAGCCTCTCAGGCAACCAATCCTCATCTTCTTTTGGATGCTACACTAGGTTCGTGTTGATGATCCTTTGAAGGCAGTCTCTGGTCGTACTTTCCTTTATGTCATCTTAAGAAGTTTCTTAAGTGGAATGGGATTTTTCAAAAATGTTTTTTTGTGGAGTCTTAGTTTGTTAATGAGTAAATATGCCTGATTCCTAACAACATATAAAACTGCCGAATTAGTTGGGGTACTGTCAAATTTTTGTTCTTTCACCGCAATACTTGACTCGCTGACTCAATGATTTCAACAAGAATATCATGTGAATTCTTTTCTGGTGAAATCTTTTCAACTGTAATATTTTCCTATCCATCTCCTTTTTCTTGCCTCTTTGTTGCTGTGTGTAAGATATACATGTAATCTATGTTAACCTATCAAAAGTAGTTTAATTCTTTCCACCTGACCAACATTAACCATATCCAGTAACTATATTATAAAAATGGTATAATTTTCACTATGCCTGCATTGACTTACAAGAATATGCTTATCATGTTGTTATGTAGCTTAATGAGCTTCACAAGCGTTGCTTGAATCTTCTGGTTTACTAAGTATAAAGTAGATTTGGGAATACCATATTGGCTTATTCATTTTGTAAATCGATATGAAAAGTCATCTTGGGGTAGAAAATTTTGTTTACCATAATCTCTTTTAGGGGTCTCTTTTTTATGGAGCTGTGGTTTGTTTTTTTGGTTGGGTTGGGGGGTTGGGGACAAAATGAATCTTGAAGTGTGTTTTTAGTTCTTCAACATTGATTTGAAGGAAGATCTACTAGCAAGCAACTTAAGGCAATATTGTAGGTGCCTTTGCCGGTGATGTCAAAATAAAAATTTTACTTTATTTCCTCCACAAGTTCCCTGAGAAATATGCAGCTATGCAATTCACAGTAGAGAACAGCTTGACAGGATTATTTCTGTTGGACTTTTCTCCACACTCTCCTGGGTTCTCGCATAACCATTCTTATTACACTTTGTCACTATTTTATCATGCATGAACCATCTCTTTCAGTAACTGCTGCTTTTAGGTTTAGATGATTGTTGTTGGTGGTGGAAAACTTGGTTACCGATATGAGTATTCGTTTTAGCTCTGCCCAATCACATGCATGTTTTAGAATCGGCAGCATGGATAAGCTTGAGAATGGAAGTGTTAGAAGTCATCTGCATGTTTGTGGTACTATTCAGCTGGACTTTGCACTCTCCGTCCTCGCTAAAAGCATTATTTGCTTATACAGATGGGAATGCTTACTCCTTTACTTTTTCTCTTTTCTATTTTTGAAAGGTCGAATGAGATGCCTTGCTGCATTAGCTCGCTGGGAAGAGCTTAACAATCTTTGCAAGGAATTCTGGACTCCCGCTGAGCCTGCTGCTCGTTTGGAGATGGCGCCATTGGTCCACTTCTTCCTTCAAATTCCTTGTGAGGTGTTGCATCATTCATTTTTTTTTTTGATTGACTTCTGAAATATGACTGCAGGCTGCTAATGCTGCCTGGAACATGGGCGAGTGGGATCAAATGGCAGAGTATGTTTCTCGACTAGATGACGGTGATGAAACCAGATTACGTGTTTTAGGAAATACTGCTGCTACTGGTGATGGCAGTAGCAATGGCACTTTTTTTAGGGCTGTTCTTTTAGTTCGTCGGGGAAAGGTGATACCTCTTTCTGGTCTTGGCACTTTGGGGCCTTGTACTTGCAACTGATAGACTATGAATATTCTGACTCCTGATAATTTGCCAGTATGATGAAGCACGAGAATATGTTGAAAGAGCAAGGAAATGCTTGGCCACAGAGCTTGCGGCTTTGGTTAGTCCGCCTTATTTTGGTCAAGTCTCTTACAGTCATATCACTGCAATCTGGTCTTATCAGCGGGACCTTGTTTGCTTCTAGTATTTTTTCTACAGAGATCTATCAACTGCCTACTTAAAATTGCAGAATTTGCCTTTTGGTTCATGACTACCATTTTTGTTAACTAATGAGCTTGCAATCAGCTTAGTGTTATCAGATTCTCATCCATGTGGGTTTTGTATCTTCTTTTTTTAAATATCAGTAGAGTATCTAGAATGATAAGCTGCATCATTACTTGATGAAATATCATGGATTTAGGTTCGCTACTTCCCTGCCAGTGCCAGCTAAGAAACAAGTGGTGGAAGTGCTGAATTACATTCATAATGCTTAATGTGTTGAGTGTTTCTGTATTAAGATGTTTTAGTAGTACCATGTCTCTTTCATGTATGTGCATCTATGTATCCGCTTTTAATTATTCATAGTGCTGAATGTCATATATGAATGCTGCTAGATATGTTAGATAGCTTCAAGTACCCAACCCTATGTAAAATTGTTGCACGTTAACAACATAATTCTTATTTTCATTTGAATTGGCCTCATTGAATTCCATGCTAAGAAATCTCAAAAATAACTGAAAACTTTGTACCATTGATTTTACTTCACGTAAATTGCTATATTATAATATTGAAACAGAAATATATATTTCTTTTGTTTTAAAGAGTATATCTGGTTTTACTTGTTATGTTATTTACTCGGCGCAGAGTCTAGAATTGTCCTGTTCCGTATTCACTTGCTCCAAACCTTATTGTCATTCTCCTAGTTAAGATTGTGATTTGGTCTCCAGATAAATGAATAAAGGGGGTGATTTACGTTAGAACAGACCAATCTTAAAAGCTGCTATTATCTTGAAGAATTGGGAAATAATCACAAAATGGCAACTATTCTACCTACCATAGGGTGTTTTCCCTATCAAGATTCTGTAACTTCTTGAACTTTGTTGACGTAACTTCTAGTGCAACTCTGTGGAAAACATTTCTTTTTCTGACGCAGCTCATAAATAAACAATGAATTTAAGCGCTTCTTCTGGTGATTAATTGCCTTTGACATAAAATCAAAACCAAATGCTGCTGCACACAAGAGCATGATCTTTTGAGACTCAAAATTGTGGTCTTCATCTTATTTGGAGAAGTATATACTCCGTGTCCCAAAATATGGGCTCTGCTTGACACTTTCACAGAGATTAAGAAATCACTAAAATCTATAACATTCAAAACAAAAAGGCTTAGGTGCCCTTTGACTTTAACTATGATTCATTCATTAGAATACTAGGAATTTGGGGTAGGTAGTTGTTAAAAGACGGGTAAGAATGGAAAAATATCATTAAATTTTCATCGATAGTACAAATGAAGCAGATTTTTTGAGACAAATTAGAAAGGCAAATGGAGCTAATGTTCCAGGACAGAGGGAGTGGTTTTCCACATTTATCTTTCGCAATCCTGTGTTTACATATGGGAGTACTTGTTACATATTGGTAAATTAGGCCTTTAGCTTACTGTTTTTGGAGCTTCCCTGTGAGGAACAGGGGGATTTAATGGATCATCTTGAATCTTATTGAGCTTATTAAGCTAGTTCCATGCTTCCACCACTGGCCAAGCATAACTCGTAAATGAAAATGGATTTTGTTCTTTGTTTCTTCCTTAGAGGAAGACAGAAGTTAATAAAATGCCATTGTCATTCTCTCGTATAGCTAATATTCTGGACACGGAATTGTCAAGTAACTGTTGTTGGTGGTGGTGGTGCTGCTGTTACTGCTACCTGTTTTGGTGATCCCTAAGAATTAGTCTAGAGACTACTATATTGCCTATTTTTTGATGTCTATAAAGAGATCTGGAGGCTAAGGTTTTTCGTAACCTGAGAAACATGCTTTAGCTGGGTGTATTTAGGGTGTGTTGACTCTTGTTGTACACCTATCCTGGAAAACGGGTATGAATGATTAATATTATTGTTTTGCATTAATTGGAAATTATTTATTTTTTTGAGATTTGATAAAAGGATCTCCGTTGGCTTGATATCTAAAATGTCACGTGATAAGGTTCTTGAGAGTTATGATCGTGCATACAGCAATATGGTTCGTGTTCAGCAGTTGTCTGAGTTAGAGGAGGTACCTCATTCCTCCTTTGTAGGTGTGTTTATTACACAATGCTGCCTTTTTGAAACTTCTCATGGTGCATTACCTTCTCTTTTAAAATAGGTAATTGAGTACTGTACACTTCCTGCGGGAAATCCTGTTGCTGAGGGTCGGAGGGCCCTTATTCGCAACATGTGGAATGAGCGCATCAAAGGTGCAAAACGAAATGTTGAGGTATAATTTCTTCGACCTTGCTTATTGTCTGGGATTGAAGTTGAGTGAATCTTGTTCTTGTTCACTTTGGATTTACTAAAGCTTTTGATAAGAAAGCAACTATCGTCATAGTTATTTGAAGAATTGACAAGTCACCTCTTTGAAGTAGGTAAATAAAAGCTACTTTAGACTGTATCTCAATGAGTGCTTTTCAAGATATCTGTTTTTTCCGTCTAACCTAAGAGCTGGTACTCATAATGGTTAGAAGGACAATATTTAGAATCAGCATACTGTAGCAAACAAGATAAAACGTTATGTGAGACTACTGTGTGGTCGCATGCAAAATCCTTTTCCTCTATTCTTCTCTAAGTTGTGCCAGCTTCTGTCATATCTTTTTTAGTTATTACTTGCCATGCCATTTCTAGAATGGATAATTGGTGCACACATGATTACTTCAAATGCTTGACTTTCTTAAATAATTTTTCGTAATATAATCTTAAATAATATGTCTCCTCTTATACATAGTTATCATTCCTAGGTTCACCGTGTATTCTTACATCATCTTTTACACCCATGTGTAGTTGGTTTATGACTGTCCTTTCGATGTTCCTTCTTCAAGTTGCTGGATGGGCATTAACGTCACACAGCTTTCCTCTGCCCCTTCTCCATTCTTTGTAGTCTCGTAGTCTTTAGGAACAGTTATATCTTGAATCCTCTTTCGCTTTTCAGTTTTTTCCTTTTTCTGAGAGTTGGGATGTTGGATATGGTGGGCTTAGGATTCGAGTTAGGGAGGTTATGGATAATCGGGTTGCTGGCCTTTGAACCTAGACATCAAAGGCAAAGCAGTTGCAAAAAATAACAAGCCATATCCATATCTCGGAGGTCACTTCCTCTTTGTTGTCAATAACTTGGCTCAAAATTAAGTAAATTCTCTCTTTTCTTTCACTGTGGCCATTGGACATACAACCAGTTTGAATTTACCTCCATTGTAATGGTTGAAACCTTGAACGTATAGGTTTGGCAAGCAATCCTTGTTGTCAGGGCTCTTGTGCTACCTCCTACAGAAGACTCTGAAACGTGGATCAAATTTGCCTCTCTTTGTCGTAAAAGTGGCAGAATAAGCCATGCTAAATCGACTTTGATTAAACTTTTACAGGTTAGTGATGCCTGTCTGTTGGACTTGATATCTTCTTCTTCTTCTGCTTCTTCCTTGTTCCGTTCTTTTCTGTCATTTCGGATAAGAATATGACTCTCTAATATAATGTAGTATGATCCGGAGACAACTTCTGAAACTGTACGAGTACATGGACCTCCGCAAGTGGTGTTAGCTTACTTGAAATACCAATGGTCACTTGGGGAGGATCCTAAACGAAAAGAAGCATTTGCCAGGTTGCAGGTATGCAATAAAATTTAGTTGACAAGAAAGAAAAATGTGTTACGGTGACTAATCTCTCTTTCTTATTGTTTCACTTGCTGCAACGTTTTAGGACCTGGCAATGGAGCTTTCTAGAACACTAAATCTTCAACCTGCCGGTGAGACTAGTTCCATGGGTACCTCCAATGAACCACTCATTGCCCGTGTGTATCTCAAACTTGGGAATTGGCAGTGGACACTTACTCCTGGCTTAGATGATGATTCTATTCAAGGTTCTCTTTCCCTCTCTCTCTCTCTCTCTCTCACCAACCTCCTCTCCCTTAAAAAAAAAGAAAAGAAAAATACACTGACATGCAGAAAAACTCAGGTGATACTTAGGGAATGGTATCAATTCATGACAATCTTTTCTGGTTTCAGAAATTCTCAGTGCATTCCGAAACGCTACTCGTTGTGCAACAAAATGGTCAAAAGCATGGCATACATGGGCACTTTTCAATACTGCTGTGATGTCTCATTACACTTTGAGAGGTTTTCCCAATATTGCTGGTCAGTTTGTTGTTGCTGCGGTCAATGGATATTTCCACTCCATAGCTTGTGCAGCACATGCGAAGGGAGTAGATGATAGCCTTCAGGTGAGACCTAGATCTTAGAGTCATTCCAATTTCAAAAATACCTTAAACCTTGTTTAAACTTCATTGTTGTTTATCGACGTTCACCTTCTAAATTAGTTCCTGTATTTGTTTGAAGCCAGCACTTTGTTCTCAAAATTTCTTTTTCTTTTCACTGCCCATGCATTGGACTTGGTATACAATAGCTCTAGCTAGCTTTTAGCTACTAACTTCTGCTTGTTTTGCAACAAGTTTTAATCAATCTTGTGCTGTCTGAGTAACCTGAATCATCTAAGTAGAATCTGCAAGAACATATATTGCAGAGCACCTTCTTTTCCAGTATTTATAAATATGCCGTTTCTTGTTGAATTTAGATATTTGAATTCATTAAAATTGGATTTGCGTTGCCTTTTGCTTAGTTTTTTGGATTCCATCCTTTTCAGGATATATTGCGTCTCCTCACTTTGTGGTTCAACCATGGAGCAACTTCTGATGTTCAGATGGCGTTGCAGAAAGGTTTCACACTTGTTAACATAAACACATGGCTGGTGGTTTTGCCTCAGATTATTGCCAGGATACATTCAAACAATCATGCTGTGAGAGAGCTGATACAGTCACTCTTAGTACGAATTGGACAGAGTCATCCACAGGTTTGCTTTCAATTCCCTCTTTCTCCGAGGCGTCTTCCTCCTTTTGTTGTACAAGTATTACTTGCTCGCTTGTTGACTTAAAAGGATTTGATGCTCAGCTGTGAGGCCATTCCAGATGTTACTTTATCATTGACCTGTACGATTTTATTTTGTATCATCAGTGCTTGGTTAACGGAAAAAATAATAATATCATGTCCAATCTTGCGTTCATCCTAATTTAAGAGATCAATTATGCTACGAGATGGGCATGGATCTGCTCTGAGTTTCTGTTGACAGCATGACAGCTTGAATTATATCATGATCATACAGACTCTGTTTCTTTTTGGGAAGAAGTAAAAAGCTTCAGATGGTTTAATCTACTTTGGATGCAGAAGCATCATTGGATTTCTTTTCTATTTCACCATTCTGTGCCATTTCTCTAATTTTGTCAGATGTTCTCAGATGTTCCATACCTTCCTTTTTGGACTGACAGAATTATGCAAATCATATTGCATCTCTGAGTAACGTCCTGAGAAATGTGCTAGGATATTATATTTTCTTTGTGGGTTTTACTTATTGCTTTGTAATAAATGAATACATGAATGTGAATAATGTGAATGTGTTCGTAGGATGAAAAAATTTTATGATGTTTGCTGTATGGAGGATTTTAAAATTTTTTTAAGTAATCTATGGAGGATTTTAAAAATTTTTTAAGTAATCTATAAATTTCTCCTCCTTAAAACAGCTTGAAATTGTGGATTGATCTAGTAATTTAATACGATATGAAAATGGAAGGTTCTGCACTCAAACATATAGGCACCTGTTAGTGAAAGAGTATGCTTAGGTTGTGGTGTGTTGAGGAAAGTAATGTAATAGCTTTGGTAGCTTACCACTTGCCTGATTACATTAAATGTCCTTACCCCTTTGATAAGATTTCATAACTGAGATGTGTTACAATCTATACAGGCTCTTATGTACCCTCTTCTTGTGGCTTGCAAATCCATTAGCAATTTACGCAGAGCTGCAGCTCAAGAAGTTGTTGATAAAGTTCGACAGCATAGTGGTGTGCTAGTAGATCAGGTGGAAGTAGTTTAGAAATAGTTCTCTCTCATTTTTTTGACATTTACAGTGACTCTGACTAGCTTGCTTTTGCTGTAAAGGCACAACTTGTATCTAAGGAATTGATCAGGGTTGCAATACTTTGGCATGAAATGTGGCATGAAGCGTTGGAAGAGGCAAGTCGTCTATATTTTGGTGAACATAACATCGAGGGAATGCTAAAGGTGTTGGAGCCATTGCATGACATGCTCGAGGAAGGGGCAATGAGGAATGATACCACCATAAAGGAGAAAGCTTTCATTCAGGCGAGTTGGTTAATTTTGTTCCACAAGCTAAGATTTGTCTTCCTTATTTACCAGAAACTAGAATAATGTTTTCTTCCAAAATTATCTTTCTGAATAAATTACTTATGAGTTACAGGCATATCATCATGAATTACTGGAGGCCTACGAATGCTGCATGAAGTACAGGAGAACAGGAAAAGACGCTGAACTTACTCAGGTACCTGCTGATTTATGCTTAAATGTTGTTAAAAGTCGCCCCAGCTTAAATTGTATCATTCTTTCAGCGCCATTAGATTGTCCACTTCTTCCTTTTGGAGACCTATCATCGTTTTAGTTAGAGTTGTGAATGTTTACTCACGTTGTATCTGGTGTATTTGCGTAGTACTTAATCTTTATACCTCCCCAATACCATCATTTGCTTTTGCCGTTTCAGCTAAATTTGTTGGTGCTACTTCCTCTTCCTACTTGTTATTTGAATGTCCCTGGTTTAGAAAGTTTGTTTCTTTTGTCTCTTCAAATACATTATAACTGTTTCTTGCTCTTTGTTTATATTATTTAAGTTGATTTCGTTATAAGAAAAGGTCATTCTCTCTGTGTCTGTGATGCCTAAATCGTAGCAGCTACATAGTAGGTCCCCTTTATCATTTAGCTCGGTTTTGGCAGAATAATACCCAGAGTATTTAAACATTTTTCTTTGTGGAAAAATCTGGATTGCCAGCATTATTCTATTATCTCTCAGTCTGTGCATACTGAGCACTAGTGTTATACGTTGGCGCTTGAATGCATTACCTTGGGGTCCAGTATGGATGTGGGACTAATGCAATGCATTTTTAAATTAAAATGCATGGAGCTTCCTTCATGTGTGGTTCTCAGTTAGTTTGAAGAGGTCTTGACGACTTAATCTTGTAATCTGCTTTTGATTGTATTGATTAATGGGCTATTACACACGTGTTGCTTATATAGAGCATAATTAGACGCTCTAAAGCAAACAATTATGAATTTCAGGCTTGGGATCTTTACTATCATGTATTCAGGAGGATCGATAAACAGCTTCAGACTCTTACAACTCTGGATTTGCAGGTAAGGAACAATAATTTGTTGTCTTGTGTTTGGACATGTATTCTCATGCTGAGTTACTTTGCCTTTCCATTTTTATCAGTCTGTTTCTCCTGAACTGTTGGAGTGCCGAAATTTAGAGCTGGCTGTTCCTGGAACTTATCGAGCAGGTAAACTAATATTGTTGTTTGAGTTGCATGTGGAAGTTGAATAGCAGTTGGGTTTTGCTTCATCATTTTGTTAACATGGTGACTATGTTGCCACAGATTCACCAGTTGTGACGATTGCATCATTTGCTGACCAACTTGTTGTCATTACATCCAAACAACGACCAAGGAAATTGACAATTCATGGTAATGATGGGGAAGATTATGCTTTCTTGCTGAAGGGACATGAAGACCTCCGCCAAGATGAACGTGTCATGCAGGTTCTGAATAGCTTTTGAATTGTTTGCCCCTTTTTAATGTTTTCGTATTTTAGGTTATGAGGCTTTTTTGATGTACATTGTTATTTTATTTAGATGTATATCATTATGAAGCTTTCCGGTCTTCTCAGTTTTGTATTTGATACCTGGATTTACGGGAATTCTACATATTTGCCAGCTCTTTGGTTTGGTGAATACACTCCTGGAGAATTCTCGAAAAACCCAAGAAAAAGATCTTTCCATCCAACGGTATTCAGTGATTCCATTATCTCCCAATAGTGGTTTGATAGGATGGGTACCAAATTGCGACACTCTGCATCATCTTATTCGAGAATACAGGGATGCTCGCAAGGTTTTTCTTGTTCCATATGTTTTCCTCTTTTACTCTCTCTCTCTCTCTCTCTCTAATGTTCTAGACTAACTATTTAATTTATCCCGAAATTCTGCAGATCACCCTAAATCAAGAGCACAAACTAATGCTTAGTTTTGCTCCGGATTATGATCACTTGCCACTTATAGCTAAAGTTGAGGTGTTTGAGTATGCTCTTCAGAACACAGAAGGAAATGACCTAGCTAGAGTAAGTAGCTTGTGGAAATTTGCAATTGCCATTTGTTCTTTCTTTCAGCCCAGCTTTTTATGCGCATACATACACACGAATGCACACATGCCCCTACGTGTTTGATTTCCTGAAGTTGCTTAAGTTGACTTCTTTATAGGTGCTGTGGTTGAAGAGTCGTACTTCTGAGGTTTGGCTCGATAGAAGGACAAATTATACGAGAAGTTTAGCTGTTATGAGCATGGTAAAATATTTCTGTTTCCTTGGTAATCTTGACATTCATTTTTGCTGAGGCCTGTTTAGAAAAGGGCAACTAGCCCATTTGTCTGGATATGCTAGGGCGTATCCATCTTCAAATCTGAATTTATGGGAAATATGATGATGATACTGCTGCATCGTAGTTTTTCTGGCTTTGAAGAATGCCTCTTTAAAGTGGATTAACTTCTTTGCTTACACTGCATGAAAATTCTGTCACTGAATTTTGTATGCCTCCTATGCGGTGATTAGTGATAAGAGCTCTCTGATGTTGTTTGCCTATGCTCACTGATATAATGCTTTAGTTGATACGCGATAACTTATTTACATTAACAATGTTGCATCTCTCTCCCCTCTCTCTATGCACTTTTGATTTTTATTGACTTCTGAGTGGGGAAGAATGTTGAATGATTTGTCTCACTTGGATCAGGTTGGTTACTTACTTGGCCTGGGTGATCGACATCCTAGTAACCTTATGCTGCATCGTTACAGGTATTTCATTGGTACTAGTTATTGGTTTCGATTTCATGTGGTCTGGAAACGTGATTTTATTTTATTTATTTATTTTGCATCGTTACAGGTATTTCGTTGGTACTAGTTATTGGTTTCGATTTCATGTGGTCTGGAAACGTGATTTTATTTTATTTATTTATTTTGCATCATTACAGGTATTTCATTGGTACTAGTTATTGGTTTCGATTTCATGTGGTCTGGAAACGTGATTTTATTTTATTTATTTATTTTGCAGCGGTAAAATATTACACATTGATTTTGGTGATTGTTTTGAAGCTTCAATGAATAGGGAAAAATTCCCTGAAAAGGTTTGTGGATCTAGCATTATTTGCTGCTTTCTGCTTGATGATTTCTTGTTTTAAGCCTCCTGTAGTGAAATTCCTTTTTGGTCGTCTATGCATTATCATTATCCAGGTTCCTTTCCGCCTCACCAGAATGCTTGTTAAAGCTATGGAAGTTAGTGGTATTGAGGGCAACTTCCGGTCAACGTGTGAAAATGTCATGCAAGTCCTACGGACAAATAAAGATAGTGTTATGGCTATGATGGAGGTACGAAAATGTAGCTAATGTTCTGATTTTGTTTCTGATTTTCATGATATATTGATGTGTTTAATTTAGAATGTCTGGAGAGTCGAAAGCCTCCCATTTTTTTTCTCCTTAGCTGTCTTTCGGCTTCTTGGTTCTTTTAGTTTAAGGGGGAGTATCAGGTTCATATCACGATCTCAGAGGATGATGTGTTTTTCTTTATTTGCAGGCTTTTGTTCATGATCCTCTTATAAATTGGCGTCTTTTCAATTTCAACGAAGTTCCCCAAATGTCTGCTCTTGCTAGTGCTCATGTCCCTGCTGTTGTGAACAGTGATGAATCTTCTCAGACGAGGGAACTCCTACAACCTCAACGAGGTGCTCGAGAGAGAGAACTCCTTCAGGTATTGGTCAATCCTCTACTAAAAACACTCCTGGTATATGCTTTGATGCTTATGATTTTGATGGTTTGTTGTAGGCTGTCAATCAACTGGGCGATGCTAATGAAGTTCTGAATGAGCGTGCGGTGGTGGTTATGGCACGGATGAGTAACAAGCTCACTGGACGTGATTTTTCTACCTGTTCATCAGTATCAAGCAGCTCAATGCCACATGCACCTGACCAAAGTACACTTATTTCTGGTGATACCCGTGAACCTGAACATGGTTTATCTGTCAAATTGCAAGTCCAGAAGCTGATTCTTCAAGCAACATCACATGAGAATTTGTGCCAGAATTATGTCGGGTAAGATGTCCAACTTCACTATACCAACATGTCAAGGGGTTTTATGAAAAATATCCGCAGTTCCCATTGGTGAAATTCTTATGAGTTATTGAAACAATATCCCTTCAAATGCCTAGTCCTGACACTAAATTTTGGTTGCAAGTGAATATATTATTTATTTTAATCAGGTCTTGCAAACGAGTTGTGCCCCAATTTCATTTCTATAGCGGAATTTCCACACTGAATGTAAAAAGTTTAATATTATTAAAGAAATACAAAGACAAGGAATTCCTAGAAAGAGGTGGAACTTTTATATATTAGGCCCTGGGTAGTTTCATTTTGCTTTTTATTTCTTTGATGGTTAATAAATTATGCTGGCTTTTGCATCTGAGCTGCTTTTTTGTTTGTCTAAAAGTTCCTCCTGATCGCAGATGGTGTCCGTTTTGGTGAGTTGAAGGGAATTGAAACCCTCCAGGTCTGTATATATCAGTGTACATAAAGCGCTTCTCTTCACGGCCTCAGTAACATTGCTTTTTCTTATTTCTTAATTATAGTGTTAGTGTAATTTTATGTACATAGCAAGCTCGGGGGAATGAGAGGTCAAAACTGATTGTGACTAGCCAGACATGCGGCCAAAGCTATGTAGGTATGTAGGAGGTGTATACAGGATTAAGTGCTAGAAGCTGCAAAATTGATATTTGTACAAACTGCATTTTTATTTGAATATAGAACAGATAACAAGTTCCTCCACTCTCTCTTAATTCGTGTGTCGAAACCCAAAAGCCTTCAGTTCATAAGTGCGAGAAATGTTTAATCAGAGAATGGGGCTACGCTTCCGGAAATTGAAGCGAAGGAAGCAGTAAGTCTCCTTGTTGAGGCCGAGTTAAAATGAAAAACGCTTCCCAACAAGATTTGCTCACTTTGGCTCTACGTGCACAATTTCCTCCTTTACAAGCTAGACAGCCATGGACAAAAAGCACGTACGCGTGTCATCTGACACGCATTCGGACTTGCGGAAACAATATATCTAGATGCTGGCCAAGTACAAACTTGAAAACGATGCAGCTTTTCAGTTCAATAACAATGGCTACACGAGAGGAAGCTTCTTGTACTTGCTTCGCTCTAGGCTGAGAAGAAAATCTGTAAATATATGTTCATATTCTGGCATTTTTCCATATCCTGCAATTTCATGAAGCCCCTCATCAGCAAACGCGTATTGACAGAAGACCGTGACGTACCACCTAGGATTTCGAAATTAACACATTTTGAATCTTACAAGATTCCCGAACAGATTAATTAACCCAGAAATTTGAGGAACAGTATTTTCTTTTCTGGTGCTCAGCAAAAACCAGTAAGGATGGTTGAGAGGATTGATAAGATGAAAATAACTATGAGAATGAAATTAAAAATGAAAACTTTAGGAATGAATTTATCCATACTATTTATATTAAAAGTACTAATAGGAGTCATGAAAATTTAAATTTTAATATATTTTAAATTGACAAATTTTACTTTTGTGTCAAAATTAAATAATTAGACTAGAAAGATAAAATGATAAATTTAATATGATTTCTTTTAATAATTATTAAATGTGTCATAATAATTATGAAAAAATAAAATAATATAATTACATCCCTAAATAAGAGTTAGGAAGATTTATAACTACAAAATATTAAATATTTTAATTCATTAGTTATTCATGATTGCAAATTTTTTTATTCCAAAATATAATGACATCTATAGTAAAAAACTATAAAGCTTCAAAAATAATTAATATAATTAATAAGAGAAAAAATTATTAATCTATAAACAATTAAAATAAGTGCACAATATAACTTCACTAAATAAACTAAAAAATAAGTTTAATTTTTAACAAAATTCTATTACATGCATATGCACGTGAATAGTGCTAGTTGCATGAAATGTACTTATACGGTCCTCATGCTTAAAGACCTAGCATTTAGTTAGCATTAGAGAAGCCCACCTAACGTAACATACCTAATGTTTTTAACCAAATTTACTATTTGCCAAAAGTCCTTATGTACCAGAAACCTATCAATCCCACAGACCCTGGATCTGAATCATGCCAAAAATGAAGTTGTAGATCATATGATGAAAATGCATAATCCAAAACAACTTACTGAAAATGCAACCAGAAAGGCAGAGATAATCAACCAAATATTGAAGGGAAACAAAGAAAGATTCTTGACTTGCCGGGGAAATAGTTGATGTCAATCACATAATATAGATCTCTCGTTCCATACTCTCGAATTATGTCAATATTGAAAAGCTGCAGGCCCTGTTGGAAACAAATAAGTCAGAAACATCAGAACCATGATAGGAAAAAGGAGAGGTATAGACAACTCAGTTCTGCAGAGAACAGGAGTTGCAGGAATAACACTTTGCAAATGTTTACCAGTCGGACACGGAGCTCTTTTGCGAGCCTCTCCAGCAAAGGCCTAGGAGGAGGTTCTGCAGGTCAAAAACCTAACCCTTGTTTACCAAACAAGCAAATAATTCATCTCTGCCCAATTAAGTAATCTTAATCTAAACTACCTAGTCTCATCAGACTACAAGAAAGAGTAACTTTACTCAGCCAACAAAACAATCCTCAATCACGCAATAAGATATGCCACATAAAACCCGTGAAGAAATGTGGAGAAGACTGTGAATGTCCTGCACATTTAGTTCAATTCTGGAGTTTGGTTAAAGATTGGTTTATTTACATATCTCTTATATACATCATTCCCTCTTAAAGAGTACTAATGGCACATTATCTTGCATGCAAAGAGTTAACTAGAACCACTTATAGATCATACCCATTTCCGCACAAGTGAAATAATTCACCAAGAAATTCCCAACAAAATTCTCTCAAGGATCTATATAGGGAACTTTAAAACTCACCAGCAACAGTGGGATCTAGATCAGCACCGTCTGCAGAAGCTGCAGCACATGAAACCCTTGGGAAACGAAATACCCCAGCAATTTTTGATAATTCGCGCTTGCATACATCTGGTAAGGAGAAACGCTTCACAACTTTTATGGACTCCCCAATAATATAAACTTTAAAGAGCACACCACCTGCAATCAACCAAGAAAGTGATTAAAAAAAAAACGGCCAAAAGAAATATCTCAATGTGGTAGAAAGAATGGATTCTATATTCAAAAACATGAATACCATGATTGACAAACTCCTGCAAAACCAACGGTGGCTCAAGTTTAACCAGGGAAGTTTTATCATATGCAAGGAACATTTCATGTGACTTGGCGCTTCCATCAACTAACAGAGGTTTTGCGACTGGAAAAAGGAAAAGTGAATTTGAGAATATTTTAGCAAAACTTATCATCTGCAACACTCATATACCCTATGAATTCACCTCAACAACAGGAAACATGCTTTTACATAATCTATTAACAAATTAACTTCAAAAACATAGCAAGAATAGTAGAATGCTGAAAGTATTACCTAAGGGAAGTTTAAGACCCTCTCTACTAACTTCATCTGGAATTGAAGATGGATCTTTTGTGAAAACCAATTGCCTTGGAACAGTCACTTTGCCTACAGCATTAATAGCCAAGCAGCCAGAAAACCCCATGACGTGATTATGCTTAAGCAAATAAAACATCCAATATAGTGATGATAGCTTAAACAAGCATGAAAGCACAATCGACATATTAGAGGACAATGTCTAGAAAAGTAAAAAAATACTTGTTAATAGGCTATTCTATAGTACCATAGCACTCGGGCAACTTAAGCTTAGCAACATCCTCCAGCATGGACTGGCGGTTGTGCACATGTTTTATAGCATCAGGAGGATCAAGGATAGTAACATTTGGATTCGCTTGCCTGTAATCCTTCAGAAGGAAAGAAATTGAAAATGAGAATGAAACCCAAGGTTGCATATAGAAGTTCTTCATTTATTTCAGGTTAATCATCCACGTCAATAACCTAGTCTCAAGGAACATTTATTGCACTTCATCTAAACTCATCCCAAATGACGGACCCTTGCAATTTGTTGAATATTGATGTCAATTATTCTCAGCACCAGATGACATATCGGAAAATATCATCTCCTTGTTGTAGTTGGTAAAACTTTTCATGAAACAAGGATTCTAACTGTATTTTAAAGACCAGTCAACCAAATAGCTGAAACTATATTTTAAACCCTTCCTAAATTAACCGCAAAAACAAAGGGCATTTAAGCAACAAACTCAGTTAGACAACATTGAATGTATCCACGGAAGGAGAAAAAGGGGAAAGGGAGAATAAAATAGATTCCTCCACTAATTTTTGGTCCTTGTACCAGCATGATGCAGGGTAACGGAACATCTTCACATAAAACTAATAGGCCAATATAGCCAAATTGGAAACACATCTTGCACTCACCAAACCCTAAAGCAACAAACCTGTAATAACATTCCACTTTTCCGTTAAAGCCCGTTTGATCTTTTGTCAACCAGCATTTACAAATACATAGAAGCACTATGAGACAATGATAAGGGAACATGAATAATTTTTAGAGGAAGAGAACATGAATATTTGGAACAAGTTGACACAACAGAGAGCCTTATCAAGAAATGAAACTTGGAAAGGTATTCAGAATATTAGTGTTAATCTAAAAACATGTGACTATGAACAGAGGTTGCAATTAAAGCCACCAAGAGATTGAATTCAAAAAAAAAGATGCAAATATAAACCTGCTATTCCATCAAAGGACCACTTGTAGATTTCAAGGAAAGAACTCCTATCAAGATACTATTCTGTCAAAGGACCACTTGCAGATTTCAAGAAAAGAACTCCTATCATTTACCATACAAAGTGCACGAAGAAAAGGGAGACATCAGATAATAAAGGTAGACTATCCAAGCATGTTTTTCATAAAGACCACAAGTTGATTTGTCAGGGAAAATGTTAAGCACTTTATATAACATTTTGAAATTTTCCAGTAGTTCAGCTCTTCTCCAGAAGCAAGCATCACATCTGCATTCCAATGTAGTATGTTCCTTTTCAAAAGCATAGAACCTCCAGGATTCTATCTTAAAAGTGGAAATCAGGTTTGATAATTAACTTCTTTTACTTCAGATTTCTTTTCGGCCTCTTTATTGTTATAAACTAAAACCAGCTTGATAAAACTTTTTTTTTTTTTTTTTTGGGGGGAGGAGGTGGGTTTGGAGGAAAGGGGGAAGGGGTTGGCCTTCACATGTGTGCTACTGGATCAATTGTAAACATTGAAAACATAAACATAAAACTAATACTGGAAACACCTGATGAGAACCTAGACATACTGAGAGATTCGAGATAATCACCTCTAAAACACACAAAATTTCCCTTGAGGATAGAGTTCAAATCCACAAATAAGTTTCAATAACACAGTACCGGCTCACAAACCTTGAGGTGCAATCTCCAAGTGTACTCAGATAACTATAGCAACCATGAGACATATTGATAAAACAAAAATCCTACACTAAGAAATACATGTCAGACCTTTTACAACTAAGGTTGTGAACACCTGAACAAGTTATCTATAGTTCTCAGATAGTAGAACTTCACTTGCTCCATTTTCCTGAGGACCTGTAGTCAACTATCTGATCATGACTCATGATGGAAGGAGCAGAGAGTCTGCAAATTATATCAGACAAAAAATGATGTCTAGCCGTAGGTTATCTGGATGTTCAACCAATCACCATCTTCACATGAATTTGTAGGAATTATACTCTACAGTAGCATGAGATAGACCATACACTGTAATTCACAACATTTCAAATTTCAGTTGATTTCACATTACGGAAAAGCATCATACAGTTTTGTGCAGTTTTAGAGCACAAACCTCTATTATCTGGCTCCACTCCTTTCCTGCAAACTAAGAATAGGAAAAAGATGTTAAGGAAAATAGACATGTAAATTACTGAAAAGAATTACAAGCACCCAGGGATAGAAAGAAAGTCAAATTTTTAACCCAAGTACTTTTAGGTTTCTAAGGTCCCAATTCATTTTACATTGCAAAAGAACAAAATAACAATCCAGTAGAAAAATGTAAATGTACATACAAATAACACGACTGATTGGATACAGAAATTACTCTCCCCATTCCATGCGAGAGATGAACCAATAGGAAGAAAAAATACTAATATACAGGAACAAGGACCAGCAAGTTCTACTGAACTGCAAAATGTCAATTCACTGGTACTTGCACAAAATAAATTATCCAAAGTCAAAAAGGAAAAAGGAAAACCTGTGAAAGGTTGCCACAGGGCATGCAATGAGTTAGAAAACTGTATATTGTACTCAAATCAACATGAAGCGGATGGGAAGAAAACAAGAATTGTAGCTTAGGCAAGAAAATGAAAACAAGAGGCAAGCACTTCAAGACATTAATTTCTTAGATGTTATGGAAACTAAAAAGTCTAAAAAGTTTTTAAATAATTACGAAAGTCTGAAACAAGACAGAATGAGCTATAAATTTTGTGGTGATCCTCTAATGAACCTGAAAAAGATAAGGTAAACTTGAAATTTTACTTTAGAGTCGAGATAAAGATTGGCAACAGCTACAAAAGCAAAATCAAGAACCTGCAGAAAAGAATTCAATAGAAGTATTAACACCGACCTTATGCAAAACAATGTCAAAAGGACCCTGATCTGATAATGGCCGCTTCAGATCAATCGCAACAAATAGGATTCCCTTATTCCTGAACCAAATGATATAGCAGAATCTAAGATTGGCCTACTTGAGAATCAGGTCATAATAAAAACTCTGAAATGCTGAAGAGGAACAAAATGTTTACAATCATGAACATCATGAGAACCTGAAGCAAGTGAATATGTTTCCAGCGCCTTCAATAGGCATAAACAAAGTTTAAGTGTTTTCAATTTATACCTGACTTAGAACTCCCAAGACAGGTTATATTCAAGCGGTCACAAACTAACACTAAAAGGAATTATGTCTGACATATCACACAGTCAAGACAGAGTACCAAGTAAATACCCTTGGTAAATTAATATTTCATATTCAGACAAAATTATACTCTTCCCTAGATACTTCCAAAATAAATAGTGGAAATTACAAGTTAAAAGCTAGAAACAACTCAATTGGTGACATAATACACATGTAGATTCCATCTATGAAGGATGTGCTGTCAAGTTCCAGGAGCTGTGGCCAAGAATGTCAGTTTAATTGGATAGGAGAAAACAAAAGGTTTCAAGACAAAATTGCAATATCATAATAAAGCTTCCAAATGGAAAAAAAAAAAGTTACAAGCCAGTCATTTCGCTTATATTGAACATAACAACTTTACATTGCATACTAACTAGCATTACAAAAACATTGATGTTCAAGAAGATAACAAGGAGATGGAGGTCTATATTTGAAAGGACGAGTGGTGTCAAGAAGCAGATGCTCTGGGTATCTCCATATTTTGTCTCTCCCCTTTCGCCTGTAGAAACTTATTCAAAGAATATTTTCAGACAAATGAACCACTAGTAATTCACCCTAGAAGTATATGGATACAGTGTAAAATCAGATATTTTTATTTTGGAAGGTTTGGATTTCCATTTTTCTATATTAAGTCTTAATATTTTTTTCCCTTGAGGATTCTGATTCCGGGTTGGATTTACCAAACATTAAAATGTGGGATTAATCATCTAGACGAACCAAGAGGTTAATGAGACCTCTTAAATCCATCACATTGAATTATGTCACAATGACAAGAGATTCTAAATGATAAAACATTTAGAAACGATTTCTCCCATCATCAAATTCAAATAGACAATCAGACATTAGATGTCATGCAAATTGCTAACTATCACAGTATCTATTTCGTGAAGCTGAAATTTACCATGACATAGTTGTCGTGGTATGCAATATCAAGAATGCAAGCTCGGGGCTTCATCCTGTTGTAGATTTTGAAACCCAATTTAAGATGAAGTGAATACGTGATGAACAATTAACTAGTGACAGAGTCAGAAAATGATTTTCACGATGAGATAGAGTGGAACAAGTGTAGACAAAAGTCTGCAACAGTAGAATGGGGAACGCAAGAGCGCTGACTTTCAATATACCTTATCACTCTAAACTAAGAAAATTAGTCGTCGGGATATAAATGATGGAATATTCCTCATTAGGAATTACAGGAACCGCCCCAAGATTCCAGATACCGGCGTTCCCGTGTTTCAGAGCAAGTCAAAGAAAAGACAGGTCACGATGACTCAGTCCCTACTTGCATAGTCCACACAATTATTTTACCGCCTTCGATAGAGACAAAACCTATGACAACAGATGTGCTTTTCCAAATTGCAGGCACAAACAGTTGGACAGCCATCAATTACAGAGTTCTCAAGTAATGCAGGATTAAACTAAAGAATTACCTATTTCGATTATATCTTCTAAAGTTAACATTTTAAGAAGAGAAGAGAAAATGGAAGAAGGAAAAACAGAACAAGAAAAATAGAAGGAAGAGTAAAGGATTTCTTGCAACACAGGAAGGAAAATTCCGGAAAAACAAAAAGAAAGCAAATAAATTAAGCTCGAAATACCAGAGACAAAAAGTAAGAAGAAATGCAAATGAAGCATCATATATTATCAATCAAAGCAATTAAACGCCAAAAAAACAAAATAATAACTTACCGAGCCAACGCCAGAAGCTTAGGCTGCAAGAAGCTCGTCTTTTTCTTACACGTGAGAGCATAACCGACGACAAGTCTCGTTGGCGGTGGAGAAAGCCCTACGCTACCGATCAAATTCATTTCGTTTACTCTCTCTTCTCCGTCGCCGTCTTCATCATCATCAGTATGTGTAACAGAAATCTCTCCGTTTATCCTCATAGATACAAGAAAGAACACTGAATTTACCTCCGATGAAAACAATACTTATCTCTTTTCAAAACAAAAAGATCAATAATCCGAAGTAGTGGCGTCGCCGTTCAATTTCACCGTTCCTCTCTGAATCTGTAGGCAGCGGACAATGAATAGTATAAACAGAAGAGAGAGAAAGAGAGAGAGTCTCTCTCAGCAGAGGATTTGGCTGATATGATTAGTGATAAATTAGAGAGAATTCTTCTGTTGGCTTTGGCTGCAGAGACTGAGAGAAATGGCGGAAAAAGATAGGATTGAGTAATGCAGACGAAAACAGGAGTGAGATAATAGATATATGCTACTACATGCCGAGAAGAAGATTCGGAAGTTTCTATTGGAGTTTACTCTTATTTTATAATTTTGCCCTTCATCTCTTTGTTATTCCCCCACATGGCCCTGTCCGTCTTGAAGCTTTTTTGCTCTATGCACTTTTGCCCTCTAATTGCTCTCGCACTCCATTTTTTTCCCCTTCTTTTTCTTCCTATTTTAATTTTCTTAATTTTATTCAGTTTTCAAAGTAATTAAAATTTTAAGAAGTTCAAAATTTTTAGAAATGTGTGTTTGTCATTTAAAGCTTCAAAATGTGCAACTAATATAGTTCAAATTTTTCCTCTTTTTTGGGCAAATTGCGGTACAAAATAAGTATATTATATTTCTATTGTAATTACTATATAAAAGAGTAAATTTGTATTATTAGTTCCGTGTGACATACATTCTACCATTCTATTAGGAGCCATCAAGTCACAAGATAATAATTAGTTAATAAAGTGCTCTTTAATTTCAATATAAAAAAGTTTCAAGTTTGAATTATATCTCTTTTCTTATATATTTAAAAAATAAAATAACTCCATCAAGTTAAATATATTCTTTTATTGGTTTTGCTTATATATTATTCGGCTCAAAAGGCCCAAATAAGATGGATTCAAGTTCATTAGGTTTTCATTTTTTTTCTTTTGAGCAAAATCTATTCGGTTCTGAAGGCCCAAAAGGCCCAAAACTTTTTTAAAATAAATCTAGGCCTGCCATCAAATAAGGTAAGATATGTACAAAAATGACTACATTTTTATATTTTCTCCCATTTTCTTTCCATACTCTCTTACACTAATATAAAACGGTACATAATTATAAAAAAAATTAAAAATATAAAACTCTTAAAAAAAAGAAGAAAACTTAACAAAATAAAGTAACATAAGAACATATAATAAATAATTTAAAACTAGCGGAGAAGATGATAGGGAAGGGATTTTGGGAGAGAGAATCTTGAGTAATAATTTCATATTAATAGACGAGAGAATATTTTTACATATATTTTTTAAATTATTGACCGGAGATTTCTTCTATTATAATTTACTTACTTCTCCTATTATTCACCATCTGTTATGAAATAATATATGTGGATGTTCATATTAATCAGTTTCCTGAAGAGAACTGAACTCCCAAAATATGACTCCTAATCATATTTGATTCCCTTTCCCCATTAGAATTTGAGTTTTCATAAACTCTTGTATTATGACCCTATAAATAGGGCTCTAGACTGAGGTGTTGTATACACTCATTCATTGATCAATTTACTCTCAGAGAATCAATAAAGTTCTCTTGTTCTTTCTCTCTATTTTTTCTCTATATTTTCTTCCTATTCTCTACATTATAATTTCTTTATTAAGTTCTCCACATTAGTATTACGATTTTGCTGTACTGACGACGACTGCGCATCAACAAATTCATAACACGTTATCAGCACGAGTCTCTGCCACCGAAGTTGAGAGTTTAATCAAGAAAAAAAGAGGTATTTTTTCTACCTTTGAATTCTCATGACAAACTTTTCAAAACTTTTTTTTTTACTCTTGATATTTATAGAAAAAATTATATGTCATAGAAACTAGATGCTTAAATTTATTGAGATGTAATGGGTCTGACAGACATCATTATTGAAAATAATACATCATCATCTCAAAATCGCATAAAAGCCATGATTTTTCTCCGCTATAATTTTCATGAGGATCTAAAGGCGGAATATCTTATTGTAAAAGATCCACTTATTTTGTGGAAGGATCTAAAAGAAAGATTTGACTACCAGAAGATGGTCATTCTACCCAAAGCACAATTTATTTTACATCTGTGAGTGAATGTATTAGAACCAATGATTATGGCCCTGGAAGAGGTCGTAGTCATGGTTGAAACCGTCAACATAGACGTGGATATGGTAAGAATAATCCATATAATCATGGCGATTAGAATATATGCATCTGAATATTGTGGGTCCTGAAGACACCATTTAAGAAATACAAAGCATCAAAGCCACTTAATTACTAGCAAATTGTGAATGAGATATACAATCACCAGAAGATGATTGTTATATAAATGCTAATTATGATTTGTTATAAGTGAGCCTAAAAGATTGTATGTCTATCAGTATGCAAACTTTTATTGCATTTAGAATTCTCCTCAATTAAAGTTATAAGGAGAAATATCATTAGTAATGTGATGAATAAAAGAATTTTCCTTTCTCATATCTCTAACATGCTCCTATAGTAGCAATATTGAGAAGAAGTTTTTCAGAAGTATTTTAAATTTATATCTTCTGAGACTAAATGAGTCCTTGATAAAATATTTTGACGCTCGACCAAATATTTTTATATCATTCCCTGAAGTGAATGACATTAGAAATTACAATATATTTATATACGAGATTTTGGTCGCTAGTAGAAATACACTTTGTTCTTATACTATAAGAATGACTCATTAAATCCCTAGTGAATAGATACTCACCAGAAGTGAGAAAATAATGAGAAGGAAAAAGGGAAAGTAATAATTCGAACATGTTATTGATGCAATATGAAAGTTTGTCACGTACTTGTAGTACGTGATGCAATATGAAAGTTTGTCACGTACTTGTAGTACGTCAAGCATGTTATGAATCTCTATTAATTATTGATATTGCTTTATTTCCCTAAATCATGCTACTGATAGTAATGATGCTTATGTCGAAAATATTAATATGGCATATGTGAATGTAACCAAGTATTTTGAATATCCAGAAAGAGTTTTTAGCATTTTGATATGGCATATGCTACTTTCCTATGTTATTTTAGTTTATTTTGGATCAAGAATGGTGAAGATACAATTTGTCTAAACAATATTTGTTGTTTTTTGAACAAAATTTAAAATATATATTCAAAGTATAAATGGTAGTGCAAGGTTCCTGAAGAACTAATTGATCAAATAACTCTAGAAGAGTTAATTGCTTAAAAGCTCTAGAAGAGCTACCAGATCTTCACCTAATGGTCAATGATTGTAATACATCATTTTCTATATAGTCTCATAAAATTTTGTGCCTTATCAATATATCGAGACATTAGATGAATAAAATTTTGAGACATATGCATTACCATTATGATAAGAAATATATGTCAACTATAGATACCACTATTTATCTCTCATGAGTTATATTGCATAGAATTATGAATTTGAGATGCAATATTGAGTAAACTTGAAATTTACTAATAAATAATTTATTAGTTGGCATGACCGGTTGGACCATCCCGGATCATTAAAATACGAAGAATGATTATAAATTTATTATGGAACCAGAAGTTTCCTAATATGATGAATTTATATGTGCTATTTATTTTATTTAAAAGTTACCAGTATTACTTGGGGTTGAATGTGTTATTTTGGAATGAATATGGATAAATTATTAGTTGATGCATCAACAAATAGTCTTATGAATATTATTGCTTTTGCAACCTGTAGTTTGCACAATTTATTGATAATGAGCTCATGTTTTAACATTCTCCCAAAGACATAATTTGCCATAATAATACTGGTTGTATTGAGATAAATATTGAACATCCTGCAGAATGTTTATGACTGTGATATATTAGCACTTATTTCGTATTTTGCCAACACATTGTAATTCTCCTCATAATAGTTGGTTTGTGGTCAGAAACCAAATATTTCTCATCCTCAATTTAGAGATGCACTACATATGTTGCTCCACCACAAAAGTAATGAGATGGGTTCTCAAAGAGATTATTAAATATGTTGGGAGCAAATCTCGATGGAGAGATTCGTATTTTGTTAATTTTGAATATGTTACTCCAACATAAAGAGGAGAAAATTATGAGGCTGGATAAAAATATTAGTATGTGTCTCATTTTGATCTTCTATTTTGATCCTCATAGAAGATTCCTTGAACCAGAAGTTCAAAGGATAATTTATATAACCAGGTATATTAACTGACCAATATCCGGCAAAGAATGCTCATATTATATTTGATATCCCTGAAGGATAATCTACCACTATAACTAAATTTGAGACACAACTGAAATATGGTAGATAAGTCGGTTCCAAAGATACAAACTCTTCACTGGAGCAAATGCTTAAGATGGTCATATATGTTAAGTTGAGGAGATTTAAATTCCAGTAGAATTTTCCTCCAAACATCATTGATATATTATTTCCAGAAGAAATTCAGGTACTTGAAAACTATGATAAATGATGAGATCTCAACATGATTGGGAACTATTGGAATCGCACAAGTATATGACTTTAAAGATATTAATGCGCATAATATGTTGAGGATTTTCAAATCGAGGTCTGCAGACTCGAAATGATAAAGTTCGCATGAGAAATATGAAAAGTTTAAACTATTCATAAGTACATTTGAAGTGTATATGTATTCCCAGCAGGAATTATACACTTGAAGTATAATCCAAAGAGATAGCAATTAATATTTGCTTATAAAATGCGAACCACAAAAGTGAATATTGCCATGAGTTATGGCGTATGATTCTTCGTAATACCTGGCACTGATAACGAAGAAATATATTTCTAGTGGTGGATATAATAGTGTATGATAACACTTAAGATGTGTTTATCTTTGTTATCATTTGATAATAGTATTTATATTTGAAGTCCCTGATGGACTCGATATGCTTGAAGCATATAATTATTCCTGTAGAACATAATGAGATTATCTTAGTGAATTTTTATTGAAAGAATGATTGAGTATGTCCATATATGAAGAAATTCTATATGTAGCTATACTTGCTATATGTATTTCTTTATTAGAAGATATCCTCATTGTACAATCTATTGATTTGCATAGTGTTCCCCACATTAGGGGGAGAAAATCATCTATTAAAAAAGGATATTATTTATGAATTTTATTATCTTGATCTATGCACAAGCATTAGTGAACTGGAAGTTCAAAATATTATTTATTTGCATAAAATTGCATATTGATTGTTTGTCTGACTCCTGTAGAGTTAGTCAATATAACATTATACTTATAGATATTCCTATTTGGATAAATGTCCTAGCAGGACAAATATATGAATTCTATAACTATATGATTTTGATACATGCCTGAAGCGTGATTGATGTCTTAATTTTGAAAAGAGAAAATGATTTGATGATCAAGATATTTTTCCTGAAGAATTTAGAGGAGCAAGTATTGTGATCAACATTTTATTTTGATTGAACATCCTGAAGATGTTTCACATGGACATAGCACATCAATAGTTATTGGGTTATTATATGTAAGATCCTTTATATCTATTAAAGGATATTGAAGAACTCTTTGGTCTTGAAGTACCATAACTCTACAATTTAGAGCACAAATACACTTGTTTGCATACAAGCATATATCTATTCTAGTTCTTCTCTACCCAATGAATTTTGAGATGGCATTAAACTTGCCTATTGACATCTTCTTGAGATAACTTATCTCGAATATTGAGAAAAACCAACTCCTGTTGAGATGGATATGCAATGTATAAGTTACTTATATGATCCACATAAACCATACATTTATAAGCATGTGTTGATTATAACAGCCACATCTTCAACTCATGTTGAAGAAATAGAAATTCATGATGTTGGTTGAGAATATGTGTGATCATGATTAATGTATTCGAGATAAATCTATATCATCTAAGAATGAATTCTAACTATATTGTTGGATAATAATAAAGTTTGGAATATATCTAAGGAGATATGATAAAGTATATTTTTAATCACAAGCTCCAGAAGAGATGTGATATTGATGTGTAATAAATTTGATCATTTGATTATTTGACAAATCTATTCATTAAGACTTTACCGATAGCAACATTTGATTGAAAAGTATTGGTTAAGAAACCTTAAAGGGTTTTCTTATCAGGGGGAGTAATAATGACATAAAGAATAATGTACTCTTTTTCCTTCACTAGAGTTTTTTATCCCACTGGGTTTTTATCTAGTAAGGTTTTAACGAGGCATATTCTTTATATTATGAACATCCAAGGGGGAGTGTTATGAAATAATATATGTGGATGTTCATATTAATCAGTTTCCTGAAGAGAACTGAACTCCCAAAATATGACTCCTAATCATATTTGATTTCCTTTCCCCATTAGAATTTGAGTTTTCATAAACTCTTGTATTATGACCCTATAAATAGAGCTCTAGACTGAGGTGTTGTATACACTCATTCATTGATCAATTTACTCTCAGAGAATCAATAAAGTTCTCTTGTTCTTTCTCTCTATTTTCTCTCTATATTTTCTTCCTATTCTCTACATTATAATTTCTTTATTAAGTTCTCCACATTAGTATTACGATTTTGCTGTACTGACGACGACTGCGCATCAACAAATTCATAACACCATCAATTATTTTCTTCTTTTTAAACCAAGCACTTATCAATAATTTTTTTTTTCTTTTGTTAGTTTACTAGATAACTTATGTTGTATTCAAACAAAATCAAGATTAATATGAGATTGGACATTCAGTATTGTAACTTTGTAAAAAGTAAGAGATATTGATTCTATTACACCCCTTCCTAATTCCTAATGTATTTTATATGATTAGACATGAAAAGATATACAAACTTGCCAAAAATATCGACGCAGAGTTTCTTCCTTTGCATATTACTAATTGTTACCATTTATAATTGTTCATTTGTCTTTTCCTTCTAAACCAAAAACATATAAATAAACTCTCTTTACTTTCATTTATTAATTTTGTACATAACATTTATCATGTCAAAAAATTATTGTTTGGATATCTCAATTCTAGTAACTATGTTGATAGTGAGAAATTATTGTTTCATTCACAAACCTTTTTAGAGATGTGTTTTAGAAGGAAAAAAGAAAAAAGAAGGGATACTCATTTCAATCCCAAGTATTCAAAGAAAAAGAAAAGAAGAAAACCCTTTTTTTCTTTAAGGTGTAGATTTTGTGGGCAAAATCTAAAGGAGATCTCAAAGGTGAGTCGTATTACTCAGTAACTAACTCACCCTCTACCTTTTTTTTTTTTTTTTTAAGTACAAACGGTCTTTCCTTTTCTGAATGGGAAATAAAAAATCTTACTTCATTTAATATGGTTCCCTGGGTTAGAGTTGTTGACCGTTAAATTAGGAAAGCTATGCTAGCGCCTTTTTCATTGTCCTTAGCTTCAAACGCCAATAGAAGGGCAAAGCCAGAGCCGCGGCCGCAGTAGTAGTTAGGCCAACTGTGGAGCCCCAAGACCAGTGTCCTCCTTCTCTTAATTATAATATTTTAATGCATTCCTTCTTCTATAAAAGCCAGAATACTCTAATGTTACTAAACCCCACTGCCTCTTGTTATTCATCTTTGTAAATCTCAAAATCTTGCTCAACGTTGTCCAAATTCTTGACGGACTTTTCAATTGTATCCCTGTGAATATCATCATCAGGTCCTTCGTCATTCTGGAACTTTGATCATAAAGGTTCAGGCCACCGTTCCGGAAAGGAAAAATAGAGAGAAAGTAGGAACATGGCTGTGGTTGGAGATTTGGCTTCAATGTGTAACCAGATTATCACGAAAAGACCAAGTCTTGACTTGAAGAGAGGTGTTTTTAGTGCTCATATTTCGAGTCAGAAAGTGTCTTTGGATGCTTGGAAGTTGAAGAAAAGAAAGGCTGGAGTTGGATTGAAAGCGGGAATGCAATTAGGAGTAGGAGTTTTAGAGCGGTCGGTCTATCTTAGGAGTTTGGAAGGGAATTTGGTGCTTGATCTGGTAACAGAAGGGGAGCTGAGAGAAAAGGGATTTTTGGGGTTGAGGAAGACCAAGCTTGTGTGCACTATAGGGCCAGCATGTTGCTCTTTTGAGGATTTAGAAAAGTTGGCTCAGGGAGGGATGAATGTGGCACGGCTTAACATGTGCCACAACACAAGAGAGTGGCACAGGGATGTTATTAGGAAGATTAAGGAGTTGAATGAAAAGGGGTACTGTGTGTCAGTGATGATTGATACAGAAGGGAGCCAGGTAAACGTCGTTGATCATGGAGCTCCTTCCTCTATCAAAGCAGAGGTAATATATCGGTGTCCTTTTGCTTAAGGCATCCTCAGGAGTATACGTAAAATAGTTCTGTGATGTTGATAGAATTTTTTTCATCTTTGGCTTGTTAGGATGGCTCAATCTGGCATTTTACAACAGAAAGATTTCAGGGTTCTCTTCCACTGACGGTAAAAGCAAACCACGAAGGATTTTCTGAAGGTAGTGAAACTAGTTGAATTTAATTGTCTGTTGCGCTGAAAGTAGTATTTTTACCAGGTGAATCTTTCTTTGTTCACACCCTAGGTATTCAAGTAGGTGATGAGGTTGTCATTGATGGAGGAATGGCTACCTTTGAAGTGGTCGAAAAGACTGGAAAGGATTTGAAATGTAAGTGCATAGATCCTGGTCTGCTACTACCTCGGGCTAAACTGAGCTTTTGGAGAAATGGAGAGCTCGTGGGAAACAATCATGAATTCCCAACTCTATCTATGAAGGTTGATTCATGTTTCTCTTCTCTCAAGATTCTTAATCATTATCATGTCACTAGAGTTTATACGTGATGTTAACACAGCTAACCAGTGCTTTTGCATAAGAATTATAGTATAAAGTCTGCAATTTTGTGTTATACTTGATTTCTGTTGTACTTTTAAGATCACTGCAATATTTATCTTCAAATATCAGTTTATGTAAAATGAATAGCCAAATTGTTTACCCAATATATCAATAGCTCTTTTAGAATCATCAGAGGATAATTCTTTGACAAACTTATCCGCCGGATGTTTTTGAACAGTGATAGAAGCTTGTTGCAACTTGTTTTAAGTATGCAAACACTTTTAACGGACCTCATTAGTTCATTAATAGTTTGAAAAGGTTTATGCTTCCTTATTAGCTCGTATTTTTTAACTTCCAGGATTGGTCAGATATTGAATTTGGAATTGCTGAAGGCGTTGAATTCATTGCCTTGTCATTTGTGAAGAGTGCTGATGCTATCAAACATCTCAAGAACTTCCTTTCTACTAAATGTTCCAGGCAAGTTAATTAGTTAAACAATACGTATATTGTTATTAGTAGTGATCTTTTCCATCTTAGAAGCATACCTAAATTCATCGGGAAGTGAAAAGCTGATCTGATCTGAATTTTGTCAATGGATAGCTTCATAACTGCACAGAACGCCAGAAATTACTTTACTGTTCATCGAGGAGGATTCTAAAGTAACTTTAGTAGCATAAAGTAGCTCGCTAGGAGTGAACATGGTTTAGCAATCACATAATTTTGTCATTTCAAATTCTGGTCTAAACTACAGATCAACCAAAGTCTTGGCAAAGATAGAGAGTGTAGAATCTCTGCAGAAGCTGGAAGAAATTGTTGATGCTTCTGATGGAATCATGATAGCAAGAGGAGACCTTGGAGTTGAAATTCCCCTTGAAGAGATTCCTTCAGTGCAGGAGACGATAATTGAACTCTGCCGACAACTCAATAAGCCTGTGATTGTAGCTTCTCAGCTTCTGGAGTCGATGATTGAATATCCTGTTCCAACACGAGCTGAGGTACTTTATTCTGCCAGTTCCTTTGGAAAAGAGAAATTATCAATGTAACTTTCTCTTCCTAATTATCAACATTATCTCAGGCTTAACTACTTTGTTTCTATTCACCAAGTGAATGATCGGGGACTAAATTTTGTCTGTCTGAGGCATGCCAATTTATAGTTTCAATGACAACAAGCTGTTTGGTTTCATAGGTTGCTGATGTTTCTGAAGCAGTTCGCCAGTATGCCGATGCACTGATGCTCTCTGGTGAGTCTGCAATTGGATCATATGGGGAGAAAGCTCTCTCTGTCTTGCGTACAACTAGTTCCCGTTTGGAATCATGGAGTCGTGAAGAGAATATGCAATCTTTTCGAGATCAGCATAAACTCAAACTCTCTTTGCTGGACCAGATTGCTGAGCAAATTTGCAAATGTGCTGCAGAAATGGGTACTCTATACTTTTCTCCATATTAGTCAATAAATCAGCATATTTGGTACAAAACTGTAGGCGTTAATGACGAAACATGTCCATTTTCAAATGCAAGATCAAGAGTAATATTTCTTGTGTTTTGGTGGGTTATATTCTTGGGAAGAATATCATGTGACGTTGCATTGTGTTGCTCCATGTTATTGGACAAACCATTTATAACCAAAAACTATGGATCCATTTTGGCAAAAAACTGCATAGTTATTTAAATTTCATGAACAATCATCTTGGTTATAATTTTTCTATTCCTGCAGCAAACGGCCTAGGCTTGGATGCCATTTTCGTATACACGAGGCACGGACAGATGGCCAGTCTCCTGTCTCGCAACCGTCCAAATCCTCCCATCTTTGCTTTCACTGATGACAATAGCATCCGGATGGCTCTAAACTTGCTCTGGGGTGTAACTCCTCTTCTCACTGATCTATCAGATGAGATGGAAGCTAACACTGAGAGGACCATTCAGCTCATAAAATCAAAAGGGCTGATTAAGGAAGGCGACGTGGTTCTGGTAGTCTCAGATATCATTCCATCTGCTGCAACCCGAACAGTATTCCAATCAATCCAGGTGAAAACAGTATGTTAGAAAGCACTTGTGTAGTCTCAGTAATCAAGACTCTACTCAATAATTTGATTGAAATTTTGTTCTTTTGTTACTTCCATTTGTCAGTGTCCAATTATTCTCATAATTCCAGAACATGAAACTCATAGCTGAACAGATCAATAGAATCCTTGTGTATTGTTGTTGCATGGACAAAAAGACAAAGGGTCCCGAACAAAAGAAACCGAATGAATCGCATCATTCGCATGCTCCGCGTTGTCCAAAACGGAAATATAATATTGACAATGTCCACTCGTGGGAAATAAATTATAGTAATAGAAGCAAAACAAATGGAGCATTTTGTCTTTGATAGAAAATGCAGAAAAAGGGTATCTTCTTAGTGTCAATGAAATTGAGTGGCTGAAGTGACTCTAAACATAAACTTGAAATAATGAAATGGTAGTATCTAATTTTGAAGCGAAGGATTATGCTGCTACATGGAAAAACTTGGAGTTACTCATTCTATACTTATCACTGATTGTTGCTTAACAATCTTACTTATGTAATAGAAAAAATTTATTAATGATAAAAATGTAAGAAGAAGTGTAAGTGTAGGGTCAATAGACTCATTTAGCATTAGATTTTTCTTGCAACATCTTACTTCTTTTCCCTCTTAACTGCGATTGATGAATTACTTATGTTAGTACTTTTTAATTGAAGAAATTTATTCACTATTTGTTTGCCCATACTAGTCACAATCGAAGGGAGAAAAAAATAAGGTGGCACCGTGGCACAAAGAACCTTTCCACTGTTTATGCACCAGCTCTATCAAAGTGAACAGCAAAAGAAAAAAAAGTTCAAATTGATTTTAATAGAAGAGAAGAGAGGAGAATGAGAAAAAGAAAAGGCACGGATTCAGATAAATATAAAAGATGTGATTTGATAATATTTAGTTTTAAAATTTTAAATGTAAGACTAATGTTTTTTCTCACAAATAATTTAATTTTTATAAAATTTAATATAAAAATTTCAAAATTAAACTCTATTCAATTATACTAAAAAAATAATATAAATATCTTATACTTGTTTTAATAATTTTTTTTTAGCAGGGTAAAAAAATTGTCAAATGTATGTTAAGATGAACGCACAATGCATTTTGACTCTTAATCAAGCAATGATGTCCACCAAAGGTGCTCACAAGCATAAATAAAAGCAAAAAGAAAAAGAAAAGAATATTTTGAACAAGAAATAAGAGATTAGGCAGCAAAATGAAAAGAAATCCAGTTTTTTCGGCAAAATGTAACATTACCTAAAGAATGGGGGCTCATGATGTAATTTCCCCAAAATGCTTGACCACAGTCAGACGACTAATTCGTTACGGGGCGCAACCACATCCACGAAACATCGCGCGCAAAATAGATGAAGGAAGCCGGAAAATTCTAAAATGCGCCCCATAGTTGGAACAGAGTGAGCAGCCTCGCCGTCATCGTCTGCGCTGTGTGTGGAAGCTCTCAGTAACGGACAAATGCACGGAGTCTAAATGCTTACGGAATTCCAATTGAACTGATCACTGACTACCGTTAATTGGTTCCTAAAACTGGTAAAAAGTTCCGAATTCGCCAAAAGAAATTATATAATGGCCTATGTTCATATAACTAAAACAAGCCTTTCCCCATTTTCGGTTTCTAAATCGTATCTTGGCTTGGAGTTCAATTCAAATGCCTCAGCAAAAAGGAAATTCAGTTTTCGGAGCAGGAAATTCAGCTCGAGGATTTTGATTAGTAGAAGGTTAAAGATTTTCTGTAAACTTCAGGATGGCGAAAACCAAAGCAAAGGTAATAGTTTTCTTCTTCTTAATTGCCTTCTTCAGCTGCAGTCCATATTATTGGTTGTTAATCTGTGTATGCATAGGTCTGAATTGCTTGTACTTGTAGTCGGTTTGTATAGAAATGGCGAAATACGTTTATACAGATGCACTTGATATTATATGTTTATGGCTCGTGTTATGCTGTGGTTTATAAATGCAAACTTTTGAAATTCCCTATGCGATTGTGGTGATCGGTTTTAATCTGGACCTGTAGAAATGCCCATGCTGATGGTTGAAATGATTTCAGGGGAAGAACCTCCTGAGTCCTTATTCATGAAAGAGTTGAAGAGGCGAGGCATGACACCTACTTCATTGCTTGAGGAAAGCAATAAAAGCAACTATTTAGATGAGGAAACAAAGTATAGGGAAGAAGATGGAGGTTTCTCGCGGAGGGATGCAGTGTCTACAAACTCAGGCACGAACTTAACGAATCAGAGGGAGCAGTCTATGGCACTTAATAGTGAAGGCCTTGAGGTTGGCTTGACTTGTGATGAATTTTTCTGTAGTTGTTGCATTAGGTTTAACATTTTATTGATATTATTATGTGCATTGTCTTGAAAACTTGAGGCCCAGGTCTAGGTAATTAGTAGTGGATGGTTGGAGCTTAACGTATGCACTATTTCTGTTTCTATTCCATCTTCTATTAACTCAACAAAGTATGAACTTCAAATACTTAAATGATTATGTAAGAATAATCACCTGAACAATAGATTCAGTTGTACTTACAGTGAGTGGTCATGCATTATGACAATTTTCCATGATCTGATAGATGTAGTTTTTCTATAGGTTACCTTTGTCCAAAAAACCTCTATTGTTTGGTTGGCCGGTCAGTTGTCTATACTTGTGAATAAGTGTACCCTTGCAAATTCATGGGAATTGTTTGATGTAATGGAATGTTATTGCCAGGACTCATTGAAAAATATTTGGTTTTGGCACTCTGTTTTACAATTTTAAGACAAGGAAACAACCCATTGGTCTTCCCCTGGATTGCATATTTGGGTGTTGAGGAATAATCATCTATCTATCATTTATTTCAGGGTCTAATTCCACGTGCTAAACTCTTGCTTACCCTTGGAGGAACATTCTTTTTGGGTTTCTGGCCATTGATCATGATAACTGTTGCCTTCTTCTCTACCCTCTACCTGGTGAATTTGCTTGTCTGTGTGCATCTAATTTTACTTCCACCATTTTTGTTCTTTGTTCTTAAACACTGCTATTAAAATTTCCTAGGTCAGTTTCTAGTATCTTCTGCTTCTATTGCAAATTTGTCATTGCATTAAATCGGATATTGTAAAAGGGATTCATTTGCCCCAACTTATCAAAATGATGGATGCATGGATGCTTTCTCTATCGAACTTTCAGGGAGAGAAGCATACTGGGACTTCATTCATCCGCTAACAAGAAACAAAATTTTTTTTTTTTTGGTTGGGGGGGCGGGGAGGGGGTTGTGGTTCTAAAAGATGATTATTAATTGTTTGCTGCAGTTGTGTACTGGTTACTGGTCAACGTAATGGTACCGAGGGCATTTCTTTGAAATAGATCACATTCTGAATAACTGCTTCTAAATTATTTTGTATGGAAGATTTTTTATTCATTAAATTTTCATTTGAGTTGGGTATAAGATATTCTGAAAGATTTATTTAGGAAGTAAAGAATGCATAGAAAAATTGTTCTTTTCCAATTATTTTGCTGAATATAGAAGATATGTGACATTACTCATTTTGAAGCAGAAATTCTAGTTCGGATTTTTGCTGGGATGCACTTCACCAAACTTCGTAGTAGCATGGTCACAGATGAGTTATCACTATAATTAGCCATTTATTACCATATCAATTAGAGCTGCAGCATGATATTATCAACAAGGGAAAAGAAAAAGGAATATGAAATGCTGACATACATATGTCTAACCTAATTATTCTGGGGAAAAAACAGTTCATTTGATAATTTGCAGGTCTTCTTGGAACTGCAACCCCATTAAAAAAAGTTATGTAGCTCTATAAACCTGTCTGTATGAATTTAAGGCGATACTGATGAATTATCAATTGTTTATAAGTTATAGAACCTTTGGTACGTGTTGCTTTTAGTTTTTTTCTTAACATTAATTTATTTTGTGCTTTACTAGACATGCTTTTGCATCTGTGGATAACCTGATCTATTCAGATACCATGCTTAAACCTTTTGCTCTCTCTGGTTTTTGGACTGAAAAATTACACATGAATGACGTCTTCCTTCCTTACACATGCAGTATTTTGGACAAGATTTTATCCGTGATGCAAGCAAAACTCCCATCACACCACCTCAATACATTGATCCATATGAGCTTCTTGAAGAAGAAAGGATATCGCAAACAGCCCCCCGCCTGAATTGAAGGACCGAAGGGGCCAGCTTTTTAGAAAGTGTAGGTTTCTGTTGTTTATTCCCGTTTGCTTTATTTGTTCCATGTAAAAAAAAAATCAAATAAAAGGAACTTTCTTTTTACCCTTTTGTATAACCTAATTTACTGCAAAATATTAGTATCCAGAAGCTGTTAAAAATGTCATAAAGATGAAGTTCTTCCGATGTTTGTTTCTATATGAGATGCTGCTTTTATGAGCAATCATCCGGAAATTCACTATTGCCCAATGGACGGGTATTTTCTCTGAAGTTTATTCTATGAAAGATGTGGAATCCCAAACAAACAAATCTCCATTGACTTAATGTAGAATGCTTGTCCTTCCCCTTCCCCCGCTCCCTCTTCTCTTCCCTTTATTAGTTGGCCCTACATTTGAGTGTATCTATTCATCTTTGAAGTGAATATGGGCTTGAAGCAATGTATACCTGAAACAATATGCTGACACTACTACAAATCAAAGTTGAGCTCTAACTCATCGGGCCGTGCCGTCTTGTATTACCTTTTCCATTTTTAGACTGTGACCACAGTAATTTCGTATGAGTTTGAATTTTGCAAATGGAAGCAGATATTTGTTTAGCGGAAAAGCCAGTACTGATAAATTACTCTAAGCATAACAGATACTTATATCCTAAGCAGCTACTAGCAATTTTACATGGAAGGTAGGTTTCATAGGTAATATTAAGTTAAAACAGATATACGTCTTATTGAGATATAAGTTGTATACTATAAAACAATCCTGAGATTGATGTACTAGGATTGTGAATTGAAGGGCTTCAAGTTATGCATATGCTTAACAAGTCCTTGGATTGATCCAGCTGCAGAAAGTAGCGAGATGATCAAGCAAGCAACGCTCAATATCTGCATCCATATCCAGGTGAAGGAAAACTTGCGAATCTTTGTCTGTGCCATATACATCTCAATCGGGAAAAACACAGTCAGTGGCCAAAACGCAGCAGCTCCAAGGAGGCCTACAACATCGTTGAAGTTTGGGAATGCCATTGCTACCAATGTTGTGAGTATCACATATATCGTCCTCCAGATTAGCCTGAACAGGCTGAAGTTGAAAATGCCACAACCTGGCAAGTGGATCAGGTTATCTTGAGTTATAAATGTACTTTCTGGCCACCTCTGTTTGCACCAAGTTTCCACAAAACCAAACAGGGGTTGAGCAAAAACCTGCATTAGGCAGTTGGAATTATTAATCTGGAGGATTCATTTTCAGTTTGCCGAGTAAGATTTTTCAAAACCAGTATATATATCTAAGAGAAAAAGCTAATATGCTGTTTTTACTATACCTGGTAGGCTCCCACGAGATGTACGATAATGCAGACATTAGCTAGGTCGACCAGCCAAAACGGTTCGAAGAAACCAAACCCGGTTAAGAGATTTCCAGGGGCATTGTTTCCAAATGCTGCGTATCCCAGAACGCCACAGAGTGTGTAGAACAGGGTGGAGACAGAGATTCCTATAGATGCAGCCTTTTTCATCACTTGGTTTTCAGGAGGACTAGATTTTAGAGTGTCCTATGAAGTGGAGAAACAATCAAGTTTTCAATCATATCTAAATATGAGTCTGAACAAGAAATCAATGATTTAAAAAGTGACCGGATGAGCAGAATTACCTGTATCTCAACGAGGACAGTAGAAAAAGCATAGGCGAAGGCAATGTCTCCGAGGGCTGAAAAGCTGTTCCACATCTTATCCATGGCTGACATTCCCGCTCCCACAGGTATTCCTGTTAAGCTTGTTTCCGGACGAGCTCCGCCTTCAAAATGCACCATTACGCTATAAGTTCGGGAACACGGGAAAAGGAGAACAAATAAATGCAAATGGAAGGCTGCCGACCTGCAATTTGAGCTATGGAGAGGCCAAGACCTACAGCAGAGTAACCAAATGACATGACTGCAGCAACAACGGAGAGCCACCAGAGCTTGTGGAAGTTTGGAATTTGGCTCAGAATGATTTGTGTGAGTCCGAAAATGATTATAAAGGTGTTGTTTTTTGTGTGACAACCTTCACGAATATGATGGTTATGGAAACAGTTGGATCGTTTGATTGCCCTGATCATCATCAATAAGATGGGACCAAATAATAGACAAGATTAGTTTTGTAAACTCGATTCTTGCTCGTTGAGTCCATTGGTATGTCAAAGGTTAACGATACTTACACCATGCTAATGGATGATGTGATTGTGTATCCAATGGTGATGCCGAAGATATTTAAATATTGAGCTATTCCACACAACTGGAACTTCCGTCCTCCTGCATGCACATAGTGAATATGAAAGGGATAAAGAAGTCAAGGATGCACAATCACTTGACCTATTCAGGGCAATTTTGGTTAGATGAATCTCCTTACGATGTAATGGCAGCTGCTGAAGCTGACTTTCGCACTTAAAAATATCATCCTTATATTCCTCAAAAAAAAAACACTAAACTACAAAAATTGACTGAAGACGGTAATTTCTCTAATTAGGCAACAAACGTAATTCGGTTTAATCATGTGTTATCTGGATTGACCAGCTTCTGACTTATTTTATTGGTTGTTGGTCAACTCCCAGGCCAGCTCTTTTCTTGTCCTTTAGTCACTAAAGTAAAAAACCAAAGTCAGCACATTTATTCGGTAATTCATTAATTTCAATTTTCCCATGAATTTATGACGATGCTGAAAAAGAGAGGCAGAATTCTGGGCCCCGGGGCGAAGATTTGAAGGCGCAAGTGTCTTTAAGGGCTAGCGTAAGTCCCGAGCTTTTATTTTCACACCCCCCAAAAAGAAAAAAGAAAAGAGCAATACGCAAATCTGACAAAAATCCACCCTGGGAAAGAATTACTGGTGAACTTTGAGGTGGCTGGAAGCACAATTATGGAAAAAATTGGGGGGCAAACTTGAGGTTTAGGGTTTAGATAGAAGAGAAGACACAATTCTGGGGAGGAAAAAAAATTGGCAAATGGGAGAGAAGCATACTTAATCGTGTTAATTTCCAATTATAGGCAACCAGACATTTTTTCTTTCTTCATAAAGATCTTTTGGAGTTATAAGCTTTAGCCTTTTTTTTTTTTCCCTCTTCTAACTGATGCATGGTATTATAGGCTCATGCTTATTGTAGAGGTTTTTTTTTTTTTTTTATACAATGGTCAGCAGGAAGATTGATCGCCCAATAAAAGGTGGCAAAATTTATAGTAAAAAAAAAGATTAAAGGACATATATACAAAATTTGATCTCGTGGAGGATTTCTGCTTATGATGGTAAATTATTTCAGTTCCATGTTTATTCAGTTCAAGAAGTTAAAGTGAAGTTTTCGACAATCCAGTTGAGCAACGGCAGGCTTAATTCCATTTTGATTAATAAGAAAAGAAGAAGAAACAGACTTCTACTTGGACCCCAAAAAGGAAAAAAGGACTTCAAGAAAAAAAAAATGATTACCTAAATTGGCTTTCACGACATCCATATATGTATAGTTTCTCCTACCAGTAATGGGGTCAGGAGACCTATAACAATCTGCTAGTAGAACAGAAGTAAACCAGGTGATGACAGAAAAAGCCACGAGAGCAATAGGTCCGGCAATCCAGCCCAGTTGAGCAGTTGCCCATGCCAACGACAGCACTCCGGAGCCGATGACCGCTGTTATGATATGAGCACTTGCAGTCATCAATGTCCCTTTGTTCCAACAAAAAGATTAAAAAAAAAAAGAGCCTAAATCAGCATTTATAAACACATGCAGAACCATGTACAAGGAGAATGATGGTGGGAAAAGAAGAAAAGGAAAAGGAGCAAAGTTTACCGTTTCTCTTTACACGACCATCATCATCAAACTTTGAATCGCCATCTTCTACCCCTAAAGAGAAACTCATCGTCCTCGGCATTTCTTCTCAAACCTCTTTTTGACAGAGAGACTCGTGTCTCACAGAGTTGGAGGAAGAAACAATGGAGACGAGAGGGAGGGAAAGTGGTAAAGCTCAATTTATGGCAGTAGTAAAATGAGACGCAGAAGGGTTCTTGTGGGCGGTTGGAAGGTGGATGTGTGGGGAACGGGGGGCCTGAAGAGTTACTATTTGTTACTGCACTGCATTACACACTCCTTGAAATGCCAGTGGGATTTATTAATGGCACCTTACCATTAAAGATGGCATAATTAATTGTTTGGTTACCCATTACTACTTAGCATTTAGTTAGAATAGTGTCCACTTTTGAAATGATTCTTCTTTCTTTGGGAGAATTTTCCTTTTGTTATACTCCTTTTGGTAATTTTATGCTTCAAAGTGGGTCAAAAGACGAAGAACATAGTAGAGAATCGAGCACGAATCTGGGATAACTAAATTAGTGGCTTCCAAGGATGGGAGAAAAAGCTCGCTTGATTGATGGACGTGTGTTCAGTTCAAAGTTTTCGTGGAGAAAGAAACCATCATCCATCATTGTAAATAGAGTAGCTTAGGGATATTTAAATTTTATTTTTGTTTGAGTTAAATTATATTAGGGGTGTGATTGGATAGAGTTTAGTTTTGAGATTTTTATTTTGAGTTTCGTAAAAGTTAAATTGTGTATGAAAAGAGTTGTGAGTCCCATATTTAAAATTTTGAGTTTGGTTTTAAAACCAAACCTTACCCAATTATACTCTAAGAATCGTAAAATTAAATTATTCGTAAAAAAAAGATATAAAGTTTAAAATAAAAAATAAATAAATATTTTTTAATTTAAAATCAATCCAAGTTCACCTTGTGTTTGCAAAGTTTTCATATTATAAATATGGAATTATGTATTGGTAGTGGTTGCCAGTGCATTCATCTAAGATTCCCAGAAAGGATTGAACTGTGCATTAGTTGAAACTTTTGGACCATTGCACTCAAGGAATTAAAAGATGAACGATTTGAAGCCAGCCAATGTTTATTAGTCTTACGAGATAAAATATGGAACGCCATAAATAATCAAGAAATTTAGGCCCATGGACTAAAAATCCGCTCCTTCAACATATAAATATATAAATTGACGCAATGTAATTTTATTTTATTCTACTCCCACGTAGTACTTCCCCTTGATCTTGTTAATTTCTCATTTCAAAGGGAAAAAAAGCTGGAATTCATGTCGATCAGTTGTTGATCCATCATGGCATACTATCGTATGATTGAAAATTCACTACTACTAGTAGATGTGCCCAAAATGATAATAAGTGCCTTGTCCACCACACAATCAAGGCCTCAATGCAAACCAAAAAAAAAACAAACAAACAAAGACGCATTTCTTCTTTTTGAAAAAAAAAAAGGCTGAGGTTAGTTCTTTCTCTGCTTTTACAAAAATATTAAAAATATAAAAAGAAGAGCTTATCCAATTTTTTCTTCTTTTTATTAGAAATTAGCAACTATTTGACGTAATTGCCGCTGGCAGTGAGAGAGAGTGACCATTAGAAAGCACGGACGGATGAAGGTGAGATTGGATTAAGATTTTTTTTTTGTTAAATTATATTAAAAATTATAAAAATAAATTATTTATAAAAAATATAAATATAAATATAAAAATTTTTATTTAAAACTTAAATCAACTACGCACAACTCTTTTTATGTTTTCGGCAATTGTACCAACGGACTGCGATTTCTTGATGAAGTCCAAAATTGGTGAACCCACTGTCAAACTTTTTGGGTCCGACTTTTGGATTTAACGAGAAGCGCTGTACTAAATTCTGATGTGAAACGCTTCAGAGTTTCTTTTTCCCCCCATTTTTCTTCGTTAAACTTGGTCTATTAAAGATCTGAAGAAGAAAAAGATCTTCTTACATTAAATCAAATTATATATCTTCTTTAAAAAGAACAAAAATTAAGAAGAAGAAGAAGAAATCGACTTTGTAATAAATCTTCCATCTCATTTTCATTTGGCTGATAATATAGGAAATTTTGATTAATTAGTCAAGTGAAAGGATTTGTATACAACTTATTCGTGACTGCTACATCTGCTTTTTCTTCTAACAAACAAGAACAGATGTTTACTCAAGTATGAGTTTGATCACCTCATAGTCCTCGAGGCCACAATTTTACACCATGGGTGTCCCCAATGCTACCATTTGCCTTTCAAATATGAGTTCATGCATGAATTATTTGAAAAGTCACTTACAAATTATCTGATTATTGAATAGAAATGGAACCCTTTTGCCAGATTCCCATCATAAGAGAGACAACAACATTTGATCTCAAGTAGCAGCACAGCCAATAAAATGACTCGGGGAGAGTAAAAAATTCTTTGTGATAGCAGACGCCCCATTCGTATTTGTAATATGACGGGAAGCCGGGTGCTGATTGGTTGAGCAAACGTTTTTTGATTTCAATGGAAATTGGCTACGAGCGAATTTGCCGTTGGGGAGCATTCCCAACGACTCAATCCTACTCTCTCTCCTGCTTGCCTGAACTTGTATTTATGCAGAACAAACAGTCCAGGTTCCTGAACGATAATGAAGTATAGTCACAATGTCATCTGCTGAACTAGATTCTTTGCATATAATTAGATGAGTTCCAAATGATGGTAGGTAATAAAAATTTTTAGGAGCAGTAATTGGTATTACCCCAACTTCTCGTCAGCTAGACGGAAAGCATTTACATGGTCACTGCAGAAATCCGAAGCCCCTGCTTGATTCCAATACAAAACTCCGTCTATGCAAACGCTGTGATCAGTGATCGATTCTGGAGCAGGATTGATGCTTCTCCAGGAGGAATCGACATAGAGGGTGAGAATCTCGTAGTCCAAGTTACGAACAAACAGATAGTCGGTGCCTTCATCTTCATCTTCATAAACTGGACATATCTTGAGCAACTTTTACAAAGAGTTAACCTGATCAAATCCAAAATGATAGGTAGGCAACTTACACGAAATCCTCGAGACCGCAAGTTTCACCCGCTCATGGGTGTTGATATTGCATATGAACGAATCATTAGCTCGATAGAGACATGCGAGGCGATCGACTGATTCGGTTGTTATATAAGCACATCCAAGCTTCACTGGAAAGAGAATTGTCCCCCCACTGAGGCCGTCGAGTTTAAGATAGACGAAGTACCTTGGCGGTGATAAATAGGCCGCACAGTCGAGATTGACGGTCGAGAATAGTAGACCCTCGAAACCGCCGAAATACGCTTTGCCAAAAGAAGGATCACTGATAATGGAAAGGCAGAGCTTTGAAACTGTCTTGAATCGCACCAATGATTTGACCGGAACCCACCTGAGAATCTCCCAGAAGGCAAAAATCACAGTCAAGGCGGGGAAAATTAGCTGCCCATGCAGTTGCCATGAGTTTAAGCCTCCAACGAAGCACAAGCGAGGAGAAGCGAGATATGTATAGGGATGAGAAGACAGTCTAAAGAGATGAGGACAAAACAAGTGGACAAAGTCAGAGGCGAGGAGACTGGCGACTCTCTGGGCGTCAAACACTTTTAAGAGTTCTTTTCTATTTGAAATTTGGAAAAAAATACTTGGAATTTTTAAGCGTTTACAATTGAATTAAACTTAGCCTCATGAGAGCGTTAACATCAGATTTCCAAAGAAGCTTAATTTCTTCCATTTCAGCTATGAATATTCTCTTATATGTCGTAATCATTGCACGTACAAAATGTGAAATAGATGAATAATTCCGTGCACAAGATGCAAGGAATACATATGTTAACATTTACCGATGGACTTTGATCCCCAGTGAGGTTCAAGACCTCCATTTATTTGGGGAGCAGGCAGGACCAATTACCTATACGCTTTTGGCAGTATAGATAGTTAGATTAGATGCATACATCCTCTAAGTTTTATAATCCTTCAATACCCAAAAAGAAAAATAAAAACCTTGGAATGAGTTCAAATCTTCCGTTGCGGAGTATCCCAATAGGTTCAAAATTCTAATCCCAGTACCTTCCCTTTCGTCTTCTGGGTTCTCATTTCAAGACAAAAAAGCTGGAATTCATATCTATCGACTATCAATTCCTGTGCCAGAATGACATATCTTGAACCCCTAATCATCCATACAGGGAAGGGACGCAGAGCCTAACTTTGATTTTTTTTTCTTTTTTTGTCAGATTTTAAAAATATTAATCATTTATTATGCGCCAAATTTTAACAATTAAATAAGATTAAAATGCATTCATTATGTGATGTATTTAGAGAAAGAGAAAATTCGTCATCTAACTAATATTATCAATGTAGAAGACAACTCGTGCAAATAAGTGACTTAGTGCACAAATAATAACATCATTAAGTAAAAGTAGTTGCTATTTGGTTGCTTTTTACTAATACTTTCCTATTAGGATTGTAACTATATTCTAGATTTTTGTTTTTTGGTGAAATTTACCGTTAAATTTGTGAGAAAATATGTAATATTCAAAATAAAAATAGAATATTTGGGTTGCAATCCGAGTATTCAAACTTTGATTTCTGATCCAGAAATCCTTAGGGTCTAATTATTGTTTTTGTACAATGAGTGTCTAATACGATTGTTGACTTTTGAGGAACATTAATTGATTGAAGGGAAAGGGAAAATTCAACACTGCAAGCAGATAAGCCCAAAACAATTTTCCAGTAATTGCCAAAATCAAACTATATATAGGAGAGGATTGTGGATTAACAAAATCACAGATAAATTATCTCATTACTGAAGAGAGACGAAAATCCAACATTAACTTTAGATAAACACTATCCTATGATATATTCAAAACAAGGAAACTATTAGTACTATTAATCGCTGGCGGCAGCAATTAGATGATGTAGAGACAGAACAGTCTCCTCGTGGTAAGAGACATCCCACAGATCACCTCGGAAGTCGGGTAGTTTTTGATCGACGACGATTTCTTCGACAACTCCATTGGTTTCGTCGTATAGATAGCAGGGCACCGGGTACCTTTCCAGATTAACAAAGACCAGTTTTCCATTAGGGAGTATTCCGACCAGTTCGGCCTCAGGTACTTCATATTTTAACCTCATTGCATGAACATCAGTCCACGTTCCCGATCGATAATGGCGTATTTCAAACTGCTCATAATCGTGTCCCCCACAAGACGCACTGTGAATAATTAGACCAATCGTTCCAAATTTTGGTAAATCATAATAAAAAGGAGGGGGTATTTTTATGTTTGAGAACTTCTCGTCAGCGAGATGGAAAGCAATTAGATGACGGCCATGGCTAAAGATAGTCTCTACTTCCATCCAATACAGAACTCCATTTACACAAATACTGTGGTCAATGATTGCCTCCGTAGGTGGATCGATGCTTCTCCACGAGGAATCAACGCCGAGGGTGAGAATCTCGCAGCCCAAGTGACGAACAAACACATAGTCGGTGCCTCGATCTTCGTCTTCATAAACTGGACATATCTTGAGTAATTTGTACGAAGAGTTAACCGGATCAAATCCAAAATGATAGGTGGGCAACTTACACGAAATCCTGGAGATTGCAAGTTTCACGAGTTCGTGGGTGGCAACATTGAGCACGTAGGAATCGTTACCTCGATAAAGACACATCAGGCCGTTGACAGCTTCGGTGGTTCTAAAGCTAACATCCAAGGTTAACTGGTGAGAAAATTGTCCGATGGTCCCTTCAATTTTTAGATAGGCGAAGTCTCTTGGCGGCGCTAAATGGGCTGCACCGTCGGTATTGGCCGTCGAGAATAGTAGACCACGGAAACCACCGCAATATATTCTAGCAAAGGAAGGATCAACGATCACGGAATTCCAAAGCTTTGAAACAGCCTTAAATCTCATTAGTGATTTGACCGGAACCCACCTAAGAATTTGCCGGATGGACGATTCACGGTGAGGGTTGGGAGAGTTAGCTCCGCGTGCAGATACAGTCGCCATGACCTTCTACCTCTAGGAATCGGGAAGTACAGGGCTCAGGCAATGAGAAGCGAGATAGGTATATATAAAGTATTGAAAGGAGAGCGAGTTGTACTTGGTTTCTATTACTCCTACGATGACAATGATGACATGGACAAAACCGATGACACAGACGGTGGAAACTGATGACCGACTAATCACAAGAGTCAAACGCCTAAAAGAGTTCTTTTGTAAAACGGAGAAGCAAGAGGCGAATTTGATCATGTTGGGTCCCACAACTCCCTGGCCACGGCCCCCCGGCATCCTAAAACTACGCTTTAAAACCTGGCTGACTTCATCGACCAATTTTTATTTGGATATAATGAAAATTCTAAATCTTGTTCATGATATGGATAGATTTATTGCATATTTTTCTACTTTTTTTTTCTTTTTTAAAAATACATGAGTGGACGGAGGTGTGAAAATTTAATCCATTATAAAAGATGTTAAAGATTTACGTCAAATATTTAGAGGCGAGACTAAAATATAACAGAACGGTAAATTTATACTTACCTTGAGCTGTAAATTTTGAACTTGCCTCCGTAAACATTCTTTCCTTTTCTTTTTTTCTTTTTTTTTCCTTCTATTGAGGTCGTAGTAGTATATTATTAAACTAATTAGGGAGCTTTTACGATGACTATCCTCCTAATAAAACAGACACACTTACTGTGTAATGGATAATTTAATGATTATATTATAATTATTTTTTATTTTAATTTTTAAAATTGTCTTAATATTTCTTCTAAAATTTAAACATATTTTGAAAATTTAGAATTTTAAAAATATTTTAGTATATTTATTGTATGAAAGATAAACAGTTGATGTTAATTAGATATATAATTTCAAACAATCTTTAATTTCAACCTTGATTTTGTTACAAAATATTAAATTTCACTTAATTTTATTTTAAAGAATTTTAAAAGATATATACTTTGAAATGGATTTTGCACTTCTTTATTGGTTGAAAATGTTGAATTTATTAAATTGTTATCTTTATCTCCACAGATATTGATCAATTTACTAATGATATTCGTTAAAAGTAGTTTTGAAGATGGGCATTCCGCACTTGGACGGAAAGATAGAAAGCCCATTGGATCATGGGCATCCAACATTAAACTAATTGAGCATTATTATATATAATTTTTTAAGTTATATCTAGTAAAAAATTAATTATTTTTAAAATTTTTTTTCCTCATCTCTCTACTCTTGTCTCCCAGGAAAAACGCAAATAATTTTAAAAGTCTAATTATATTTTTTAATAATTATAGACTAAAATTATCTAATTATATTATGGGAACTACTAATGTGCAATCAATTGAGTTATGGGAATGCAACGAAAAATTGGGATACAAAAGTGCCAGGCAAAAAGCAATAGCATAGCCATCGTCCATCAGAAACCTTGCATTCAACCAATAAAGAAGTGCATGACCAAACTTCCGAGAAATAGTGTCAGGGAAAGATGGAAACAAGGTGATTAACTGACACCGCAACCATTTTTTGCTAACTCAGAAGTAACAACATTATTATATGACTACAATCTGACGCAGAATGCTACTCAGTATTCGTCCCCATCATCAATGTCCTCTTCAGTTGCCTCAGCACCAACCTCTTCGTAATCCTTCTCAAGAGCAGCAAGATCTTCCCTAGCTTCGGAAAATTCCCCTTCCTCCATACCCTCACCGACATACCAATGGACAAAAGCTCGCTTAGCATACATGAGATCAAACTTGTGATCAATGCGAGAGAAAACTTCAGCCACGCTAGTTGAGTTAGAAATCATACAAACAGCCCTTTGAACCCTAGCAAGATCACCACCAGGCACAACAGTTGGTGGCTGGTAGTTTATACCACATTTGAATCCAGTGGGGCACCAGTCAACAAACTGGATTGTTCTCTTGGTCTTGATGGTGGCAACAGCAGCATTGACATCTTTGGGCACCACATCGCCCCGATACATCAGACAGCAAGCCATGTATTTGCCATGACGAGGATCACATTTGGCCATCATAGATGATGGCTCAAATGCACTGTTGGTAATTTCAGCCACAGAGAGCTGCTCATGAAATGCTTTCTCAGTTGAGATTACAGGAGCATAAGAGGAGAGCATAAAATGGATTCTTGGGTAGGGTACCAAGTTAGTCTGGAATTCAGTCACGTCAACATTCAAGGCACCATCAAACCTCAGAGATGCAGTCAAGGAAGAAATCACCTGCATCGAACAAAAATTTGACATGATATGAAAAATTAATACACGTATTTTAATATGGAACTACACACAAATAATTGCTGGACCAATAGCATTACCTGGGAGACAAGGCGGTTGAGGTTAGTATAGGTGGGTCTCTCAATATGAAGGGAGCGCCTACAGATGTCATAAATGGCTTCATTGTCCAGAAGCACAGCCACATCAGTGTGTTCAAGGAGGGAATGAGTGGAAAGCACACTGTTATAGGGCTCAACAACAGATGTTGAGACCTGTGGGGAAGGATAGACAGTGAATCCAAGCTTTGACTTCTTCCCATAGTCAACAGACAAACGCTCCAAGAGCAAGGATCCCAACCCAGAACCAGTACCTCCACCGACAGCATTGAACACAAGGAATCCTTGGAGGCCAGTGCAGTTGTCAGCTAGCTTTCTGATGCGGTCCAAGCAGAGATCCACAATCTCTTTCCCGACTGTGAGAACAAATTAAGGAATTCAGTAACTTATAAATCTCACAATTAATTAAAGAACCAGAAACAATATAATAATGCTTAATTACTTGTATAATGTCCACGGGCAAAATTGTTTGCAGAATCTTCCTTGCCACTTATCAGCTGCTCAGGATGGAAGAGCTGGCGGTAAGTTCCATTTCTTACTTCGTCAATAACAGTAGGTTCAAGATCAACAAAAACAGCACGGGGAACATGCTTCCCTGCACCAGTTTCGCTGAAAAAGGTGTTGAAGGCATCATCACCTCCACCAACTGTCCTATCACTGGGCATCTGGCCATCAGGCTGTACAAACGCATACAAACTTTCAGTCATTTGTCAGATAAATGCCCTCGTAATATATACACAGTCAAAACAGTAATGCAGAATAGAGACTGCTTCGAGTATCCGAATTAGATTGACCCCCTTCTTTTTTTTACCTTTAATACAATGTAAATTCTTTATGCATACACAGAAATTGAACTTGGAAGACTATTATTTGCTTTGGAGTTTCACAAATTGACAAGAAAAATTTATCAGCTATTATATTATAATGGACAACAATTCAGATAACTTTCCAATCACATCGATTTAGCAATGTCGACTGCCCATTCAATATATCTACTTTTCAAATAAATTTTGTTAACTATCTGAAAGGCTATCTGAAAGGTTCTTATTGTAAACGGTAGCTGCTAGTACACTTCTACATCGTCACTGCTCTTTTATGCGATTTTGAGCATGAGTTCTAACTGATAAAGCGCAAGAACAGACTATCCTTCATCAGAGATAGGAACGCGCGATACAAAAATGCAAACGTAGTTTCTAGAGATCTTATTATGCAGATCTAATCACCAGAAAATCGCCCAATTATCATAAGCTGCTGAAATCAAAATAAGATCTAATCATCACCATTTGAAATTTCACGGATCTAATAGAACACATAGTTCAAACAATATGCAAAGATCAATAGAGAATTAAAATTCAGATCTACAAGCAGCCCCAGATCTTGCTCAAGTTTCGGCATAGACGGTATCTAACAGATCTCAATGCAAACAATATCTAGAAAGCTGACAAACTCAACAATTATCAAAACAAATGCATCACGGAATCCAATAGAAAATACAAAAATTAACAAATGAGCTGTTAGAACTGCAGAGAGGACGAAGTACCTGAATGCCATGCTCGAGGCAGTAAAGCTCCCAGCAAGCATTTCCAACCTGAATTCCGGCCTGTCCAATGTGAACTGAGATGCACTCTCTCATCTTCGAATTTGATTGTCCAATCTAAGAAAATTACAGAAAACTGGTATCCGAAGAAGGAGAAGAGGAGGAATGAGGAGACGCACTAAGGAGATTTGGCGTTTATTAAGACGCCTTTCCCTAAGTGAGATGCGAAGAGAACTCAAAGCTCCTGGCCTCTATATATAGTCAAGAGGAGAAGGGTGGCGGGGTGGAAGTGACGAATTAACCAGGGTTAGGTAAGAGATCACCTAGATGGTGGTGTGACGGCCGATGTACGTTGAAACTTGAAAGAACGTAGTTGAGATCAAATGTTTGTCCTCGCTTTTCAGCTACTCAATCGTCGTTTCTTTAACCATGGTTAAAAGATTTTATAATTTCAAAAACTTTTTGCCGCCCATATATCCTGTTGTCCCCTTCTTGGCAACTCCCTATTTTTTTTTTCCGCTTTGCCATTTCCAAAGGATTTTTCTTATCTGAAACATTGCATAACAAAGAATCTAGAAATCAAAATAAAATCATTATATATTTAACAAAATACAAAATTGAACTCTTAAAATAAAAACTAATAATATTTTTTTGTGTTTAAAATTGAATGTTCCGTAATAAAAAAATTTTGACAAAAAAGAGTAATAATTAAATCAAAATTACAACCATTATATATTACATGATTTCTTACGGGAAAATGAAAAACAAACTAATCAGGATTGTAACTGCATAATGATTTCCACTATGCTCATTATCAATTCTTGAACTTGGAGTCTTTTTTGGAGTAGATTTGACTTGTATTCATTCCAGCTGAGGCTAAGTTCAGCATAAGTTTTGTTCATAGCTTTTGTTTCCGGCGAATGTCCGATAATTTTCTTGTTCTACATATAAAAACTTAAAGAATACATATTTCCGATCATGATGCTGGAACTCGATATATCGCTAAAGAGATAGTATACCAAAACACTATGCCTTTTCAGCGTCCTTGTTTATCCAAAAAGCCAAAATCCACAATTTCGTATAGTCACAATATATAATTACTCCCTTCACTACCATTATATGTCTAGAGTGATCTATGACAAGTCAAATAGGCAGGTCATGGTCAATATCATCCTACGAGGTTGATTGAATCTAGTGAACTAAGCATGACAATGAGTTGGCATCTAGAGTTAACCCATAGCTCTTCCGCAGTTCAGCCTAATAGTATCAGGTAAAAGTTTTGAGCGGAATAATTCATAGGAGCGATATATACGGCTATCGATCTTTTAATCAAAGAAAAACGGACACTGGAAGAACTAGAAAAGAAAATGACAATGAGCAATTTACCAATTCTATATAAAGATTATAAACATATGTTCCTGCCAGGAAAAAGTACATGCCTTGTTTATATAAGCGAAAGTCGGTTGCTTAAGTGACAGCTTACAGCAGAGTATGGATCAAGGCAAACTATACCCAGGTAGACCAAAAAATAAATAAAGATAAAAGCATAGACATACAAACAACTCAACCTAAAGATTCAAGAAATCCGCACATACTAGACAAGACCGGTTAGCAACTTCAGCTAATCTGAATAATGAAGTCTCAACCACCCTGGAAAATGGAAATGGACAAGTAGAAAAGAAGTCTATTGCCCCGATAGTAATCTTTCATCTACCCAGATATATGTTACAGGAACATATGCTAGCTGGACGAGTTCCTATGGCACTTTCATCATTCACAGGTCCCATCTGAAAGAGAAATTCTGTTTCTATGTCTACAGAATTACCAATCTCTTGGTATGGTTTCAAATTATTGAACAATTTCTGTCGAAGCAAAGAATAAGTTAAGTTGCAGGTTGTCCGCCTGTCCATGTATTGAGTTCATTGTCAAGTTCATCTGTTCTTTTACTGCGGTTCTCCTGCAAATATGAGATCCCTGTCCATATTCCGCGAATAAGCAAAATGCTTGTAAACACCACACTGCCCAGGGTACAGATTACCTGCAGAAGATCAGAGCAAAGTTTTAAGAGATGGAACTTTTGTGAATAGTGCTGGCTTTTTAAATAAAATGTTGAAATGAGGCTAAATAACTATCGTTATATTCAATATGAAACAACAGGGAATCCATATTTTTAAAGTCCCGTATTGCTGACAAGAAGATTCTCTATTATGGTAAGATTGAAGCGGGACCTTTTTACATGTTTGGACCTTCATGAATACCATGCTACTATAGACAGCCATATCTTTCCCTCGACTAGACCAACTAAAGGTTGAAATACAATTAACAACATCTTGATCAGTTCTCATAGCAGATGTGTGGGACAATTTTTGTTGAATCAGTTCTAAAGATACATAGAGGATTTCTCTTAAAATCTCAAATGTGCTTCACTTTTAAAATGGTAGTGACAGCTTTCATGCTAAACCTAGACACGGGGTATATTTCCTACTCTTGCTATACCAATCATTCAGTCTACCCTTAAACAAGTTGATGTCACACTGTTAACTACTCAAGCAGGAACATGCTATTCTCAATCTGTTCAGATATTGAAGCCAATATGGACAGTGAAGCAGTCATTAGCCGTTGATCCATGTAAGTAATGCATGGCAAGACACGAGTAACATGATGCCTACAGTTTACATAATTTCTCCACCCAGAAGGAATGTAGATGCAAAGAAAATGTAAATGTTCAGCTCCACGAGATGGAAGTTTGCAACTTTACAACTGTGCAGCAAAAGAGAAAGGCCTAAACATGCTTGGCTTGGCTTCAGGAATCAGGATAAAAAAGACATGGCAGAAATGGTCAAATACAAAGCAAATACTAAGAATAATAGCTGAACCAGATGAAGCACTAGTCATAGCAAGACTAGTAACCAATTCTTAAATCATATGACAGCAACCTTTCAACCCCCACCCTTCCCCCCTCCTTAACCCCACCAAAAAGGGAAAAGCAGAGTTTTCTTATGAAAGAGTCAGACCTTGATAAGGTAACCATGTCGTCCAGAGAACTTTAAGGCCAGCATTATTATGGTTAAATCGATTGCATCATCAGTGAATATTCTTTTTGATATGCTAGAAAACTGGACATGAATTTTAGCTGGTTTTCCCTCTGCAAGTGTTCTCCATTGCAGAATAGTAATCACCCTAGAAGAGTGTATTTCAAAATTAACAAATATACAGGTGATTCAATCCAAGTTTGTTTGCTATTATAAGCCAACATACTGCATTTTGTTGCAAATCTCGTAAAACATTTATGCTGATCAGCAATAACTGTCCAGACAGAGATTACGTATCTCAAAAATATAGCTGATGCTATGTTGTGCATTGAGAACAGTAATGTATGATCAACAAAAATGTAAAGAGCAGCATAAGTGATTCTTGCTATCGTTTGTATAATCATATGCACTATATTTTCATTTTAAGACACAGAATATGAGCAGATTATAACCAGGCACTAAATCATGAAAAACAGCCCAAAATAACATTCAAGATCCAAATCTTGGACTCAGAAACTATTAGGGATTCAACACAGCAACAATTGGTACCCAGAATGAACTAAAAATATTGGAAGCATCAATCCTGAAAGGGAATAAGAGAAGATATTACCTCAAGGAATGCCTTCAAAACCCACATGAATGTCAGAATTATGACTCCATTAACGGAAAACCCAACCTACACAAAAAGTGGTTGCAAGTTAAGGATTGGACCAGTGGCCTATACAAAGAAAGCACCACACTAGAGATGAAAATGCCTCAAACTGGTTTAGCTTTCCGACCATGTTAAGTGTTAGACTAATAGAAAGAAAGTGCACCCATACTCAGAAAGATTTAAGTAAAATCCTCTGTTACTTTCTCAAGCATAGATTTCACTGCTGTTGACGTCTTATTTTTTTCCCCTTCCTTCTCATCTGTAGCTTTCACAGAGTCCATTTCAAAGCTTTTCCATGGACATCTGTTAAAGAGGAATCAATGCTAATGCAATTATCTAGATGGTAGTTCACATAATTTCTCATGATCCAGGTAATTAGTGCAAAACTTTCCAGAGTCTAAAAGAACAGTACCAGAATAACTAGTTGAATTCAAATCGAATCAGTCAATCCTCTCCTGTCCTCTGCCCTACTTGCCAACCCCAACCAAGACCCCCTCAAAAAGAGAAAATGAAAAGATAAGCCACATAAACTAAAAGTCTACCTACTGACCACGATCAAATTAAGGACCTCCAGAGTTCAAGTACAACATTTTCCTAACATAAAGTTTTAGCTTTTAAACTTAAAGAAATAACAGCACCTGGCAGATAAGCATTAACTGAGGCGAAAAAAAGAATACCAAGTGAGAGGAAATAGTAAAGGGCAGAACAGATCGCACAGCCTTGCGGGCTTTCCTAGAAATCTTCTTAAAAACATTCTGAACAAATCTAATTAGAAGATCCAAACTGCGATCTTCATCTTCTTCCTCTTCATCGTCATCATCTTCCTCATCATGGCCAACAATATAGCCGCCATTTACGTTACCACTTCGCCTGCGGTTCCAATTAAGAGGATCACCAACCAAACTATCACCTTCCTAAACAGAATTTATATTACCACACTTTAATATGCCAATTAACGCTCTCAATATTAACCCACACACAAGCAGAAATGCTTTTGAATACCTTAGCGAGATCAGAGAGGCGTCGGGCGGAATAAAGACGACGTAGAGGCATCCGAATCGCAGAAAGGTTCAGATTGATAGAGCGATCAGCGCGATGAAATAACTGCGGTTGAGAGAAGGAAGAAAGGAGCTGGGGACAACCAGCGACTTCGGCAGCCATGGTAGTTCAAAACTTTTCAGTCCTGAAAGCTGACACTACTGAGAAGTGGAGCGCAGATGCTGGTGTAGTAGTGGTGCAGTGGACTGGCACCGGCGGAGGCTTTCCTCTCTATTGGGCTAATGCTGCTGCTAGTACTACCGCGTGGGGTGGCGTGGCGGTCGCGGGAGTTAAAGTCGCAAGGACTTGAGGTACTAAGCATGGAAGAAACCAGTGTTCATTTACAATCTGTTTAGTGAAAGCGTGTCCGGAGAGGGGGACTATGGGACGGTTTTTGTACTATTACTTGGTAGTATTTTATCAAAATAACTAAGTTAGATTGCCGCGCGATGCTGTGAAAATTTTATTGTTAGAGTTTTATATTTTGAGTAATTTATATAGTATTTATATTATATTTTATAATAGAGTAAATATTATAATATAAAATAAATAAGGATGGAGTAATATTATAATATTTATAGTTGATTATGTTTAATTAAATGTATAAAAAAATAATGTAAAAATGGTAAAATATAAAAGAAGCATAACTAATAACGTGTAAATATAACTTATTTTGTTGATAAATTTACTTGTTACTGTTTGTATTGTTATAACGTGTAAATATAACTTATTTTGTTGATAAATTTACTTGTTACTGTTTGTATTATTTGTTGATTATTCTATTTTCAATTCTCTTTAGAGATTTGTATATAGTACCTTACTATAAAAATCTACTCAAAACATTATTACTTTGTATATGTCGTAATTTTTGTATTAAAAAAATATGTAATTTCTTACGTTGACTTTATTTTGAGTCATAAATGTATGCGTCCTTGTTGCATATAGAACTTGTTGCATTTTTTTTTTATGCAAATGTTCCAACTTTGTTGATTTTTGTTTTCAAGATTAATGTAGTCAGTAATGATTCCTCCTCTATGTTTGATATGTCGGTTTGGAATTTTCTATTTACTTGTAATGAATTAGTCATTTTGATATTCAACAACTATTGTAGAATTACATATAAATTAAATAGATTTTAAAATCTATACTAAAATTTTGACACACACGTAAAAAAATAGATCACACATTTTGAAATGAATGACACAAAAAGTCAAAACAATTGTTATAGAAGAATTCTTACAATACGGTGTACACTTAACATAGATTATAAAATGGTCAAATATGTTATTATAATAATACTCATTTCAAATTATGTGTTATATTTTTTATTCTAATTTATTCGTATACATACATATTTTTCAAAATAAAAACTTTATTTGTACATATACATATTTTATCATGATCTCAAAGTAATTATTATTGAAACTATTTTATTTTTAAAAACACATCAAGTTTTTAACAAACTATATAACATAAATATTTAATATTTAAATTTAAATTTAATACAGTAACCTATTATTTTTACATAACACATATAAATAAAAAATTCTTATAAAATTTATCAAAATCATAATACGCATAGAACATAACAATGAATCTTACACATAGAACTATTACAGAATTATATATAAATTGAATTTTTTAAAATATAGAATAAAAAATTGACTCACGTAAAAAAAAATCATATATTTTAAAGTCTAGCAAATAAAAAGTTAAATCAGTTATAACAATATAATTCTTACAAAGCAATATACATGAAAAAAATCTTCAATAGCTATTACATAATAACATATAAATTAAATAGCTTTTAAAATATATACTAAAATATTGACACACGAATAAAAAATAGATCACATATTTTAAAATTAGGGGTATAAAAAATCAAAATAATTATCAAAAAAATCTTATAATGCCTTGTATACTTAACATATGTCAGAAAATAGTCAAATATATTATTTTAATAATACTCATTTTAAAATACGTGTTATATTTTTTATTCTAATTTATTTGTATATATACATATTTTTTTAAAATAAAATTTTATTTTTATTTTATTTTTAAATTTATCATGTTTCAGAGCAATTATTATGGAGACAATTTAATTTTTTAAAATTCATCAAATTTTTAACAAACTATTTGTAGTACAAATATTTGATGTTAGATTTAAATTTAATATAATACCTTATTATTTTTACATACATATATAAATATTTTTTTATAAAATTTATCAAAATCATAATATGCATAGCGTATAGTAATGTGTTATACTTTTTATTTTAATTTAGTGTACATATACATATTTTTATTTTTAAAAATATTTTTTAAATTTTTTATAATTTTATCATGATCTAAAAATAATTATTATTGAAATAATTTTATTTTTTTTAAATTCATCAAATTTTTAACAAACTATTTGTAATACATTATTTAATGAATGTAAAATTTAAACATTAAAATTACAACTAACAAATAGATAAAAGAAATTGCAAATTGCCTTTTCAATTATCAAATCAAATCCAAGCCCTTCATATATACATCCAATGGTTCAATTTACTCCAAAAAACAGACAAAAGCAAACGCAATATTAAATTGCGCGTTTAGCTATGGAACGCATTTCCATATTACGATCACAATTGAATTGATACTGTTTATCAACAGTTTAATTGAGAAATCTCAGCCATCCAGTTCTTCATCTAACGGCCAGATTTGCTCCCCGCATAAAGACAAAGTAAAATCAATTCTAATCCTCAACAAGTCAAGTAATAATAGGTAAATAAAAAAAGAATGGCGAATAGGGGCCACTCTCCAGGGAGGTTGTGATTGAAAAGTTGGAAGCTCTAGTACCATTGCAATTTTTGTTGAAAATTTGTCGAACTTTAGATAAAAATTAATTCTAGAGCCTAGGATGTTTCTCATACCAATCTATATTGGACTCCAAAAAGATGAAAAATTTTCAAGAAATAAAATTATAATCCAAGTTGCCTTCTTTTCCCATAATTATCAGAAGAAATTATTTTACTTACGTTATCACAGTTTTGTAAGAGAAACAGTTTCTGGAAACATTCTCACGGGTTTTCCTTCTTATAAAGTCGTCTTGAGAAAAGGGCAAGTAAACAACAAAAGATGATTTTTTGCATAAATCTTAGCTTATATTGAACCACCATTCGAAAGCAGGCCTTCAGTTAAACTAGTTGATTCTGTATACTGGGCATGGCCCTAGATTTGACTAAGGGCAATAAAGATTCATATTCCATTACATTAACCTAGTTAGGGTTCAGGGAGCCAAGGATGCACTAGACAGGCGAAACGCGAAACAGAACTTACCAAAATTTATAAAATTGAGGAAGTGCTTGCCTCCAAGGACTCTAATCACACTGTTCTTTGGTCTGACTTAAACTATGTAGCAGTTCTGTAACATCTAAATCTGTTTTTCTGTTACGTCTGTTCCAAAGAACGCTGACCGAGAAACAACAGTGACAAGGAAAATGAAGCAATAGCAAATGCAGAGCCAGCATTTGCCAAACGTAGTGGCATTGGATGGACTTCCAGAAACAGAATGGTTCTCCCTTTTACTAAACCCAAAAGCTAAACTGGACGGGTACAAGGGGATTGAGTTTTGATTCAGAAAATGGTTAAGCATAACTACTTGTTCCATTAGATATGGCTGAGATGGAACGTTTCCAAAAGCAACTTTACATAGCTTCATAAAGAGAAATGATTCCGTAGATATCATCGATACAACACATTTAGACATAGAATCAGTGGTCAATACCCGCCGTTCCCAGTTGCCACACCATACTGCAACAAGATACACGGCTGCCAGGGCCTTTTACTCATTCTACAAGTTCTAACTCTATTTTATTTTGGTGAAACAACTAAGAACTCCTTTCAACAATGAGATTTTCATGCATGATTACGTGAACAGATTATTCTTACACCATATCATCCAGGAAAAGCAAATTTCTCAAAATTCAGGTAACAGGTTAACCAAAGCAGAATTGCAAACAGAAGTATTGAAGGTTTTACTTACAATATTTTATTGGTCATAGAACTCTAGATATAGACATAAAAACTCAGGTGGATAGCCTTAGTACATGATAGTACTTAGAGGTTACCCCGAATGTTTCTCAAACTCAAGACCTCCAGTGAATTTCCAGGAGGCAAAATGTGAAAATTAGATAAAACTCTGTACATCGTACCAAATAGGAATTTCAGAGAAAACAACAACAAAGATAAATACCTTGCTATTCGACCATACATTGTCATAAGATTCATGATATTTGCATCCCTACTCCCTAAAATTTAAAGTGAAAAAAAAAAAAGAGTGAAGCAAAAACATGGAACTAATTGAACTCAAGCTAGAAAATCATAATGCTCGGACATGGAGCTTACAAGATCTAACAGAACTTTCTGGATGACTATCAGCACATTGACCCCCCCCAGTCTAACAAAACATGATCAAACCACATTCCTGTCCCCAAACCCTCCAAGATTACAATGGAGTCTATGGCTCCGAGGCGGATACCTGGGATTACGCAATCTGACCTGACCAAATGGATGAATCTGTGGTCCCATATCATAGTCTCCACCTAAAATCCCAGGCCACCGAGGAAACCTCGGGATTGGATCAATTATACGACGTGGATGCACAGCTCTGGAGAAAATCCTAGAAGCCATCTTCCTCCTCCTCTTTGCAGACTCCCAATAACTGACAAACTTTTTCTTCCAACTGCTCCTTCCATCTAGTTTCCCAGCATCACCAAACTGCTCAATAAACTTCTGCTTCCAGATATCATCGTTGGAGGATAAGTACCTTAATTCAGAAGACACACAACTTACTCTGGCAATATCAACACCAGGCAATGACTCTAGAATTTTTAGTTTAAGATCAGTAGGCAGCCTCATAAAGCATGGAGGCAGTTCCAAACCAGTTTTCTCACACAAGTCAATTAGCAAAGGCAACGCAAGCTTATCCTTCACTGTCCTCCAAAAGTTAAAAACCTCTCTAGCAGGAGTAGTCCATGAAATTCCATCTTTGCTGGTGATCTCCTCTCTTAAACCACAATTCGCCCACGCAACATTCAAGAATGAAACCAATTCATCCTCCTTGAGACGCACAGAATGCATTACAGAACCACTTTTTAAAGAGCCATAAACATTTAGAAAGACACCTAAAGTCTGAAACTTCAGTACAACAACACCATTATTGCATTCTGAACTAGGCAAAATAGGACCAACGATGCCAGGAAGGGTGTAAAACAGAGACAAACTGGAAGGCCAATCAGCTTCAAACTGAAACCTTCTAATCTCAGTTTTCGAATTCATATCAAAACCAACAAAGCCAGACTCTAATAAAACAGCATGAACAGCAATTACCAGCAGTTTATGATTAAGGCCACCATCATTTCTGCCACCTAACTCCTCTGTAAACACTTTCCTCAGAAACCCAGGCGCAGAAAACGACTTCCCAATCCCCTCCAAAGCAGACTCATCATCAAGAGCATCAATATCCATTTCGTTCATTAATTCACCACTTTGTGGATTCATCTCACTACTCTCCGGTTGATCGTCGCGTTCCATTTGTGAATTCGGGTATGATTCCATTGCACTTTGCGGACTCTGAGGCTCCATCGAGCTGGTTGAAGGTGAATGCGAATCGGGTTCTGAGCTAACCGCGGTTTCCTTCGAAATCAGTTGTTGACAATTGGAATTTGAAACTAGGGTTTCCGAGGAAAAGCCATTGGAACCAACTGTGAAGTAGATGAGATCACCAGAGGTGATACTGAGAGCTTGAAGATTCTCATCATTAGGTGAAGAACTGCGAATTTCATCTTTTCTATTAAGAGAGAGATGGATAGAATCAGGCGATGACAAAGGCGAAGAAGAAGAAGATGATGATGAAAGTGTCTGAGAGAGAATTTGTTTGAGTTGTTGAAGAGAGCAGGCATCAGGAACCTCAATTCTGAGGGTCTCTCTACTCTCATAGGATCTCAACCTTAGTTTCATGGCTTTTGTGGTCGTCGACGAACACAGACGGAGTGGCCGTTTCTCACAGAAGAAAGGGAACTAAAGAAGAAAGGGAATTTTGATCTGTTTGGCCTAGTTTTCGCAAAAAACCTAGGTTGTGTTTGGATTAAGATCTTTTTTAAAGTTTAGTTGTAAGTGAATTACCTGTGACCAAAAAATTATTATATTAAAAAATTAATCCAAATAGGATCTTAAACGCCAAATCAAGTTGAACACTTTTGCTTACCGCTGCTAGAACGCCTTATTTTATGCGTTTTAACTAAAGATAAAACTATATGAACACAGTTAGAATCCGTTATTTAAAACGCGTTAGTCGGTGATGCGTTTAGGCTACTTCGGCCGCCTCACAAATTCACAATCGCAAAACTTTGTTAAAAAATCACACATTCTGACTGTCAATAAATTGTTAACTGTAGCGATAATTTTTTATTTATTTTAAATTTTAAAATTATCTTTAAAATTTATTTAAAGATATAAAATTTTTTAAAATATTTATTATATAAATAATAAATTATGTAAAATATAGAAAAAAGTTTTAAAATTTTATTTTATTTTAAATATTTTAAAATTTTATAATTTTATTTTAAAGAATTTTAAGAGATTTAAGGAGAACTTAAAACAAAGAAAATTAAAATAAGGGGAGCTAAGAGAAGAAAAAAATTAAAAAAAATTACATGGAATTGAAGGAAACAAACATTAGGCTCCCTAAGAGAAAAAAAAACACTGCACATCTTCTTCCCAAACTGTAAAACGACGGGGGCGGCTCTGCTCCAGCAGTCCCAGCCAGCGGAGGCAGCTAGGATAAGTTCTCGATGACACCGTCAAGGGTGCCCTCGGCAGCCTCCATCGGCACTGTCAAAGGCTTTACTCCCCATCTCCCCCTCGTGAAACTTTTTCGCTTTCCTTTTTAGCACACTGTAATTAACAATCCACTAAGGCCAAACCGGTAAAAAAACCTAAAGCTAAAGGAAAACCGGATCTGTATCATAATCAGAATCAAAATAAGCCGACAAAACTCAAGTCCTATACGTGTCAGCTTTCGACAACAGACAACACCACGTGTCATGGTGAAAGCACGACTTTTTTCTTTTGATTTTTCCTTTTTAACACGATTTGCACTGAACTTGGGTCGGGAGAAAAGGCGCATTGCAAAATTGGTGCTTAAAAAGTAGCATTTTTTCAATTTTACTTACACCTAATGTTTTAGCAACTTTATATTTATATTAAATGTGTTCTAAAAATCTTTAATTTTCCACCACAAATAAAAAATAAAGCCAAATAGCAACAAGTTAGAAATGTTTGGTTAAAATTTCATCTTTATATCTATGAATACGAATTCCTATTTTCTTTATATAAATCAATACGAAGTTATGATATGATAAAATAATAAGATGTATTTCGAATAAAATATAACGAACATCATATTTATTAATGAAATAATAAAAAAAATATTATTTTAAAAAATTAAGGATATATTTAAAATGAATTTTAGTTTGAATTAATATGTAAATTTTTTATTTTGTGCTATATATATATATATTTTTTATAAAAAAATTATTTCAATGAAATAAAAAATAAAAAATTTAAAATTTAAAATCTATTCAATTATAATTTAAGAATTTGTCCGTGCTCATTAACTTGTTCACTTAGTGTACAAAAATAATATATTCAAGTACTTCATCTAAAGATGGCCTATGCTTTGACGAGAGCAGACTGTTGCGATACTCATCAAGTGCTAGATCAACCTCCAATACATTAAACTCATGAATCACCTTAAGTTCTTGTTCTCAATTGTTGATTCTTTAAAAAATTATTAAAAAAAAGATTTTTAGAATAAAATATATTCAAAATTAAAATAAATTTTGTATGTTTAATAATCTCAATAAACAAAAATTATTTTGAAAAGTGCCTCAATGGTATCTTTTTAAAAATAAATTTCCTTTAATTTATTAAAATTCAAGCTAAAAATAAAAAAATAGTTTAAAAATAAAATATAAATAATTTATTTTTGAGCAATTATGAACAACTCTTAAAACAAGCATATTCTAAATAGAAAAAAAGATAGCTTGAGTAGGATCGTCGAAGACAACACTTAGATCACAGTTATGATTTTAAGGTAAGAAATATTAGTAATCAAAGTAATTGATGAATAATTAAAATAATTATTTTCCTTCAAAATCAAACATATGTCAAAGTGTTACAAGGCCCTATTTTGGATCAAACATATGCCAAAATGTTATATTATTACCTTTTTCATTTAATTTTATCAAGATATTATTTTTATTTTTATCTGATTTTATGACTATACCAGAAATTACTATGCTGATGGATAGTAAAATTTTTTATTACCATACGAGAGATAAACCATATTTTTTAAGAAAACAAATTAAATCGTATGTCTGAAACTCTTGATTCATTTCTTTAATAGATATTAATCCAATCACTTCTTTAAACAAGATGTGCTTAGCAAAAAAAAAAAAAAATTCTTTAAACAAGATGTCGTTTGTTAATCGGTAAGTGATGTGATTTGTGGATTTTCTAATTTTGGGGGGATTCATGGAATTTAGAAAATGAACGTGCCCGACTGTCTCGTCCATAATTATATATATAAAAAAAAAAAAACTGGTGCACCACAAAATTTCTGCATTTCTTATGCCATCAAATTTTCCATTTCCTCTGGTGGGGTTTCAGCTCTGGAGTGCTTTGGCATTACCTTCACAGTCCGTCACACCTGTAAAACTTCTCCAAGTTTCCAGATTGTTGGCCATCTCTTCAATTTAAAGCTGCTCACGGACAAGCAATCATGTTGCTGCAGTGTGATCGCGTTCTTCTCCACTTCAATTCAATCTCCATTCGATTCAGCACTATTCTGTCATGGCTACTCGTTGGCCCATTTTACAGTACTCTTCTTCATCTTCATGGATCCCGAACAAGAAATTGCTTTGTTCAACATCTTGTTTTCCGTATTCTCCTTCAAGGACTCGCCTTTCATTTACTTTAGTCTCCAAGTGCAGTTCCAAAAGACTCAATTTTTACGTGAAAGCTGAGGAAGGAAATGAATCATCAAGATCATCAGCTTCTGTGGCTATGGTTTCAGAGGAAGCTAAAAATGAGGATGCCCAGGAGAAGGATTTGCGTATTGGAGGTGAATCGCTTAAAGCTACGGAGTCTGAGTCCGAAAAGAATGAGGTCAAGTCCACGTCTGAACTCGATTCTGAGACGGAAGGGGCAGAGAAAGAGAAACGGCAAGAATTGGACTGGAAAAGTGATGAGGACTTCAAGAAGTTCATGGGGAACCCGTCTATTGAAGCCGCGATTAAGCTTGAAAAGAAGAGAACTGATAGGAGGCTGAAAGAGCTGGACAGGGACACAAATGACAACCCACTTGTGGCTCTCTTCAACAAATTAGTTCGTGACAATTTGTCAAGAGAGAAAGAGAGGTTGGAGAAAGCAGAAGAGACTTTCAAGGCTCTTGACCTTAACAAGGTACTGCAGGGATCATCTGTTTCTTTTCCAATTGATTTCAGATGTGCGTGTGATGTTTCTCTTCATAGATATTCTTTCTAGTGTTTTCGGAGGAATTTATTCAGCTATTTGCTTAAAGTACGCACCTTAATGATTAATGTGCTTGTTCGATCACTTCATGGCAGTTGAGGAGCTGCTTTGGGTTTGATACGTTTTTCGCAACTGATGTGAGAAGGTTTGGAGATGGGGGAATTTTTATTGGAAACTTGAGGAAACCCATTGATGAAGTGATCCCCAAGTTGGAGCGCAGGTTATCAGAGGCAGCAGGGATAGACGTTGTGGTCTGGCTTATGGAGGAAAAAACGAACGAGATTACAAAGCAGGTAAATAAATATGAACGATTTCTTTCGTTGTAAATTCTTTTTTTTTCCAGGCTGCAAATTCACTGCATATGGATATCATTCTTGAGTTGTCATCTTGGAATCAGAGATAATTGAGTTTAATTCTTGTGCATGTTGCAATATCGTCAACTTTCTACGATAGTTAGGAGGAGGTTAACTTATGATTCTTATTTTGTGGCACTACTTTCTACGATTCTGTTTCTTTTATAATATTTCGTTTAGTTTCCTTTAACACGTCTTATCTTGGGTAAATTTTATTCCTCAAGGCTTGTGTAGTGCAACCGAAATCTGAGATTGATCTACAGTTCGAGGCAACCAACCTCAACAACACCTGGGGTTATCTCAGCGCAATAGCCTTATGCGTAACAACCTTCGGGACTATAGCACTGACAAGTGGTTTCTTCCTCAAACCTGACGCAACAATAGATGATTATCTTAGGGATGTTGTGCCTCTATTTGGTGGCTTCTTAACCATTTTGGGTATTTCAGAGGTATGTTCTCTGCTCGCATTAGACTTCTCATTCATGACCATGCACATCGACTACAAAACCAGATTTGCATAATTTGTGAAGTGGCAAAACCAGATTTCTGCGTGTCATATTCTGCCATATATTTCAAGAAAAATACTGATGTGTGCGACAATAGTCAATTGTCTAGTAGTTCGAAAGACAGAAATTTGTTTAGTTGGCTAATATATCCAAAGAAACTTGGTGTTTGCAGAATTAGGAATGGTCTAATTTGGACATTTTTGTTTCTTTCTGAAATTGTTGGGGACATTTTCAAACCTTTAGGTCTATATCCAACTTTTCCTTCTATTATGCTGGGCTATTCTGAGTTATGTCAGTTGAGGTAATGAGACATTAGCCTTTGTGCTGAGTGTTTCTTGTTTTGATTTTTAAAGAGAAGCTAAGGGAACTGGTGCACTCTTAGTTGTTTTCTCCATCCGATTCTGGCATATATTCAATCAGGAAAAACTGTTGTAGAGGATACTTATGGCTTTACAGTACTGTGATTATGCAATGTTACAAAAGTCTCAAGCTTGGTAGAATATGGCAAAGCTTGGCAGATAGACTCCTTTGAAGCTACTATATAGTTCTAACGATGAGTGCCGCTGGTGTATAAATCTTACGGGTTTCCTTGTCCTTTTACTGCAGATCACAACAAGGGTAACAGCAGCACGATATGGCGTTAAACTCAGCCCGTCCTTTCTTGTTCCTTCCAACTGGACTGGATGTCTTGGTGTTGTGAATAACTATGAGTCTCTGCTGCCAAACAAGAAGGCTCTCTTTGATATCCCTGTGGCACGAACGGCAAGTGCATATCTAACATCTTTATTACTTGCAGTAGCGGCATTTATAGCTGATGGCAGCTTCAATGGGGGTGATAATGCACTGTAAGTTATCTCTATGTGCTTTTATAATAGAAACAATTCCCTTTCTCTTCTATATCTGTTTTTCATTGTCTACTAGATTATAACTTATTGTGCCAATTTAGGACGAAGTCCCAGCCAATGTGATGTGATATCTAATATGTTTATACCATGGAAAAGTATTTAGCGTCTAGGATTCCATAGAACATGCTTTCATAGTAGTTCTTTTGTCTTCAGGTACATAAGACCTCAATTCTTCTTCAATAATCCTCTGCTTTCCTTTGTCCAATATGTGATTGGACCATATGCCGATGATCTTGGGAATGTGCTGCCTTATGCTGTTGAAGGTGTGGGAGTTCCTGTTGATCCACTTGCTTTTGCTGGGCTCTTGGGTTAGTATCTCTACCATTTTACTCTTCGTTCCTGGTGTTTAAATTGTGGATTCCTTGTGTCAGTTTCTTCCTAGCATATGCGGTTTTTTAAACTTAAATTTTCTATGAAATTTTGGCTTGAGATCGGCAGTAATTCGTTGTCTATTTGTTTTTCAATTGAAATTAAAAGCTTCAAGGATGCTTTGATACGAAAATCATTGGGTTACCTGTACTTCTTTCGCTTCTGTAGGCAACAAACATAAAGGAAGGCTAGGCCTTTACCTCTCCGTCCTCAGTTCTAATGTTGTTTTGCTATCTGAGAGTGATGATGGACAAACCAACCAAAGCTGCCCAGAAAAAATGATCTGTAAATTCTGCCAGGCTGTAGAAAAAACCGTCTGTAATTAAGACTGAAAATCATGGAATTGTGATAAAGAATTAAGAGACAAATCCCTTAGCATCATACTAAAGGAGAGAAAGTAAACCATAGGCATCACATCTGGGACTGCAAGGCATCACGTGTTACCTTGAATCACAACTGGAGACTTCATCAATTGAACAAAAATAGCATACACATGAGATCAAAAGAAGAGTGAAACAATAATCACCAGGATGACTAATCCACAAAGATTCGCTTTGCATGTAGAAAATGAAAACCATGGTATTTGAGACATGCATTTACAAAGGAAAAAGCTTGAACATACGCTAATATTGGTTAGATTACTGAGTGGCTAATATGTGGCAGAATACTAGGAGAACATCTGACTGATCAGCTGATGAATAGAAACAAATATTGCGTAGTCTTCAGAATCTCCTTCAGAGAATTTGTTCTCTGGATTAAGAACAGCCAGATCTTAATTGAGACCAAAGCTTCTTCCATGCACAGCTCTTTACTTCATTACTGCCATTTATCTTTATCAGAGATATTCTGTCTCCTTTGTGTAATAGAAGATGTGAATTTAAAACACACATCAAGCTTAAAGATTGTAGGTTGTCTTTCTTTTGAGTTGTTTGAATTTACATAAGAGAGATCAATATTGAAATATCAATTTTATCAATTTCTTGGTGTTCAGGGATGGTGGTGACTTCTTTGAACTTGTTGCCGTGTGGGAGACTTGAAGGAGGCCGCATTGCACAGGCCATGTTTGGCAGAAGCACAGCTAATTTATTATCTTTTGCGACTTCTCTTCTGCTTGCAATTGGTGGCCTAAGCGGAAGTGTTCTTTGTCTGGCTTGGGGACTTTTTGCAACTTTCTTCCGAGGTGGAGAAGAGATCCCAGCAAAGGATGAGATCACACCCTTAGGAGACGATCGCTTTGCTTGGGGATGTGTTCTGTTCTTGATATGTTTCCTTACCCTGTTCCCAAATGTTGGGGGAACATTCTCTAGCTCATTTTTCAGCTCGCCCTATTTTAGGGGTGATTTGTAAATAGAAACTAGTGTATAAATTTGCTCAGTTGATGGACATAACTTGATCTTCCTTATTTTCCCCTTTCGGAGATGAAAAAGAAAATATATTTTCCATTCTTCTGAGCGGGATAGATGATACAAGAGTATATCCTTACTTACCTCTTCCGGCAAACGACACCAGTAGATTAGAGTGATATTTCATAGGACTACAAATTTAGATTAACCCAACTAATGATACTTTTCTACTATTTGTTTAGGAAAGATATCATAATCTTCTCTATATAGGTCTCTTACACGCTTATTTCATGCAAACGTGATAGTAGTTGACCACATGTTTAATTAGTATTAAAATAAGAAAAAAGTCAGATATTAAAAATAATATGAAAAGAATATATTTTTAGATAATTTTTTTTGAGGGAATAAACTTTTTTGTTAACAAAATAAAAAAGAATCAATCTTTTTAGATTATAAGGAAAAAAGTGACTTTAGGCTAATCTTGCGAGTTGAACTGCGGCAAAATTTTGCCCTTTTTTCGCCTTATATTTTAGGAAATCAACCTTCTTGTTGAACGCTATCCCTTCGGAAAATAAAAGAAAAACAAAGAAGAAGAAAGTGGGGAGGCTTCAGTTCTAACATAATAGAGGAATACTATGGTAAGCGGCGAAACTTCACGTGATTTTTTTGTTTGGGTATAAATATCCCGTCGCATTTCTGTTTCGGCTCAAACATGATGCCCCCTTCTTCCCCTTCATTGCAAACTCGTCACTGAAGACAGAGGTTCTTTGTGTTAATTGTTACTTCAAAGCTTTTCAGTTCCCAATTCAGAATACAACGCAACAAACTCGCAAACAGGCAGCTGGTTCGATTTTCTGCTCTTTCTCTCACCGACATGGTTTTTCTCGTATCTGCATTAGCAATCTTTGAACCCCTTTTAATTAGTGTTCTATGGCGATCACATCGGAGTTAATTCTAGATTGAAATTGGGTTTGAAGGCTGAAAATTCAAATTCAGCAACTTGGTTAAATTCGTGGAAAAAGAAAAATAGTCTTTAGGGCCATCCCATCAGGGTGCTTATTTTCGGAGGGTGCGGATTGAACTCTAAAAACCCAGTTTTGGGTTTTTGAACATTTGCTGTGCAGTTGTTGGGACGCGGAAGTATCTTCTCTTTTCGGTTTTGCTCAACGACTCTGTTTTGCTTTTTCTTTTTTTTGGTTTTTTGATGATTCCCAAAGATCGTAACCTTTTCATTTTTTATTGGATTTTTATTTGAAAGAACTTTTTCCAGATAATTCACTGAATGGAGAATAATTTTTTTTTTTTTTTTTGCTGGATAAGAATCATTTCTTTATGAAGGAAACTATATGGAATAGTGTTTTTAGATTTAACTTGATCAATGGGATGAATGAAGTAGGTAATCCATATGCTACCTTTTGTTTCCTAATCAACTGCTTCCTTTTTCCTTTTGAATGTTCCATTCTCTCTCAATTTCAATTCTAGAGCTTGTTATTATGCACAGTTTTAGGGTATGGCAAGGACTTCATATTTTCTATGCTTTTCATCATATAAACTATGCTTAGATTCCAAGATAGACCACGATGAGTTGGTCTTTTTGAATATTTGCGCTCCACTCTCATTATGAGTTGTGCTACTGAGTAAGAAATGGAAAACCTTCTTCTTAGGTGTATCTTCATGATTTTCTGTTATGGGGATTATGTCATCTGTAATATCAGGATTTATTCAGAAATGCCAATTTCCTATTTGGGAGTGTCTTCAAACTGTTCCTTTGTGGTCCATCCTCTACTTGGCAAAGTTGTAGAAGTTCAAATTTTTCTAGAAACTTACACTATTGTCTTTCCTTTGTTATCTTTATGCTCAATGGCAGCATTAGTTCCTTGTTAGAGAATATTAACAGCCTTTGGCATTTCTGGCATCCGTTAAAGCAGTTACATCACTGGTTAGGACTTTGAACAGAACATTTGCATGTGTTGACAGCAAAGTTTAATAATTGTTATTTATTAGTGTTCTAGTAAATAATTAGTTGCATGACTGCATCGTATCCAATTCTCCCTACTGCATGTGTTACTTATTGCTGGATTGAATGAAATGATCATGCTGTTCTACAAAAATTTTCAGGAGTTGACCTTTCATTGTCATGGCTAATAATTCTCAATTCTCTGGAATGCAGGTACTTCATCTAACTCTCCTTTTCTTTGGGTCCTTCTTTCAGTTGGATTTTGATGTGTCATATGTTAAATAGCATGGTAGAACAGAAAAAAATGTTAAAAGTTACTATTTTTATTGATTCCTTTAGGTTGCAGGAATGCCTGCAGAATGTCTTAAAAAAATGTAGATAATTCAAAATATTGGTGGTGCCAAGCAATTGAAAACCCTTAAAAAGAGATTTGACTTAAGCTTTTTTTTCTTTTTTTTTTTGGGGACGGACAAGATGAATTTCTCTATAGAACTGAATAAATGGGAAGAAAAATATCTTTCTCATATTCATTTGTGTAAATGTAGTTTTCCAGTGGGAAACTGGGGTATTATTAGGAATTGATTTGCTAGTCTATTAATGTTAGTAGTTAGTAGAAGAAATTTCTTGCACATCTTCGCATCTTTCTGGAAATTTAATTCATTTTCTTGCAAACTAGATTCATGCAAGGTAACTTAAATTAATTGCTCTTAGTTTCTCCAGTTTTTCGTATTAACAAATCATGCCTTAGGGTCCAATTATATCTGAAGTTCACTTAGTTGAATTAGGTATGCAATCCTTTTTCCTGTAACGGCTGTTGGCTATTTAATATTTATTGATAAGTTTTGGTTTCTTGGTGTAAAATTTGTCATTTCTCTCCTTTCACAGTCTTAGTCTGTCATATCTCAGTTGGAATCATATATTTACTTATGAGAATAAGTTTTTTCTTTCTTCATCCTTTTGAAATTATCATTTGGTTTTGAGAAAAAGTTTTCTGGAATCTACTCTCTTTGGTCATTTTGATATCTAGCCCATTCATTTTGCGTGTTTCTTGTTATTCCCTCCTAGTGTCTGGAGCTTCTATTTATCATATACCATGAATTTATATGGAAATAAACCACTTCTTTCTTTCTTCTTTCTATCATTCATTCTTATAGTGGTATAATTTTAGTTCCATGCACCAACATGCCAACCCATTTCTTGAAAAAAAAAAAAGGGTCAAATGCATAGCTAAGTTATATGCATCATATCTCTTCAGAAAAGAATGAATTGGAGGAACAATGGATGCTGACATGGCTAATGAGTCTACAGATTCAATGCTGACAAACAAGAAATTTTCTTCTCTATTTCTTTATCTCTAATCAGGGGTCCTAAATAGTCTTGTTTCCTCATTGGCGCCAAAATTAACAAAATGTTCCATTTCTTTCCTGCTTGTGCTCTTGTGCAAAGACATTTGCTGAGAGGAAAGTCCTTCATTCCTATGTTATAAATAAATAAATAAATAAATTTATTTATTTATTTATTTATTTTTCTTTAATATAATGTAAAGAAGGTCCAATGTTTCCAAAGCTGGCCTGCAAATTAAACATCATTCCTTAGAATTCATCCCATACTTTTTTGTACCTTGAGGCTCTCTTGATTGCTGATTAATATCTTTTAATGGGGCATAAAGATGAGCAATACACATGGAGGATCTAACAAAATGAAAGCGATGACCCTTCAGAACACATCTACTGTGGTTAATGCCACAAAGAAGTCTCTAGATTTCACGATCTAGCAGTAGGAGGACATGTTACTATGTCTCTCTCTTTTTCTTCATATAATATTAAGTAATTATGATTGTTGTTTCAGCAACCATAAGGTCTTGATGATGCATCATTATTTTGTTGTTGCGACCCAAAATTGCCTTTGCCCTTGTATTTTTTGGAGCATGCTTTCAGTCCTGTGTGTTTCCTCAGTATGTTGTTGGATACTTAATTTTCTTTGTTTCCTTTTTTCTTGTGGGTGCTCCATTAAAAGCCAAATCGACCCCCTCTAGTTGGTTCTCTTGTTCCTCCTCAAAGTGCTCTCCCCTCCATGTCAATGCAAGTAAGGTTTTCTTGTTCCTTTATCTTTACAAAGTGATATTTGGTTTGTGTACTGAGTTATCTATAAAAGTTTTTTCATGTATCTACTGCAGATTTGGACTTTTGGCATGATTTGACCTATTTGACTTTATGTACTTTGTCTACTAAAGTTTTCACAAATCTCACATTTATTGCAGTACCGGCCTGTAGTTCCACCGCAGCAGCCTCAGCCTTACATTTCCATGCCTCCTCAACAATTTCAGCCCATTGGGCCTGCAAATACTGGGCTGCCTCCTCCCCCACCTCAGATTCCATTTCCTCAACAGATGTCGCAGCTTCCTGCAAGACCTGGTGCAGGAGGTGATGTCATGACTCAATCACAGGCAATTCCAGTGCCGGATTTTCAACCAAGCAGACCTGTCATACCTGTTCCTGCACAGCCTCCACAAAATTTGCAGATCTCAAATAATTATATGCCAGGCTTAGCTGGACCGAGAATCCCTCTTTCTTCATCATACAATGTGAGAATGTAACTTTATATCCACCCAAAACATCTCACATTTCTAATTGCTAACATATGTCAAATTTTCTTTTCTTCTTTTCTCTTCCAATTATCCCTGTCATCTGCTGGACAACAGCAAACAAATACAGATTCTGCAACTCAGTATCAGCCAATTTCCCAGACAACTGTCCCGAGTTTTCCTGCAGATGGACAGCCGTGGTTGCCAACTGGAAACCAGAGCGTGAAACCTGTTACACCGGCACAGCAGACTGGTGAACAGTCTGCCACGACCGTCAATGTACTGATAATTTGCTAATTTTAACTTTAAGTTGATATATGTTATTGGGTTCCAAGATTGCATTAATGTGGCTTATCTATGGGTTTGGTGTTTCTGTTCCAGGACACAATTCCTAAACCTGACTCTGTTGAGAAGGTTCCATCAATTTGGATTGAACACACTGCTCGTAATGGTAAAAAGTAAGTATTCTTTTATTTGAATTGACATAATCTACACTGGTCAGAGTAAAGTCTGTGTTCCAAACATAGCATAAATGAGAGCCTAATCAATTGGAGAATTGCTATGGTTATTGCTGGTGCCCCCGTGCTCTTTTGCTTGAAACTGAAAATATGCACTGTGTACCATTGTGTATGGCTATTCCTTTAAAAATACTTCTCCTGTAGTACACTGCAAGGGCACTGATAGATAGGGCAATGCATGGATAACCAGATTATAGAATCAAGTATAATCATATTGGGTCAGAATTAAGATGCAGAATTTGAAGTTATTTTTGCTTCAAGGATCGATGAGGATGTCAGTAGATTTTTCTTTTTATTTTATCCAAGGCAAATAGTACTGGATTCTGATTGTAGACCAGTCTTATGTTCTCTTTATTATAGTAAAAGAATGAATATCTAATACATAAAGGAAACAATTTTTTGTCCCTTTGATTAGGGTGGTAATGAAAAAGCTTTTTCTACTTGTCTATAAGCTTGGCAAACAGTGATGATGTTTGAATGGTATAACTGAATAATTGAAAGATTAGATCTGACAGAACAGTGGTACTCGGTGCTGAGACTTTTGGATTTTGGCAATGCTTATGTTTGTTTAATCAATCTTTGATTGGTTTCTGTTTCCATCTAAAGCACTGTCGCTGATACTTGAGGACTCAAAAGTTTATAATCCCCTATTCTCATTTTTCTTTATTAATGCACATTATTGAGTTGTAATTATTCTTCTAAAAATGTTTTCTGCAGATATTATTACAATAGAGTGACAAGGCTCTCCTCCTGGGAAAAGCCTCCCGAGTTAATGACCCCAGTTGAGGTGAGTCACATATTGTCAGTTTCTCACATAACTTCAGCTCTTCTTTGAGGTTTATGGCAGATTTGTTAAATTTGATCAAACAATTCCTGATACAGATATCTTCTAAATCTTTTTCTTGTGTAAACACTATGGCCGAGAAAGTCCAATGAAAGACCTTCATTTCTTCTAACAGGGTCATTATTTTCCCTTGTATACTTTTTGGTTTCAACCGGTTTTCCCTGATTTTGCAATGCTTTTCACAAGTTCACTTGATTCATATTTATTTGTTTATAGCAATCTTTCTTAACCATTGTGAAGAAAACACGGCTATTGTATGGCAATTAGATTGGCTCTTGAAACCGGAATTTCTTTCTCTACAATATTACCAGCACAGGAAGATATTATCGTCTTAGGCAAAGGTTCTGTTTTTTTTTTGGTCAGTCATTTCCTTTGCTTGAGAATAATATGGACATTTGGATCTTGTTGTGAACACAGCTTTATAGCTTTGGTTTCGGCTAATTCATTGTGGTTTTCTCCCCCTGGTGGAGTGTTGGTCACCTGAGATGCTGAATAACAGTGGTACTTCAATTATTTGTTAACTCACGGAAACTTAGATTTTTCTGTTGGTTTTGGTTTGACTGCAAATCTGAAGTTTGAGATGCTTTTTGCTATGTTCTTGGTTTTTCTCTTTTCATTTTTACTTTATTGGTGACTAACATGAAGGTTGGTATTTACCTATCAGTTTAGGAGATGAAAATAAATCTTTGCTTTTCTATTAAATATGTATGTTGCATCTCTCATTTAACAAAGTTGATATTGTTTCCATTTTGACAAGCACAGTGTAATATTTCCATGTATTGCATTGTGATGTTCAGAATTCAGGTGACCAGCCCTTTTCTGGGCATGCTTGATTTCCAATTCCTTTTCTGGTCATTTTTGAGTTCCCAGTTCCTTTTCCGGGCATGTTTGAGTTCCCAGTTCTAACTGCAAAAAACTCTGGCGTTTTTGTGGCAGAGGGCTGATGCATCCACTGACTGGAGAGAGTATATCAGTCCTGATGGTAGAAAGTGCGTAAGCAATATGATTTTTGTTTTCCTGCACACATTGTTGTTTCAGTGTTTGGTTGGATGACTTCAGTTATTCCATACAGGTATTACTACAATAAAGTTACTAAACAATCCAAATGGAGGATCCCTGACGAACTCAAGGTTTTTAGCTGATTAACAATTGTGCTGATCTCACAGTTTTCATTTATTGAACTTCCAAAAGAAATGAAAAATAAAAATAAGAAGAGGAAAAGCGCCTTTTTTATGTGACTTTTATATAATTTACATACAGCTGGCTCGTGAGAGATTGAAGTTAGACTCATTCAATGGGTCACAAACAGTAAAGGATGTTGATTCTCATGCCCCAGCTGATGTGCCCCTCTCTGGAGTCCACAAATCATCCTTAAGTGTAGATGTCTCCTCGTTTTCATCTCAAATGGCTTTGTCAAGCCCAATTCCAGTGGCACCAACCGAGCAACCAACAAATTCTGTTTCCTCAGTATCACCAAAAGAGGTATCTGCTGTGGTTATGGATGCAGTGGAGACTGTAGAAACTGCTACACCAGTTGTTGCTGTTTTGGAGAAGGATACAAATGTCACTTCAGCAACCACTTTTACTACTGAGAAGTTAGTGAACTGAAAAGGTCTTTACATGTCTTTGATTATCTTGGAGTTGGTTGCAATAATGATTTCTGTTTCAGCAGTAGTTCTGATACTCTATCGGCTCAGGATGCTGTAACTTCAGTAGTTGGGGTTTCTCCAGGAACTACAGAGGTTGTTGTCCTTGCATATTCATTTGTTAGTTGGCAGTCGTTGTGAACTATATTTTTTTAATCATAAAAGCTGTTAATTACTTGCTGCTACTGAATTAATCTGGATTCTTTTAGAAGGAAGCCATTACAGGAGTACTAGAATCTGGAAAATCAGAAGACAAAAAAGCTGAGCAAGGATCCATTGTCTATGAGAATAAACTGGTATCTTCAATTACTACGTTTTTCTTTCTCCTCTGGTTATTTCCAAATATATTCTTTGATCTTTATTCTCTCTCAGGAGGCAAAGAGTGCATTTAAAGCACTTCTGGAAGCTGCAAATGTTGGGTCAGACTGGACTTGGGATCAGGTTAAGATCTTATTGTATGCAATATGTACTGGTCCAAATGAGGAAGTTATTGACTTGATTGGTGAATTCATCAGGCCATGAGAGCTATAATTAATGACAAAAGATATGGTGCACTCAAATCCCTTGGAGAGAGGAAACAAGCTTTTAATGAGGTTAGCCTTTCACTGATGCAGTCTTGGATGATGTCCTAGATACTGCAATAAATAGTTGCTGATTCAGTTTAAAGCAAATGATTGTTAATTAGTATGCTTGAAATCTATGTTTTCAGTTTGTGGGCCAAAAGAAAAAACAGGAAGCTGAAGAAAGACGCGCCAGACTGAGAAAAGCCCGGGAAGATTTCAAGAAAATGCTAGAAGTAAGTTAATCTTAGTTGTCAATATCTTTGACACATGCATCACAAACTTTTCAGCACCTCACCATTTTGTTCCTTTCCTTTTCTTTTTCCAAATTCTCCTGCAGGAGTCTAAAGAGCTAACATCATCCTCAAGATGGAGGTCTGCCTTTACATCTTTGAAATCTTATCTCTACTTCCTTCTCGTCCTTGTCATATTATTTCTGGCTCTAGATTAACCCCTGACAATGTCATTTGTGAAATTGGCATATTTGATGATAAATGCTCTTTACTTGTTATTGTCGGTACTAGCTATTATCTGACTGGATTATTACTCTCCAGCAAAACCATCTCAATGTTTGAAGATGATGAACGATTTAAAGCTGTTGAACGATCTAAAGATCGTGAGGAACTATTTGAAGATTATATAAAAGAACTTGAGAGGAAGGTATTAGTCGCACTAGCTTGGTTTCTTCTTTTTGTTTTTGGCCTTTTTTGTGTGTATATGTCCATTTTTAGTGTACCTAGTATGCATAATAGCTTTACATTTGGGATGTGAAGAGCTGAAGAACTTTTTCTTTCACTAAATGCGTCACTGTTCTTATTGTCCTATGGAGTTTTACATCAGGAGCGGGCAAAGTCTTTGGAGGAGCATAAACGTAACAGAATGGAATACCTGGAATTTCTGAAGTCCTGTGACTTTATCAAAGTAAGCTACATTTTGGAGTTCTGATTTTGTCAATGTATGTTCTTGAAATCTTTTTATAAAGTTTTAATTTTTTTCTTACTTCTTTGTCATAGGCAAGCAGCCAGTGGCGGAAAGTTCAAGATCGCCTAGAGGCTGATGAAAGATGCTCACGTCTTGAAAAGATTGATCGCTTGGAGATTTTCCAGGTAACTCATATCTGTAATTCTGAAAGTCAAAAAGTATCGAAATCTACAATGAAGCCACGATTTTGAAATTTATATTTAAGCATTACTTCCTTAAGAATGGTATGTGATCCCATTATCTGGATCTCTTGGTTGTTAAGATGTTTTCTTTAAAATTTTATACGAGTTGGCCTCCAATCAGAATTATGGTTTTGTTGTTGGTTCTGCCAGCCTTCAGTTTTACTAAAGGATATGACAATCAAAAGATAAGATTTTGATTCTCAGGGTGTATTTCAATTAGATATCTGTCGAAAAAAGTGTGCTTTTTTTTTTTTTGGGGTGAAAGGTGAATTGTTTTGACATGAAATGTGGACCAAATACACTTTCAGAGTGGTAATGTTGATGCTGTTGTGCTTGGAAGGGGATTAAGTGTTAACAATCAGATAGCGCAGGGATTGCTGGTTTATTTATGCAGGAAACCTAGAGATTTATGTAGTTTACTTAGCAAAAGTGTTTATCAATTTAGAGCCATCATCAACAATCTGGTTCTCTTGTTAATGTTGACATCTATCAGGAATATATTCGTGATTTGGAGAAGGAAGAGGAAGAGCAGAGGAGATTGCGGATGGTACCTTAATGATTAGCCTCCATTATGCACTAAATATATAGATCTTTATTGATATCCTCATCTTACTCATTTTTTTGTTAAATAAATTAGGAGGAACAGCGAAAAGCAGAACGTAAGAATCGTGATGAGTTTCGCAAGCTGATGGAAGAGCATGTTGCGGCAGGCATACTTACAGCCAAAACTCATTGGCGTGACTACTGCCTGAAGGTTAGTGATTTTTGTTTTCACGGGAATAATTAAGATTCAAAAAAATTGCCTTTCTAATGATGAAAAAGTGAAGCCGCAACAAGACCTTGGATAAAACTTAGATCATAGTTTACAGTAGAGAAATGTGCTAATTAAGAAAATATAATTTTATCAAAAGTTCAAGTGATAGATGTGACCCAGTTCTCTCTGGATATTTTGACTTTTCTTGAACTTGCTATACTTGACTGTACATGAAAGATTATAATCTTTATTTATTATATGGTCTGAGAAGGAACTAACAACCCAGTGAAAGTGTTAGCCTCACGCATAGTATGCTGTAGCTGCCAGTGTAGGTGAAGACATGTTGAATGTCATTTCTGGTTCTTCATTTGGTCATTTTGCTTTTGTGTTTCTTGGAATGTGTTTTCAGGTTAAAGATTCACCTGCATATCTTGCTGTTTCATCAAACACATCAGGGTCAACCGCAAAAGATCTCTTTGAAGATGTTGCAGAGGAGCAGGAAAAACAGGTAGAGTACGCTTTTGGTTTATTGTTATTATTTCATGTGATTTTGGGGTGGCTTTGGACAGTTCTTCGCCTTTCTCATTCTTTCTGGTGGCAAATGTTGTTTCTAGCTGACTGGCTTAACAATAAAGAATGTATGATACTTCAACAGACCGCGAGAATAATCTAAGAATATTGGTGTTCCTGCTGCAGTTTCTTACATATGAAAACTGATAAAATTAGACCTCTTCTTTATACTTGATTGGAAAGGTTAGGCTTAACACAAACTTGATGGCATGTGATTTTGAGAACTATCATAGTCTGCTAAAATAACATTTTCTTTATATGCAAAAGGGCCAAGAGAAGTACTTTATAAACATTTAAAGGCCGGACATCTGCTTATATTGCCTTTTGTTTGAGAGCAAATTACTTGTGAACCCATTGAATTGCTTGTATCTTTACATGTAACTTCAGCTTTATTATCACATACTCTTACCGTCCTTGAGAAAGGTCATTGAATTTATATCAGTCCTTATCAGCCACGAATGTTGCTGACATCAAATATTTTCTTCCGAAAGGACTAGTGACTATGGAAAATGTAACATTGATTTGTTTTCTGCTTAATTGATAAAATAATGTTCTTTCAATCCTTTAGTAGTATTCGCAAACTAGCTACAAAGGTTGGGTTCAATTTTGTGATGTAATAAGGTCTCTGGCTTTGGGGCAACCCTAACTTCTTTCTGAAAGTGAAGAAATGTTTATCTGAAAATACTAGCTATGAGGATCTAATTGGCATTGGATGGCTTATTCTCGGAAAATTAGACCTTCGTCATCTGCATTTAGTAATCTTACAGTGCGTTATGAATTATTTTCATTGGGAGATCTGGGATATCTCTGCTTGCTACTTTAACTTGTGATATGGAGAAGATATAGAATATGTTAACCTCTTCCCCTTGAATGTTGATACTCATTAGATAATGTTGTTGGGGGCAGACCTTTTCTCTTGTTATCTGGTACTAATAGCCTCCACCCTACTTGTGTACTCGTTGCAGTTTCTTGAGGATAAGGCTCAGATAAAAGATGCTATCAAGATTGGAGAGGTACTTACTTTGTTTTACCCTGGCATTATTGAAGATGTAATTCATTAACTATAACCATTTTTGTTGCACCTGCAGGTTATCCTGACATCAACTTGGACCTTTGAAGACTTTAAGACTGCAATTCTAAAAGATAGTAATTCACCAACGGTTTCAGATGTTAACTTAAAAGTAAGTTTCTCTTCCTTTTTGATGGAAGGGGGGTGGTATTTGCTAGTGGAAATACTATATCTCTGTTTGATGTGTTGGGGTATTATTTATTGTATTTGATTCTTATTTGTGTTGGGGGGGGGGATAGAGAATGCATTTTGAAGAAGAAAGCTTTGGTTCCCACCCAAAAAAAAAAAAAAAGATAACTCCTCCAAGTTTGGTTGCGAAATTTGTGTACCATTATTATTACTATTATTTAACTTTTTTGTTTTTTGTTTTTGGATAAAATTGTATTGTTGTCTGTTAAATGGGTTCCCTGGGAGAATATCACCTTAGATGCTCCTGAAAAGATGCGACATTTTTTAATTTTGCCTCTTTATCAGCACAAAATTCATATCCCTCAAAAAATATAGTAATCCCTAAGTCCTATGAATATCTGTATTCCACCTGAAACAAAATTTAGGAAAGCATTTGATCATTTAATGTTGCTTAATAAATTATTAGGAGTTTTGGTGTAATAATGCTATTTTTTCAAGGGCAACAGTGAAATTTTTTTTGAGAAAGTATGTATGTTTAAGAATGTGGACATCGGGACAACCCCAGCAAGATGTGAGGATATCCTTTTCGGGATAGAGTGAGTAGTTGTTCTGATTAGCCTAGGCAGGGGAAAGCTTAACTCTATTAGTAATGCACCTCTTTTTTGATCAGTCATTAATTAGTTTACTTCTGAAAATTGTTTGAGCAACTGCTAATAGAGACATTACAGCTGCGCTAGGAGGATTATTAAAATTTCCAATTGAAATTTCTTGAGATTTTTGAGATTCGTGATTGAGATCGAGTTCTTAAGTAATGCATAAAGAAGGCTAGTCCATCAACTCAACTTGTCCTGACAATAGTGATGGAAGAATTGGTGTTAGCTATATTTATGTGGATGATTTCCGCTCTCCTTTGACTTTTTGGTGCTTCCAAAGACCTTTAAACTTTTCCAGCATGAAACAAGCAAGGAAGACTACAGTTTTCATGAGACTATAGACAAAATTTAGCTTGACTGCATTGCCTCCTCTAAGCTTCTCTTTTATTCTGATGAGTTGGATCATCTATTCGTTGCCCTTTCTTTTAGGCATTTCTAGTTTGCTGTTGTTTTATTCCCCTTGTGTGTATTGGATAGAGGTGCTATTAACCTAGCTGTCACTGTAGTTGAGTGATTTCTGTAAAGGGGGCTGAATGAGGTTGTAGTAGTTGTTCTTTCTGGACAGTCTCGGGTTAGTTATTTTCCCGTTTCCTTTGTTGATTGCATGCATTCTTTGTTTCTGCAACATAACTGCTCATGATTGATCTTTTAATATCTTATGTTTGAATTTCTTTGTTACAGCTTGTATTTGATGAGTTACTAGAAAGAGTGAGGGAGAAAGAGGAAAAAGAAGCTAAGCGGCGTAAACGTCTTGGAGATGACTTACACGAATTTTTGCTTACTTCAAAGGTATGAGCTAAATTTGAATGCTGATACTGGTATTTCCCCCTTTTTTTTGTTGGAAGTTCAAGAATCCTTTCTTATGTTTCATCAACTTGTTCTCTGGCAGGAGATAACTCCTTCTTCAAGATGGGAGGATTGCAAATGGCTTATTGAGGATAGGCAAGAACCTAGACTTAATAATAGATATGATGTTTTCAATAATAACCTGCAAAAATAGTGCCATTTATCTTTCACGTGGTTTCAATCAAGAAGATGAGGTGATGCTTTTGATACTTTACAAAGATAGGACTAAAGATGATGTAACAAATGGAACTGCCTCAACTCGTGCTGTTTGTGGCCCATGCAATAGTTTGGTGGTTACTGGAAACTTTAGCGTTTAGGCTTTTTGTTTATATTTTTCTAGGCAAGTCTGTCTTTTAGAGGCCTGCAGGATCTAAGAGGGTAGTTCAAGTTGATGAGCTTGAATTAGAGAAGCCCGTTAATACTTTGGCCTCAAGCCCCAATTTATGGTCTCTTAGCATAATAAGTAACTGAGTAGTCCGGTTTGACTATGGCTCCAGTTTGATATTCAAGGTCTGGTAGGGGTTGGCTAAAATGCTGTGTCTCCTTTCCAGTGATAAAAACTATTCCTTTTTGTTTGGAATTTGGAGGATCGAAGGAAAACTTTAATGGTAAATAGGTTTGGGATGGTAGAAGGTCTGGCCCTGAAGAATCCATGGGAAATTGGAAAAATGGTCAAAGGTGTAGTTCAACTGAGGTGGCAAAGCGAGCCTTATTTTTAAGGGGGCCAATTTGGTGGCTTTGTGTAGCTTTTTCATGGTTTAAGGAGTAATTTATGTTGAACTCTTTCTTTCATGTCATCTTTGTACTAGTAGAGTTTTTAATCTTTGATTCCTCTTTTTTGACTGTATGAAACCGGAAAATGTTTGAATTTATAAAATACCCTTTTGCTGCAATTTAATAAAATTATGTTGTCAAGCAAAAAAATTATGAAACTTAGCAAATTATTTGATATTGATATTGATACTGAGTGGAGTTTTATGATCCTTCGAAGTGGATGACTAATTTGCCGTGGAATTTCCATGAAATCTGATAATCTTGCTCTTATTCAGGTTCGTGGGAGAAGAGAGTTTTTTCCGGGAAATTTTTGATAAATTCATTATGGAACAAAAAGAAAGAGCAAAAGAGAGAGAGCGCAAGCGCAGGGAGGATAAGGTATCTGTATTTGTATTTCTAATGTTTGTTCATCATGTTTCGGTCATGTTTATGAATTCTACTACTAAGATCCTGGTGTCAAAAGTATTTCATATCATGTTATGATACTCAAAACTACCTACAAATTTACAATATAAGAGAAGATTGCATGCCTGCCTTGAAAGAGACGAGAAGAAGGCCAAAAAAGAGCAAAAAGGTGATTTAAGATTGAGTTAGAGCACTCTACGTAAGTCTTCATATCAGTGATATCCTTTTTCTCCTTTTGGAGTTACATTGTTTATTTTACTGAAAGGTGAGGAATGAGTAATATTTCAGTTTTCTTGTTTTGATGTTGATGTTGTTTTGGTTGGGAAGAAAAGGGGGGGCGGAGGGAGATGGGAGAATTTGGAGTGTTAGATGCCTACAGTCCTCTATGACAACATAAGCTTTCAAAAGAGGTGGTACCATACTGCAAGTTATAATTTACGATCATTAGTTTCTACTTTTGGCCTTTGTGGTTTATAAAACTTGTTCAGGTTGAAACTATAGGGAATAAAACTCTTTACTTCGCAGGCCCGGAAGGATAAAGAAAGGAAAAATAGGGAGAAGAAGAAAGATAAACAGAGAAGAGAAAATGAGAAAAGTGATGAAAGCAGGAAACGTAAAGACAGGCCCAAGAGCGACGAATCTGACAGTGATGGATCAGAGTCCTATGGTTTTGAAGATGACAAACGGTCAGGAAGAGACAAAGATACGAGAAACCGGAAGCGGCACTCGAATTCTTTGGATGACACGAGTTTGGATGATGTTGAGAAGGATCGGTCTAGGGACTCCCGCAGACAAAATGATGAACGCAAAAAAATGAAGCGGGTACTTAAAATGAAGAATGGCTTTACTTTTATTCCAATTTCTCTCTACAGCTGAAAAAAAAAATTGGTTTCTCTATTTATAGGTCGAGCAGCACACAAAGACTTCTGAAGCGGCTTCTGAGAGTCAATACAAGAGACAGAGGAGAGATCACAGAGATGATGATTATGATGAGCACAGGGATGTTGAAACTGGGGAGGATGGGGAAGTTCATTAGGCTTTTCCAGTTTTGGATTCTTTGTTCCTTTTTTGGAACCTTGTAAATGATATTAGAATGGTCTAACAAGTAACTTCTCATGTCGAACTTCGTACAAGTGGAATATAGAATTAGGCTTCTTTTGTTGTAGTTTAGACACTTACGACTTTTAATATTGTAGCCATTTAATTTATCTGGGTTGGCCTAACTCTTGATGATGTTATTTCCAATTATTAAGGGAAATTTATGGTGAGATTGGATATATTTTAGATTTGAGATTTTTGTATTGGATTTCATTTCATAGCCAAAGGTTCGTCCAGAGAGAGAAGGGAAGCTACTGTCAGAGATTCACCTCCCCGAGTGGCTTCAAATTAGCACTACTATTGGATAACTCTGAATAAGAAGGGCTCAAGAGGCTTGCTTGCTAGTGGTGCTAATAGGAAGGAATGCATAGTATATAACTTATTATTGGTCAAGTACTTAAATGAACGGATTTTTCATAGTCGGAATTAGAATTAAAAATATATATTTATAAAAGAATTTTAAAAAATATTAGGGAACGACAGTCACCTCTCAGTCTCTAATTCCGATTTAGGAATTTTTATATCTAATTCTTTTAAAAAAGTTTTTGTTCATTTAAAGATTATTGTTTTCAGAAGTGTTTATTATTCGATTTAAATTAAAAAATCGAATCGAACTAGAGTGTACTTCTAATTTCGATTCATATTGTTTTGTAAAAAATTTGTATAAGTCGGTTTAAATTTTTTCTCTCCAGTCTGAGATCCAAAAGAAAATTAATTTTTTTAAAAATATATATATTTTATAATTTTGTTTTATTATTTCCAGTTAATTGTTATTACATACGGAATGAGTTTAGGCTAGGCTTCTTTTTCTCGTTAATGGTCATGGGGCAGATTAAATATTGTTATTTTTATTTTCAGTTTTCTAATTTACTTTTCGTTGTGTAGTGAACTTCATTTCTCAGCTTCATTGATAGATTTTGTTCAAAATTGTGTTGAATTTGATCCTTTTGCTCTAACTTATGGGCTTGACTTAAGTGATTTTTTATGCTTAGCAAACTTGATATCTGCTTTGTCTACGATATTTTGGGTTAGATAAAGAATAAATTATGTAAAATAATGTCAAATAATAATAGATTTTTGAAAAAAAAATGACTAAACGTTAATTGAGTCAGAGTCTAAAAAATTTTAGTTTGAATCAAATTAAACAGAAAAAAGTTTAGTTCAATCTATTAAGTTTTATTTAAATTACAGTTCAATTATATTATCGTAAAAAATTTTCAAAATCAATAAAACTCAAAAATTTGAACAGAAACCTGTTTGAAACCCCTAATTGTTTTACTTCGACTAAGAATACTTATGAACTTTCAGTCCCCAAGCCCCTTTGAAACGGACTCTCAAAATAATTTTGTGGTTGGGCTGAAATTTCTTTCTGAATTATTTCGGAGAAAAAAGAAAAAGAAAAAGAATTGGACAACTTTGATTTCAGTCAATAAGCACAAAAAGTCCAACAACATCAAACTTCCTTATGTTTGCCCACGGCTATCTACTTTTCGATGCAATAACTTCCGTCACCCCCGTAAGCTACATCCGGCACCTGCATTACTGTTTTAACTTAGTTGAAAGATCACACTTTTGAGAAACAACGGAGGCCGTCGAGTGGCCAGCAGCAAGAGCCACCAACACTGGCAACCCCGTAACGGATAACCGCCGGATAGGGATGGCGCATCAATAGCATAAACTACCACTACCACCATAAGTTTTCATGCAGACGAAGCTTTCAGGCAACGTGGAAGCCTGCCAACCAATCTTCTTCCGCATTTATATCGAAATGCTGATTGATGATTACATAACATGCGATTTTAAGAACTTTAAAACGGGTATCGTAAAGACGAGATTCTTCCCGAATTTTGGCTAAACCTTTTTTTGTTGCTACCAATTAATCACTTCTCCTACTGCATGTGGCTGTGGAAATCAGGACGGAAGAAAAAGTCGCAATCGTCCTTCTGCATTACCATTACCGCTGTAGGAGAACCTCGTGAAAATTGAAAAAGGGAAGATCATCTTTGCAAGTGAAAATTCTGACCAGAGAAGTTTCTTTCTCTTATTTATTGCTAAATTGTCATGCCAATGAACATTCTTGATTCTACCACTACTTTCCCAACCAATCCAACCCCACATTGACTAGTCAACAATTGTCAAAAGCTTTGCTTTCTCTTTAGTGCTTCAACTTACGTCCATGGATTTTTCTTCAGTTCCAGAAACTCTTCAACATTCATTAATTTAACAACGAAGATATCGGTGATCGTATAGACTATAGACTGAGTACATTTTCCATGACCGTCTACACCATAAAGATCCCTGTGGGCTGTGGTCCTCTGTAGGGGTGTAAACGGGTCTAAACAGGTTCAGAATACTCTATTCTAAATTTAGACCTGATTAATTATTATTGATACCGAACTCGATCTGATTACTCGATGGGTCCAAATAAGGTAGACCCGTATCATACCCTATATGGTCTCGAGTCGGGTCCAGATAGATCCGATAATGTATTTTAATATAAATTTATAGATAATTAACCGTTAGATCAAACTCATCTAACGTTTATAAAAAATTTAAATATATAAAATATTTATTATTCAAAATTTAATCTGGTAATTGGGTCTATCGGATCTTGAATTTTGTGTACTGTACCCGTACCCATTTAGAATATGTATTATCAGGTCCGGATTTAAATAAACAGGTATAAATGTTATCCGGACCCGAGATTATCGGGCCGGGTCCTGACCGGGTCCGGGTAAGACCCGACCCATTGACAGCCCCTAGACTCCTCTAGATAGCTTGGCTAGCACTGTCAAAACGAGCTTCAATCCGCGGGTTGGCCCGCTAGCTGAGACATACGGACGGATATGGGCCTAGTAAATATATGTCAGTTTTAATACGAGCTTTTTTAGTCCGCTCTGTTTAGCCCGCGGGCTAACGCTGGTCGGAGCGGGCCGGACACGGGTTAGTCCGTTTTTTCTTTTTATTTTTTTTTCAAAACGACACTGTTTTGATGTTTTTATAAAAAAATTTAAAAATTATACCGTTTTGATGCGTTTTTGACAAAAAAAAGCCATTTTGTAAAGCTCGCGGGCTGGCCTGTTTAACCCGCGAACTTATTTTAGCGAGCCGCGGACTAAAAATTTTCAGCTCGCTAGCCAAACGGACCAATTCGTCTGGAACTGTTTCACTGTTCAGCCTCGAATTGAAGCAGGCCAACCCGTTTAATAGTACTAAGCTTGGCTGCCTTAATCATGCTGTGTTAGCAGTTCATTGTTGACTATGCACCTTATGCTAATGATGCCCCTAATCATACGTACTCCATATACCATTCAGCTATTGTTTAATATTTTTTTAATTATTTGTTTTTTGTTTTTAAATTATTGAAGATGAGTACTTGAAATTTTTACTACTCTTTTTACCATAGTGTATACATAAGTTGAACTTCTGAATTTTAGATCCTTTACGCAATAATTATATGTCATCAAGAGGTGATGATGTGTGTGTGAATTATTTAAAATTAATCTTTCACCACCAATATAGGTTAAAAACAGGTTAACCATATCTTTACTTTTTGCACTAGTAAATTGAGTTCGACTTCTTTCCCCTCTTAAAGAGAGCACGGGGGGAAGAAAGAACTTCTAGGAAGCTCTCACAGAGTCTCACTTACCCGGCAGTCAATTGTCCAATATGGTAAGTTTAGTTGAAGCCAGCAACCAGAAAAACCTGACATGTAAGAGGACTACAAATGTCTTTTGAAGAATTCAACTCCGTACGTTTTCATCTCCTTGACTTTTATCCACCAATATCAGCTTTCCTTCCAGAGGTCTTCCTCCCCAGTAGAAACTTCTTTCAAAGTGCGAAAAATGAGGAACACACTGTATCAATATTTTAGCATCTCTATACTATTCCGTTGGTAAATAGGTTAAAGTAATTGTAGTTATTTATTCATGAAATTACAAGTTATATAGTTTACATGAAGGAAAATTTAGGGAACAGACTAAATAAATAAGATTTAAAAAAAATGAGTGAAATTTTCATTTGACTTTTATCCCCGAGTAGTACTACCATATTCAACTGTGAAAAAATGAATGAGGCTGAGCAATTTTTTATCATTCGTCATCTCATTGAGAGACATCCATCTTTCTTTCCTCGTCAGCATTTTCTGGGTTTTCCCACTGTGGATATGCTTCATTAAACGACTTCGCTACAGCTCCTCCTTTAATGCAATACAAGTCCGGTTTCCCTCATAACGCTCTATAAATTTTGCCCCGCACAGCCCTCTCATCCACGTCCCCTTTCGGTCTTGAGAAGCCAAAGCACAGCAAAAAGAGAAATATGTCTAAGGCCACCGCCCTTTGCATGATATCCCTCCTCCTTTTCCTGACGCTGCCAAATCGGTCCGCTGCCCGGCCGATGGCGGGGTTCCACGACGTTACTCCCATGGAAACTCATCAAGTGGTAGTCTCTTCTTATACAACTCTATATTCTTTCCCAAGTAATTCTTTTCTTCAACTTCAATAGTGTTTTTTATATTGTTTGTATATGCTTTGATCTTGTAGGAGACAAACGACGTTGTCAAGGGAGACACAGACGAAGGATGTGAAGGGCTTCGAGAAGACGAGTGCATGATGAGAAGAACGCTTCAAGCCCATCTTGATTACATCTACACGCAGAAGGAAAAGCAGCCTTGAGAGACACTCTTCCGTTCGATTCCTCAGGTCTTTGGACAAAGGGTTTTCCCTCTGTAGCCTTCTACTTAATACTACTTCCATTGATAGAGTCTACTGTATAATCTTGTTTTATGAGAAGTACGGTAAACTTCTGCTCTTTTTCTTTTCGATGACTATCACTTTTATTATGTATAGTTCTCGGGTTCTGTGAATATATTTTTATATTCATGTGTAAATATCTTCGGTTGAACTCTCTAGACTTATATACATTGCGGATTTCCTAAACATTTCTTTCATGAATATTCTACTTCTTTATCAAAACTTATATGAGTTACATTAATTGTATTCGTAGAACTAATTACTCCATAATTAGCTGTCAATTCTTGCAAAAATCCCATCTTTTGCTTTATGAAACATCAAGATAGTGTTATTATATTAGCGCTAAAAAGTGCCCAACTTGTGTGATGTTTGATGTTTGATGAATCACAATGTGTACTTCATTCAACCTTACTTGAAAAAGAAGCTGAAACAGAAATAGTCGATGAATTTGCATCTGTTGATTGGCCGGCTGGAGATTTAAGTTAATGTATTCTTGTTTACCAGCTAGCCCATCATCCAAAAGCTGTATCTGATAACATCAACGATGATCAAGTTTGATTGTGCTTTTCTGTGTATAGATGCGAAAAGCACAGAGGGCCAGTGATTAAAAATCACCAATAGCCAAAACAGCAGCACATTTCGATCATCTCAATTGTAGGAAAGAATATTAGACCTGTAGCCATCTGTCTCTGGCTTCCCCCGAGAAGAAACAAAAGGATAGTAGCAGCGAAGGTGGGAGCCAGTTTTACTTTGGCTCGGCCACAATAAATGCAATCGACTGTTGTCGTCTCAATCCCATGCCTGTGGCCATCACAAGATGCCATTAACTTTAGGAACCTTTTAGATGGCAGTTATTATTTGGTTGACGCACTGAATATGGAACTCAAGTGTGTGTGTTCGTCTTTTCTGTTTTCACGATTCATGGAGTGGCACTCGTACTTTCTCCGTTTTAATGCCCCATTACCAGCGACCTACCGTCATATTCTACCCCATATCTGCGGCAATATATGGTAGAGTCGATTTTACTGCAATATATGATGGACGAAATTAAACTGACATGGGCGAATAATTGACCATGCGTATTTTAACTTGAACTTTTTACTTTTTTTATATATATATATATATATATATATATATATATATATATATATATAATTGACCATGTGTATTTTAATTTGAACTTTTTATTTTATATATATATATATACATATATACATATATATATATATATATATATATATATATATATATATGTATATATATATATATATATATATAATTGACCATGTGTATTTTAACTTGAACTTTTTATTTTATATATATATATATATACATATATACATATATATATATATATATATATATATATATATATATATATATATATGCGTGTGTGTGGGGTAGTAATATATAAATTTGACTTTATCATACATGGGGGGATAAGAAATTTTTTTCTTTTTTTTTTCTTGGGATAAGATGAAAATGGAAAACTTGATGATATTATTTGGTTTTTGAATCTTTTTAATTAAATGAATACATTTTCTACTAATAGAACTCTTGCTTTTTACGCTAAGAGCCGTCTCATCAATTGACTACAGAATTGAAAAGAATTTGTCAGTCTATTTGGAAATTATCGTCGTCATATGTATATTTGACCCTTTACAAGTCTGCAATTTGGAGCCTCAGAGGATTACACGTGCGCCCCGATTGCGCAAGTTGAACTACCGAAACCATGTCTTCGTAACTGCCGTGGCTGCCTGAGATGAGGAAATGCTATTCAGCTGCGATCATTTAATTGGTCAATGATCAATGCTCATCATGTAGAATCCAAATTTTCAAGAAAAAGTTGGGGATGGAGAAGACGAACAATCAAAGATTTAATTCACCTCTAATTCAATTCATTAATTAGGCGTGCATTGACCTAATATAATTAATTAATAAGTTTTTCTTGCTTTCTCAAAAAAAAAAAAAAATCTTGCCTTAAAGTTTGATATACATATGGCATTGCCTTTTTTTGTGATTTTTTTTCCCTTTCGAGAAATTGTCAGGTTTATGTAGCCCTTTGGTGATTATTCTTCTTCTTAGTCATATATGAGTTTATTTTGAATAACAAAAAAAAAGGAAATTCTAACTGTTCTTCTATGGAGTTTCCCACAAGAATACAAGTACTCTTTCGGGTTAGAAATAGAAATTCTTTCAAGTGAGAGAGAGATAAGTGATCAAAATATAAATTTTTTTATATAGTTTAAAAAATATTTATTACGTATTATAAAATTTTATTTATTTATTATTTCATTTACTTATTTTTCTCTTTTTTTTTCTTTCTATTTATCAAGTGTATAAAAGGTACACTATCTCAAAATTTTACTATTAATTTTAAGAATTTTAAATTATTGTGCATAAGCCTTTAAGCTTATATTTCAAATGGGAGAAAGTACTAATCTGTATTCCTGTCAATTATTGTACATTTCCCGCTCTTTAATGTACAGTGTACTTTAGCCCCCTTCACCTTCCCGCCAAATGCTTACTACTAATATATAACGGACCCTGAGAAAAAATAGAAATCACAAAGCAAAAAACCATGGGTAGAGAAGCACAGCACTGGTTGCTAAAAACAGAGCCAGCAGAGTGGTCATGGGAGGACCAAGCAGCCAACGGGGGCCTATCTGAGTGGGACGGCGTCAAGAACAAGCAAGCCCAGAAGAATATGAAGTCCATGCGCCTAGGAGACCTCTGCTTTTTCTACCACTCAGGATCCAAAGCCCGCCGCGTGGTGGGTGTTGTCTCCGTAGTCCGCGAATGGTACACTGACAATAATGGCGAAGGGGCGGTGGACGTAAAGGCGGTAGGAGAAATGAGGAAGCATGTGGACTTGGCGGAGATGAAGAAAGATACTGGGCTGAAGGATTTTGGCCTTATTAGGCAGCCTAGGTTGTCCGTGGTCCCTGTAGAGAAGGGTGTGTGGAAGAAGGTTTGTGAAATGGGTGGCGGTTTCCAGGGTGATGGACAGTAATATGTGTTCTTCAGGTGTTTGTGATTTTGTCGCAAAGGGATCTGCTTAGGAGTCAACTACTGATCTGGCGGAAGTCCTTTGGTCGTCTTCTCACTCTTTTAGCTGCAAATATGGATTTCGTGGAAGAATTTTGGCCCGAAATCTAGAATGTTGGTGAAATTAAGGTGAAGTATTTGTGATTCCTCTCCTATCATTAGGTCCTTGTTTTGCGTATGCAATGTGTATGAAAAAATTTAAATTAGCTAACCGAATGTATATACTAGCAGTAGCTTCTGCCTTCTTACGACGAAGTCCACATTTTTTCCTTTTGAATATTTTCTCTTTTTGGTAGGATTAATAGTTGATCATTATGGGAGAAAATGTAAAATAAAAATTTATTTTCTAGTAAAATGTAAAAGAATTTTTTGATTGAACCACAACATGAAAACATCAATAATTTTGTGAGATATATGATATTTCTCGTAAACTAACTAAATAATTTGCTAGTATCGTTTATTCTTCAATCTCATACCATAGTACGAGATCAACAGCTTCATCAGTAAAAAACCTATAAGTTGAGATAAGAGATAAAATCCACCCACCATAAAAAGGACACTTTATGATTTTCACATTAGTATTATATTATTTACATAATGTTCACGAATACTATCATTAGAGCGTATATTAGCATTAAAAAAGAAAAGAAAAGAAAAGAAAATGTACCTTTAGAGGACTAATATCAAAGGTTGCAAATCTACTTTACATCCTTGTAAGAGTTGTTCACTAACTCACTATTGGTTCTTATATCTTAATACTTTTGCAAGAAAAATGTAATTGGAGGTTAATAGAAACAGCTGGACTACACTTAATCTTTTCCAACATGATTTACAACTAAATTTACAAGATTTTTCTTTAATTAATTGCCGCTGGTGGGTCATCACCTCTGGTTTGTCTTCTACTACCAAAAGGAGGGTGGAAATCTGCGTTTTTTACTATTTGGTTGTATTTTGGAACGCATAAGGACAGAGCGTTCTTCCCAAATCTGAACGCATAAAGTACAGCTTCTTCCAACAACTGAACGCAGTAGTCGAATGCGTCCAATCAGCTGATGATAATAGTTATTTATTCTCCTCGGCATCCTGCAAAAAACGAGGCTATTTCAGCCCTTTGCATAAAAGCAGGATCAGACTTAGATAGATGAAAAACCGGGAAAACCGGGTTCAAAGTTCATCCCATCCTCGCTATTCACTTGCTTTTGCCCGCCGGGAAAGGAGTTCAGACTTCGGACTGATTATACACTCTCTGCTTGGCTGGCAGTTAAATTGCAACCGCTGAACGCAGTGCTTCCTATGCAAAACCTAGCTTGGAGGCCAAACCTCCCTAATCTATTATGGAAGCTGTCTTTATCTTCATGGCGAAATGCTCTCATCTACCCTGTCCGTCTCCGAGCATTGTCATCTTCACCTGATTACTCCAATCAGTCTCGTGGAGGCCTCCCTCGGTTCTACTCCGAAAAATTTCCTGTTTCCAAGGTACAAAGCACCGTTCTTCCGTCACCCTCTGTATGTGTACTGTGTGAAATTATATGTGAAATAAAAAAGGTAGTGGTGCGAAGAGGTTCATTTTCTTACTGTGCAATTGGCGTGTTAGGTGTTACTCTGTTTAATCTTGAGTTTTCGTTGTAAGATTTTCTAGATTTTATGATTTGTTTCTAGTGCATTTTGAAGGAGTTGCACAGTGTGCATTTGGTAATCTGCAATTTGTATGGTCATTTTGATTCTGTTTTTATAGGAATGCTTGTTCGACCGTTTATGAGATTCAGTTGGTTTATTCTTTTGAATGTAGAGTTTATGGTCTCAAGTTGTTAACTTTAGTCTGTTTTGGCAGCGATTAGTTAAAAGGTTTCGATTCCCTTGGACAGTTTGGAGAAACCATTACTACCTCATGCTATCTGGTATTTGAAATTTGCAATGTTTAATGACCAGAAATGCGGGTGGTGATTTTCTCTCCTAGAATGGATGCTATTCTCGACACTGCTGCATCTCACGTTACTTCAACCTGGCTATATTATTAGTATTGTAGTTTTCAACTGTTTTGATAACATGCAGGGTGATCTTGTCCAAGTGCAAGGTGACGAATTCTTTCATATGAGTAAAGTCCTGCGTTTGAAAGTGAATGACAGGTAAATGGTGATAATCGAATTATCCAATTTACCTTATTGGAAATGTGGCTTTTTCTCTGCCTTTTTGAATTCCGGTTGGAGTTTTATCTAGAATTGGCTTGGGATGGACCAGAGATGATACGACTATATACTTATGACCTTTCATCTAGGAATTTTCATTGGTGTGAAGGTTTCCAGGTGGTGAGCACTGGCAAGAAATTACAATGAATATATAAATGCATACTTCGTATGGGTCTTTAAATGCATAGAGTTGAATTCCTAAGTAGTCATGAGGTGTCACTCTTTTGTCAGTTTGTTTGGAATATGCCTGATGCTTGTGTCTTAATTAATCTTTTATTACATTAACTTCACTTTCCTCAACATCATTTGATGATATGCAAGGGTAGAGCTTTTTAATGGAAAAGGCAGTCTTGTTGAAGGGTGTATTCAGACTATTAATCGCACAGGAGCAGATATTGTGGCACTGGAGAAACCAAAGTTACTACCTACCCTGACTACCCAGTGGCATGTCTATGCTGCTTTCGGTGAGTCCTTGACAGTATCTCTTTAGCATAAGTACCTTAGTAATGTTCACAATTGCTAATAATTTTTCCTTATATCCTAAACTTATTTTTCTTAGGTACCCTGAAGGGAGGTCGTGCTGATTGGCTCGTCGAAAAATGCACAGTATGTTTGAATCTGTCGTGTTGGCAGAACCTCTCTGTAAACTTTTGTCATGCTTATTCTCTTTAATCTGTTTCAGGAGCTAGGGGCTAGCAGCTTGACACCTTTATTGACTGAGCGTTCTCCATCAATTTCAGAAAATCGATTTGACAGATTACAGCGTGTTATTTTTGCAGCATCCAAGCAATGTAACTGATGTTCCATTTTTTCCTATTGCTTCCAGCACTAAAGTTGAATACTGGGATTAAATACAGTTAGTTGGCTTATGCTTGACATTATACTTCAAAATATGCTTTGCAATATCTTTATCTTTAGCATTAAATGTGTTTTCACACACTTGTCTGTAATCTAGGTCAAAGGCTGCATGAAATGACTTTGAACACTCCTACAAAAATTGGTGGACTTTTGCCAATTGTAAGTTAAATTTCTCTTTTCCTACCTTTAGCAAAAACAATAAAGAATGTTGCTCATTGAAACTGTATACACAGTTTTCTGCTGAGTTTTATTATCATGAAAGTTATTGAAGCTTAATACTTTATCTTTCTGCTTTTTTCAGAGCTCCAATATTCTCCCTTCTCCTGTGATGTAGGTTATCTTTCTGCTCTTTTCAGAGCTCACATATTCTCCCTTCTCCTGTGATGTAGGTTGCAAAGTCAAAGCTTTCTTTCGTTGGTGTTGCTGAGGCTACTCCAGTTTTTGATTCTTTGAGTTCTTTCAAAAGAGGACCTTGTGGGATAATGATCATTGGGCCAGAAGGAGGTCAGTGCTCTTAAATGTATATGTGTCCATATTTATATCTGTGCACATATATTTCTGCGGTAGGGAGGTGTACGCCTAAGCAAGTTGTTATCTCTGTGATTTTTTGTTGGTTCTTAGATGGATCTTCTAGTTAATATCACCTTATATTTTGTGTGACATAATTGTTTTTGCTTTTTACGTGAAAGTTGTCACCAAGCTCCTTCTAATGAATAGATTAATTATCCTGTTGTCACTAGAGCAAATGAGTCAAATTGGCATTCAGATTTTGTAATCAAGTTCATCAAAATGCAGTTGACTGATATCTCATTGTGTTAACTATATTTTTAGGTTAACTAATCTTTGTTCATACATTTTAATTTCTGGTAGACGACTTAATGTTTTGATTCTTTCTCCGCCTTTTTTCTCATCTAGTTAAGTCTTTAAAGTATATCTTCCAATTTCTGTTTCCAACTTCTGGGGGTATTGATTTGTCATTTACTTTAACTATTCCAGACTTTACTGAGAGAGAGTCGAGTTTGATTGTGGAGGCAGGAGCAGCTGCAGTTGGACTTGGTCCATATCGTCTAAGAGTTGAAACCGCTACTATCGCTTTGTTGTCAACCCTAATGTTGTGGTCTGACTCAGGAATCTTAGAGTAACACCTACAACTGCAGGCAAGCCTCTATTTCTTTTTGCCTTGGATGTTTCTCCCAAGGAAAACAAGTGGCATTTCTTTCACTGACCCAAATAGGATAGTCAGAATGAGTTTTGCTTTTTACAAGAATCCTGAACCTCTGAAACTATGCTGACCCTACTGGAAACTTTGTTCTTTTTCCTTTTTCTTGTAGAATTGTTGTATGTAAATGTGGGATCGGACATGTCATGCCAAATGCGTCATGTAGATTTGGATACTTCCTTAACAGATGAATGATATTTCAGTTAACTTGATGTTCTTACTATAGTATCTTTTGGTTGGTTGGTTTCACGATTTTCTGAATGTTGTAGGCAAAGCATATCATACAGATGTGAATGACATTGATTGGAAATTGATCTGAATTAATCATGTATAGAGGATTAATCATGATTAATTAAGGAGAAGTGAAAATTCTGATTGCTAAACAGGTAACACAAGTTAGTTTGTTTATTTTGGTAAAGCATCTCGAAATGATGACTTATAATTTGTATCTCCCTTGTGCAATTTGGACTTTGTATATGCTTGGCTTGTTTCAGAAGTTAGAATGCAGTGGTCTCTGGATATTAGACTACCTGATAATTCTTCTATTCTACAGAAGTAATGGAAATGGTATTTCAGAAAGGATGGAGAATTGCCTTTTCTAGAAAGAAATGAATGAATTGGGTTGTGCTGGTTATTTATTGCTGAAGTAGTCTTCTATTTTGAGCTGCATTACCAACCTAAACACAAGCTTTGTGACAAGTTGGTGGCCTTTTTCCATTGTGTAATTAGCCTGTAGGCAACCAACGGTTCAACATTTTTCTCTTGTGCAAGTAATAGAAAACTAATTCTTACATAGTTTAAATGGTTTTTATTTAATATCACTTTCAGGAAATATTTAGAGTCTATGTTGACAATCATATGGTCTATGAAGGTTTTATCTTGTTTTGCTATATATGGGGCAGGTTTTTTGACTTCTTTTGGGAGGAAGTCAAATTTATTTTTGGTTTTTTCTTTTTTTTTTGTGGAAACTTTGTTTTGATTGAAATTCAATTCTACCTAACACTTGTTTGACTAATTGTTCCGAAGAGATTTATATCTATGCAAGCGTTCATTTATTTATTTTTAATAACAATAATAATAACCATGTAGCCGATAATTTTTTCGCTTTCTGCTTTTGTCTCTCATTCTACTCGGAAGTTGGTGTCGGCTTTTTAATATTTCCATCTTTCTGATCAACTGGATTGACCTTTTTATTGTCTCTACTCCGGAAGTTCTTTGTCCATGTGCGCCTTCTTATTGAAGAAAAGATCTAGTTTTCAGAAAATGAAAAAAAATATAGGTTGCAAGCGTAGGTTGTCTTTTGCAACATCTTATATGGGAGGACAATGTCCCTTCTTCAGTGGAAGTTTGGCATAGTTGCTTCCTTAATACAGCAAAAGAGAAAGTCATGGTATAACATCGTTTAGCACTGGTAATCTATAGATTAGAAAGTCATGCTGTGTTCTTTACTTTTTTACTCTCTATCAAGCCTAACCCTCCCACTGTGGTCCTGCCGTTGCCATTATAGGTTTTTGATTTCACATCAGCCTTGTCGTATTACCTGTAGACGTAGTAATTCTTCAGTATAATCTCTGTTCATGATGTACTTCTGTAGTGGTCCTTTTTGGTGAAGGTGGAAGTAATTAAAATAAGAACGTGCTAAATCAGGGGAGGATTATTCCCGGTTGCCGCGGAGTTTACATTAATCTATTTCTTAAAAAATGGCCCTTAAACTTATTGTGACAAATAATTACTTATTTCTTTAGTTTCTTCTAGCTATGTTGTTTTACGATGTCTAGACTCTCTATATTTATATGTATGTTTGTCTGACTGGAGATAATAGCATTGGAAGCGTAATCTCACCATTCAGAAATCAAAGTCCTTGAAGTATGAAGTCTTTTTGGTCGTTATTTTCATAGTCTTAGACTCTTAGGTTATTATTTTACGTGTCATCATAAGCTTGTAAACACGGTACCTCAAGTGGCCGTTTATTGTGTAATGTAATATTTATTCATAATTATTATTAAAAGTATAATAAGTTTTACACCCGAAGTTTAAATAATAAGTAGGCCAGTCTGCAAATTCTTTTTTGTAAATAAAACTAGTAACAGTATTTCAAGATGATAGGGCTCTCCTCACGACTCGTTGCATAAAGTAATAGTACTAGCTCCGGAATGGTACGATAAATCTACAGACGAAGCAAATCCCCGCGCGTTCATACCTATTCGCCATTTATAGAAATTTTCAGTTTCTTGACAATCAGAAAACGTCAACTCCTTACCACCGTCGATGGATATCTCTGAGGGTATCTAATCTTGACCGTAATGGTAGTACGTGTCCCGTCGAGGACTGGCAATGTTGTTCCGTCACTTCATATTGTCATAGGCGGCTTTTAATTACAATTCAATTTAAATACTCTCTTTTTTATTTTTATTTAATCTTTTTATCAAAATATTTAAAAATAATTAATATTTTTTATTAAAAATATTTTAATATATTTTATATTATTAATTAATTATTAATTTTATTATATATTATTTTATATATTTAAATTTAACATAAAATATTTACTGATTTATATATTTTTTATTATATTATATTATTTTTATAATATAATATAAAATTTTGTACTGATTAAATGTTATTAAATAAAATAAGATAGAAAAAAATATAATTTTACTTACCTTACTTTATTTTAATATGATTTTTACTCTTTTTTTTAACAAAAACTAATAGTGAATCTCATTAAAATTTTAAAAAATTGAATGGAATACAAGTTGAATTACAGTCAAATATACTAATATAAATTCTACGCAATCGAGCTGACATTGGGTTGGGTTGTTTAATATAGCTATTTTTTAAACAAATTAATTCAAAAAAGAAATAGAGTATATGAGTATATTTGAATAGATTTGTATTTAAAATTTTTTATTTTAAATTTTATAAATATGAACTATTTATTAAAGTTTAAAAATTTTAATTTTACAATATAAATCAATCAGAATAAAGTGCAAAAAAAAGCCAAAAATTTTGGATCGCCTTGTCAGAATGCTACAGTAAAAAATGGTACAAGGGTTGTCACCATCAAACCGATGTGAAACCTTTTGGTGGAAATACAGTGCCACCTAGATTCCGTTATGCCCGCAAAGAAAGTGAATGATTGGAAAATTATTTGAATTTGTAATTTTTTTATTTTAAGGTGTATTTAAATTGTGTTTAATTAAAAATTTTATTTGAAATTTTATAAAAATAATTTTTTGAGATAAAAAATAGAGATAAAAATAGGACTTAATTATATTTTTTGTTGGGCCAATGTTATTCAAGTATAGTTTTAAATTTTATAAAAATAAAATATTTATGAAAGAAGATGTGTGATTCAAAATAAAATATATATAAATTATCTATAAGAAGTAAATTTTATATTTTATATTAATTAATATTAAAGCAAAATTCAATCTAAATATACTTTTTATAGTGGTCTCCTTTCATAAAAAAAAAAATGAAGCAAAGTTTAGTAGTGATCTTTATTGTTCTTTCTCTTAGAAAGTTACACGTCATATTTCTATTTGAATTGTTCCCAAAAGAATAGTAAGTATTTTGTGTTATTTAATTATTAACTTCAGTTAAAAGAAAAGATAGGTGTAGAAATATATTCGAATACACGTGCGAATCATAACAGTAGTCCAATCCATGATCCATCGCCGTATTCCCTCTGGCTCTGTGTGTGAGGGAAACAATAAAGTAATTAGAAAAAGTCAAGACACGAAATTAAAATAGGATTGACAAAACACAAAAAAAGCAAGGACCATAATCATCCGCGTCAATGTGAACACCCCAAAATCGCCCGGCATTTGTTAGGATAAATACTACTCCTACACAGCAGAGGAGGTTTCGTCCTAGTAGTAACTTACTGCTACTTCCCGAGTCCCGCGCCACTCTCGGCCTCCTCTCCTTACCCACACCCACACCGCTGAAACCGTACGTCTTCCTTGAAATCGGCAGAGCATTTCAACATCAAAGTCTCTTGATCGTCACAAAAGAATCAGAGTTCAGTACAGAAGAAGGAATTGTTTTTTTTTTTTTTTTGAAGCAGTGATTTAAATCAATCAATATATCGATCGATCATGGCGAACCAACTGGAGCACCTGGTGCAGTCGATAAAGTCGAAGGTGAGGGCACTGAACTTGAAGAAGTCGAAAAAGCCATACATAAAGATGGATAAGAGCGCCTCCGTCAAGGTGGAGATCCGCAGCAGAAAGGCTCGCCAACTCATCGACAAAACTCTCCAGGTCGCCGATCGCCCTGGGAAGCGCAGCGTTTCCTGATCATAAGTCAGTGTTTTTCATTTTTTCACTTTTCCTTTTTGAAACGTCCTGGGATAGACAGGAATCCAAGCTAGCCATCAATTACCAATAGGCAATAATAGTCAAGTAACGTCCTTATACATGTTCGATGGATTTTGAAATTTTATGAATGAATTATGTGTATATGGTATACCGTTGGAGCATTCTGAGATTCGGGGTCAGAAGCAACCTGTCTGGATCTGAATTTAATGATATAAATGCATAATAAACGAAATTTCTCTATACTCTTCAAAGAAAACTAGTACTATTACCAAAGGAGAACTTACAAGAGCGTCTTTTGCAGAAGATTATTTTTGTCTGTGGCTTTTTCCTCCTTGGTAATCGACGATTTATGATGAATTATAAACTGGGTTGTGAATCTCGAGGAGGTTGAATTTAACCGGTTACAATGAGAAAAATAGTGATAAAAAGTTTGAAAGGAGATGGGATAAAAACTTTTCAAAGTTCAAAATGTCTGTTTTATTTCGTCTATATATTCATTGGTCCGCCGGAGATAAGCACAAACGGAAATTATGGAATGTTGCCTCGTCTCTCTTCCAATGTGAAAGGATTTTGTACGTCTCCGTATTTCTGTTTGCTTATGTTTGGAGAGAGTCTACATAGAAATGGATCAAACGCTTGCATAGGAGAGACAAAGGAGCACTCAATTCAGGCAATTGTTGACTAGAATCATCAAGGGAGACCCACGAAATGTAAACAAAGGCGTAACCAAGTTGGTAAAGTAATTGAAAGTGAGTCTCCATTTGGATAATATTTATTCTAATTAAATTTTATTTTTTTATAATAATTTATTTTTATAAAATTTAAAATAAAAATTTTTTAATCAAATATAAACTTTATGTTGATAAAATATGATTTTCAAAACTAAATTTAAAATTTCAATAATGGTTCATTAGCAACAGCTGTATCTCGAATTCTTCATTGGTTAAGTACATTGAAAGCATTAAAAACCGTCCCCTTTTTTCTCACTCAATATTTATCATTAAGTGCCTTAAGGAAGGCATGCACTGTTCTGCATACTTAATGGTTTCTTCCTTTTTTGCAGATAAATGTTTAATTAAAGTAAATAAAATTAATTACCAAAATATTCATATATGAACGAGTTGAAATAATTCATCAAACTTAAACCAAATACTAAATGAATTGCGGCTCATCATTATGAAAATTATGTGAGACCTTAACTTTTTTTTTTCCCTTTGATTGGATATATTCTTTTTACCAAATATTAATGAGATCATACTTTAAATAAATAAAATTCTAAATTTTGATAGAAAAAACATTTTCTATAAAATATAATCTGTTTAAAAAATAAAAGGATGTTTCGTGCTTGTAACAAGTAGCTATAAAAGGGAGCCGACTGCCGAGGAAGGAGACCAAAGCCATTGCAATTAAAATTGAACTTCAATTGAAATACGCAACGTTCCTAAAAGAGCATTGCTACAATTTTTAATAATTTCTTCTTTTAAAGAAATAATGGCGTTTTGATAGCTGATAAAAAGGCAGCTATTATTTCCGGTACAATTGACTTTGCGTAGTGGTCAAAGCCTTTTTCGTTGACTTTCTGCATCCTTTGACCAGCCTCAACCTTGATATGTCCACATTTCTTATACGAATTAATCGGCTACTTTTATTATTCTAGGTTTATAGTTTGTACTTATTAAATAAGTGATACATCTTAATAAAAATAGTTTATATAAATGAAAAATATCAAATTATTACTTTATAAGTAGTGAAATTTTGTTAATGAATTGATATTTTTTATTTACTTAAATTATCTTTATTGATGATTGTATAATTTATATGATAAACAGAAGTTACAAAATTACCAGAATAAAAATATTCAAATTAACTACACTTGTTTTTAGGGAAAAAAAAGAAGGAAGAAGGAAAAGATAGTCTTCCCATATTGAGATTAGGGGTGTTCATCGATTCGATTTAGAGAAAATTTGATTTTACTATTTGGAGAAAAATCAAATTTTTTTATTTTTTTTCAAAATCAAACCAAACCAAATTTACCTTCAAACTAAATTTTCTCCAAACCGAAATATTTCGATTTGGAGAAAATCAAAATATATAAAATTAAGAATTTAAATTTTAAAATAACATTAATTATACTCTAATATTAATTATAATCTTAATTAAAATATAATTTAGTTTGAATTATTAGTCTTTAAATAATATTTTTAAATATATATAAAATTAATTATTTTAAAATTTTAAATAATTTTAATTAAGAATTAGTTTAATTAAAATTATTAATTTTTTAATTATTAATTTGAAGAAATTTTAAAGAAAATTCGATTTTTTCGATTTGGCTTGGTCTAAACCGAAACCAAACTGAAATTTAATTTGGAGATGAAAAATCAAAATTTTTCTAAATCAAAATTTAAAAAACTTAAACAAAAAACTTAATTAAATTTCAATTCAATTCGATTTTTAAATTTTTTTTAAATAATACACACCCAAATAATTACAATTTCGCAGTTGTCCGCGTCAGCGTCTCTCGGATCCATTAGAATCTGATGGATGTAAGCTAATTTTGCTTTCTTTTCTGTTTTTTGATAAAGCCCATTTCATCTTGGGCCTAACAATCTCTCTCCGTAGCAGTGACAAGGGTAGTTCGCATCTGCAGAGCCCGGTCGAAGTCAAGCTTGGAGATTAACCAAATTGAAAGGGAAAGTGATGCAAACAGGTCCACTGGATCCCCCGGAAAATGGCAAGCAAAAAGAAATTGAGTAATCATCAGCTATCGCCAATTTTCAATATAGTCCAGTTATTTATGCGTTATTCCAATGTGCCGCCTTATGTTTAAAAATCTTCCCAATTTAATCTCATTTGTTTTCAAGTTGGTACTTGAATCTAATCTCTTGTGTTTCAAATTTTTAAACATTGAGGAAGGAGAAAAATTTTGAACTTGGCAAGTCTGCTATAAGTTTTTAAATAAGAAAAGTTCGAGATAATTCTATATTAATTATGAAAAATTAAACAGATTTAAACTTCAACCTAACACTAAAATTTAATTTTTTCCCTTCTAGATACTTTTAGAAAAAAGGAAATATGGATGAATTAAAAAAATTTTTCCAAATAAAAGGTATTTTCACGGACTATTTCACTACTTTTCACTTTAACTAAACAAAATAAGAAGACAAAACTATAACCTTATCTCAAAAATTAATTTCAATTTTCATTGTACCGGGCGGGAAAAAAAGAGGAAATATAGTTTGGAGTTGCCATTCTTCTTCTCGAATAGCCTTTCCAAACTCTTCTTTTCATGTGAAAGTGGTAGTTTGGTGATTGAAATATATGCCACCATATGAAGTTTGAGGACTCAATTCACACTCTTCTTCTTTATAAAAAGAAAAAATCATTAACAGGTTTGAATTGAAGGCTAATCCATTAAGTGAATTGCCTACTTAAATAATATTTTATTCATAAAAAATTGAAACAGAACCCCCTCATACTCGCGTAGCTGGTCCCGTGAGTAGATTGGCATAGGATCGATCACCTTTTTTGAGGAAGTACCAATCAGTACTCTATTTTGAGGCAACAAGAAAATGGTCGGTACATCACAGCCTACAAAATTTGGTAGTCACCTTTGGTCCAACGTCTTCCACGGTCGGTTCATTAAATGCAAAACTTGGATCGCCCCAGTGAAGCCTTCCTACTTGACTTTTCAATGACAATTACTAATCTCTATTAGGATGGCTAAAAATATGTATATGAAATTATCGACTAATAGTTTTAAATTATTTTTTTAATTTTTTTTTGAAATTAAATGTCTTTTTGACACTTAGCTTATGGCTTAATTAATATTCCGGCTAAATCTTGTTTATCTAATCTTTGTTGATTTCTTCAAACTAATTGGGTAGAGATTTTTGTGATTCGGGGAATCGGCAACGGCCCGGGACTCAGTCAACATCCCCGCTATTATCACCAGTTCGTTGAACATTCTCTCTTCATCTTGTCAACCGTGTTGCCGTCTCATTTAAATGCCCGTCACATGCACCTTTTTGCGAACCATCAAAAGTTCGGCAATCACTTCTTCCATTTCTTACATATCCTTCTTTTTTCATTCTCGTTTCAAGGCCTCTTCGTTCAATCCACTGCCCCCAAACAAGTAATTTCGTAAGCAATCCTTGTGTTGAATACTGCGTTTTAGGTAAAGCTCACCAGATCCACCATCATGAGAACCAAAGGAAAGAAGCAAAACAAGCTCTTGAGAGGTGCAACAGCGCCTTTTAGAGCCCTGAACAGAATTTTCATGAACATCATGTTCGATTGCGCCCCAAGTTTTGATCACGCCAGCACCGTCATGAACTGGGGCATGGGCTCTCCTCAAGTGTGTGCTCAGTTGCCCAGGAGCTTCAGTGTGCACTCGTCAGCATCGCCCGGGGAGAGCCTTGATATGGAGGAGGAGGAAATGAGGCAGTTCATTCGTGTGGTGTCAACGAAGTTGAATGGGTCTACTAAGCAGATGGTCGTCGAGATGAAGAAAATGGAGCAGCGAAGGTCGGCTTCAACGGTGGCACCGGCTCCGGGTGAGATGAGAAGCTACAGTGTTGGGGTCGGGAAAATTGGAAGGATCGATGAGAACGAGCCCTGTGAGTTCAAGGAATTAGGAGATCATGATAACTTAGGAGTTTACCCAAGAACTACAAGCTGTGTTGTTACCAGAAGAACAGTTGTATTCTAGCAATCCACATGCAGGGACAAGGCCTTGCGTCAAATTTTACGTTAAGTTTTTTTTTTTTTTTTTTTTGACGGAGTCATGATTTGCGAGGACGGAAATATGCAATTATTCTCTTCCCAAAAAAAAAAAAACGAAACACGTAATTGTTTACAATGATGAGTATTGTTTGCTTTTCATTTTTTCTTTTACTGTTTTGGGCCATAAGTTCCCTTCACAGATTCATTGATTGTTGGGCCAACCACGTCTGGGCTCTTGTAAATATCTACTAGTAATTAACGGCCATCCAAGCTAAGATGACTGGATCATAAATGGGCGAAGAAACGAAATATCTGCTATATAATGACTAACTAGGAATACTTTTGAAACAAATCAAATTATCATTTATGGAAGCTGTGGCCCAATAAATATTAGGCCTGATAATTAATTTATGTCTTTCATAACTCAAGAGAAACAAGTAAAAAAAAAAATATTATTTTTATACGTAATTTTTTTTATTATATTAAATATAAAAAATATTTATTTTTTTAAAATATTTTTTTTTATTTTTCTCTATTGTTTCTATCAGAAAGTAACGAAACTTATGAATTTGTATACAATTTTTATAAATTTCATCAGTAAGTGTTGAAACTTACATAATAAACTTCGCTATTTGCTGATAGAAGTTATACAAATTATTATTGATTTTTAAAATTGATTTTTTTGACATATATTTTAAAATTTTTTATATATAAAATAATAAAATTAAATATAATTTAATAAATTAATATTTATTTTTTAAAAAATAATTATTATTAACAGATTTAAATTTTAATATTTTAAAAAATTTAAATATTTTTAAAATTAAATAATAAATAATAATTTTTTTATACTGTATATAATTACCAACAAACAAGTGACCTTTCACTTGTTTGGCCTTTTTTTTACTGTGCTCCACAAATGTTGTAACCGAACACATTTAGTTATCTACTCCGTATTTAGAACGCAACGAAGTCAGATTCGCTTGGGCATAGGGAGTGCATTACCCTAATGACCGCTAAAGCCCTTTATTTGGAAGGTTTGGAGAGTACACCAATGGGCAGATTCAGTCTTAGAAAAGGATTCTAAGATTAATGGCTTTAATTTGAGACGGCGCTATTTGCGGAGGAGCTTTGTATCTAAAGGGGGTAGACAGGTGAAAAACCCCAAAACCATGAGAGCTCCTCCATCAAAGTACGGCTCTGCTCAGCCGGAAGATGACGGAGATGTACTCCGTCCCAATGCCACGGCTGTCCCCGGCGGGGTGGGCGTTGGGGGCGGCCTCCGGAAGAAGGCTGCGGGTGTCAGACCATGGCTGTTATTGGACTCGACGGGTCAAGCGCAAGTGGTGGAGGCTGGGAAGCACGCCATCATGAGGCGAACGGGTTTGCCGGCTCGTGATCTCCGTATATTGGACCCTCTTCTTTCTTACCCGTCCACTGTATTGGGCCGTGAACGGGCCGTCGTCATCAATCTGGAGCACATCAAGGCCATCATCACGGCACAAGAAGTCCTCTTGCTCAATTCTAGAGACCCCTCCGTCGCCCCATTTGTTGAAGAGCTTCAGCGCCGAATCTCACGTCACCATCACGCCACCAAGTCACAGGTCCGTTTCTTGGTGTTTGCCATATTCATGTGTACGTTTGTTTCTTTTTGCTATCTTATAATCTGTACTTTTTCCCATTTCTGTTTTATTAATTGGATAAGTATTTTGTTGCTAAATATTGATCGAATGACTCCGGGTATTGGATTTTAGAAAATTTAATTAGGTTTATTTGCAATTTATCTTAATCGTAGGATATAATTCTTATGGGTGGTTTCTTTGAAAAATTAATGCTAATATTTTATATGGAAAAAGTGGATGTCTTTATTCTTGTTGATAAGATGAATGATGGTTATGAAGGAAGCTGGAGTTAATGGAGATAACGTGGACTGGTCAAATCTGTATGATCTGGATGAGCCACGATCTAGGGCAGTTAGTCCCCCAAATTATTCTGGGAGCTTCCCGGCTAGAGACGAGGATGGTAAAGCGGATGCTAAGCAACCTGATAACAGAGATGGGCCAAAGTTGCTTCCTTTTGAGTTTGTTGCTTTGGAAGCTTGCCTTGAGGCCGCTTGCAGTTGCTTAGACAATGAAGTAATGAAAATTCACTGCCGGATTGTTTTTCATTTGTTCCTATGCTGTTACTTTAGTATTAAAATTGGGGCATTCTTTAATGTATATTATCTTTGGTTTTTGTGTTGTTTTCTTATATCAAGCTAGGCAAGGACATTGGAACAAGAAGCTCATCCGGCCTTAGATAAGTTGACCACAAAGATTAGCACTCTCAATTTGGAAAGAGTTCGACAAATTAAAAGTCGACTGGTTGCAATAACTGGACGTGTTCAAAAGGTTGAGTTCATTAAGTTCTTTGTTGTGCAAGGTCATATCTTAATGGCAATGCTATGTTTTGAAAAGTAAGAAGCTGAATAACTAAGCTTGTCCTGTTTAATTCTGATTGATACCTTTCAAAGTTTGTTATGTATCAGCTTGTTAAACTCATTTTCATTTTACTTCTACTATTTCTAGTAACCCAACTAAAGTATCCACCTGTCTGCCCTTCCATTGTTTAATTTTTTAACCAATTTTCTGTAAAACCAATGTATATTGAATTAGTAGGATTTTTTACATATATATATATATATATATATATATATATATATATATATATATATATATATATATATATATATATATATATATATATATTTTGCTGTCATATTACTTTGATGTATTCATTCTCTTTTTTTATTTGCCCAGAGTAAGATGTTTATAGCCAAAATATCTGTTTCAAGTCTCATATCTACTTATAGATAACAAGAAGCTGAAAAAGATTATCTTCAGGGTATTGGGGGGTTGGAAATTATCATAAAAGATGTTTGTCTAGAACTACTTTTGTTTTTTAGTATTTTCAAGCTGACATTAATCCATCTGCTTCTTCAGAAATCTTTTGCATTTTTTTTCCAATAATTTCTCATTGAAAAGCTAAACCTATCAAGGGGTTGTCAGTCCAAATCATAAAGGTGAAGGGTGTATCGTAGAAGATACCTAATGTACTTTCTTGTAGCCATTTTTCATTGGTTTTTACTTTCTCAGTGCAAGTTTAGAGATTCAACTGATGTAGAATTTGTTTGGGAAGATATGTTTCATGCTATAAAAACAGACCTTTCAGCTCTCACAAAAACCTATCACTTGTCTCTTCTTCATTTTATAATTAACCTTTTTTCTTTAATGTTATTCTGTTTACATTTTGCACATCATTGCCACTGGGATTAGATTATAGCTTCAAGGAAATCATCGACTATTCCTCTGAATACCCAATTCTTAAAGGGGATAATCAATAGAAATCTAACACTTTAGTTTGTTTGGTGATAAATTTGGTTAACTCTTTTTAATTTATGTGGTGAACTTCTTTCATTATTCTCTTTGTCGCACATGCTATTCTTTGGTTTTTGTTTTTCTTTTGTTTCTCTGTTTGTTTGTTTCTTTGGTTTTTATTTTTACGTTCGATTCTTCCTGTGGTTAATGATGTACAAGTATTCATCTCAGGTAAGGGATGAGTTAGAGCATCTGCTAGATGATGATGAAGATATGGCTGAGATGTATCTGACTGAGAAGCTGAAACAACAGCTTGAGAGCTCTACTGTTTCTTCCATAGATGAGCAAGACGACTTGGATGATGAAGTTACTGGGCCAGACATGGATGATAGGCAGTTAATACACTTTCTGTTGCTGAATAATGGATATGTGCTTCTTGTTTTTGGTCAATGTTTTCTTAAATTTATATTTCAAGTTGATGCTAAACCTTTTTTCCTTGACTATCAGGATCCCTGCTGATATCTCAATGGAAGGAAATGAGGATTCCTGCGGTTTTAGTGTTGGTATTCACAATATTGACGATTCGCAGGAGCAATTATTTGGCGGTGCACGGACTTTAAGTAAAGATAGTCATGGGACCCATACTAGTACGACACACAGCTCTATGAGCAAGCAACTTGATGTCGAAGAGCTGGAGATGCTGTTAGAAGCATACTTCGTCCAAATTGATGGCACATTGAACAAACTCTCAACTGTATGTACCTCAACTCATTGCTGCCATATTATTATTAGCCCCCATTATTTAGACCAAAACCCTTCGGAATCACCTATTTTGTAGAAAATGATTTTTCACGTCTTTATGACGTTCCACTTGTTACAGTAATTCAATCTGTCTATAGTCTTCATAATATGTTATATATTTTAATGACATCTTATATTGAGGAAGTATGTACATTATGCAGTCTTATATGCAGACATACATCAAAAGTCTATATCACATTATATGAAGAACTTAGAAAAGATCAGAATAATCTCAAAAAACCAGTAACAAGGTTCTTGATATAACTTTATGACAAGCACCTGAGTGTAGAAGGAAATATAATGACAATGCAATAGAAGGCATATAAGAAACTCAAAATGGCACTAAAGTGTACTTGCGATCCCTGGGCAGTTTTCTGTGTTAGCTTAAGTTGCTTGCACCAGGTGCTGTTTGAAGGAAACGTGATCTACTGCTTGCATGGAAATTTGCTTGTATGAATGCTCTAGTATTGAATGATTCAGATATTCTACTGAGATGTTCTGTCAATGTATTTTATAATTTACTGCACCCCTGGCCATCAATGGAAAAGAAAATAGAGAGAAGTTGATTGCTTGTATTGTTAGTATCTTCAGGAGATGAAATAGCAGGTTAGTATCCCTGCATCAGAATGCCTCCACAGTTTCATGAAAATAATTTCTTTCTAATCTAAATTCACCCCGTTGGCCTCAGAGAGAAAAATATCTGGAACCTGCCTTATACATTGGGTCTTAAGGGTAATGGAGGAAATTACTCGAAGATCAAACTTTTGTGCATCCAACTGCTGAGCCAAATGCGGTCCTTTGTTGAAGCAAGATTTCGCTAACCCATTTTCCCGAACCTTGAGCAAATTGTATCGCGAGATTTTACTTACCCTCTCTCTGTGTTCCTCTCTTGTATTGTTGGAAGCTGCGGGAGTACGTAGACGACACTGAAGATTATATCAACATCATGCTGGATGACAAGCAGAACCATCTCCTGCAAATGGGAGTCATGCTAACAACAGCAACCCTTGTGGTGAGTGCTTTTGTTGTTGTGGCTGGGATCTTTGGAATGAATATCCACATCGAGCTGTTTGATCAGAAAGAAACAAGCATGCAAGACTTCCTGTGGACAGTTGGTGGGAGCACCACAGGTACCGTGTTCCTGTATGTGATTGCGATTTTCTGGTGCAAGCATAAAAGATTGCTGGAGTGAGTCTAGTTGCATAAGGACTGTTCCTGGGAGCACGGGAGGTACCATGTACCTGTTTGTTGATTGCGATCTTCTGGTTCAAGCATGAAAGATTGCTTGAGCTAGTCTGCATAAGGAGAACAGTTGTTTATAAGAGTCTTCTGATTTCTTGTATATGAAAAACAGAGCTCATTGTACATTTTGATTATGTCTGTGCATTTATCTTGGCATGAAATTGTTCTGCAATATTTCCTGGAGCTTTAATGCTTAAACCCAATGCAAAGTTTCAATTTCCTGATTTATATTTACTTTTACTAACAATTTAACTTTTACAGAATTCAAGATGAAAATCTCAAATGCAAACTTTGTACAACCTCAACCTCTGTTAACGATCATTCTATAATTTGGTAGATGTTAGCACGCGTACACTATACACTAACAAGACTCTCAGGAAAAGGAAGCATATTTCGTTCCGATTGACACAGCATGTATACTTCACAGGCTATGGTATATCATGTGTGGGGCTCAAATCTGCTACTGTATTTGTCATTTTGGCCCTTTTTGAACAAGGCTGATTTTATGGGGCTCATTACCGAAGTTATTAAAGGGTGTTTAGCTAGCCGACGCACCTATACTCGGGATAATTCGCATTGTCTTGATATCTTTAGGTAGCAACTCATTCGCTTCAGAAGTGACTCGAGCAGAGCATGGGTCTCTCAGATAAAATATATGTTGACTCTTGCCTGTATAAGTCCTTGAATTTTGTTCTCATAGCTCTAACGGGTCCTTAAATGACCATCCTTTTGGCATGCTTTGTATATCGGCATGTTAAACTTCATCCCAGAAGTTTTTGCATAATTCTAACCGGTGATTGCGCATCTACTTCTTGATTTGGTAATGAAGCACTCAGATTATGTTGATATCATTTGGGATGATGAACAGAAAACCATGTAGCAGGATTTTTTGTAACCATGGAAGAACATTTGGCATAAATGTCCTAGTTAATTCCACTTTAGTAACCTACAGTAGTATTATATCTCTTTGAATTCCACTTTAGTAACCTAATGTACTATTATATCTCTTTGAATTATCAATCAAGAATTAAATTAGCTCGGTCAGCTAATTTGAATTGCTTGAAAGTGTAAAATATCTTTTGTGCCCTTTACCTTTTTTAGATTAATTTTACTTTAGTGCTCCAAAGTTGGAGTTTCTGTCAATTGAATATTAAATCTTTTAAAAATATCAATTAAGGGATAAATTTCAACCGACGGCAAAATAATTTGATCAGAAACGATTAAATGATTGATTTACTCTTTAAATACAAACTTAAATTTTAATTTTATTATTTCACTCAACTAATCAATAAACAAATTCAATTTGATTTTTTAAAATAATTTATTAACTTGTTCTCCCAAACTTTATCTTCATCTCTTTCTTTTCTTTCTCCAATTGTCATCCTTGACTAACAACAATAGCCACCACCGCTGCGACCACTTGAACCAGCCAGTCCTCCTTGTTGCAAAATATCTTTTAATGTCTCCCCTCCATCTTTTTCTTTTTTGTCATTCCTCCTCCCACCACCAAGCTTCATAAATCTTACTACAATCACTGAAACCCCTCGTCATTACCAAATGCACCATCAGCAAACACACAAATTAGTCAATGTTCGAATTAGTCCAAGAAAATCTCCATAAACTCAACTTAGTAGTTGGATAATTTTTTTATTAATCCATTAAAATTGTGAATAATTTTAACATTCTAAACAAACAAAAAAATTCGCATAAACAATCCAAGCGGCGCGGCTGTTATTACTGGTTAAGTGTGGTACTCAATTGATAGCACCTCTACTCTAGGATACTAAAATGAAATTAACCTAAATGTCCACGCTTAACGTCTTCAATGCCCCAGATTCTGGGATGCATAATTATACAGACAAAAAAGATTGCTGGATCTCTTGCAGTTTGCAGAATATTGATTATGGAACAACCTCTGATCATGTTGTACATGGGTACAAATTAGTACAGCTTAGTCTGGTTTTGGGTTTTGTGATATTCTTACATTTTGCAATTTAAATGATAAACGTTTGCATGATGTATCACTCTCATTCTGATCGATTGATTGATTGCCCTTTCGGTAGTTGGGGGAGATTCATTTTGTGGGCCAAGATTTTTCTAATTCTTGCACGATCAGCGTTTGATTTTTGTTCTCATTAGTTGCTTTCGGCTTTCTTTGTCGAACTTTTTGTAAGCAATTATTGGTTTAGAACTTTGTACTATACGGAACTCAAAATCACTCTGTTTAGAACCCTTTCTTCTCATGTCTAAATTTATCAATCCGAGATTCAAAATTTATCAATCATGTGTCCTCAATGGCTTGTGTAATTAGTCTGTAGTTCATTAGTTCAACACTTTTGTCGTAGTTTTCTTGGATTAACTAACCTAAAAGAAGAATACCATCAACTTTCCGGCTTTCGAGGGGACACATTAATTGAATTCATACGGGATGCAGGACCTTAATCTGCTTGATGTTGATAGTGGTTGAAAGGAAATAGTATGGCTGTCGAAGATAATTTTGTTGATTGGGGACTACAGCATGCATGATTCTTGATGAATTGAAGATCCACAAAGCATTCTTCCCACGGCAAAAAGAAACGCCAGAAAAGTTGGTAGGCGGAATTAATTCTATGCGTACCAGAAACTCTGCAAATCTGGACTTACCTGTGAAGCTGTGATAAGGTTTCTTTCATTAAACTCTGAGACAACCACGATTCTACCCTCTGAGCCTTACAAACACCTTGGCCCAAACCTGAAAGCCATTTTTCCTCGCCTGCAATGATTCTATGCCAAGGATTATGATCGTCCTATAAAACAAACTAATTGTATGCAGGACAGTTTTTAATGCTATGGAGCTTCAACTTGATACGAGTTAACTTGGTTATTCAGCTTGGCTTTTAGCTAACAAAATATTGAAAGTAAATTATTTTTAGCAATCAAGAACAGACCTTTGTCGTTAGGAATTGAAAATAAGGGAATTGTTTGGTTTGAGGTTACTGTAGCTACTCTTTTTTGCTTCCAAATATGAGGCCATTCAGAGAGCGTAACTGGAGAATTTAGGTGGCACGAGTTGCTTTTGCCTCAACTAAAATATTTGTAAGTATAAGTATGAGAATTTTGACAAACAAGAATGCCTCCCTGTTGGGCAACCGTGGGTAATCAGTCCTTGCCTTTCGACATTTTTCACCTCAATGTTGCTATTTGTGAATACTAAACAAAATTGGAGATCAAAGCATAATAGACAATTCTTTTCCTTGACATAGAAAATTTGGTTGATTTCATGTCTACAAGATCCTTGTTACCAGTCTACCGGCAACTTAAAGATGGAATGCCAGTTGTCCCAAGACTCCCAAACTCGAAAATTTTACATTTAACTACTAATCATTTACGAGTTCTGTTAGGTGGTTGGTATGCTGAAATTGGTCCAGCCCACAAAATTACCAGTTCTATGATGATCGAAATGATGGATCAATTAGAGATTGTAGGCAGAAACGTTAATAAGCTAAGAAAATGAAAGGAAGTAACTTTACAGCTGATCTGATTGTTATGTTCTTTACGTTTGTTTCTGAAGATTTTTGGTTCTGTTTGGCCAGGAACAGTAGCGTATGTTAGTGGAGCTATCTGTTACATACTTAATTAACTGCACAAATCATGGGCAACTTGAAAAACAGCACTGGGGTGCAGAAAAAGAAGATGGATTTCCTGTTACTACCATTTCGTGGGGTGATATCATATAAGGCTGGATCTAAGTACTCTGTTCTTATGGATGTTCCATCTTCACTACTGATTCTGCCACATGCCTGTGGGCCTGAGGTAGATTTTTGATTTTATAGATGATCCTCATCATATAATCAGAAGTGGGAATGGCAGCGATGAGGACAGAAACCACATTTACCGTCTCTGAAGTGCACAACACGGTTGTCAAGAGAAGCGGGAACAGTGCTAGGTGAAAATTCAATTCACACACGGCCAAACACGTTGGTTTATTGCGAGGGAAATCGAGTCTCTCCTTTCCCCTCTGCTAGTACCCTGTCTCTTGGTGGTAGTTGGTAAGGCAAAAATGTTTTCTCCCATACCTTTCGGACTCCTACATGTAATACAGCACTGTGATCCTCCTTTTTCTTTCAACGCGAATATGCAGAGCCTAATAATCAGCTGCAATATTGGATACTTGTTTCTTTTGATAGGTAATATTTTTATCACTAAAACTAATTCATTAATGTTCAACCGGATGGACATGAATCCGAGCGAGAATCATAAAACGGAAACAAGAAACCCTTTCTTTCAAACATTGGAGGAAAAGATTCTGATAAGCTTCTTTGAGTTAGTAGTACCATGCGTTACTTCTAAATTTATCACTCTCTTTTCCTTGATAAAGGATGTGAAAGGAATTGAATGAGAACAGAAGGCTGAATAAAGAAATGCAAGAAGCCACATAATTGTGTATGACATCAAGTCAAATGACAGATTGAAAGCAGACAGAGTCTAAGGAGGCAAACATACTAAGCATAAACAATGTAGAAAAGCATGGTAAGAGTCTTCCAAATGGCATAAAATAATAGGGGATTTTGCATTGGGTCAGGAAGATCTCAGGGAGGATCTCACAGCGTAGAAAAGAAAAAATAGCTCATGTCATGAAGATTTCATATGATATAAATTTCAACACTAATTTGGGCACTTCCCTTCTCTCTCTGTACTCTCACAACTGCCCATCACCTATTATACTTCATTATCTGGTCATATATTGGAGCCTCTAATAAAAAAGTTAAAACTTTTGAATCATTATGAGAACTATGGGAATTATTAGCTAGAGTCTTGTCTGGACAATTTGAGACACTGGGCAAACCCTTTTTAAAGATTTTGTTCTGCTTCTATAAATAGGTATCTTTTTCTCTTATGGATTTGATAGAATCCTACCTAAACAGTTTCTTTAGTTTTATTTAACTTAAGCTGATCACATATTTTATCCATCAACTAGATTGAGATGGACTTGCATTTCTTGTCCCTTCTCTTTGGGTTTTGCCTTGCAGACAATTTTAGGTCCTAAAATTTGCGTCATCAAATTGATGTTTTTGTCCCTTTATGCACCCCAACTATAGAAAATTCAAAAAGATGTGACCTTGGTTACAGAACCAAAGCAATAATTTGTAGAAGTTTAAGGTTCAATTTACAGTCTTCTTCTCGAAAATCTGATAACATGTCAAATTTGCTCCATCAAGAATACCAAGTTTGGAAAAAATGCATTTTGTCACTGCACTTTTGTTACTACTAACTTATGAGGGGAACAATATTGGAAGAGCATGGGACTCCATGAGGAACAAGGCAGATTATGCTTTGCGTAGACACTGCTGAGGGAACCTCTTGAGCCCATATGTTGCCATATCATTTCATTGACAAGAAAATTAGATTGTGGAGAAACAAAGAAGTTAAATTCCCACTTTTTTCCCTTAGGGTTGTTTCCCACTGCATTGACAGCAACAGAAGAAAGAAAAGAAAAGGAAGGCCAACAAGATCGCTTTTGAGATCCATTTAATTACTTTCGGATTGAAAACTTTGCCTTCACAAACGTACTGCCACTGCAGGTTCAGAAGCAAAATTGCTATCTTCTTCCTGGAAACCATCTGTTGAGAATTGAAAGGGGAAAAAATAAGACGAGAATTACTATAATGTTAGAAAGTAGACACCGAAAGCAGAATATTTCATGTTTGGTTTGAGTTCTATAGTGCAGAAAGGCAAAACTCAACTGATTCTCCTGCAGAAAGTTTCCGGATACTGAAGAATGGAAATAACCATACTGGTCCTGGTATGCAGACCTTCCCTGCAAAAAAATTATTTGTGAGCATTTGCAAATTAATCAAAATCAGAATTTTACAATTGTATAAACCCTCTGGAGGGTTAACTGTACCTGGAAATGAGTTGTGGAGTAGCCCTGCGAAAAATCCAACACTTTCTGCGCTGAATCGTGGTTGTTGGAGATGGTAAAAGTGTTCTAAAAAATGTCAATGAAGCATTGAAGTGAAGATCCAAGCAACATTATTCATCAATCAATAGAAATGGGAGGAACATTTAAAGAACGAGCGTGATGATGCCACATTACGCAACAAATGCCATTTATGTGAACTTACATTGGAGACGTCGAAGACAGGAGAGCTGGCAGTATCATCAAGTAAGGAAGACGGTTGCTCATGGACCTTCCGGCATTGGTTTTCTTTGGTTTTCTTGATCTTCCCGCTGTTTTTCCGCAATGCAGCATCTACGGGTGCATTGTAATAGCTGAAGTAGTTACTATCGTTGGCATAGTAGTCTTGTTCAAAATGCGGAGGTCCAGAAGATGCATCAGACACCATGGACAAGTCCTCTTCTTCCTCCTCCTCAGCAACCTTCATTCTCTTCTCCTCACTGAAATCACACTTTCCACCACCAACAAAACCATTTCCATTGCAGGAAGCATAGGGAGAAACAAAAGAGTTGTCTAAATACAACGTCCAACCGGACTCACATCCGCTGCTGCACTCTGAACTGGCCAAAAGATAGTCCATTGTTTCTGGACTTCGAGAAACGAAATTCAATGAACTCGGCTTCTCTCAAGTTACTATTGACAAAGATGAAGTAGCAGCAGCAGCTAGTAGATAAATATATGCACGGGTTAGAAGGAGAAAGTCGGTATATTTAGTGCACAGCAAGTAGGATGGGAGGGTGGGGAATGGGGGAAAACACCAAAGAGAATCAGGCTCAAATCTTAGACGTGTTTTGTCCTGACGCACCCCGTTCGGGGGACTCTGAAACAATGAATCAAAGTTGCCAGTTGGGTTGAGGTTTGTGGCTGAGTGTCATATTAGTCATGTATGTATAGGGAGGGAGGGAGGGAGGGAGGGAGGAATAGGGTATGAAGATAAATATTAAAGATTAAGAATGAAATGAATGATGGATTGGTGAATGGTTGGCTGGGAACGGAGCCAAAAACACAACGCCTTCACATGCTGGACAGCTTGGCAGAGTGTACTCCCTTTACAAAACCGGGTACACGTCCTTCTTCCCTTCCTCAGTATTTGGACACCTATACCCGTCTGCAGTAATCACTAATGAAATGTCTTCACCTCCCCTGGCCCTCTACTATCATTTGAATTAGTCGTGGACGGTCAAATAGACACAAATACTAATTAATTTTTTTTAAAAAAAAAATTGTATACTAATTGTATATGGTGTGGAAATGTCCTAAATAACTCAGCATATTAATCATGATCATTCAAAACAAAGTAATCTGAATGAATAAATAGTTTTTTACCAGAACTACTGCACTGGTGACAAAATTCTCAACAGGGCTTCATTTGGTTGTTTTCTCTCTTGCATTTCCATCTTTTTCTGCTTGTTGCTTTTACTCCACTAGCAGATGCAGGGAGGCCGAGCGGCCCCAAAGGGTGGTGATGGTGGCACCCGATACCTATTCAATTACTTTTTGAATACCCTATTGATGCTGCATGAAGTACTATCTCTGTTACTCGTATTTACCAAGAAAAGAAAAAAAATCAAAATAAAACTACAACATTATCAACAAGCTATTTCAAGAATGCCCAGTACGTTTGAGCTTACCAAAAAACCAATCTTATTTCTTCTTTTAGCTGATGAACAACTGTACTTAAATTATACGAGCAGCTATAGTTAGATCAAGCAGTCTAGTACTTTATTCAATCTCTTTAAAGTTTCAAATCAAATAGGTGGCGCAGTGCTCAGGCGGAAGAGATGGGGTTTAGGGTAGTTCAAGTACAGATCAACTAGAGATGATCGTCCAGATATTGTCAGTGAAGAAGTAAGGTAGGCTTTGACTGCTTAGATATTCAAACCTCTGAGTTGCTTTGGCCCTAGAAAGGCCAGGGAGGAGTACTGTAGATATACGCAAGTGGTAAGTAAACAATGCAAAATACAGATTCTAAATGGTCATGCTTTGTTTAAGGGATCTGCAGGTTATGTCTTTAATTACAAAGAAAAATAAAGGGGGAAAGCCTGAGGAATAGTATGACTCAGGAGAACAGCGAAGAGAGTTGTGGTCTTGTGGATTTGAAAATTTTGACTGTGTTTTTAAGAACTTCACATGACTAATGACGTCTCAATTTTCACGCACTCACACACACATGTATGCACGTGTATATATGGGAGCTTCCACAGATTTACACACATGTATGCACGTGTGCACACACTTCAATCTCCATTGCTTTTTTAGCACTTTGTAGTTAGTAGTGGCAAAATTTTTTACACTCTTTTCCCCTGGTGTTTTTTCGGGTCAATCAATTCCAACGTGCTATCCTCTGATTCATTCTCCTCCAAGATCGCACCCACCAAACTCTCTGTCATGTTGACACTTCATTCCTGTCTCATAAGAAAAATTCTGCTATGAATCAAATCTTTGTAAACTGCTAAGTTTCAGACGAACGTACCATAACAACATCGACTGATAATAGAATGATTTGGCTTGCGAATAACCATCGCTTGTCTTTTCATTCCCTCTTGGAATGAAAATCACAGAAGTGGATTGCAGCAAAAGGCAAAGCCTGAACCCATTGCAGTGCATGTTGTCTGTGTACATGTGAGAGTTGGATAAATGTCGCAGCAAATAAGCATTGCAAGTATCAACCGATTCAAAAGCACAGAAGTGGATTGCAGCAAAAGGCAAGCCTGAACCCATTGCAGTGCGTGCTGTCTGTGTACATGTGAGAGTAGGATAAATGTAGCAGTAAACAAGCATTGCAAGTATCAACCGATTCAAAGGGGTAAAAACAGAGAAAACACTCGGACAGATGAAGATTTTTAAAAAGCAGTGCAAACACAAACATGTTGCCTCCATCTTCGACTAGTATACTAGTATATTTAAAAGGAGCAACAGGTTGATTGGTTAATGGTTAAACCATGTTTTTGGAACATGATCCTAATAATGATCTCTGTTCTACTTCTGCCACCGTTAAGAGTGTACCAACACATAAAAGGATACTATGAAGCTTTGGCTTCTTCCACCTCAGTCAAATGTGAAAAACTGTGTCATGTGCTCTTCCTCTTGGATCACTCGTTATTAATAGCCAAGTGGTAAATCAACTGTGAACCTCAAATCAAATGCTTATGACTTGGGACCAACTTAGGAAGAGATTCACATAGTGTAGAGTAGTTGTCATAGCATATGCAATCTTGATTTTTTTAAAATTTTTTTATTTTTTTGGCTGGGTGAGATATTAACCATTATGGAAGATACGAGGGGGGAATACAGGAGGCGGGAAACTAGCCAAAAGACATAGTCAGCTTTGGCCATTTAGCCAAATCATGGGCTTCCTGATTACATTTTCTAGTGGTCGCTCCGCATTTCCAGGGTGAGTGTTTGCCTAATATGTCTCTGGCTTCATCTGTGCTTGGTTAAGCCCTCCAATTTTCAGCTGCTAAGGTTCCCGTCCGGAACTTGAATCACAGCGAGACAATCTTCCAAAGAGCGCTGCAGCTCTGCCTGCGAAGGCATCATTTGTTTTAGTCCTACTAGTCTAAACTCCCTGTACCTCTTTTCTGCATTCCTGATAAGGCTAAGAACTGACGACATTACCATCCTCATCAAAAACAGCATCGAAATTGATTCTCAACCTGTCCGCTGTGGAGGCTTCCAGGTTGCCACCCCTTGTTATAGAATGGAAAAAAAAAATTGTCTCAACTTTATTTAACTACTATTATTATAATTTCTAAAGATATATTTTTAATGTATTTTATGAATACATAGAAATTTATACATTTTATTTTTTTTCTTTTTGAATGCACTAAAATGCTCTAATAAAAATATTTTTTATTTTTCTAAAAGATACTATTGTCATTTTGATAGTCTATAATATCTCTATAACAATTATTTGGAAGATACATAAAGGCAATTAATTTGGAAGAATTAGTTGTAAGGTAATCAACATGGATAAATTAAAGATAGAAAAAAGTTATAAAAAAATGCATAAAAGAGAAGAACTTATTATTATAAGAAATTATCAAATTTTTTAATTTTTCACTAATTTTAATTATTAAATTGGTATATATACCTCTCAAATTATAACTTAATTAAGTATTCACAAATTTATAAAATTAATAAAAAGGCTTGAAATTTACAAGAAAAGTATATGAAAAATTTTTTTAAAATATTATATCATAATAGAATAGTAGTGATAGTAGTAAGACGTTAGATATAAAAGAAATTGATTCTATTATATTTTTAATTTAATAAAAATTATATAAAACTAAAAATTTATTTGACGTTAGAGATAAAAAGAAATTGATCCTATTATATTTTTAATTTAATAAAACTTATACAAAAATAAAAAATTATGTAAAATGTGATAAGTAAAACAAATAATTAAATAAAAATTATAATTTTAAAAATATAAAATATAAAATTTTATTTTTATAAATTTTTTTCACTCACCATCGACAGTGCTACAGTAGTGTTTTGAAATGGATAGAGTTTGATGATAAGGAAAATAAGGGACCAAAAAATGAACGAGGCTGGTTCGGTCCCTCCAGTTTTGACTGCTTGCATATGCTGACGACAGAAAGAATTAGGTGAAGCCACGTGGGAAGCGGTCTGGATTTTTCTAATTTGGGCCCATAAAGAACGTTATCCGGACTTTATGGCTACAGTCCATTCCACATATTTGTCGTTTAGTACGTACGTTGTACGGACTCGGTGTACCACCTGCAATGCATAATACCCTTGCAATCAAATTCAACCACCTCCCAAGCTTATCTTCTCTTTTCTTCAATTTTTCGTTAGTATTTTTTATTTCCTTTAAACTGATTAGACAAGTTTAATTAGTAATAATGCTTGATTTATTAGTGCATTAAAAAGAAAAGGAAGTTTGGTTTATAAGAGTGATTTAAGAGATTAAAAATAAATTTGAGAAGTACTTTTTGGAAAGTAGCGGAGAGCAAATTTTCTTTTTTTTTAAAAAAAAAGTCCATGGTTAAACAATTGAATAAAAGTTTGATGACTTGAGTATAAAAAACCTTTTCTTCCTTTTTTCCCCGCTAATAAATGGGATATCTTCGAATATATATTTTTTCCAAAGCAATATATATATATATATATATCACGAAACATGAATTCTCGTCAAATCATCTATTCAAATTCATCTAATTAACACATTTGTAGATATATCGTCATGTATATCAACAAAAATTAGGATCTCTTTTCTCTTTTATGCTACCTAGTAAGCTGCTTCTTAAAAACATACTTCTACTTCTTCATATGAATGTCCCTACCCCAAGAGTTCCTCAGGTTGCCATCAATCCAGTCTCGACATTAAATGGGGGAAGTAGAAGTTCTTCCAAATTGTTGGATGCACCAAGTAATTCCACAGCTGTTTTACCCAGAGACAGGCGCCTGCTACGATCAAAATGTTCTACTGGGCCTTTTCTTCCTTTTTTTTTAATTTCGGAGTTATGTGTCCAAATTAGACGCAGTTTGGGCTCTTATTGTTATCCTTTTCTTTTCCGGAAAACGATTGGGGCCGTTTCGGCTGCACAGCGTGCGATAGTAAAGGCCCTATACTATCTGTAATTTGTAGCCTGGGAAGTCCAAGATCTGTATTTATATTGTAGCAGAAGTATGGTCATTGATTCTTGAGACTTGACATCCCCAGATAATCATAATAACAATGGAGGTTGGTGGAGTGCCTTGTCATGAAGTTGAATTCATCGATGAAGAAGGTCAACGAAAGTCCACGAGTGTGCCCGTGGTGCAAGAACTTGCTCGTCGAAGGCTGGATTACTTGCCCCATAGTTTCGTACGAGACCATCCGCATATTGCATCGTCTTCGGTTCATGGTCCGGGCGTCTCCACTGCAATCCCAGCCATAGACATGGCCGAAATCCGATTGGAATCGGAGTCGGAGCTGGCCAAGTTAGCCGCTGCTGCTAAAGAATGGGGCTTTTTTCTCATCGTAAACCATGGAATAGAGTCACTGGTGCTGGACTCTGTGAAAAAGGTGGTGAAGGGATTCTTTAGCTTAGCATTAGATGAAAAGAAAGCTAGTGTTGGGACATATAAGAGTGTCGATAACATGGGTTATGGCCGGAACTTTGTGAAGTCACCAAATCAGCCTTTGGATTGGATTGATCGTTTGACCATGAAGGCAGTTCCCAAGGAGGCAACCCGTGGACTCCGAGTTTGGCCTCAAAATCCTCCGGAATTCAGGTAACTTTATACATTCCTTCAACTGAATTTGCAGACTGTAAACTTTGGCCGTGGGTTTGGAGAGTGGCCAAACCCGCTATGGCTACGGTCCTTGAACGTCCTGTTGCATCGATCAGATTTAAAATCTATCCTGAATTCCTGATCTGAGTTATATTTTTTATTTTTATATATTTTTTCTTTTATAAAAATTTATAAATTTTCGCGAGAACTGATCCTCTGCACGTGCGGCGAAAATGACCGGACTCGCCAAACCACTCCCTCAAGTCCGCCTGCACCACCGAGATGACACATCCGAGCATCTCAAGAATAACAGCAATTTGTGAGACCTAACTGTATTAATATTGATTTCTATTCTATCCTCAGCTTAGAATTGAATATGTATTTTTTCACTAAACTGACAAAAAGTGGACGCTGTAATTTTGGATAGAAAGCATCAATATTATATACTCCAACAAGCATTTGATTCATTCTTAGTATATATTATTCCTAGTGAAAATGATATGAATTTTATAGACAAAATTAAATGATCAATTCCGATGGTTATTATCCGAGCTGAAAAAACGAGAAGAATCTTAAATTGTGCTTAGAATTGCGTAATACAATTTTCAAAATGGCAGGCATGCAGTGGAAAAATATGTTGAAGAAGGAAGGAATGTTTGCGAGGAGTTGCTCCAAGCTCTTGCTGAAGCATTATCATTGGAGAGAAACGCTTTCACACAATTCATCGATGCAAAAGAGAGCGAGGTAAATGTTAGAGTGAACTACTATCCACCCTGCCCAAGACCAGACCAGGCCATCGGCCTAACCGCGCACTCGGATGCTAGCTTACTGACCCTATTGATCCAGTTTGGTGCCTCCGGCGGACTCCAAGTGTTGAAGGACGAGAAATGGCTGACCGTGGAGTGGCCTCATGATGCATTGCTGGTGAACTTTGGAGATTTCCTCGAGATAATCAGCAATGGCTGCTTCAAGAGTCCATGGCATCGCGCCAATACTCAACGGGATGTTGAGCGGTTCTCGGTGGCTCTATTCTACAACCCTCCATCGCGGGCGGAGATTGAACCGATCAAAAATGGGACGCTGAGGTATAAGAAGGTAGTGGCGGGGGAATATTTGCAACAATTTTACAAGGTTTCACCGACTTCTACTAAAGAAGCCATAAGCTTTGCTCAGTTGTAATGAGCTGTGTGTTCCGACGTTGCTTTTGCTCACTTGTTTTTAACTTTTGTTCGAGTATTCAAATAGTATTCTTAAGGAATTGTAAGGACAACATGGCTAGCATCGAGGATATAGATCAGCGTGGCTGCCATAAAAGTCATAACATGCCCACAGAGTCTCGAACTATATCGCCACAATCATTGAAGCAGTGCAGCGCGGCGAACATCATTTTCATTTTCTGATACTACTTCGTAACACGCCCTCGTCTTCTTCAGAATTTCTGCCATTGTGAGTCCGAAACAGAAGCTTAATTCATTATGTGACGCGTGAGATGAAAAGCTTTTATTCATCATTTACACTGGGGCCTTGAGACCTTGCTAGTAATAGTTGGCAATCGTTAGTAAAAGAGTGAAGAAACACAATTGAAAGGGGCTTGAACCTCAAGTGCATTTATGATTTGATTCAACTGGCAAAAGTTTAGAACCGAAAATCATTTAGCCCAAGAATAGGAAATGACAAAGCACTCCTTAAGAGATGAACTACAAGCCATACAACAACAATCTTATTTTATTTTTAATCTCATTTTTTTAATAAAATAATTTATTTTTATAAAATTTAAAATAAATTTTTTAAAATTTTAAATTTTATCTAATTTATTTTTAATTTAAAAATATTATTCAACTTAAGACCAAATTTATAGAGCGACCGTCTAATTTGTTCATGAGGTTCAATAACTACTGCCAGCACAGTGGAGATGACATCACGAAAGAAAGACAATGAAACTATACACAAACAGTACAGTTTAATTTCAAAAACAGTACTACCCCTTTAATCAGTGGAACATCGCCGTATTTTTCGCAATTATTCTCCAGCTAATGTTTCCGCTCACTGTTAACTCTTTTCAGCTTTATTATCCAACTGTCAATTGCTCTTGCCTTTCGAAATATTGAAATTCTTATTTTAAGTACTCCAGCTGTTCTAATTTTTTAACTGTATTTAATTAAATATAAAATTTTAAATTATATTTATTAAAATAATATAATTTTATAAAAATAAAAAATAAATGAATCAATAAGTATTTTATATTAAATTTAAATATATAAAAATAATATATAATAAGATTAATAATTTATTAATAATATATAATATATTAAATTATTTTTTATAAAAAGTATTAAAAATAAGATTAAATAAATATTTTTTTATTAAAATAAAAATTTTTAAAATTTGATATATATCTCTTTTTTGCCATGACTTGAAGGGGGAAAAAGATACTGCAACAGTAGGAATGAAGTGGCTGGATTTATTAGCAGTGTTGCTAAAGTTTTTGAGGGGCCACAAGAATTTTCATTTCATGTCCTCTTGTGCGCTAATTCGATAAAGAACTGAGAAGCTTCGCAGACGAATAATAATGCTAACCATTTTTGTGCCATCTAACTTTTTACTTTTTGATTGTGATTAGTTAGCAAAAGCTACAATCTCCATATTTGGCAATTCAAATTTTCATTTTTAGTTGATTAATCACGTCCTTTTCAATTTTTTCTTTTCATTATTCTTCAATATACCAATCCTTGTCGTTGATTTAATCACCTGCTGCCGACGCCATAGCTCCATCACCGCACCAATCTTCTTAAAGCTGGGTGAATGCAGATGGTGAGAAGAGGCAAAGTGGCTTCATCTACTATCCAAAGGCCGGAATGATTTACAGTATATTTGCTACACCATTTCTCGTGCAGTAAGACACGACTAAATAGATCAAAAAAATAACTTGTAAGAAAATTGGTTACTAAGAAATAACGGTAGACAAATTATAAATAAGCATTAATGCGTTCTGTTAGAGCACGTCATGAAGTAGATGTAACACCAAGTACAATCCAAACTAGTAGAGCCACTGTCGTAATGCGTAATGAATGAATGTAAACCAATACTGCTCCATATATTACACGAATGGTCCCCAGACGCTAACCAATGCTTGGACCAACGCAATTAATGGAAGACACAAAACGAATGGAGAACTTGTTAGGGTTCTGAGTTGGGAAAATGGAGGCAGCTGCTTAAACACACACCGACCTATGGAGATGGAGTTGATCTGCAGGAATGGTTAATGCTGTTTTGTCCCATCTCTTGGCTCTACTCCTATGGCGTCCTTCACTCCTTAATTGAATTCGCCAGATTTCAGAGAGACAAAAGACAAACCTTCCTTTACTTTCTCACTTTCTTTCTCTCTTTCCGCGGATCGGAGTATGGCATAGTGAGGCAAAGCCTGTGACTGTGAGTGCTCCTGGGACCGAAGGCGGCCCTGTAGGGACACCCTAATCCCGGAAGGAACCCTCGCCCGTGGGCATGTACCTCTATTCTATTCTTGGAATCTATAATTCTATTTCTCGGCTGTGCAGACTTCTCGACTCCTTTAACTTGGGGCCCACCCTGCTGTTACAGCTGGAGTTTCGACTTGGTTTTACTGATGGAGCAGACAAGTCGGCCCATCTCGACGGTCTCCCTCAGATTTCTTATTTCTTTTGACACCACAGCAGGAACACAAATATAAATCCAATCATCCTTATCAAGGGATGTTTTTATTTTCTCATAATAAATAACACTTTTGAATAAATAATATTGTCTTATTACTCGATTTAGTACATATTTATAGTTTAGATTAAACATTTTTATAATGAAAAAAACTTAATGGTTAGCTCGCATTTGTCCAATTAGGCACTATTTATGTAAATTTTCTTTTAAATCTCATTTATTCTTACAAAAATAATTTACTTTTATAAAATTTAAAACAAAAAATTTCAAACATAAATACTATCTAATCTTCTTTTAATTATTACATGTATAGTATATATATTAAAATATCAAACTAATCTTCTTTGAAACTCATCCTCATAATAATTAAAATACGATACTCCATTCGTTTCATTTTATTTAATATTTTTATTGTATTAAAAAATTTCAAAATAATTAATATTTTTTATAAAAAATATTTTAATATATTTTATATTATTAATTAATTACTTATTTTACTAAATATTATTTTATATATTTAAATTTAATATAAAATACCTATTAAATTATATATTTTTTATTATATTATATTATTTTATAATATAATTTAAATTTTTATATAAAATTATATACTTAATCAATTAAATAAAATTGGACGGACTAAGTATTATGTATCTAAGTGGTTGATAGCTATTTTGCTACCAAAAAAGAGATAAAATTGGAAATATTTCTGGCAAAGAAACCGTGAAATTTTCTTCTTTCAGCAATTTGAGAGTGATCCCACTTCAAACACTAAATACGCTGTCATTTCGTCTTAGCAAAAGACTGAAGCAAAGTATAGAATGAATCGTGAGGAAAACGCCAAAACTGGAGAAGAAAAAGAAAATGGCGAACTGCGTCCCTGTCTCTCGGCATCACTTTGGCAGTGGCGGGGCGCGGCCCTGTTACCGTACAGTCCCTCGGGAGGCGACGCCAGATGTGACGTTGAAATAGTTACTGTCCACCGTTAGACGTGAAATCTTTGAGAGGCCTTTTACAGCTGGAAGGCCGTCGTTGGCGGTTGCCGGCTGTCACCCACGACTGAAACTTTCCACTCTTTCTTCTCTTCTTTTCGCGCTAGCTCCTCCCGCTTCGTAATGATGCGCAATGACATGCCATTCTCACGTCATGCATGCGTTTTATCACAGTCTTCGACCTTTTGACAAAAACTCTAGAAGAAAGAAAACGCCGTCACTCTCCCGTCCGTAAAATCTTTGTGCAATCTACAAAGGAAACTTGCAAATCTAACCAAGATTATGAAATTAAACCGAAAGGCCGAAGCATAACTGTCTCAAGATGTAGGGCACTCACGTTCAACCAAAAAAAAAAAAATCCTCCGGGATAATATGGTATTTGTTTTTTTTTTGGTAGATTATAATATTTGAATCTTACTCGTGTAAAAAGTGAAATTTATATATCAAAGTGGTAACTAAGGAGATTACAAGATGAAAGACTTTGAATAAAAAATATGCTGTTATTTTTTAATGTATCAATAATAAATTTTTACTTTCTATAACAAAAATAATGGAATTTGAAAAATTCTTTGTACCAATAGAGGGACGCTTCAAATTGAATACAATTATTTAATATTCTTCTATACATTTATATTGTATACGATGTTATAAAAATTAATCAATTATATTATTATAGTAAAAGAAAGAATATGCAAAGACATATTTCAATGTTAAAACATATTTTTACATTCAAAGAATGACCTCTTTGATGAAATAACAACTGAATTTAAGTTTAAAGATTTTACGTTTACATTAAAAAGAATAATGATGTATTAAAAAGAAAAATACTTTGAGAATGAAACGAAATTTAAACTAAGATAAAAAGAAATAAAATAAAAAAATATATTGTAAGTTGTACTTTTTTTATATCTTTAAAGTAAATTAATTTTACGATATAATTTTTAAATTATTTTATCATATTCACCTCCTATCCTTATTATGTATAAGAAAAAAAGAAAAAATTTTTATTATTTAATTATTTTTAGACCTTTTTAAAAAATAATATATTTTTAATAAAATCATTGTGAAAATTAAAATTCCTCTCTCCTTATTTGTCTCTCTCAATTTCAAAAAAATAAATAACAAAAATATAAAAAATTCAAAGAAATTTTTTTTTAAAATGAAAGAATTCTTAAGTTATTGCTTAACTTTTTTTCAAAATAATCGTATTTTTGATCCATTACAAATAAGTTATAGTATTAATGTACTTTACATATTTTTTTTCTTTTATATTTACTTAGTAAAAAAATAAAAATTATCAATTATTACATTTTATATCTATGTACTGCAAACTTATGTATATTTTGTTACAGAATGTTTTAATAGTCAATTAGATACTTTTATCCTTAAAACTTAGTAAATGAATGTCAAATTAGATAATAATAGATATTGATCAAATTGGTGTAATAGATACTAAGAATTATACAGATAAATATTTTTAAAGTCATCCTCTCAAATAAACAAAAGAAACTAACAAAAATGAGACAAATGAATAACTACATATGAAAGTTATGTATAATTTACAAACTTGTTGATAATTAAAAAATTTTATATAAAATATATATTATTTTTAAAAGAAATTACACGAACTCATATTGAAGAATAAAAAATAAATTAAAAATTAAAAAAATACATATCTTTAATTTTACAAGATTTAACTAAAGAAGTCTCTAAAATACATTTCAAAATTTTAAAAATAATAAATTTAAAATATTTATTTAAATAAAAAATTAAAATATTCTAAATATGTCTGATGCCCATAACATGTATAACACTCATACATTTTTTTCTAATTTAAAGGAAGAAAAATGAGACAGTCTTTCCATTTTATTCTCTATCTAAAAAAGTTCTCAACAAAAAAAAATCTTCTCTAAAAATAAATAAATTCATAAACATCTCTTATATACACAAATAAGTTGTCAACCAAATAAAAAATATTTTTTAAAAATAATTAATTCATAAATATTTTTTAAATAATAAGAGATGCATTAAGCATTGATAAGTTTCTTAAAAAAATAAATTTTTTTCAAGAAAATAAAAAAATATCAAATTTATAATACTATTTATCAAATTTATGGGTCAAACGTTAAATTGAAAGAGAGAAATAAAGAGAATAAGAGGATTTGACGATAAAAAATTTTATGAGAAAAAGCTTATGAAGAAAGAAAAAATTTTAGAGAAAGTAACAGAAAATAAAGTTATGTAGATATAGTAAAAAGTTATTAGAAATTTAATTTAAATGAAAAATTTTATTTAAAATAAATTAAAATATTTATATTATTTTATTATAAAAATCTCTTAATAAATAATAATTTTTTTAATTAACAAAAAATTTAAAAATAATATAATAAAAAATCTATATATATGAGGGAACAGAGATTGGAGTAAAGAAGCATAGTTGGACGGAATGACTAGTGAGAACGACGTGACATTCACCTACAGCTATCGCTCAATGCATCGTACTTCCTGTCTGACACGTGGCGGATCCCCCCCAATGAATATCCCTCCAGCGAATAAAAGTAGTACCTACTAGTAGTATGGATCAACTATTGTCTCCCAAAACTGGCTACGATCATGATTGAGTATTTATCCTTAAAGGACAAAGATTTACAATAATTGAAAAGGTTTGAAATGAGTATTTATCCAATTATGGTTTTATCACATACTTTGAGATGAAATTAGCCCCGAGCTCATTTCGTATAAAATATACCTATATCAGTTTAGATTTTCTATAATATTTTTATGCGATATTTTTGTAAAATTATATATATATATAAATTAAAGAAATTAAATTTTAATTTTTAAAAGATATACTTTAAATATAAAATATTATAATTAATAGCATATTAGAGAATTTAGAGTCCAACATTATTGATAACTTTTTTACAAAAATTACCATAAACACTCATATTGAAAATAAATACAATTATTATTGAAATATTACTTCTGTTTTAGAATACATGGTTTCATATGTTGTACCTTTCGTGAAATAACTGTGTTTTAATTTATTTTCTTATTAACCTTTATTTTAAAAGGAAAATGGGAAAAAGAGAGCTTTAATAAAAATAAAAAACATTATATTCTATTTGTACATAATCAAATGGCTACATTACTTTTTACAAATATTTATAATTAATTAATTATTTTTAAAAATTATTATATTTTTATTTAAATTTTTATTATTAATATTATTATTTAAAAAATAAAATTTTATTAACACAATAACTCTGTCACTAATATCTTTTATTTTTTAATTTAATATATTTAAATTCTACTAATATATAAGTCTTATTATTATTTTTTTAATTAATAAAAAAATTATAGTAATTTTTATATAATTAAATTATTTTTTAATATTATACTAAATTAAAATTAAGTATTGAATTACGAACGAAATAAATAATTTATATCTTATCTATGACAGAGTAGAAATTACAACAGATTTTTATATAAATTTTCAACTCACTGTGTCAAATAAGATATGAACTGAATCATATTAATGTAATTTCATGGGCGTTCGTGTAGGATGAAAATTTTGCACCTTTGATTTTTAAATGAAGCAAAAAAAAAATATATGTCAAATCAAGAAAATCAACACTATCTTTTAGAATCTTAAATAAAAGTAGGAATGTATATTATTTACTGGACCCGCGGGAAATTGGCAGTGCCATGCCCAGGAATGGGACGGACGACCTTTATGTGCACGAAGACGAAGGATTGACCAAATGAGTGAGAGTTCATTATTCTCCCGTTGAATCAACGAGTGAATGCGGATGCAATATGGATAAAGATCTATGTTTTAAAATGGATGCAATATAAAGAGCACATGGTAGCCACTAAGGTCATGTCACTATGGTTGTGTTCGAACGAGTTTTTAAATTCTATAGTTTAACAGAAAATTTTCATTTTAATTTATATCTTCTTTTGTTTTTACAAAAGAATAATTTTTTATAAAATTTTAAAATAAAAAATTTTAAACATAAACTATCAAATCTGTGTCTGCGAGTTCGAATGCTTGACTCATAAGTCGTGTAGTATTCACAATCAATTATCTTACAACTATTCGTTAAAATAAATATTTTAAATTAATTATAAATATTAAAATTTATGTTTATATACAATTTATAAATTTTAAAATTATTCCATGTAAAATCTTTTTTAATACATCATTTAATATATTACTAATTATAATACTTAATATTAAAATTTATAATTTATCTTATTTGATTTAAAATTAAATAAATCAATTTTTTTACATCTAAAAGTATTACAAAATTAAGTGTAAGTTTAGTAAAACAAAGAAAGAATGTTACTTGTGAAATTGCTTTAACCCCCGAGCATTTGGTTTGTTTCTTTTTCTTTGAAAGATAGAGAGAGATGGAGGACTCTTTTCTGAAATTTTTTTATTTTTAAAACGTTCAAAATTAATTGTCTAAAAAAATTCCAATTAAAGAAGACGAAGTTTTCTTTTCTTTTTTTTTTTTGGGGGGGGATGAAATGATACGAATATTTAGTGACTAATAAAGGAAACAAAGCAGTTATTTCATGCTAACATGATTGGAGCCTACAAATATAATTGAGACATCATTAGAACAAAGCTAACATCATATGCTCATGTGTTACAGACAATATAAATTCCCAAGTCCCTCATTTATGGGAAATTATATCATGGACTCAAAACTTTCTGACATTTAAGAAGGTACAGCATACTCTGCACATAGTATAACAAGAAAAGAATTTTGCCTTTTGTACCAGCCAAAATATCAAGAGGGCCAGAATAATAAATAATATCCCGAGGCCAGACCCAAATTGTATAACAAATTCTCTCAAAATTTGTAAAACTAGAAAATAAAAATAATTTAACTCTACAGCCACACTCTTTTCTGATCCCGGCCGTTCAAAAAAAAACAATCCCAGTACTGGGAGAGTGACAGGCTAAAAAATAGTAATATAAATAGAATTAATAATTAAATTTCTGCATAATTATAGAATAGACTGAAAAAAAGGAGCTGCCCTTTTGGTGGTCTACCGTTGGCATTCCTGTACATCCGCTACACATGATCTAAGCCGCTTAGGTTCCGGCTCAGCTTCAGTAGCACCAGTCCCAGATACTGAGGAACTGGGAATCTCGGGGTTCGTGTCACAGCTAACACAAGCCGCTGCGGCATCCAGTACGCCGATTGGACTGGGTGGCGAAGCTGTCGGACGCGGTTCCAAACTTGATCCCTTGGGGTCAGTGGCTGGACACGAGTCCAACAAATACTCTTGCATTAGTTGGTGACAGCTTCTTAGCGTTTCCTGTACCAAGAAATATACCCAAAAGATAATCAATGTCAACAGAGCTTTCTCTGCTTTGAATTTCTCGTGCAAAATCGAAATTCAGTGAAAGGAAATAGGATTCATATTTCTAGTCCTTTTTGTACTTTATTCACCGGCTCGCAGTAGAAGGCCTCAGGGAGCTGCTCGTTTCCACCGGCGGCCGACATCACGGCAGCCGCGGCGATTATTGATGGAGAATAACCCAAAAAGTCCATCACTGAGTGTTAATGAGAAGAAGTTTCGTGTGAGTATGCTTCAAAATTAAGGGAAAAGTGGAATGGTGCATTTGATTAACTAACTCAATTACCACGAATTGTATTGAGAATAAGATCCGATGCAGAGGCTATAATTCTATTTAAGACGAAAGGGTCGGGAGATGGGAGCCTGGAAACGAAGTAATCGAGAAAATCGTACGGAGTGACAGAGCGAAGTCTCCAATTTAGGCTAGCCATGACCCAAAGCTCCATTCTTTGGATTGTCTTGGGTTCAAATACGTATCTGGGCTCCAAAATCTGCAGGTCTATCAACAATGGCACGTACGATTCCTCCATTTTTGCAGCCAGGGATAAACACGCCACTGAAAGCAGTTGATATGGCCATCCACTTCCCTACACTCATTCATCACACAAATCAATTCTAATAGAATTACAAATACGAATTTAATCGTATTCTCGTGTGGGGTGAATGTACCAGAAGAGAGTGAGAAGAAAGAAAACGGTCGACATAGTTGACGGCCAGCAGTGCCGTCACTGGCTTGAAGTGATAGTGTGCATGGACCTGCGTTCAATAATTCACCTAATGTAATTACGACCCGCAAATAAATGTGAAACGTACGCGTACGTAAGTGTTGTAGGTCTTTTGCATAAGACCTTGAGGATCCAATTGATGGAGTCTTGGCGAGAGGTGGGATGAGGGCAGAGTCGGAGGTAGTCGGTACGGAGCACGTGTCGGGGCTCCGACTGAAATAGATGGTCGACGACGTAATCTTCATCGCAAGGCGGAAAATGCGAGAAAGACAAAACGTCGGTGCAGGAGATACATGTGTCGGGACGGGATTGGACTACATCCTCGGCGTCCTCAGGGCAGAACAAGCTGGCGCTATCGGCAGCTGAATATCCCGACATAAGGAAATGAGAGAGCAAGGAGAAATAAGTTGGCGGATGACGGCGAGTTCACAGCGGAGACGACATAATCGGTGGTGGGGAAACCAGTTAAATGAAGGAGCGGGGATTGTTGTGTTTGAGTCGAGAAACACATAGCCGGTTATGGGTTGACAAGTAATGACATGGTTTCTACTGTGTGTGTCTTTGTGTGTCTATTTTTATTTTTTTTCCTTTTTCTCGAAAATATACTTTATTTGGGAGTCCAACTTTTTTTTTTTTGGGGGGAATGCGGAAGAGAAATGGAGGTGGGATTCGGGGGGCTTTGAATTTGTACGGTTCTGATACGCCTTTGCCCCGATTCAGCAGATCAAATGAGAGAGTGGATGTGGGCTTTGATTGAGCGATGAAGTACCATATGACATGCTTCTTACATGGATGAGAGAGTCCGTGATCCCGTTCATGTATCCTGTAATTCATCGCAAAAAAAAGTGTTCGTGAGTTTGATATTGCTAGTTTAATGTGTGGTATTTCTTTAGTATCAAAGTATAACCTTTTTATTTTTTTATATAGATTAATAAATAATAAAATAAATAGTATTTTTATGATATTATTAATTAATTTTATAAATATAATAAAAAATATATTATAATAAGAATAATTTTTTAAAAATAATTATTACAATTTATAAAATAATAAATATTTTTAAAAGTTTTTAAAAATCTTATATTTTAAAACAAAAATAAATATAATGTTTTAGCAAGACTATGAGTAATGAGTTCACTTGAATCTATTTTGTCATACAAGAAGCTAATATGATTAATACTAGATAGAATTATTACGTTGATTGATCCTTTCTCTCGTTTTCAACTAATAAAAATAATACTAAAATCCTTTGATCTACGTGGGATTTGTATATACAAATATTAAAAAAATTCATGGACTACAAATGAGCACTCTTATAAGAGTAATGTAATACTCCATCTATCTATAACTCAATGTCCCATTTTAATTTAATATAAAAATTAAGGGAGATATTTGACTTATTCAATTTTATCTTTATTAACCTCTTGATCTATTTATTAATTAAAGATGTTGGTAGTATGATTTACATATTAGTGAAGTTTAAATCTCTTAAATCAAGAGAGCTAAATGGATTAATGACATGCACATATGTTAGTAGAATTTACTTTCGTTAAATTAAGGAGGTTAATAGTTGAAGTTTAGATAAAATATATAATAATTTTTTAAAAAAGAATATTCAATTGTGGATATATTAAAAAGAAAATATGGATATTTAATTATGGATGGAGGGAATACAAGTTTAATTAATCAAAATGTACCTCTTATCGAGTGAGGTCTTGAAATCAATTACAACTTTTATCTTAGACTCTTATGCTACGTTTGGTACATTAAAATGAAATGAAGTTAAATGTCTTTCAATCTAAAATCTCTTTCAACCCGAAATAGGTTTGAATCCTCTTTCTATTCTAAGTTGAAAAGTTAGAATGAAATGATGATTTCTTTTTTATATTTATTAAAATTATTATTCAATATCAGAACAGAGTGAAATTATATAAGAAATAACTTAAATGTCATACCAGTATATGTGTCAACAAAATCAAATTATACCAATTAAAAAAATACTAAATTAAATATTCATCTATAAAATACCATTTAGATAAAATTCAAGCTAAATTTTTAAAAAGACAAAATATTTCAATTATTAAAATATAATTTAGTCATTAAATCAACTCTTATTTTAAATTAAAGTAAAGGAAGTATCATTAAGAGAAATAAAATAAAATTTAAGGGTTAAGTTTTGATTTTTGTAATCAAATGTCATGATGGTATAACAGTCACTATATATGTATATATATATTTCTCATGTAAAGGACTAGAGGTCTTTCCTCAAGTTTTAGTAAAGAGATGCCCTTCCCATTTCTTTTGGAATTAGGTTTCTTGCAAAAAAACATTTCTTACTTGAGGTTTTTATACCAAACACTGAAATGAAATAAAAACAGAACGAGAAGTTATAAAAGTCATTCTTAGTGCTGTCAGACGAGTTAGCCTTAAACAGGACGAAGAGAGTTGAGCCTTTTTTTTTTCGTGGGTTGCGAACTCCCCAACCCATATTCGTCCCTAGTGGCCCGCGGGCCAATACATTTAAAAAAGTTATTTTTTTCTTGTTATCACATGTGAAATCATATAAATTCATAATTAAGATAAAAATAATCTTCGGCCAATCACCTAAAATTTTAAAATATAAAATAATTATATATATATATATATATTTAAAATGACACAATAATTGATTAATAAAATTAAGTCAATCAATCATAATCTTATGAATGCTTTATTTTTTCTACTATATTTCTAACATCTAAGAATATTTTTTATAAGAACTTCAATAAATTTTTTAATTTTAAAATTAAAAAAATTACATCTTTAACTTAATATAAAATTTTTACATAGTTAGAATTACATTGAATATTTGAAGTAAGGTAAAATTTTAAAATAATAAATTAAAAATTAACTTTAGCAAAAAAAAATAAATTGTAAGCCAGCCCACAAGCTAAATCATATGACCTAAATAGGCCTGCATTTAAACGAGTCTTGACAAACTATGTCTAAATCGATCCATTTATACAGATAAAATGGCTAGACAGTGAGTTATGACCCATTTTGACAGTGCTAGTCATTCTATTCCATTCTAATGTATCAAATATATCGTTGGTATATTTATACAAAATCAACAACCTTCTATACTATTATTATTTTTATTAAATATTTTATATTACTTTTTCATCTACTGTTGAATGTTTTATTTTGACTTGACATAAAATTAATATAGTAATTTGACTATAAAAAATTTACTATAATATTTTTATTAATTAAGAAGGTTAATGATAAGACCTTTATGTTAGTAAAACTTAAATATTTATACGGATAAAATGGCTAGACAGTGGGCCATGACCCATTTTGACAGTGCTAGTCATTTTATTCCCTTCTAATGTATCAAATATATCGTTGGTATATTTATACAAAATCAACAACCTTTTATACTATTATTATTATTTTAATTAATATTTTATATTACTTTTCATCTACTGTTGAATGTTTTATTTTGACTTGATATAAAATTAAGATAGTAATTTGGCTATAAAAAATTTATTATAATATTTTTATTAATTAAGAAGGTTAATGATAAGACCTGTATGTTAGTAAAACTTAAATCTCTTAAATCAAATGATAAAATAGATTAGTGGTGGGGCCTTGTTTCAACGAAACTTACTTATTTTAAATTAAAAAGGTTATTCGTAGAAGTTAATATAAAATATATAATTATTTTTAAAAAATTATTATCTAATTATAGATATCTTTTTTAAAAATGTGAATATTTAATTGTTTCCGAAGGGAGTATTTGTTTGACAACGTGAATGGTAATAGTGGATTTTGATTTTAACCAATAACTTGGTCAATTATGTATGTGAAGATTACACGTAGACATTTTTAATTATAATACAATTCTTTTTGAGAAATATAGCACAAAATTTCCACCTAAACAAAAGAAAATAATCGATTCATTAACATCGACCACATTCCTTTTATTTAGTGGGCCTGCCATTTGCAAGACTTGAGCCAGTTATTTAGTGGTATCTTAACGGGTCTCCTGCCCGGATCATCAAAAAGGATCCCTGGCCCGTTAGTTTCAAGGGACAGATTCATGCCCACCGGTCTCCTGATTTCCCTTCAAAGGGCTCAAATTTATAGAATGTATCGCGTGCCAATGGAAGCAAATACGTATTCATCCAAAAAAAAAAAGAATAATGGAAGCAAATACTCTTGGAAGTACCAACTAATCCTTTGAAGCAGTGGTGTCAATACGGGCTAAAATCTGTGGGCTAGCCCGTAGGCAGATTTAGACTTAGTAAGTTTAAACCCATTTTAATGTAAGTTTTTTGACCTGTTCTGCTCCGCTTCAAGGATAATTCAATTCGAATTGGATCGACCGGGTTGACCCGTTTGACACTACTACTTTGAAGTTTGAAACCTCTTGAGTAGGCTCCAAGATTACCATTCAAGGATTAACCTTCTAAGTAGCAGCAATTCGTTTTATAGAAATTTTTTATTTAAGCATAAGATTTATCTTTTAAAATTTTAAGTTTACTTTTTATGATTTATAAATAAAAATTTATAAAAAATTTACAAAAAAAATGTTATAGAAACTCCAGAGAGATTTAATAATAATTATGTGGTTAAATATTCAGCTCGTAACTCAAGAAATCAAAAATCAAATTTTAGAGAACTAAGTAACATCAATCCTTTCTTTATTAGCACCTATAGTATGCATGTTTTTTTGTTCATTTTGTATGTACCTAATACCCTATACATAATCTTCCCTACCTAGAAATTAGGAAAAAGTTAAAAAGCTTCGTTGTCTACAAATCTGGCAATGCACTTGTGATGATAGTCGCTGCCCATGTATATCATTCGCAATGCAAATTATGCAGTTTAAATTGTAGGTATACATATATATAGTTTTGTATTTTTCGCTGGGTAGTTATACATATGCATACATTGGTTTTAGACTGAAGGAAAATATTTTGTTAGACCAAAAGGAAGCTTATAGAATTCCTCACTTCTGGGATCTTTGTCAAAGTTTCTGAACTTTGCCCACCAATGCCTGCCACTATCTTTCCTGGTTAAGCTGTGCGTTCGTGCCAAAGTCAAGTCCAGAAAGATGGCAACAATTCCAGCAACTGTGGCTGGAGATGTGAAGATCACCAGCATCAATTGGTTAAACTGCATAATAGAGCTTCAATTAGAATTTGCATTTTGAGTTGCAAAATGTGTTCTCAAATGAAAAATTGTTAAGCCATAGATATGCTCAGTTGATACGTACCCACAATGCCTTAGAGTAAATAGGGCCGTGACCGGCAGTCAAAACATAGCCATTGAAGTATTGTGGCACTGACAGGCCCATGAAGAATGAGAAACCTAGAATAAACTTTGTCCTGAAGCTATTAAGATTGCAGAACTGCAGTAGACCAAGACCACCAGAAGCTGCAACATACAGGGAAAATGAGATATGGAGATTTAATCGATATACAGCAATCTATTTAGACATGACTTTTGAGTCATTTATCAATCAAGAAGAAAATTCCTTTATGGTTCTGATTCCTCTCGAGACTGTTTCTCAGCAACCATGCAGATAGTTTTATGCCAGTAATTTGCAACTCTAGGCCTTAAGAAATGGCCAATAAACATGATATACAACAATCAATACTCAATCTGAATAAAGTAATTGTCAGATTGGTGGAGACAACAATGGAAAAGAGATACTCACACATCAAGGCAAACAACACGCAGTATAATGCTCCAACAATTGGCAGCGGTATAGAAGCAAGAACAGCTCCAAACTTCCCTGTTTATAAAAGTGGAAATGTCACTGTGAGTCCAAACAATAGTGGAACCTAAACTCAGTAGGAACATCTACGGGCATAAAAGCTGGTGTTGGAGCAAATTAAAGCTTGGTCGTTAAATTAGAGGCAGACATGACAAGATGCATCTCTAGTTCCAGGATAATGCTATTCAATTGTAGCGATCTGCAAGAAAATGAGCTTGACATACCTAGCACAGAAAAGAAAAGCATAAAAACTGCAGATATTTGGATCACTCTTCTGCTTCCAACTCGTGTCAGTGCCAGCAGACCAACATTTTCACTGAAAATTTAACAAAGCAAGTTAGATAATACAGATATGGCCTGAATCCTTGCACCAAGGACATTATTCAACAGTTCCAGCACCAGAAATTCTATAGTACATTAAAGACAGAGTGAACTAAGATGCAAGATAAAATGACAAAAATATCAAAGAAACAAAATTCAAAGAGTTAAATAACTGAGAGAACCATAAAGTTCTACCGACTCTCTTAGTTTTAGAGACTACGCAGATATAAAAGTGGACTTTGTTGAGGAAAATAGATGACATTATTTGAGTTTTATATTTCAGGAGAATAAAGCCATTACACTGATACTGTGGATCCACTTGCAGTCCCCCATAAACCATCCAGCAAAATGCCTATTCCCTGCTTGCATATGAAATACAAATTGTGTTCATAAAGAGATGTTAAAAAGAAATGTGATTATTTACTAATTGATTGCTGCATACCAGCCAACCAACACCACGGCTCAGGACAGAAGGTGGAGCATGTGTGGCACTTCCAAATCGTGCTGCTGCAATAAATGCTCCTGTAGACTGCCCAAAATATAAAGGTTAGAGGTACATAATTAAAAAAGGAGATAGGAGATAGCCTGAAAGATACTTATTGTAGCATCTGGATCAGATTTATGTTTCAAATGGAATACAACAATCAAGAAAAATAAGGACCAAGGAGTTAATGAGAAAAAGATTTATGAATGTTAACTGGCAAGGAGTCTTGAGAATACAAACAGAAGAAAATGCATTCCAACAGAGACTGAAATATGCATTAAAAATATCAACCTCAACAATTGAAACAAATGCAGCTGCCAACATAACAAAAGACTCTCCAGCTTCTAGAGTGGGAGTACCCCATTGCCATGGATATGGAAATCTTATCCTGCATATTGGGAAAAGAGAAGTCAGGAGTAAGAGGAAAACCAGTCAGCTTTAACTTGAATAAGAACAAAGTACTGCTGAAGCTAATAGAAAGGAAGTTTTGTGTGGCATGATGGATTTAGTGGTAGGTTATAAATTAGATCTATGACTGAAAGCTTTTGCTTTAGAGAATCTGGAATTGAGTCATACAAATCATAATTTCATAAATATTTAATTTTATTTCAGTGGCATTATATCGTCAGTATCCTAAGCCCACCTCTGATCTTCCAATAAACAAGTTGAGCAAACAATTGCTGGTTTATCAGTAGAAGCCATATCATTCATCTTTTCTAATATATCAATGTCAAGCTCTTACCTGAACCTTGTTAGACTTCTTGTATTACACCAAGATAGACTAAAAACTAGAAGAACTAGAGAATGAACTAAAACTAAAAGAAATTATTCAGTTCCATGCCTCTTCACTGCTCATGTTCTTTTCCTGAACAAGCAGCTACTAGGTGCTAAAAGATTAGATCCCATCTATCCCAAGGTTAGTGGTCAGAGTTTCTCCTTTTTCTTCCTCTGAGATTCTCAAGATTGTCAGCAAGCTGCCAGGTTGGATCTTAATCTTAATCACCAATAAATCAAAGAAAGAATGGGAGACAAGACTTAAGGATTAATCAAAAAAAGCAACTATTTCAATCTGCTTTTGAAAATAAAAACGATAAAGGGGCTGTAATTTTGAAGAAGTGATTGAATGGACCATGATTCTGCTGAACATTAGCAGAAGAACGGATATGCAGAAATGGAAATTGACATGAACGATAGACAGAGATGTGACATCAGTTATATAAGTGACTCAGAACAGAAGCTAATAATACGCTGCTTATCTCTGAACTTGCCATGAAGCTCCACCAATAAGCCCAGAGCGATCAACACGGCAACTGAACTGAGTTTGTAGTGGCCTATTTTTATATGCGCCAGCTGCAGTCAGAAGGGCAGCATATGCCCACACTAGTCCAACAGAAAGTAGGACAGCAAATCGATCAAATATGGGCCACTGGAGTTTCCAGTAGTGAGGAGCATACTGCATCAACATTGATTAGACATGTTATCAGTTCAGAAAATCCAAAAACAGGGCCAAGATGAAGCTGTAGACACAAATCATGTCAGAATTAGCTGAGTAACTGATAAAAGAGTTGGAGAAGTTTATACATAAATCTTGCTGTCTAAGAGTAGTTGATTCAGGGTTCAGTATAACTAATATGAATAAGTAACCTGCTGGGGATGTCAGAGCATTCCGTTTGTGTATTTCACTTTAACAAAGGAAGCAATTGATGAATAAGTACTCTCAAATAGACCATTGTTCAGTAGATTTTAGGTTTCTTCCACCACTGAATTTTGTTTGTTCCATTATGTGGCTGATGAAGGCTCAGTACGCCGACGATTATGAAATTAATGAAGCATTTGAAGTGCATGTAAATTAGAAATGAGAGAGAGAGAGAAGAGGGTATAGGACAACCAGGAAGTGGATTTACCTGTGATAACAAAACCAGGATAACCAATTCTGGAAGACCAACCTCAACACATTCTGCAAGCTGCAAGCGTGAAAAGAAAAACTAAGTAAAAGGATAAGCATTTAATCTCATATCCAGTAGTGACAGTAACTGCATCTACACATTAATGGCCAACTGTAATAGATGTAGCATATACTAGTATAATGCATAAGCACAAATAAGAGCCCATCTAGACTGATCCTCATTCCTGTGTGTTTTCTTTAACATGGATTGCCCAATATTCTTGGAGCTCAAAACTCAAAAATAGAGTTTGCTCTTATGTTAGAGCCACTCTAGGCATCTCTGCAGTTGGACAGTATATGTTTGAGAAAAGCGAGATTGATAGAGCTTGCCTGCTTCGTCAAATGACAATTTCTAGTCCCGGGTCAACAGAGAGAAATCTGGAACATTTTAATATGTTAAAAGAACTAATCAGATTATTGACGGGGGAGCATACCAGCGGGAATCCCTGTTGATAAAGCCCAAGGCCGACAAGTGTTACCAAAGGAACAGCAGAAAGAGGGCTAAGGAACCTACATTATAAGACTAATGGAATTGAGTTCTTTTGACAACCCAAAACAAATAATTTCAAAAGAATTTTGTGGAAACATACCTCACAACGATTCTCCATATACCCAAAAAACCAACCAATATTGGAAGTATGGATGAAATCATGACAGCCCCTTGAATTCCTTTCATTGATCTAAGAAACCTCTATTAACAGTATCATGACAAAGGCAACAACATAAATATATGAGTTAAATAATACAAAAGCCTACGTTAATATATGAAAGGATAATGAGCATTGCAAACCACAACTAACCTGATGAGGATCAACATATTGATTGTATCTATTAGCTAATGCAACAAAAATAGCCGGAATTATGTATCTGAATGAACCGCCTATCACGACCGGCAGACGAGTGCCTAACCAAGTCTGCAACAATGTGTTCAGTCCCGCCACGAAGAGCAATGTCTGAATGACTTGAGCTTTCTCTTTCTGGCAGAGCAAGAGGTAGATGACAAGGCCAGAGATTCCATCAAAACGATTTCTTATATGAAATTCACTTTATCTGTCCGTGTCTGTATTTGTGTGTGAATCATTAATCTGAAGACTTACATATCCGCCGCCCATTTGAGGAACAATGATGGTGGGGATGATCACAGTAGTTCCCAGCATTACCAAGAAGTGCTGAAAGCCCAGAAGTACGGATTCGACTGCATTTCAATCGGAAAATTAACACCTTAGCACGCATGAAGAAGATGCCTCCGAGAATTTGATACTAAATCCTTGAACTTTTATCAAACAGCCAATGTTTGATTTGACCATGCCAAGTAACTGAAAAAGAAAACATTTTTTTTCAAGCAGAAAAGCTCCTATAACCATCAGCAATATCAATCTGAAGCCCCACCCACCCCACTCAAAGAAAAGGCAAAGGAATGATGCCTTTGTATGAAGAATCTAAGGATGATCAAATCGAAAACAGAGAAAAAGAAAGAGTTCAAGGGCAAAAGAGAAATCGGAAATGGTTCAATTTGCAAGAACATGAAAAAGGCAAACAAAACCAATGTGATGCTAAAAGAATAGTGAAACGTACGCCAAGATGGATTGCTATTGACACAATAATCAACGCCGGTGAGTTGGTCTTTGACCGGGTGCGGCACCAACTCATCCCCCTTCGCCAGCGCCGGCATCTTTTTCTGTGTTACAACCAAGAAATCACTCTCGCCGGCGCTTTAATTGAACTGAATCAAACCCAACGTCGTACTCTTATTCCTGTAAAAGCATGCAATGAAGGAAGCACATGCAAGTATCAGGCCAGGGATGCTCTTCTCATTTCATTGACGACTTGAAGAGATAAGAAGTTCAGTTACTGTAAAAAGCAGAACAGAACCGGCAGCGACGCCAAAGCCAAGTGCATTAGAGGTACTTCTCACTACTGCTAATTATGAAAGAGTGAAAGTAATTGATCAGAGGGAGACAGAGACACACGACATTACAGTATTAGTTCAGGTTGGTTGGGCAGCAGAAGTTGAGAAATTTTTTCTTAGAAGCCAACAACCTTTGATCAGATAGTTACGTAAGCGAGGTTGTCTACGCATGCCATACACGATTCTCATCATTGTATTGACGAAGGGTTGATTCAATGGATAAATATAAATTACATTACTCATTCTAATTAACACACTTAAATACTAAAAAAGATTCGACAACCGAACAAGTATACATACATCAGAGGAACAGTGTGACTTCTGCAGGGGTTGAGGTTGGTGTCAGCTACACAAACTAACCAAGAAAAGCTTTGCATCTGACCAGAGGTATTTTTGTACTGATACTCACTAGATTGTCAATCGTTCCCTTCTCTCGTGAATTAGATGCACTTGTCAAAATTTTTTAAGTGCAATTCTTATTTATAAAATATTTGTGACCAAAATAAAAATTAGTTGAATTATAACACAAGTATTAAATAATTGTATTCTTATCGTTGTTTTCCTTATCAAGATGTAAGTGCAATAAAATCCTAACATATAATATATATTTGGGTTGAGTTCTCGTGCAGAATTTAATGTAAAAATTTTATTTTTTTATAAATAATTTATTTTTATAAAATTTTAAAAAATTATAAATTTTAAATTCTATCAAATTATATTAAATTTCACACATAAAGTTAACAGTCCAAGATTCCAAGAATGTGAACAACTTGAGATACATAGTCAGAAAGCGGTGCACCAACCAGGATGATTTAACCGGAGCGTTACGGAATTTCCAAATTATCTATGCTTTAAGTCATTTTTGTCATCTTTGTTCTCCAATCTTGCAAGTTAGTACCAAAGGTCCAACAAGACCACGCAAAACTTACCCCTATAGAATCAATTTAGACAACTTTTAGAAAGTGGACAATTGCACAAAATCCTTGTGGCAATTTTCTGCAAAATCTACTTGTGAATTAGTTAGCCTAACGGACTTTAGTAGTGCGCTTTTGTTTCTTTTGTTGGGGACTAGAAAAGGATTTGCCCCATTAAATTATTAATGATCTCACCAAAAAGTATAGAAACTTCCTCCGCTGCTGCACTTTACGTCCTTCTCCTTGAATACTTTTCGGCCTAATTGCTCTTGGGTTATATTGTTTCCATTGATGGACGTGAGCAAACATCTACCAGTACCCAACGGCCCAATAAAGCTCACAGATCACTGGATCGTCCGGAAATGTATTCCTTCACCCGGGCTAAGATAATTCGGTCTCTGCGGACTGTTCCATAGTCCATAAAGGAAGCAAGTTCGTCGATTATTTTTTTTAATAAGTAACTTTCATTATTAATTAAAATAATTACACAGATAGGTGGAACTGTGGAAGAATAAAAACTCATCACATAGAGTAATGAAGAATAAAAATCACTCATTAAAATTTCTAAGTAAGTAAGATATAATAAATAAAAATAAATATATTATAACTCTTCTCCTGACACTATTAATCATCTCTTAGCATCACTTGTACAAAGAATATTAATACAATATTAATCTTATAATGTATGATTAGACTAATTCATATGCTGTCTGATATCTCCTTTATGATATTCTCATATTTCCTTTGTCAGATTATACAAATCCAAAACGAATTTGGAAGTTTGATTTTTGCACTCACCAAATAAAATAGAAAATAAGTTTGACTATTTCAAAATAATTTTTTTTTGAAAGAAAACATTAGAGCAAAAGATAAGAGAGTGTAGTTTTCACTCTTCCATGCTTGTGTTTAATATGCTCACTTATTCAGCAAAAAAAAAAAAGAGGTTTAATATACTAGCACTTGGTTGATTCAACGTTCGCTACCCGGTTCGTGTGCCCCGAAACCCTAACCTCGAGTCATCTTGGTCCCATTTCGGGCTCCTCCAGCATTCCGCCATCGCCCAACGCTTTCCGCTACTGTTTACGTCTTTGATTCTCCCTCTCATTTCAAGGGGTTCTGAGTGTGGCGTAGAAATCAAGGCACTCTGCAATCAATCTTAGGTGAGATTTTCTTGATCCTGCAGATGTAGATTGAGTAATATAATTTCAGTTGATGCGTGATGAGTTATATTTTCTTGCTTAATGACTCTGTAGATTTTTTCCCCCTATACGGAAAAGACTTTTAAGTCGTAAATCTTACGGATTGATTGTAATTGAAGTCATTTCTTCATGGTCAACACGTGGAATTCCAATTGATTTTGAATTAAATGCCCATGTGTAATTTTCTTCTTGGTCGCTCTAGCTAAGAACTTTTTATTAGAAAAAGTTTCCCTTCATTTATGCTCTACATATATGTTTTATCTTTTCTACTTAAATTTTAGATAATGTAGCCTGATTGAAGCAATCTGTGAATTTTCTCTTAGATAATTGTGGAAGTGGAATAGCTTCCACACTGGGAATGTATAATGGGCTTACTTGTTTTTCATTTATGGTTTTTTGATTGCTGTCAGATATATGCTGGTGATTAGTCATTACTCTTCCATGGTGAATGTCTTTCGCTTACCTGAGCTATTAGCAGATTGGTGGTCTCAAAATCTCATCTTTTATTGCTGTGTTAAGTGAAATAACTGAAACAAGCCTTATTTTAGCACTTCTTTAACTGTTTCAAGCTATGGAAATCTTTTGCTATTGGCGTGGGTCAAACTCTTTTTTAGCATTGTTTACCTACTAATGATTAGAATTTAACTGAGAGACTACTGATAATTGGCCTTGCTATTCTGACAACGGATATCCCCTAAACTGTGAAGTAATACTGGGATAGCCCCCATGGTTTGATACCTGCATAATTTAGACGTTTTACATACCAGGGGCATAATAAGGACGTATGGGTGACATGCATGTGTTACTCTTTTTACTTTTAATTGATGTCAAATCTAGGAAAGATATGTGAGGAACTATTTTCCCAAACACTAGAAACTTTTCTTTTCCATGTTGTGAACTATTTCCATATCTGTAAATTCTATTTGTCTCCAAATTTCTTTTAATTCTTGTAACCATTGAAGGATCATCTTATAAGAAACATTTTTCTATGATCTTCTCATATTTCAAGTCAGGATCTTAGATGTCTTGAAATGCGTCAAAGAAGTAACTCTGCATGTGATTTGCCAAAATCGGGTGTTACTTGTCTTCTCTAAAGGCTTCTTAGTCTTTGCTTTGATTACTGAATCTAATTTTTACACCTGTAGAAAGCATGAACATGACATCCAAGAAGATAAATTGAAACTTATATGTCTGAACTTCCTGTACTAGTTTCTATAGCTGTCCTACTGCTGGCTGAAAGATGCTACTTGGCTTTAAATGGGCACACCCCAATCAATGACTGTTTGACTTGTTCAGGGGGGGAAATCTACGTTCTGCATCTTTGGCTATCCATTGTCAGTTAGGTAGTTATAGATTCTTAAATGTGATAAATAAAGAGAATTAGTTTTACACCCAAAGAAGAGAGGTTAAGATGGACTGCTAAAGATTGTGGCAAGTAGTGTAGGCACTTGGAGAGGTATATTAATTGGGAGTATGAGCTCTTATCAAGTGGGCAGTATGCATTTGGAGTTTTTCTGCTCAGCTTTTGTTATTTGATGGATGAGGTTGTAGGTTTGTGATGAATTTGTGTCAAAGACAAGAATGGTGGTGGATTTTCCTGACTTAACTTTTACATGTGCACTTGAAGACGAGTAGTTGAGTTATTCCCAATTATTTAAGCATCTATAAGGCTAACTGTTGCTAAGCCTGTCTGAATGTATTTATAGAACCATGTGGAGAGTTAATTCTTTCATTCAAATATCTGTCTTATTAGTATTTAACTATGTTCCTTTTAGAGAATCACAGCTTGGATTTAGTTAGAATGGCCAACAACGATAAGCCAACTGAGAACCATGAACCTACTTCAGACAAAAATGTAGCTTCTCAGAGTGAGTCAGAGATATCGATTGATGCCTTGGCACGAAAAGTCCAAGAGTCTTTATCCTTTGCAAAGAGGCACAAATTTTGGGAAACTCAACCTGTTGGGCAATTCAAGGATCTTGGAGACACGAGCCTGCCTGAAGGTCCAATTGAACCTCCAACACCCTTGTCTGAAGTTAAACAAGAGCCTTATAATCTTCCAACTCAGTATGAATGGGTTTCATGTGATATGGACTCAGATGAGATCTGTAATGAGGTGTATGTTCTACTGACCAATAACTATGTTGAGGATGACGAGAACATGTTCAGGTTCAACTACTCAAAGGAGTTCCTTCAATGGGCACTTCGTCCTCCGAGTTATTATAGGACCTGGCATATTGGAGTGAGAGTGAAGAGTTCAAAAAAGTTGGTTGCTTTTATTACTGGGGTTCCTGCTCGAATCAGGGTTAATGAAAATGTTATAAACATGGCAGAGATTAATTTCCTTTGTGTTCATAAGAAACTTAGGTCGAAAAGGCTTGCTCCTGTAATGATTAAAGAAGTAACTAGGAGAGTCCACTTGGAGAATATGTGGCAGGCTGCCTATACTGCTGGGGTTGTTCTTCCTACACCCATAACAACTTGTCAATATTGGCATAGATCTTTAAATCCAAAGAAACTCATTGACGTTGGGTTTTCAAGGCTTGGTGCAAGGATGACTATGAGCAGGACTATAAAATTATACAAGTTACCAGATAAAACAGCCACTCCTGGTTTCAGAAAGATGGAGCCCCATGATGTTCCTGCAGTTACTCGTTTGCTTCGGAATTACTTGAAGCAGTTTTCTGTTGCACCAGATTTTGATGAAAATGATGTAGAGCACTGGCTTCTTCCAAAGGAGAATGTTGTGGATAGTTATCTGGTCGAGAGCCCTGAGACTCATGAGATCACTGATTTCTGCAGCTTTTACACTCTTCCATCATCTATATTAGGCAGTCAGAATTACTCTACTCTAAAGGCTGCTTATTCTTATTACAACGTGTCGACGAAGACACCCTTAACTCAGCTGATGAATGATGCTCTTATTGTGGCAAAGCGGAAAGATTTTGATGTTTTCAACGCGCTGGATGTTATGCACAATGAATCTTTCTTGAAAGAACTGAAATTCGGCCCTGGTGATGGGAAACTTCATTATTATCTCTATAACTACCGGATGAGACATGTGTTAAGACCATCAGAACTTGGGCTTGTACTTTTATAGTTTGGGCTTGATGCATCAGGGGAAAAAAGTTTTGCTATCAAGTCCTGATTTTTTTTTAATTTCAGAGTCAACAGGCTGCCCTAATGCTATCTTACGAGGTGTTTGAATTTGTGATAAGAAAAAATGTATCTTGAATAACTGGATGGTAATTTTGATGTTGTTTGACATCAATTATCATCTTGTTGCTGTACTCTTGTGTATTGATCGATTGATCCAGAAGTCGTAGTTCCATTGTGATCTATTGCCATCTGTTGGATGCACATGGAATAATGTTTGAATTTTGCACTCTTAGCCCCTTGCTGAAAATTATGTGGTATGAAAATAAGGAATTTGGCAATGATTGACGGGAGTGGTTCTGCTGGAGTAGAAGGAACAGGAGTAATGTGCTTGCCAGTGTTTTGCTTTAACCAGTATTAGTGCGGGAGATAGCTAATTGATGATTTACTATGTTCTATTTTTTTCAACTGTTAAACGTGTCGAGGGGTCGTATTCATATGCAGTTATGAGATTGGTCTCCACCATTTTGAACTGTGCAGGAATATTATAGACTGATCTCTGAAAAAGAAAATATATAAGTACTATACTGAGTTTTATTACATAATTTAATATAAATTTTTTATTTTAAATTTTATTTTTTTCACAAATAATTTATTTTTATAAAATTTAAAATAAAAATTTTAAATTCAAATACAATTTAATCTTACTTATAAATGCATGAATAAAACAAAAAAATTACAAGGAGTAACTTGTTTAGCCAATTCAATTGTTTGGCATCCCCTTTGATTGCAGAACTGGCTGTAACCGACGAGCCAATGGCATGGCTGATGTGATCCTCTGTTCAGAAAGATTTTCTAGAAGTTGAAGTTTTCCTTAATTAGTAAGGACAAGGTTGACAAGGAACCATGGCACGGCTGATATAATTGACTACAATCAACACCAACGGCAAATCACCAGAGAGGTTACCTGGGGAGGTTCTGAGAAGCTACACTCGGAGGTTGTATCTCGCCGCGCGTGCATGAGAGAAGACACTAACTACAGGTCAAATGACTACCCGACAAATGAGCTGCCCAGGTTAAGATCTCTGATTTGACCAAAAGTACCCAAATAGAAGGATGCATTTTGCACTCGGCCCCCTCCCCGGCGCCTTGCAAACTTCCAGTCTTTTGTTTTGGACATTCATATAATAAGGGAAAGGAAAGGGGAAAGGATTAAGGGAACTTGGAGTACGCTCAACCCTTGTGTTGACTAAAACCTTTTAGCGATTCATTGCGTTTTCCCCGTGAGCAAGCAGTGCTGTGATTCTGTGAACGGTGGGTGAGGTACTTTTGCAAGGGCGACCGGTTGTTGTGGGTGGTTTTTGGGTTTTTGTTTTCTTTTTCCTTTAAGATTTCGGTTTAAATGTCAAAATTATGTGGGCTCACGAGGTCTTACTTTCCCTTCACGGCCCTTAATCACTTATTATAACTAATTAGTATCATTATTTATTTTTTTTATTGGTTGAATAAAAATTATCTTACCAACTACTCTTAAGTCTATTTGGGCAGTGTTTGATCAGGTAAGACACACCTTTAAATTTTACTATTCTTCTTATAAAAAATTTATTTTCATAAAATTTAAAATTAAAAACTCTTTTAATTAAATACAATTCAAATATATCTTTCTATTAAGTTATAATGCTCTATTATATCACAAGAAAGGAAAATTAAATTATACTTTCTTCATTTAAAATCAAATACGTGTACTTTTCTACTAATCTTTTATAAGAAATTGGTGTCTGATTATAATAAGTACCAAACTCAACTGGATGTCCAAATAAATATGAATAATTTTAAGGAAATTCTTAGGTGACCGAATTCACCAGGTTGTGCCATCTGTCTCCTTGACATAATTTCTTAACCTAATTACCGGCTGTCCATGTTTTCCCCCAAAATCCCAGCTTCACTTGTCTCTTCACTTCCTGTTTTTGCTAGATATCTTTCTTCTTCTTTTGCGAGGGTTCTTTTTAGCTTTTTTCTTTAATCTTTCCCTTCTTTGTGGTTTGTTATTTTTGGTTCTTAGGATTATATCTTCCATAAGACAAAGAAAGAACATCAAAGTTCAATTTGTTGATTCCACTACAGCCGGTAATTAGGTTAAGAAATTATGTCAAGGAGACAGATGGCGCCGTGGACTGTGTTCACCTAAGAATTTCCCTAAGTTTTAAGGGGAAATTTCGCTTCAAAATTCATGTAACCCTAAAAAAGGTTAGATCCGTCATGGAGAAAAGGGAATAAGAGAAGTCAGCTTTCCTGAGCAGATTTACTGTTTTATAAAATAACTATTACTACTAGTATAAACCTCAAGGCCTCGTGAAGGGCAATGCCAAAATATATTGCTGATGCATTTATAATTCAAATTTTAATACTTAAAGGTTTGTTCTTAATTATTTAGAATAATTTTTTGTAATTTTTTAAATTAAAAAATATTTTTGAGGCGTTCTGAATTAGTTAATTATTTTTAATTTTAACTTAAATAGGATAAAAAAGTTATTCTTATGAAACTACTTGAAGGAGTTATTTAAGATTTTTTTTTACTTATTAAAATTATTAAAAATAAAAATATTATTCTAATTTTAGAAATTGACGTTTTCTTATAATTTTACATTTTCAACGGTTTTAAAAAAAAATGTTCCAACAATCGCTAACATAACTGTCATTAATAGCTTTTCATTAAAATTTACCCTCAACGTAGAATTGTAATCAACCGAGTTAGTAAATGATTATGTTTGAGGTTAAGGTAGCACGCAGAAAAGGAGATACTCCATGTTTTGTCCTCTTAGATTTGTGAATAAAAATTAAAAGTTTTGAAAATACGGAAATTTATAAGTAAAATATTTTTTATAGTCCTTAATAATTAGAAACAGAGGGAGAAAGAAAAATAAAATAAAGTTAAAAAATAAATATAAATATTATATGAAATGTCTAGAGGAGTATATATTTTAGGAGACTACTAATATTTAAAAGAGACTTATTTCTGACAAAAGAGAGAGAGGATGATCTGATGTATAGTATGTGAATTCACTAAGCAATTGTTGACTCGAACGATCCTTGTGATCACCTAAGATTCGGGTATGTAAAGGATCAAGAAACATTGAAAATGTAAATATTTAGAAAGGCACATAGTTGCTGATCAAAGGTGAATTTTTAAAGTCTCAGAAAGAACCTTCTGAGTAATTGCTGAATGCTCACAAAAAACAAAAGTATTTATGACTTTTTAGGAGTAGCATTTTTATATTGCAGTACGACGTATCTGTTGTTTTAATTATTATAATACTTTATTCGTTTTAAATGTAATTATTAATTTAATTTTATATGAAAATTAATATTTTAATAAATTTTATTAAAAAATTTAATAAACGTTTAAAATGTCTTTGTGTAAAAGTTTTTTGTTAATATTTTAAAATCAAAATTTAACATTAAATTTATTAGTTTAAATGGTTAATTAGAATATTAATGGTATTAAAAAACAAATTAAATAGTTAGTTTAAAGATAAGAGTAAGTATTTTTAGAAAATAATAAATAAATCTTGGAAACGAAGCAAATAAAGAAATTAAGATATACATTTTTTTAAAAAAAGAAGAAATAATATTTACTTAGCACTGAAGTTAGTTGACGCGTCCTGTACGCGCAGGTCGTTATGATATCTAACTCTGCCGATTCTGTAAATACACCATACATCCCCTATAGTCCCCCGTAACAAAATACACCATCTACCAGAACGCCCTTTTTCCTCTTTTGAAAAGGTTTTTGTCACCTCGTTAACTACCCTACATTATCAATTCTCCCTCTCTCCGTCTCTCTTTCCCCCTTTAAATTTCACAAAACCCCCTTCTTTTCTCTCTATTCCTTCTTTCCCCCAACTCTCAAAAGAAAAATATCTCCCTGTCTCTTCTCTTAGACAGCCAAACCACAGATCTTTCTATTCTTTTCCTTTTGGGAAAGGAAAAAACTCATCAAACATGAGTTACTACAATCAGCAGCAGCCGCCCCCTGTTGGTGTTCCTCCTGCGCAAGGTTTTGACCAATCTTCTTCATTCTTTTTGTTTCTAATTTGATCGATCGATTGCTTGGATCTTGCGGCGGTGACTTTTTGATCTTTTGGTTTTTGGCAATTCTGTGTTTGTATCTGTTTGCATGTACAGGTTATCCGCAGGAATATCCCAAGGACGCATATCCTCCTCCCGGATACCCTCCCCAAGGTTACCCTCAAGGCTATCCCCCTCAGGGTTATCCTCCACAATACCCTCCCCAGTACGCTCCTCCACCGCCTCCTCAACAGCAATCTAGCGGCAGCAGCGGTTTCATGGAAGGCTGGTAGGTTCCCCGTTTTCTGTCTTTCAATTTCTCGCATCAGTTTTACTCTCTTTAGTTTTTTCAGTAGAAAAAGGGTAAATTTATGACTGGATCTGTATGAATCTTGGTTGCTGCGCCGAGTTGACCAAGTCTTCAGCCGGCGCCGCCACCTTTAAACGCGCCTCAGGTTTGATGACGGGCCAACGCCCTCCGTCATTCACGACCGTAGTACTGTTGGTGCCCACCACCTTCTTAGTTGAACTTCCTGAATGACCCACCATATTCAATAGGCGGAAATTACAAGCACAAGAAACCAAAAATGCATTTTCTGAGAAGCTAATTACATTTTGTTTATTGTTCTTTTATTTGCTGAATAATTACATTTTGCTAATTGGAACGAAAATTATTTTGCTTGAGAAATTTAGCCAATTGGTAAATAGGAGTGTGGTGGGCCGGGATGGGCATTGGGTTTAGGGTAAATTTATGGAATATTTTGGGACAAGTGGGGCCACCGACTCCCGCTATATGATCCAAATAAAAACTGGGTCATTACCATTAGTGTCTGCCTATTATAATTAGTAATCGTATGTTAACGAAGATCTGTTGTTCTTGCCTCTTAAGAATTAGAGCTACTTTTGATCACTTTATAGCAAGTATTTTATTTCTGCGCGTGTTAATTTTGATGAAGAGGATTGCATGCGGTGCACATGGTGCAAAGGAAAAAGGAGAGGTCAAAAAAAGCTTCCGTTCATAGGAAATTGAATATGTCGGAAATTTTATTTCTTAAATTTGTCTGCTTTAGCATTCTAAGTTGAGTTTTCAATGATCTGACAACTTGGCCTTGAGTTTTCAATGATCTGACAACTTGGCGCTAATGGGATTCTTTGGAATGGATACAGTTTGGCTGCATTGTGTTGCTGCTGCCTCTTGGACGCATGCTTTTGATTGAAGATATGTAGAGAACAGAGGCTCAATACTGTCCATTTGATCAAGAATTAATGTGAAGAAGACTTCGATGTGTGTCTTGGGAGGTGTTTCATTGGCTGTGGTTCTATTTTGTGTTTTCTTAATTTTTAAATAACAATTTGAACCTTGAATTTGATACATTGCTGGTGGAATGCCTGTGTTGATTGCAATTGCTTCTAGTGTTTGAATGAATTGGCTTAAAGCGTGTACAAATTTTCAGACAAGTCGTGGTGGAAATCACCTTAGTGGCGATAGATTATTGTTGAGGGAAGGAGGGAATATGCCTTCCCACTGCATCCACAGTTCTCTTTGGAATCTCAGCTACTCGTTCACTTTTGAGCTGTGACTTCATTAAATATTGCTAGCTCCAGTTATTTGGTCCGATGCTGAAAATAGGACAGGGAGGTTTGCCAAATCCAGGCGATTGGTTTTTTTTTTTTGGGGTGGGGAGGGGTAGTTCTCTTGCCCTTTTCGCCCGACGAAAGCAAGAAGCCAATGAGGATAGAAGCCGCCTTGGCCCTTCGTTTAGGAACATATGCACCGACTTTGAAAGAGCAGGTTGTTTGAACTAGACACATATTCCCCTTCCTCTCGATCCCGCCGCCACACACCCCGGGGCCACCCCAGCCCACTTGCCCAAAAAAAAGGAAAAAAACAAGGGGGAAAGATCAAGCAATCAAAACCAGGGAAAATCCTAATTTTTTATGGTGTTATGGAACTAATATTAATATTTTATAAAGTTTGTTTTTAGTAGATGATCTACTATCGATTTCTGTTTGAAACTGAATCCGGGACAGAATGGAAGTGAGATAGTAGCAACTCGCCATCCCCGAAGGTATTCAACAGCTGTTATGTTTAATTCGTATTAAGATGTAAATAGCGTCTTCGTAGTCATTGATTAAATTGGATTGGCATATTTGCCCATTAATGATTAAATCATATAACTGTTCATAGCCTTATTTGTAGAGGCAATTAGAGTGGTGTTGGTAGTGTTTTTGCCTCTACATATTGAACGAAGGAATGCATTCTTTTTGCTCCTTTTACTTCTATTCGCGATTCATTTTCCAGACAGATGGGGCTCTGGTCTGTACGCCCTAAACATCAACATCCTACGGAGCAATGTGCTATTGTTGATCAGTTTATCCCAGCCCTAAGATAGACCATCACGGCTAAAGTATTTGAATTGAACTTCACCTTAAAATTCAATATAATTTTATTTTCTTCCTTTTTTAAAAATAGTAATTCACTCTTATAAAATTAAAATCTCAAAATTGAAACTCTATTTAAACCCACATAAGCGTCATCTAAGCTTGCCAAAGAAGTTGAGATGGGGAGCTTGATCATAGGAAAGCTGTATGATCAAGTCCTTCAAGCCGTCCACTAATGTTTCAAGAATATAATAGAAGCAGATTGAACAACATACATTCCATGCTAGATACCAACTGTCACTGTTTTTACATGTGTGGATTCTACTTGCACCAAATCTGGAAAATTGTCTAAGTCAGCTCAGGAGCAAAGAACCTCTTTTTTTTTTCTTTTTTTTTAAAAAAATCCAGAGCAAAGACTTCCAACATATATTCATTATCACCAAACATATCTCACAGAATTACAGAAATATATTCTTGTCTGCCACACGGCATTTTGCTAATACAGCTAGATCAATCCTACTCTTCTTAACCTTGAAAAAAGGGGGGAAAAAAATCTATATTATTTACAACTAGCAGGTTCGGCTGGTCCAAAAGAGGTAAATCTTATTGGATGAATATCAAGATTGGAAAATTTTCAAGTTGATAGAACCATTTTGTCAACATCACGCCCGAACCATCTGCAGATTTTTCAGAAGTGAATAAATTGGTGAGTATTGAGATCTCTGAAAACAGTTAGCAGGGTCTAAGATCATGCGGGTGCAACAAAGACAGCTAGACTAGCATACAATCCCTACTTGTGCAGATTGCGACGATATCTAAAATAAGTAGCAACTGCATTTCAGATAATTACATATAGAGTAACTTTCTGTTAGTGAACTATAAGACCTAAAATCAAGTCATACTCTTCAGCAAGGTGAAGACCTCAAGTCATATTCTTCAGCAACATAAAGGCAACCAAATGTTTTCCCGGGCCGGGGGGAGGGGAGAAAGTGATGATCTACAGATCTTACCATCCTTGGGACACTTCTTCCTTTAAGTGTCTTCATTGCTGCTTCAGCAAACGCCTGTGCTGCTTCTGCATCTGCTTCAGCTGCCTCTGCATCTCTTGCAGCCTCTTCAGCATCTGCAATCGCAGCTTCAGCCTCAGCAACTGCGTGTGCAGCAACTGCAGCAGCCTCTTCTGGAGTCATACTCCTCATCTTGGCTAACTCTAAATCAATTTGAGATTTTGTAATAATGTCGATATCGTCCTGGTCAATCATCGGTGAAACCCTCTGCCTAGCTTCTTGCCTTCCTTCCAATAGTGTAAGGGAAGGCTTTCTTCTTCTGTCTGATAGAGCAGAAGTAGGTGCTATTCTGTACTTACGCTTTGTCTGCAAGATAGATTCACTTTTTACAGTAAAGCCTGAAAAAATGAGCTGGCCAGATTCCAAATCTGAAATATATATTGTAAACAATCTTAACTGGATTTTAAACTAATAGAAACATAAAAGAAAAAACTGCGGAATAAAGCCTAAAAGGGAAAAGTTACCTTTATTAGTTTTCCAGTAGCAGTCAAATACTTCAATTTAGCAGACAATAACCTTTTAAAGTTTGGTGGCGCCCAGTATTGATCCTACAAGACAGAAAACAGAAAATCTCCAGATAAAGCCTGGGAAAATTCTATTTTTGCAATTACAACTCCAGATCAAATATTGAGTAAAGTTTTGATTTCCCCAACATAATCAACAAATAAAGCAAGAACCAGCCAATCTATGAAGCAAAAGGATGGGTTAAGTAAAACCATTTCAAGGGGAAAAAAGATCTCAAGATGAACCTATGGCATTCAGAATTGCTTAATCTGAATCATATTTCACATGGCTTCTTGTTCCTAATTTACAGCAGGATGTGAGACATGGGCTTAGATGAGTAACCAATTTCCTCTTCTCAACATCATCAGAATACATTACAAAGAAAACTACCTCTATATATTCAGCAATGGTTGTCTTGTTAGAACCACCAGGCTCCTTCAGGTTGTTTATGGCATCCATTATAAGATTATCCAACCTAGAGCAACAAAAAGAAGGAGAAACATGCCATTATTAATATGCTTCTAAACAAAGATTAGCCAGTACTCACATAGATAATAATGTTGACTAGTTAAGATCATTTCTTGGATTTTATTTAGTAATTGGGAGAACGGGATCTTGATGTAAGATTCCCTTGTAAAGTTTATGATACAAAATCTGATCCACAGCCTTCAAAATAGTTTCCACCTATTTAAGAAGCATAACTAGCTAGCTCACAACCTTAACATATTCCACAGAATTGATAATACTAAATAGCTAGAATTTTTTATTTTGCGTAAGAATTCTGATATGAGATAGCACATTCAGAAATGAGTCAAATAGTACTTATATCTAGACAAGAATCACAACTGAATAGTATTCAGCAGAAGATCACGAAATCAAAGAAAAAAGTTCAAAGGTGAACAAGAAGCTATTCCACATAAAGCATAAAGCCTTTTCATTGATAGTCGTATGTGATGTGCTCAACCTTATGACTGATCTTTTGGAACCACCAATCTGTGGAGAACCACTAGAAGTTGCAATAGGCTTTGCATCAATAACATCCTCATCACTTTGAGCAACAGTACTAGCCATAGCACTCTCATCATATTTAGGTGCCTGATGCATCCTCTTGAGAGCTAACCTTGCCCTCTCTCGAGAACCCCAGCCATTTGCCATGACACTCATGTTCCTCCATTTATCCTGGAAATGAGAGAGGTACATATGAAACCCCAGTAGAGACAATGTTAAATAAGCATGTCTTTTCAAGATCTTTAAGTACCTATCAGCTACTCTAGAGGATATATTAATTGTTTCCAAGATGCACATCTGAGGTAAATAAAAACGAGAGGAGAATTATACCTTCAGATCTACATTTGAACGGAGACAAAGAACACCACTAAATTCTGGGTCTTTGAGAATTGTGCGCCACTTGCCTGGTCCATGTTTAAGGACTCCAGCTTTAAGAGCTGCTTCTTCTTCTGGAGTCCACTTCTGCTTAGGTGCACCCATCAGAAGGATTGACCCAAGAACTCCAAAATATGTAAAATATCTATATGTACAGAATTGCAAACCCTACAAAAGATCATTCATGTACTAAGACATTACATATAAAAATAAAAGCTCACACTTCTCTTGTAAATATTACATCCACAAACCCAAAAATCAATTTATGTAGTCCACACCTTTCCGTATTCAACATCAATACTTGAAGTGAACAAAAATTCCAACTTCAGGTTTTGTGCTGTGCATTGAATCATAAAGAATTCTAGAATATAATAAGTAAAAACTGTTAAATTCTTACTATAGACCCTGAATTATCATATCACGTTCACTGGTCCAGCTGCAGAAAAATTTAATAACCATAAAACTGCATGAAGCAATGAGAAACCCCAGCGGCATTCAATTCCATTAAGAACCAGTGTACCTACGAAATGAACTTAACTACAAATAAATGCAAAATGTTATGATATGTATTTTGATGATTATGATTACTTGTAATTCTGATAACTCCCCTTAAAATATTCAAACCATCAAGGGTCATATCAACAATCTCCAATCTTATACACAAAAAAAAGTAATCATAGTCAGCATTAGATAACAAAAGCATCCGTTTTTTTTTTCATCTAGGGAAAAAGTATTCCAATTTCTCCGTATCTCCACGGCTTTCCCAACATAAGCAGAACATTCACTAATCCGAAAATTCCTCTAAATATTTCAGTTGAAAAAGAGCAAAAAGGAAAACTATGCATGTATACTGTGCCCATCAGACATTTGATTACCTACCCAGGTTAAATTTCTTATTTTCCATAACTCGTCTGGAAATGCTTGAATTTCTCTAAAAATCAGGATATTGAAAAGCCACAAATCGAAGCCCTAATTATATCCAAATGGAATAATTCTCAAAATCAGATTTCCATTGAACGGAGTAGATAAATTTTGCTAGCAGATGCAGGAAAGAAAGTTACCAAACCGATTCTGGAATGCAGAGATCAATCGATTTGAACGTAAGAGCTGCGGAATTTCAAAGAGGCAATTTCCATCGCTGCCATATATACGAATACGTGGATTCTCTTCCTTTTGAAGGTAATAGACAGTTCCTGTTGGGGAAGAAAAGCAGCTTCTTTCGGGTTAATTCCATTCAAGTATCTAAGGTTGTAAGGTGCTTACAATTGACTACCTAATCTTTAAGACACAGCAATTAAGTGTTGAACTGTAATAAATGTATAACTTATTACTTTAATTTTTTATATATTTCATATGTGTTATTTTAAGTATCTATGTGAATCATTTATTTTAGAACAAAATTTTTTCTAAATCTTATTCTCCGCATCTCTTCTCTTCATCTTGCATGCGACTTTTTTCAACCTTTCAATCCAACTTAATTGAAAACTTATTTTTAACTTAATATTTTTTTATTTTAATCATATTAAAAAATATATAGATAAGATAGAAACTTGAATATTTTGAATATATGAAAATTTAAATGAAGTATAGATGTATATTACAGAATTAAAATGATTAATTTTTATGCAAGAATTCTTCAAAAATAATAAATAGTAACTAATTTTTTTAAAAAATAAACAATAACAAATTTATATATATCCTAATTAAATTTAAAATTTAAATATTTTTTACAAGTATATTTTGTGCTCCAAAATATATATTTAAGAATATAGCATGAATGTTTTAAATATATTATTTAATTGTTCAACTTCTAATACTATACTCATTAATGAGAAGAAGTCATTTTTCTAATAAAATGAGTTTAATCATCGTTATTAATGCATTTTCATTATTGAATAATTTCTCATTTTAGTCCACTTATTTATAAAAAATATCTTTAGTTTTTTTGTTCAATTAACCAAAAAATATTTAAAATTTTCTTAATGAATTTTACTTCTATAGATAATGTAAAAAAATTATAACAAAATAATGGGTAAAAAATAATTTTCATTATGTTTAGATTCAACAAGATAAAAGGGCATGGAAGATTTCTTGGAGGACCAAAAAGCAACATGTTTTGAAATATTTGCTGATATGAGGGGTAATTATACAATTAAAATTAATTTGAGGGACCAAATCAGAATCATTGATAAAAATCAATTAAAAACCAAAAATCACAGGAGCAGCTAAGCTAGGAGGCAACGAAGGATTTTTGACACGGAAATGGCCTGAACAGTTAGCTTTATGCGCTATTTTAACTCACTACATACAACGCATTAGCATATTGTCATTTTTTTTCCGAGTCATTAACATGCCGCGTCAAGGTGTCCCGGCAATTGATATGCGTATAAGGTATACCCTGCAGAATCTGCTGGTGAAGGCTAGAGAATCAAGAAAGTGAAGACCCCTATAGTTTCTTGTTTTAGGATAGCGCCAATTCATCCTTCTTTTCAAGTATCATTCTGGCCAAACCCTTTCTTCGGTTTCCTGTGAAGAATTCAGATGCTAATTTGATGCAGCAGTTCTTAGTTGATACCGTGAATTTGTTTATGCTATTATAGAAATCCTGAGTTTCAGCCATGGATGAAAATTTGGTTAATAACCAGTCCTTGGTTGATCGCATCCAACAGTTGGAGCGTGGTATGTGTTTGCGATGCTATGTTCATGCTAAATTTACTAAATTTTATGATTTAGGAACTTAAATTCTTTGTTTGTATGAAAACTGATTGAAGTAAGTATGCAACTTTATTGGGATGAATAGTTGTTTCGGAAATGTCCCGAGAAACTCCTAGTAAACTTATTTTTGTATATTCTTGCTGGGTAATAAGAGATTGATTAACATCAGAAATTAGTAGTGAGGAAATGCTCTCAGGATTTTGCAGCTTTGCCTAATTTTGGCTGTTTCCTGATAATATAAGATGGAGAATTGGAGGACGTGCAGTAAAGTTGCTTTCTTGCAAGGGAAGGAGCTGGTCTGGCTATTACTACTAGCACTATTTATTAAGTTCTTGTGTCCTTCATGGACATTTCTGTGAACATCTTTCCTCCCTCGAATAAACTCGGCAATTTGACGATAACAAAAATGGTTCTTGATATCTTCTCAGCTTTATGTTCTGTTTCTTATAAAACTCATGTAGCGAACTGGGATAAAAGAATAAATACTCATCCCTTAAAATAGAACAATTAAGTAAGTGAACATATTACCTGCTGAAATTTTTTGACAACTAACGCATGAATACTAATTTATGTTATGGCTAGGATAAGGCCTGGTTGCTGACCTGGCTCATTTCTTCTATTCTGCAGAGCGTGATGAACTACACAAAGATATTGAACAATTGTGCATGCAACAAGCTGGAACTAGTTACCTGGGGGTGGCTACTCGAATGTATTTTCAAAGGTAAAACATTTGTCCATGCAAACTCTGGCTGTTCACTTTCTTCTCTGTGTGGTGGGGTAGAGTAGTTATGCTTGTCTGTGGGATGTAACAGGATGCGTTTCACATTTCTCTTATTAGGACAGCTGGATTGGAGCAGGAGATTGAGGACTTGAAAAAGAAGTTAGCTGCATGTAAGAGAGAGAATCAGAATCTGCAAGAAGAGCTCTCAGAGGCTTACCATATCAAAGTGAGGGTCTCTTTCATTCATTTAATATTGCACAACTCCTTTGCATAGTTTTAACCATGTTTTCTTTGCTCCTTCCCAGACCCAGCTTGCGGGACTTCATAATGCTGAAGTCTTAAAGGTATTTCTGTGTTTGCCCCCTCTTCTTCCACTAGAAAAGAAGGAGAATACCAAAAAGAATATTTTTTAGAAATCTTGCATGCGTGATGCATTTGGTGGAAACTATTGATCTGTGATAGCAGTAACATGACGATATTTATCACATCATTATCTAATTTGGTGCTTGTTTCTTTTGTTTATGCAGAATGCAGAAGCAGAAAAGCAGGTTAAGTTCTTTCAAACTTGTGTTGCTGCTGCATTTGCTGAGAGGGATAATGCAATCGTCGAGGTTATGATCTTTCTCTCATTTCTCCTTGTTCTACTGATTATTGATTTACGCTAGGAAGTCCATTGGTTAACACACTGGCTGATGATCATGAAAGAGCCTTTGGGATAGATGTTTTCCTTGAGGGTGAAATGACTATGTGCTTCTGCTTCTTAGTACATTGGGCTGAGTTGTTTGATGATGAATATTGGTTATTTTATTTTTTTTGAAAATGTTTCTAGATGTAGCTCATAATCTAATGCAGTTCCATGTGAGCTGTTGACTGGATTATATACATGCAAATCACTTCTCTACATTATGGGGTCTGTCTAGAAGTACCTTCCCCTGATCCAGATTGTACCACTGGTAAAAGCTTCATTTGGTTTATACTTCCTCCAATGCCAATTACTTAGGGAAAGCAAAGTAATTTGATCCTTCTGCTTATCAGTAATGCGTGAGCTTGCATGTAAATCTGTGTCCCCTCCCTGTACATGTGGTTCATGAGATGATTTTAAAGATGCTGAATGACCACTGCAGGCAGAGAAAGCTAAAGAAAAGGAGGAGCTTATGTCAGTGGAATGGAATAAGCTTCAGAAGAGGTATTATGTCATTAGGAGTGTCATTGACCAGCATTCTTTTCGAACATATTTGACTGTTGAGATGTATTTATGGCTTATACTTGTTGTGTTTATTCATTAATTTGAAGAAGAAAATGGGACCGTATTTTATTATAAACGAAGAATCTAAAGGTTTGTATGAAACATTTTGGACTGTTACTATATATTATACCAACAATACTTGGATGAACATGTTGTAGGAATCTTGTAGAGGAAGAAATATTGGAATTTTGTTTCTGAATATTGCAATTAATTTCAATGCAGAACGTTAGATGATGTTTCCTTAGCATCTATAGAGTGGGTTAAGATTTTGTATTCAAATACTGCCAATAGTGGGGAAAAGATCAGCTACATTGCTGGAGTATTGAAGACAATAATGTTAACGTTCTGACACAGACGTAATGAGAACATCTTACAGTGATGGTCAGAATAGTAATGTGGCAGCACATGTTCATAAGTTAGACTATGCTGTAAATGTACTGGTTTAGCGTCTTATATGTGAGTTTATTTGAGAAAAATTGATGATATGATATAAACAAGAATGTTTAATGACATTGAGAGTTCGATTCACCTGTATTTGTAACAATCAATTGTTTTTCTATGTTTTTTCAAGAGTAAATCTTGGTTTTATATTTTGTTGCTGTTTTCCAGAAAATAATTCTAAATAGCTATGATAGAGATGACCTTATGATATTTCTTTAAGAAATATGATATATTTGTTTGTCTTAAAATCTGGAATCATGCTTTGGAGTTTGTGTATCAGTAGGAAATGGGAAATGTCAACCTCTTGTAATGCAAGTAGAATTATTATATGCTTCTGCGTTATTCTTAAGATTGTTAATTGCATTTTGACCCATGATTGTTGTTCTTGTCTCTGAACCTCTCTTAAAAGGTATTCTTTCTCTTTTTTTTTTCCCCTGCAACAGTTAAGAGAAGTTTGTAGCACCTCTTTGTTCTCTGTGCAAAATTTAGGTGAAATGTTTGTTTCCTCTCTGCAGGGGTTGGGGTGGAGGAGAGGAAGAGGATTCTAGTTTTTCTGTTTCTATTTGGTGGAATTTTAACTTAAAGATATTGTTCTACTTTGGGTTCAGGATAGAAGAACTCGCATCTGAATTGCTTGAAGAAAAGAGACTTACAGCTAAAATGCAGATTGATCGAGATAATTGGGAGAGGCAGATAGAAGCTTTCAGAAAGGTATTCAGCTGCTTTTGGATCTAGTCTATACTAAATAAATCACTTTTTCCCCTCTAGAACTTAGTTAACTTTTTACTGGTTGTTGAAGTTGTATGTAGTTTTTTATAGTTTTGCCTAGTTACTTTCGCTAGCCTATTAGATTTGAAGACAAGAAGAGATGCACAATCTTTACAAAAGAACATGTCTCCTTTGATTTTGTCTTAGTCTCTTAATACATTATTGTAGTTTGTTGTTGGATTTTCTTAGATTCTTTATATTGATTTGATCTACTTGCCCTCTTCTTGGAAGACGAATGAAAGTTCCTTCTTTTGACCTTTACTAAAGGTCAATATATTTAATTCCATACGATTGATCTTCCATTAATTTGCTTGACTGCCCCATCGACAAGGCAATACAGAACCCACTCAATTATAGGTGTTTGAGTGATTGAGAGGATCTTTCATTGAGCTACCAATGTAAATTATTATATTGGAGATGACATCAGGAGCAGTGGCAGTGAGTTGCAATGAAGTTGACATTGTTAATCATCATTTATCCAATTTAAACGAGAAATCTTGAATTCAAATTTTAATAAATATTGTTCAGTATACCGGCTATTTTGTTGAATTGAAAACAAAGATGATCAATTATTGGATGTTAATGGCCAATCAGTATTGAGGAAATGATTGGATAGTGGCTTTACATGTGAAGGAAACCTTGTCTTGTAAATTGTTAAAGATCTCTAAAATACATAGAAGCTGGTGTATTTAAGATCAAACGCCCTTCATTTGATTCTGATCCATCTTAGCCATTATCTAAACACAAGTGTTGCAGTATTAGGAAGCAAGACATCTTCCTAGGGAAAAGCAGAATTCCCATCCCCCCTCTTTGTTGAATTTCACTTTATTGTAATAAATGATCACTAAAGAAATTTCATGGCATTTCCGGCTTCATCTAGCCCCAGGTGAAACTGCATGGGATGAGCAGTGGATGATTTATTACTCAAAACAAGAACAGAATAAAATGTAAAATCCTAATTTTGACACAGGAGAGATCAGATGATGCTGACTGCTGACTTAACATAATGCTCTAGCTGTCTTTATTGGTAATCTTAGAGGTAATAACTAAAGGCCGAACGCTTCTTCACTGGAAGCGTATTCTATGCATGAAAAGGTTCTTGGAAAAAGTCATCAAACTTTCTAGTTCTTATACACATATGTTTAATCTGTGACAGGTCATTGATAAGTTTTATGCAATCAAGATTTGCACGGACTGTGAAGAGACTTCCTGGGAAGATAAATGTGAGTGTCTTTTGTGTGATCCCTCAGAGATGTGGAGTTTCCAGAGTCAGGAAGAAGAAACTTCCACTTCAGATTATGTTGTAAGTATGATGATTTTTTTCTTTTTACCCCATGAAAGTTGTTCGCCAGGAACCTAAGCTTTTCCTATTGGACTTCTGGGCAAGCACTATCAGCGATTGTGGCTTAGTTGATTTTCTGGTATCTAAACCTTGAAGGGCCTATTCCTGCCACTTGATACTGAACACACAATTACTGTTCTGTAATCTTCTGCTTGTCTTCTGTTTAATTATTTTGTGGTATCTCAGTTGTGTCTAGATATACTGCAACAAGAATGAGCTGCTGAAAATGATTAGGTGAATTTTTTTGGGATGCATTCTTCATAATGAAATGTTGACTCTTTTCATTTCTTATGCCCTCAATGCTTTACTGCAAACAGTGGAAATTTTTATATGTTATATAAATCTTCTTCTTTAGTTTGGTATCTTTTACAAAATTTTCTCAAATTTAATATAATGATTTAGTAGGAGGCCCAATCGAAAACATGTCCATAAAGCAAGCCATTTTTGTCCTGCTCTGTGATGAGCTTACACAATATTGTTGGAATGATTTTGACTATAATGAAATTCTTGTGTAAGTTACTGATTCTTTAACCATATTATCAGATAACTCCTATCTGATTTTGTTGGTTCATGATGCACATGTTTTAATTATTCTTATTCTTGCATTATGCAACTTGATTAACTTTCCTTTAGACAGAGTGCTTTGGAACAAGAGGTGGGGACATTGAGGAAGTCTATGGATAATCTTCAAAACAACCTGCGGATGGTACATCTTGTGTTCATTATCCGATTCATTTATACTATTGTGGTACCATTCTGCTTTCTACTTATGATAATGATTTTTCTTACACTACTGGTTACTAGGGACTGGAAATTGAAAATCATTTGCAGAGAAAAGTTTGCAGTTTGGAAAAGGAGAAAGTAAGAATTATGCAAGTTTTATGGTCTAGTAGTATTCATTCAGGTTTGTAAGCTTTGACAGAGAGATTCATATCCCAGTTTCTATTACAGGAAAAGTTTGAGAAGGCAATATCTGAATTACATGATTACCATTCAAAGCAGAGGACTGATGTAATAAGCTTACTTGATGAGGGTTGTTCCTTTCTCAAATTAACTATGAGCAGGGTGGAAGAAGAGATCAGGCAGCTCAAATTGAGCAGTGAACAAAATCTGCAAGCTGCTAAGGCAGAAGATATGGATTCTGGTCAGGACAACAGTGAATGCCGAGATGTACATGTTAATAGTTGTGGAGATGTAGATACAACAGTTGAGGCAAGCTTTTTGATTATCAAGTATATTTTCTTTCTTTTTTTTTTTTTTGGTTGTTGTGTCAGCATCTGTAGGGTTCTTTTGTGGGTGCCTTTTAACTCTCACATTTTTTGTTTGCTTTAAGTTCACATTTGGAAAGAAAAGAAGGGCCAAGTATCCCTTCTTTTCTCTTCTTTTCTTTCCACTTAACTCTCAATTGAAGCGACCCCCTTTCCTTCTCAAATCCCTTCTTTTCTCTCCTCCCAAACCAAGCCTGTTTTTTTATGAGAACTTCTTCTGTGGCAATAACCTGGAGTCCTGATTCACACTTAAAGGTCATTATGAGTAATAAGATATATTTCAAACTTCAGATTGATAAACCTATCATATCACTGTTATTGGTAACACAATTTTGTAACAAGGCGATGCTAACTCTTGTAATATTCAGTAGAGTCATTAGATGAGTGACAGATGGTTGGATACAGAAATATTCCTGGCACAATTTTGTGACTATATTTTATCATGATATTGGTACCTAGGTGACTATATGTCACCAAAACTTACTATCCCTTGGATGGATAATAAGTGCACAGTTCTGTCCTCCTAATAAAATCATTATATATTTCAGAGGAATGATCCTAGCTTGCCATCTAGCATCACTGATGAAACTGGAGATGCTTCTCGAGCTCTTGCTCAGGCATTGCAAGAGAAGGTTATACTGTTTTTTGTCCTCAAATTAGAAAATCTTTTAATTGCTTTTCAGCTGATTTTTGTATTTGTTTACAAAGGTTTCAGCATTGTTGCTCCTATCTCAAGAAGAAGAGAGATATTTGTTAGAGAGGAATCTACATGTAGCTCTTCAGAGCAAAGTTGAGGAACTACGAAGAAACCTGCTACAAGTAAGTTTTCCTTCAGCTGGTATATGTGATTCTCAGTTGATTTTAGTGTTCATACAATTTTGTTTTTCGGTTATCAATTTTATGTTTTGTGCCAAATGAACTAAAAATTTGAGCAACTCATTTGGTTTAGGTCACAAATGAAAAGGTGAAGGCACTTATGGAGCTTGCACAACTGAAGCAGGAATACCAAGCACTCAAAGAGTATGTTGGAAAGAATCTCTTCTCTAATTGAAGATTAGTTGCGGCTTGTCTCCTATTCACCCATTCTCTTATTTATGTCCTAAATCAATATTATCCCAAGCTTATTTTCGTTTACACCTGAACTTTGTTCATCAATAAGCAAATAATTATTGTAGTTATTTTTCCTGTTGTTATTGTTTGGTTAGAGTCTTCTTTGTCATTTTTCTTTATTTCTTGTAAATACTATGGGTTTGGTGGTTAAGGAGCTGAGTCCTTCAACCAATCATATTGGAACCAGGAGGCTAAGAGAATCAAATCCTTCAATATTTAGGTTGGAACCAGCCCTGCAGAAGTACCGTGTATATTATTATTAGACTTGAACTGAATTGACTGGTTAGTAAGATAAGACATAATTTTGAATTCCGGTCCTTCATATCCCTGTTTTCACCTATCATAGAGCGACTGAAACAACTGAATTGGGATCATGTTTCCTGCCAAGGAACTGATTGTACACAAAATTACTTCGGACAGGAAAACTATATTCGCTCATTGGGATATAAAGTCTTGATGGATGTGTAATGTTTCAAATGCTGTGCTAAAAGACAAATATGACATAAGAACAGCTCTATCCCATAAATTAGATTTGCCACAGTGGTGTGATAGTAACTCAACTATTATTGGGTGCTATCTTGATCCTGCCATAATAAGTGTTATATAAGATTTACTGGATTGACCTTTCTTGTCTTTCACTAACTGGGATTTCACTAGTGAACTTTTATTTAGATTGTTGATACCTATTCACACTTTCCTTTCCTTTTGTGTTTTTTGTCTTGTTTGGAGCTATGGTTAAGACATGAATTATCAATGCAAAAAAATTTGTGCAGGAAAACCAGTCAAGAAACTAGACAAGGGAATCCTCATCCTGCGATTTCAGAAAATAATATTGTCCGGGAAAGAGATGGACGATTAACAAATTTACTGAAGAAGACATATTTGAGAAATTGGGTTGGCAAAGATTCTGAAAGAAATAATGCAGAAGCTCACCTGAACTATGAAGGGATTTTCAACCAAAGACAATACAGCTACAAGATGGATTTTGCAAGGTTCATGATGATGCTTTTTTTTTTTTTTTTTATCACATTGTTTTAGCTATCGATGATATAGCTTGAAGGTAGCTGAAGGGCTTGCAGATAACCAAATAATGCCTGGGGTAAAACAAAACCTGTGTGCAAGAAACCTCTATATTTTCTTCTCATGTTGTCTCTTTTTCAGGATGAAGATTGAGAATGCAGCTCTGAAGGAGAGCCTAGAAAATATGGAGCATCTAACCTCTTCAGTACGTCGTCTTCGTCTTGCACTCTTAAAGGTGATTGTTGTTGGCATTGATACCCTATTTGTATTCAGTCTCAGGAGTCCAGTAGCAATGTTTTTACTGGAGCAATTAATTGCTCAACTCTGTGTTTCGGGACAAATGTATATTCTCACAGATGAAAGAGCGAGGGTGGAATTGGTGGTTTTTTTGGTCTTTTTCTCTGGAAGGACTAATGCCGTGTTCATATTGGCAGAGAAGCAGAGTCATAATTTATGAATCTTACATATGCTGTAACATAAAACTTTATACTTCTTAATGAGCATCATTTAATTTGTGTTGCATGATTTGTTTAAACATGCTTGTGTAGAATTTTCATTTTGCAGATGATATATTTAAGTTAACGGTCATTTCTCTCGTCTTCTCCTTTTCTTTCAATTTGACGCAACTCTTATGTCTTGCTAAAATGGATAGATGAGCGAATCAGCCACCCCGGAAGGTACCTATAGTAGCTTATCAGAAGCTGTAGATAGCATCATTAATGAGGCAACACTCGTGAAAATGGCCATTGGTAGCTCGCTGCCCATCAGTTGGTCAGCCGAGGCAGATCTGGCATCTAATGTTGATCATGCTGGAGAAAGATTAGGTGTCATTGATGCAGAACCAAGCCATGAGAAAGTAGATTTTGTATCCGCTGCTGGGTACGAGATGGTGGAGCTCTTGATATTTGCTGCCCATGCTTGGAAAGAATACCTAACTAGAAGAGGTTGAAGACCACAAGATCAGACGCTTCTGATGGAAGCACAATGCACTTCTGTGGGTAGGGATGAAGCATGTCTATTGGGTCTTTGGTTCAGTTTATTACTCACCAGATACATGCAAGATTGAGATGAAGGTTGCAGCTTGTAAATTGTAGCATGATGCCATTGGTTAATTCTTTTTCTTCTCCCCCCCACCCCAAACACATATTTACGACAGAGCATTTTGTGCTGTAATGCAGTTGCAGCAGAGGACGACTTTTCTTGATATTGTACAGTAGTTGTGATATTTTGATTTGTACAGTTGTTGGGAGTTGAGTTTTTCAGACATAGACCGAGTGCAGGAATTCTGAATTACAGTTGTCGCTGGTTGAACATTTTACGTTGTCATTCTTTTACTTATTCCATTTAAATTAAATGTTAATGTTCATATTTTTACTTTAAGATATTTAAAAATAAATGTTTACTTTTCTAAAAATAAACAAATTCTTATTTTAACTTTTAGTGAAATAAAGTATTAAATTTTGGATAAAGGAGTAATATAGAGTGTATGTATATAGGTAGGGTTTTATTCAACCGAAATATAATTAGAATTTATTTTTTTTATAAAAAATTTATTTTTATAAAACTTAAAGATAAAAAATTTCAACTCTAAACTTTATCAATATAAACCCATAGCATTTACAAAGGCCTGCAGTTTTTAATCCTTGGTTCTGATATTGGTCAAATAAATGAAGCATCATCTCATCTACTGTACTATAGAGTCGAAAACTTCTGGGCTGTTCCTTCAAAGGGGAAATGTAAGCACCAAATTAAACTCTTTCAATGTGTTTGCCAAAATATATGTAAACAAAACGCTTTTTCATTCAATAAGTAATAGAATTTGAATTACGTGTCTCTTTAATTGAAACATGAGCATGAACATTCCTAATTGGATTGAGTGTACTCTTCATTTTGATAGCCATTTTTTCCCTTCTCATCTCTCCGGCCAATTAACTCTAAGATGCGTGCACTTTCACAGTGGACAAGACACGACCTCAAGCATGATGCCCCTCTATTTTGCCATCTTGCGTTGCAGAAGTTAATATGGTTAATCTTTAGATAGCACTTTCAAATTTGAACGGAAAACCAACAAACAGAGCACTTAAATAGAATTCAACATCTTATTTATATCATTTATGTGCAAAGTCGTATATCCTACTAACCAACGGAAAACAAAGGAATCATAATCCAGGAAACGCAACTCCCTCTGTGTCCCTCGGCAGTATAAATGAGGCTTTAGGTAGCTCAATCTATTATGATTCAGCGGCTAATTCCAATTGCGCAGTGACTGGGACTGAGAGTGTTTCTTTCTGGACGTTGGTTTCCAACTGGCTGTAATTGCCCTTCTCCTTGAAGAGTTGAATATTGTGGTGCTTGCAGTACAGTTTTCCCTCGAAGGCAATGAAGTTTGATGGGCTTATCGTGCAACCTCCACGGGTGCATTTGAAGCAGCTCCTGTGGTATGCCGATCCGTTCACCGCAACCTTCAAGAAAAAATGGCCCAAGTCAATACTCACCAAATTGACCATATATCTTGCTTAGCAGTGTGCAAGAGATGAAAAATTCTCCTCTTATTTGCCATTTTTCTAGTCTCTTGAATAAGCAAGTACACAAGTTCTGTAGCATTCTCAAATGTCAATCGGATAACAAAGGTTGAGAGATGCAGCTAGGCTTGAAATGCAATGAATGGAACTTATTGTTTCTTCTACCTTCTCTAAAGGGTAGACTGTTTTGCTGCACGATACACATTTCTCCCTTGTGCCAGCAAAAAGACTCGAGACTTTGCTTCGGTTCTGTTGAATATATTTCAGATCAGCATTTGATAGAGCAACAGCTCAGAAACTTAATTTGGCTGGGTGTAATCAATTGCCAAAAGGGACAGAAAATGTGAGCATATATAGATCCTTATAATACCTCACTGTCTACTGGCTTTTCTGGTTTCAAGGCTTTTGGTGTTCCTGCAAGAATGTTTAACATCGTGGAACAAATTAAGGGATTGAAAAATGAAAACTTCATGGAGCAATTTCATGAGTTGGTTTGATTGTTTTACCTTCAAAGCTCTTGTCCAGGCTGCCAGTTTGTTTGAGGAGTTGATCATAGTGAGGCCTGCAGTATAGGACACCCTCAAAAGAGTTGAAGCTGCTTAGCTGCGCAACAAAATCGTGCCAAAGATCATTCCTTTCACTTGGCAACAGTTGAAATTACAAACTTGGATAGAAAAAACAGGAGTGCCTTTTCTCCTGCTGAATTCCAGAATGCATAATAACATCCACAAAAGATCGATGCATAAATATACGACAAAATCTGACAAATTCTTTCTTTGCCTTCAAAGCATATATGATAGCATGATAGTAACATGACGAATTATATCACTAACAGTCTGGTTTTTGTACAGGGCAGATGGGAATTGAGCCTTTAACGTTCTTTACCATGAAATAAACATCCCACCATTAAACTACAATGTTAAGTGTTTGTGTTAAACGTAAAAAGTGCTTTTTTTTTTGTCAGGATTTATTCCTGCATCTGCCTTCAAGCCCATTTTACCCGTAGAAAAGATTATTTACTATAATCATCAAAAACAAAGGGAAAAATGAACGGGGAAGCATGGAACATGTTGGATGGGCAAAATGCAGAAGTTACCTTGAGGGTGCCATGGCAATGGTAGCAACGGAAGCATGCCTTGTGATAAATACGCTTGTCTGCAGCCAGCTTATCAACCAGGTACACGGGTTTATCACAGGCAGTACACCTCTGGGTTTTTCCAAGAAATGCCATATTCTGGTTATTGCTTCTGCAAAGAAAGACCAATGTGAGAACAAAGCGAGAGAAGATTTCTTTCTTCTCTAAGACCCACTCTGGCTCTTCTCGCGCTTTGTACTCCAATCTTTCTTCTGCCTCTGTGATCACTTCTTCTTTTAGACTTGCCCTGATGCTTTCCGCAGGGGGTATAAATCAGAGGGGCAAATGCCAGAAGTTGAGAAAAGCCATAGAAAATTTGTGGGCTGCAGTTTTTTGCGGGTGAAATTGCGGGCATTCAACAATCATTCTGACCAGATCAAGTGGATTTTGTTTTCGTTTCTTCTGAGATCTTCCTTTTCGCAAATTAAAAGGCAGAGCATTGATTTACAGAAAAGGCAGCGGCTAATTCATTTGATCTGCTGTTGCAACACTAACTTGCTAACAGCGTGAACTACAATTTTGCTTTTCAATAAAAAAGAAAGGGCCCCTATTTTGACAAATTAAAGGAAGCCCAATTCTCATTTTTATGGAATTGGTGGAACATATTGTTGGTTCTTTTATTTCTTCCTGGTATCCATGATTGCATATTTATACCCTTATCAGTCATCACTGCAATGTCTTACGTTGCTGTTAAGATTTTTTTTTTTTTGGGAAAGGAAAAAAGTGCGGTCGTGAAATTTTGGTCACAGATCTTTGACAGCCAACCTCCTCCGTGATTTTTTCTCCACAAAATCGCTTTCCAATGAACATATAAACATTTTGATTCTCAACAATCTCTGCAAATGCAACAAGTCAACTTCTCTATAGGAAAACTCGTTAATGTTAAGATTACTATGACAAAAATAGAGCCCATAAGCAGAAGTAGGATCGTGGGCATTTGGTCTAGTGGTATGATTCTCGCTTTGGGTGCGAGAGGTCCCGAGTTCGATTCTCGGAATGCCCCATTTTGCATACTTACCATATTATATTATTTCGTGCTTCATTTGTCCCTTCCACGTAAAAGACGTTCTAAATATTAAAGTTTATTGGAGTCCATTAACATTTTATCAAATTAGCTTTTGATCAATAGAGACGGGCATTTGGTCTAGTGGTATGATTCTCGCTTCGGGTGCGAGAGGTCCCGAGTTCGATTCTCGGAATGCCCCCAATAGATGAAATCATCCAGATTTTGATTTGTAACATAAATCTACCATTTTGGCTTGCACGTCCTTCAGCACCAACGGCTGCCAAAAAAAGACATGCCGGTAGCCGGATTGTAAATCAACGTCCATCCTTTGCAGTAACTTTTTCAACAAACATCTCACCCTTTAATTTTAGCATGGCCATTTAATAATGGAAAAGTTAAAATTGGAAAGACACACTGTGCCCATGACCTGGAGCCGGGGAAAAACACATACGCCAAGGAAAATTTCTTATATCTTGACTTGGCACGGTGTTCCCCAGCAGAGAATATTAGATGTTCTTTGCTGAAGGCTCAGGTCCCTTTTCCCAAATCCAAACAGAACACTCCGAAGCTGGGCAGTTGGTCTAGTGGTATGATTCTCGCTTTGGGTGCGAGAGGTCCCGAGTTTGGTTCTCGGAATGACCCTTTTTCTCTTTCTTTTGTTTTTGGTCAGTCTGCAAAAATCTAGGGACAGATGATAACAAGGAAGTCATAGTTGCCTGCCGAATTGGGAAGAAGCATCCAGCAAAGACCGACTAAAATAAGCACAAAACCTGTTTGAAAACATTCCACCAGACAAGTCAAGCCCAGCATGGTACGGTTTAGCACTAATACTTTTAAAAGTATCAGCGTAGTCAAGCCAAATTTAGGTCAGTGTAAAGTGGAGATGGGTATTGTTGAAACAAATGCTCAGTCTAATCAAAATGCTATGCAGTCCAATTCAGTCCTGCAAATCCACCAAATGTCTCTGTTCTAAATCTTTGTCAATACCGGGATCAAGTGCACAGAATTAAATGATAGATAATTTTGGAATGAGAAACAACAATATGTGCAAACCTATAACAATCTAGTCCAATTCAGTCCTGCAAATCCACCAAATGTCTCTGTTCTAAATCTTTGTCAATACCGGGATCAAGTGCACAGAATTAAATGATAGATAATTTTGGAATGAGAAACAACAATATGTGCAAACCTATAACAATCTACTGCATAATTAACTTCGGAGTACTTTAGGCTTTAGATTTCAATTTCCCAAGAATGAGGCTGTTTCTGAAGCGACTACTAGAAAATACAGTAAATCCTTTTGAAAACCTCTAATCTCAGTAACACACCATGGAAAAAGATAACAAATAAAAGGAAAAATTTGACCATTGAGAAGATGTAATAAAATTTTAGGCACTTGTTCAGGTAGTTATTCTCACTTTTGGGTGGAAAATATATCCGCATTCTCCTAAGCTTCATTTAGAACAGTTTAGTAGGCTGTAGAGCTTCCTCTAGAAACTTAGATCAACAACAATTGACATGAGAATTTTGTCCAACCTGATGAAAAATATCTGTAGGTAATTTCTAGTTTTTTACTAAAGCAAGTCAGTATTAATATTAAGCAACTATCTATCGGATCATCATATTAATAAGGAGAATGCAACATTAAAAAGCATGGCCCACAGAACTGATGGAAAATTTTCCTGAGAAATTACCAAATCTGAAGTCAACTAAGAGACTCATAAAACCTCTAGTTCAGATCCAATTTTGATCAACAAATTCCGTAAAAATAGATTTAATAATAACTGTCAAAAGTGCAGAACCAGGTCAATCCAGCCAATTTATCTCAATGAATAAAAAGAAAAAGGAAAACCACGTATCAATAGCAGAAAATAAATAGAACCGAACATGTGAATTACAAAAGGGAAAAGGATGTAAGCATGAAGTTAACTGATAGGGGATATTTATATCTAAATACGCAAGGAGTAGATAAGAGTCAATATCAGCAGGAGAAGAAAAATGGGCATTGTACCATAAACTGTTGCATTAAAAAAAAGAACAGGGCATTTGGTCTAGTGGTATGATTCTCGCTTTGGGTGCGAGAGGTCCCGAGTTCGATTCTCGGAATGCCCCATTCACCTTTTTTTCACATTTGGTTCATATTTCTGCTGAGAAGGAAAAAATTGGAGGTGGGGGAGTGGTGGTGGTGGGCGGGGTGCATTTTACCATGAACTACTGCTTTAGAGGAAAGAACATGGCAGTTGGTCTAGTTGTATGATTCTTATTTGAATGTAGAAGGGCCTGAGTTAAATGCTTAGAATGCCCCATTCATGCTCTTTACTCATTCAATATTTTTGTATTTAAATGTGAATCAAGGGTGTGACATAACATTTGCAGATAATGCACGTTTCTGCTGATAATTTCCTTCAAACACAAAGAATATACAAAGAAATGAGAAATTCAAAAGTAGCGTGCAAAATTCATCGGGATATGATTTTCACAAACAAACTGCTAAGCATGAAAAAATGAGAAATAGAAAGAAAAAACACCATATAATCTTTTCCATTCGCAAAGCTCACCCAAATTCAGAACTGGAATGACAGTGATCTAGACTATTGTTCAATTAAATTAGGTCAACAAAACAGAGAAGTCAACTCAACAAAAAAACAGGACGAAATGATAATTACATGTTAAAATAGTAATTAATGTTACTCCAAATGCTGGGGAATTAAAAATCAAACAGCACATGGCAAGAAATGGCACAGATGCTTAGGTATTGACCAGTCAAAGATCAAATATATAAAAAAGAATAAAACTGAACATCAGGGCATTTGGTCTAGTGGTATGATTCTCGCTTAGGGTGCGAGAGGTCCCGAGTTCAATTCTCGGAATGCCCCTAATTTTTTCACACTGATATCAGCAATAATTTATAATCTATAGTTTCTTTTGCAAGCTCATCAACAAAAGCGCAATGGAGTTTGATTTAACAACTGGGCATTTGGTCTAGTGGTATGATTCTCGCTTTGGGTGCGAGAGGTCCCGAGTTCAATTCTCGGAATGCCTCCTGATCTAAGACAAATGGATTTACTTGTTTGTATTTTTTCCACCCTTTTGGTTAAATTTCCCTATCGAATAACACTGGTTATTCTTACCCTGCATCAATAATTGAATAGGAACAAGATACCAATTATTTTATATAACCAAATAGAAAATACGAACCATATATAGCATATATAGGTTTCTTACAAGAAGAGTAATTTACGCAACCACCACAAAAAATGCAAAATTAACGACTCAAACGAACAATACCTACTCAGGGAATTCAATTCTCAAACTCTCTCTCACACAAACATACAAATACACAAATCATTTATTATAAGAATAAACTGCATACAGAATAACCTCAGCCACCTAGACAGCAACAGGAAGGCGCAGAAACCACAAAGATAGGCACAAAACACCCTGGAGAAGTTAAATCGATACTCGAACCCTAGTTAAGTATCAATTTATAAACGGACAGCAGCTTAAACTAAAACACCATCGACAAACAGAGTCTCAGACCGAATCATAGACCAATACAACCCAAGAATCGAAAACTTCTACAGAAGCAAATAATACCTAATTTCTTAAAACGATTTTTAAACCAAAAAACTTTGGTAAGCACCTTAAAGGATGGGTCTGTAGTCGCACAGAGTGGAAGAGAGTGATGAACATTCATCATTGGAGGCATAGTCTGGACAATTGCACAGCTTCGATAGCGACGAAGGGGAAGAAAGCGAAAAGGAAAAGAATCGGCACTCAGCTGGTATTCATAGTGAGTGCGCCATTATTTAATGGAATTTGTCGTGGCAGAAACTGATCGGTAGTGGATAAACTGCAGTGACTGTTGGAGGGAAGATATTATTATAACGGACAACTTTCCGACATTCTCCCTCGGGATAATATTGAAGATGGCGGGAACTAAAGGGTGATGTTGTCATTCTGAATGCCAGTAAGCCCTTTTGAAAGACACCGTTCTCGGGTGAACCGAGGAAAATTCTAGACTCAGGGTCGGACTTTTGTTGGCCCATTATCCCTTTGCTTTTGCACCGACCCGGCCCACATCCAAGTCTTTCTATTCTTCTTCGATGTCTTCGCGATTACAGAGATTGTTTCCAGAAATACTTTTCATGCCACGCGTAGAATTAAATTCTCGCATGTGTATTACAATAAAAAAGATTAATAAATTTAAAAATAATAATTGCAAAAAAATGCTCCACATATATATTATTATCTGTAAGTATCCATTTCAAGTTGAATTTATTACATATATTATATTTTAATTTGAGACCAAAGGTATGATATTGAGTTTTTTCTTTTCTTGAAGAATATCGAGTATCAACCATCAATTATGAGTGACATGAGAAGTCTTGATTTAAGAAGGATGCTTCCTGGAAGCATCATAAGTTGTAACCATATGCGTATACGCTTCATTTCATTGTATACGTGTGCTACTCAGCAAACTCATAATCCAAAGATGTCCCTCTGAACGCGGGACACAAGTCCTGTTGGGTCGATTCATTTCCCTTTCATTCTCTGCTCCATCCCAGGCACCACATCAGCAGCAGAATAGTACCCCCTCTTCCCAATCCTTTTGCTTGGCTTGCTCGTTCTGAAGTCCTCCGCAAAGCTCTATATAGGGCGTTCTAATAAAGATATATACTGTCATGAAATCTCTCGTCTTACTATAGCTATACTGCTTGTGCATTTTCAAAGTGATCTGGTGCAGCTGGTTGGGCTCTGGTGTTGAGTAGTGGGGGAGATGGCTAATCTCATGGTGATCTTTGATGGGCTGCGTCTGTTCGTTTCGACCATTTGGGATCTTCAAGAAATGCGTTTCTCAGCCATTTTTGATGTCTTGAGCTACATTGTGATCACAGTCTTCATGGTTGCCATATCATGTTTGGAGGCGAGGGTAAGGAGACGTTAAAAGTAGAATCTCCAAAACTGGCCAACAACAAATTTTATTTGGATTTTTTGTTCCCCTTACTGATGGTGGTGTGGATTCTGGTAAAATCACCAACATACGGACGGTGACCATCTTCATTTGGATATCTTTCCCCTACAGTTCGTCATCATATTCTTGTATTTTGTCTTGATGTATATTTGAATTTGCAATAGTTGCTTCCAACTTTCTACTTTTCAGCGACTCAAATTTTTGCTTATGCATTATAATTAAAAGGAAAAAGAAGAATGGTTCGCGGATAAACTTTGGATACACATGTTTTCCCTCCCCGGAATGAACTGTTTGGTTCATATGTAATTAGCCAGTAAAGATTTTCCAAACAAAATTTTCTTATTATACCTTTGACCAATTTAATTTATTTTCTTCAAATCCCAACCACTCATCTTTATTCTCTCTCTCTCTCTATCCTTAACTAATTTAAGTCTTTGACTGAAGTAGGAAGTTATGAAAAAAAGAATTATTGATGGGGGTAGCTTTGGAAAAATTACCTTTAGAATTGACAAAAGACTAAAATTTTTTGAAGGAAAATAAAGAGACCGAGTGTCATTCTCATCATCTATTGTCAAAATCACAAATATTTCAAACAAGTTATTCATGGATTTACCCTAGTACTTATCCATGAAAAGATTTATATCTTTCAAAGACAAAGGAAAATAAGGAAAAGGCCGATCATGCAGAAACTTGGACGTGAATTGATTGATAGGTTTCAATAGAACGTGCCACCTTGAATCTATAAGACTCTAAAGAATTTGCCACTGCTGGATGCTCCAATTTCACTTCATAATCTCCATGAAACAGTGGCATCTCAATGTAACCATTAGCATCAGTAGTTCCCACTAAGCCCCGGTGAGTCCATTCGCTGAGAATTTTATCCACAGCAGCACCAGTTGGAAGATTACTGAAATTGGCATCGGTTAAGCACATTCTGTAACAAAGAGGAGGTGACCATGGTGCCCAGATCATAATCCCTCCAACAGCTGGGTGTGAGTGAAGCTCCCTTATGATCTGGTCCAAGTTCGATGCTTGAGCACTGCTAGTGGGAACGTCCAGTTCTGTAATCCAAATTGGTAGTTTTGCAGTAGCGAGAGTATCAAGTGCAGCTCTTACATAAGCCAGATTGGGGGTGTTGAAATGGCCTTGGAGCCCGATTCCCAGAGGACCAAGGTAACCCTGTGATCTGATTAGTCCAATCTTTTGTAAGTACTGTGCAGGTGATGCATATTTGTCATGTTCATCTTCAATTGTTCCAAATTCATTCAAGAATGGAATCCCTACTGGATCAAGCCGGTGAGCAGATTCATATATAGTGGTTGATGCAGTTAACCCAATCATCTTCTCCAAGAACCCAAAGTGCATATTTTCATTCACAACATCCCAATGGATAAATTGGCCTGAATATCTTGACATTATGGATAATATCCTTTTGTTAGCTGCTATTGCAAATTCTCTCGGCGGTAATGATGTCGACCACGAAGGTAGCCAATGTGGGTTCTCCCAGATCACGTTGTGACCGCGGGCTTGAATGCCGTGATGCTTCACAAATTGAAGCATGCCATCGGCTAAGGAATAATCTTCTATTCCTGTATTTGGTTCATTGATATACCATTTCATTTCATTTTCAAACACTGCATATTTGAACCTTGAAGTAAACCAATTTTGATACCCTGGAAGAGTTAGGATATTCTTGCTCATTGCACTACCCAGTGGAAATGCGTTTGAAATTTGTGTCATGGCAATAGATGCGTTTGCTAATGGTCTGCCCTGATCATCCATAGCTCGAAGTTTCACCTTGCTTTTGCGTACCTGCAAATTATAGGTTTTTTTCATGAGAACAAATCAACAGCTATATAGAAAGAAAGTACAGTGTTTTCTCCTAGTTCAAAACTTTTTGAATACTCTACTTCACCTTCTCGATGCTTTGATCACGATGGGATTTCCACTCGTCTTGGGTAAATGGCTGGAGCGAAATGCTATCTACCCATAATTCACCTGATGTATGATCATTCTTGCAAAGACATTAAAGAAAAAAATGATTCATTAGAACAAATGAAATCTTTCAGTGCCATACAATTATTTCAAACGGCCAAAGTTAGTGCATGCCTTTTTTATCTCCAATTGGATGAACATTCACTAGCTCTTAAAATCTTCATTTATATATTTGGAAACAAGGGTAAGAAGCATACCTCAAAATAGAGCTCAGCAGGGCCAGAAGCATTCATGGTTAAACCACCCTTAAGCATGGACCAGCAGCCAGCCTGAGCAATAGACCAGCCTGCATAGAGGGAACCAGTGGGCGTTTCGAAAACGGCAGCGACATTTGCACCTCCATGGCTTACCTGCAACCAAGCTACAAGAAATGCAACAATAACCCATGATCCAAATGTCATCAAGCCTTTTGTTATTTTCCAAAAATTCTTGATTATTACTAGCATAATCATACCAGAAACTATGTAGAATTTCCCTTTCTCTAAATAGAACTTTTGTGATAGACTATCATGAGATCCATTTCGATTGAGAGCAACCATGAAGTTATTTCCATTTTCTGCTTCCCTCTTCTCTATTTTTGCACTTCCAAATGATGACCAACCCTTGGAGCCCTCGTCAAATTCTGGATTCACAACTATTCCTCCACCATACTGAGGTTTCAGAGGCATTGACAAACACTGGAAATCATGCAATTAAAACCATATAACATGTTAATCTTCATGTTTTTCTTGTGATTGTAGAATAGTTACTAAGAAAAAGTTTCAATTGACAGTGAAGAGATTGCCTCGGCAGTAAAGCTGTGATCATAGTCTAATGCCAGAGCTCGATAACCTGCAAAATGCTCATACCCCCCAAACAGAATAAACATTCCGTAAATCATAATGCCGAGAGGTAAAGGGGAAAAGGAAACAAAGAGAAGAAGAACGAACCTAAGAAAAAGACAAGACATGGCAACAACAGAATCAGAATCTTTCTTGCGAAGGTCTCCATGCAAACAATCAAATCCAAGAGTTCAATCAAGCTTGAAAAGAAATGTAGGTTTTAAACCACAAACTAAGAAGTGAAAATGATGGAAAATATATATAGTGTAGTAACAACGTCTTTTCATGCAAAGAAAGTTGACAATGAAGCAAAAGAACTTACTGCCTAGCTTTTTATAAGTATTGCAGTAAGCATAGTCTTTCACAATGCAGTAAGGGAAGCATATAAATCGGCGAAATTAGGACCTTATTTATGAACACAAAACATACACGTGGCAAAATTTTTATATTAAATCATAATCTTTATTATCTCGATTCTCGAATTGAATGTCATTCTTGAATATTCTCAAATGAGCACCACGGGTTTTCATGATGCTGAATCAATTGCTACAAAAATGTTTAACGGACATTCATATGTTAAGATGCCTACTCTTAGGGCCTAGAATATGGAGAATTGCAGCCTGAAAATAGTTTACTTCATGTTCGCAAAATTCAAATACAAGAAAATGGATAATAGTTCACCAACCTCAAGTTTGTAGCTTGAATCCACCTTAGTAATTCCCTTGTATTTAAGTAAGAGATTACCTAAAAAGTATTTTGACTGTATATTTAACAAATCATTATTACTATATATAAATTTTTTTAATTATATACAGTTTAAAAATTAAAATATTATTTAATATTTTTTTATTTCACATCTTCGCTCTCATTCTCTCTCTATTATCACGAGTTTTGCCTCTTCTCAACGAAAATCATGAAAGTGGTGAAACTTGCTTAAAATTAAAAAAATTTAAAAATTTTCAAAATTTTAGAATATTTTATTTCAAAATAGAGAAAGTCCAATGTAATTTTTTATTTAATTATATTATATATTTTGATTTAATGTGATTATTAATTTTAGTGAAAAGAGGAAGAGAATGAAAGGGAAGATGTTGGCTAGAAAAAAAGAGTTAAAATAGTTAATTTTTTAATTATATATAATTAAAATTTAAAATTTTATACAAGCATACCAAATTACCAAAGAGTACTCCATCTGTTCCTCAAAAATAGCCATTAGCCGCAATATGGGCCTAATAACGGCCAGAGGACATGTCAGAAGTTTGATTCTACTCTATCCCGCCAGTTTTACTCCAAGTCCAACCCGGGAAAGCTGGGAAATAATAAATTCAATATAAATATAATAGATAAATGCTATGATTAGCCTTCAATTATTTTGATTTTTTTCTTTTAATAAAAATTTTTATTTTATTTTTTTATATAAATAATTTTAAAAATAATTATATCTATTAAATTATAAATATTATGATAGAATTCGATAAAGAGAATTATGCTACAATCACATGTCACAAATTTTAAAAATAATTTTATCTATTCGTAACTAGAAAGAAAAGAAATAGAGAAAAATAATTTAAAATTTTTAAAAATATTATTTTATTACTGATCATGTGAAAGAATAGATAAAATTATTATTAAAAATAATAATTTATATTTGTAGCATAACTTTTTCTGTCGAAATCTACTGTGATATTCAAATTTTGGTAAATATAGTTATTAGAAAAAAAATTTTATATATAAAAAGTTTAAATAAAAGTTTTTAGTTAAGAAAAAAAATTATAATATTTAAAGATAGCGTAACTAATTTTTCAATACAATAAAAAAGTAAAATATTTTGACTTTGTTTTATACAAAGCTCCAGTGGTTATTTACTTATTTTTGTGGTAGATGTCCAGAAATGAATTTGTTTTTTCCCATAAGAGTCTAGAGAGCAGTCCTTGTCTGCTTTCGTGGTCTTTCAACGCATTATTTGTTGGATGCAACGACTAGCCTAATGCGTTGATGTTATTGCGCCAAACAGGTCAAAAACCCCTTTAGCGGGGTCTTTGTCTCTTCGCGGGTTCCTCCCTTCTGTGATTTTTGGTCTGCTTTTTCTCCATTTGATAGCAACAATGGCGAACAGTGAAAGCTCAGTATTTGTCTCAGCTTCAGATGGCAACAGTTCTGATAAAAAGCCGTGGCAATCTTATCACACTGTCTATACCAACGCCAAAGCAGGTACTTCCACAAATTCAGATCGAGTTGGGGTTTTATGGGTGTTGAATTTTGTTTGCCAGAACCACGTTCACGAGTGACTCTATAAGATAGTAGTTCTTTTATACAATGGATAGGCTCTTTGTTACCATTTTCCTACAATTAGTTCGAAGAAAAATTTTAAGCGTTTAAAGCGGAGAGGAAACAGTGTGGCTCGTTGGGAAACATGTTTATGGGTTGAGGTTGACATTTCAGGAATGGAAGGGGTGGATAAGGAAAAAGTGCAGAGAATAGTGTATGAGATGAGCAAAGGGTCTAAATATTTCGAGAATGAGGAAAGGAAGGAGGTCCATATGAAGCAGAAAATCGAGAATATGCGTGCCCGCTGCACGAAGCTTACTGCTGGAGATTTTCCCCATTATCAGAAGGTATGGCTAAAAGAAAATGATATAATCTATTATCTATTTCTAGATTTGGGCTTTCAGGTTTACTTTTTATCTTGTAATCTTGATTTGTTTGTGTATATGATAGTGTGTTTAAAGTGTTATCCGGTTGTTTCAATGATAGTATCTCTTATGACATTTATTAGAGATATTAAATTTGGTTGTTAAAACTCACAGACCAAGTTTTAAAGGTAGATATTATATAATTGAGGAGTTATTAATCACATTGTTACACTTTGTGCTGTACTGACGAATGAATAAAACATAAGGAGCCGTTAGTTAATTAGTTAAAGAAAATATCTGCAGTCTTGATGAATGATTTTTTTGAAGTTCGATATTTGCAGATTATGGAATTTCTGGTGTGAGTATCTTCCTTTACCATTGCATTATACTTGGAGTAAGAAGATTTAGGAGATATTATGTTATTAATCATTTTCAAAGATACAAGTAGTTGAAGAAGTTTAAAGAGAAACCTAGACTGGGGGATGAAAACTATATTGCTGCTCCTAAAAGTTTGCTTTTTGATGATTTATTCATTTCAAAGATCATAAACCTATCCTGTACTGGTATGATTGTGGTGCTTTTCCCTTGACTGGAATCTCTCTGTCTACACCAGAGCCATAGACGTGGGAAAAATAATCTCTGATGCCTTCAGTTAATAATTAATCTTCAGTTAGTTATGTGGACACAAAGCTTAATGTTTAGTTAGTTATGTGGAGACAGAGCTTCATATTGTGCTAGTAGCTTGGTTGCTACCTCCTTATGTTTCATGCCTGCTCATTTTGTGTGGTTTGATTGCATTTTAGGGGATGAAATATTTTAGGCATGTTTGCTTAAAATGCATTTGTTGGTATGAGCATTAGTGAATACCATGGTGCAGATTCCTTATAATGTATTTCATACTATTTACAGATTGCTGATAAGAGGATTCTAGAGTTAGAAGATACACGTGATCTATCAAAGATTTGGCTACATGTAGATATGGATGCTTTCTATGCAGCTGTGGAGACATTGTGTAATCCATCACTGAAAGGCAATCCAGTGGCTGTTGGTAGCATGTCCATGATTTCTACAGCTAATTATGAGGTTTGAATTACTGGCCAAAAGTTCCCTTGTTGGCAATACCTTGTTAGGTTATTTTTCTCTTGGGTTGTAGCCTCAAGGATATATATTTGTTGCTCCTATGATTTCTGAATCTATTTCGCAAGATTTGGTTCATCTTTTAATTTAACTTCTGCATTCTTGTTTGTGATGTTTGAGAACATGATTCCAGGCAAGGAAATTTGGAGTTAGGGCTGCTATGCCAGGATTTATTGCACGCAAATTATGTCCTAAACTGATTTTTGTCCCTGTTGACTTTAAGAAATATACACATTACAGTGATTTGACAAGAAAAGGTTGGCATTGGTTTTTAAAGACTTTATTTGAGAAGTTCCACTGGTTTAGTTGCTAATTACAAAAGTTACTTCTTCATGTTAGTTTTCCAGCAATATGATCCCAACTTTTTGGCAACAAGTTTGGATGAAGCATACCTTGATATAACTAATAGCTGCCAAGAAATGTCCATTACTGGGGAACAGGTAAGTGCCTAAGCACTAAATCGTCGAGTCATCATCTTTTCATCCATTGGGATTCCTTTCTTTCTTTTCTTTTTCTAAAACAGTTGGCAACACAGGTGCTAGTTTGATTACTGAACCTTTTTGGTTGTGATTTTTCAAGGTTGCCAAAGAGCTTAGGGATAATGTCTACAATGAAACAGGTCTCACGTGTAGTGCTGGAGTTGCTCCAAATCGTTTACTTGCTAAGGTATTCTGTGCTTATATTGGAGGAAATGATATGCTGTTCTTGTCATTCATAGGAGAGTGAATAATTTTAGCATGAAGATTTCTTTGAAAATTAATTAGTTTTCACTCTTATTATTGTAAGCTACACCCTGTTCAGTCTGCATTCTACTCATCTGCGTGCCAAACTTGTTTCAGAATATGGAAAATGGCCTTTGTTTCCTCTTAACTGACCCTGTTGTCACCAGGTTTGCTCTGATATTAACAAGCCAAATGGTCAGTTTGTTTTACCAAACAATCGGACGGCTGTCATGACATTTATTTCTTCGCTTCCTATTAGGAAGGTATCTCTCTAACATCTCTCTCTCTCTCTCTCTTTATTGATGGTAGGGGCCATTTTGCAACATTGATCTTGTATCTTTTTCTTTTTTCATCCCAGCTTGATGATTTCATAATTTCATTTATCACAATCTCTGCTTGCCCATCTTCCATACACAGATAGGAGGGATTGGTAAGGTTACTGAAAGTATTTTGAAGAACGTTTTTGGGATCACAACATGTGAAGACGTGCTGCAAAAGAGTAGCTTTCTTTGTGCACTTTTCTCCCAATCTTCATCAGGTCTGCACACAGATGCTACTCACCGCTTGACTGTTTCCCTGTTGTGAGTCAGAATCTGCTTCTATATCAAAGCACAAGAGAAACTAAAGAATAAATCAAATTGTCTCTGGGCTCACTAAATATTGGATTGTTTTGTAAGCTTCTCATAGACCACACTTTTCTAAACTGGAATAAAAAAAAGTGCACTTCAGATTTATTCTTTATTAATTTCGTTGTCATCTTTTTTATTTCATTTTTTAAACCTTCAAAGGTCTTCTGCTGTCATTACTACAGAAATCCTTTTGCATTCTTATTGCAGACTTTTTCCTCTCTGTTGCTCTTGGACTTGGGGGAACTAATACTCCTCAAACCAAGTTCAGGAAGAGCATAAGCAGTGAAAGGACTTTTTCAGACACAAATGATGAAGCGTTGCTTTATAAGAAATTAGGTAAATTTTTCTTAGTTTTTCTGCATCCACTGTCCATTAGAAGTGAGTCTGTGGCTTAGGCTTATCCAGTTTGTTAAACTCTGCATAAGCCTGTTAAGTGATGTGGAGCATGAAGGAACTGGATAGGGCATTAAGTTTTGGAAATTATAATTTTTCTTTTTGCAGTGTCATTTATTGTTTTGTAGTATAGGATTTTAACTGAAGGACTTGAGTCCTTGTTTGGTCATGCATAATAACCTTCGTATACGAAGGTTTTGGTTACATTCTGGGGCATAACTTGCACAAATCCAAATGGATGATAGAGAATAGCTTTGAATTAATCTTCAGGTCTCTTTCATTTTTATCTGGTCCCATTTTAGTCTTCTGATTTCTCCTGCTTTAGTTAGGCTATGGCTTTCTACCGGGACACGTTGCTTGATTCAACTTGAACTTGGAAACAGATTCATCTTTAATATACTTTGTCTTAAGTGAAATTTCTGATTGAAGAATACTGTCTAATTCTCTTCTACACATGTTATCAAGGTTTCTTTCCTTAACTTTGGATACTAGTCACTGTTTGTTAGAAATCCAAACTGTTTTACCAAGCACTTCATACAAGCATAATGATGTGTTATTTTTTTAATTTTGTTATGGAACATTTAACAAGTGTGGTACGATGCATCTATTCTTTTAGTTATTTGACCTGAGCATCAAAGGATGTGAAATTGGAGGTGAATCTTTTTGCTTTCAGTTCATTAATATAGTATTTTTTTTAAGGGGTGTTTGATGTGGACTTTTGTTTGCAGTGGATCTTGTGGAGATGCTCTCTTCTGACATGAAGAAAGAAGGTCTTTGTGGCAAAACGTTAACATTGAAGTTGAAGACTACATCCTTCGAGGTACCTCCTAGTTCTTTAGTGTCACAAGCCGCCTCTGGTGATGGAATGTTGCAGTGCCAGTCCTTTTGAAGATAGAAGTTAACTTTATAGCAGTTCGCTTATCAACGCCTCCTCCTTTCTTTTCGTTGTTTCCTCTTTTGGTCTTTCTTTCAAGATAGGTCTTATTCTCTCTTCTTCAAGCTGCTTCCTTGTATTTTCTGATCCATCTTCCCTTTATCAAGGAGTATGTAGGAGTGTTTTTTTTTTTAATAGGATCAAGCTTTACCATAGTTCTCTAATCTCCAGGTCCGAACACGTGCTCTGACTTTACCAAATTATATAAGCTCAAGTGATGATATTCTCAAACATGCATCAAAACTGCTGAAGGCTGAACTTCCTGCATCTTTTAGACTGATTGGTATGCAGCAAGCTTTATGGTTTCTACGCACTCCAAATATGATTCTCTCTAGTGGCTTTGCCTGTTAATGCTTGGGTTTGTCTCTTTATGCTTGATAGGATCATGGACTTAGTTTAACCAATTCTGAAGATTGTGTCTTTCTATGAAAAGATTGCTTTCTTTAATATACAATTTCATTATCTATTAAAGCATTGTTTTGAATTTTCTCCCCTGAAAGATGAATCTTAAACGTTCATCGTGATAATTGATTATTAAAGCCAAGCTATTGTCTGTAGCACATTTTTCTGAGAAATAACTAGCTTCTTCATTGGCGGGGCTGTTTCGACCTATCTCTTTTCCCGAACTTGTGGTGCTGGAGTAGCATTGTGCAGTTGATATTGCTGTACTGCTGACATGATATTCTTCTCATATATTCTTTATCTTCACTATATCAATTTAAGACACTGCCAAGAAATTTCGTTCTAATGCTTTTTACAGATTGGAATGGAGGAGGGACGTGGAGAATTGCAGGTTCTGTTTAGAGTGATGTGTTTGGTAAAAGGAAATTTGAACGGAACTTGAATTGATGGCATATTACTCTTTTTAATCCACTTTTCTTCATATTCTGAAGTGGAGCCATTAGGAGAGAAAAGTCAAAAATACTGAATTACTTATAATGATAAAAGGAAAGAGAATTTTCATCTTTTCTGCCTTTTTTATATTTTAAAGGAAAAAAAAGATTCGGTAAAGAATTTTTTGCGTGAAGCGACCTTAGTTTAAGTGCTTATGTTCAGTTCTTTCTTCTGAGTCTGAGCATGAATATGGGTCATGACACACTGTTCTAACTTCAAAATATCTGTCTAAATTAATTTGGTTTCTTCTAATATAGGGCTGCGAATGTCTCAGTTCAATGACGAGAAAAATGTTGGTCCTCCTGATCCTACACAGAAAACTCTGTCCAACTTTATTGTCTCAGGAGATCCTTGTAGAAAAAATAGGGATGGCAGCATGGCCTTGGACTCGGAGATTAGTGATGTTACTTTCTCTTTTGACAGAGGGACTGATTTTCCAACAGACTGTCATGATACATTGCCTGAATTGAGTGATTCAGAGGGTGACAACCAAGTTTCTGATTTTAATAATGGTGATTGCCTCCTGGTGCACAATGATGTAGACGCCGAGGTAAGTCCTCATCTGTGGAATAATGATTTTGGAGAAAAAGTGCACTAAAGTTCTTAAACTAATTTGTAGTTTATTGCTGCATTTGCTGAGATGCAGAGACTCTAGTTAAATTTGATTTGCAAGTCTCTTATCTTATATATAATAATTTTATTACTTACTGGTTAAAGACATTCAACCTGCTGCTCTGTATTTGACTTCCTATTTCTTCCTGAGGCTGAATATTTCTGCCTGTAATATGTTCTTATCCGTGATTCTCTTTTTTGCTCTTGTATTAGGTCAATGACCCTGGTAGAGGAGAGCAACTAATTAAGCCATATGATAATGGGGATCTATTATTACTAGAAAAGTCTTCTTTTCCTGAAGAGTTTGAGGGAAACAGTCGTGATAAATTGAAAAACAGGGTTGGCCTAGAAAATCTTCAAGCAGGCTCTTCATTAAATCAGAAAGGATTATTTTACTGGGTGGAGGATTACAAGTGTTCACTATGTGGAGTTGAACTGCCCCACAGCTTTATTGAGGAAAGACAAGAACATTCTGATTTCCATCTAGCTGAAAAGTTGCAAGAGGAGGAGTCAGGCGTCAGGCATAAAAACTTCATGCCAAAGCAGAGGTACTATGTCCATCTCTTGTTCAGTGCTTGTTTCAAAAATGTCTTCTCTGTTATTGCATCATGATAGAAAATCGAGAATTAGGTTGAAATTTGAAAGCAAACATGGAGAAGCATCTAATAGAATTGATATCTTGGTGATTTTGAGTTTTCTGAGAAGAGCTGCATTAAAATGAAACTCTTTTCTGGGCAGTGGTTGAGCACAAAATGCTGTTCAACTCTTTGTGGCCTCAGAACTGCTAATCTGTCTTAATGGGCTATTGTTGCCCCAGTGAACTTGAGCTACAATAGAGCAATAGCTATGTCTGCCTTCTAAACCAAATTTGGTTCCTTCAATTAATTTCTCCATATTACTAATGGATTAGAATTTTTATCTCAATGTTGACACGAAGTAGTCACTGCAACCAATGTGTGGATTACTAAAAGTTCTACTTTGATACGTTGACTGCTAGAGACAGAATTAACCGCCATGAGCCAAGGAAGAAGCAGAAATCATCTCTGAAAGACAGTAAACATGTCCCAATTGACAGGTACTTCTCAAAGGCGACTCAGAATTTATGATCCTGCATATAGTTTGTGTAATAATATTTACATAAAAACCCGCATAATCAGCCAGTTTTGCCCTCCTGTATTTGTAAATTATTCATGTTAATATCAATTTACCTTGTGTAAATGCATAATTACATCTGGGATTGGCCCTTGTATTATATTACTGTTGTACCATTTATACAATACTATACAATAAAGTTGTCTAGTCTTTTAAATGCTACGGCCTGTGCCATGTGCAACATATTACCGTTCAAAGTATTTCACTGTTAGACTCGGGTTGGCACACCTCGGTAAGGTTATTTTCTTAGGAAATTACTTCCTTTTTTTTTTTTTTTGGAGAAAGAAGGATTATGTATTGATTTCTGATGAATGAAAGGGACATCAATGAAACAAAAATTAATATAAATTACGTTATCTCTTTTGAAATTAGAGAATGACCTTTTGAAAGTTTGCTAGTGAATTTTCTTGGGCATCTTTTTTTACCTGGCGAGCCAAGCACTAAAATGTCTTTTAATTTCCGTGGTTTATAGTTCACCACGTATTATTTTAAGCATCTGAATCTTGCTGATTCGGCTATACCCAAGTCTCAACCAATTTGCTCTGTTTCTTTCTTCCTGGGCCCCCGCCCGTATTACCCATCTTAGACCTCTTGAAATCTTTATTGCTTCCTGGGAATGGATTTCTCGAGCTAATGTAACTCCCGGATATTCGACTTCCAGAGCTGTTTGATTAACCAGGTTCATCGGTCTGGTTAGCGTGCATTCGAGCAATGGAAACTACAGCACGAGCCCCTAGGGGTTGTGCAATCTATTTTCCTCATCTCGGGTCACCTAGAAGAACTCATTTCACTTCATCGGCCCCCAGCACTGGGCTGCAGATTACCTCCTTCAAATCGTCTCCCAAGTCAATTTTCCTTAAAACCCACTTCTCTCTTGTCCCTCCAAATGATTATAGAGATAAGAGAACAAGTGCAATGGCGGAAGCTGCAATTCCCACCATGTCAGATATCTTGGAGGCATCAAGAAGCCAGAAACTCGACCTGCAACTCCAAACGCTCGGACCTCTTTTCAGAATCACAGTGAAAAGCTTGGAAACTCACAAGGAACTTGGCAGAGCTGAGGGATTGATTAGGCTTTGGTTTGGAGGAAAGATTCTCCATCTGGACTCCATTAGACTGCGAAGAGACACGTTGGGCATGGAAAAATCCATCTTCGGCATCGGATTGTTTATTGGAGCTGTGGCTATTCGGTATGGATATGACTGTGGCTGTAAGAAAGCTGAATTACTTGCCATCAATGACACTGATTTATACCATTCCAAGGTTAATCCTTCTCTTTCAAAAACTACTTCTCTTTCTTTAATCAATGCGGATTGTCAATTTCCATCTGTATATTTTGAGGTTCAGCCTCCGTTGGAGGATAAGGAAGAAGGGAAAATTTGTTCTGTGAGAGCAGGATTATTAGACTGTTAATTGAACTAACTGAACATGACTTTTAATATCTAAAGGGGCAGAGCGTTTAGGGGAGAGGGTATCTAATAAGACCGGTCTAGGATACCTTCTGAAGAAAGACAGGTCTAAGTTAGAATTTCCTAGGAAAGCATTGTGCACTGTGGTTTCACTCAGATTCGCTGGATTATGCAATTAAAAAGGATGCCTTTGTAGCTAGTATTGATCGGGGATTTCTTGAATTCTGTGACAGCTTGTGAGGTTTTATACAAGAGTTGGGTTCAAAGCAGTGCATGAAGTAAGTGGTTCATCCATTGGAGATCTTGCTCACATGCTGGTGTGGGGTGGTGTTGGGACCAGGATGGATGCCAATGTTCAGGAGCTTCTCATCAAATGGTGCTCCAGATTCAGGCCTCAGAAATAATTGCCATCTGCATAGATAAGTTGACATCACATAGAATTTCTTTTCTTTTTCCTTTGAACAATGTGAGAGGCATTTTGTAAATCATTAGTAAACATCATCTGAATTCTTCATTTGCCGGAGCAAAATTTCGATTAAAAGTCTAATTTCGTCAAAATTATTACTTCTTTTTTTTTTCTTTATACATTTGGGATGGAAATATAAGTCGATTAAAAATCCAAGAATCGCCATCGATTCCAGATTATTTTAACCTTGAGGAGCAGGATAAATTTTGCTTGTTCATCTCAATCATTTGATGAAATAAAAATAAAACAAAAAAAATCGTCTGTGGTGGTGGGCTGGCACATTGCCACGTTCATCGATCTCCATTGGGGCCCAGATTGATGATCTGAGTTACTAGACAAAGCCCATACCATATATGATACAGGGGCCATTAAGTTCAATGGGTAAAATACGGGGGCCATCAAGTGCTGTAGCCCTTCCTGTTACGCTGAGCGCATCATCACAATCCGAGTGTCATAATAAAACGCGACTCACTACGTTATGTAACAGCTTGGACGCTATCAGAACGCATTCTAGATGCGTTCGGGCTATTAGCGGAGCCCAGCATAAAACACAAGGCCAAACAAGGAAGAAACCCCAAATACCGTTTCCGGTTCTGGTTGTTAAAAAGAGCCCTAGTTGGAGCTCAGCTGAGCCTGAGAGTGATCGCCATACTCACTGTGAATCATAATGTCACGTCGCGAAGGCCGCGACTCGGAATCGAGAAGACACCGTTCCAGGTTCGATCAAGAACCCAGGTACATATCCTAAATCCTCTCTCTCGCACTCGTTCATTTGCGGATAGAGTATCGGTATATGGTACAATTTTCGAGTTGAATGTTCTTGTGCATTGTGCTGGTTATTGCATCATCTGCGGGTGCGGCGACAAAAGTTTATTATTCTTGTTGTTTCGTTCATCAACTTTTGTACTGGTGAAAATAATGTTGGAGGAACCACAGATGGGAGTATCTGGACGTTTCTCTTATGTGCTTATCCAGAATGAAGAGAGAAGTAGTTGCTGGTCCCAGATTTCGAGAGTAGATATTTCATTGATGATGGTAGGGGAGGTTTAGTGTTATTTCAATTTTCCCATTGGTTTTTTCTCCCCTTCAATTTGAATGAAAAATCTTTCTTTTTTGTTTTTTGGAGAATATGGAGACGCGTGTAAAATGTAAAAAGATTGGAACCGGACAAAAGATTTTGTTGGGCAGAAACTTTTCGTTTCTCCTGTTTTATTTTGTTCATATGGTTTTGATTGAACCAAATGTGTCAAGAAGATGTTAGACGACGTATGTTTTAAGTGATTTTGAATTTGTGATCAGTTCATGTTTAGAGAAGTTTCAGCAATATTTTATGGTGGTTGAAAGAATTTGAGATGTTAGTGTGTTGAAATGATAATCAAATGTTTGTGCAAAATCTGGAATATTTCCAAGCCCGAGGCATGAATGCTTGAATTACCTTTCTCTTCTAGCTTACCAACTGAATTGTTCAAATCATATCGATCAAAAGAGGAATTGTAGAAATCTTGCGTGCAATCTCTGCTTGATTTAGCTATTCCCTTCTTTTAATTTATAGAATCTCAAATTTGTAAAGCAGTTGTTAAATTTTCATATATTGATTCTGGCTAGGATTATCTGTACTCCACTGCAACATAAAGCCTTTACTTTTGATCTCTACTCTAGTGGTTGAAAGTAGCTTTTCACAAATCAAATTCTTTTTATGTTGTCCTTGCTAGTCCTAAGAGATCTAGGAGGGATGGGAAACCAGAAACTGAAAGACCACCTGCTGAAACTAACTTGGAGGGTCGAGACCATACAGACAGGGGGAAAAAACACCACCGTCGTCTGCAAGATGCTTTACCTCTTGAGTCTCCAACAGCACAGGTTTCTAAAGAAGAAGCTGGGCCTGGGAGAAAAGAATCCGATAAAGCTAATGTGAACCAGGAAGGAACAAAACGTTCTCTGGATCCAGCAGAAGTACCTCGGTCCCGGTCATACTTTCAGGTATCGTGAGTGATATGTTTGTATAGTGTTCATTGTATGGTTATTTTGAATTGTTTTTTAATGGGGCATGGTAAGCTGACACCTTGTTTTGTTGTCATTTTTTGTTTGCCCAGGTTTCTAGTGAAGTTTTTTTCTCCTCCTGTCCTAATTAAACATCACGCAAACAGATAGCTGCAATTTTAGGGAGATGTATGATTGCATGATCTTGTTCTGACAAAATGTAACCCTTTGCATCGTCTTTTTCCCACAAAAAGTGACCCTTTTCTTTTGAAGCCAGTGTATTCTGGTTAGTCCTGACACATGACAACCATGATAGTTGACATCAAGGATTTTAAACATTAACTCGCAATTTCTTGGTAACAAGAGATCTGGTTGGCTGTGTAGTTCACAGCTATTCGATTACTTCCCCCAACAAATCTGGGATTGACAATTATTTTTATTAATATGATAGAAAATCTTAAAAAGCGTGTTGGCTAACTGTGACTAGCCAAGATGGTGCTTCATTTAGGCATTGAGAGAACCATCAATATTTTTCCCGACCTAAGGATAAGGGCATTTTTTTGAACTGTTCATAATCACGTCATCCTTGTCCTTGCTTTCAAATGTTGATAGGCCTTATTTACTGACCATCTAGCATGTTCTTAGAATGTCGCTGTTGCTTAAACCTTGCAAACTTATTATCTGGGCTGGTCTATGGGGATTTTGTTCAGCCTGGTGAATTCAAGTGCGTCAATGTATATATAACAATGTTAGGCTTGGCTGTGCCTGTCTTATAACAGCATGATGAACGCGGTAATTCTGGGCAAGTTAACCGAAGCTTCAGTCACAGAGCAGCTACTGGTAAGCTCCACTGCCCTCAGGTTTCTGTTGTCTTCTTGTTTTGTCTCCTGTATTTTATCAAGTTCCTAACGCAAGTTGTTAATGAGCTTAATCTATTGGTAGCCAGACTCATCTGCTCTAGTACTGTTTCAATTAGCGGGAAGCTGATTGTGCACGTATTTTGAAATAAATAAATGTTACGGTGCAGTAACATCTATGGCTTTCATGAATATTGGAACTCTTATATTTCAACCAGTTCCATGCCTTTTGCTTTCATCTGAAACCAAGTAAAATAATAAATGCAATTAGTCTCGCTGTTTTTGCCAAGACATCTAGGAACTTGGGATATCCAAGTTGGTTTAGACCCTGAATGTTTAAAATGAATCAGCCGGATGCTTGAATATCTTCTGTAACCATAATTCATCTTTGTCACCCCTTTTTCCTGATTTTAGAGGGAAGAAGTGTTTGTTTCAATATTTGCTTTGGATTCTGTATTGCGCATTGCAGTTAAATTATCTGGTGTGTCATCTGAAATCTATCGTAGTTGTCAATTTCACTATTTTTTCTTATTTTCAGGTAAAGAGCGAGGATGGTGGAGAGATCCAAAGGAGCAGCAGAGTGAAAGATCAAAGAGGATATCTACTGGTGATATGCAAAAGAAGGATGCGACGGCTAGAGATCATGGAGAGGACAGAGATGCTTGGCGCCATGACAGGTACATTGAGATGGAGGCAGACCCCAAACCCCTTGCAAGGAAAAGGCCTTCTTTCAGGGAGAGAAAGATCCCTGTTGCTTCCGAGAAAGCTGACAAAGCCATTGAAGAGTCTTTAAAAATGAATGGCAACAGCAATCCTGCCTCTGAAAATGAAAAAAGAGAGGATTGGGGAGGCAACAACCCACGTCATTTGGACAGATCGGAGAGAGCATTTGCTGGGAACAGGGAGGCAAACAAGGGTGAAGAATGGAGAGGTAACTTTTTGTCAAGAGATCGACGTATTAGCCGTAGTGGAAATTACCGCGGAAGAGAGCGATTTATTGGAAGGCCAGGATATCGTCCAACAGGTGGTCGGGTTGAGAAGTGGAAACATGATCTCTTTGATGAGGCTAATAGGACTCCTAGTCCAAAGAACGAAGAAGACGTGGTTGCAAAAGTTGAGGCACTCTTGGCCTTGTAGAAGTTAACATATGATTTATCTTCTGTATATCAGATAAAATTCACTTCCCGTAAGCTGTTCATTTTTTTCCTTTCGAAGACGAATATGGATAAAACTTGCAACGTGCTGTTGCTTACTTGCGATCTTCTTAGAACTTCCAAGTCAGTCATGTATGTTAGCTTTGCCTTTTAGAAATTTGCTATTGCTTTGATGTACGAGTCCTTTCCGTGAACCTTTGGTTTACCCTTTATCATCGTGATTGTGCTCGGTGTACATATTATCAGTTTCACCATCTAAACAGCAAATACAGTATCAATACTTTTATGCCCGATAAGTACAGTATCAAGGTAACTCTGTGAATGTGAAAAATCGTATTAAATTACCATTCTGTTAGTAACTATTGGAAATTTAAACTAGCCACAGGACAAATTCCGTAAAAATAAGTTTCAGAAGAATACCAATTAGATGGCTCCCGTCCAATCACAACTTTGCCTCTCGGCAACAAACCAGAAACTAGAGAGAAGGTTTTCTCTGGAAATCCAAAACCAATGCTTTTCTTCTAGAACCACCAGTGCTTGTGCAGGATGGCATGAGTGGACCTGATTGATATTTGCCATTAACAAACTCCTCCAAGCAACCACCAGGTGAGGGGGACCAACTAATGCTTTGACACCAAACTGGAGGCAACAAAGGCAATGACATTCGAGTTTCAGGTGCATATTTAAACCTCAAAACCTCTCAAATGCAGTAGTAGTCAATCTCCAACATATGAATTATATTTGGAGGAAAACAAATGTGCCCCTTCCCACAGCCTCCTATCCAACATTTTTCATTTAGTTGTCCTGAATGCTGTATGAGAAAAATGAGGAAATTCAATGCCAAAAAAAGGATATTTGAAACCAATCCTTTTATCTAAGCAATTCGGTTGAGTCCAAAGTGCCGAAAAGCGAAAAATATTGCTGCTAACTCAAACTCATAAAACTAACCTCAAATATTGCTTCATTAAATACGGAGATCTTCTATGTCGGTAACAAAATCTGCACTTGTGGGCCTTTTGTCTGGTATGTTAACCACCAGCTGACCACATGCACCACTTATATCTTGGCCCATTTCTTTACGAACTGTAGTTCTGATGTTATAGACTTCCCGAAGAATTTTCTGGAATCTGATGACTTTGTTTTCTGTGCTAGTATTGAAGCGACTCAGGGTACCAATTGGATTAAAAGGTATGAGGTTGATAACCTGCCACAAACAGCAGAACAACATCAAGATTTAGAAAAGAATTTCAGTGTAGCATTACTCAGGACAAAAGTGGTTTCACTGGAGAACAGTGGACAACAGACATAACTGCTTTATTATAATTTCAGAGATATTTAGAAACACCAAATATAGTGACATCCCTTTACAACAATCAACTACAGAGAACCGCATTCATACAGGATAAAACAGTTATGCATATTAAGCCTATAAAACCAACATGTATATCTGCTTATTTTCGCTTTGCCCTAAGCAACATCCCTTGAAGCTCTGATAGTGATTTCACGAAGGAATTTACTAGTTGTAGATAAAAGCACTAGATACAATATGCACCAAATTATAAAAGGTAAAAGAATGGAAGAGAGAAGTAACAGAGAGTAAAAGGCTTATACATCCGTATGTGATGTTAAATGCAAAGCTCACCACTTGAAATGTCTCAAGCAATTTGCCAAGCTGGTGACAACAGTGGACGACAGACATAACTGCTTTATTATAATTTCAGAAATATTTAGAAACACCAAATATAGTGACATCCCTTTACAACAATCAACTACAGAGAACCGCATTCATACAGGATAAAACAGTTATGCATATTAAGCCTATAAATCCAACATGTGTATCTGCTTATTTTCGCTTTGCCCTAAGCAACATCCCTTGAAGCTCTGATAGTGATTTCACGAAGGAATTTACTAGTTGTAGATAAAAGCACTAGATACAATATGCACCAAATTATAAAAGGTAAAAGAATGGAAGAGAGAAGTAACAGAGAGTAAAAGGCTTATACATCCGTATGTCATGTTAAATGCAAAGCTCACCACTTGAAATGTCTCAAGCAATTTGCCAAGCTGGTGTGCGTGCTGCTCCTCGTCATTCACTCCATCAAGCATTATGTACTCTATAAAAATTTTTTGCTGACTACAAAAAAGATCAAATGAGATACTCTAATAATCTTGAATAGAAACAAATAAGGATTAGCCTAGAAAATAGCCAAAGATGAATGTACTAAAAAATGGTTGCCATGAAGAATTAAACAACCATTTCTTTTGATATTCTCTCAATGCATTCATGAGTCTGCCTAGAGGAAAAGCTCGTGCTGCAGGCATGATCTGACAACGGATTTCCTGAACGGGTGCATGTAGAGATACGGCCAAGTTCAGATTCGGTAAATCACTCTGCAGCTTGGTGATAGCATGGATAATGCCAACCTACAAAAGAATCCATGTGAAAGGAAACATTTTAAGATTGTCTACCAACTATGCATTTAACTTGAAACAGTGACATACTTCAAGTTTCAATTTTTATCTTTCTCCAAAGCAGGCTCTGAAGCAAATTGAGATCATGGTATATTATTATTTATGGCATGGCACCAGAAATTCATAGCAGCTCTAAATATAAAAAAGATTTCTTCAAGATTTTTATCAAAGTGGAGCATATACCGTTGAGACCGTTATTCTCTTTGGTGAAAGCTGAAATGGTGGTGCTGTCATGACTCGGATAGCTTCCACTAGGGCAGTGTAGTTGTTCAATGGTTCCCCCATGCCCTGCACAGAAGTAAGTAATTGTGAAGCAAATATTACAGATTGGAAGAAGTTGGCTTCCAAATAACAGGGTGCCTCTAAAAACAGTAAAGCAGGAAAAATGGTAGAATTCACATTAGCATCCATTTTTCAGTTAGTCAAATCTAAGGATATTTTGAAGAAATTAACTGTTTAGCATTAATTCGAGTCAATTAACATACAAAGAAGCAATGAAATAAAATTTTTACTTTATTTCTATGAAGTCAGGGGAATCTATGTTAACATCATGTTTTCTTGTTTTAAACTATATGAAATACCAAGACAGACTTTCAATGCCTTCAATGTTTTTTGAAAGAAAAGAGAGAACATAGAAAAAGAATAGCTATTTTTTATTCAAGTTACACATAAAGGAAAACATTATTCCTAGCTAATAGCATCAAAAGAAAAAGTAACACGCAAAACACTAAAAAGAGAGAAAACCCTTACCATGAAAACAACATTTCGTATAGGTGATAAGGAAGAGGCATGCACCAATTGCTCTACTATTTCACCTGAAGAAAGATTATTCTTGAATCCCATGCTTCCGGTTGCACAAAAATTGCAAGCCATTTTGCATCCGACCTAATAAAATGCAAGAAAACTATAAAGCATCACCTGTTGAAAAAATACATTTACAGCAAAAAGAAAGCAATGGAGAAAATGGTATTCTAAGTAAAGCTTAGAAGATTGAAATACCTTAAGCACATAACAGTGGGGGAAACTTAACCTCAAAAATTATAGCAGCAACACCGCTCAAATAATTGAGTTCACTTCCCATCAAGCAGAATCTTTTTTTTCATTAAATAGTTGAAAAGAGCTGTTAAGTGAAGTTAGAAGTAAGGGAATACCTGAGAGGATATGCACAAGGTTGATCTCAGGCCCCCAGGACGAGGCTTTCCATTATATTTTCCCAAACGTGAATCATATTGCATGATTACAGCCTCCACAAAAGCTTCATTCTGCAGAAATTTACTATTAGACCAACAGTAGAGAGCTTTCTTTCTCAGAGAAGCTTCAAACTTTGCAATTTTTGTTCACTAATCTTTTTGAATTGTAATGCATAAAAAATGTATGACAATATCTTGCATATATTGAGCTAAAAATTGCATACAATTTATGATGGTGTTGCTAGCAAAAGATGCAATAACGATTGCTGTAAGTTGGTAAATTTGAAATGCTAGTAGCAATGACCGCAAAGCAATATGAAGAAATTCCCGAGTGTAGAGATTTTTTTAGCTAATAGCAAGTACTAAAAGTTTCTATGCAAGCCTGCAAATAATAGAATAGTATACCGAATAGGCAAGTAAAATATTCACGATCAAGAAGTTCAAATACAGAAAATCCTATCTACTTTATTTTAAAAAATAATAAAAAGAAATACCTGTAGCTTGATGAGGAGCTTGGTGGTGACCTGGTCCGAGGAGTGAAAAACGGAATGAATGGTGGAAGTGCAGGTTTTGAACTTAGAACGGAGCAGAGGATAGGCTGACGAGGGCAATGAAGGAATTTCCTCCCACTCACAGTTAGGGTTCTGCATAACATACCTGCAGATAGAGAGAGAACATTATACGCTCCATCCCGATTCATCAGCAGATAGAAATTCAGAAACATAATGCATAGAGAGAGAGAGAGAGAGTACTTCCAGATGAGAGGGATAAAGTGAGCGTTGATTCCGGCATTCTGAAATTCGGCGGTGATGATCGAAGAATCAAACACTGATTTATATTTCATCATCACGATGACTAAACTCTAGGGTTGGTGATCTTTGGCCCCCGATTTATTCTTCTTTTCTTGATTTTCTGAATTTAGCGGAGCAATGAAATTGGTCTTTTCCCGGCAAAACAGCGGTTCAGCTTCAAGAACAGAGGGTTTGACCAGTTTGGCCTTAACGCATTAGGACATGAATGTGTGCATGTTAATAGACTGCCGAAATTTTTGCTGAAATTGATAGCACGAGCACAATCCGCCAACCCGCACCACACCACGGCGCCCGTGCCCCCCGCCCCCCCCCCCAAAAAAAAAAAAAAAAAAGCATAAACGCATGCGTTTTCGGCAAACGAACGGAATAATTAAAGCGTTAAATCTCTTTTTGGACACCTTCCAAAACTCTGGCCTGTTTGGGACCAATGAGATCAAAAACCCTCGAGAACATTCCAGGTGGAAATTAAAGTCGTATTTTTTATTTTTTCCCCCTTTTATAAGGAACTTTTGAAGTCGTGTAGCTGTTTGTTCGGGAGCTAGATTTGCCTCCCCAAAACCGGCTGCCTCTTCTTGCGCTTTCTTGCAGATTTACAGATAACGTATGATATGCCTGTAAGACGCGCATCTCATGTATCCCCAGGGCTATTTCTTTTACTCTATGCCAATATATTTTGATATATATTAAGGAATTTGAAGCAATATTAAAGTAAAAATTCACAAAAGTTGATTGCATCCAATAAAGCGCTTCTCTTCCACCCATGCAACTGAAAAGAATTGATTTTTTTTTTTTTTTGAAGACAAACAATTCTATACCATTATATTTAACACATGTTCTTTTTGAACCAGCATTTCTTAAGAAATTCATCTACCACCAAAAACAAAAATTGATCGTGCTGAGTTTCAATCTAAAATCTAATTAAAATTTTTATCTTAAATTTTATTTTTTTCTCATTAATAAATTATTTTTATAAAATTTTAAATTAATTCAAAACTCTATCCGGTCTGTACCTTAAAGACTTGCATAATTTTGCTGTATTTAAAATAATTTTGGTCCCAAAAAAAGCAAATGCTTTTGTTGCTAGGTTCAGCGTGAAAATTGCAATTTCTTTCTGGGAGAAGTGAATAAAAAGTGAAAAAAGGCAGAAAAAATCCAAGCTAAAAATTGTGATAAATTATAGCATATGTTACACTTGAACCAATAAATATTACATTTCCTTGCAGAAAAGAGAAAGAAAAGGAAAATCCCAATGACTCTGTCACGCAACATACCACAGAATACATTATATATCTGAGCTTAGAACTTCGTCGCAGTGTTATTAATCCCCTTGGAAACTTGATAAGCAGAAGCCTTTTGCGGAACTTGGTAGCTAACAGTAGTTGAATCCATATGCCTATGCCTGAGTACATTACTTCCATTCGAAGGACTAAGCATGGAGCTAGAACCTCTGCCGAAGCTTTTGGAGGTGGACATGTATTCCAATCCTGCTGACCTCTGCTCCACCAAATCAAGAGTTGGTGGCGGAAACTCCGATCTGGTTCTCCGGTGAGATGAGCCTTCCATGGATTGATCACCTCCGACAAGTAAGTGGTAGCTGCGGCTGGAGCCGGCGGAGAAAGATCGATAACTATGGTAAGGCCTTTGTTTCTTCATGGCGTTGATGAGAAATGGTATCAAACCCTCCATTGCTTTTGCTCCTTTTCCTTTCTTCTCCTGTTATACTATAAAAATGTTGTTTCGGTAATCTGTATGTACAAGGATAGAAGGTGCCGATGGTTATTTATAGTAGTATGTATTGATTCAAAGGGTTAGTTAGAGCCTAGACCAGGAAAATTCATCGGAGATTCCATTTGGATAATTACTCTAGCGCATGTATATCTTTGTATTAGTATTCAAGGAAACAAAAGGAAGAAAAGAAGAAATCAATTGACTGAAGTTTATTGGAGCACGTTTTCTTGTAAATTTTAGGGTGTTGAATTTTTGTTTAATTGAATTATATTAAAAGCTATAAAAATAAATTATTTATAAAGAAAAAATATAATTTTTTTAAAAATAAATTTTAATTTAAAAATCAATGCAAATATACCCTTAAATTACTTTCGACAAATTTTGTTTATAGATGTCATTGATAACTGGCAAATGATGCAAGCAAGTCAGAAATGCCGACGCTGGAGCCTTTATCAATTAGCGTAACTGGGCGTGAGGGGAGGTATACATATGGAAGCAATGCTTTTGACTGCTCTTGTGATTCAACTCCAGGGAAGCAAGAGGCGGCTCTTGCGTGCAAAACAATAACAAAATCTGAGTTGAAATTCTTTGCAAGACTTTCCACACACCAAATGATTAACCAATTTTGATAACAACTCTTATCCCGCGTCAACTTTATAAACAAGCTGTTAAGCATGATTATAAAAAAACACGTGATTGGTAACTATTTATTTGAAAATTCACGAATTTAAAAAGTATTTTTTTTCTTTTTAAATTAAAGAATGAGAGAAAGAAAAGGTGTCTCAGTAGGTATTAATCATATTAACTTGGCCTGTATGCGGATAGTATCAATTCTTGCAAGTGCATTGTACATGTGTAGCGCAGTAGCTTTATCCCGCGTGGAGCAAATTCAGTTCAGCGATAGAGAGGAAGTGCGACTATTGACGACGCGGATTGGAGTCTCTCTAAAACCTGGTGCGTCAAAGAAAATTCTCTGGTTTTCTGTTATGTTTGGGGTATCTGGATCATATTATACTGGGAAGGGGGATATCATCTGCATTATCTTAAGTTTGACGAAGTTTTTCCTTTTTGAAATTAAAGGTCAGTTTGTATTGGAACTCAAATTTTAAAATAAAAAATTTTACTTTTTTTAGTTTCAGTCTAATTTTATAATTTTTACTATAAAAAACTAAAACAAAAACACACCCTGTGTTTCATAATGTTGGTGTGATCGTTATTTTTGAAGGGGGTTAGTTGGTAAAGGGTTATAGGTTTTGTAAAGTCAACTGACAAGAAAGAAAGTGAGCTGAAATTTTCGAAAGGATAACAGTGGGCAAGGAGCAAGGTATGCAATCATCAATTTGTTTTCTTCTTCTTAAATCTTGGATCATATTGTTAAGGAGCCATCGTGACAAGAATTTGTAGACTTTTTCACAAACTAGTAAAATGATCGTAGTAATAATTTAAAAAATTTTCATAATAATAAAAAAGAGATAACGACTATATCTATTACAAATTTTCATTATTGAATTTATAGTCTTTCGAAATAAAAATTAAAAGGATTTGTGATACAAAGTCATAACCATAATAGTTGGACCTCAAAATCCTTAACAATCTACTTGGCAGAAATTTATACCACAATTTCAAAATACTTGAAATGTCAAAAACTCTTCAAATATAAATTTTATCGCCTAGTTGGCAAAAGTGCTGGAGTAGCTCAGTCGGTTAGAGCGTATGGCTGTTAACCATAAGGTCGGAGGTTCGACCCCTCCCTCTAGCGAGTGTTGCCGCAGTTGTTTATTTTACCTGCTTTTTCGTTTATCTTAATAATATCTTGAATTTTGGTGTCTGTTTTTCTTGCTTTTTCATTAATGTAATATTAATATTTTTGGTTTTATTTTGGTCTTTCCAACTCACCAGAATGTATAGAAAAATACAGAATAACTGGTCAACGGAGACATTTGTAGTCAAGCAAGTAGTTATTAGTCATATTTGTTTGTAGCCGCATTGTTACATTAATTATGTCTAACCTCGATACTAATCTATACTATTATAAATGTAAGGATAGAGGAGAATGTCCAAAACGACATTGATTATTGTATTATATTATGAGATTTATATTAATTATTATAGACCATTTAAGAGGAAAAGATTTAAATAAATAATTCTATAAATTAGTCTATTAATGATATTAATATATGACACTATCAATTAATAATGAGACTAAAAATTAATTTTAGAGAGTTATTTTGTTCAATCAGTATATATGTATACATTTAATATTAAATGGGTTGTCTTTTATACAATATAATATAATTTTTTTTTTTAAAAAAAAGACAAATAGTTCATATAAAAATAACCTTTTCTATGTTAAAACTAATAAGGATATAATCCTATTTTACCAAAATTCTTTCACAGGATGATTTATGCTTTAGTATTCCTTTTTTAATCTTTTTTGGAATGGTCTTCTTTGCCTTTGGAACTCAACAATATGCTCAAATTAATTATTTGTTAGTAATTATTGCAAAGTAAATATAATAGAATATCGTAGAATAACATGAAATTATATTAAGAATATCCTATTAACTATGTATACTAAAAATTACTCAAATAATCTCAAACAAAAATTATAAAGACATAAAAATTATTTTTAATATAAACTAATTAATAATTTGGATTTTACAAGATTTATTAAGTCCATAAAGCATTGGAAGTTCCAGTTGCAATAAATGTTGTCAAATGCTGTGCTCAACAATGGGTACTGATTCTGTTAGACATAGGTAACACCTTCAATATTGTTCTCATTAGGCAGCCTAATATTGATATAATGTTTTACTTGGTGCTCACTTGAAGAACCAATGACAAGGGTGTGGAGCCCCGTGATCAGTTTCCTCTTCCCGTTTGCATCTGCAATGCTCAAATCTTTGCAAACGTCCAAGTTCAATGTGGAATTCTGTGTCTTCCCGTGCTTCACCTCAACTTTGTCGAAGCCTACAAGCTGTATGTTGGGCGTTCCTGACACCCATTTTGCACTTGCAGGCTTCCAGAAGACTAACACCACATGGGATCCATCCATTTTCCCATCATTTTTCACACCAATCACCAATCGGAATTGCAAGTTCTGGCAGTTCACCTTTGAAAGGTCAATCACTTGGGCATTTGATTGTGAAGTAAAGCTCGAGCCTAGAATGTTACGTGGGTCATCATCTTTGATAGGCTTTATGACTATGGTGGAAGGTGCAGATATAACGAACTTGGAGAATGTGGAGTAACTCAGACCATGGCCAAATTGGTAGATGGCCTCGCCATTGTAGAATCTGTACGTTCTTCCTGGAAAATTTCTTGAGGCATTGGCTCTCATGTTCATGTCTGTCATAGGTACTTTATCCGCATATTCTTGAGGATACCAAGTAAAAGGAGACCTTCCACCTGAGAGTGAATGACCGAATGAATATTCTATAAGGATTACCTTTTCGTATATTGATAAAAGGAAATGATGAAGATACATTTACTTGCAGTTAGATTTTTATTGAGCATGAAAGTGTATCAATTGGGAGAAGGAAAGGAGGAAGCACCTGGATTATGATCTCCAAATATGACTTGAGCCAAAGCATCACCTCCATCTTGACCTGGATAGCCAATCCACAAGATTGCCCCAATTTTCTTGTAGTTATTTGCAAAAGTGATATCCACAGGGCTAGCAGACATAATAACCATTATCACTGATCCATTTGTACCATTGGCGACTTCCGTCACCAGCTTCTCTTGAAATCCTGGTAGTGTTAAGTTCACCCTATCCAGCCCTTCTGTCTCAATTGACTCATCAAGTCCTACAACAAGTACCACTGTATCTGCAGCAGCTGTAGCTTTAACTGCTGCCTCAATTTGCGCTGAATCGCTACAACTAGGATTGCTACATCCAGACACATATGTTATATTTGAAACGTATTTCTGCAAACCTTGTAAAGGGGTAGTATAGCGGCAGGGAACACCGGCATAGATACTTAGCATAGTTGCAGTGGCATTAGCGTTGGGACCTATAACGACCAAATTCTTGGTGGTGTTTGATGATAAAGGAAGAATACCTCTGTTGTTCAATAAAACCATCCCTTGCCTTGCAGCTTCAATTCCCAACAATTGATGACTATCAGTGCATATATCAGATGTTCCAAGTGTTCCAAATGGAAGGTGTTTAGGATCACCATCAAAGAAGCCAAGCCGCATTAGAACAATATAGTTGTATATCAGGGCCTGGTCCACTATAGACTCCTCAACTTTCTTTAAGTTTACAGCGTTCTCTGTGTATTTGCCTAGAAAGTTCCCGCAGTTCATATTCAAACCTGCGTTATGAATTAAGAAACTTCTTTAGCTACTGGAAAGTGTTAAATAGATTTGCAACTGCAAGATAGTTTAGGTACATGTAAGGAGTACCAGCTTTTAGGGCCAGGGCTACTGCATCCTCAGGTGTAGTAGTGTAATTTATGGCATCATAATAAACCTCAATGGAATCACAGTCTGAAACTATGTATCTGCAGGAACGCAGAAACCAAGTAATGAAGATTTAGTACTTTTCCTTTCAAGCAAGTATTCTTAAAGCTAGTACGGTGAAAGAATGTATCTGCTTGAATGCAGAAGCAGGGTAATGAACATTTTGTAATTTCCTTTGCATGCGATGTTTTCGCTCCAGAGTAATCATATAGCTAGCAAGGGGTATAGGACTTTTATATGTCCAAGTAATAACAAGGATCAAAAGGAAACTCAGCTCGACATCATTAGACCTTTGCCGATGTAGATGTTTGAATGAATTTGAATTATCCTTTGTGACAGCAGAAACTTCCTAAACATGGAAGATTGCATCCTGCATGCTTAGTCACATAGTTCGACTCTTATTATATTGACCATGTTTTTCTCTTTCGCTAATTACTTTTCCCTGAACTGGGGTTGATGTCATTTTGTTAGCTTTAGGTTTGTATATTTATGTTTCTTTTATCATAAAGAGAAGTCTTTTTCCTTGTTCTTTGTTGTGATTTTATCATCCGCAAGCTCAAAACATCTGGATTACCTTGAGAAACAAACCAGTAATAGATATCTTGCCAAAATACTATATCATGTGAACAAATAAAACCAAGTATTATTACATCTTTCAGGGGATTTGATTCTTCATTTTCTCTGTTTCTAGGAAGGGAATGCTTAACATGAAGATGCTTGAGATTTAGGAAGAAAGCTAACCCATCTAGTCCCCACTGGTCTCTGATTACTCCTTTTAGTAGATTGGGATCTGCACAAGTTGGGACTCCATTCACCCTGTTGTACGAACACATTACACTGCTAACATGCCCTTCCTCTACACAGCTCTTAAACGGTGGTTGAAAGGTATCCTCCATGTCCTGTGGTGTCACCTGCCACGAAGTCAGAGCTTGTTAAATTTTCTGTTGATTCTAAGTTCATGGAAAAAAGATAAAAGGTAATTTCATGGTAGCATGGATAAGGAAGTTCAATTTTAAATACCTTTGCATCAAAGTGAAACCGATCAACACCTTTCCAGTTATCGACATCATATGCAGTGTAGTGCTTGCAGCAACTCGAGACTTTGAGTCTGTCACTGCTAGATTTACCATCCTGACCTACCTCTTGCAATCCTCTGACATAATTGACTGCATACTTTGCAACCACAAGAGGGTCCTCCCCTGGTGTCTCCTGGCCCCTTCCCCATCTAGGATCCCGAAACACATTTACATTTGGACTCCAGAAGGTCAAACCAGCCAGGCCTACGTTATACATAGCTCGAGCTTCGGTTGACACAACTTGTCCCAATTTGTACCACAGTGATGCATTAAAACTGGCAGCAGAAAGAATTACAGAAGGAAAACTAGTTGCACCTGGTACAGTGGCATTGAAACGCACACCAGGACCTGTGTTTGAGACTCCATGAAGCGCCTCAGACCACCACTCATAAGCAGGGACTCCAAGTCTTGGAATGCCAGTAGCAGTATTAATCACCTGTTGCACCTTTTCTTGGAGGGTTAAGCGAGAAACCAAGTCTTTGGCTCGTTCTGCATATGACAAAGAGGTGTTACAAAAGGGGTAGTTGCTTATATTGGGGTCAGTCTTATCACACGCATGAGGCTGTGCAATGGTTGCTCTTGCAACAAGCAACAAGGAAAACAGGGGAAACACAATGTGGTTTCTCATTGCCAGGCACTAGTTCGTCTATAACTTAAACAAGGGAAGTTTGCATGCTTCAGAACTCCCAACTTTCTATTTATGCTAGATGTGGAGACACACCTTTGTTTACCATTTTGCCTTCAGCAGCAAAACAAGACGACAACTTCTTATTGAGGCAATACAAGTGCATGACTAGCTGGAAGAGATTGCGGCAGCTTTGACCTTGGAGGAAGCAAAAGCTTCTTTTCTGATTGGTACCAATAATAAGGGACTGTTAATAATCGTCATAACTGTCGCAGATGGCAGAAAAATATTCTGGAAGCACACTCCTTTGAAGCTGGAGTCACATTTACCGCACGAAAGGATCTGATTTCTCTGTCTCCTTTCTTAACGTAAACTAAAAGCTGTTCTTAGATCTTAGGCATTTTAAAAGCTCATCTCAAAGCTTTATGTAGCAATATTTGCCACTGTAACTTAGTCTAAATTCTGAATATGCCATGGTCCATGGATGTTTTGGGCACGGTTCTGCATGGCCAAACAGTCTATTTAAGAGTTTGGTGAATGGTTTTGGTTTCAGTAAATTTCCTCAACCTTAAAGCCTGAGAAGTCTATACATAGACTTTACTTTAACTGGTTGAAAGGCCAAGGAACAGGATGTGTTTTAAGTGGGAGAATTGATATCAACTATCAAGCAATCCGCACTACAGACAGAGATAAGGCGAAAGTACTGGAGAGTGCCTTCGAAGAAATTTGCCGAAAATTCCACTGGACCACGACAACAGCCTTCATTATAATCACAATCCCTATATCAGTTCGATAATGTAGTGGTGTTTAGTGTCTAAGTGCTGCGAGAACATTGTCCCTTACAAAAGACTTTTGCAAGGAACAACCGACACAAATCACTGATCACATGAAATATTTTGTATGTATATGTATTATAGAGAAAATATGAGAATCAAATTTAGAATTTAGCAATGAACAGTTGCACTCTAATCCGTCAAAGGAAATAATTGACTACTCGTCAACGCTAAAACATTGTAACATGCAAAACAATTTATAGCTGTTGGGCGATTAGTCTAATTGTCAAAATTCAGGAAAGAAGACCAACGGTTGGATCCTTAAGAGTGCCTTATTTGAAGACAAAAAACAAAGATAGATTATGGGAGACGGCTTACTGAGCGGTCTTGTGTTGATGTAGTCTTTTTCCGGCCAAAAACCGGGTAGTTTTACTGGTCCGAAGGCGAGAGTTGATGAACCTTCATACGTCCTCTTAACAAACTTCCGGTTTCCCGCTCAATACGGCCACATTTCCTCGAAGCAGCTGCCGTGGTTAAATTTTACCAGAGTCACACACACTTTCTCTCTCTCATTTTCGACCCCTAATCCGTCTGTAAGCACTCTGAACATCCCAAAACTTGATTTTAGAGAGAGAAATACCTGGATTTGGCTTCCTTCTACTGAGTTTTCTTCTGGAAATACCTTAATTGTTTTACCCATCATATTTTGCATTTTCTTTGATCCTTCTTGGGTATGTACTTTTTTCATTCTGCAATCGTTTGGTTTCAAGAATTCGATGATTACGACTTTTCATGTACCAAATTCTGTGTTTGTTAATAATGGCGACGTTAAAGTCTGGGGTTCTTGTCAAGCTTCTTGAGGACATAAAAGACGATGATGAGCAGATACTCGAAGATGATAGAAAACCAGTCTTGCTGCAAATTAGAAGCATAATTCCCGTACTAGAAGAAGGCGATCTTTGGCCCAATAAGGGATTTTATCTAAATGTCTCAGATTTTTCACATGCCATATACGTCTCTTTGCCTCAGGATGAGAATGAGATGGTTCTGAACAACAAATTAAGACTTGGGCAATTCATATATGTGCAGAACTTGGAGAAAGCACAACCTGTGCCATTGCTCAGAGGCATAAGCCCTGTCCCAGGAAGCCGTCAATGTGAAGGATATCCAGAGGATATTCTTTCCCCAACTACATTCTCAAGGCTAATTGAGGTATCGGATACAGATTCAATTGTCGAGAAGGGTGTCATTTCGGAAAAGAAAATTATACAAAATCCATCGGATTCAAGAAATCACTCTCCCGGGTTATCTCATCCAGAGGCTTTGAAAAGGAGGAATAATGTCCTTGAGCAGAGTTCTAGGGGAAGGCTTCGTTCTCTGAGTGCCTCAAAAAGTCGTCCCAGTGAGAGGATAATAGGATTACATCAACGCACGTCAAGTTCCATTGAAGAAGACAGCGACTCTGATAGTACGTCGTCATCAACAAGTCAGACATCCAAGCGGAAGAGCTGGACTGCATCGGATATTTTGGGAGTAAAGGACATTTTTTGATTCTTCGGTAATCAAGCATGAGATTAGACCACCAGCTCGCAGTCGTAGTGCAACTGTAAGTTTAAGTTTGCTTCTTTCTCTCTTCTTTTGTCTGTGTTCTTTATATGCCAAAATTCTGTATATTAAGACCCGCAAAGTAGGAATAAAAAAAAAAAAAGGGGGATAGTTTACGGGATAAAACAAGATACTAACCACAAAGATAATGGCATTAGTGAATCAGAGCTTAATCTGCAATACTGCCAGTACAGGCCCTTCAGTGAAGTAATCTAATCCTGCAGATATAGGTATTGCAGCGATTTCTGTTAGTAATCATCTGATTTTTTACTGGGAGGTGATATAGATGTAGTTTTGGTTGGCTCCTCTTGTAGAGAAAGCTTTATCAACATTCGGTTATCAGTGTGCCACCAAAATTAACATCTGATTTGTTGTCTCTGGTGCACTGAAAATGTTTACTGTGACCTTGGTTAATTTCAAGCTTACAATATATTATATATAGACAGGCTTCACCAGTTCGTTCAGTGAGATATGATAGCTCAGATGATAATTCGAGCTCAACAACACGAAGAAGAGACAGTAATTCCACAAAGAAATTATCAAAATGTTCCAACAAGACCAAGAATCCAGCTCCAAAGTTGATTACTGAGCAGGCTTCTCATCGAGTATTTAGCATAATCAATGACAGGAAACAGGCTGAAACTGCTATATCCTGGAGTTCCTTACCATTGAGATTAGCTAAGCTTGGCAAGGTATTGTGATACTTTGTCTGCAGACAACTTTCATGTGTTAGGTCACTAGTTCTAGAGAAATGCAAGTGATGAATATGTATTGTTTGCACCACAGGGGGTAGTCAGGCAAAGAGATATTGCGTTGAGTACTGCTGCTGATGCTCTACAAGAAGCATGTGCTGCAGAGAGGTTGCTTAATTCATTGAGGTAAGAATGTAGAATTTATAAGTATTGAATTGGTTTACTTTTATCCCCGTATATTAAGGAAAACAGATTTTTCTAATTGGAATTTTTTGTTGTGAATCAGCATATAGTTCATTTTTGCTCACATTATTTCTCATCCTCTGAATTCTCTGAATTCTTACGGTTTGATTGATTGCATTGACAAATGTCTTTTCACGTACCTGCTAAAGTGGAATTAGATTGGGAATTATTCTCATGCCCTGTATTCTTATCTAAATAGTAGCCAGCTGAGGTTTCTTCTGGGGTATTTGCCCCCATGAAGTTTTGAAAGGGAAAGACGCTGTAAGTGACCATATAATCTTGTACTGATTTACTTCTGGGTGGATGAATAACTTTGCCATAGAAGATGATACATTTATGAGTCTACTTGGATAATGAAACAGCAAATACCAGGAAGGTCAGGTTAACGCCAAATGGAAGAAGGAATCGGCTAATACTCTTGTTTCATGTATATACGAGTGCCTAGAGGACCGCAAACATTTTAATGACTGATGATAATGTTGGCTCACTGCCATGTAGACGTTTGATATTAGGGACACAAAGAAATCAGCATCTGAATTGTAAGAAGCCACAATTACTTGTGTCCCGTAAATAGCTACTAGGGAATATTCAAGAGAATATCTCTCCTATGTAACAAGCTGATTACACAAGAATAATCAAGTGTCCTCAGAGGCTACGCTCATATCTTGTGCCATCAATCAGAAATGTAGTATGCTTCAGGCTTGTCTGCATTTTTACTCTTCACGAATTTAACCTGAGACCTTCATTGGAGGTGAGAACCTCTTTAGGATTATTCTTCTCTCTTCGAAGGAAGAAAATATTCCATTAGGATAGGTAAAGTTTTAAATAAAGTGGCTGATTTTAACAGCCTGGAATATTTCCCTCTATTACTGAAGCTTCTAGTGTAGCATGGCTCGTTACCATATCTTTTTTTCCCTAATTTCAAGTGAGTCTGTTTGGATTGTAAAGATAAGGTGCAAGGGTTTTATATATGTAAATTTTTTCTTTTTGCTGCATAACTGTTTGCCGAAATTTACTTTTGTAACTCTTTCGTTTGTTCCATTTGATGTTCACTAATGAAAATCAGAGAATTTATGTTGATTCCAATTTTTTATGAAGTCTATAATCAGTCTCTCTTGTCGATTTTCCAGCACATTTTCAGAATTTATTGTAGCTGAAGGGGATGATTTGGAGCCGTATGTTGATAAATTCTTTGATCTTCAAGATGATTTGCGTCATACTAAACTGATAATGCAGTCATTAACAAACATAAGTCCTTTCAAGACATCAGAAACTGATACATGTGGAACTGCTTCGGTGAAGGAAGCACTGAAAATAGCACTTGAAAGAAAAAAAGATGCAGCTTCCTGGATTAAAACTGCTGTGGCTCTTGATCTTTCCCCATGCTCTATGATCTCTCCGAATCCCACTGCTACTCCTATAGTAGAAACTCAAGCAGTGAAGAAGTCAAATGCATCGAGTTGCCCCTCCAGACCAAAAGGCGCTTCTGTTATCAAGAGAAACAGAACTACTGATGACATGTCCCTTCTGCTGCCATCAGACAAGGATAACCACACTGAATGGGTAAGGGGAAGTACTCTGTCTGCTGCCACTGATCTTGTCTCCTCACTGCAGGATCAGTGCAGAAAATTGTTTTTGGGATATGTAGAGAAATATTTAGACGAAGTAGAGAGAAAGATCTCTTCAGTGGAGTCTGATGGTCAAGTAGCAGGAATAATGTGTAAGGTGAAGAGAGTGAGTGACTGGTTAGATGTGTTCATCAGTAAGGAGCCGAATTCCACAGGGCATCAATGGTGTACCACCTTAGATGAATCTGAAAAGGAAGCTTATGGAAGGGTGAGGAACAAAATATATGGAATCTTACTGAAGCATGTGGAGAGGACTGCCATGGCGCTGGAAAGTATTAATACTTCTATATAAAGAGGTGATTCTGTTCTAGTACTAATTTTCTTGAATTTCCACCAAGAACACTACACAAAGTTGGACCAGATAACTACAGGTAAATGGCCAATCTAACAACATAACTCTGAAGTGATGGCTGCTGCACAGAGCTGTGAGTTGTTGGTCTTTCTCATTTCTTGTTTAACACGAGTGTTATCCTTAGATTGCACTGAACTGATCTTAGTAGTGCTGTATAGTGTCTATTTGCATACAGTAGCTGTAAAATTTTCTTCATATTCGAGCTTGGTGCCTCGCCTGTATACTTTCTGGCCGGGGAAGCTACTTCTATAATCTGTTCATTCCTCAATCAAAAGGAAATTTTGAGTCTTTTGTGGGCAAAACTCACATAATATATAATAGAAATTATTCTGTTACAGATTACATTTTTTTTTACTATTAAATTTTCAAATATTGTATCGTTTTATAATGTACAATTTGTGATATATGTTATACAATTATTTAAAATTTATAAATTACAATAATTCCATTCGTAAAAAGTCTTTAAATGTATACCCTCATGGCACTTCCCCCCCCACTGTGCTACTATTAACAATCAACCACTGGTTTGAAATCTTTTCCTTAATATCCGATAACCAAAGGGGGAAAAAAGAAAATAGTAACTTGCTTAAATTAAAGCTAAATGTGTGCATGTTAAAATGTAATTTGGACAATGTTTTGATTTGAAATTCAATGCAATTTAGATAATTCTCTTTTCTATCTCATAAATAATTTTACTCTCTTATAAAATTTAATACAAAAATTTTAAACATAAATTTTATATAGTATTACGTCAATACTCAATTAAAAAATAATTTTATATTTTCTCTCATAAAAAAATAAATACTCTACAAAAAACTAAAAAAAAGAAATAGTTACTTTTTTTTAAATTTTGAGTTACAACTCAAAACTCAAAGGACGCAAAAGGAAGAACAGTTTTCCTTAAAAAAAATATATTGTGCTTTTTTTTAAGGTAAAAAGAAATATTGTACTTTTGCTTCAATGTCAATGTATTAATTTTATATTTATTTCTTGTAAGGATAGTGCAATGCTGGACTATTGCCATTGGTTGAAACACGAAAGCAAGGACCACCTAAAGAAAAGGAAATTTCGGCATAGATTAAAAGAATCTGCCACGTGATTTTTGCCGATTATGTGTTTCGCATACTCTTTCATGAATTTTTAATTAAATTGATAAGATTAGGCTATTGTTGATTTCTACCTTCTATTCTAATTCCTGATGGGGAGACCGAATTAATTAATTATATTAAATTAATGAAATAAATTTCTCTTACATCTCTCTCATTCATCAGAGGCAGACAACTATCCCACTCAAACACAGCCCCATCCGTCACTCAACACACAGGAAACAAGAAGTAGGAGCTGCTTCCAGAAGCTGTTCTGCTGAACAAATTCACTTCAATATTCTTCTTTGTTGATTCTTTTTGGGAATCCCAAAAAATGGGCTGTTCCCAGCAACCAAAAGCTGCAATCTTTTTAGGGATTTTCTTGCTCAACATGACCCAATTAGTGTTTGGTCGGTTCGTGGTGGAAAAGAACAGCTTGAGGGTTACCTCTCCGGATAGTATCAAGGATACTTATGATAGCGCCATTGGTAATTTTGGGATACCTCAGTATGGAGGTAGTATGGCTGGTGTTGTTGTGCTTCCGAAGGAGAACCAAAAGGGTTGCCGAGCTTTCAGTGATTTTGGGATTTCTTTTAAGCCCAAGCCTGGCGCTTTGCCTACTTTTGTTCTTGTTGATCGTGGAGGTACGCATGCCCTTTCTTGTTAATTTACTTCATTTGATGTTTTCGGCTTTGTCTTTTTATCTATTAGGTGTACCAATTTTTTGATGCAGATTAATTTCCATGTTCATTGTTGCTTAGTTGATATTTCAAGGTTAAATTATGGATATTTGTGGAAAGCATTCCTTTAACTGTTTTGTTGGTTGGTTTACTGGTGTCACGATAAGTTCATTTTTCTTTTCATAGATCTAACTTATTTTAGGAAGGTGCACATTTTTTCCTTTTTTCTCTGTGGCCAAATTTCTTGTTTTCTTCTAGCACTGAATGCTTCCTTAGCTAGTGTACTCGGTTCGATAGTCTTGTTTTGGAGTGTCATGCTTGGATTATGGATGAGGTTGATAGGGACCTTTTGGAAGTTACTTTTTATCAGTTTGTTAATCTGGATACGCTTGTTTTTCCCTTTGGATGTTTATTGGATCATTGGATGATGGTATTATATAATGCCATCTCCTTTTAAGTTGTGTTGTCAACAACAGGACAATAATTCCCAATTAGGAAATAGAAGTACAGTGCTACATGAATGTAAGTGTTTTGATTAAAATTTTCTCTTCTGTGTGAAGCTTTCATAGATCTACTATACTTCTGTTTGTTTATTGTTTGTTAAGAAATGGTAAAACATTTGCTTTCTTATTCGACTAGATTCTGGAACTTATCAGCAGTATTAGACGTGACTTAGGTTTTTCTAGATGACCGCAGCTTGACTTTTATTTTAGTTTAACTCCTTTCCTTGCCTTTACCCAGAGACTAGTAGATAAAATCTGAAATCAACAGTGGTTCTTCTAATATCTGTGGGGCCTCATTTTCCACTTTCCAGATTGTTTTTTTGCTTTGAAGGTGTGGAACGCCCAAAATGCCGGTGCTTCTGCAGTTCTAGTTGCAGATGACATTGATGAAGCATTGATAACAATGGACTCACCTGACGAAGATGGTTCTTCTGCAATGTACATTCAGAATATTACAATACCATCTGCATTGATTGAGAGAAGTTTTGGTCAGAAGTTGAAGAAAGCAATAAATGCAGGAGAAATGGTAAATGTAAATCTTGATTGGAGAGAAGCTGTTCCCCACCCGGATGATCGAGTGGAGTATGAGCTATGGACTAACAGCAATGATGAATGTGGGTATAAGTGTGATATGTTGATGAATTTTGTCAAAGATTTTAAGGGTGCTGCACAAATTCTCGAGAAAGGTGGCTATACTCAGTTTACACCTCATTACATTACTTGGTACTGTCCTCAGGCATTCACTATAAGTAAGCAATGCAAGTCCCAGTGTATCAACCGTGGAAGATACTGTGCTCCTGATCCCGAACAGGACTTCAGCACTGGATATGAAGGAAAAGATGTTGTTATTGAAAATCTGAGGCAGTTATGTGTATTCAGAGTGGCCAATGAGTCCAAGAAGCCATGGGTCTGGTGGGACTATGTAACTGATTTTCAAATCAGATGTCCCATGAAAAAGAAGAAATACAACAAGGAATGTGCTGACAGTGTCATCAAATCTCTGGGTAATTGATTGATATTGAGGTTCTTCACTTGAATCATTTGTAACCGTTTAATTATATTGATTTTCTTCTTTCTCCACAGGCCTCGATCTGAAAAAGATTGAGAAGTGTATGGGAGACCCAAATGCTGATTCAGACAACCCCGTACTGAAAGAGGAACAAGATGCTCAAGTTACTTTCTAGTCTTTTCTTCAATGAATTGTTTATATTTGAATTGTTATGAAGTTTCTTTAAGCTTTCAATCTTGTAATCCGTACGAAATCAAACTCGTGTAGGTTGGGAAAGGATCACGAGGTGATGTAACAATATTGCCTACCCTTGTTGTTAATAATCGGCAGTACCGAGGTTGGTTCCTTTGCTAGTGTCTAATTTTGGGATATTTCCAGATGTTTTCCTTCCTTACACACAATGTTACAGGGAAGCTGGGGAAAGGTGCTGTACTAAAGGCTATTTGTGCTGGTTTTGAAGAAACTACTGAGCCATCTGTTTGTTTAAGTACTGGTATGTTCTTGATGTTAGTATGAATAGAAATATACAATCATAAGCATTCATATGATGAATCTGAGTTGGTTTCTTCATTGTTGCAGATGTAGAGACGAATGAGTGCTTGGATAATAATGGCGGCTGCTGGCAAGACAAAGCTGCTAACATTACAGCATGCAAAGTACTTGCTTTAACTAGATGATTTATACATTTTTCTTCCAGTACATGTCTAATTTCTGCTATACAAATTCAGGATACATTTCGGGGCCGAGTATGTGAATGCCCTGTGGTGGATGGTGTGCGGTTCAAAGGAGATGGTTACAGTTCTTGTTCAGGTAAATAGATGTTTTTGTTTTATTTGGTTCGTCAGTAGATCATTTCCAATATGAAAATGATGCTACAAATTTGCATTTTGATTAGTCTCATGTGGATTTGGGCTAATAGGAAGTATAATGCTTAAAGCGGGAGGTATCTGATGTAGGAAGTTTGCATACAATGTAAAATAATATATTAAGTGCTTGAGGCAGATTTTCGTCTCGTTTACTTGAATTTGGTGTGAGAATAGGTTGCCGAGCATTACTGTCGCTGATCCTGAACTGGATTTATTTAAGTTGGCGCAGTTTTAGGATAGTTTGGGGGAGTTTTGGCCCAAGATAGACTGTATTTGGTATCTTTCAAACACATTATTCAATAAGTTGCCTTAGGACACGAAACATGAGATAAGGATTGAAGTCTTGCATGCTGTTTTGTTTTATAACTGTTTTGGCTAGCATTTATGCTTGTTGAGATCACTTGGGCTTCGTGCATTGTACAGATGGACGTTGGATAAACGGTATTGCTTATTGATCATTCAGCATGAACCAATGTTTTTTGCATGAATAAGATGAGTCTGAATTAACTCCACGTGACTCCTTGCTTCTTTCACGATACTGTTAGATGACCGTTATCGGAAAATTCTAGCCTGCCCCAATATTCCTTTTGAGCACATGCTCAGTTTTGACATTAACTCAGTGAGTTCTCCATTTGCAGCAAGTGGACCTGGGCGGTGCAAGATTAATAATGGAGGCTGTTGGCATGAGACCCGGGATGGACACACTTTCTCTGCTTGTGTGGTGTGTAATCATTTACTTTGTACTTCAATATTCTTTCTCTGCAAAGTGTTTCACTTGCAGGCCATCTATTCATTGTGAACAGGACAATGAAGAAGGAAAATGCACTTGTCCTCCAGGATTTAAAGGCGATGGTGTTAAGAGTTGTGAAGGTGAGAGCTTCTCTCTCACTCTCTCTCTCACACACACACACATGCGAGCGTGCAAAGTTGGAAGGGTTCTGTACTGTTGTCTGGTATTGAGGGAAATTAGGTACAGGGAGAGACACGGAACAAAAGGAGAAAATTTGAGATAATCTGTATTTTCACACTTCCTGATGCACCACCTATCACTCATACATTTGATTTTAGTTGTTCCCCCACAAGAAAGAAACAGTGAATAAGTTGGAGAAATCATGCTTCTTTCATTATTAAAATTCATGTTTCCAGAAAAACCCAAAGAACTTCGTACTACATGGCTGTAGATTTTCGAATTATTCTTAACCTACTCAGGGAAATTCGTGACTGAAGTTCTTTCATGGTATGATGCTCTCCAACATGCAGATATTGATGAATGTAAAGATAAGAAAGCTTGTCAATGCGCTGAATGCAGCTGCAAGAACACCTGGGGCAGTTATGACTGTACTTGCAGTGGGGACCTGCTGTATATCAGGGACCATGACACATGCATAAGTGAGTTCAAACCCACAATCCGTAGTAGCATATTGTGTTTTTGTCATCGGTACATGCAATGTTGAATCTGTTGTGACTGAAATATCATATCCAGGTAAGCGGGCTACTGAAGTGAAATCTGCATGGACTGCTGTTTGGATCATCTTGCTAGGGCTAGGCATAGCAGCTGGGGGAGCATATCTAGTGTACAAGCACAGGTTGAGGGTAAGTTTCATATGCTATGGTCATCCTCTTCGGCCTAGCAGCAAGTGGTTTGCATGTATTGGGGTACTTTTTAATCATAGATTCTTGACTAATAGAGTTCTTTCATTTACTCATTAAATCACCTTATATGCTAGTTGTTCTTGCTCCATTTTAATGAGTACACGGAAGAGCTCCATTTTGTTTATATGTTAGGCGTAAAGAGCTCCATTGTGCTTATATGTTAGGTGTTCTTGCTCATAAAAGAACCTGCCTTTCAGTTGATTGGGCATATGACTGGTTGCTGCTAGCACAAGCATCAAAATCATCTTCATCTGATGATTTCTGCTTCTGCTATTGCATGTGCTATCTGTACATGTTTCTATCTAAGAACTAACTACTCAGCTAAAAAGGAAAAAAGAGGAAGAATCTAAGAACTAACTGATAACCCAGTTTGTGCCTTGCAAATTCAAGAAGCGAAGATACAATAGAACTGAGGAAAATGAACCTACTAGTTGGAAATAGTTGTTCCCCCGCAATAGATATCCTTTCAGTTCAAATGTTAAACACGATGCATGTGCCTCATGATTTTCTTGTCTCTTGAAAGACAAGAACTTTGAAACAACGTTTCTTATTTATAAGATGAATAAATATGATTATCTTACCTTGAATTCCCTTTTCCTTTGAGCATGAGCATTTTACTGCAGTTTATTATTTATATTGTTGTACCTGGAATTTTTTCTGGTTTTAAATCTCTTTGTTATTGCGATTTCAGTCTTATATGGATTCAGAGATTAGAGCTATTATGGCACAATACATGCCTCTAGACAGCCAAAATGAAGTTCCAAATCATATTAGTGACGATCACGATCGTGCTTGAAATTGGTTGCTTGGTGAATTCCCTGTGAAACAAATTCAGGTGTCTATTGTTACACATTCTATCTTGACAAGATTTTTGAAGGTGGAATTTTGTATCTCTGTAAATTATATTGACAAATAACTGGTGGGGATCCGAATCATACCCAGCGCTGTAATATTGCATAACAGGCTGAAGAAGGGGATGTATTGGGGTGCCGAAGAATTGGAGTGGTGAGTCGTATTGTCTCTTATATCATCCCCTCTTAACGTATGTTTGACAATGTAATCATGTACATTTGTTTCCTGACTACGTCTGCAACGTGCAGCTCGTTTTCATGGTTTGAGGATAGTTAAAACTTTATTTGTAAGAGTTGTAAGCGTAGATTGTAGTAGAGACAATTTAGTCGGTCTTTGTTTTTCTTTTTTGGCAGTGATTCTCTTTGCTTGCGTGTTGGTTCTTTTCTCCTCAGCGATCCTGCTATGGTGCGGATTGTACTAAATGGATTTTTAGTTGTTGAATATTGTTATAACGGTTGAGAATTCATATTTTATGAATAATTATTTAATAAAATTCACATATTAAAAATGCATAAACTAATTAATTTATTTGCAGCGGATGTGTGTTATCAATTTTTAATTGCGTGTTGAAAAAAAGTCAAAATTAATTTAGCAGGTGTTGAAAAAGGTCAGCACTATAGCCGGGCCGGACCAGACCGTCTATTTGGATGTTTCTTTTTGGGTAGGAGTGTTCATTATTTGGTGTAATCTGAAAAATCGAATCGAAATATGCATTTTGGTTCGGTTTTTTTCGGTTCGATTTTTCGGATTTTTTGTTCGTTTGGTTTGATTTTTCAGATTTAGAATGAAATTCGGTTCGGTTTTCGATTTTTGTTCTCAAATCGAAAATCGAACCGAAAAATTGAATTTTTAAAAAATATATAAACGCATTCTGGTAATGCGTTCTTTAATAAAAATTAATATTTTAAAATAAAATTACTTCAAGAACGCATTATCGAAATGCGTTTTTTTTCTTCAATTTCGATTTCTAACTGAACCGAATCGAATCGAATTAAATTATTTCGGTTCGATTTTATAAAATTTCAAAAAAATTAAACTGAAAATCGAATTATCCAATCGAAGCCGAACCGAAAAATTGAATAAACACCCTGGTATGTTTGCATTTAAGAAATTGATTATAAAACAGTGATGCTCTCTTGGGCTGGGTTCAGTTACATATCAGAACTTGATTAAGAAGCTGAAAATTGAATATGATTTCGGCACATGGATCATAAAACTGAAATTGGAGAACTTAAAACAGGGCTGACGAGAAATGAAACTGCCTTTGAGGGAGGAGTTTCAGCAGATGTGTACCGTAATTTTATTTTTAAGTGGGTACTTCAAATTTCTAAAAATCCCACGTAGTAAAAGAACGGAGGTTTTGTTTTCAGTTAAGACTGATAGGTCACATGTCATCTCTGTTCTAATTGGCATACATCCCATGGTATTTCAATTGTCATAAGAGCTTCTTTTTAAAGTAAACCTTTCTTTTTAGCATATAGGTTTCAAGTTGGATGCTACGTGGATACATGTCTGGTCTCTCTTGTAGAAATCATGTGAAGAATTGCATTGTAAATTCTGTTGCAAAATCAGAGTTCATCTTCTTGATTTAGATCAGAAATCTGATCCTAGCTGTAATGTGAACTCAACTTTGCTTTTCTTGAGAGAGAAATCCCAAGATAAAATAATAATCTTATCCGTTGACCAAATAGCAAAGCTACACGTAAGCAGTCAGCATTTGATTAACTCGGAGAAAATGAAAATAAAAGAAAAGTCAGCATTTGATTAGACTTCCATTTAATTGGGACGAAATGTCAGAGTTTAAAACGTTAAATTGAACTCTGATCTGATGGTCTAACACATGCAGTCAAAACGTTAGCAATTAATGATGTGGATAAGGATCTCACAGAAAACCCCATTAGGGTTTATACAAACGCCATCAACTCGTCCTACGGAGCTCATGACCCACCATGTCCATGAGACCTCCACACAATCCACCTTCTTAATGTCCATCTAATGACCAAGAAAAGATTTTATGGCTTTCTTTATTCCTTTTTTCTTTTTCCCTTTGGTGGTAACGTTATCCCGACCGTGCCAATGGCAAAGACAATCTCTCTCTGAAACAAAAACTGTCAGAATGTGCATTTATTGAATAAAATTGGCCATGCAAGATGGCATTATGCCTTCATCTTCTTGTAAAGATCATGATTTGGGAGTGTCAGTTTTCAAGTCCAGACCAATATTCATTCCGTTGTAGGCTATGGGAGCATACATCCACAAGTCATCAGAGCTTAGAAGCTGTGGGCAACAGTAGAGAAAAGCCACCGTCAGGAGCCATTTCAAATGTAACTAAAGATTCAAAATTTGGAATGCATTGGATTGCAATTTCACTGGCTAGTGTGCTTCTAAAGTTCGACTAATTATTCCATGCAGCGATTGCATTCGTGTCTTTCGCGCAGCAAGTCAATTTATAGAAACTGTGTCTCAACATGACTCTCGTCATCTCAACTCTCAAGTGCAATTGGTTATTGTATATGATGAACTTAATAAAAAGCAGAGTTTTTTTGAAGTGGAATCGTCCTATACCTTGATTTGGAGTTGCAAAAATTTCACATACTGAACAGCCTCTTCAAGCATGGTGCTAATGTCAACCTGTCGTGGGAAAAGCAATCAGAATCTCCCAAAATCTGATGGTATATGATCTTTCTGCTTTCACCCCACTCGGTGGTGCTTACCTTTGTTCCATTAGGGACAAGGTTCTGCAAGATTCTCAATCTCTCATTAATTCTTTCTCTTCTTTTCTGCAAATATTAGAAAGATAGATCAGTACTAGTCTCAGTAGATTACTGATCAACCTCATGTGGCTGCAATTTGTTGCCCAAGAAAGAGAGTTACCCTAGCATAGAGGCTTTGTGGGTCGGTTGCTGAACCGCGGCTGGCCCTTGCTTTGCCGTTTAGGTTGAGTGGTGGTGCTGCTCCTTTTGAGGTAGACACTGAAGCTGCTGCTTCTCCATTGAGCTCGGGAGAAGCATTGGAGTCATCTTCTGACGGACAACTAATTTCATCATTCTTGTCAGTCGACTTAGGCTTCTCATTCTTTTTTGGTTTTACGATCCTCTTGTTCTTGACCTACATTATGAAAAATGTCATACGAAGAATCATCAAAAGATCCATCTCAAACACATCAAGACAAGAAATGTTAGATTGAAAATGCTCAATTTATGCTCACATCTAGAGGAAGCCGAGGTCTTTTCATTGATCTCTCGGATAAGCTGTCTTCTTTATCTTCAAGAGATGTTTCCAGAAATTCATGTTCCCTTCCCAGCTGCAAAGTTTTTCCTTCAGAAGCACCCTCAGGCAAGCTTCCATCAGACTCCATAATACTGTCGTTGCTTAAATCTTGGTTCAGAAACTCATCCCCAGTTTCCATTAGATTAATGTTAATATATGCCGAACCAGAAGAGCTACTGATCATCTTGCCATCGACGATAGAGTTACCCATCAGGATCGGTGGAGGGTATTTGCCGGGATAGTACTCGTGAATAGATGAAACGGGAAGAAATGAAGTACTACCACCACTGTGACGGATCCCTTGTGAAAATGAATACATGTCAGCACTGGTGTCCTCTGAAGAATAAGTTGGACCTTCGTTTTCCTGACAAGGCCAGAAAGCGCCTGACGACAGTCCAAAGTTAGAATTGCATGGCACTTCATTTGGAAGCGAACAATTCCCAAGCAACTGTATCATGAAATCAGCCTCCTCAGTGGAGCACGTTCCATTAAAGGAGCTCCATTCGCCATCAAACATTGCTCCAACAGACTCCATATGTTCCTCTTTAGCAAAAATCAAAAGCCTGGAGAAGGAATCAAAACCGAGGATTTGCTCGATTGATGCTCGGAATCAGGGAGAACTGAGGAAACCTATTTATATGAATCGCCAAGAAACAATCTACCAGAAATCGACTGACTTTAATCATATTCTAATTTCTGCACCATTGAAGTGTGAATTAGCCATTAAAGAAATGGCCTTGATTCACACAACCCATTAAAATTATCGTCTGAAGGAATACAACTCAGATAGGAATCATGAATGATTAGGGTCGACCATCCAATCATTGAACAAGTTATAAATCGAGTTCAGTTGTTCGTGTAAAGTGAGATTTTGTTGAAAATCACATCTGGCAATCTAGAGAACGTGGGGGTCGTTTTCACGGACAAATCATACTAATAATTTAGTGAGTGAATGACACTGACAACACTTGAAGAAGAGAGATCGTGGAGATGAGTCTTACATTCTGTACATAAACTGTCTACAAGCAGACATAATATCTTCTCGTTTGTTCCTGTCTCCCTCAAGTGTTTCTATATACCTAACAAATGTTTGTCCATTTACTATTACTTAGAGCAGCTGCATATTTAGCTAATATATGTTTTTTCTAATCATAATTTTAAGGTCCTTTATGATCATATATATTGTACTGAATCTGGTCATATCCTTGCATGATAGAGATTCCTATAAAGAATCATGATTTCATCTTTCTGTTAACCTGAATGACGGAATAAGATGAAAAAGGACTTCAATGTATTTGTTGTATATATCGAGCCATGCATACAAATAGAGATAGAATGTCCTAGCCCCCGCAACCATTAGTTTTCGCTTATTTGATGGTTGAAGGAGAGAAAGATCATGAGCAAGAAGAGGGCAGTGTTTGCAGTTAATTCAGAGTTTTTTTTTTAGCGAATATTTGATCAGAATCATTCTTTTTCTTTTTTTGATAAATAATATTTGATCAGAATCATTATTGTAGATATACTGAAATCATGAGAAGTCTGAAACTGTATATTCTTAAACAACGAAAGAGACATACCTATTCCCGATCTCATCAAAAATTCTTCGGAATCTACGAAGCTGTACGCTGATGGTTACAGCTTTAACCGAAATCTAAAATCCGTTCCTTGTACCTTATACTTTAAAGCAAAGTAACAAAATAACATGCCACCCCCGCCCACCCCCTAAAAGACTAGAACAAATCTACCCTTGGCTTCAGTTAGTGTTCAAGTTCACGAATCTTGCATACGATTTCTGCAATCCCCCCAAACGATAACGAAAAGACACGGAGAATGGAGTTTCGAGACTTGTTGTTGTCAGCCAGCCATGAACGATGTTCGACAAATTTCATTTTTTTCCGCGTCGCTTACAAAGAAGAAAACCGCGTCTCCCTCTGAAACCTTTCTCGGTCGACGGAATGAGCCATTCATCTCTTACGGCATTGATCTCATCGAATTTCAACTTTCGCACTCATGATCAGAAGTCGCGTTATCATATACTCTAGAATATATCAAAAGCCAAAATTGGTATCCAGAATCTCTTTACTCTTTTAAAATGAAATTCCTTGACAAAATGAATGAGTAGCCAAATAAGTATCCCTTACACCGAAGGGCCAAAGAATAAAAGAAGAGAAAAGTTGATGCATGCTAGAGCTTCTACCAGGGATGCCCTCGGATTCCGGCGAACTTCACGGTTAAGACGCAAACATATCTATAATTTTATCCGTTTACGCACTATAATGCTGACACTTTGATATAGATACATATAGAATAGAAGAAGAGGAAGCTTAGTTAAGTACTCTCTCCATCTCATTTTTTATACATTAAATATGAAATTTTATATAAAAATTTAAATTATATTATAAATAATATAAAATAATAAAAAATAAAAAATATGTGTATTAATAATATTTTATATCAAATTTAAATATATAAAAATATTATATAATAAAATTAATAATTAATTAATAATATATAATAAATTAAAATATTTTTTATTAAAATATTAATTATTTTAAAACATCATAATAAAATAAAAAAGTCATTAAAAATAGAACTAACAAAAGTGATACTTAACATATCGTGTAATATTGCATTCAGGATATTAAAGACGCCATTGCACGTTCTATACTGAAAGGTCCCATCCCATGCATTATTCATGTAAAAAATATCAACGTTAACGTGTAACAAATATCTTTAATTAGAGAGTTAAAAACCTCTGAAAAATCCGATTACGGCTGGTTGCCGGTCCCAGCTGGCAAGGAGGATATTCGTTCATGGTTGCTCTGCACGTTCAATTTAGTTTGCAGTGTCTTCAGCCATTTCTCATCTTTCTTTTCTTTCTAGGGTTTTAACGCATAAAGGTTTGTGCTATAGATGGAGTCTTCAAGTTTCAGATAGGTGTATTATGTTTATCTCGTGAATTATACGCGTAAAAAGAGTTCGGTATATTTTGATTGGTAATGATTTTTATAATGATTCTCTAACAAATATTATATTTTAAAAAATTAGAATATTTTTTTTTACCCAGTAAAAATATAATATGATTGGATAGAATTTAATTTTAAAATTTTTATAAAAATTAAATTATTTATAAAAATAAATATAAATTTTATATTAAAATTTTTAATTTTAATTTTAAAACTAAATACTTCCCAAATTAAGCCATAAATTCAAGTGCATCTTTGTTTTGAAAACTAATCCAATGCACTTCCTGCAGCCTCTCGGCCTTATCAAACTGTGACTAATTTATTAATACCTATCTAATCACATGATTTTGTCATCTTTCTTTGAGTATTTTTTAAGCCTCAATTAGGCCAGTAATTAATTACCACGTGGCGCTTATTATTTCAATTGTGGTTTCCTCCCCATCCTCACAGTACGCATATCATGAGCTATGGAGTTGTTATTTCAAAAAAAAAAGAAAAAAAAGAAAAAAAAAGAATCTTTTTGATATTTTGCATTCTAATTTTTTCATTATTAATTCTTTATTTTAGCATAGCTTATAGCTCCCAACTTTGCCTGCTACAAATTTTTGCATATGTCCAAGATGGGCTTATACTGATACACATGTAAGAAAATTTAATGCTAAATTACTATATTAGTCATAACTCCGCATCTTTTTTCATATTTTTCTAATAACTCCACTTGTATAAGTAGTAAGTTGCTAAGTAAAAATTAATAACGTCTATGTTTTCAAAAACAATAGGCTGTTTAACCTCAAGTTTTCCATACATTCAAGAAGAAGAAAGATGATTTGTTATGAGTTGCAAAATAAATCTCGTCATGAGTGTAACTCTTCGTGGGCTATGGCTACAAAATGATTCGTCCTCGTTCTCGGGCTTGGCTGGTACGTCAAGCCTATCGGCGTATTGCTTGTTTGGGTTGTCGGGTACAGCCATCTCTCAAAGCTTTGACAGTTTATAACTTTTTAATAATTAGCGTTTTAATTATTCTTTTTTAAAAAATAATTAGCATTTTATTCACTTAAACATCTATATATGGCAAACCCTGGCTGTACCCGATGATCTTGACAGTTTATACTATAGCAAGGTGTAAAATCTCTTATATCATTAATATATGATAGGTCATGATGATTTTGACGAAACCTAGAATCTTGGATATAAGGTACTTCCTATTTCAAAATTTGGATTAAATTTCGTTATAGAACTCAATATAAATTATTTATTTTGAATCTCACGATTTCATATTTTACAAATAATTTATTTTTAAGAAATTAAGAAAAAAATTCAAACCCAAAATCTATCCAATTATACTCAATATTTTTTTACTCTTTTATCACTTATAAAAGATATAATAGAAAAATAACACTGTTTTTTCCTTAATATGTGAAAAAAGATCAAAGGACTATGGAGGAGGATTATTGATTTGTCATCAATTTAAACATCTATATATCGTAGGTCACGATGATCTTGACAACGTATATTCCTGACATGAGGTTGCCGTCTAATATATTTTCTGAACAAAATAGAATCAAATCTTCCAGCTCTATTAGAGCTGATTATAAGTGGTTTTGTTACTCCATCGTGGGTTATTTACGGTTTGGCTTCCAGACTTCGTCTCCTTATTCTTAGACAAATTGGACTAAAAAACCACACGTCTTCATACTACGGCACTGCACATAATTTCTTTAACATGGAAATTTCAAAATATAAATAGAGGCTATGTATGTATTTTCCTGTTACACACAGTTGCAGCTACGGAAAACTTCCACTTTATTAGGAAAAGGAACAAAGCAGTAAAGCAAACTGCAAGCTAGAAAGAATATGGGCCATCATCGAAACTCTTTCGTGTTTGATTTTGATGTCAGTTTCCAGAAACCTAAATGGATCGATCATTAACTAGTGCGACAACTCTTTTAGGGATTCTACGAGAGAAACCCTAGCAGAACTTCACTCGTCCCAGCGTGCTTAATTCTAAATGTTTCTCAATCTGCAGATGTTCCAGCATCTCTTATACATACATCTACTATAAGCTGGGAATCAGGTGACATCAGGTTGAACGTCACTGGGTTAATGTACGTAGAATTAATTCTCATTCTGTTTCCAGTAGTTTCTGAACACGGTGAACGACGTACACAACGTTAAAGTGCTGAAACGGCTAGCCATGTTGAAAAAACGACTATAGTTAAAGGTTATGTAAGTGATTAATTTTTATATTAAGAAATTAATATAAAATTTCAGCACAGTCTCCTCACGCACAAACTGTCAGACTGAATACGAAGCGTGAAGTTTGAAAACAAATTAGTGATCAACATTATTCTGATATCATGTTAAGAAAGTACCTCAAATAGGAAAAAGACGATTCAAACTTTATAAGTAATTAATTTTATATTAAGAAATCAACATGAAATCTTAACACGCTGCATTTGACTTGAAACTACAAGCATGCAAAGAGAAAACCAGAGAACCAACGTGCAGAGCCATTTTTTTGGTGCAATATTCCATGTTCTTCTCTCTTCGCCTTTAAAAAATGACAAAGAAAAGAAAATTATTCCCATGTGGTATATTATTATAAATATAGTCCTGGAGATTGATGTCATTAGATGAAGAATGGCATTAATGACTAATATATATATATATATATATATATATATATATGAACGAAACTCACTACAAGAATTTTTCATTTTTGTGACGGACTATTCCGTCGCAAATTCGTAGTAAATTATAGATTGCGACGGATTTGCGACGAAATAGTTCGTCGCAAAAATAGAAGTCGTAAATTTGCGACGGACACCATTTCCGTCGCAAATTTGTGACGGAAAACATTTCCGTCGCATATTTGCGACGGAAAACATTTCCGTCGCAAATTTATTATTTAATTAAATATTTATTATTTAAATTATTTAATTTAAATATTTTATTATTTAATTTATTATTTAATTTTAAATTAAATATTTTAAAAATTTTAAGTGATAATTTTTAATAATTTTTAAATAATTATTCTTAAAAAATAAGCATAATTAATAAAATAATTAAAAATAAAATATTAAATTAAAATAAATATAATGAATCCGTTAAATGTCAATATTGTATGTGTACAACAATGAAAAAAATGAAACAAAATCTATGTAAGTATAGAAGGCGGTGCTGCAGACGGTGGAGGAGGCGGAGGTGGATCTGGAGGGCCGATCGTTGGAGGATGGTCGTCGAGCGGATCGATCGTGTAATCCTCACTCAGCCTCGTCTGCATCGCTTCTTGAGAATCCAGTATCGGAAAAGGAGGTGGAGGTGGAGAAGGCGGGCGGAGGCGGATGTAATGCCTCGGACATAACTCGCAAATACTTGGTCCAAACTAGCAAAGCGTTGCTTGAAAATAACCGCGCATCGACCTCTCTCTCGCAGTCGATCGTGAAGAGATGCGTACTCGGATGCGATGTAATCGAGCAAGTCTGTCGGAACAGTGGGTGACGTGGGATCGACATAACCTCCAGTCGCATGTGAACCGCCTCGGAACCCAATCCAAAAATCCGATTCTTGAAGCACCGCCAGACAACCCTCCATAAATAGGGACTTCTCATCCGGTGGTTCTCTGAGAAGTCACCGAATCTCGGGACTCCACCCTGCGAATAACGCTCCTTCAAAGCGTTGACGCTATCCCTGCAAATTGTATACATCGTAAATTTATAACGGATTCTAAGAATAAAACAATTAATATAAAATACGGAGTAATATAATATATAAATTTACCAACGTATGTTGTGATTTCTCATCGACAAACGTGCCCTTTTTGGGCCACTCTTATATTTGTGTGTCGCCTCAGTACATATTGGTGAAGTGGAAGTCATCTCCCGCGCTCCTACGCTTAAAATATATTAATATAAATATTTAGTAATTATACTAGAATTAAATAACAAGAAAAAAATAATCATTACCATCCGACGCTCGTGCTTTCGCTGAAGGAAATGCATCCTCCCAGTGTGAGTCGGTCCAGTGCGCAGTCTGCTCTGTTCCATTGCAGCAGTGGTCGAAACATCGCTGAATTGTTCCGTGCTCTAGTGGTCCCGCCGAGTTGGCTCCAAATGTCGGGAGATATCCACGGTGGACATTTCCCTTTACAGCGAGCCTTTGAGAGTCGATCCGATGAGACGACGAGTGCATTTGTCAGTCCCAAATTCGTCAGTATCTCGATCGAGCATGCTCGGGAAGCCATCGATAACGTGTATCGCAAAGTTTTTAAAAAAATTAAATATATAGAGAATATATAGATATATACATTAATGTGGATATATATTTTATAATTTATTACTTACACTCACATCCAGAACCACATGTCTCGAAGCTCTAATGGGACCACCTCAAAATTAGGAAACGAGTCCAGGTGAAATGCCGGTGAAACGTATCCGATATCGAATGGACCGTCCCCTCCGTTGGGAAAAAACTGTTCCATTACACAGATGAATAGTTAGTTATCCTTTCAAAAAATTTGAATACATTCTCGCAAAAATAAATAGAAACTTACTCGTCGCCACTCGGGGCTATCGAGAATGCAGCGCTTCTCTGTCTCGAGTCCCACCTGTAGAAGCAGCTAGTAGAGGTACCACGAAGCTCGAGGTCAAAGGCGTATGCTCGGACTCCGCTCCACGTTTGTCATCCTCACTCGGTAAAGACATCGGACCGGGTAAAGATGGAGAAGGAGTACGATCCCAATTCCGTCGCAGATTTGCGACTCATTTGCGACGTAATTTAAATATAGAAATAAAAAAATATGTGCATTAATTCCGTCGCAAATCCGTCGCAAATCTGCGACGGAATTGCGACGAAATTTAAATATACGAATAAATAAATAGATAAATAATATCCGTCGCAGATCTGCGACTAGATTTGCTAACTAGACCTAAAAAATATAGGAATTAAAAAAATACATGCATAAATTACGTCGTAAAACCGTCAGCAGATCTGCATCTAATTTACGACGAAATTAAAAATTAAATTAAAAATAATATCCGTCGCAGATCTGCGACGGATTTGTGACGGAAATAATTCCGTCGCAAATTAAGCCACTTATTTCACCCATAGCTGTTTTGTCGCAAATCCGTTGCATATTTGCGACGCAAATTTCCGTCGCAATTTGCCATCGCAAAATTTAATTTTTCTTGTAGTGCTTATTATATATATAACTTATTTTCTGTATTTATTGTTATTTTTTTTAATTTTTATAGTATTATTTGTGTGAATAGTTTCTTGAACCACTAATATATGAAAGACTAAATTATATATATACACGTCTTTCTAATAATATTATAATTCAAATTAAAGATAAAAACCAAAGGAGAATTGGGAGAAGTGGTAATATTTGCTGTTCTTCTTGCACCTTTGGAGCCTTGCAAAGGTCATCTCCAAAGGTTATATAAAGAAGCCTCTGACGCCTCTATATTTTGACGAGAAGTTTCTTCGCTAAATATACTCAACAAATTGTTTGAATAATAACATTAAAGAACAGCCAAAGCCTTGACGAAGTAGGTAAGACCTCTATATCAGCCGTTTCGTTCTTATAATCTGTTCTAGAATTTTGATCTTATCACAGCAAATTCTAGTAGTATATTGATATACCAATATACTTATCAAAAAAAAAATTCAAAATACCAATAATGACCAAAAACTAATCGTGCCATATGCAAATTATTATGCGGATCGGCTGAGTTATTGCAATTGCATTCATCAAACCCCTCCCCCCGCCAAAAAAAAAAAAAAAAAACAGAGAGAGAGAGGGGGTGGGGGGTGGGGATAGCACTGCAATGACTGGGCTATAGACTTATTCAGCCAAAAAATGAAAAAAGAAATAATGAATAGTTAAAGAGGATTTTGTAAGCATAGATCAGCAAAATCTGCTATTACCAAAAAAAAAAAATCAGCAAAATTTGCTCTTTTCGTGTTATTCTCCCATTTTATTTCTATGAATCGAGCAGCACAAATGCTCCCCTTTCTAGACTATATATTTGAACTATATTTCAGGCGGCAGATTGAACAGTGATTTTGAACAAGGTTGTAAGTGGGAGGACAAAATGGTCAAAGAAAAAAATTTCAGGACCAAAGGTAAGCATTCATGACTCATGAGGGATCTACACGGTAAAGAAAAAACTTCAAGGGCTAAAAAATCTTTTTTTGAAAATCATAATGGACCAATATTATCAATGAAAAAATTGCAAGGACCAAAATGGCTAATTATCCTGCTCCTTAAGAAAAGTCTCCAAATATACATAGTTATAATTAGAGATAAATTCCTTGAACTATACTTTGTTAAGAAATGAAGATATTTAATCCTGGATAGAGGGAGTAATTAATAGACCAATCCATATTCATAAAAATGAATTCCTAGTACACCTTGAAAAATAGTACTAAATTCCTTAATAAATCCTTTGCTTGCATTTTTGTGGTGAGTTTCAGTTACATTAAGCATTAGATTTGTCATTGACGCAGCAAATTTTTGGTCTGTTTTATAAGCTATCAGGGTTAAAAAGATGGATCATTTTGCAATATACGCATTCATTCAGCCAGTGTTTGTATTGTTGGTGGGACTAATAATTTTGGCTGTTCAAAAATTGCATGTTCCTTGTTCCCACACAATAACTTGCACCACACTTGGCAGTCACCAATCGGCGCAAAAACACTCTGCCGAGCAATAGTGCAATTTTTTTTTCTCCTGAAGCTTCAGATGATACAGGAAGACAGATGGACTGTGGGTTTCTCAAAAATGCAAATGATGGTCTGATGTGATACAATAAGCATTCATCAAGGAAGCGATTTGATCAATCCCATTCCAAAGAGAACGGGCAACAGCCCACCCCCATCAAACTGAGCACAATTAACCTCAGCAGTTATGCAGAAGATATCTTCATCAAGGAAAAGCGATTCGGACTAGATGAACGTAACATGAATAAAATCGATACGCAGTCTCAAAAAGACTTGAATAAGCCTCACTCATCTAATTCAAACCATATTCAAGACAAGTGACTACTGTTCATCATCAGGTAGCTGCTCCTCACCAAGACCACGCTGTGCAAGCCTGTAGTACAGGATACCCATGGTTGCCATGCAGGCCCTGAAAAAAGGAAAGGGAAAAGGAATTATTTCTTTTTGTGGCTTAAAATGATTATGATGAAAGCACTAAAGAGCCAATTCGCAAAGGTTCTACCACCCCCTAAAAAGAAAGGGAAAAAATCATTCTAGAAAAGTTTTGAAGTCGGTTTATAATATATAACTGAGATTTCATCTACCAAAGAAACATCAGAGGCAATTTCCGGTTTACATAAAATGTTCTCCAAATCAAGAACCTAATAACTTATATTACGATGGTTCTCTCCAACTTTTGTCCTCATCCAGAAAGAAATTTACACATAACATGCTCACAAGGATTTGCTCAAAATTGAGATGCGCAAAACAGGTTAACCATTAATAGGATTGTGGATACATTACATGATTGCTATGATAAGGAGAAGCTTTCTTGGATCCATCCTTGAAGATCTATGATGTCTTATGCGACCTTCTGGAAGATCATCCACATTTGAACCATCTTTCCTTGGGGGTGCAGTCACTGGTAAAGTTGGTAATGCACTTGACCAGAATGGCAACAATGATCTAAGAAACTTGTGGCGCAAGGATCCTATAAATAAGAGTAATTAGTTGATACAACCAAAAGGCACAAAATCCCCTGAGATCACAACACCAAATGGTGAATTAAACTAATGTTGATGATTTAGGAGAGCAAAGGACATCATAAATTTTATTCAGAAGCTTCAACAATGCAGTACTAAAGTTTAACATGTCCTAAATCAATAATTACAACAAGGAAAGATGAAGGAGTTTTCACCAGCAATGGATGCATGCTAAACATCACTAGGTTAATGTTTTACTCACCCCTTCGTGTGTACTTTTTCCTGTTCCCGTCTTCATCATCAGCATAATATGAAACTTCAGAGTTCTGCCTATCAATTTGAATTGTACTCTTCCGAGTGGTAGCGCCAGGCTGTGAAAGCGTCCAGCATTACAGAGCGCATAAGAAGGCATATAAAAGAACACATTGCAAATGATTCAAAGACATTAAACTAACAGAACATAAAAAATACATCAAATGAGAACAGCAGAATCCTCTTACACCAGTAGGACTTGAATTTCTTATAAAACTGGGTTCATGATTAGAGGGAGATGCTGAGCTAGGACCATCTATCTCTAGAATATCAGAACTAGCGGTGCCTGCTTGAGGTCCTTCAGCATCTTTTCCAACAGAAACTGATAAGCTTGCAGCATATTCTCTTCCACCAGTCGGCAGCAATGGATCTGTGGCAAAAGCAGGAGGCGGAGCCTGGGGTTCAGCTGCAGGCATTGAAACTGGATGGTTTCCAAACAAGTTCTTCTCCAAACCAGTCTGAATCAAAAGTCTAGTTAGCCGCTGAAACTCTCTTCCCTCCAGTAGCAAAATGAAACGCACCATACAAAGAAGATGATGCTTGCAATTCAAGAATAAGGTCAATCCAGTACACTCAAGGTGTGTCTTAGGATATAAAGCAAAACTCTAGGAGCTGTCTACTATTGATGGCCGGAAGCCAAATCCATGCACTGTCTATGCTACATAATGAAGCAGCTAAGGATACAATCCTCTCTATAGCCATGAATTTGGCAGGTTTTGATAAGCTCTTTCAATAACATCACAATAAAAAGTAGACAAATGACAAGACCATGCTACAATTTGCTTTTAAGAGAGAAAAAAAGGAACAGAAAACCGAAATGCTTTCATAAAACTGGCATCCAAGAAATACATAAGAGGCTCAGACATCTTGTTATCATATGTCAGCATTCGTTGAAAAAGGACTCAATCATACAGTGTCACAAGACAAAACCCAATGCACTCGTCAGAAGACAATATAATTTTTACCAAATACTCTGACAGACCTAAATTTAATGTTTTACTTTAGAACAAAGCTTTACCCCTGCAATGAACTGTAAGGGTTCCACATATAGGTTATAGTTTTGCATCCATTTTTTTGTTAATTTATATCCAAAATTATGGTTTTCCAAAGATAGTGACATTCAATTTGGTAAAACCAGACTTTCATTATTTTCTATCTGTAGTTGATAGAAGTAAGGTCTTATACTAGAAGCAGCACAGGGGAAACAGCTGCAATTCGCAGCACATGATTGTACTAGTGAAAAAAGAAAAGAAAATAGCCATCTCAGTTTTTACAAAAGCAAAGCACAAGATTGATGTGACAACAGAAACAGTTCTTGCATTCCATCTTCACATGTTAATTGACTTCATCAAGAGGCACAGATTGGAAGGATAATTCTGTGATAAATAACAAGCTCAACAGTCCATATAGAATTTCAGTACAAACTTGCGCAGGAAAAAAAAATGGTAGATCATGACTCAATTTTATTAAGAAAAGATAATATTTATTCATGGAAGATCTCCAATTTCGTTGACTTAGGTCTGCAGGACACCACAAAAGTAACAAAAAAACAGGCTTCCCAGATAATTGATATCTTATGTTGCATAGGCAACTGAACTTAGAGACTGAAACTTGCTTCCTGATTTTTAAACAACTAGGTAAATGATCACATAACACATTATGATTCCGGAAAAAATGTCAGCACGCATGATTGTGAAACAAGGTCGCAAAGAAAAGAAATAATCTCAGCATACAAGAGTTTCTACGTTGATTAAAAGAAATTTAAAATAATCTTCAAAGAGAATTAATGTAAAGTAAAATAATTATAGACAATAGAAGTAAAGATCCTGCCACAAATACAGCTCCAGAAAGGAGACAATACGAAAGAAAGTTCCATGGAAATTTTGGCAACCAATGTCCACATTCTTTTTACCATGGGATGCAGACAAGGGGTATATTCACCAGTCTACATCTATCTTTGCACAATTTTAGAGAAGGCATCTTACCTGTATAATAGCTTCTTTCAATTTTGAATGAAGACAAGATCCTGAATCTTTCACACTTTTAGGAGGCCAAATCTGCAGCACAAAACAAAGTCAATAATCACCGTATAGCAAAGCAATAAAGGTTGCTAATAAGATCCAATCTGGTAAATGGGCTAGAATGATTTTCTGGCGTGAGGCAACTAAGTTTATAAGCATACATTACTAAGTCCCACTTGTTAGAAAGATCAGGAGACCACAACAAGTGTAGGGAATTTGCAAGATGCCCAAGTCCCAACTGCCTTATAGTGCCAAACACAATCATTCGTGAGGGCAAATAATGAATAGAGATACCTTCTATCCTTTAGTCAATGCGGCACAGTGTTGATAAGATTTTAGGGCAAATAACTTGGCCTACAAGTATCTGATTAACTATAATATATAACTGGAGATACCCTCGGAATACATCAGAAGAACTTTTGGTTCATGCCAGCCACTAGTTCAGTTTATACATTTGTCAAGAAATATTCTTAAGCTTATGTAAACTTTTATGAGAGCCGTGAGTTGCAAGCAACTAATCCAATTCAAAACCAATTACTAGATGCAAAATCCAGATTTCTTCATGCTTCATTACTTTGTTTATTTAAGAGATAACTAATGAACCCGCGTGGAGAAACGCTTTACAGAAAATGAAAATCATAGTGTTCAACATACTGAAGTTGAGCAGCCTGGACAAACATATCCAGCAGGAGCCGTGTGGGGTGCAAATCCTTTAATATGCGAAACCAAGCAACTTGTATGTATTACATCTGCAAAAAGCAATCATATTAGCACATACAACAGTATAAATTTGTCTGATTTCCGGTCCAAGGAAAGGGTAGCATTGCAAAGTATCTGCATGAAGACATACGCAAGCAACCCAGTCGAGTAGTTTGAGGATCGGCTCCATCTTCAAGAACAGCCTGACAATGGCAGCATTTTGGAGGCCAATCATACTCTCCGTCTATTACCCATTCTGAATAGGTGCGTACCTGGAATAAAAGTGTTTCTTTTATGGTGAAAATTACTAAGAAGAAGGAGAAAACAGGAGCTGGCATTCATTTCACTTCTAATTCTGAACATAACCTTCAGAGAAATAAAAGAGCAATACAACAAAACAGCTGCATGCCTCAAACATGTTCATCACCAGGATCAGGTGCACAAGATACACACCATAATAGAGCCACCACATCTCACATGTGATACTCTTGATGTGCTCCTCGTTGCACATCAAACTTAGGCATACAATGTCCATTCCTTCGACAATTATAGATTCCTACAGGGTACCAGAGTCCAGTATTCTTTTATAGCTAACGACTGAATCAAAATAGTGAATCTACATGCAAGAATTATCGAAGCAACTAGTTTCCCTGTTCTGAAATACAGATGGCTAATCGTCCCCAGGTGGACAGCTTCCATTCTGCATACTAAATTAGGTTTGGCATGTAACCCGTGAGTCCATTTACGTAAGAAGCACATGTACACAAATAAATCGATACGAGATCAATATGCAATGTAGAAATAATCTGAAGAGTCAGCACAAGAAGGACAGTGATTTGAGATCATACCACACATATTTGGTGCTCAGGAAAGCATATGCACTCTCCACAGACAGGGACCTTGTGCACAAAGCAGTATAATTTGGTCGCCTAAAACCAAGCATGAAAGAGATGGTTAGTTTCTCATTTCAGGAACGAAAAAAGCAAAATCTCAGTAATCAGCAGGGAGCCATAAAAAACGCAGTTCTGCAGCCAGTTAACTGGAAGAATAGAGCTTTAGCTAATTGGCAAATTGTAACACCAAAAGTATGAACATAAACACAACTACTCACTGAAGAGTCATAAACATGATGCTTTCAAAGTGGAAAATGAAAGGAAAATATGCAATTCATCCTTGCATAAAGCGGTCGGTTCTAGCAAATCAATGTCCATGAATAGTACTTAAAAAATAAAGTATAAAGACATTAAATTCGCCAAAGAACAGCCTAGCTAATTCAATGAGAGAAATCTAGGCAATTATCGGTGGCAATCACGATCCGATCTGCGCTCAATATTTTAATGCAACTAAGATTTTAATACAGAAAATTCTAAATAAAAAATTATTAAACTTCTACAAACGCAAATCCTAACACACTCATAGAGACGAGGGGCAGAACTACCTTGCGGCATTTACAGACCACCATTGCATTGACTGGTGTAGCGGTTACAGATGTAAATTTGGGATCGGAACTTCAAAGAGAAGAACTTAAGGTCGATAAATAAAATTGAGGTTTCTTAGGAGAATTTCTAGGGTTTTAGCTTCAGCTGAAATTATACAATTCACAAACAGATGGGTTAAACGCACAAATTTGGTAACAGATAATTAGAACGACTGAAACTCAGGGCAGAAAGCAAAAGCATTGCTTGGTGATGAAGCCTAGCTGAGATTCGCTTCACTCAATGATACAACAAAAAGAAACGCAAATCAGAGACTGTGCGCTGAAGGGGTGGTTTGTCGTTGTTTGGCTGAGTGAGTCTGGGCGGGCGTTGGATCCGTTTCGTTTTGGTTTGTGGGTGGCTAACTGTGTGTTCTGTTTTGGATGGAGATTTTGACCGCCTGTGTGTTGACCACCTGGATGCTTGTGTGTCTTCGGCTCGTTTGACATTTTATCTTTTTTATTTTTATTTTTTTCTCTTCTTCCTAAAGAAGGGAATGGTGTAATGGAAACGGCGAACCCGAACCTGGAAATGAAAATAAGAATGGGCCTTGTGATAGCACATGAGGTTTATTGGCCCATTACTGATAATGGGCTTTAAATTTGAATCCATGCATGCTTTGAACTGGTCTCCGAATCTGAGTACTCCATTTTTTCACAAAAGTACAAAAAATGCACTTGCAAACTGATCAGCAATCGCGGTGCTGGTATCCTCTGCCTACAGCATTTGAATTTAAATTCCGGATAGAACTGAGCTCCGAGTCTGAGAACTCCATTTTTCAAATTCCCTTCCCCCTCCCTCTCTCTTCAAACGGAACGGCCCCTGGCATTTCACTTACACGGTCTAAAACCCTAACTCCTGCTCATAGATTCTGCCTCTGATTGGAACTAGCAATGACGGCGGCACCTCAGGCGAACACCGGACGGGAGCTGTCGAGTCCTCCGAAGGACGGCATATCGAACCTTCGCTTTTCCAACCACAGCGATCACCTACTCGTCTCCTCTTGGGACAAGGTTACTTTCTAGATGAGTCGAGCTTGATTGTTTATGATAGCAGAAGCATAACCAAACTAATGCATTAGATCTGAATTTTAAAATTGTTCTCTCTTTATTTTCTGATTAATTTATAGAGCGTTCGATTGTATGATGCGAGTGCCAATGATTCGAGAGGAGAGTTCATGCACGGAGGTCCCGTACTTGACTGCTGCTTCCACGATGATTCATCGGGCTTTAGCGCCAGTGCAGACAATACTGTGAGAAGGTAATTCTGCTATTCTAGATTTTATTACTTAATGTTGTTATAACTTTAGTTATGTTTTCAATGGAGCTTTAGCTGATATATTCACACTGGTAAGTTCTTTTATGCTTCGTTAGCTTTTCTCTAAAGGAATTTACTACTTTCAGCCTAAGATACTTCGTAACGCTTAGCTTTTCATATTTCCAATTTGACATTCTATAATTCTGACATTATGTCTTTCATGTCTCATCCTTTTCAATATTGACAAATGAAATTGACATCTTAACTAAGGCTATTGCCTCGTTTCAGTATTTTGCTCTTTTGAAGAATACCAGACAGCTTTCCATGTGGAAATACTAGAAGTTATTAGTGATATCTGGAACTACTTTCTCTAGTGGACATAATTGATGTGATTACAGCTCAAATCAATTCCGGTCCACTTAATATTTGGGATAGATCCTAGTTAACGTAGCAGAATGCATGAATAAGTTCAAATTTTGGAGGTCTTTTTCTCTTGTGGCAGTCTGATAGGCATGCTCTTATGAAAATCATCAAAGATGCACAAATACAGTGCATATAGATTAACTCCACATTCTATCTAGGTATACTAGATTTTACTAGACAGCAGAAATTATGTATAGCTCTAAGGAAGTTCCCTGCTGTTGTTTAATGGGTCCTATTGGATTGATTCTCTAGATTGAAGATAATAATTGTTAATTCTTAGAAAGAAGATTTCCTCTCGGCTGAATTTATCTTTTTCCTTTGACCTGTATCTCTGACCTTATTCAGAGCATAGTAGTTATCTTTAGTGCTTACATGAAAGTGCTGTTGTTTGTTTCCTAGGCTTGTGTTCAACTACGGCAGGGAGGATATCTTGGGAAGGCATGATGCTCCTGTTCGTTGCATTGAATACTCATATGGAACTGGTTGGTTATTCTAGTTCTGGTGCTCCTTAGTATTTTTTTTTTCCTTTCCTAACTGATGGCAGCTGTTTTTTCCTAATGAGTACCTTTTTTTTTATTTATTTGAGAAGCTGAATATACAAACTTTCTTTGGCACTATATCCTATTTAATCTGCACATGTATGGTTGATTTGTCTGCGTGAAACAAAATCTAGGCTGTAGCTCTTCTCAGGTTTCTTATTTCAATCGCCCATTATCACTTACTATTTTCCATAATTGTCAAGATTGTTTGATAATTGTGGCTAGTTTCATCTATCAAGTTACTGCACAAACTTTATTGGATCCTATTATTAGTGCGTCATAAGTTACAACCAGCTGCAATTTTCTTTGTCAAGTTGTGGAAAGCAGCTTAATTTCATATTTAGCAATTAGCAGTTTAAGCTTGTTTTGTTGCTGTTCTCAGTCAACTTTCTAATTATTTGATTAGAAATTAGAGTTCTCATGCTCTGCGAAGAATCTTTGACGATGCATTGTTGGTGTAGTAAGGAATCTTTGACTATTTTCCATAATTGTCAAGATTGTTTGATAATTGTGGCTAGTTTCATCTATCAAGTTACTGCACAAACTTTATTGGATCCTATTATTAGTGCGTCATAAGTTACAACCAGCTGCAATTTTCTTTGTCAAGTTGTGGAAAGCAGCTTAATTTCATATTTAGCAATTAGCAGTTTAAGCTTGTTTTGTTGCTGTTCTCAGTCAACTTTCTAATTATTTGATTAGAAATTAGAGTTCTCATGCTCTGCGAAGAATCTTTGACGATGCATTGTTGGTGTAGTAAGGAATAATGTTGTGCTAGTTGAAGTAATATATTTTTGGATGCAGCTTAAATTTTTTAAATTTACTCAAAATTTCTTTGCTTTAGGATTCAGAATGATTGATCAAGTTGTGGCATAAATTACCAAATTGATTTTCTTTTATCCCTCATAATTGTAGGGCAAGTGATCACTGGTAGCTGGGATAAAACACTGAAGTGTTGGGATCCTAGAGGTGCAAGTGGGCAGGAGCGCACTCTAGTCGGGACATATGCCCAACCTGAGCGTGTTTATTCTCTCTCTGTTGTTGGCAATCGCTTAGTGGTAGCAACGGCAGGAAGACATGTCAATGTCTATGACTTGCGTAATATGTCTCAACCGGAGCAGCGAAGGGAATCCTCATTAAAATATCAAACAAGATGTGTTCGATGTTATCCCAATGGAACTGGTATCTATCAACTCTTGTACAAATACTTCTTTTACTATATTAACTGTTTTGTAGTTGGTTGCTCAACCCTTTTTGCAGTAATAAGTCTGTCGCCTTAATGGCTGAAAAAAGAATCTTAATGTTATGAAATAGACTTATTTTCCTCCTCTAATAAGTTAATCTGCTTTGAAATAATTGTATTTTAGATATTGGAGCTTATTTTCTTTTTCATTCACTTAACTCCTCTAATAAGTGATATTTTATAATGAATGCAAGGTGGCATTTAGAGCTTATATTCTTTCTATTATTTCGTGTCTTGAAATGTCAAACTATCTCAAAGAGGAAATTATAAGATTGAAACTAGGGATTATAAGATTTTTTTAGTTTAACTAAGTGTTTATCGTGAGTCAGGGTCAGATGATACAATGATGAAGAATGGCCTTCTGAATTTTGTTTTTAATGGATATTCCGTAAGTCGGGTGCATGATTTCTGTTGTGTACTCTTTGAAATCTGTAGCCAAGATGACTAGGATCTTCATATGTGACTTATCAGGAAGATGGTTTAGATCTAGATACTGCAGCGCATGATAGAAAGAGCTTGGTAGATCCTTTGTATTTTGACTCTCCATTACTATTTGTATCTTGTAAAAAACAGGTTTTAATGATCAAGATCCACTTTCATGTTCATATTTTTTTGGACTATTCAATTTCGTCCATTTTCAGACTATGAGGAAAGAGTTTGACAGATCCTGCATGCATTGTCTGCCCAGTTTTATGCTGCTGGTAGTCTTTGTGCAAGGATATGATGGTTGCCTTACTCATCTGAGTGCCCTATTATCTTGAGCTCTGACATCCTCATTAATCTTATGTTAATCCTCTGGCTGCAAGGTTGCTTCTGAAATCAATTCAAATTGTAATGTTGGTCAATGCTGTTGATACTAGCTTAGTTGCTTTGGTAGTACCAAGAAAATTAGACTTGATTCCAGCATCATGACTATACCATGCTGGCTGGGGGTTTTAGTTTGCTTTTATTTAATGCTCATGACTAAGATACAGTGTGAAATTGAGCTTCCTTGCCTAGCAGCATTTGTTTGTAATCTGAACATCTGAAAGGGAATATTCCTAGCTTGTCCTGGAGTGGGCTTGCAGACCTTCTCCTGTGAAATGAATTTCCTTCCTAATTGAACTATGATTTGCAGGCTATGCTCTTAGTTCTGTGGAGGGTCGGGTGGCAATGGAGTTTTTTGACCTCTCTGAGGCTGGTCAATCCAAAAAGTATGTATTTATTGCATGATATGCTTGCTTTATGAACAGTTTCTTGACCATGTCCTTGTGATTGCCTGGACTGCATTTATCACACTTACTTAAAATTCTTGCTATATCACCAACCTATTACAGTTTGAAGTAATTATTGAGACACATCTTTCTGAAGTGAACTGCTTTTTGCCTGTGTGCATATCTGCAGAACTTGTCTCTTTCCTGATAATCCTGTTAAAATGTCATTACTTCAGTATAAAACAATCTTAAAACTAAAAAAGAACGGTTCTTCTATTTGTAGTGATTTTCGCCTTCTCTTTTAAACTGCAATCTGCTGTCTCATAATAGCACTACTTTATGGTGTTAATGTGCAGATATGCATTTAAATGTCACCGGAAATCTGAGGCTGGAAGAGACATTGTCTATCCTGTAAATGCTATTGCATTTCACCCAATGTAAGTGTGTGGTTATTTCTCACCAACTGAGGACATTTATCTCGAAACTATACTTCAATTCGTACTTGGCTTTTCTTGCCAAATTTTCTGAATCTAGAAAACATATGATAAAAGAGATAATCCAATTTGGGAGAAGCTCTGTCATTAATTTTGCTAGGCAACTTTGAATGAGATGGTTCAAAGCCACAGTTTGATTACAAGAGTAATTTGTCTTAAAAAATACTGCAGTGTTTGAAACAGCAATTATTTTGACAATTAACCTCACTCACATTTAAGTATTGAACGGTAGAGAAGTTTATGTTGCATTTCGACATAAATACATGGAAGCTTTCTTACTGCATTTTGTTTTTTACTTTTTGTCCAACAAACATATTACTTATTAGTTGCTTATGATTTTGTGTAAAAAGTATTCTATAGTTCGTCGAAACTGTTTGTAGACTTTTATAGAATTTGAGATGTAGGTTTCTTGGCCAAAATGTCAAATCTCCCTTAACTAACTAGTGTTTCATGGCTAATTTCATTTGCAGCTATGGTACATTTGCTACTGGGGGTTGTGATGGATTTGTCAATGTGTGGGATGGCAACAACAAAAAGAGGTTGTATCAGGTAACTAATCCGGGCATGTTTACAATTTCTGTTTGTTGGTGCTGCAGATACTAACAATTAGTCTTTTTCTTTTCCACACAACTGGACCGACAGTACACAAAATACCCAACAAGCATTGCTGCGCTGTCATTCAGTAGAGATGGGAGATTATTGGCTGTTGCATCTAGCTATACATTTGAAGAGGGAGATAAAACGTAGGAATCAATTAGTTCATCCCTCTCTTTCTCTGCCTTTCTTGTCCCTATTTGTTCTGTTTTTTCCCCGTTGAAAGAACTCGTGTCCATTTCTTAGGTTAACTCTTTCTCTGTCTGTATCTTTTGCAGCCATGAACCAGACGCCATATTTGTTCGCAGCGTAAATGAAGTGGAAGTAAAGCCAAAGCCAAAAGTGCTACCCAATCCTGCTGCATAAAAGGCTATTCATAGGAAGTTAAGTGTCCCCTCGTCTCACGGTAGCTTCAATATATGAACTTTGTATTTTACAGGAATATTACCCAGCCTTAGCGTAAGTTAAATGCAAATAGTACTAGTTTGGAGGGAGGTCTGCAATGTATCACATGGCTTACTTTGTTAACAATCAGGAAATCTAATGATTAATTTGTGTAATTTTGGGCCGGCTAAATGTCGACTCCATAAAAGTGCAAATTGTAACGGTAGAAGAGAAGAAAACGAATGCAGTGCTTGACACAAATCAGCTTCCCCTTATTAGGCCATTCCGTCAATCGGAATTTGATGATCTAAGAGGAATTTGATGCCCTATGTTGGTCCAGCCTAACCCAGACTCGACGGGCGTATCGCTGAAGCTTTTCGTATCCTGTTGGAAACCATAGCTGAAATTATCCCGCTCTTCTCACCCATAGAAACCGAATTTTACATGCAAAAAAGCCACATCTATATTCTGAATTCAATAAACTAAAAATCATCCATTGTTTCAAAACTCAAAACTCAAGGACATGTAAATAGGAATTTACAAGTATATCAGAAGAATTTTCCTTGAGAGAGGGCAAGTACCAATTTCTTCATAATACATCAACTGTTGATGATTGATGGGGCAGTATTCTGCAGTACTAACCCTTGTATAGCTATATCCAACTAGGGATGAGAAGATCGTCGCCCTCTAAAGTCTAACCATGCAGCATACAGAAGCAACTGACGCAAATCCCTCTTGTTCTCTAATTCATGATCCATAGCGGCTTACTTTTTACCTAAACCCAGAAGGAGCAGCTTGAGTACCTGCTCCGGCCCCTCTTCTCATAGCTTTTGATTGGGCAAGCATCTCATCATAGTTCTGTAGATAGATACAGACATCAGAAACATTCAAAAGAAAAGGCATGAATTATGACAGTCATACTAAGGAATTAACCACAGAAGTAACTGTTTTACCCGTTTCTCAAATGCAATATCCCTCGAGTCAATGATCTTGTCTGCAAGGCCATAGTCAATTGCCTCTTGAGCCTGGAAGTATTTTGGGCGCTGAGTATCTTTCTCAATTTCTTCCTTTGTTTTACCAGTTCCTTTAGCTAAGAGCTCAATGTAATACTCTGTATTTGCATCAAGTTCTTTGGCCTGACAAAAGCAACATCTGAAAATGTTCACAGGAACATAAGAGTACAAAAGTTTCAGGGGCAGAGAGAGAGGGAGAGGGGGACCTTAATCCACATGTCTATGACAGCTCCACTTGATCTACTGACTTTAGGAAGATACAGCTTGGCTGCATAGCAAAGATTTGTATTAAAAAAAATCAGGTAAGCAAAAAAATCAAATCATCAGATTTCACTACCGGTATGGTGGCAGTCCATGTTGTGATAGTTTCTACAACAATAATATTATTAATAAATAAAGTCTTTATTTTACCCACAAAAAGGAATAATTTATGTAGCATCATAGAGCTCTAACCAGGAGAAATGCAGCAATAAATATTCTGAATGACATAGGCAAGAGAATGAACCCTAACCCAATCTCTTTCACAAATGCAGAGTGGCACCTCCTATTGAAGATTGAAAGGAAGCAAAAGATCAAGTACAATAATGCAAACTGTTTATTCACTATCATACGGTTTTTCCGAAACATGCACAAGCACCATAAAGCAAATATTATTGTTGTTGTTGATGTTGAGTTCTAGAAATAATCAAAGCGTACAGAGAAAAACACCGACTATCCAGCCAAATTCATGGCAAAACTACTTTCAAATATTCACAGTACTCTTAGTCCAGCGAACTAATTTTGTCTGATTAATATGCAGAAACATAAGCACTGCCACTCGGCGCCAGAAAAACGAAAGAAAAACACACACACAAACACACAAATACAGCCAACACCTTCCCCTGCTGGCAAGATGAAGGAAACATACCTAGGGAATTTCTGTCTCTTCATATAAAAATACAATTCCATCTCTTGCAACATTAATGTCCACAAGCATTTCTGTGGCATGGAATGGCAACAACTTATTTCAGATTCTTTCCATCTATAAGCCTGGTAAGAAAATTCATCCCTCAATCTAGTTATATGACTCTTCCTGCACATTCAACCAAAAAAGACATCCAGTATCCTCTTCACTGCCTTCACTCAGCACCACCCACCTCCACAATCCTTCTCCGATGCAAAACAGATCTCCAGAACCTTCCTCTTACACATGGACGATCTATTAACATCCTTGTGAACAAATTAAAAAGAGTTGCTTCCCATGGCCACTGCTGTGACAAAGAGAATTTCAGGGATTGCAAGCAGATGTTGTTTTGTGCTTTTGGATCGAAAACTGGTTTAACCTCGAGCTCATCTGAGTTCAACTAATACTTGACCTTCATCACAATGAGAAGGCGCTGTGTTGTTTTGACGTGAGATAGAGAAACTGGGCTCAATCAAGCTAATGATCAACATGCTAAGTAAAGTAAGGCTTAGGCAAGAGTTTGGCTCATTAGCGGCCTTAGTTTTAAATCACATTCCTGAAATTAACTACAGAGTCCAAATTGTACAGATTCATAAACGGAATATAAAGATCCAAAATTGAGAATCACAGTCCTGAAATTTAACTAAATACTCAAAATCTTACAGATTCAGAAATGGAATAGAAAGATCGAATAGGGTAAACACAGAGCAGAATTCATCTGTGGATGATAATGGAACAGACTTCAAGATACAAACTAAAAGACTATATGCCAATAACCATCAACTTACCTAGATGCACATAGATTACTCTACTAAAATAGGCACGGACTGTGGTAATAAAAATAAGATCAAATGATTAATAGAACACATCAATAATGGTGAGTTGGTGCAGGAAACATCATTTTCAAGAAAAACGTGTGACATAAACTTCAAAGGAAACACCCCAATGTGCAGGAAACTGGAACTTACTAGAGCTATTTGGCTGTACAGCACGGTAGCCCTTGGCTCCAAGTGATAAAAGCATTGCAGCTTGACCATATGCCATGCCACAATTCACTGTATAGACATCCGACTTGCAGTACTTTTGACAGAAAAATTGGAGATCAGATTCAGTAAAGGTTCACTGAGGAAACCAATCAGAGTTTCTATTTTATACACACAGCAGAATCATAACCTAGAGACGAAACCAAATTCATAATCGGTTGGAAAAATGTTTCAATATCCTATATTATCTTCTGAAAATTGGGCTAATTTTTTTCCCCTTTATCATCAAGCAATGCAATAAAGTTCAGGTACTGCCGTAAACACCATGCTTTAATCCATGAGATTATATAAATTTGGGTGCTTACAGCCATGGTGTCTGCAATTGCATAAGCCTCTGTCTCGGACCCAACCGTCTCCATCTTCTCATTCTGCGCATATGGAAAACAGAAAGTATTTAGTACCGGAAGATATGTTACCTTTACAGGAGGAAAAAGGCAGAAAGTGGGGTGAATTTAGTTTCTAGGTCCTGAACTGCTTTTCTAAACAAAGGATGATAGAAGATAAATCAGAAACTGAAAATTTATTATTTTAAATAGTTTACCTGTGTCCCAGATGAATTTATGTACAGATATATCGGCTTGGATGGATTATCATAATCCAGCCACATAAACTGAGCCACAAGAAGCTCAGTTACAGCAGGAACAATCTAAGTAATCAGAAGAAAGAAATTCAGGAAAGAGTAGAAAAGGAATTAATAAATAAGTAGGTGTGCATGGGAAAGAGACCCAAATGAATTGTCTGGAATAGATACAATACCGGCATGCCTAGATAGACAATTCGAGCATCCAAGAGCAACGATGGCAAATCAGGAGGAGCAGTTCTTGGTCTCCCATATCCTCTTGCTCCTCCACGATACATGCTCACACTCATGCTATATTTTGAGGGACCTCTATCATCCATGCCCGACATACTCCACATTCCACCATTATTTAGATAATTGTGAGATGATGAGATGCTATCCTGTCAAAATTGCCACAAAGATAACTTAGAACAGACCTTCCACAGTCGCACTAAGAATATCCTGTATGGAGTAGTTTATCTACATTGACATTAATCACAAGCTAGCGTGCTGATAGCCAGGAGTCAATACCTCTGTGAGTCCTTCAGCTTGTCGACGCACTGGATTATCTTCCGTCATAAACATGTCCATCTGTGAGGGACTAAGGCCATAAAGATACTGAGGTGTATTCTTATAATTGTCCATTACTACAAAAGACAAAATCAAGTGAAAAAGGTGAATAAGGGTGATATCTAATGAAGAAAATTACCAAGTAAAATACAAAGTTCAATGTCAAGGTTCTCAGATCAGAAAAAAACTGTTACAGGATGCTTTGCTTCTTCCTGTACATTTTGCAATGACCTATTCCAGAACAAAATAAAGAACAAGAGATGTCTGGAAACAAGCAAGACGTGAAAGCCAGCTAAGCATCCACTCTCAACTAAAATGAAAAATTCCACCATTATAAATGGCATGATCCAAAAATAAGAAATAGCAGATAACCCCATCTACTGAAGCAAATCAAAAAGCTAACATCAAAAGGAAAAGGAAAGGCAGTATGGAAGTGACCACTTTTAGAAGTTACCTTGAAGGTTGATTTACCTACCTCACCCCAACAAACAAAAAAGTGATTATTGGTGACAAGATAATGCTAATTCAAAAGAACAATGCATGGGAAACAATTAAATATTCATACCAGCTCCTAAAAGTTCATAATCTTCTGCTCACTATAAGGCTTTTTGATGGTTTGACAGAGCAATATTCTTCTAAATTCTTGCCTTATTTGACCAATATTTCTGCTGCTATATATCCATATTTCAGCTTGTACAGCTACAATGTACCACGATAAATCCACCATTTCTCCCTGTATGTATATGTGTTGTATTGGAGGTGCGGGTGTGAGGAGAAGTGGATTGGCTGGCAGGTTTTAATATTCAAGAGTTCTAGTAGAGGATTGCCCAAGCTTGCCTAGCTGAATCTATTTAAGTCAGCCACCATCCGATGTTTATATTTAATGTCTGTAAAGGTTACAGTTTTTTTTTTTTTTTTTCACACTAGACATATCCATGTCTTTTATTCTTCTTCTACTACTCTATTGAGAGGAATCTTTGCTTTTCCAGCTTCCTGTAATCCTATCACTAGTAGGCACATTCAGTAGCACCTCTTCCAGGCTTAGTTATTTGTTTCTGTTAAAGATGCCCGAGCAAACATTACCGGCTCCATCTCAGTTCATCAAGCATGTTCTTATACAAAGTAGCTAAAACCAATATAAATATTAATACACATGCCGTTATTTTTAGAGCAGCAGCAGAAGCAATAAAACTTTTTGCTCTTTAGACGGAAAATAAATCAAATATCAGCTCCAAATGAAAGCAAAAAAGGAAAGGAACCCAGAACATAGGAAAATCAGCTTTACAAATGCAAACGCCATAGACAAAGAAAAACACAATAATAGGGACTCACGTCCGTCCTTGAGATTCTCTTCACTGAACTGTTTGGGGATGTGGTCCAGAGACTTGACCACTGGAGCCTTGTAACAACATCTCGGAGCAGTGCTTGTTTTAGGTTTTGTTTGAGTTGAAGAAGAAGCAAATAGGAGCTTCGGCTTTTGAAGAAATGATGATTTCTGGATGCCAAGTGAAGAACAAGCCACCTCTCTATTGTCGATGATGCCAGCTGAAGAGAGAGGAGAGAGAACCACAGAAGAAGCCATGGTTACTGTTACCATCTCTTATCTCCTCCGCAAGGAAGACTCTCAACCCGAAAGCCCAAGTCTTGATGATGGGAGTACTACTACTGGGGATTTTTCACCGTTTAGCCTTGTTTGGTGAGGTGATGCGTTCTTCAGGCTGAACACAATTTGGCAATCTAAAATGCGTTGACAGACGACGCATCTTTCCCTATGAACGTATTACGCATAATACGTTATAGCCGCTTTCGACCTTTAGGCCCAGGGTATGAAAATTGAAAACAAAAGCCTAACAGATCTAAAGTTTTTGGGCTTTGCTCTTGCTTAATGGTCAACTGGGCCGGCCACTTAGCATGATGGATTAGGGCTATTACTGTGGTTGGAAAGTTTGGTCTTCGCTATCTGATATATCTGTAAAGGACACAGGACATTTTCAAGAATGTTAAACTTAGAGTATGATTGGATTAAAATTTAAAATAAAAAATTTAATTTAAATTTTTTTTATAAATAATTTACTTTTTATTTTTATAATATAAAAAAAATTAAACTAAAAATCCAATTCAAATACATCTTTACATGGAGAATGACAAAACCAATGTTCTGGAAAAAACAAACATGTTGCTTTTTCCATCAAGGAAAAAAAGCATTTTTTGAGGCAGTCTTTTTTCTATGTTAGTATTTGAAGCTCAAGTCAGTACGATTAACATATTGCATATTATTTCTGAAGTCAAATAAAAAAGCGTGAGACACTCAAGTAAATCATCTTTTTAACTTAAAATAGTTTGTAGTTTTTACTTTTGAATTACATAAAAAAAGGAAAAAAGAAAAACAAATAGGACATGTATGTGTTTAGTATTTGATGCCGTATGATATATTTAGATAATATTTTATTTTGAAACTCAACAAAAATTTCCTTATTTAAATGCGTCTCTACTCCTATAAATAGTTACTTTTCATTAACTTCAAAATAAAGTCTCAACTAAAAATTCTATCCAATTAAACCATAAGGTATTAGAGGTCAAAATGGCGACAGATTCATCATTCGTGTCACGGGTTGGGCAAAAACACTTGTACATCTGCGGGATCAGTTAAAATCGGATGTGAATATTCTTTGCTTTGTCTTCTTTTCATTTTGGGTTAACAAAACTCTGCGATCTTCCTTCATCATCTTTCCGTGAGCTCATCATATGTTGTCGTCGGCTGGAAATCTGTGTCTCATTGTGCTTAGTTGAGTGTGAGTGGAAGCAAGCTTTGCTTAATGATATCCAGACGGAGACCCTTTGGTTTTGGGCCTAACTGCACGAATTGGCCACGTTCTCAACAGCAGGATTTCCCGTGTTCACATTGCATAGTTGTGGAGACCAAGTCGCACACAGTATGGTATAACTCATAAGCTACCATTTTCTGGAATCTTATCCCGCAAAGCAAGCATGCTTTTCTTGTTCCTTAATCTCAAAATCTTGGATTTGCTTTGCCAATCAACGACGTCATCATCACCGTATCCAACTATTCAATTCCTTATTCTCTCTTTTGTTGCGCGCTCAGTTACTCCTGAAACAATATTCAGACTTCACCTTCACCAGTTTATTCCTGCCATGCTTCTATCGCTTGAGATGCAAACCAGAATGAAATCAAACTGATAGCCACATTTGTAACTTTAGGGTGTATTTGAATTGTATCTGAGTTTGAGATCTTTTATTTTATATTTTGTGAGAATAAAATTTTTATCAGAAAAAATAAAAATTAATTGTGTTTGAATTTGGATCAAATGCTATCCTTAATTTTTAAGTAACAATTTCAATTGGTGCGGAGTAAGTTTACGATTGATTAAATACTTTACAAATAAAAATTTAGAAAGACTCATATATTTTTATTTGGAACATAAATAAAAGAGATAGAATCACGAAATGAATTCATAGTTTAACGTTGATGAATAAAACAATTTTTAACCAATCTTGTTAAGCCACGGAGACATTTATGTTTATGTTTAGTTGTATGATGAAGTGTGTTGGGCACTAGTAAAGTAGTGTTGCATAATTTGGTAGCGAATCCGATCAATATGTTTAAGGAGAAAGCAGTTGTTTGGAGTGAAGGGAGAGCAAAAAGCCACATGGCCAGAGCTGTAGGCCGCCGCATAACGTGGGCGTAGTGTCCAGTTGGCAGCACTTAAAGGACTCTATTAGTTGTTAGACGGCTCTGCTCTCTCTCCGCTTATTACTTGTCCCAAACATTCAGGGAGCAGCCAAAGGCGAAGGATTAGTTCCACGTGTCGGCTCTGGGTCCTTCCACGCGTCACCAGCTCAAAAGGAACCGCGTAGCGTGCCGTATGCCGGACTCTGTTGCCTGCCGGTGAAGTTATACGACTCTCCTTCCGCTCCTCCACTCTTCCTCCATTCAGTCGTCTTTCTATTACTTATGCGCATTGCCGTGCCGCCACAACCTGTTTGTTAAAATAATAACTGAGTCAAGACAGATAATTTCATTACAATATAATCATTAATGAGAAAAAATATGTTGTAAGTGCACTGAGTAATGCAAAAATGATCTCATGGAGGGAAATAAATTTTCTTTTCTTTTAAAAAAAGACAAGAAAAAGAAAAATTCCTACTGCTTCACTAGTAGGCGGTGGCTATGAAAAATTGAAAAGTAATAAGAGGAATTTAGTAGGGTTCTAAAATATTCTGGAAGTGGGGGCTGAGGGAGGTGGAGGTGGAGGTGGATAACGATCAGACGCGTGGCTAGGTGCGACGGTTCTGAGTTGTGAGGAAGATAGATTAGGTGGTATTTGACATATTCTAGATGGCCAACCAAAAAGGAGGTTCCAAAGGGCGAGCACACTGGTCTTCTGTAGATACCAGCAACTGGAAAGTTGTGGTAGCAAATAGTAGTGCCACTCCCTCACTCAACTCACTTTTCATTTTACCGAACCGGTTAGAAACAAGATCGGATGAAAGAAGATATAACAAGGCATTTTAGGTGTTTGACATTTTGCGTGAGTGAAGCACGGTGGGCGTTAGCATGCTGACAATTCATCTTGTCTTCATCATCCAACTCGAAGATAAGGATCAAGGAGAAGGAAGTGTACGTACAAGTGAGAACTTAGTAGACCTAGTCACTCCGTCCCCCAGTCCCACAACTCTGAGTTTACTAATTTCACACGCTTGTTTGGTTTGTGTTGCCCAAATCTTATTTACATTTGGTAATTAGTTTAATCAGATGCCAAAACATCACCAGTAATTTCAATTTAGCAGTGCTGAGAAAACATTAACACTGTAATTATCATGAGTTGTATATTTTACAATTCAACTATTTAGAAATAATTCAGTTGTGGAGCATAGTATTCAAAATTTTATTTACATTTTTTTAATCTTGAAATATGTAGTACTACTTGATCGTTGATGGTTGACACAAATAGTACCATATCAGTCAAGTCCAAGAAGACGCCTTAATTGAAGATTAACAAAATCATCACATTTGCTTCTCTCGTGCGTAATTCTAATCATCTAGTAATCAACAAAGTCAATGAACTCACACAGTCAAATCTACGTGCACCCACCTCCTCCGCCCCCTTTAAAAACGGAGGAAGAAAATGAAAAATAAAGGTGTATATGAATTAAGTTTATATTTAAAATTTTTTATTTTAAGTTTTGTATAAATAAAATTTTAATTAAAAAAATTAAATTTAATATATTTTTATTTAAGATTGAAATGTAATTTATATGCACCATACTCTTAAGCAAAATTGATTTAACAAAATCAGATAAAAAAAGTTGTCGTACCTTTTTAAAGTAATACTCTTGAATTATTTGAATTAAGTTTAAATTTAAAATTTTTTATTTTAAATTTTATTTAAATAATATTTTTTATAAAAAAAAGTAAAACTTAATTATAAGTTTAAAATTTAGTCCAAATATTTTTTCTCTAGGTTTCCTAAAGTAGCACTCGACACTATTTCTTTTTTACTTCAAATTTTTAGGGGGGAGGAGAAAAGTTCCCGTTTTAACTCAAAAGTTGAAGCCATCAAAAAAAAGAAAGAAAACCCCGAAAGTTGAAAGTAAGCGTAAGGAGTAGAAGTGAAAACGCGGTCGTAATGGCTACGCATGTGCTGAGTAAATGAGCAACATTAAATACTTTTATTTTTTAAAAATTTTTATACTCCTATAATATGCGTATGCTAGTTTTGACCTGGAATGAGTCATGAGGCTCAGTCACACACCCACACACACTCTTCTTGACCGACCGACTTCAGCCCCCCGCCCCCCACCCACCCACAGCTCATCACCCACAGACGTGTGAGCTGGTCCACTCTTTTTTCCAACTCTAAATACACTTCTCAAATATTTTCTAACAATATATAAAATTTTGGTAATAATTTATCATCATCTGATTTATAATTTAAGGAATTATAATTACTTTTTGAGATCTAAAAGAAATATTCGCGAGAAATTTAACTAATTTTGAGATTAATTTTTAAAAGATACATAATAATTTAAATTTTTATACTTTTTTAAGTAAATTCAATTATTAATGAGTATATTTATTTAAAAATTTACTACAAAATATTGTCCTTATAAAGATTTATTTATAATTTTTTAAAGTATAAATTTTTTAAAAATTATAAAAAGAAAAATGATATTTTTACTCAACATTTACCTTATTTTGCTTTTTTAATTTTTTTATAATCAAAATATACTTTAATGTTTCTTATTAGTTTTCTTGAACAAAGTTTAACTAAAATTTTGAAATATTTTTTAGATATTAAGGTACTTTTAATTAAAATAAAATAATATTATTATTTCGCTTGTGAATTCACAATTTAACCTATTATCATTTAACACATAAAATTTCTAACACGATTACCGACTTGGAAAAAAAATAAAGGAATATGAATTTATCATAGCGATTTTGATGTTAATACTAATATTTATTAGAAAAGATATCATCATTATGTGTAACCTGTACAACTCGTTCACCGCCAAAACCCACGCAACTTCCAACTCCTGATCCTCATCCTAAGAGAATAAGCACTCTCACTCACTCCACCCTTTACCGCCTTACCTGTATATAAAGCCCACTACTACTCCTTCGCTTTTCTTATTATTCCACAGCCCCGTTCTTCACTCACTCTGTCTTGGGATCTCTCTCTCTCTCTCTCTTTCACATTCTTAATTCTTCGTCTTCAAGTAATCGTATTATATCGTCTTTAGGGTCTGAAATTTCCTCTGCAATCTTCAACAGAGATGGCTCTTGAGGCCTTGAATTCTCCAGTAGCAGAAGCGCCTCGTTTTCCTGACGCCGACGTACACAGTACTTTTGACTCTCTAACCAAGGGAAAGCGCTCAAAGCGTCCTCGCTCCGACACCACCCCGCCAACCGAAGAAGAGTATTTGGCCGCCTGTCTTGTCATGCTTGCTCGCGGTGGCTCTGGAGCAGCCTCCACCAGCAGTTCGTCCAAAACAGCTGCACCCGTCTCTCCCTCTACTGCTGCTACCACCGCCGCAAAAGTCGTCGGCAACAACGACCGACAAACCGAGTCACCGCAGTCGCAGAACAACTCTTACAAGTGCAGCGTCTGCAATAAAGCTTTCCCAACCTATCAAGCTTTAGGTGGCCACAAAGCGAGCCATCGCAGCAAACCATCCACCGCCTCAGACGACAATAAGCCTTCAACGTCGACCTCCACCGGCACAGCCCCGACATCTAACGTTTCCGCCCTCAACCCCAGCGGCAGAGCCCACATCTGCTCTATCTGCCACAAGTCTTTCCCCACCGGTCAAGCTCTCGGCGGCCACAAGCGCCGCCACTACGAAGGTCACATAGGCGGCCACGGCGGAGGCGGAGTCGTCCCCAGTGCAGCAAGCGGCGTCACATCCTCGGAAGGCGGTGTCTCCAGCCACAGGCCTCACGAATTCGATTTGAACCTGCCGGCCTCGACAGAATTGGGATTGGGGCTGAACGTTGAGAGCGGGACAAGTGAAATTTACAGCGACCATGAGGTTGAAAGCCCTATGCCGGCCAAGAAACCGCGTTTATCATTCGCGGTGGATCTAGCATTAGCAGTATCACGAGATTGAAATCTAGATTAGACCAGTTTGCTACCGATTCATATCTCTTAATTTGGAACGATCGGATCACTAGTTATCTTGGTTCCTTTTTTAATTCCTATCCCGTTAGTAAAAATTCTTTGACCGTGAATTGATTATTCATGTACAGACAGTAGAGGGTTAGGTTATTCGCTGGAAAACTCTATTTCGTCATGATTAATTCGTTCATTCTATTAATTGGTGATTTCTTACTACGCATTAGTTAGCGTTCTTTGGTTCGTTCAAGGTGAATTCTTGTTCTCGGTTTACTTTTAATTGTGTTGTAATAAATGGGGTTCGGACATTGTGGAAGAGACATGCACGATTCCATGTGTGATATGCCCGAAATGCACATGTTTGAAGACATCAATGTTTTTTATTTTTATTTTTATTTTACCTATACTAGTTGTAGTTCTGGGAGGAAGTCCGCAATTTGTTGGAAAATTCTGAAACTGCCTTCCAAGGCAAGTAATTGAGGGAGTTAATTACTTGTGAAGAATGAAAAGGGTTTAGGGTTTCCGTGTAATGTGGAATTATTCTGTAATCCCTTGCTTAATCATACGGCGGTGTGCATTCGTAGCTGGAGGCACTTGTTTAGGTGTTTTATGAGAATCATCAACTCCCTTAATCAATGTGTAGAATCAAGCAAGCCCATTCCTCCTATCATATCCTTGGGATTTGCATTTCTTGCGGTATAGTATCAGTATGTGTTAGCCAAAGAATACCTCAGCGTAGAGTGAAATATAATCCTTTTGACTATAATCGTTTTTACCCTAAAAAAGGACATCGACTAAAGTGAATTTAAATTAATTTTTAAACTAAAAAAATTTATTTTTTTCATTTTGAATTTTATTTTTTCATAAAAAATTTATTTTTATAATTTTAATATAATTTAATTTAAATAAAAAATTAATCTAAATACATCGTTTATTTTTTGACATTTTAGAGAAAGAAGGACGTGGAGAATTAGAACTAATCTATTGGTTTTTGGCTATAATCGATCAAGATTTTTTTTCCGAACCTGTTCTGAGTATATGGTTACTCTGTTGTAGTGATAGGGACACTTGCGAAAAGTAAAGCAATCCAGAGTTCCAAAAGACGAATGTTCCTTCTTTTTGAACCGTTTCGAAAGGGGAATACGGGTAACCCAACAGAGATGATACTAAAATTAACGAAGCCAGAAGTGCTTTTCCTATATATTCTTTACTTGAGATAAATTGTCATTCAACATGCGGAGTTGCGGACTCCGAAAAGTTGCCTTTTGAGTTCATGATTGAAGAGAAAAATTATGCCGCAAATCAAGGAAGGAAAGGAAAAAAAATGAAAATGAAAATAATATTTCTTCGCTTCCAAGCTGCAGAACCCTCGAATTTGACTATCAATTTCTTTTTTTTTCTTTGGCATGGGCTTTGTTGACTAGAACATAAATTGCCAAATTGCTAATTGTAATCTCAAAATTGTTAATTGCATTTCCTATTCTTTTTATTCCTTTTTTTTTTTTTACTCTTGTATAACTCTCTAAACAAAGTTTTATGGGAGGTGCAAACTAGTTTCATGATTGTTGTACACAGCGAAAAAGAAAAGAATAATAGGATTGCATTTAACAACCCGGTAAATTACGCATATGAGGCAAAAAAAATGAGCTTGAGAAATTAAAATTCTAGATTTTGTTCTTTCTATTTATCAAAAAAAAAAGAAAAAAAGTTCTTTCTTCGTTTCGGGCTCAAGAACATTAAATTAAGATTTCCTACTGGATTTGCAGTTCGAACAAAAAGGTATCATCGGACTATGGGCTTAACCACTATCCCCAAGCATAGTAATACAGGCTTGGCCCAAGATAAGGACTACCTGGATTTCCAAGATTCATATGGGCTTAACCGTCAATAACTATTAGCATGGGTTTTTAGACCATGATTAGATTCATCCTTTTTTTTTTTTTTTTGCTGGGTATGGAAAAGAAGAAGTAGTAGCAACTTTTTACTTTTGCTAAATAATGAATTGGTGGTATAAAGTTGTTACATATTTTCATATTAGAAAGATGCATCAATTGGCATTTCCAAGACACCACATTTTTACTTTGGGTTAGGAGTTGAGAGCCATAGATAGAGAGCTTTCCGAAAATTTGAACTCCAAAGTGTAATGCTTCTGAAAAAGCATTCATGATTAAATGTACGTTCCAATTCATCATTGCTTATAAGTCCATCGAGCGAAAAGAAAGCCAAACTCTATGGCCGTGGGCAGCGCCATATTACTTTTTGCTGCCATTTCTTGAGTTGCTACTTTTTAAGGATTGCAATTGAATATTCCCCTTCTTCATTGTTTTTCTATTACTTTAAAAAGCTTTCCAATCCCCTTACTTTTCCATTATTATCCCATCCTTTCTTTCCCCCTTTTACACCCCAAGAAATTTGGTTACATAGTAGTTCTCTATTCCTATCTCAAATTGAATGTATTTTTTTAAATAATAAACGTAATTTTAAAGTGAGATAATAGTTAATTACTTGACACGACAGTAAAATTTAATTCTTATAGATGATATATAAATTAAATAGGAAAAGTGATTTAGGAAAAGCAAATCGTGAATATTTCACCAAGGATCAAAGAACTTTGAGGCCCGTGATGTGTAGGTCTGGGAAGAGGCCAGCAAGCGATAATTAAGTAAACGTCATTCTCAATCTTAATGCAATTAGCAATGCAACATCACAGTGAGTTTTATGGAGTAAAAAACAAAAGCATTTTACCAATACTTATCTACCATCTGTGAAGTCTATTACCTTCTCTAGCAGTAGTAGGTCTAGTAAAAAGGCCATGCATTAATAGGAATGCCCGTCTCCATCTTCTTCTTTCATCAATATTGAGCTGCGCCACAAAAGCAATGAAGTTAAATATTATTGTATTCAATTGTGATTTGGAGATATCTACGGTCTAAGGCTTTATACCATGACAACCACTATATAGAGCACTGTCAATGGAATCGAGTTGGTTCGAATTCGGCCCGTTCAACTGGCTTAAAATACGGGTTTGGATTTACGTTTTAAAATTAAAATAATATTTAGATCGAGATCGGGTGAATATAAGCTCAAATTATTTTTATTTCGATTCGTATGTGTTCTATATAATTAGTATTGTCAATATGAGTTGGTTCAAATGAACGAATTTGGACTTATTAGTGCAAGCCTATTTTTAACACGAACTTTTTAGTTTATTTCATTTAGCCCGCGGGCCAACACGGACCGCAGTTGGCAAAGTCTGTATTTTTTTATTTTTTATTTTAAAAAATATTTATTTAAATTTTAATAGAATTTATATATAATATATATATATATATATATATATGTTCACGAGTTAAACGGACCAGTCTGTCAGTCAATATATAAATAAATAAATATATATATATATATATATAATTTCATTAAAAAGATATTATTTTTATTTTTATTTTTAATTAATAAATATTTAAGATTTAAATACAAGTTTAAAAAAAATTTAAAGTATAATATCAACTATTCTAGAAAAATCAAATAAAATTTTATAAAGTGAATATAAAAATATATACAATAAATTTATGCAAAAAAAAAAATTAGGTTAGGACTTACTCGAGTTCGAGTGAGACGAGCTCAAATTTATTTTTTTCAGCTGGAATACTGGACCTGATTGACAACCCTAATAACCACGCGCCAATAGTTCACATCTTTTAGTTTCACAAATCAGAAGTTTTTGAACTTAATTTTAATGGCAACATTTTCAAGATAAGGCATTTCGATTCTTATTTATAACGTTAAGTTGAAAGAGCTTTGAGTCAAATCTTATCCTGAATAAGAATTAGACTTTACGAGTATAATTTGATTATAATTTTAATTATTCAGATCGAGATCGGGCTAATACAAGCTCAAGTTATTTTTAATTCAGCTCGGATATGTTTTATACAATAATATGTGTCTAAGGCTATATATATATATATATATATATATAATATTATTATTATATCTTATTAAAAATATATTATTATTATTTAATTAATAAATATTTAAGATTTAATATATACAAGTTTAAAAAGTTTTTCAAAGTATAGTATCAACTATCCTAGAAAAATTAAATAAAATTTTATAAAAGAAAAATAAAAATATAAAATAAATTTAAGTAAAAAAAATCAGGTTAGGACTGGCTCAAGCTCGAACTCAATTTTTTCAACTAGAACACTGGACTCGATTGACAGTCCTAAGAACCACGCGCCAATAGTTCACATCTTTTAGTTTCACAAATTGGAAGTTTTTGAACTTGATTTTAATGACAACATTTTCAATATAAGGCATTTTCGATTCTTATTTGTAACGTTATGTTATGTTGAAAGGGTTTTGAGTCAAATCTTCTCTCAAATAATTTGAGTTAAATTTGAATTAATCTCATTAATTAGTGAGAATACCAAATACTTTTAGCAAAAAAGAAATTGTAATAACGAATCACAAATTATTTTGCAGCAACAATCATATCATTAATTCAAGGAACGAAGAAATTTCTTTAATTTTGCTTGGGAAGAAGTGCTATATATGTAAAAGGTCTTTAGATATTGCCGATCACAATTCATAAATGAAGTTCCAGTAAAGTCGACAATAAAATGCTAGCTGTGAAAGCAAAGGGAACGATGGCAGCAATAATAGCAGCCGCGCAAATTTAACATTCCTGGTTGCTTTGATGGACATCCCCACAGTAGTAAATGAGATGTCTACATGCATGGTTATGATGAAATCCACAGTTCATTATCTTCCTTTTTTCAGCTGCAATTGACAAGAAATGCAGACAGAACTAGCTCTTCCAAACTAGCCTTTGCATTAATTGGTCTGAGAAATTGCATCCCATCCCATCTTTAACGTCAAAGGGCAAAAGATCATCCTCTAGGGTAGCCTTTTCCATTCCATTTACTTCTTTCTTTCCCAACCTAGTGAAATCTGTTTTCTTTTACCTTGATATTTTTGTAGAATTATTTACACCATTCCATTTCCCTCGATTTTGTGGTGAGGTGCGGGTTTCCTCAGCTTCTTGCTTGACTATAATGAACGTGCATTACATCATTTTCAATGAGTATCGAATTTCAGACAAGAGAGAGAGAGACAGACTCAACCAGGATGTTTCTGGGATTTTGTTTTTGCATGTATTTGTGTGGTCCTAATGCCATAGCTTTGTTTTGCTACGTACTCATAACCGAGGATGCATCCATGATCGTCTCGTTTGACGAATGCCCTAAGCTCTTTTGTTAATCCATGTGAGGGAGACATATGCGACGTGCCACGAGTTAAAACCAAAAGATCTTGATGATTAAAGTATGGCTATTGTCCTAACTACAACTAATTAAGTTGGCCCATGAAGCAAAATCTCTAGTGCTCATGTACGTAAGGACGATATGGCCATTGTTGCCCATGTGCCCTGTGCTAGTCTATTAAGTGACATTGTGGACGTATTCTTTTCTCATTAGTACAGATAATGAGTTGTAGATGTGAACGCCATTAAATAAAGCCCAAAAAGGCATTTGCCAGAAGTATTCAATTGCATGCAAGCGAGGACGACCAAATCTTTAATAGGAGCGGCTAAAAACTTGGAAACTTTTGGGCACATAGAATCGTGCTTATCTAGCTTTGCTCCATTGTCCCCTTTCTTCAACTCGTATAATCTTGTATTTCTGTGGCAAAATCAGGTAGTACGGCAAGGGTTTCAACGGGGAGTTAAAAGGGGTCTTCCTTGATATTAGGGATTCTGTGGAAGTTAGGAAGGTAATTATGCCTACAAGCTGTTTGATAAATTGCAAAGCTCGGAACGTGTCAAACACAACAAAGCATGTGAAGTGGTGGATCAAAGTTAATGCATCACTAATAGTCATAAAGCCCTTTCCATAACTAACTATATGTCCACAAGCAAAGGTTATAGATTCCCTTTAATGGTTGAATCCAAGTCTGCTTGCCCCACTTGTTTGTGAACATTTCGATTGCCGTTGACTCGTCATGTCCAGATCGCCCACCGATTCAGAAGGAAAAGGACTACACATAATGAATTATCATGTCATAAGATGCTCCTACAGACCCTATTTTCCACAATGTAATTTACTTCTATATTTTTTAAAAAAAAAATTATTTTCATAAAATTTAAAATATATTTCAAATATACCGAAAATACACTCCTTCAATTAAATGGTTCGGATTTAAATTTTCTTTTAGTTTCGATGCAAAAAATATTAATTTAGTATCAGATATTTTGAAGCTAATGAAAAGAATTTGATCGCAATTAATTTTACAACTTTTTGGTTACCAATTTATTATTTCTGAATTTAATTTAATTTTTAACTTATTTCGTAATAAAAAATATATATACTTCTGATGGACTGAATAATGGTGTTGCCCCAGCTTGAAGCAAAGTTTAATTGAAGAGACGAATTAGTGCAATCTGCATGGATTTTCTACATTGTAGTTATAGTGGCACAGTCAGCACCATGTGTTGCAGGTTTCTTTTTCTTTTTTATTTTTATTATCTATAGACTGTTGTTGCGGTCCTCCCGGGGCATGCGGCTGAAGAGTAATGAGGATTTTTATTTTTTTTTGGGTAAATATAATGAGGAATTCTCATACTTGCTGTGCTGGGTGTCCACCGTCGAGGATCTTTTTACTATATTAGATATATTCGCAGGAGGAACGTCATCAGCAGGTATTATTAGACATTTATTTTCAAATGCTTGAAAAGAATAATTATTTTTTAAAAACAAATATATTTTTATTTTACTTTTACAACGATCGCCTCTAACTTAATGATTTCTATCTAACTTATTTATTAGTAACAGTGAGAATAATATGGTAATTTATCACAAATGTTGTTCCTGCTTAGGCTTTGTTTGGTTGGAAGGAAAAGAGAGATGATAGAGGAATGAGAAGTAAAAAAAAAAAAGTAAATACATATTTTACTTCGGTTAGAAAGAAAGAAGGGATGAGAGTAAATGTAGAGGAGAGAACTTTTTCCACATCATCAATTTCAATCCTTTTAAAAATAGAAGGATTGAGAGTTGTTTGATACTTAAAAGATTATTATACCCTCAATACAATTATCATAATTTATCAATTTAAAAGGAGAGTAATTTTATAAATACAATAAAATATCTTTTCTTCTTTTTTTACTTTTTGTATAACTAAATAAAAAAATATTTCTAATTTAATTATCTTTCTTTTATACCAAATAAAATTAAAATAAATACAAATAACTTATTTAGAAAAAGTATAAAGTACTTCTTTTCTTCCTTTTTCACGTTGCGAACCAAACTAAGCTTTAGTCAAATGTGGATTATTACCTCCCCTCATAGCCAATCAAGAAGTCAAAACAGAAAGTCCGAAGGGAGGAGGGAAAAAAAAAAAAAAACAAGAGAGAGAGAGAGAGAGAAGAGAATTTTCATCATTTTTTACTATTTGAAAACTTTGATTGGGTTGTGGTTCAGTAATATTGCAGGGAGTACTTTTATTTTTGTTAATATATATTAAATAAATTTTTAGTCGTAAAATTTTAATTTAATTATTAAAAATTTATATATTATAAATAATTATTAATTTTATAAATAAATAAATATTATATTAATAATAAAATAAATAATTATTTATAATATATAAAATTTTAATTATTAAATTAAAATTTATTCAATATATCATTTACAATAGCCGGAGCGCTTTGGTTGGCTTCTCTGCTCATGTTTTAGGTCACAGTATTGACTAGTTGAAATGACTAGGGATTTGATTGCGTCCTAAACTCTTGAAAATTTGGACCATTTAACAGGGAGGATGCATCAGAAGTTACGGTGTATCTGGATTGAAAAAGTAGAAAATCTGAAGACACCATAACACTACGTGTTTGGTTCACAAGAAAAGGAAGAAAGCGAGGGGAAGTGACGCTATGGGAGTAAGTATAGTTTGAGCGGAAGATAAGTAACTTTTCAAAATTTTTTATTTTCTTTTCTAGGCTAACCAATCGAAGTGTAAAGGAAAGAAGTGTTCTTCAATACATCAGAAGTTAGGGTATATTTGGAGGAATGACTTGAATCTTATTCAAGGCATATTTAGAGAAATTTTTGAATTGAGAGGGTCATTCTATAGTACGGTGTATTGAGAGAAAAATATAATTAATTGAAGAATGTAACAAAAGAAATATTGAGTTATTACAAGTTAACATTATATGTTTTTATCTTATATCAAACAAATAGAAGTAAATGCTTTTATCTTTTTAAGAGAAATAAATGGCGCCGTTCTCCTTCCTCATCCTGCGAACCAAACAAGGTGTAAGAACATTGGAGTATCCTATAAAGGGTTGTGAATTTTCGGTTACCTGAGGAAACATTGCACTCCAGCCCACCCCCATTGCATTATTCATGTGTGCCAGGCAGCCGGCCATACCAGTCCACTATAGCCAGACATTTTAGAGCCCCTATTCTGTACTTGATGATATGAATGCTTCCTAAAAAATGAAATGTACCTGGTATACATTTTACTGCTTGTTTGTTTGTTTTATCCATCGTTAGCATTAGCTTCTTTGACCTGTTTGAATGCACAAGTTTATGCGTGTCAACAAATGGTTTAAGTGCTTGCAGACTTGCAGTGTCCATATAGTCATAGGCAACTGAACTGTGTTAAGTGATTCAAGAATCAATTTGCTCTTATCCTTTTTATGCTTCTAGCTGAGGGCTATGGCTAATTTAACCAATTTGGGGCATGATTACTAGCATGTTAAATTGCATTGTTCGCATGTCTTCAAAGTGCAAAGGTTTTACGACTATAAATGCATTAAAGAAGAAGAATGGCACAACTAATTAGCAAAAAAAAAAAAAAAAAAGAGCGGCACAACTGAGAGTATTTATTGGTTTTCGGTTCTAATGAACTGCTTAGCAAGGAAGGTGTGGTTTTTTTTTTTTTTTTTTGGTCTTTTTGGTGGGAAGGAGACTGTACAATCCAGGGAGTTAAAAAAATGTGTCAAACAGAGATGTGAAAATAGTGAGTATGGAGAATCATTCGGAGCACCAGATACTCGAAGTGAACCGATGGAAATATCTAATGATATATATAGGAGAGTCACCACATATGAAATCTGAAGCGGAAATTGAAGTGATTGACGAGTCCTTTTATGGTACTCAATATCTTCGAGACTCAATTCTCTAATTGGGATATAAAGATATGCGTCAATTCAGCTAGGACCAGAGCACTCACCCCACGTTAAAGAGGGAGCAAGAAAGCTGTGTGTCAGTGTGGCGTGCGTTGCTTAGCAAATTGTGTGTCTTTAAACTTATTCACTACTACTTCACTCTGAGAGTACTGAAAAGTCTCCACTTTCCCAAGCAAAAATCAAAGAGCACGCAGAAGCAGATTGAAGAAAGATCTGGAGAGGAAGAGAACAGAATTATTTCAAGAAAACGGATTTGAATCGAGTTTTGCTCTTTTCTTTGTCTTTGCAAAGAAAAAGAAAAAGGGGGTTCCGATAAGAAAAAGTTGTTATTGCTAGTTCTAGCAAAACTGGTAGGCACGTAAGAGCAAACCTCTGCTTTTTGGGTAATTTTGTTTGGTATGTGTACTTTGTTTCTCTGCATAAAATCTGAACCAATTCTTGATGGGTGCATTAACTCTGTGCCTTCAGTCCTTGCTTTGTTGGTGTCTGTGCAAATTGTTGTTACTTTCATTGGCTTTACATGTGCGTTTGCACTTTTCTTATATTCCTACTGTCTGATTCTTCCAAAAAAAGAGTTCTTGAATGTTGATTTGTATCATGGTCTTTGGGTGCTTCAACGGTTCAACGGTTCATCTTTCTCCCTTTATGTTTGTATGTGTTTTGTGAGATGCAATTACTGCATTAGTTGATTTTCTTGTGCTTCTACATGGGTTCTGTAAGTAGAGTGTCTTGGATTCTGTTGGACTTTATACATGGAGAGTTGCTTTTGGGTAATGTCTGTTGAATACAACAACGTAATCATCAATGCATATTTCCAACTAGAATTATTTTGATTTTGCATGATGTTCAACACATGATGATTTATGAACATGGCATTTCTATTCTAAACAAGTAGATTCATCTGAAATCTCCAAGCTGATTCTCTTAAATTTCTGAGATTTTGTTGGTCGCTGAGGCTTGGTTGTCCAGAAATATTGACCCGTAGCTGCTGCATTATTTTTTGATCATCTAATTTATGTTTTACCTGTGACAAACTATAAAGATAGATGCTTCTGGTCTACAGTTTGGTCGTTTTTTTCAACTGATACCGAGATGCTGTTTTCCGTTGCAGGTTCGCCAAACTCCAGCCGAACAAAAATAAATATATATAATACTTCTAGATATCTTGATTTGTTTATAGGGTTGGGGAGCTTGAAACTTTTAAGGGCATTGGCGTCTTCGGCCTGATGAATCTTTAAGCTTTGTACTAGAAAAAGTTTTATAATAAAGGGGGAAAAGGAAAAAACGGAAACTAGAGAAACCAGAGAAAGCAGAGTAACGAGAGACAGAGAGAGAAAGAAAGATAAAGAAATCTGAGAGAGGTGGTGGATTGGAGTCAGATTGGTGCTAGTGGGAGTGTCTCCGGTTTTGGGAATAATTAAGTGTTGAGAATCTGTTGGTTATGTCTCCTGAGCTGACTGGGTGCGCCCGGGGTCCGTGGGCTTTGCCGCCGACCAAGGAAACAACCTCTTCTCTAGCTCTCTTCCCATTCAAGTGAGCCATTTCTTTAAAGAAAAGAAACTCTTGCACAAACCCAACACTTGCATCTTTCTCTCTCATTTCTCTCCTGCCTTGGTTGCTGTCTAGATTCGGTCATAGTAAGCATATATCTTTTCTTTCCTCTCTTTGAGATCCTATTGCCTTCCTCTTCAAGTTCAGAAATTTGGTCCCCACTTGAAATCCATTTATTTCCATTTCTGGGACTCTCTTCCTCGATTTTGAGTTATGTTTGGTAACTGAGGATGAGCTGAGGTGGATACGAGGTAGTTATCTTACAGCGTGATCAGTTGAGCAGAACGGAAGAAATAGATTTCAAGAAGCAGAGGAGAAGGAGATCTTTAAGTCGACGCGATGAAGTTCATGAAACTTGGATCCAAGCCTGATAGCTTTCAGACAGAGGGCAATAATATCAGGTAAGATCTTCTGCTGGTGTTCTGAAAGTTTGAAATTTACCCATTTCCCATTTCGTTGATATCCAACCGCTGATTTTGTGAGCATAAACTTGTTTTTCCATTTTCTTTATTTATTCGTCTCAATGCTTCTAGTGAGTGGCAACTTGAGTTTATTTTGTGGAGGTTTGGTACTTCTGTCAGATTAGGAATTAATGAAATCTCTGAAAAATTACTGAAGTTACTCTTCTTATTACCTTTCTTTTGAAGATGTAAACAGTGTGCGGTGTGCGAGTTTAAAAAAAAAAAAAATGAGAAGAGAGCTCTTTCTAACTCCTAGCAGATTTTGGACCTGTGCTGTATTTGATTTTCAGTTTCTTTATTCAGCTCATTTTCTTGCCCAACTCTTTCCCTTTTTTCTTTGATTTTGAAAACGACATTTTCCTGGATTCTATTGTCCTTTTTTTTGAAAAAAATAAATAAGTTCAGTGGGGTCTCTGAAAGACCTGCAATCTGAATACTTCTAACTATTTCATGGATGCACCCACCAACCCTCCCAACAAGGGAGAGAAAGTCAGTAGTAATTCTTTCTATGAGTAAAACTGCAAGATCCGAGTTGACTTTGTAAGAATCAGGTTAACCTTGAATTACCGAAATTTGAAGAAGTGGTGTTAATTTGTTTAAGTTGGGCCCGGATAACTGCAGCTTGACCATGGCTATCTTGGTTCGCTGTGTTAAACTTCTGTTTGCTCTATGGCTTGATGTCTCTGAGCTAGATTTGTGCAGTACCATTTGCTTAGATCTCTTAGTTATCCATGCACGGGATACCATTTAAGTGGGATGATTAGTTTTCAGGTGTTCTTATTCTAACTTTTAGAAAGCTAGGATTACATCTCCCTCTGCGAACATATGCAAATCCTCGGGTTTATTTTGGGTTGAGATCCCGATTTTGAGATATGGTAATGAGCATCACTGGTCATTTGACATGATGATCTTTGATATTTCTGTGGAGTTTAGGAATAAAAAGAAAAGGCAAACTTATGTATATATTCGGGGCTGCTGGAAATAAAAGTGTGATTCCTTTATTGAGCAGCATTATAAGCATGCTGAATTCCCTACACATGTTCTTGAGATTTGCTGCATTTTGGTTCTAACTCACACGAGTAAGTTGGTTTTCTATTTACCGCATATTTATTCAACTTCGTCTTTCTCGGTTGATATATTTGCTGTTTGATAGTGTCTTTTTGATTGGTTTTTGTGTGTGTGTGTGCGTGCGTGAGTGTGTGCGGCTACTTCTCATCACAGAATGATATTTCATTGTAAATTTTGTGTTTGCAGATATGTCGCTTCTGAGTTGGCCACTGATATTGTTGTTAAGGTTGGGGACGTTAAGTTCTACCTGCACAAGGTATGATGATCTGCTAAAGTACAGTATGGTTAATTTACAAGCAGAGATTCAAAAGTTTTAACAGTTCTCTCTATTATCCTGGTGAGAGTTGTATCATGCATGCGTAAGATACTGAAGCATGGACTTCGTTGTTCAAACTAGGGCATTGTAATCCAACAATTTAGGTAATGAGGCATGCATGAATAGTTGCACAAAAGAGAGGTTTAACTTTATCTTAGCCATGTGCAACCGCCAATCTGAATGTAGGATTTTCAACCCAAGGATAGCCAAATTGTTCTAGTTGCTGGTTTATTTTCGCTCAAACAGATGAACTGCTCAAGGAAATGTTGCCTAGACAGGCTAATTAAAAATGAAACACTGCATTCTTCTAACACCTCTCATATTTCTCTCGTAGTACTGATTCTATGACTTAACTGGTTCTGCAGTTTCCTCTGCTCTCAAAGAGCTCTCATCTTCAGAAATTAGTTGCAAGTACAAGTGAAGGGAGTGATGAAATCCACATTCCTGATGTTCCAGGCGGTCCCACTGCCTTTGAAATATGTGCCAAGTTTTGTTATGGCATGACTGTTACATTAAATGCTTATAACGTTGTTGCAGCACGATGTGCAGCAGAGTACCTTGGGATGCATGAGAGCATTGAGAAAGGGAACCTTGTATACAAGGTTGATGTCTTCCTGAACTCTAGCATCTTCCGTAGCTGGAAGGATTCCATAATAGTTCTTCAAACTATGAAAGCTTTACTACCTTTGTCTGAGGAGCTCAAGTTGGTTAGCAATTGTGTCAATGCCATAGCTTCCAGGGCCTCTGTTGATGTTTCCAAGGTGGATTGGTCCTATACCTATAACCGTAAAAAGCTTCGAGAAGAAAACGGGAACGATCCCAACTGGAATAGCATCAGAAGCTGGATGGTACCAAAGGATTGGTGGGTTGAGGACTTGTGTGAACTAGAAATAGATCTGTATAAGCGGGTCATTGGTAGTATAAACAACAAAGGGATCATTTCTAGTGAAGTAATTGGTGAAGCTTTAAAAACTTATGCTTCAAAAAGGCTGCCAAGTTTTGGTAACGGCAGCATTCAATGCAATGATGTTTCCAAGGCCAGTAAAATATTGGATACAGTTGTGTGGCTTTTGCCTGCAGAAAGAAGCAGTGTTTCTACTAGTTTCTTGCTTAAGTTGTTAAAAGCATCCATTGCTGTGGATTTAGGAGAAACAACAAAAAGAGAACTAATGAAAAGAATAGGCCAGCAACTGGAGGAGGCATCTGTTAGTGATCTTCTGATTCCAGCCCAAAATGGGGAAACAGACATGTATGATGTATGTGTGGTCCAGAAAATACTTGAGGAATTCATGATGCAAGATCAGAATGCCGTAACTGAATTGGAAGATGGACATGAAATTCAGGAAGCTACAAAGCCAGGGATTTTGTCTGAAGCTTCAAAGCTTATGGTTGCTAAGCTTGTCGATGGCTACCTTGCTGAAATTGCAAAGGATCCTCATCTACCTTTATCACTGTTTGTTGATGTTGCTGAGACGGTTTCAAGTTTCAATCGGCCTGCTCATGATGGCCTTTATCGAGCAATTGATATGTATCTAAAAGTAAGAGCAGTCTCTCTTTCATGCACTAGTCATTTTGCTTCACAAACTATTTTAACTGGCCAAATTAGGAATTCTAGGTGTTCACAGCCTATATTCATGTGGATGGTATTATCTATTAGGACACCTAGGCTTGATCTAATCTTTGGTTCTGTTGCAGGTGCATCCTAACATCAGCAAGAGTGAGAGGAAGAGAGTTTGCAGGCTAATGGACTGCAAGAAGCTCTCTGTGGATGCGTGCATGCATGCATTGCAGAATGAGCGGCTTCCCCTGCGTGTGGTTATACAAGTGCTCTTTTTTGAGCAAGTTAGGGTTGCTGCATCATCTGGCAGCAGCACTCCAGATCTTCCGAAAGCTATTAGAGACCTTAGCAGCGCCTCTCGTGGGAGCTCAAGATCAGCTACAACCAATACAGAAGAAGACTGGGATGCTGTAGCCTCAGCTGAAGAGCTTAGGGCTTTGAAGGGGGAGCTGGCTGCATTAAGGTTGGGAAATGGAGGAAGTAGCGAAAGAAACGGTGGAGATTACAGAAGCAACGGTGACAAGGCTGCAATTAGTAAAATGAAAGGTTTGATAATGTCAAAGAAAATCTTTTCTAAAATCTGGTCTAGCAAAGGGGGACAAGGTGAGAATAGTGGCTCAGATTCATCAGAAAGTCTTGGTTCTGCAAATCTAGAAGAAGCAAAATCAACACCTTCAAGAAGGGGGAGGCATTCAGTTTCTTAGAATCGGACAAGTCCAAGATGCACCCTTGACAACAGTGGCATCATGCTGAAAACTTTTCACTCTTTCTTCACAGCCAAAAATGAATGACGAAGCACATAGTCTGGAAAAGCACTGGTTTAGGTCATTTACCAGAATTCATCCCTCTTCAGAAGTGGGATAAATCCTTACAGCACCAAATTGCAGGAAAGCTGAAATGTGGAACTCTGAGTATCTTCCGGTAAAACAGCACAGAACAAATGATGTATTATTATTAGCTATCTGGAATTCAACACTGGTATGTAAACTTCTTTTAAGGCTAGCGCACGTTAGAGTAATAGTAATCGAAGAAGTTAGTTGCATGCTGGACCAATTCGAACCAACTTCACAAGAACTCAAAATCCTCAGGTAGTTTTGTTTGCTAGGCTTATACATTTCTGAAGTGGTTTTGCATGTCCAGCTTTTGAAGGTGCTATGCTATCTTTGCTGCAGTGATCAAACCTATCTTTGCTAGGTTATGTTCAGTATGAATTTGCTGTTCCCTTAGTTCATTGCACCAATCTTTGCCTCCTTATTACAGGAAGCTTCTTCATCTTTATAGTAGGAACATTTGTGCATATAAATACCTTAAACTCTCGACTGTTCAATAAGTTATACCTTAAGGTTGTATTGTTCAACAATCAAGTTGAACTTTACGGCGTAATAGAACTTAGTCAAGCCTAAACGAGTTCGACAGATGGATGGATGGGCCAGCTAGAAACTTCTTCCTCTTTCTTTCAAATTCTTGATTAGCTCTGGTATCTACTTAGCTCATTTTCTGCCTATTTAATTACGAACTCCCAGCATCAAACAAGCAAAAAACCGAGAAAGATTGTGCCCGGAAAAGCTTAGAAGTAACCGCCGCGCGTTTTAGGGAGTTCCAGTCTCTCCCCTAGCATAGGTTGCTGCATCTCCAAAGGTGGCGCTTCCAGTTTCCTAGTAGTATTTGCAGAAATTTTTGTACTTCATTTTGTACAATAGTACCATCAGAGCTCACATGTTCATTTTGTACTTCATTTGCAATAGTGACAAAACAAAGAAGAATAATACAGCAGAAAGTTTCTGTCGATCATCAGCTAAACACACCTGGGGCAACTCACGTGCGGCGTTGATATCCAAGAAATGGAACTAAGACAATATCACTAGTTGAGTTGTTCTTCCTCGAGCGATTCATCTGATGCACAGCGGAAGACTTCGCAAGTTTCGTCTTCGTTTTCTGCAGCCATTATAGCCGCGAAGATTCTTCCCATAGTTTGTAAGAGCACATAGATTATAGATACCGAGGAAAAACCAAGAACAAGAATTTGATGCCAATAAGGAAGCAATGGTCACGGGAAATTCTTATCCACTCTAATGAGTAATATTGGGAATCTTTTGATAAGTTGTTTCTTGTCTGATTAAGAGTTTTTCAAAAGGACTTTCAAGTAGTGAATTGTGAATTCCCAGTAAGTCTTGTACCTCTAAAATATGTATGCATTTGTCTTCCCATAAATCAAATTTGAGTATTGTGTGAAGTATTTTGAAGTGGGAAGACAGATTTAGCATATTTCTAAAAATTGATAAATTATTCTAGAAAGCAACATAAGTAGAAAGGCAGCTTATAATTGAGAAGTAACTGAGAGAATGTTGTTGAGCAATCGCTGTTACGCATTGTAAACAGAAAACGGCCCTTAACTTTTAGGGTTGGAAAAGGAGGTGGGTGACTTGGCTCTCCGGGGAGTGTAAAACAACATTTGTCCTTCTACTCCGTGGAAGGACAACACCTGAAAAATTATATAGTTTATTATGGTATGTATATGTTTATTCCGTCGATTGTGAAACATGAGCTCATCATCTCTCTCTAGTCTCTATCTCTCTTTCTTTGGTTGATGAGGTGTTAGAGAGAGGAAGAGGAAGAGTATATATTTTTATATCATTAAAATTAACCCTTTTAAAATATAAAATGATTAGAAAGTATTTGATGAAAATAATTAATTATTTATTAAAGTTTTTAATAAATTTAAAATAATAAATATATGTAATGAGTAAGATACTAGTAAAATTTTATAATTTTTTTATTTTTTATTTTAACAAAATTAAAAATATTTATAATTTACTTTTCTTCCACTCATATCAAATAAAATTAAAGTAAACGTATTTATTTTCTCTAAATAAAAATAAATAATCCCCCTCCCTCTTCGCGGCCTGGAGGAGGAATTTCCCATGAGGATGACCTGCTTCTTCAAGTCGTGCTTAGTAAACGGAACTAGTTTTATAGTTTGTGAATCAAATATGTAATTTTAATGAAAAACTTTTACTACAAATGTTTATGATTAAGAATAATACGCTGATCATATTTCTGCTTTGGTGCTCTCAGAATTTATGTGGTCCAAAACGATATATATTTGGAATGGAAGATCAAAGTGGATGCAACCAAAACTAGAATTACTTTAAACAAAATAGCCAAATTCCATGGATTTGTGGAACCCATTAACCCTTCGAATCATTAGAGGATTGAACTTTACACAAATTATTTCTGTACTTTGCGTGGAATTATCTGTAATTGTGGTCCACCTCAGATGAAGACGACGCAGACGCCATAAATTGGATGAAGATGCAACGTAACGCCCCAGGCAGTCAAGACTCCAGGACTATTTAACTCCAATGAAATCCTTCTTCATCCTCAACCCCGCCCACGCCCCAAACCCTGGCGCCCAATTAGCTTAGAGCTTCTCAAGATTGGATTACCATGATCTCCCTTACACATTTCATTTCTTTCGTAGGTTGTGTGAGTTCATACGACGTTGTATATCCCATTGTAAATTTGTTCTTAATTTTTAAATATATGAAATGACTCGATATAATATTGAAGATTCTACTCCACAATAGGCAATGTTGGAACCCCTATTCTCTTTATATGCCTTACCTAATTCCTACATATTTAATCCATATGCCTGGCTAAGCTAATCCAATGACTTGGGGGCTTGCTAAAGAAGAACCATAACAATAATGAATTAATGCATTTTTAATCCTAAAGCAAGGCCTAAGGCTAAGGCCAGCTTTAAAAACAAATAAACTCTTGGAGTCTTATAGAGTATGCTACTTTTGCCTATTATGATGCGTCCTTATTAGTGGCTAATAGCACATAATGGATATGGAAAACAGTTGCAACTGTCTTTTGCTTAGGTCTTGACTAATAAAAATTTTCTCTTCCCTTTCAAGTTAAGTGTATTTGGATTAAGTTTAGAATTGAGATTTTGCTGTTTTTGAATTTTGTAAAAGTAAAATTTTTATCAAGTGAGATGTGAAACCTAATTATACCATCTTGTAATTTTTAATTTGGTATGCGTTGTGCACCTTCAATAAGTATATGCAATAGAAGATGCACTACCACAATTATTGGTCCATCTAGCTCATATCCCATGCACAACTTCTGCCAATTCCGAATAGATATATATATACTTGAGAGGAGAGATCTTTGTCCAAAAAGAAAAGACAAACAAAGAAATGTGTACATGATAAGCGAACCAAGTATTGGAAGATGGCTTAATCAATTATGTAGTGAAAGATGACTCATAATTTTCTAAATATTACCCATAAGGGAGAAGGAATCTTGCCTAAAAGTTGCCACGAAATGAGAAGATCTGTACATGTTCTTCAAAGGACATTCATAAAATAAACATTTGATGATTTGACCATCTCATGTAGTTTAATGTGACCTTTGTTTAACCATGGATCTATATGATGTTGATGATGATATATACACAGATCATTGCCAAAATTGATGAACTAATTCAAGAGCTCATGGGGTTGTAATTGAAACTCACTAAGAATTATGTGCCTAGTTGACATTTAATGCGCACCCATAATTTAGATCTTTTTTCTTAGGGAACCATAATTTCGATCTTGAAATGCTATTTCTGTCAAACAAATGCCATTATGCCTATTACGCCTATAGTTTCTTATTATTTGTTGGAGAAGAAAGGAAAAAGATGATGGATAGAAAACTTTCTTTGATCGCATTCATAAAAAGTTTTTCTTTTGTTACATAATTATTACTCCTTACATCTTGTTTCTTCTGATAGTATTTAATCGAGTATAAATTTTTATAAAAATAATATAATATAATAAAAAGTAAAAAATATACGAGTTTTTATATTAAATATAAATATATAAAAAATAATATATAATAAAGTTAATAAAAATTAATTAATAATATATAATATATTAAAATATTTTTTATAAAAATATTAAATATTTTAAAATATCGTTATTGAAAATGAGAGGAAGACAATAGTTCTTTTTCTTTTTTCCTTTTTGGGGTTTGGGTCCGAACTATTGCAAAGCACATAATGAAACTAATGGAAGACGCCACATTAGTCAATGTGGACTCATTGCACGAGAGATGGCACATGTGGTTGTGATGGCGGGTCGGGGGCGGGTTCTGAAGATGAAGGAAAAAGGCAGTGATAGCATCCGCATCCCATCTGATAAAAGCCCAGTATGCCGCGTAAAAGGAACAAACGCATAAAGAAGGGATTCAACTTAAAAAACAAAGAAAGGTTTGACAAGTGAGTTCACGCGCTTCCCAAAGTCCAGTCTCCAAAACAATGGGCAGAAAGATACCATAGAGAGCAGCAGGCAGAAGAATCCAATGGTGGAGGAACCACCCGTTTGCGGAGACACGGAGCCGCTCTTGCCCAACACTTTGGAACAACCCCCAAGCACTACACACTCTTCCCTATATTCCCCCACCTCCATACTGTCTAGTCCACTCTAAGGTCTAACCATATTTTTCTTTAGCTAACCTTAGTTAGTTACTTTCTTTACCTCAATGATTCTCTGTTACTTTTCTCCACATCCATGCACCTTCGCCCTTGTCCTCCATATATATCTCCCACATTTCCCAACCTTGAAGCCTCCCCCACAATCTACAGAAGTTCAGATTCGTTCTAAAGTCTGTTTGATGAGCCATAGTTTCGTCCTCCGCCCCCATCTTTGAAATCTTGATTAGGATTGCATTAGATATTCAGTTGAGGTTTGCAGTCAGTTTGGGTTCTAATTTCATGTTGTGAGGATGAGTTGCAATGGATGTCGAATACTAAGGAAGGGATGCAATGAAAATTGCATACTGAGACAGAGTTTACAGGGCATAGATAGCCCTCAGGCTCAAGCGAATGCAACCGTCTTTGTTGCCAAATTCTTTGGCCGCGCCGGCCTCATGTCTTTTCTCTCCTCCGTCCCTGAACCCCAAAGACCAGGTACTTTACTATTATCCCCGAGATCACATCTTCTTAGTTCTCACCATCTCAATCAATTTTGAAAAAATTCAAGCTTTGTATTGCGCATGCTGTTTATGGTTCCAATGAGATCGATGTTATGTGCAGCTTTGTTCCAATCGCTGTTATACGAAGCCTGTGGAAGGACGGTGAACCCTGTGAATGGAGCCGTGGGTCTACTGTGGACGGGGAACTGGCACATGTGCCAGGCGGCGGTGGACACCGTGCTCCGAGGCGGAGTGTTAAGACCGATGTCCGACAAGCCTCCGCCGATGGAGCCTGAAGATGCATCAGAAGCTAACAACGTGCATATTTCAAGACTGAAAGATCTAATGATCAACTCTAGGTCCAAAAGGAACGGTCTGGAGGAGGAAGTAGGCCGTCTTGGCCTTAACCCGACGTCCCCTTTTCCGGCTAGAATGACCACCGGGGGGAGAGTAAAGAGGAGGGCTCCGTCGCCTGAGGAGTCTGAAACCACCACCTCCGAGAGTTGCTTTGAGTACAATTATCAAAATCTAGAAGATGGACAGGAAAAGAAGCTTCTGAGACTGTTTTTCTAAAGAATGAGGGAGGCCGGTTGATGTATCCACAATTTTGCCGGCTAAGCCTGATGGACATTGACCAGATATCCAGAAAATGTAATTTTCTTGAAGGGCTTTTTCTCAAATTAAGACCTTTCTTTTTCTGACCTTTTCTGTTTTTTCCTTTTTTCCCCCTTTTTTGAGTGTTCCCTGGACATTTAACGGGGAGCTTTGAGTGATTAGGGGCACTGGATTTCTCAGTCGTGTAATTTAGGGGAGAAAATTCAGAGAAAGATGAAAGTTGCTCTTTAAGTTTTTTTCCCCTTTGGTCAATCTTATCTATGATCTTTAATAAAAACCAGTACTATTACATTTTCAATTCTTTTTCATCTGTCTTTGCTTCATTTGCAATTACATTCTTGAAAACTATCAGAAGCACCTCCAGAAAACCTTCAATTTTTCAACAGAAGAAGTTGATCTAAAGTTCAAAGTTATCAGTATGTTATGAAAGAGAAATATATGAAAGATCATTATTCATTCAACAATCACTGCTGAATAATGCATCGCTATAATTGAAATGAAGACGGCCGCTTAGCTAATTAGTGCATATAATTTTTATGTCTGCTATCCTTTTCTTCTGTGGCGAATAGACTAAGAAGAGAAGAAAGCAAAATCACATAGCGACCGCAAGTTGGATGGTCCAGAACAGTAACCTATAAGTCTATACTATATATTTCAAATCCCTTTGGTTTCTGAAAAGGAAAATACATATTTGTGAGAATTTTGTTCACCACCTCTCATTGGGGAGATATTTCTTTTGCAGCAATGGTGAGGGCCTCAAATCTTTGCAATGTGTGGACCAAGAACTGTTCTGTCCATCCTCCTTTTAGCCACATCTTGCTTGATGGATACTGGATAGCAAGTGGTACTACAACTTGGAGATGGAATATTGACCAAAACTCCTTTATGTTCCCAGAGGATAATGCTAACAGTTGTTTAACAGATTTAATCTGCTTGGGTTTTCGGACTTGGATCACAATCAACATGTACAATTTAAACCTTATTAATTACAAACTGAAGTGTTTTAACGTGTACATTACGAAGATCTTATATGATATTATTGAGGATTAGCCGATTTATGTTATGTTATTCGCCCTCTCTGCTGCTAAGTACATTTGATCATCTGATGGATCAATCACACATTTACAAGGAGGTTTAGGTCGAAAGTTGAATTATTGATCGGGTCATCAGCATCGTCACCTTGACAAGAGAATTGTATTAAAAACAATGGAGGGGATAAAATAATGTAGTAAACGCCAATAGATTCTTAAGTCCTTCTGATAAACATGGGCAGCAAGTTGCCTGTTTTGCTAATATATCGCGTGTTTATGTGCATGCACATGGCCTCTTTCCAGGGATATGCCCTTCTACTATTGTGGCTGACGCAGAAAGCTTAGAATATAAACAAAGAATTTGCCACCTTATGATGAGAGCCTGGTCTCCTGGACTTCATTTTTCTATTAGCTACCCCAATTAATGAAGAAAATCTCATACTTATTCCTTTCACAATGGTCTTATGATTTTATTCAATTTTATGTATGTCTCAAGAGTAGTGATTACGAGTTTTTCCCCTCACTCTAGTATGTTTGTGTACTTGAACGGCAAGGGGATGGACATATTTGGCATACGACCCAAGAAGAAGGAGCAAGAATGCCGGTAAAGAGATGAGGATACTAAAGGAAATTTCACAATATCTGCCATTTGTTGACTCTAGTGGTGGAAAACTTTGATGGTAGCTTAGATCAGCAAACAGAATATCATCTTTATCTGTGGCCTTTTAAAGAGCCAAATAGCCAATGAGGGGAGAAGAAGTGCTGAGTGGTGAAGGCGACCACCCGTTTATTTTTAATCCAATTCCTAATAAACGGGGGGACTGGGGGCTGCCGCTGCTGATGCAACCCAACTGCTGTGCGTCGCTGCATATGCTTTTGTTTGTGAACTACGGAGAGTGGGCCATTCCTCCCTTTTATTTATTTCTTCCATTTTTTAAAAAAGTTTGTGTCTATCCTCTTCTTTTGTTATAGACTTTACAAGTCAGGTTCATTCCCCCAATTATTTTTCGGTCTGCGGTTCTCATGGTCCATCTCCAAAACCCCTCCCCTCCAAGGGACAGCAGGGTTCGGTCTACTTGAGAGTGTTGTGATTTTGAGATTCGGCTTCGTTCCAAGTTAAATGACAATTTTTCTTTTTTTTTTTTTTTTTACATAACTAGTAAATTATGCTCCTATGCAAACTATTTACTCCGAATAACAACGCAAAGTTATATAATATATTATCTTTTCTTGGTTGTCCCTACAACACTGTGGCGACGTGTCGCGTATTTTAAGTGCTCCCAATTAAAATATTGTTTTACTTTTCCCTACTTATTTTTATATAAAATTTTATATTTTCTTTTATAAAAATAAAAAAAATATACCTTATCAAAATATAAAAATCTAAAAACTTTTTATTTGGAATTGCAATTTAAATACACCCTTACCCTCATGGCATCCGGAAAGAAGTTGCATTTTTCACTTAATTGTTAGTAAAATATTTCATATCTTATTGATGAATCTTGACAGTATTCAGATTCTGATTCCTTAATTTATGGAATCCGATTCAAGATGAAATGTCCATCTTGCTATGCACTATGTGGTCAGAAGTTGGAGACACATTAATATTAGTATTGCGTGGACGCCATATGGTTTCTGAATTCCCGAATCGAAGTGCGGGGAGTTTGGAGCATTTGGAATTGAGAAGAAAAATATCAGTATCGAGGCGCATTCTATTGTTGACCTTTCCTCCTTTCTTTGTTTTCTAGATGGTTCTTTCACACGATCGGGCAGCTCGAAAAAGAGAATTTGGACTTTCTGTCCTCTGATACGAAGTTGTCTGCATTGTCGAGGAAAGAGTGCGGCACCACCACCACCTACGAATTGTTGGGAGGCAGCCCTGCATTGTGGAAGCTACTTCCTCATCTGCTGCCGCCTAAGAAAAATGCAGTTGGGTGGGCTCACCAATTTAATGAACCTGGGTAGCGCTTTTAGTGAGATGGTCCCTATGGAACTTGGTAGAATTAGGGTTGGACTGTCAAGTGTCAACTTCTTTGTCAGCCCAATACAAATAAGCCACAGAGTCTAGCACGGTGCTTTTGCTCCTCTTCTTTAGCCTCCAAAAGAGAAGCCCATCTAATAATCATCAAGCTGACAAGAAATGTGTGTGTGTCCCACCAATTGGGAGAGAGGAACTGAATGCTCTGCCTCATGGTCATGCGTGGATAAAAGCAAGCGGGATTTTAGAACACAATAAGCTTTGTCAAGAATGGATGAATCACAATTTGATTAGAGAGTAAGATATATATACAGCAGTTACAGCCAGTTTTCCTTCTTCCATATAGAGGGAAGATAGAAAACGAAGTTCGTGTGTACATCTAATCAGTGATAACACCATCTCCTCTAACTCTCGGTTGTAAATGAACAATTACATAGAACAGAGACCTCAATATTTCCCAAAAAAATTGCCTATTGAGAAAGTTATAACTAGCCAGCTGTTCCAACCTTGTCACATCCAAAGCCACTTTCACCCCTGGGATCAAGAGCTTCAGTATAATGTGTTAGCATTAGAGTAGAGAGTCAGATAGGATCAGTTGTACATGTCATGTCATGCTTTTGATACGCGATTATGTTGTAAAGTGTGTGTTCTCAAACTACAGTCTGTAACCTGTAAATCAGAATTTATGCAAGGAGAGAGTCAAGCAGTGAATGAATAGCACAGACACTTTCCCAGGAATAACAAAACTGATAGCTGAATTACCTGCATGGCAGCTATCAGGGTCAGGAAATCTTTGCACTGTTCTAGTGAAGCCCGTTCTTTTGCATTCATTTTTGCAAGCTCAATGACCAAAGAATTCACTTCATCCACCTGAGAACAGGGTCAACTTGGTTAGCTATGACAAATAATTGCTACTATCCGATAATACAATTCTCAGCAGAAAAATCAAAATTATATTATTTCAACATGTGTTTTTCTTTCTTTTTTTCCCCCTCAACATCAGCAAAAACCTAGATAGTTGAGACAATGAAATGCAGACATTAGGTAAAAGAAAACTGCAGCAGAAAGTTTTATAAGTTATTTAAAGGCATAACACATGATAGGCCAACTTCCAATCAGTAAACAGTGGGGTAAGATGAAACTCTGCAAGAAAGAGAATGAGCGATAAGGTAATTTTATCAACGCCACAGTGCACATTGGTATAAATAGCAAGAATGGTGGCTTTTCTTGATTTCCATCCCGCTTTTCGCACTTCCTCACTTGTGAAAGCTCAAGATTGAGCAAGATGGAAAATATCAATAGGAACGATTTCCCAACAAGTCCATGTACATTCTACTGTTAGTCAATGCAGATATCCCAGTTTCACCATCCTTTTGATCTTAATATGATCCCGTGTTAGTATGAAGCAGATGAATGCATTTCAGTCAGATTGATAAGGGCCAGCACGGCTCCATCTTGGCCATTTGCTTTTCTCATCATTTTCTAAGATCCTGTACCTCCTAAGCTTTGATAGATTCTCTTTCCCAGTTTCTGGTCTAAACAAATTCTGTCCACTAAAAGCTGGAATCTCATTCTCTTTTCTCAGAAAGAGTTGGAGGGTAAAAGAAAAATGGAGAAAAAATTTCAATGATACCCCAACAAGTTATTCCTAGTGCTTGCTTTCCTGTTACTTCACAATTTATCAAGCATGCAGGCCTAGAAGCAAGAAAGTTTAGCAAGGTGATTACTCAATTAAATTGCACTCTACCTCCAAACTTTAACAAATACTGCTCCAGATGAGATCACAGCCATAACAAGGGAAGAGAATACCTTTGGCAAAAGCGAACATATTGAGGATGCCATTGCCTGCATTACGTCAACTGCCGAGCCAATTGCTTCCTTCAAACTCTGGATGTCAGCCTGTTTAAAGTTCATGTATAGAGTGATCAAGATACAAGGCGACAGTCTATTGTACACCATGTAACATACTAATGGGTTTTGAGTCAATGCAGCAAAGTACAATTATCAAAACAAACACATACAATTGCTCCTCCAACAACTGGAAGACGAAGTGTGCTAGCTTTCAAAGCTTCAATTGCTCCTAGCAAAGAAATTGAGTGGTCTTTATCCAAAGATGCCCAATCTTCTAAATAAGTTACCTGTAGAAGAAGAAAACAGGTGACTTAGAATATATTCCACCAAGAAACTTACATGCAGTAAAAAAGAATTGTTTAATGAAAATTTGTAAGAATTAAGGTAGATTCCACTTCTAACAGCAAATGCCACGTTTCCCCTTTTTAACAAAATAATAGGCTGTGAATGGGAGAATAGCTAGCAACATCCCTTTGCTGTGCATATAGGGGTTTGAAGCAGCAAATACAAATTAACCACTAGCAGCAGATGCTAATTTTTTTGCCTTTCTTTTTTTAATTATGGATCTCGATACTCTTGACGAGAAGTCCTCAAAACATCACTGAGTTTAAATTAAGCGTCCAAAGCATCAATAGGGAACCAATGAGTAAACTTCTATCCAGCAGATACAGAAGGCCTTTACTAACCCCTCAACTAGGGAAGAGCAAAGCAAAATGGTGATGAACTCTACTTAAGGTCAAAATCCATCAAAATTTGCCCAACTTTTCAAGTTTTGTTTAGCTTATTAAAATAATTCAAGCTACCTCAAATGTGCTTGCCTTGTCTGTAAAATATGTTGCAAGATTGAACTGTTGCAAGCAAACATAGGTCCTTCCTAGCCACTAATTCTTATCTCTTGCAGCTTCTGTAGCAAGTATATAAATGCCCAGAAAGTACCCTAGTACTTGGGTCTGCAGCATTAGTGCATGCATCTCTCCCCAGCTAAACTTGAGGATGAATACATGGATGTATAATTATTACCAAAGCAACTTATATGAGCAGGTCTACAGACAACAGAGCAACACAAAACAATGGGAATAAATTAGTAGTGAGGATGCATAGAGATTACGGGGCATTTCTTCAAGATAAACGCAATGAAATTTTCTTGAAAAGTCTTGATTGCCAATACATATATCAATATAGCAATATGTTCTATCAACCAGTTGAACATACATGACTTACATGTTTTGACTTAAGGGTTCAGAAGTATAAAACCTGATGAAAGAATAAATCTTACTTGTCCCCTGAGAATGGAGGCTAGCTTCAACTTTTGCCTTAGCAGCTGTAGCCTGTGCCTTTTTTTTGTGACTGTATCACGTAGATCTGAGATTGTTATCCATGCATTCCACAGGATTTTCTGGAGAAAAGGAGAAAGTCTTACATCAGAGAATTGTAAGCTTATACATCAGTACAACAGTTTAACAACAAAACAGCACATCATATGACAAAGACTCACAGAGATAACAAGTGAAGAAACTAAAGTAGAAAGCTAATTTTAACATTAAATAGAACACTTCGAAAGAGATAAAGGAAGTAAACTTGCAAAGTCAGACATAACTAGCACAAGTATCCACCCACCCATAAACAAGCATAACAGATCAAGGTTGCACTTCGGATCTTAAATCCTACTCATTGAAATGCTACTAGCCCACAGTCCATAAACAATTACAAGGAAAAAAGGGGAAGGAAGTTCATTGTCTGGTCTTTCAAAAAGTGTTGCCATCGATAATGGATATAGCTATTAGAATGATTTGGAATTCGATGACTAGTGCCAGGTTCCAGTTAAGACGTGGCCATCCCAGATAGCTAGTGTAGTCTATAGCAAAAAAATTGAAAAACATTGCATCAAACTTTGACAGCACTGGTATTTCCTACGTGAAAACTGTTTAGAGATGATTAAAGACATCATGGAAACAACATAGTAATCACAGCCACGAGCAGGCACAATATGGTTTGTGACTTTGTGTAGGCAGGCACAATGTGGTTTGCGACTTTGTGTAGACTGGCTTAGATGTTTATCTCCAAAGCAATGTTCAGTAGTGAACCTAAAACTTAAAAGTCCATATTCATGAATTTGATCCTCAATATTTCTACCATGTTTTATTACCTCGTGCTCCCTTTGATTTGTTTGTCCTTTATCTTCACAAATAAAAGAAAGAAATTTCCTTATTAGTGGAAGAAAGGTACAATAGTTGAAAATGAGAAGTTCTTTTTTGGGAAAACAGAAATATGAAAATCACTTTTGAATCACAGTGGATGTCCATCAAAAGCACATAAAAAAGGATTATAGAGCTACAGCCCAGAGAAGAAAGAACAAAGTAAAGGAAAAGCACTCCACTGCAAAGCAACCCCCTTGCCCAAGCTGACATATAAAAAAATTCTAGCATTCTTGTAAAACATATTATCACTACTATTTCTATTATGAACAAAATGGCCATGATAAGTTTTCAGTTTTCTTCCTATCAAAATACAAGAAACCAAGATGAACAAAGTTCTTCCTATCAAGGGAAAGAAAAGGGTCTGACCAGAATAACTAACATTCTCCTAAACCTTCTCTAGTTAATGTCGTTTCTAAAGGAAAAAATAAGTATTTATCCCATTTGCCTTTCTTAGAAAAAGTTAACTTGTGATTTCTAACATTCTAATACTTCATTTTTTTTTGTGTGTGTGTCTGCTGTCATAGAGGGGAAGAATAAGAATAAGCAACTTGAAAACAAACCAATACACTGGTTCCCTCAAGACAAAGCTGCTTGTGAGGAAACAAGCTAACATTATTGAGATTATCAGACACAGATAAAGAAAAGATAACCAACCTCTGCACTGTGCTTCTGCACTGACAAGGCTGCTTCATTCCTCGCATTTACAAAGCGCCACTGTAAGTGCCGATTATACAGAAGTCTCAATAGGTGAGCTTCATGTATTCTGTTCTCCCCAACTTTCCCCCTCCGAACATCAACAGCAAAACTAAGAACTGAAGGCGTCTCACTAATACTAGTATTTATGGTGCTGACGGCATTTCTGACACGAGACGGGCTAGGTATTCCTCGCGAAGGAGATGATCCAACAGATGCAGTAAGCTTACTAGGAGATGCTGCCCTGATGGTACCTCTAATAGGTGATGACATAGACCGGGGTGAGGCGAATGGACCATCACTGGGGAACCTTTTCAATTTTTGTGGCACAATCAATTTTGAGCTGGGACTTGTCGACAAAGGTGACCCTGGATCTTGCAATCTCCTCAATCTACTATTTGTTTCCTGCCAAAACCTAGCTGAAACAACAATACCGAGAGGCCCATTTTTCGTACGTGGATTCCCATTGCATTCTTGCACTCCAGAAGTACTACCAGAGGAAACACTATCTGAATCAGATGCGGCAAGATCAGATGGCACAGATAACTCATTATTCACTGAATTTCCATCTGAAGCATGGTAAACGGGCTTCAAAAGTTCAGCATGGCCAAAATCAAGACTCAATCTACCATCAATGGAAGCCCGTCTCTCATCAATCATAGATTGCTGCAATGTCCTAATGACGTTCCCAGATCCAGTGAGCTTACTTCTCTCCCCACCACTGCAATCCAAACTCCTAGACAAAGGATTCACCTTTCTTGTCCTCCCTGGCCACCTATGCTGATCACTGGGCTTAGAATTCTCCACTTGATCTCCACCTCCATCACCCTTCCCTCTGAGAGGAGTACTGCTCCTCCTCCGCTCTGGCGTACCCTTCCTCACATTACTCAAATTAGGTGAAGGTGGGGCCACCTTAGTCTTACTAATTGGCAGCGAAAAGGCTTCACCTTGGAAGGAAACTGATAAACTTCTAGTAGCAGTGACAAGCAGCTTTGTAGCTGCTGATGTTTCACAGGCATTGCTTTGCTTGGCATCAAGATCAGATGTTAGAGTTCTAGCAGCAGCCACGGGCCGCCTCCGGTCCACAGATACGGACCTTTTGGCCACTAAAGCTGGTGAATTTGACACTGTACTTGAGTTCCTCGAAACCAAAGGAGACGGAAATCTTCTCGAAGAAGATGAAGAAGAAGATACGGAGGAGGAATTTGAAGTAGAAGTGGAAGGTGAAGGAGACATGTATCTGGAAGAGACAACTCTTGATTTGGATCTTTTGGGTTTTGCAATTTCATTGTTGTCCTTCTCAGAAGGCAACAATGGGGGTCTTCCAGGGTTTGTCTGAGGATCATCTTCAGTGGTTGTTTTTGGATTTTGTAGGATTTGTGAGTTTGTTGAAGCGGCTCCAGAAACAGAAGCCACCATCATCGCCAGCACCGAGACACACGCATACAGAAACTTGAACAATGGAAATTCACCATTCACATTGTGCTTTTACAACAAAATAGACTTGCGCAGAAGCATCTTTGTAGTCCCCTGGTCCAAAGCCTGCAACAAGATCAAGAAATCCCGCTGTAACTCAAAATCCCACAATGGACCTCAGAGAGATTCCACATTCCCAAGATACACGAACCAATGTGAATATATTCCTCAGAACACAGTAATTTAGACGAAGAAAGCGGGAAATAAAGCAGTGATATTGCCGGCAAGAACAGCGAGACCTGTTTGTGAGTGTGAGAGTGAGAGAGAAGGCGAAAGAGAGAGTTGGTGAAGGGTGAGATTTGGGGGTAAAGAGACTCGGTGCATCTTCAGGAAGAGTGGGGCTTTTTGGTGGGTTTGGGTTTTGCGAGTCTTTGGAGAGACGTTACGCTAACCAAATCACATTTATACTTTTAATTATTTTGTAATGATTTTTAATCAATTCTTTGAATTTTGAAGACGGGAAAAATTGCTAGTTTAAGCAGAGCCATTGCGTATTTTAACGGCGCATGACTGCAATTTTTGTCCATTTCCAGTGACCCATCTCCAATCACGAACTACCCAAACCCACCCCACCCCAGCGATTCTTCTTTTTCCCTTTTCTTTTTTAATTCTACATTTCTATTAAAATCTCGAGCTAATATAATAATTTGATTCACAAAACTTTCCTTTGTCATAACAAAAAAGTTTCGATTCTGATACTTACCAATTGCATGCTCAGCTTCTGCCTTCTTCATGATATTTGCTAACTTTCTTGAATAGTACTCTAATTGAATCTAGTATGAAATGCACTTTGTGGGTTTTTCTGGGGGAATGAGTCGAAGAGGGGGATAGTTTTTGCTGCTGGGGCCATAAGTTCTTCCTAATCACAAGTCTCAAGGGGGGAAACCTTTGAATTAGAAGTGGGGGTCAAGGCTTAGATTAAATAGAAATTGGCCTCTTGGTTTGCTATACAAGAATTGTCCAATTGGAAACTACAATGAGTGCAAGAATCTAGCTTCAAACTTGAGTTACAGATCCTTGGACTCCAAGGTTCACTTGTTTAGAATCTTTTCTTTGGGTAAAGAAACAAAATATGCCAGCAGTAGTATTTCTCTTTATTGAAGGCAAGGAACTAAAATGAAAATCGATAAGAATAAATGTTTGATTACTTCGTGAGTTATTACACAATAATTAGTACTCCACTACATAGACTATAAAGGTATGTCTAAACTAATGGGGGGTAGTCGATGCTTAGTGCTCAAGAACAAGCATTGAATAAACCAACGTTGAACACGAGCTAACCTTCCAAGTTGAGTGTCTAAATCTGTTTGTTCAAGTTGCTTTATAAGGCTAGGATGTCCCTTTCAGTAATTCCTTCTACTTCTTCTCTGCAACTTTCAGGATCCAAGAAAAGATGTAAATGTACTGAGACCTGCAGAAGATACATGGCTACCTATATATACATGTAGTTTCTACACATATAAAACGGGACTCAAACTCAAGAGAGCTTCAATTCCTGCTGGATTGTGACTGGGAAATGAGAACAATGAAGAACAGCCTTGCCTTGTAAAATTTGCAAAGCTTAAACATCACTCATGAGGGAGATTCTTCCAAAATATATAAAAGAAAGAAGAAAAGGCAAAGCTAAGACATAAGCAATTTTGGCTTTATTTCCTGGATTTGTATAGGATGCACCGTCCTATTCAATGGCTTTCCTCCTCGCTCTGTCTCTCTCTCTATCTCCCTTGCTTTTGACGCATGCTTATCCTTGCTCTTCACTGTCTTCTTTTCTTCATGTTGTCCACCTGCCTAGAAGCTATTCGTTTTGTATTGCACTTCTTAGTTGGACACCATCTTCTAACCTAAGTGATCCCTAGTTTAATTTAGTCTATTACAATGCATGAATTGGCATTCTTGAACGGACAGTGAGTAGGTATACTATACCTAGCCAAAGGAAATATTCATTTCTAACATGCAACGATAACTTGATCTCAAGATATGTAAACCAACTCGTATGAGCAATTAGTATGCAAATAATGCATTTGATGAATGACTAACTAGTTTCTGTGTATATTATAGTAATTGTTCTTTATATCAACCGTCTGTACAAATAACTATATATTGTCCTAAATTTATTGAGAAGTATTAAACTCATAGCATTTAAGATCACTAAAAACACAACCAACTTCTGCATACTAGACAAAGAGTAGCATGTCTTGCGCTATCTGTAGCTCTCAGTTTTTTTCCCACATCTCTTAAATTGTTGAGGCACATCATTAAACCTCAAGCATGTAGACGGGTGGTGACTTTGGACCATATTCGTTGTCCCAAAATCCTCAGGGGTATCGTACAAAGATTGGCTCATTGTCATTTATATGTATACTTAGATGTACGAATATATATACATTTGTTTGCAAAGAGATATATATCATTGTCAGAATCGTATGTTTAATCGGCTGTGTATGTGTTCTTCGTTGATATATTTATGGTTACCCGTGACCTTCTCCATTATTCAATTATATTCAATTCGGAGGTAAGAAAATGACCCCAAAAGCAAAAACTAGTACCGGAAGTTCTAACAACAACTCCTCACTGGCCAGCAGAGCATCAACAATGAGTCATAAACTAATTTTGATGTCTCCATAAATTCTCAAGAACAGCAGTAAAAAACAGTAAATTTCCATTCATGAGCAGTTCTAGTGCTGCAGACCCAAAAGAAAAAGAAAAAAAAAATCCCACGTAGGCTTTGTCCTGAATCTCTTGATAGGAGATCTTGGTGTGGTGTCTTTGGTCCGTGAGAGTGAGGGCCGAGGGCAGATACAGAGGTTGTATTTCGATACATGCGCCGGGGAGGCACATCCACAGTTGTCGAAATTTGGGACATGCAGATATGGCAGTGCACGTGTGCTGGTTACTGAACATATATTGACATTTTTGTTAACTTGTGCTGCTGCAACAGGAGTAAAAGTGAAAATTTTAAGGATTCAACTGGGGGAAATCTGGTGGGTTTTTACTAGTGATGAATTGGATGCGGAGACGAAGGACGAGGTCACAAGGGAAGACTTGGGATTCTTTGGGCGGCCCTGAATTCCATATTGTAGGGAAATGGTGTGGTGGGCAAGAGAGGAGTCATGCAGTGGTTTCGGGGAGACAATAACAGTGACAAACTGATTACCGGTGATTTAGATAATGACTGACAAACCAAAAATTAATGTAGATCCTGCTTCCAAGCTGACTCGTGAAAATGGACAAACTTTTGTTGCTTCGTAAGTGATTTTTTAAGAATTTTATTTACATAAATAAAAAACAAATGAATAAAAAAGGTTGAAATTTCTCTTCTGTAAGCATGTGACTTAAAGTACACTCTTATGGTACGATTAGTGATATTTATTATGAGTCAGTAAACACCACCCACTACTTAGTTGATGTTTTATTAAACAAGAGTTAGTTAAGCCATCTATTAAAGTGATCGGAAACTATGGATGGGAAATGATTGTGAGGGAACCCCACAGTTGCCAACAATGCCGCTTCCTCGCTAATTTCCATTATTAACAAGGAGATTGCGACAGCTTAAGGTTCACAAGACGTTTCTGGATAAGTTCATCGCATAGTTTTTGTTGCAATGTTACGACTTACCTGGATACTAAATTTATTTAATTTTTTTAAAAAAAGGAAAAGCCTTTCCGATTCTTGAAAAATTGTTTTCACATGTTCAAACATCGCCAATTTTCGTGCTCATGTCCTTTGAAGGAAGAGAAGGTTAACGTGCGACTACTGTTTCTCACACTAATGAGGGAAAGTAGTCTTGTACTCCCGCCGTTTCAAACCTCATCATACCGCTATCTGCCGTGGCCCGTATTGTGCGAGCAGCATACCGCTAATGATGATTTCGTTCCGCAACACTCACCATTCATCGAAGTATAATGTTCAAACCTCATCCTATAATGCATCAACCACGATTTTGTCTCTTTGCAAATAAAGTGCGAATCAAAACAGCGGCCAACTAGCAAACAGCCCTCAAGGCATTCGAACATCTCGAATCAAGATGACCTTTGCCCCAAGAATTGAGAATATTGTTTCTTGTCCCAGGTCTCCATATCTACAAGAAAACTTGAGCTTTAGCAACTCCCTTCGCCTGCCCAGGAAAGGCCATCCAAAGGTAATATTTCAATTCCGCGCATTATCACCGGAAATCACTTTCCCTTTAGAGAGATCGTTGATCAAGAGTTAACAATTCAGTTGCACCAAAAAATAGAAAAGAGTTAACAATTCAATTACACGCACCATCACAGTAAGTTTCAAAAAAGTCACTGGCTGGATTAATCCAACAGGCCATTTCATATCTTACTAGTGCTCCATGAAGACAAATGATTCTACCGAGAGAGAATAACGTAGCTAACAGATCAAATTCTCGAGATAGCCATCAACGATTCTGATTACAATAGTTTAGCAAAGCAAAGGGAGACTGAAGCCGGGCTCTGATTTAAAACTCTAGGATTGTTCCACCCTCATCCTCAACATTAATTGTAACCGCCAGAGAATATATAGAAGCCTAAAAATAAACTGTAATTGGAGACGACATTGACAAGTAGAAGGCAATGTACTTAGGAATATACTTAGTCTGGCAGGATAGGGATATCAAGATAATAACCAACAAGCCTAAAAGGCATGCTAAACAATAACAAAGATAACCAACAAGCAAGTAACCACATTCACAATACTGCAGTGCCTAGATTGCAGTTCCTCGGAGTGCTTTCGCTCAAGTATAGAACTTCCACAAGCAAATTATTCTTTGCAAAAGCTATGATAGATAAACGACTAAAATCCTTTAATAACTGATCATAACAAAATTCATTAAATCATATAATAACTCAGGTTCACTAACACATAAGACCATGCAAAATTGTTCTCAAACACTAAGCTTTAACAACAGTTCACTTGTAAACAAAATCATCCTTCCTCCAGAAAGCAGGCAATTCGACTCTTCAGCGGTACTGCAAAAAATCAAGTTACAACAATTACTGACAATCCTCACAGGAAACCAAATGAAAACAGCATGAATGCAAGAAGAAACACATTACAATACATTCAAAACTACTGCAGACCCAAGTAATATAATGAACAAGTGATGAAAAGAATTGCAAAGAAAATACAGACAATGAAGGAAATTGCAACCCATGTGTATTATCTTCCATAGCATGGAAACGTATTTCTGATGGGTCTTTGATGAGAGAAATCAGATTCCTACCTTAATGAATCCAATCTCCTTTGCATTGCTGCGGAAGCACTGTCTGCAGCACATGAGTCCATACTTTCTGATTATACCATGGGAGTTCCCGCAAACACGGCTGTAAAGAAAAGATACACATTTAAATGCCACAGTTGGATTTTACATCAAAACTGTTAACATACAATGTGCACAGAGATCAGGTTTTCAAAAGACATTCAACAAAACATTTCCTAATTCCTCTAAAAAATATAGGAGCTTCTGCAAAACCAAATTTTGAATTAGGCCAAAACAGAATAAGATGTGAAGATCCAGCGTATAGGAAAACCAGACGCCTAGAATTAACAGATAGCATGAAATTCAAAAGCCTTTCTCAGGCTGAAAGCCATTTACACCTCAAAATCCCCAAGAAGTAATCAAATGACATATAGGATAGCCTAAACATGTAACTAATGTGTCTATTCACATATGCATGCTCTGACAGAAGGAAATACGCACTAATGTCACAGATCTTCAAACCTTGAATACTATTACCTTCACCTTTTATTCCTCTTCAAAATGGGAGAAAAGAAGAATGGATTAGAATATTAAAAGTAATCTAAATGCTAAATACAAACAGCCATTTCTTCGCTATCATATTTAACTAATAGATGGACAGAAATTTGACTTGCAAGAATTTTGTCTGAGTTAGTTCACAATATCACATATTCTGATGTCAGTAATCACTTTATTCCAGCATGATCCAAAAATATTTACTACAATAACTTATTTCTCGTAATATTAGAAGATATATTTACCAAAAACTAACGCCAAAGAGACATATTTACAGCATCCTAAATGAGAAATAGACAAACTATTGTAGCAAAAACTCATAACATCGAAAAAGCTACAAAAATGCTCCAAGGTGATTCGTCAACGAACTTACTTCAGATTAAAGAACCAAATAGCATAACTTTCTATAACAGATCAATCATCAAGAAGAGAAATTTAAAGATATTGAATCAAAATCGAAGCAGATACATACCAGGCCCGCGAGCCAGGGCCATAGGTTTTGGGGTGAGCGTTCCAGATGTTGGAGTGACCCATTGTTCTCTCGGTGAAGAAGGTATCTGCCGCTAAAAATCTGCCGAAGCTGTGTGCCAAGAGAGTCGAAAGATTTTCAGTTTCTAAGCGATACCAGCATATTTATAGTGCAGACACCAAAAACCCTAGATTTTGGAGTCATTGGTAAGGTTTTGTGATTGTAGAGGGTAATTTTGGAAAATTAAAAAGATTTGAACATCGAAAATTTTTCCCTTAGTCCTTTTATGTTTGGGGTTCATCTCATTTTGGCCCACACATGATATGATTTTTTTTGTTTGAAAAAGAGATCTATTCATTAATCAGTTGTATAACGTCAATAAAATATTACAATTGACTATTAATTTGAGCAAAACATACTGTCTACTACAACCCTATACCTAAAAAAGTATAATAATCACAGAAATATTTAACTTATATACATTTAAAATTAAATCATTAATCTTTATGTAAAATATCAGTAACTAAGACAAAAGAAGGGAGATCTATCCCATTCGGAATTTTGAATTTGATGATTTCTCCACTGCCAAATTCTATTAACAATTTCACAAAATATAAGTCTCCAAATGATGTCATCGGTAAAGAAGCCAAAGTTTTCTTTGAGGTTCAAGTACTGTCCAAGCATAGAGGTTGGTCTCAACTTTAAATTAATTTTGCTTACCTTGGGGGATTAACTAGTTCCAAACTTTCTTACACTAGGGACAGTCTCAAATTGCATGTAGAACAGTTTCAAGTTTGCGTTCATAGATACTACAAATCAGGGCTGTTGGCTGCATTTTTAGCATATAGTAATTTTGCTATAGATAGCTTCCATTGCTTTTTTTTTGCTAAGTAAAGGTTGGGAGACCAGATAACTGAGGTTAGGTCGAATGTCAGTGCGAGAAATGGGTAATGCTTCACGTCTAGATAGGCAGTCGTCAGCATGACCACACATCGATTTGCTGTGATCAGGCATTTCACTCCAGACGATAGTCGATATTTTTTTAATCACGTATGTATTTCGTTTAACAAATTCGATCAAATCCCTTATAAATTTGACGAATCACGTTCGATCTTGACTACGCCTTGGTGGTGATAGCTTCCATTGCTTTAAAAATCAAAGAATGAGGTTAAGTCTTAGTGGGCCTTTTGAGTTGCCAAATAATGTTTTAGTTTGTATCCTCACCATTCAAGACCCTTTCAGTTTAATTGTATTCATAGATAAAATTAATTTAAATATACTCCACAAGTTATTTTTTGTCTTCTAAACTTATTATACATATTTTACTGGTTATCCAGGAAAAAAGAAGAAGCACCCTATTGGTTTTACTTTCTTTATGAAGATTAAGTTGAATTTTACTTTATATATTAAAATAATTTTCTTTTGACCTCGCTTTCTATCAAGGTCAAGGTGCATTTATTTTTGTCATATAGATTGCTATCGTTAAGATCATATCTACAACTATGTTCAAAGAAAATGCATTGAGTTTTGTAGATCTAAGTAGTTTTTTATGTCCTTAAATGTATTTTAATTGTTTTGACTTTTGAATATGGTGATTTTTAAAAAAATCAAATGTAAGTATAAAAGATAATTATAATTTTTTTGAAAAACATCCATAACCTTGTAAGTGTAAGTCAAACTTTAGAATGTTTAATTTCTTGATATATGAATTTAATTGTTTACTCCCTCTATTTAAAAATATAAAGTATTTTAGATTCATTTTTCTATTTTTCAAAATATTTTATTTTTTATAAATTTTAAAATTTATTTTTGTAAAATTATCTTCACATATTTCACATTCTCTTTTATATTTAATAAAGAATAAATTAAATTAGTTAAAAATATAATTAGAAAAAATTACTCTTAATTTTTTTTAATTATGAAAAATATTAAAATACTATATATTTTAAAATTGAGGAAGTAATAAATGGGATTGTAATAATGGTTTGAAAAAAACAAAAATGCTAAATTAAAGGAAAGACTAGTACTTTTAAGCTGCAAGTACAAAAGTATTTTGCCCCGCAAAAGAATTTCGGTCTAGTTGTGGGTCTACCAATACTATTAACAAAAAATTGATTTACATTTCTTAAACCCCCCATAAAACAAATGCCAGAATTCAGTATTAGCAATAGGCAGTTGCATCGGACTTGATTTACGGAGGATCAATGGCCAACGAAGCTTCACCTTCGTTCATCTTGCCGGTCGACGGAGACGACGCCGAAGAACTTCTTTTCTACGGGTCTGAATCAGGCTTGGGTGGAGGCTAGAACCCACTGCGATCACCTGGGCCTGTTATCATCGGATCTCATCCATATTCCAACCCCAGACACCCCTTGCTTCAGGTCTGTCTTTCTCTAAACCCTTAATCATATTTCTTGTACTAATTCACGCGCGAAGTGATACTGATTAAGCCAAAAATTTTCCATCCGTAATTTGGATTTTGCGAAGCTGCCAACACCCTGAGGAGAATTGGCTATGCCTAAGCTGCAAAGACGTGCTCTGTAGCCGTTTCGTGAATAAGCACATGCTTGAGCATTATCGGCAGAGAAATCACTGTTTAGCCCTGAGCTACAGCGACTTATCAGTCTGGTGTTTCTGCTGTGATGCATATTTGGATGCTCAACTAATCTTAGCGCTAAGACCGGTTTATGAAACTGCCTACATTCTGAAATTTGGTGAAGCCCCGCCGTGCAGGGCATTGCCGGGTCTGCAACTTGAAGGAGCTCAAGGAGCTGAAACACAATCAGAAGGTTGAACCTCAACTTCAAAGCACCAATCTTGATTTTGTCTCTTGGGGAATTAATGTTTGCTTCTGGTTCTCTTGTTCTCTCGGAGGACCGATAGGTGTGATGTTAAGCTACAAAAGACAATGCCTTACGGAATTTAGTGGCCATTTCATGTGTGCTGATACCTTCGTTTCTTTTAGTTCAATGTTGCCTGATACTTGGACCCTTTTATTTTTACTGTTATGTCTCGTTGCCTAGGAATGCAATACACTAACGTCAGTACATCTAATCACAAGAAATATTGATTTCACTGATGCAATAGACAGGGAATTTTGATCAGACACCAAGCCAAATTAAAAGATGAAAAAGCGGCCGGGCATAGAGTGAGTTGCTCTTTAGAGTTTTTATAAGTGCAAATTAGGGAAAACACAATAAATGATCTGGAGTCAAACTACGAGAATATGCAGAAGCGTTTCCCCTTCACGCTTTGGAAATGCAGCAATTCCTTGCATATGAATGTTGGGTCTCAATCCATTAAACCTAACATCAACCAAAAGAGACTCTGCTGGACTGCTGTTTAGTCTTGCATAAATCTATCATAAATATTAGACTTACGATTTGGCAAACATTGACAGATATCCTACGGTAGAGCTCCCATTCAAAAAATTCAACTAGCAATTGGAATATAACATTTACAATAATCTCCACCGCTTCAAGTAATTGCTATCATCAAGATCCTATGAATTGAAGTATCTCTGTCTAATATGTTTCACTCCCAATGTTTGTGCTCGACCCTTGCAGATCACATGCACGCTGCTCGCACTCTAGCTTGCCCCACCTTGCATCTACTCGCTCACAGGGAAATACCACCTTACCCAGGCTGTTGAAACAAGAGCCCAAAAATTAGCTCTCAAATGGAAATCTACAGTACATGTAATCTGGTATTTTGATAGCATGACACGCTTTGTGAAAAGTTTAAACATGCCTCGTAACTAAGCGATACATAGTGGAAGAAAAGGCATTAAATAACTGTAAGAACTTGTACTTTTCTAAAGTCTAAATCACCAGGTCTTTGTGTTTAGTCTTCACATCAATCTAGCAATGTTGAGCATCTAACTAAATGGTTGAGAATAGAAACCAAAAAAAAAAAAAAAACAATCAAGATTACTACCTTCTGTTAACAACATTGTGCACATGACATAACCACTGAGAAAACTCATAGTGAGACCCAGCCTGTACAGGATTTGCCCTGCAAAAGTATGGAGATGAAGAAAAGTCAATTTCTTTAGAAGGGATTAAAGAGTTTCTAGTGGGACTGGATTTCTCAGAAGATAATTATGGGACAAGATTTTTTTTCTTTTTTCTTTTCATATTGGCGTCAGGGGTGGGGGTTCTGACAGTTTACCTTAAAACTTCTTTGAAGTGATCTGCACACTCTTTGCAGGGGTACATTCGTGATAGAATACCCATCTGCATTATAAAAGCAAAACAATAGGATTAATATAGCAGTTTCGAGTAGAATAATAATTTGTGAAAACTTAATCCACTTCCATTATCTTGGCCAAGGTTTATGGCGAAAACAGAGAAAATTTGGGTGTACAAGGACAAACACAAGAATGAAGAGAAAAAGTTAATACCAATCCAGCAATTAAAAGCAAAAACTGAAGAAAGAAGTACTTTAATTTCTCAAACTTGTGCCAACATCCATTGCAAAGAATACGGTGGTCAAGAAAGTGATGAAGCGTCATACCAGTTCTCTCACGTCCCTTTTTTGTTGGCTAGTTGGATTGTCTGGATACTGAAATTTGTGGAAAGCACAAAAGAAAATAAGGTGGGCTAACACTTGATAACATCTCACAGAAATAAATGACTGTCACCATTCAACTTCAATATCAACATGTCAATCTCAAGTCAACAAAAAGGATTGAACAAGCAATGGAAAGATGTTATTTTAGATCAAAATATCACTAGGTAAAAAGACCGAGCTAGCGATATGGAACAGGCACGACATTGATCTTTCAATTGGTAAGTCAGACCTTCTCTCTTAATTATCATTACAGCTTTGTGATCAGAATTACGTTTTCAAATTGCCAATAAAAAAGAGAAAAAAGAGGAAAAGAAAAAGAAAGAAGGAAACATCTAATCATGCCAGACCCTCAAAGTAAGAGTTTTCAACTACAGGCTTTAAGAGTGTGCAATCAAACATCACGAGACTATATCCTCAATGATTGTTCATCTCTCCCCATTGTGCGTCAGATTAACATAAGAAACAATAAATTTCTATGTTATGTCATTAAATAATCTCTTATGTAACTTAGGAATTGAAAAAGAAGCTAAAATAATCCTTTTAAAGAGAAAGAAAAAAGTGATCCTGTGAAACAAGTAGCCTAGGAAAGGACCTGAGCAGCAAGAGTGTGAAGAAAAGTCCAAGTTGCCCTTCCAAGGTCTTCTTTAGTCACTGGACTGGCCGTTTTTCCCTGAAGAAAGACAAGCAGCTTGAGGATTATTATCTTTCATAATGACCAAACACATCATCTAGTGGCTAAATTTGTGCAGAGAAAGAGTTGGAAACTTGAAAGAATGTGGGAACTGAGATTTCCCGGCAATGATGATCGTAAAAATTTGATTCTAGGACTAACGCAATGAAGTTATATAGCAATGTAGTAGCGCATGAAACAGAATAACAGAATTCGCCCAGAATTAATCCAGCAGAGATGCTAAACAAGTGGGCCAAGTAGCTTGTAAGACCATTCCTTTTCTTTCTTTTCCATACCAATTGTGATGCACAAACCCTCAGAACAAGCTTTAGCAGTAATGAAGCGTCAAAAAAGAATCCAGCCCTCTCCTATAAACAAAATGATAATAATCTGTATGAAAGCTTCATTCAGGCTTTTTATCAAACGCCTATGGAACTATACAGCTCTACGAACCTACGGCAGTATCTTCCAAGTAAATTAATAAAATTCCATATGCATGCGGACCAGAATAATATGATACCGACAAGAAAATTCTAAAGCACGACGGAAGAGCCAAATGTAGTCACTTTTTTTAAAAGCTGATCACCGGGTTGCGGTAACGAGGAGTCGGTACGGCTCAAGTTCAACTGATTTATGTTTGAATTTGAAGGTGAAGACGACGGCAATAATGGAAATGGGCTGTCATTGTGAATGCGCTGTGGGTTGTTGTTAATGAATTGGGAGAGATGGGTTTGGACTGAGTTGGAAACCTTTAAGAATGTCTGCAAGACAGTTTGCAAAGGATTTTCAGACATTGATGCCAGCGATGGGCAGGAATGTTGTCACCCCGGGAGGGCAACTGGTCAGTTTGTCAAGTGCCGCCCTTGTTGAAATTGGTATCCTGTTGCGCAAAAATGAAAATGAAAAATACATTTATAAAACAAATATTTCTATTTGAATTTTATAATTAATGGTGAGATTGAATAATGTCTTGTTTTGAAATTTTTTGTCTTTAATTTTGGGAGAAAAAAATTTTTTGAGAGAAAAAGTAAGACCAAATGTGAAAAATTTGTATTGGGTCCGTAGCGCAATCAAATCTAGATATCCTGAAGGGTCATCTTGGATTAGGTTTCTAATTTAAAAAAAAAACTTATTTTCTTATTTTTTTTAATTTGGATATGACTTATCCTCTCACAAACGATTCACTTTTATGATTTTCAATACAACTCAATTTCAAAACAAAATTCAATCCAATATAGCAATAATCTTTTTTCTCAAAGAACTTAGTTATCTTTTTAGTTGAAAATAAGTTCCACTCAAGCATAACTCTCACTATTTACATATTTAATAAATGAATAATAAAGCATTTTCGGGTTAATATCTCTTGTAACATTCTTTTTATATACTTTTTATTTAAAATTTGGCTTTTACTCTCTCTGTTCAAAATATAAAGTTTTTTTATTATTTATATATATATTTTTAAAAATTTAATATGTATTTTTTATTATATTCTTAATTAATTTTACTAATATAATAGTGAATTAGAAATAATTATATTTATTGTAAGGGTAACTTTTAAAAAATAATCTTTTAAATTTCTAAAAGGTCAAATATTCTAATAAGGGAGAAAATGGTAAAAAAATTATATTTTGAAACTAAAAAAATATGATTTTATAAGATTTACCATTCAAAATTCTAAAAGAATAATATTACACGAAGAAGGAATAAAATAGTTCTTAAGTGCCTAGCTACAATAAATCAAGAGAAGCTTGACAACTTCAACCCCCTCACCCCAGCCCCCCAAAAAAAAAAAAAAGGAAAAAAAACTCTTTGTGTAATATTACGCATTGAGGTACTTCTATCTTTCAATTTAAGTATAATTTGGTGACATTTCTACAGTGACTCTAATTTGTATAAATAATGGAATTGAGAACATTCCACCAACTTTCTGGTAAAATTACAAAATGCTTTTCATGAATTTATATTTTATAATGAAACATATGATTTATTTAATTAAATAGTGCAGCAACTTTTGAAAGGCTTATATTTTCTCTTAATCTTTCATGCACTAAAATGGAAAATTGTTGAAGTAATTGTGGTAATTCAAATATAAACTATATACGCTACTAGAGAGGGTATATTTAGATGGTTTCTGTTAAAGATTTTACTTGGATTTTGCAAATATAAATTATTTGTGAAATAAAAAGCAGGTCTCCAAATGAAAATTTTGAATTGAATGCCACAATGAAAATTAATCAAATTGTTTATAAAGTACTTCTTCCATTTCAAAATATAAAATTTTTGACTATTTTTTCTTTTTAATATATTTGATATTTTGCCAATTTTAAGAATCATTATTTTAAAGTTATATCAACCATAAATATAATTTGTTCATTCTCTATTACTCTATTTATTTTAAAATATAAGACATTTTGAAACTTTTTATATAGATTAAGGAAAAAGAAAATAAGAAGTATATTTTCTATTTTACTTTTAACTATTTAATTTATTATCCATTAACACGAGAAAATTAAAGAATTAAATTTATAAAAGGTGTATATTTTAAAAATAATTATTAAAATTTATAAAATACCAAACATTTTGAGAAGGGAAGAAAAAAATATAAAAGTCTTATATTTTGAAATGGATGAAATATATTAGCAGAATTAGTCAATGATCTGATATGTAAAATACTATTTTTAAAATATATGTAAAAATGATAAAGAAAAACTTTATATTTTGAAATGAAAATAGCATTTATTTAAGAAAATAAAGATTAAGAAGGAAGAGGGAGGTATGTAATCATATTCGTGACTAAAGCTTGTAGTTCATAACTGCGGATATCAAACTTGATAATCAGCATATAAACATGTCTACCCTTTCATCTAAAAACAAAGTTTCGTTTCAGTAGATTTGAATCTGAAAATTTTTTATCTTAGATTCTTGAATTTTTTAAAAGTAAATTTTTATAAAAAATATGATTTAATTACTGTTCTATTTAGATGAAATCCAATCAAAATGAAAATTAACTTTCGATTGTTAAAACTGTTAAAATGTCAATGAATCAAACTTTATTAATGCGCCCATATTTCTTAATAATTTTAGAATACACTTTTAAAATCACTTTTTTTAAACAAGTTTTAACATTTTTAAAAGCAAAAAAGTTCAAACTTTTCATTTTAAAAAAAATAAGCAATTAAAAACAAAAATATATATTAACGATCAAAGTAAAATTGGAGCCAAAGTTTACTTCCGCTTGCGCTTAGAAAAAAAAAAAGGAAAAAAGAATCTACTGCGATCATTATCTATGCATGTCCAAATTCCAAGGCACGTAGTGGCCGCCCACTTCTCCGGAACCACCGCGGAAGATTCTTGACCTATCTGATGATTGTATAGAAGGCCTGGCTAAAAATAGTTTGGACGCATTAAGCGGTGAGTTTAGATGAAAAACTCACACATCAACATTATTTGTTCACCTATGAACGCTTCAGACTAATGCGTTTGGTTTAACGAACCACAATTTGCGGACCCTATAAATTAGAATGGAAGTTGCGGTCCCTCACATGCAGTCTTCGTCAGTAGCGTAGTGGTTCTGTTTTCCCAGTTCTAATATCAAAAGTCAACTAAATTCCTAGATATTTTTCCCACAAAAAAGCAACCACAAACATTTTGGTGTCAACTATATACAATTTTTTTTAGACTATATGTAATGCGAAAAATTTTCATTATTTCGTTTTAATTTCGAAGAGTTTCTAGAATTCTACAAAGCGTTCGGACGAAAAAAATTTAAATTTAAAACAACGACGAAAAATCTTGCGAAAAAAATGTTAGTCTATCAATTCTTATAATTTTACATTGATTTAGACATAAAAAACTTAAAAATCGACGCTAAAATGGCCAGATTTTGAAATCGACAAAAAAAAATTGAATTCGCCATATCTGTGTGGCGGAATTCTTCCATGAGTTCCGCCACCAATTGGCGGAATTGCGTGAAGAATTCCGCCGATTGGTGCGGAATTCATCCATGAATTCCGCCAATTGGTGGCGGAACTCATGGATGAATTCCCGCTACGCAGTTGGCGAATTCACTTTGGCGATTTAAAAAATCGGCATTTTAAAGTGCGATTTTAAGTTTTTATGTCTAAATCAATGTAAAATTATGAAAGTAATTTGATAAATTAGCATTTTTTTCGCGAAGATTTTTAGTCGTTGTTCTTTAAATTTAAATTTTTTTGTCACAATACTTTAGAGAATTTTAGAAACTCTTCGAAATTAAAACGAAATAATGAAAATTTTTCGCATTACATATAGTCCAAAAAAAACTGTATATAGAAATGACGAACATTTTCTCGGATTGGATCATTGGATGAATATCGAGCTCCTGGAATACTTCCCTCCAGTTTTGCATTGAAATCAATTTTCTGACATCTTTCTGACGTGGGCATCAAGATATTTTCCTCTTTCGATTTCTAACCGATATTTTGGTACAGTTCGGGACTCAGTTTTCTTGATTTTCAGAGTCAACCTTCCACTCTCCACCCTTCTTCTTTGTGGATGGGTGGTGAGGGAATGGTAAATGATGATGCGAAAAACGCAGCAAGAACAAAAGCATGCCCCAAGTTAACTGTGATGCCTCTTGTTGCTCTAATCTTTTATGAGGTTTCCGGCGGCCCATTCGGTGTAGAAGATTCTGTCAGGGCAGGAGGTGGCCCTTTATTATCATTGCTCGGTTTCTTGATTTTCCCTTTGTTTTGGAGTATCCCAGAAGCTCTGGTCACAGCTGAGCTTGCCACAAGCTTCCCTGAGAATGGTGGCTATGTCATTTGGATATCATCAGCTTTTGGTCCATTTTGGGGATTCCAGGAAGGATTTTGGAAATGGTTTAGTGGGGTTATGGATAATGCTCTCTATCCGGTATTATTCCTGGATTACTTGAAGCATTCAATTCCCATCTTTAATAGACTGATTGCTCGAATTCCTGCTCTTTTAGGAATAACAGTTTCATTAACTTACTTGAACTATAGAGGCCTGCACATTGTTGGGTTTTCTGCTGTTTTGCTTGCCTGTTTCTCGCTTTTCCCTTTTATTTTAATGGGCTTGCTCTCAATACGTCGAATTAGACCTAAACAATGGCTTGCAGTGGATTTTAGGAGGGTGGATTGGAGAGGTTACTTCAACAGTATGTTTTGGAATCTGAATTATTGGGATAAGGCAAGCACTTTAGCAGGAGAGATTGAAGAACCTAGTAAGACTTTTCCAAAAGCACTGTTTGGGGCTCTAGTTTTGGTTGTTTCTTCGTATATCATTCCACTTCTTGCTGGCACTGGAGCTCTAAAATCTGACCCAAGCGAGTGGAGCGATGGTTATTTTGCAGAAGTTGGAATGCTAATAGGTGGATTTTGGCTGAAGTGGTGGATTCAAGCAGCTGCTGCAATGTCCAACATGGGACTGTTTGAAGCTGAAATGAGCAGTGATGCCTTTCAACTTCTTGGCATGAGTGAAATAGGAATGCTTCCTTCAGTATTTGCTTTAAGGTTAGTTGTAACTCAGTGTGTGAAGCTAATTAATGGTTTTCTGTAGCAACATGATGCATGAATTACATTGCAGACCTCAAATTCATATTTGCCAATTAATGCATGGATTATATTATTGGACATAATAAGGGTCATATTTGCTGTAATTGATTGATTATATAACTTTATTTAAAAAAAGACAACAAGGAAGGAACAAATTTTAATTTTGTTCTTTGTAGATTTGAGGATCCCTTAACAAGAGAATTTCTCGTATGGTTCCATGCTTTAGGCATAATGATAAAAATTATTAAAGCACAAACTTCCGGTGACATAGTTCTTCAGTAGAGAATTGAATTTGTATCACCTCGTTCCGAAACACCATCACCCTTCTGAACCTCCAAGATATTGGAATATGAATGGTAGCGGTTATTTTCCCAATCTCTCTGCAGACTGGTCCATAAACTTAGATAATTTTGATTAGACCAGATGACGATATCCTTGAAGAATATAGAATCAAGGAAAAGCTTAATCATATTACAAAAACTAATACTGCCATCTTTGATATGCTGGTATGCATTGAGGACAATTTCATATAAGTCTAGCTTGTGCTTTTTATGTTGAGAGAGGAAAATATATAGATTCCTTTTCCAGAATCTATTGCATGACTAATTTTTTATCTTTCTAGATCGAAGTATGGGACACCAACAGTTAGCATCTTGTGCTCTGCAATTGGCGTGATCTTCTTGTCATGGATGAGTTTCCAGGAAATCTTGGAGTTCCTGAATTTTCTATATTCTGTAGGAATGTTGCTTGAGTTTGCAGCCTTCATAAGATTAAGAATAAAGAAGCCAGATCTTCACAGGCCTTACAAAGTTCCCCTGCAAACATTTGGTGCAACAATGCTTTGCCTGCCTCCTGCATTGTTACTTGTTCTTGTTATGTGCCTTGCCTCTTTGAAGACGTACGTAGTGAGTGGTGGAGTGATTATTTTGGGGTTTATATTGTATCCTGCTTTAGTTCATATAAAAGATCGAAAATGGGTCAATTTCTATACAAATGAAACATCCAGACCTTATGATAATGATCTTGAAGACCAATCATTTGCAGCACAACACCTTCAGGAAATTACTGATGAGGCATCTATGAGCCTTCTATCAGAACCGCCATCTTCTAAGGTAGAAGAATCACATCAGATCTCATCAGAAGGACATTCAAAATTGGGTTAGATACCCTAGACATGCTTCCCAGGCTATATTACCAGAGCTATGCTGTACTCACCAGATTGTTTTACAAAGAACGTCTACTCTTATGGCTGTATCATTATTTCCTTCCATTTTCCAAATGCAACGTACAAATCTATACAGATTCATAGTAAACTAAGAGCAGTAAATTTACAAGTGTGGGAGACATGGTGTGAATAAGTTACATTTACATTTGTATGCAGAACTTTGTTCTCAGCACCTGCAATCAAATGATACTATGAAAAGAAAATTTGAGGAAATTACCTTGAGTTAGCAGTAACTTGTGCATCTTCAAGTGTTTCAACAGAGGGTCAATGTAGATGAGCAGAGAGTTGCAGAGAAATACATGTGAACAGAATACTCGGGGAAGCTTGACAATCTGCACAGAGATCAGATCAAATATTAGTAATTTCTATCGTGGTGAACTTTTATCTCCTCTCGGAGACAACAAGAAGAGTTTTAGGACATCGGCAACATTCTTATGCTTATTCTCAATGGTCACATCTGAATTTGAAGTACAACAGCTCTGAAAATTTTCTGAGTTCAATTCTCTAGTGTTGTGACAATTCATACTTTGTGGTTCTTATAAAATGCCTTGTATTGTATAATCAAGTTGTATATCAATATTATAACAAATTCATAAGATTCAATGTTATAAAGATCTCTTACTAGTATAAACATAAAGGAGAGAGATGCGCTTAATCGAATATCGATTACGAGATTTTTTTTTTGTTTATTTTAATATTTTGTTTCGATTAAAATTACAAGTCTAATAATAAAGCAAATTTAATAAGGTTACAAATTTTTTATGTGATTGTGAACTCAATAATCTCATCGGAGAAATGACGTTATGTATTGAATCGTGTTGTGGGGTTCAAAATCTTAGAAATGTTTCAACAGAAAAAATTTGTTGTATGGTATTCTATTAAATGGTGATTTTTCCAATCACAGAAAATGGAGTTCGCATTTAGACACAAGTGTTTCCGCAGTTAGTTACTAGCAGGACTTCTATAAAAGTTAGGGATGCTCCGGAGATCAGCGATGGTTTGGGCGACTCCTGGAAACGACGTAGTACAGAAGGTGATTGTTACTAATATAAACAAAGCCACCGTAAATCAGAATACAACCAAACATGGCCTTAGCCAACATTCCTGTTTACACATAAACAAGAGGAGGAAATCGCACGTGTGTGTTGACTTGCATAAGGATGTCCTAATAGCCTTCCTGGGCAACTTAGTTCCTGTTTGGCCACTCTTCTTCGACACCTTTTGGCCATCATCAAGGAGAACACAGGCAAAGATATCGATCAAGTAGGCAGTTTGGGGCAAAGATAGCCATTTTATCTCAACATCTGGGAACAAGCAGGTCAGTTTAGTTTCTTTGTTTAATTCTAATTAAACTCAATGTTATGATTTTGTTTGAATGGGTTCGATTGCTTCTCGCAATTAGATGTTGAATTTGCTGTTGCTGGTTTCAATGTTTACGTCTACTTCTGAAGCTTCGATTGTGGATTGCCCAATTTGGATTTTGGGTTTCTTGAAATAATTGAAATTTCGTATGGGTTCAAGCTACTTTCCACGATTGAAGTTCAATTCTTGAAGTTCTATAGCTTTTTTGTGCTTAATTTGTTTCGTTACAGAAGAACTGTTGTTTTCTTGTAGTTAAAAATTTGCATCTCAATTTCGTGGGTTCAGGTTAGTTGTATCTCCGAGTTAATCTGAGCCGCTAATTATTTCAATTTAAAAATAATAATGTTGTGTTATTCTTGAGCTAATTTCTTTATCGGTTAATGCTTCCACCTTTAGGAAATCCAGGAAGATGATAATTTAGTGTGATTTGTAGTTCAGCTACTACAGATTTTGTGTAAGGGAAAATAAAGTGAAGATCTTTTACAGTAAGGGTCTTTCAGAATGATTATTTGCGAAATGCTTATTGGATTCAATATTTTTATGTTAGGTTGATGAAACTAATGGTGGCCAATCATCATTTTACTCGAATGGACACGGTAGAACTGAAATATATGATTTTTCGGAAGATAGGGCACCAAAGAGCAGAAAACTATTTTGATCAGCTCAGAAAGTTGTTTAGTTTACATCTGAACAAGGTTGAATTTGATAAGGTCTGTATACGAACAATTGGGAGGGAAAATATCTCTCTTCACAATCGGCTAATTCGATCTATTGTGAAGAATGCCTGTCTGGCTAAAGCGCCCCCATCAAAAATCAGAAAAGTGGATGGTTCACTCAGTAGTAAAGTTGCAAATGGCTATCAGCGAAGTTGTCTACAATCTCTCTACGGTGATGCTTTTCCCCAATCTCCTCGTAAGAGTAGATCTTCAGTTCAGAGGGACCGCAAATTTCGGGACCGTCCAAGTCCTCTTGGACCACTTGGGAAGAGTCCAAGTGTTACATTTGAAGAAGGGGCTCAGAGGGTCCAAGAGCAGCAAAGTGCCACAGAATTGCTTTCTCTCGGTAGCAGACCTCCGGTTGAAGTGGCGTCTGTAGAAGATGGGGAAGAAGTCGAACAGGTTGCTGGGAGCCCAAGCATTCAAAGTAGAAGCCCTGTTACAGCTCCGTTTGGTATTTCGATCAATCTTGGTGCTCAAAAAGCTCTACGAACTGGATGTGTATCTGCAGATTATATTAGTCCACTTACTTGCCAAAGTGGCGGTGAGTTACCAGACACGAGATCTTTAAGGAGTCTCTTGGAGAAAAAGCTGGAGTTAGAGGGGCTTGGCATTTCACTGGATTGTGCTAACCTGCTAAATAATGGGTTGGATGTGTTTTTGAAGAGGTTGATTGAACCTTGTATAGGAATTGCTGGATTACAGAGCGGGAAAGAACATGAAAGGCATTATAATGCCCAAATTGCATTTGGATTTAATGGTGCATTACCTGTAGTTCATCCAAAAAGATTGCAGAAATCAACATGTGCACGTATCTTGGATTTTCGTGTGGCTATGGAGTCAAATCCTCGTATACTTGGTGAAGATTGGCCTCTGAAACTTGAGAAGATCTGCAATCGTACATTTGAGGACTGAACAGTGTTACAGAAAATCTAGTCAGCATCTTATCCTGGGAGAACGAGGGACACATTGTCTTAATTCATTGTTTACTGGATGTTTTCTCTTGAAGATTGATCCCTACTTTTACATGCTCTCGATGAGCATTCCTAAGGAAATAAGCTGTGAATACTCTAGGAAGTTTTGAAATTATCAGATCAGGTTGCAGGAATCGTTAGAGCTATTAGCTAATAGGATGTGAGCAAGATTATACAGATTAATTGAGGTTTATAGGTTTCAATAATTCGTAGTCCTGGAGTTCAGGTGCTATTTTTCCAGTAGCATCAGTTTTCTTTTTCTTCTGTGGGGGAGTAATTATATTACTCCCAAGGTGCTGTAGTTTTAACTGTTGTACACTAGAATTTTTATTGATATTAAATTGTATTTCTCTCCTGAGCACTAGTTTTGTCATGTCGATTCTGCTTCACTTGTGTAGTACTTCATCCATCCCTCCTCTTTTCTTTTGACAAGTCTCTTTATTTTGTTTTCATTTTCCCCCTTCTTTTACCAATTTTTTGAAATAAGAAGACTGTAAAATGAAGTCTTTTCGGTACAAAAGTTTATGAAGTTTTGATTGAGAACTCGAATTACTTTTTGTTGGTAGGAATGCTTCATTTTACCGGGAAGAAAATACACAAGATTAGTTTCCTACTTACCTTCAAATAGGGCCTTCATTCTGTTCAAGGCCACACATTGTACTAACAGAGGCACAGCGACAAATAGCGATCACTTCTACTGGAGTCTTTGCGTGTAGTAATACCATCTTTCTTAGCTTGGAGTCTTTAAACGCGCAACCCACAATTCTACTGGTTTTCACAATTTACCCGTTATTTGGTTTCTTGCCTAAACCGACCTAAAAGGACCCATCGAGGATCCGTGTACGAAATGCAAGAAAAGGTTGTACAGCCAGGAGAGCACAAATGCTGCGGCATAAATTTCTGTTACCTTTTGTAGTTTGGGGGACTTATTGCCTCCTTAGAACCATAAGAAAATTCTTAAATGACTACTAGCGCTTGCAAATAGTTGCAATAACTATTGTTTGGATATGGACTTCAGAAATCTGTTTCTTTGGTACCTAAATGCCACTGAAAACTAACATAATGACCATCTCCCCAGGTGCAGCAGCCAAATATAATGCAGAAACTAACTAGTATAAACCCTGAAGTGGACTGGTTAGGTACAGTCAGAATGCCGAACAACAAAATTATCAATAAACATAATACGGAATTATACTTCATATTAACACTATGCGGAAGTATACAGTGGAGTCAGCTTCAGAAGCCAAGATATCTAACAAAACATTTTGCAACTAAGACCATCTACTCTGTGTAAGCACGTATGCCGCAACAGGAAAGCTGGAAGTTTCGTCTGCTGATAAACAACAATTGGTGCCTTCATGACAATATTCTGATCCGCCGAACACTAATTTTGATTGGAATAATCCTCTACAATCTTCCAACTTCTGGTTAAAACCACAAGACACCCAAGTAGCATTTCTGCTAAAACCACTCCTAGTAGCATTTCTGCTTCAGGAGTCAGTTTGTTGTGGAAACTTTGTTGGCAAATAATTCATCATCATGATGCACTCACTTTTTCCCGACTCGCCATGTATGTCATGTAAATAGTCCACAAGTATGAAAATCCGTTGCTTACTAGCGGCTGTTAAGGTGCAAATACAAACGAATAGGACAATTAGTTGCATAAATTGTAGGAAAATAGACAAAAAAGCTCCTGTGAAAAGAAGAATAGTCCAACAGGTTATTCATTCTGCCTCACTGCAAAAGTCTATTATCACTACTAAAAGTAGCCCTGAGTTACCGTCTAGACTAATTGACCACATTATAGCATCCTCATTGTCATCTATAGAGCTACTTGAGCTGGTCATCTTTCGACCATTACATGGGGGCACCTCTTGACATTATTCAGATTACATAAAAGTTTCACCGTAAAAGGTGAGGTGCAATCAGATGCTTACCTGTAAATGAACTGGAATGAATTTGAAGGTTATAAAGTCACAGATGGGCCAGTACATAACGCCACTAAGCATAGTAGGAATCAAATCCCGCTTTAATCGAGCAACTATCTCTGCTCCACTTTCACCTACATGCGGCAATCATAACAGTACAGAAATTTGTTATAATTCAAACCGCAAAAGTTGAAGGGAATTCAGCTCATATCTCATGAAAGCAATATCATCATCTGAGTAACATAAAACTTAGACTCAAAAATACCATTGGAGGAAATAATACTAAGGTGAAAACCATCATGATTTCATTATAGTTGCATTGCATCTCAGTAGATGAAGCACATTGGAATTAAGAAATACGTGAATTCCATAAGATTCTGCCAGTAACAAGATATATGTGCTCTCCAGATTCAGGTAGAATATATATATATATATATATATATATATATATATATATATATATATATTTATTTATTTATTTATTTATTCCTATATTACAGATCTCAGTTATGTGCTTTGCTATAGATTTTGCATTGGAACCTCCACAGCGAAACGCCATTGCATCGTGAGTGTCTTCTCGTCATTAGAAATCAGCTTGCTCTGATGATAATTCCACTCTTGTTAGTTTTTCAATAAATTATTATGCACCCTTTCCAAAAAGATATCTTGTAGGGACATGAAAAGTCGCACACTTATCAATTACAGTTTAAAAAAAAAATAGCAAAAAGCTCCTCATTCTACTAGGTGATATTTCCTTGTTGGAGAAACTTCCAGAAAATTCATTAAAAGGATGTATCAATAGTCATTTATTCCTTTAAGACAGAAACCAACTGCAGGATCATTCTGCTTAAGGTTGCCAGGGAAGCTGCATTTTGCAATCGCCAAGAGGTATAGTTGTCACTTAAGTTTCTGTTATGCAGTTTAAATCCCCCAGTTCAATCTAGATATTTGGCCCACTAGGTGGTGTTGTAACCATACTATTTTTGGTCTTTTCTCATCCTACTTCCGTTGGCTATTATCAACCTTGTCAGGGAATCCCATCAAACATCACAGGGCTCTCCCAATACTTAATTAACACAGGCAGAACAGAGCATTTATACACAGAAGATGAATTCTGACATTTAATCTAGCCTTAGGCCCATTATAAAGGTAAGATGTGTCATGTTTGCATCTCATATTGAAAGTAGAACAATGATTCTTTATATTAGACCAGAACAATATATGAAGACCAAAACAATGAAACTAGGACATAAGATTAAAGCTATATTGCTACCTTGGACTGCTGCATTTACCGAGAAGAAAACTACAGTCATCACGGGCCCGTAAATTGTCTGTCCCAATACAATCTTTTTCAAGGTTGTGACAAGATCACGCTTGGGGAGGGTCTTTGACACAAAATTGAACCAGAAATGTAATGAAGGTCCTAAAATTAACATTCCGTACCCTGCCATCCGCAAAGTCCGCACCAAATCATATGGCTCCGAAAATGGCTTTGCAATTGTCTGATGTAAAGTTTGATAAAGAAGCGAAATTTTCATCAATCATTAAAATAATGAAGAAATATGTAGTACATGAAATTCCCATATAAATTGATCTTCACAAACTACAATATGTACTTTGTCCATCAGACCTTTATACACAAGTAGACCCAGGAAGGCTGAAGCAGAACATCTACAGAAACATACATTTCAGACACCATGAAAGAGTTGCAATCTTGGTTATTGGTGTCAAAGATTACCCTTATTTTCATGATTGTATTTTAGTAGGAAGCAGGTAGACAATTAAGCTAACAGAAAATCTTGGAAACAGATGCATTGAAATATGGCAAAAAAGGGGTAGAACCAAAAAATGAATTGAAGCTTTTTAGCTCCATATTACTGCTTTATTATATAGTTTGTCCATTTCCATCATTCTGTCAAGTTGGATTAAAGGAATTCAGAGACCTCTGGGATAGAGGTAAAAGACTTCCCGAGATAGTGAAAAAGCTAGGAAAAAACATACATATTCAGAGATTTAAGAAATATATTCACAGCAAAATAAGTCTTATTACAAGTTTAAAATCTTATATTTATCCAGTCCACCATAAATGGTTACCGCTGCTTTAGTTCTTTATGTATTATTAATCCCTTTCACCGAAAGAAAAGAAACAAGCAAACGGTAATAACAGCATGCTCTTTTAGTTCCTGGAAGAGCCTCAGAATAACTAATAAGAGAGAAAAAGATTCAATCCAATCTAGCAATTAGATAACAAAACAAAAAAATAACAAGACTCCATCTAAAGCAGTAATATGGGTAAATGGTCATCTAGTCAGACCTCTAACAAAACAAAGATACAACATTTTACAAACAACGATCAGTAAAGTAACAACCTTTCCCATTTTTCAGGAGCGAATCATTTGAAATTACCTGAGATGACAAATCAGCGGCAGTGTAAATAAGAGCGCAGGTAATACTCTTGGTGATGATCGGTCGAGACTTGACCATACCCAAGTACCAACCCACAAGCCCGATTCTGGACGACGTCCCCGAGGACAGGGTCGAAGAAACTATGCCGGGAGACGGCAACTCAAACTCTTTAACCTTTTCGGGAAAACGAGAATATGCTTTAGACTGCTGCACTTGATTGCACGGCTTCCTGACAGCCGCTACTCCTGTTATCGGCTCGGAGGCCGAGTAGTAGTACTTTCTCTTGATGAAATTGTACATTGCGTTTGATCTCTGAGCCTTGTTGAGGCCATGTTTGACGAAACCTGCGCTCATTTTGGCGTCTGAAATGTGAGTACGTCAGTGTGTTTTCCGGCCAGGGGTTTTAGGTTGAAAAGAAAAGCCGAAGGAGAGGTGTAGGTGCGTAATATATAGTAGTCAGAGGGGCAAGAATGGGATATGCCGATTTTGTGTAGGCTGGCCGGAAGTTTGGGGTAATTTTGTGCCATCAAATACCGGTACTTTGTTTGTTAGGTGTTTGGAGGGGTTCTCTATAGTGGCGTCGAGTATCCTTTCAACTGGTACTCGCTTTCTCATGGGCTATGTTTTCTTTGTTATTTGCTGTTTTTACCCCTTCCTCTAGAAGCAGTTGTTAATGAGAAGTCCTGGAAAGTGGTATAGTTTGGTTGGGTTAAAAGAGGGAGTAAAGGTGAAGGGAATGTAAATATTAATATAAATATTTATCTTTTTTAATTAGGAAAAAAAGAAGGATAAGCTTTTTTTCCTTCATGCCAAACTTTTTAATTCTTCCAAGGATAGAGAGGATTAAAAATTAAATTAAATAAAAAATTTTAAATTTTTATGTCTTCCTTATATATTCCTTCTTTTTTTTCCTCTTTCCTTCAACAAATTCACCATACAAATTATATTAATGATATAATAGTAAAAATATTAAAATTAAAAATTCCTCCCCTTATTTAATATAACTAAACAAGTATATATATATATATATATATTCACTTTCTATTTACTTATACACTTAATAAAATTAATGTGTATCTATTTATTATTTCTCAAAGAATATACCTTCCGCCAAGCAAGCTAAGCCTTAAGCTCTTTTGATTTGACTGGGGCAAGCGAGCGAGTAGCTCTTTAGCTTTGAAGCGGCTAGTACACACACATTTTGGACACAAAAAGTGCACGCCAGTAACGTCGTATGAGGAGACGGTATGGTCCCCGTGATTTCGGGGCATGTGCAAGTAGGAACTGGGGGCGACTGGTCCGTCTGCAGCTTTGAGTTTTGACGGGGTGCCAATTGGCCATCCCCAGCTGACACGTGTTATTATTGAGTAGGGCAACAAAATTAACGATTCCTTAGTCTGACTCCTCGTAAGTTCGCCTAATTATGAAACTCGAAAAAGAAATTGCAATTTTGGCCCAATGGTTTTAGCTTATTTCAATTGACTTCATCTCATACGGGAAGCTAGGGTTCTCGTTCTTCAAAAAGAACATTTCTCAAAGTCTGTTACAGAGGCAATATGACTGCAGGGCACAGAGAGATCTAAGGGGTGTAATTAAATATGATTTAATTTTAAAATTTTATAAAAATTAAATTATTTATAACAAAATATAAATCTCACACTTAAAATTAAAAATTTAATTTTAAAATTAAATAATATTCAATCTCACCCAAAATGTAATTGCAACAAAGCTATAGTAGGGTAAAGTCATAGAGGCAACTACTAATTAGTAGATCCCTATATGATGAGACGTACATTGTCAAAATATCACAAGAATACAAAATAAATACTCAAACCAAGGGGAAATAACTTTTTTGCATCCTGAGGACACAGAAATGAAAAATCAACTATGTGATATGTGTACAGCAGATTCCTTTAGAACAAGTATGTGCAATGCATTCCCATCAAAGATGATGACTATATCAATTTTCAGTATCCAACATTTCACATATTAAGTCAAGCAGCTAAAAAACATAAATTCAGATTGTCTTTTTGAATGACAATGCATCTATCACTTGTGATTTTTTCTCCCTCATCCTATTCAATGTACTTTTGCACAATGCTCAAACCCACCCCTGAGAATGGAATGGACATTTTTCATGATGATTATTATCCCTAAACTGACATACAAGAAACTTCAGGCGCTAAATTCCCCCAAGTACCATTGGCATTCTCGATGGGGAGTCATAAAAAAAAAGGGTGCAGATGGCATGTATAACAGAAGGCATTGATTAATCAGTCCCACGGTATGAAGCAAATCTATATATTCATAGTAAAGGCTGTGCACACCAGTTTTACTTTAGTGGCCATAACCTGGGAGGGTAGGTTTATAAATTGTTATTTCACTTCCAGATACAAGGTAGAACTTTAAGATTTTCAACCCTGTAGTTACTGCATTTTATGCTCTTATACTATATTTCAAGGTTACAATATCCATGCTAAGATATGTATCAAACTGCCTTTTGTGATTAGATCCTCTTCAAGATACTAGCTCGTGAAGAAGATATGAAGCAGTTACACACAACCTGTTCAGCAGCCAAAGTCATATGGCACAAGTCCTTTCAGCTCAGGTCCATTGAGTTTGTTGTTCTGGAAACTGAAAAGAGGAAAAGAAAATTGAAGACTCTGGGATAAGTTCATAAATAAATTAGTTAATTTTGAACTGCCATTCTCAAAACACGAGTTCAGAAGAAATGGGAAAATATGTGGATAATTTCGAGAAAAATAAGAAGCCAGGCATGCCTATCTAATTTAAGGAGCATTATCTAGTCCTAGAACCACAAATTTAAGGAAACTACTAAGCCGAGTTTCTTCACAATCTTCTGAAGATATTTGACAAAAGCATGATATTATAAAAGTTCTCTAATGTTTACATTTTAACAGGATGGACCTTCCAAATTCTGAACTTAAATCTGAATATCGTACTATTATTTAACAGAATAAGAAGCTGTTCTTCTTTGTACATACTTGCTGCTTAATCTTTATCAAAGCCAATTGTAGCCTTACAGAGAAGATCAAACTTTTGAAATAATCCAATCTTTTGAGTCCAGAATTCAATACATCTTGTTACAGGTTTACACAATTGAAACTAAAATTACAGGAGTTTACTGTAAAATCTACGAGCTTGAGGTTCATATCCTGACAACAGATTCTCATATAAACACTAAAATTGGGGCTAAGTGGAATGCAAGTACCGATTGTTACTTGATGATCAGATAAAAGTATAATATGCCTGTCCATCTATTTTCATGTCCAAGAATATCTAATTTCTAACTCATTACTGGGCGAGCATGCTGTAATTGAATGGACTTCTGCAAGGAGATAAAGAATAAAAAAAGTACCTTTCCATTGAAAAACTAGCAAATGGACCATCAACAGGAATTGTTCCGCAAAGGTCATTGTTAGATACATCGCTGCAAATTAAAGATTCAAACTATAATTTTTAAGGGAAACAAAACCAGGATCAACCCTTCAATTTCATTTTCTTTCTCTTGAAGAGTAGTACTAGGGCGAGGTTGAGCAACATAATTTATCTCCTCAACTTACAAAATTTTAAGATTGGAGAGTTTGGTCAGCTCCCTTGGAATTGATCCTGTCAGCTTGTTGTCATTTAGCCGTCTGTATCATCAATTTACAGGTTCAATCAGCAAATCACAAACAAAGAATTGAATTGCAAGGTTGAAGTTATAGTTCTCAACAAAAAAAATACTTACAGGAATCTTAGAGATTTCAATTTAGAAAACGACTTGGGGATTTTCCCTTCAAATCTATTGCCATAGAGATCCATGCTAATCAGGTTTTCCAAATTACCTAACTCCATTGGAATTTTTCCTTCTATGTTGTTCTTGTAAAGTTCCCTGCAATGCACGTAAAAGTTACCCCTCTTCATACCAAAGACAAAATTACAGGTTCAGAGCACAGATAAATAGCCTCGTTCTGAGGCAGAAGCGTGCCGTCAGAATAAAAGTTGAGAGTTTCCCTTCTTTTGTCCTTGTCTCCCGTTTCAAAACGAAGTGTACAAATTTAAAGTACCGGTGAAAGGTTTAAGTATGACAAAAAGAAACAAAAAGCCGCTGGAAACAACACAAAATACGTGATTCAGAAAGTCCAGCCTTGGTTTCATCTTTCTTTCTGTTTCGTTTTCAAGATTCCAGACCAAAGAAACAAAACAAGAGCTTTATACATATGTATGCACAAAATACAAATGTTTAGTAAGCCTATCACAAGTTAATCGACATTAGAATTTAGGAAGGCGCTTACAAGTACTGCAAGTGCTTGAGTTCACCAAGCTCTGGTCCCAAACTCCCGGAAATGTTAGAATTGCCCAAGTCCCTGCAATCGCAACGAGTAAGCCGAAGAATATAACTCAAAGCATACACATGTATGTTGTACATATGATAACAACATAATTACGATCTTACAAGCGCACAACGTGGTTGTTGGCGTCGCATGTGACATGAAACCAGGTACAAGGATTGACAAGAGTAGGATCCCAGCTCTGAAGAACATTTTCGGGGTCAGCAAGCCTGCTCCTCAGAGCATACAAAGCATTTCCTAGAGAGGCAAGAAACACCCAATTGGAGCTTAATTTTTCACGAATCAGCTAGAACTTTGAAGAACCACCAAAAAGAATGGTTTAAAGAATCCATCAATTTCGATCAAAACACGAAAATAAAAAACAAAGAAAGAAAGAAACTTTAGCCGGTTAGTCTTGTGAACTTACCTTCAGAATTGGTGGACAGAGCGGGGAGAAGGGAGAGGAAAATTGAGAGAAGAAAGAAGAGAAGGGAAGAAAGAGAAGCCATGGGGGAGAGAGAGAGAGATGGGGGAGTACAAAGGTGAAGAAACCAAGTCCAAGCTCCAGTGGAAAATGTATGCAAAACACTACAAGGCGCGGGGGCGAGGTTGGAGAGAGAGAGAGAAGTCGGGTCAGCTGGCGAATAGGGGGCAAACGGGGAAAGTGGTTCAGAGACTTGTTCGGGTCAAGTCAGCTATTGAAAGCGATGACCGTACAAAGTATTACACATTTAACACTGCTGGGAAAGTGGGGCGGGGAAGTCACGGCCTGCTCATGATTCCAAGCATCTTCTTAGATGGGTCCCGCCCATATAGACTTGGACTTGTAAGTTGTAATTCCGTTTCTGATTTCTTCCTCGGTGCGGACTGGGGAGTCTGAGGACCACTCCTCGCTACTTTTTTCCCCTTTGGAATTCCAAAAAGTTAAATTATAAATCATTATTAATTTAAATAGTGATAAATTGAACATAATCTCAAAGGTAAAAAGGAAAAAAACTTTTACAATATTGTTTAATTTTGTTAATGACTAAAAATAATTGAAAATTTAAAAAATTATCAAATTTTAATAATTTCTATACTTGGATTGAATTTCATAATTCAATACAAAATTTTTACTTTAAATTTTATTTATTTTTTACAAATAATTCACTTTTACAAAAATAAGACAAAAAATCTCAAATTTAAATACTATTATTAAATCTCACCATTAAAAAGAAAATATGTAAAAAAAGTTTTGGACATTGTAATGGGACAAGTCTCGAGAAGGATTAATATAAGAAAATTCAATAATAATTTGATTTCTTTCTTGGGCATGCATGTTTTTAATCTTCAAAAAGTTCCTTGGCTTGTGTTAGGCACCATGGAACCCTTTTATGAATTTTCCTCTTTTATTCCAATGGCAGGAAGGCAAGTGCAAGCCTATCTGGGATGCAAATTACTCTCTGTACATTGCCGACTGATGAAGAAATGGTACAGATGCGATATAACAGCATCATTAGTAGAAATTCACTAAATCAATGTTCATTTCAACTGGAAAAACAATAGTAAAAATCTTTTCAATGAGAAAAAGAAAACAATGGTATATTTTCTTTTTCATTTTTGGTTTATATATCAGGCCTAATGCTTGCCACTAGACTAGCTTTGTTCATCTACAGATCGTGCTGGAGGCTGCAAGAAGTAGGATCATTGGATCAGACTACAATACATGAAATGTTCGAGACTGCACTGGTTTGTTGTTCATGATTGCTCCATTGCTTTTCTTCTTTCCTCTTCCTCAGCTTTAAGCCAAGCAGCCTATTGAAAAGATGGAAAGATGACAACAAAAATACGCAGACAATGTTAACACTTCTTGCCTTGCAAATTTTGATTATGCAAAAGAACTATATAGAGTGAAAAGATGCATTAGAACTCGCCTTGTCCCTTTCGAGCCTAGAGAGATGAGGCCGCATTGAATTTCCAAGACTCAAGCCTCCCCAAGCATCTTGCAGCTCTTTCTCCCTTGCTTCTTTATGGACAGATGAATGTCTAATCTGATCCTCTGAATTTTCCTTGTCTCTGTCTAGTTTAGAGACATGGGGTCGTATAGAATTTCCAAGACTTAAGCCTCCCCAAGCTTCCTGCAGCTCTTTCTCCCTTGCTTCTCGACGAGCAAGTAAATGCCTCATCTGACCCTCTGGAATTTGGTCCAGACTTTCTTCACTACCCTTGTCTTTGTCATTCTCCTTCCGCTTCACTTTCATCACTGATTCCTCATTTGTATGAAGCTTCAGCTTCTCTTTCTCCAGCCTTGAGACATGCTTCACTAAAACGCTGTCTAAACTTTCAGAGCTCGTTGTACCATTTCCTCCCCATCTCATGTATTGTCTCTGAGATCTGAAATTACTTCTCAATGACAATTCTCTTGTCTTGTCACGAGTATTTTCTGCTTCTTTGCTTTCATGATTTTCATCTTCCTGTGGCAGTGCTTCTGGTTCCTTTGAAATTGCTTCTCCAGTCAAAAGTTTAGTTTTGTGATCCCTGCTATTATCTTGCAGCAAATTCTTAGTTCTCCCTTTTTGCACAGAAGCTCTTTTCTTCACATCCTGTTTTCCATCTCCATTCTTATTGTGGTCAATATTTTCCTTCCCTGTTGGAGCTTCACTGGAATGCACAGAAGTCTCTTCCGTACTTGTATCAATAGTAGAAGTGGTCTTGTTGGTCTTAGGAATCCCAGCGCCTTCATGTGTGTCAAAATTTCTTCTGTTCTTTGCTTCCTCAACCTCCTTTTCAAGTCTAGACACATGTTTGATAAGAAATTTGTCAAGACTGGGCATCTCAGCTTCAGTATTTACTCTGCTATCCAGCTTGTTGCTATTCGTTCCAAATGCTATCTCATTTTTCTTTCTTGCCTCTGCAATCTCTTTCTCAAACTTTGAAGCATGTTTCACCAGTATAGTACCAAAGCCAGAACTCTCATTCTCAAAGTGGCATGGGTTTTCACGACTAGATTGATCCAGCTTCTGTTGATTTGCATCCTTGGCTTCATTTTTCCTGGCATTTTTGGCTTCTAGCACCTCTCTTTCAAGCCTTGTTAACCGCTTTACTAGAAACTTGTCCAGACTGGGAAGTCCTGTTTCAGCCATTCTCCTCATTGTCTGCCCATCATCAATGCTAGAGTTTCCAACTGATCCAGTTTCAACATGAAGAGTTAGGTCTGAGGTATTTTTCTTAAGACGTTCCCCTTCAGCTAGAGCAGCATTCAGCCCACAAGTTGCAACTATAGTGGCAAGAGAAGCAAGCTCATCTTCATGCAGACCTTTAAGCCTTTCCAGCATTATCTCTACAAGATTATTAGTATTAAACTTTTCTGATGCCTGCCTTTTCTGAAACTTCATTTGTTTGAGTCCAGACAACTCCTTGGTAAGATCGTAGTTTAGGGAACTACAGCCATCCTCATTTAATCCGATCTCAAATTCCGAACCAGTATCTGATTCACATTCAGAAGAAAACTCCTGGGAATTTCCCTCAGAATCAGGATTTTGACTGATTTTCCGCAGGAGTTCCTTAAATTCATTTTTGTTTATGGAGGGGCAGCTTGCGAACTTGGTGAATGCTACCTTGACTGCAGAAGCTACTTGCTTATCCACCTCAAAAGCAGTTTCAAAAGATGCTGACACAGTATGGGTGGTAGATCCTCCTCCTTCGGCAGCTGATGTTTCTATTTTGTAGTACTTCTGTGGACAATCTGCAATATCATACATGATCACCCCAATGGAAGTTGCAGCTTCAAAAGCATCTGCTGCACTTTTTTCTGCTTCTAACAGCTTAGCTTCAGCATCTTTACATTCTATCCTGTATATCAAGGCCAAAAAGAATGAGAATTCAAAAGAATGAGGACAAATGGGAAAAAGGAGACTTGCTCCATCTTTTTACTATTGCCACAATTTGGGATCATAAATTTACCTAGCTGCATGTAGTATTTTACACCAAGATGCTTCCACCATTGCAGACTTTCGTGCCTCCATTGCCTTAGTTGCTGCTTCTCTCACTGCAATCTTTTCTTTTAACACTTTTGAGTAATGAGGATTTGAATCACCCAGAGTCTCATCTAGAGTTGAATTCATTCCATCTACTTCCTAAGTTAAAAAGAGCAATACAGTTCAAACCTGGCAGGAAAGGCAAAAGCTAATAAAGAAGGTGGTCTTGTACCTACCTGTAGTAGTCGAATTTTCCTTTTCAAGTAGGAATCCACCTTTTTACGGGGGAACCAGTTCAGGGGCGATGTTTTGCGGTGAGGGGGCTTTCTAATTTGTGATGTACATTTATTTAAAGTGCTCAAAGTAGACTGCCCAGCATCTTTCATTCCCTTATTCTGCACCATTCAGGGAAAAAGAGAGAAAAACATGAATAATGTTCATTTTTACACAAGGAATCATACACATTGTTTTACAACTTTCGATTCTTAAGTAAATTAATTATTCCCCACCCCGCTCAAAATTAAGAAGGGAAAGATATTCACACAGAATGACGAACCATATTTATGTTTAAGTAGTCAGTTTCAATTGAATACTTAGCTTTACATTCCATGGTGGAAGAACTCTTCATGGTTGCTACAGTGACACTAATGTTTTTCCATTTTTTACAGCAGAAATATAACCCAGAGCAATAGCAAAACTCCTACCCTTTTTATGAACTGTAATCCAAACAGCCAGTATGACCAAAAATTCAAATAATAGCCCCCACTCCAACACCACCTCCCCCCCCCCCCCCAAAAAAAAAAAATGAAAATACAATGCAAGACAAGATGTGTAGGTTGAAAATACAGACAGGAAAAGACCACCAGACAGGGTCATGCAAATTTACACTCGGTAAAGTAATATAGATAAACATTCCTTTTCAACCACCTAGGCTAAGAACAATATCAAGAGTAGAAAGTAATCAACAAAATTATCTTGTTGGTTTGTCCTAGGACACTATATTGTTCCCATATAAGCATTATCTTGTGAAGGGGAGTAATCTCTTATTGAATCCTTAGCTTGCTATCTATACTTAAACTTGCCTAAACTTCATAGCTAACAAATCAACAGGGAATAAGGTGAGGCCAGGTTACAACTAAATTCACCTACAAATCCTGAAACTGGAGATAAGGGAGCTCAACTTTCATCAGCGAACCTTCATGAAGGACATATTAATCGTTTATGTTCGTTGTGTGTTGTGTTACTCTAATCCTCCTTGACTCACCTTAGTGAACCTCTCTAATATCATATTTTGAAAGCAAAAAGGAGGTTATTTAAGATGAGATCACCTCAAAGAGATGACACAGAATTCAAAAACTTCACAATCTAAGAGAATTTATAGACCAATTAGCCTGAAACAGTGGTATTCCACATTAGAAAATTGTCTAGACCTTTTCCCAAATCAAGTTCCGATATAGACCTTATGGCTGATCCCTTATATTCTGGTTCGATTTTCTTTAAAATATAAACGAGTCCAAACATTTATCGACAGAACATGGTTGCCCGTCTTCCTCAGGCCTTTAAGCAGTACTGACAGGTTACTACTCTTTTTACTCTCTTTTAGGAAGGAATCATTCCCTATAACTTCTTAGGCACCCATTTCCGTCACAAGCTCTTGCATTGATTAGTTATATATATCCATTTTCCAGTCCAATGTCATATCGGAATTTAAAGATTGAGTTTGTGTTATCACTGAATGATCAATAAGAGACTCAGAACTCGGATTTTGAAATACACAATTTCACATATCCAACACCGAAAACCTAACATGAATCCTAATAATTGAATCCATAGTCAAGTACTCGAAAGAAACCGATTCCACCTTCAGGGTTTATTGCCAATATATATAAAATCGCAATCCATAGAGCAGGGAAGAAGAAACACGTTAGGCTTCGCAAGAAACTGACACGATCAATCACAAATATACAAATGTGGTATCATCTGAATAGGATAAAAAATTACCTTCCCGATTTTAGAAGTTGCCATCAGAGACTCAATAGAACAACCGCTAGTTGTACTACTCTCTTTATCGGGAGAAGATGCTTTCCTTTGCCGTTCGATGCAGCCCATGTCCAAGCAACCAAGATCCACTGCCAACTAGTTTTTCAGAGCTTTGATGATTAATCAATCAGTGATATCCGCAAGATTTTGTTAATATCGAAGAAGGATAATTCGTTTAATAAATAAATTCTAAATAAAAATTAAACCCGTGTCGTAAATTGAGAGGCGTAGAGTGTGATATATTTCTTGATTCTTGACGAAAATGTGGGGCCCTTGGTATGGAAGGGGGCGTTATTTTTCTCTATTTTGAAAAAGCAAAACTATCCGTTACGAACGATTCTTTCGTTTCTAACGGTCGTCTTCTCTTGCCCGTGAGATATGATCAGCTGCATCAGGTGTTGCTTGTATCACAGTGAAACCGTTTGGATTTAACGTCAACGTTGTTTTCTTTTTCTTTCTTTTTTCCCTTTCGGATTTGGTAATAATGTTGTAAATTTTATAAGGTTTTAAAATAAACTTTTTTAAATAAATTAATGCTTACTACAATTTAAAAAATTATAAATAAATAAGAGACGAGAATATAAATCAAACATATAAAAATTAAGATTTATTACTTCATATGGAATTTGTTTTAACTAATTAAATTATCTCATGGTCATTGATTAATCGGTTTTAATTATATTAACAAAATGATCTTACTTTCAGACCAAATATTAAGAAGTTGCCTTTTAGGGAAAAAAAGAAGTTTTAATGAATTTTTTCTCAAATATTGCTTCATAAAATCCCCCCCAAAAAGGAAGTGTTCCTAAATAAATCTTTTTATGTTAATATATAAAATTGCTCATTTAAAGAATTTATTAAAAAAGCATTGTTTTTGCCGAAAGATTCTCATAAACTTGCGTGAATTCGATAATTTAAAAGATTACTCTTTCAGTAAATATAGTTATTTAGAAAATCCAATTTTGAAGCTGCAGAAATAGATACCTGGGAAATGCCTTAAGCCTAGAAATCATACACTTTTTCTATTTTTTTCTAGGTTTTAAATTTTAATATATTATATATATATTGAGCATGAGTGTATATTATCCAGGGCAACTTTGATCTTGTATTGATTTGCATTCCCCCGTTATATATTGTTGCTTCTCATACTACAGCAGACTTCGATCTGACATCTTCTTGCATTCCAATTTTCCCCGTTATATATTGTTGCAAAGTTTCCAACAGAGACTCATGCAGGAAATTCCTTTGTTATAAAAGAGTGATGGGCAAACGGAATGCATTTCTAAGAAGAAATTCCATTTCACTTCTTCATCACAATTCTCTTCTGAGTGCAACATTCCCCTGATGAGGTTTCTCAAGAATTTTAAGGGGAGATATCAGTTATGGTGAACTCTGCAGTCCACATATGAATGCATAAATTGGTCCTACAGTGCTTGATCTCGAATCCATTTCGTAGCCACCCATTTCTCCCCTTTGATCACAGGGCAGCTTCCATGGAGCGCTATCTGTAGAATAGAAGGAGAGCATTGAACAAACAGAAATATATATATGGGCAAATCTTCATATGGAATAAAATGTTATTGAAGTGCCCACACACGACGTGTCTGAAGTTTATCGACATTGAATGAGAAATTCAGGCAGAAAAGAGAGCACCTCACCTATACGAAAACAAAAAACATTTACCTTATCAATGGTGCGATTTGGGAACAATGAATAGAAAAGCAGCCCATCTCCTTGACGCGGCTTCACTGTCAATCCCAGGCAACCGTTGTAGTCATTGTCTCTGCCCGTGTTTGAGCTGTTCTGCAGATTGAAACATTAAATGGCCATCCATCCATATGCATCGGATGTGGCAGCCTGACCCTGTTTCCTTAAGGAGCTTTACATATGTACGCTTAAAAAAAGGATGAGGAATACATACATCATCTGATGCTACCTCATAAAGGAACATGGTTTCTCCCCCCTTCTCCACATTTGTTAAGTATAATAAGAATGATGCAACCTACGAAAGAGTATTATCAACCAGTAGCCAGTGTCAGTATTGCTATAGCCATTTTCTTCTACAAAAAAGAAGAGATCTAATTTACAAAGGAATTTCCACAAGTCCTCAACTTTAGTGCAGCTCATCCTTGCTTGCCTGTTTTCCCTCCTATTTCTAATGCATATCCATTGCGATTTTCTAATGCTTCTGTGAGCTAGATGTTTTTTGATAGAAAATAAGCTAGAAGCCAAACTATAAGCATGAGTTATAGAGACAGCCATCCTTAGTTCAGTTTCTCTTAAGAGAGGGGCCAGGGGGAGTGCGCCACATTTCCTATACAAGATTTAAGAGCTCAAATAGTATTTAATGTCTTATAACGTAGTAGCAATAATTTCTGCTAAAGGATCCTCAGGAAATTTACTAGCATGTTTATTTCCACACATCATTATCCTCATTTTCAACAATGAAAACACATAAACATAAGCAACTTTTTCTAATCAGGAGTTTCCTGTGATTCTAATACGAAGAGAAAAGCCTATCCTTGTACCGTATCCAGAAGAATGGCACTCAATGATGTAAATGCAAAATACTTCCCAATTTTCATTAGTCAATTGCAACGTAATGACACATGTAACTTCAAAAGATTGTGAGATTAGCAATTTGAACAGGTAGGAGATATCCTTTGGCTATGTTGTGGCCCATATTGGGTAGGGTCGAACGCATCATAGTGTGGAACATATCTCTGTCCAACCTGATACCTTAAAATGTTGAATGGCTGCAATATGGTGGTATGCACGTCATTTAACATATCTGAGAAGTCACTTTAAAATTAATCATTTCAGCTAGTATAAGTTCGAAGAAGTGTAGGAAAAGGCTATTTCAAGACTGTTTCTGCATCAGATATAATTGCAGAAAACATGTCCTTCGGGACGTAAACGTGCTTTGTTTTCACTCTTAGCTTCAGAGAAAGACTGAAGTTGCATGGAGTAATATAGATTACTTTTCACAGTCCTGTGAAAAGTTTGGAACAAGACAATTTAAAATGAAGCACGGTCAAAGAAATACCTCCCCGTTGCTTCTAGGAATCATTGTAACCCTGGCAATTTTCTTCTCAATGTATTCTAGGATCCCTGAGCTGTCATCTGATGCTCTTATAAATGTGCCTGAACTATTACATGTATTACTAGATACAATTAATAGGTTGTGAGAAGAAACAGGAGACCAGCTTCTATATGCACAATTAAAACATCTGAGCAGGCTACCCAAGATAAAAGCGTGCCCTCTAAAGCATAAAATACCACTGCTACTGATCTGCAGAAGAGAATATAAAATCCGTGTAGTGTAGAACCACTTTCTTTAAGTGCTATTAGTTTTCTTGAACGGAAAAAGTTACATAAAAAAGACACTCCACAGTCTTCAAGAAACAGAGTATAGAATCTCAAGTAGCAAAGAAACTTGTTTGTTAAAAGGAAAAGATTCTTCTGGCAGATATAGAATAAAATAATGAACATAAGTTATAAAAGGAAATAGTATGCATACAAGCAAAGTCTTTAATGTCTAGGAGCAAATCTCCTCATTTGCTGTCGTTCTAATGATCCAACATCAATCTAGCACAAGTATGTTAATTTCAACTATTAGATCCAAGTACCATATCATTCTGCAACTATGTCTCAGTCCTATCAACCAACAGAATATCTTCCAATTTCCTTTTCCCTAAAAAATTCATGTTTTCTGAATAAAAATGAAGGGTAAACTAACTGCTAAACAAAATTTAAAAATTGAAGCTAGATAAGATGAAGAACCTTTTTCAATGCAGATATATCATCTAAGAAGAGTAACATTGAGAAAAAGGAGAAAGCACTTCCCAACATTGCACGAAACAAAAAACCACTTCTAGGCTGCTTAATAGGCATATTTCGGCAACAATGGGTACTCAAAATGATCAGTATGGAGAAACTAAGAGTAGATAAGAAAGCAGGCTACACTGAGCTTGGACCACCAGCTGAGAGCTATAGTTTTATAACCTGTAGCTTAGCCAATAGCATATTATTGCAAAATATGATTATGTCCTAAAGCATAACCTTCATAAAAGTTGTAGCTCAAGGTCACTGAAACAAACATTTCCTTGATACAGAATAACAAACACCTGAAAAAAATTAGAAAAATGTATCACACAGCATGCAAGAAAGTTTCTCTATAAAGGATACCTTGTTCTAAGCCCCTTGGTGCTCTCAGTAGTCTCCCCTTCTCGTAAAGCAAGGGTTGATGGTCTAAGAGTTGACCTGGCAATCTCAATTATGCTTTGGCGTTGGTCAGCAGTTGCAAAATTAGGGAAATAAAGAGCTCTTGGTCTCCAGCTCAAGACCTGCTCTAGAACACAAAAAGTTAACAGCTGTCCATGATCATGCTGACTTAACTCTATTTGCCTGATAATCAACTGATGATGAATTTTATAGTCAGTGGATTCACTTCAGCTCTTTAGCAGCCCAGTCTGGAATTTTACTTAAATGCAGGTATTGTGCAGATATGTGTGATTCCCAGCTCAGAATTAAACTTCATGAAATTGCTAACTTACATTCTAATTGGAGAGTAGCTGAAGTAACAGTTATGGCAAAACAATCCTCTAAATCTACGACATCTCATTCTTGCTCGATAAAAAAATTTGTCAGGCAACTGATCATCCTATAGAGTTGATTATCATGCTTGCTCTGTTTGACGACTGATCATGTTCTATTGCCTCAATTGTCAAACAAAGAATCAAGACTGATCTTAACAAAATCAGAAAATGCAAAAACACGGGCACAAGAAATAACAATTTCATAACTAGATCTGTTTCCATCCTTGATTTCTAAAGTCAAGTATAGGAAAACCGAGAAACGTACCAAGAATTTACGATTCGTTCATGTCTAGAATATTAAGAAATTTGGTTATTAGATTGTAATTATTTTGACACAGGCATTTTTCGTTGTAAACTTATCCGAGTTCAATTAGTTACAGAGAGAGAGTAGAGGATGAACCTTCTGTAATGTCTGAATATATACAGCTTGAAGGGATGGCATAATGAATAGTAATAGAAAGAAATTTGAAACATAGGGATGAACTGCAAGCAAAATGTGTTAGACTGAAAAAAAGTTTTTTTTTCCCTTTTTTCTCTTTCTTATCACTCAGTTTCAGTTTAGTACCAAAAGTTGCTGTAAAAATTGAACTTCTAACCTGACCACATTTTGAATTTTTATTAGCACTACACCGTATTCTCAGTTTCAGGGACTATCTTAATAATCTGGAAAGAGTATTAGGATGTATACTGAGTCGTAGTTAATTCAAAGTCTTCCATCACCATCAACTTTTTGTGCATTAATAAAGATAGGGAATATTGTTTGTGGTGAAAGATAAATCTCCTCTTACGGCTTCGTCAATGGAATTCAAACTGCAAATCAAGATGGTGATGAAGAGAATCCATATCCCATCAGAAATGACAGGTTTTATTTGTATCCTTACAAACTGGTATAATCAAAAGAGATATACTTGTCATATTATAAGGATGAGAAAGGTTGACATGGCAGATCACGAGCGAATAGATTGTGACATTCTAGATCAGAAGGCTCGGTGTTTTTAGAAATACGGAAATGCTTGACATTTCGTCATGCCCTCAATCTGTTCACTTTCATCCGTGAAGCTATCTTGAAAACCAAAAGGTAAACTATTCAACTGAAGAAAATAAAGTAAAGTGTTTGAAAACAATCAAGCACCTGGAATGGAATTGGATAAACTGAAGAATCTCCAGTTTCGCCATTCGGCAAGGAGTCATTCTCTTCCACCTCCTCTGACTCAAGCAGCCCATGCCTCGGTCCAACCCTCATGCCATCCTACAAACAGAAGCAAAACCAGTTCGCCCAACCCATACCCATTAATACAACAACACTTCTTCGTATATAGAACGAGAGAGAGACCTGAGAGATGATGATGGACCCAAAAAAGCTAGCCAGTAATAAACATAAGCATAAGAAGCAGACGGCAGGCAATGCTAGCATAGAGTTAAAACCCGGACAAACCCTTTTTCCTCTGGGCTTCATGGTTCATACACGCCCCCAAAATGATTTCTTTAGGCGCTGTAGTTCGGTAATGTACGTGCAAGGAAAGATAGGGACAAGAATATTTGCATTATTGCTCTTGCTGGCTTCCCTTGCGTTGGTGGAGATTGTTGAGATCGTAGTAAATGATAAGTATAAATTCAACCTACAAATCTCATGGCTCTATTTGATAAAATCTGTGAATTTTGGAATTGCCGGTTTAGAACATGACAGAAGGTGGTAATGGCGGGAGTTTTTTCTTCCCTTCGATGTTGAAATGTTTGCACTTTGCCGTGAAAGAAATGAAGAATTCCGACTCTGATGCTTATGCCTCTGCTATTTACTCATTTTGATTGATGAGCTGTTACTTTATATCAGATAATTTATTGCAATTAATTATTTGCAAATAGTAAAGAAGTACTTCGATATATACCTCCTTATTCTATGCTAAAATTTCCTTAATCGAGAAATTGAAACATAATTAATTATGTATTTGTCATTTCAAAAAAATAAATTATTATTTTTATATTTTAATATTGATGAATTTAAAAGGTACTATATTCGAACTATTAATTTTTTGCTATGTTTCAAATTGCCTTTTTTAATATTTGTAAATTGTGAATTACATTTATTTTTTTATTTTATAAGTGGACGATTAATTCATTATTTTATTATAATCATACAAAATATAAAATAAAATAATCACATTGTTCTTTATCGTAATGGTACCCTTTCGGGAGGTTTCAATTAAAATCATAAAACTGGATAGATACATAAGCGCTAATCCTTGCAAAAATAGTTTGCCTCCTCATTCGCCTTTTTTTTTTTTCATTTTTTGTTATGCAAAAGCTTCATTTTTCTTCTTGGTTATATATGTACACATCAAGATCTGTTTGCTGATTTTAGATCAAATGAAAAACTGCCACGAACTATACAAATCAAATCTGAGTCCATTCCATCCTATGTATACATATTCGCCATTCCTAGACAAGATTAGTGCGTACAACACAGCAGTACCATAGTCCCCATATTGTTGCTCTTCCTTTCACTCTTTTTTTGGTGGGCATCTAGCATCCAAAACTATTATTTTGGTAGTTCCTGATTAATTTTCTAGTTTCTAAGGCAATCAGAACCACTAGTTGCTAGAACCAGATCACACAATATTGATAAAAATGTATTTTCACATTATTTTGCTTTTTAAAGATTTAAACACTTTCTCTAAAAACCTTCGCCAGATAAATTGGAAGAATTTATTCTTCACAAAATGTACTTGTTTAATCATTCTCTAGTACAAAAGGGTCTCTCTTATCATCATTCATAATCAAATTAAGGTCAGTGCTTGTAGATTGGAGTTTGCACTTGCACCTGTTGGCTTCAGCGTTCTGTTCTTTTGCTCTTAGTGCACTTGCATTTTCAGAGTATCCGGCATCAAGGCTATCGGCTAAACACTCATGCTGGCCAGAGTCTGCATTTCCATGAGTATCACAAGGAGGATACCCTTTAGGTCGATCTCGTTATGTGAAACCGTTTTATAAGTATCAGAATTTGATGGTGAAAGGTGTTCGTAAGATTACGTGTGCAAAAGCGGATCAAGATGTTTCCTCCTTCTCTTCTCTTCTTCTAGTAAAAGTTTTTTGAGTGTTCTCCTAGGCAGAAAAGGACTTCAAAATTATTGGTCCATTTGAACAACTTCAGCAGCAAAAAGAAAAGTGCATATATAGTACTCAACGAACGACCTTCTTATAAGTTCCATGTTGATTTTGAGTTTTTTGATTAATGCATACACATCCAAATTTAGTAAAGTCTGTGTGCTTATAACTATGTCGTGTGATTATATATGAGTAGCTGATTAGCTCTGGCTTTAATTTGAGATACATATTGCAGCATAGTTGAGGCAGAAGGATGCCGGCGTTGTATGAGCAAGCTTGCGTCACAGAATCCCGGCCCAACAAAGGCAAAGCCAAAAGCATCAGTTAAAGATCAGGCCAAGCTGGAATTAGACCGCACATATTTCTGGGTGCCTCATCCTCGTAACGGGATATACTATCCAAATGGCCATGAAAGGGTAGTGGATGACGTTCCCAATGGTGCGGCCTCTTTCGTTCAGACGTACTGGCTTCGAAGCACTGACGGAGTCGACCTATCAGACGCTGATAAGTCACAGTTCAACTGAATCAGAATCATCTCCCACGCATCAATCAAGCTGAATTGCATGTTTCTTCTGATCCTGATCTTGATCGGAAACTGCATGCAAGAACTACTGTAATATATCAAGTCCCAGTTTTTCTGTTTACGACTTTTCTCCTAACAGCCAGGAGCATGTGCTGGCGCTACACCCAGCGCCCTTGCGCTGCTGAATAATATGGTAATATATATACCACAAAGTTATAAAAAAAATTAAAATTAAACCAGTTTACTGATCTTACATTTGTTATTAATTTATTTAACGATCTTAATTATACAAAATAAAATAACCACCAGAAAAAATAAGAAAAATCAATAAATTAGTCTATTATTAAATTTTCTATAATTATAAATACCACTACTAGTATTGATATTTCGTCGAGTCAGCGTTCACAATAAACAAATTTCTTCTCTTAAATAAAGAAAAATAAAAATAGACGAGTTTCTCACTCCCTTTCCACTGGAAGCAAGCACAAGTTATGGGCCATACCGGTACCATCTAGTCCACCAAAAGTGGCCCAGTTCTTATAAGGCCATTGAAGGCCAAGATTTCAAAAAGGGTCGATAATAGCGAAACGCGCATAAGACATTAGCAGCCTGCCACGGGAGAAGGAATCTTTGAACTTGATTTGTCGGGTGCACATCAAGACCACATCCATATGCATATTATCTCTAACTTCCTCTTTTGCCCCTTCCCTCCAACCTCTACATTTCTTCGAAGGTATCACCTCGCTGGATTTTTCTAAATCGCAACTTTTTTGAAGTTATTGCTTCTGCCCGCATTCATGGAGACTATATATATATATATATATATTAGATTCAGTTTCAGTTTCAGTTTCCTCATGCACGAATCTGTTATTTGTTCTCATTTCGTTGTTGATGGAGAATTGATTTGAAATTGCTCTAAATTTCCGTTGAATTATAGTTCAGTGGATGTTATTGCAATTGCATGACGAGCGCTTCGGAGCTATTTCACGGCAGGAGATCTCGTTTTGGTCGAAGCAGCCTCCACGAACTCGGTGGAGGAGTAGGCGACTCTGCTTCCTCCTCGAATTTCTGTAACAATCGGATTTCTCATACCAATACTCTTCGCCGCCATCGACACGCTAATCATCAGCAGAGTAGCACTGCTCGTCGTGATCTTCATAGGCTCGATTTTGACGGCTGTGACCCTCTACCTCGCCGGCCTGCGCACCTTAGACATCGATCCTTTCTTCCTGTAAGAATATATTTACTGTAGTTTTATATATGTATGTACTCGGAAAAAGCTTTCTGCTTTATAAATGGTGCTTTTGGCTCAGGATGTGAATTGGATGAATCTTTGCAACTTGCTCTTCCTAGACCCAAAGATTGCTGCTTTGAGTTTTTTCAGAACAAATTCACTTACTTTGATATGCAATTTGATCCAGCTTTTTGTTTTCTGGAAACTGGAAAACCTATTGAAAGGGGAAACAGATTGTATTATTTCTTTCCAAAATAATAATAATAATTCTTTTCATTTGTTAGGTAGACCATCGACTAGATTATGCAATGGGGAAAAAGATGGTTGGTTTAGCATGAGCAAGTGGATTGGTGGTCCACTTCCTTTTGTTCCTATTCTTTTAATTCACTGGCTATTATGGTAAAAATATGACTATCTAGTGGCAGACAGTCATGATGACTGATTAATTTGATAGCAGAGTTCTGGTTGCTTTATCTTGCCAAATAACTTTAAGAAGTTAGAGGACCACTTTACTAACATCACATTTGGTTGCTTTATTAGCCAGAGGTATTCTTAATGTGGGAGGTGTTTGTTAAAGTTACTTGTGATTCTTGATGGTGTACTATTTTAATTCCACTAGCAAAACATTCTATGACATCTCTGCATTAGTCAAAGCTGAATTGCACGTTCAGAAGTTTCCAAGACTCTATACCTCGAGCTTTTACTTACTCATCCTTTGTCAAAACAATGTTTGAAAGCTTTTCTGGAATACTGGATGGATCTAGCAATGGGGTGTTTTATTCCCTAACACTTTGGTGAGGATTACTCCTCTTTTTGGTCTCGGCAGGTTATCATTTAAATTGCTGCCTGGGATCTTCTTTTCTAACGTAAGTAAGATGGCATGAGGATTTATCACAAGCAGCGTAATTCATTCCATTTGCTTCATTGTTATTCTCCAGTCCCCACTGAGCAGATTCCATTTGCTTCATTAAACTTCCCATGAATTGAACTTCCCTTAGTGAAATGCTGCCATCTTTTTTCATTGTAGAGAACTTAATAATCTTAGACCTCACAAGTCTTTGTGCAGTCTGTATTAATTGTGTTGCTTATGTTTTTCTTCTTGGCATGCCTAGGATCGTGAATCAGTTTTGTTGGACCAAGCCAGCAGCCACCCTACATCAGCAACTGTTAACAACTCTGACAATCCTAGAGCAATCCAGGATAGGCTTAGGTCCAATGGAAATGACAGGCTTCCGGGAACAGTTCTACTTGCTAGGGAAAGGCTTCTTCAAAGGTTGAGAGGTGTTTCTTTATCTGAGAATAGGTTGGTGCTGCGCGGATATTTGAAACTACCTCTTCATAAATTATTCTTCTTTTCTGCATCTCAATGTGTTTTAATCATATTAATCATATTAATCATATTCAACGAAGAGATTTTCTAGTCTATTGGATTTCATTTCTATTGCGGTAGAACTCTTTCTCTATCTTCAATATCCAGAACTTGTTCCTTCCTTGCAAATTTGCATAATCTACGTAAACTTAAGTTTGCTGATCCTTTTCTAATCTCATTTGCCCAAGTTATTGGACCTTGTGGACTATAGTCTCCTCCAGTTGAATTTGTGTTATCAAACAGCAGCCTTATGTTTCTGGAACATGCAATTTGTCTGTCTTTAGAAAAGGAGAGAAGATGAGTTCCATTTTCTCCATGATGATCTTAATACAGTAATCAACTATGGATTGTTTCTTGAAACTGATCCTTTTCTAATCTCATTTGCCCAAGTTATTGGACCTTGTGGACTATAGTCTCCTCCAGTTGAATTTGTGTTATCAAACAGCAGCCTTATGTTTCTGGAACATGCAATTTGTCTGTCTTTAGAAAAGGTGAGAAGATGAGTTCCATTTTCTCCGTGATGATCTTAATACAGTAATCAACTATGGATTGTTTCTTGAACTTACTTTGAACAACCTAGATGGCTTATTGTATTTTACACTATTAGCTTGCTCATATATGCATCAAGAGTTGTAGAGCACAACATCCATCTGTCTATAAGAAAGATTTTGAGTTGGTTTTGATTGCAAGATGGTCACTACTTACGTTTATCTTTCTATTGCAGGCAAAGTAACAGGGTTTCACCAAGTACTCGCCATAATGACACTATAGTTGAAGATGATTTTCAGTATGCAGACATTGGTGATTGGGAGAGTGAAATTTCAAGGGAGTTAGCTGGAACAGTCCCATTCCCGTATGTTCTTACACTTGAAAAGAATAAGAGACCTCCAGGTCTCAGTCAAGAGGCTCTGAAGCGTTTGCAAGTTGTGATATTCAGCAAATTGGAGAAATGTGAAGAAGAGAAACTGTCTAAGGGGTTACAGGATTGTAGCATATGTCTGGAGGGCTTCACGGAAGGAGATAAGCTGATATGTTTACCCTGTGGGCATAGGTTCCACTGTCATTGCCTGGATCCTTGGGTGCGGATCTGCGGGGACTGCCCTTATTGTCGGATGGATATACTAGTAACTGGTTGCAGTGCTAAAGACAGACTGACATTTGGAACACGAGTTTTGTGACTGAGAAGATAATGATTTTGTTCTTTATTTTTGGGAGAAATATATAATAGGGTGAATTTGGATTGGGTTCCGCTACGGAACTCAATGCAAATTTTTCACTTGGATATCAATTTTTTCTTTCTCACAAAAAAATCTGTCTCGAAATTCAAGACTGAAAATTTCAAAACAAAATATTATCCAATCTCACCCATATTAACTTGAAAGAAAAGCATAGAAATATTTACAGAAGCCTCCCCTTCTAACAACTGCAGAGATCATCGCCCTTGTGCAAATATTTGTTTAGCCAAAGTTGCAGGACCACAGGAATGGATAAATGCTACTCTGATGCAAAGAATTCTAGAGACGCCCGAGGAAGGAACTCCCTCCTTTAAACACACTGCTTTACTCCCATATCTCACAAGCAGTACGCCATTGATTATGCAGGTTATTGTCAGCCCTCTTTTAAGTTGCACTTCCTTGTTAAGGTAAATTTTGATTATTGACTGTATAGAAAGTGATGGTTTCTTCTTTTGATAATAACCAGATCAATATCAGAACGAGAGACTTTAGAAATGTATGAAAACCTGTTACTGCTGTCATGCAGCAAATTCAAATAGGCACATGACAACCTTGTACAAGTCGTCTTGGTGTGGCAACGGATAAGCCAATTGTTGATTCATTACTTAAAAATCTCTTATACACTTCACAAATTGAAGCATTTTCCAATATGTTGACTGATAATTCAATCAAAGCATAAAACTTTAGGGTGTGATTTTCGCAGACCTAAAAAATTATTACTACAACTTTAGAACGCGAGCGCTAGGAAGGTCAATCGATTACAAGTGGCGCTTTGCTTGTCGGATTGGGGTTGGCTTGGAGGAGCACGCGGATGTCGTGACTCAGTTGTCTTGCGTCGGTCGCGTGACGCAAGCAGTTAGTTGCAGATGTGGTTGTAGTGGAAGAAGAAGAAAGTACTCTTGCACGTATATGATGATCGTTTTCAAGGATTGGAAACTGTGTAGGAAACAGATGTTGCAGGAACTGAAATCAGTGGGCGGTGAGGAGGACTGACCCAGTCTCGAAGAGGAAGAGAAATGCTTCGATTTGTCTTGATTGTGATACTAATATCACTGAAATCCTCGCTTTCCACACTTGGAAGGAAAATATCAGAGATTTCCACAGCAAGTAGGGCAGATATTGGTTGTTGGACTAGGGAAGCAAGAATTGTCTTGCGAGATTGGTGGACAGAAATGCCTTACAGTGAACCTCCATAAATTGACAGCCACATCAAGCTCCGAGCAACACGTCTGCTCTCTCTTTTCATCGGGACTTCTCGAATTGACCTTCTATTTATAATTTTATAGAAATTAATTATTTATAAAAAAATATGATATTCAAAATAAATAGTTTTTGAAATTCATTTCCCGAGACATACGAAGGGATCTAGGATGAACGGTTTTGAAGACTTTCCTTCGTGGAATGACGGGAAATTGAATAATTTATCCTGTGCTATGTTTTTAATGGGTTAGATCTATTAATCATTTATCCTGTGGGAGATGACGAAATTATTTACCATGACAATGGTGCGTTACAATAAAATTTTTATTTTTATAACTTTAACCTTGTGGACTTTAAAATTACAGTTATTACAAATTAAATTTAAGAAATTAGTTAAAAAGTCCCTCAACAATGTTTATTTTTTCAATTTTTTTTCACTTTATATCCCCAATCTATGTTTGAGGGGCTAAAAATACCCTCTAGTGGTAATTTTTTAAAGTTATGATTTCTCACGTAAGTGCCGTGTGTCTTAATTTTTTAAAACAAAAATGTCAAGAAATATTGTTTTTCTTCAATCCACTGTAAATAATAACTTACCCGATTTAATTATCAAAACCCGAAATCCACCCGAATAACTATTTGAATGATTTCTTCAATTTCTCCTCCAATTAACAAACAAATAATAGTAGAACAATAGATCGGGGATATAAAGTGCAAAAAAAAAAAAAAAAAAGATTTTGTCTAAGAATGGCAAAACGAAAATTATTGAGAGGCATTTTTAACTAATTTCTCAATAAATTCTACAATAAAACTTTTACTAACAATTCTTAGATTCAAAAAGTTTGTAATAATTATCAGTCTCGTGAAACATGCGTTCAATGATAAGTTGAATCATTACTTAGGAGGGTGATTAATTTGGGAATTACTCTTTCAAAAATGCCTTACATATTAGTGCATTCCAACTTAGGAACCATAAGCGATCAATGAGTTGAATTAGCATTATTTTGCCATATTCTCCGGCCCACAGATTCAAAGTTTACTGTCAATGCGGAAAGTTCTATTTCCAGAACTTTGGATTTCGGGGCTAAGATGCCCTCCTGATTTGCCCATTTATCTTTCCGGTAGTTGGATGAATAACAGAATATAGTCATTCTCAAGCATATTCGATGTGTCTGCAATCCTCAAAAATTAAAATACAACTACCACACCGAAATACAATCGCGCGATAAAATATTTAAAATATTTTTTATAAAATTTTTTATTTTTATAAAATTAAATATAAAAATTTTTAAATAAAATTCTATTCAATCTTATCCATAATAATGTATAAAAAAACTCAGCTTATTATAAAGAAAAGGATGGATTGAAGCAACAAAACTCAGTTGAGTCCTGCTGTCATTTTTCCTTCGAAAACAAGAAATTATTCCAAGGGATATACGTTAGTGTGCAACGATTGCGTGGCAGTGACTCTCGATATGTATGAGTACTTTAGCCAAAAAATATAGCTAATCTGCTTTTCCTTTTATTTATTTTTTAGTGTGAATCATTTGTCAAGACCCAGTCATCCACAGGGAAAAAAACCTGCAAAAAATTCAATGGAAAAATCCATGCTGGGAGTTGTTTTTCAAACACGGTTGGAATTCTAATGACATCCGGAGAAAGTTTACTTATAGTAGAAGAAATATATGCGTCAATATTATACTGTGTTGCTACTTCTAAACTTCTCGGTTCTCACCTGATTACTGATATAGTTTTTTCTTTTTAAAAAAAAAGAAAATTTGTCTACCCAAGTTAAAATCGCATTTTTTTAAAATATGCATTAGGGGATACGAAGTATGGTTCGAATTGCCGTATAATGAGGATACTTTGACCTACCACCTACTTAGTAATTACTAGTCAACTTAATATCTTATTATTGGTTTGAAATAAGGAATATTAGTACATGAGTGGGAAGGAAAATCGCTTAGTATATCTATTTTATATTTCATAAAAGTGAATTGTTTGTGAGAGAAAAAATAAAATTTAAAATAAAAAATTTATATTGAATTATGTGACAAAACCCAATCCAAATATACTCATGTTGCAACTATCTAGGGTTCATAGCTTTTTTTCTTAATAATGTTCTTTAACTTTAATTTTTGTAATTTTAGTCATAAATTTATTTTTGTAAAAAAAAAGTTATTGTCACTAGTTTGTGTTAGAGTTCAGTTTAAATTTACATATGCGGTGTTTCGATTTGAAGCGCGAATTTATCGTATCTTACCCAACATCCTTTAAAATTGTTGGAAAATTAACACTACATGTATTTTTTTCAAATATATTACCACCAAATCGAATAATTCACCATTAAATATAGAATTGAATTATGATTATGAATTATATGTGGTACTCATGTGTAAGTTTTTTTTTATATAAGTGGATAAGATTTGAAGAATGTATCCTTCAAATCAAACTTACTGCACGACACGGTGTGGATTTGAGCACAACTTTGCATGAGACCAACCACAATGATTGTATTCTTTTAAAAAATTTTGAAACTAAAATTAAAAAAATTAAAGTTAAAAGACATTCTTAAGACAAAAAAATTATGAAATGTTTTTTGCAAATAACTTTTTCTGAATCTTGAGTCTTCTTTTTTTTTTTCTTTAAGATAGAAAATGGCTATATTTGATAACAACACACGATAAAATATAGAAAAGAAATTCAAATTTTCTAATTTAATTACTCCACCAAGAGAAAATTCCTAATTTATCACTCTCGCATTTTTTTTTCAATTACAAGAAAAGTGACACGTACTATCAATTAGCTATTATTATAGGAAGAGTCACACTCACACATTCCCTTAAATAATTATTTTTTACGACCAATTTATCTTCTCATTAAATAATTGCAGTTAATGGAAAAAATTCACCTTCTCGTCCAACATTGCACTTAATCAACATCAAACTCATCTTAAGCACTAACGGAGCTATTGTCCTAATCAACTAGAATATCAATCTATTCATAGTATATGACATAATCTTTCCGTTTCAGAATCTATATCTTAATTTTCTCTTTAATATATTTTGAAATATTTATCTTCTATTTGTACAAATAATTAATTTTATTATATATTTTTAATTTTATTTTTATCTCAAATTAATTACTTAAATATTTTTATTTTTTAATAGTATTAATTTTTTAATTAACTATTTAAACTATTAATTTCTAATTAAATTTAATTTTGAAATACTTGCTAAAAATATTAAATATTAAATTATTATATAAAAATTAAATTAGAACACATATTTTAAAAAAGGAAGGGAGTAGAGAGTAGTAGTTAGCCAGATTTGAAGTTTGAAGTGACGTTCATAAAAGCAAATTGACTCGAGAAAAGTAGTTTGTTTGAACATACGAATAAAATCTCCCTTTGTTTTCCTTCCAAAAATACACACACGAAGGGTAGAAGAATGGAAACGCGTGAAGCCATACCTTTCATCGTGTCATTCACTCTTCTCGGGTCGTCCTCTTCCTCCTGCTCCTCCTTCTCCCGCCACCTACGCGGTATTCCGCGGGACTTCCACTTTCCCTCTTTATATATTCTCTTCGTGACCTTCATCAAAGTTCTTCCGATCAAAAGCCTCACAAAGAGAGAGAGAGAGAGAGAGAGAGAGAGAGAGATTACTGGTAGAACTCCATTGAACGGTAGATTCCAGAGAGAGAAAGTTACTGTGTGGATAGGGGATGCTGCGATCGTGCTATAGGCCGTTGGAGAGGTGTTTAGGGAGGAGGAACGGCGGAGATGGGCTGATGTGGCATATGGACTTGAAACCACACGCCTCCGGAGATTTCTCCATCGCGGTCGTCCAGGCTAATTCTAGCCTTGAAGACCAGAGTCAAGTTTTTACGTCTCCTTCCGCTACCTACGTCGGGGTTTACGACGGCCACGGCGGCCCTGAAGCCTCTTGCTTTGTTAATCGACATCTCTTTCCTTATTTGCACAGTATGCATCGCTCTTATGTGCTTGTCTTTGTGTATCTGAATTTTCTGTTCATCGGTTCACTCTTTGAATTTTCTTGATATTTTTAGGATGTCTTTGTGTATCTGAATTTTCTGTTCATCGGTTCACTCTTTGAATTTTCTTGATATTTTTAGGATTCTTCCTTCCTTTATTCAGATATCCGTACTTCCTTGCTGTGTGTCATTTTGTTAAATATGTGTATCATATATGAAAATGGCAAAATCTTGTTTGGAGTTTTGATCATAAAAGTTTTGGAGGGGAAACGGGCCTTCAGTTGAGGGCGCGGAGAAGGATGTGTACATGTGCTGAATGGTAACGAGTCAAACCAAGTGGAGTCTGTACTTCAGGCTTGGTCAGGCAGTAAACATTTGATTATTCTTTTCAAGCCTTAGCTTAAGACTTGAATGGTTGATCAGTTTTTGCTTCTCTCGGATCTGATTCGTTATTGAGCTCAGCCAAGACTAGAGAAGCCAATATTTGGGAATTTTGTAACGTATGAGCCCAACACTTCTACTATACCTATAAGCGAATAAGATTAACAAGTGAAACTATGGAAGAAAACTAACTAGAGTTGGAAATATGGCATGTGTTAAATTCAATTATAGTAATTTCTTAGAAAAATAGTAGCTTGCAAGGTTTTCTGCTAATTAATTTGTCAAAGGATAGCTCTTGGAAGGGGCATAGGAGAAAAACTGGCGGATTGCTGCAGAGCAATAATCTGGACTACCTTGTAATAGTTACAGCTTCATCCTTTTGCTAATGTTCTTGGGGCTCGGAAAACTTATTTATACCTTATGAATTAGGTATGGAAATTGAATACTGATATTTGCTTTCTAAATGCTCCGTAGAATTTGCAACTGAGCAAGGTGGCTTGTCAGCAGATGTAATAAAGAAGGCATTCAATGCTACTGAAGAGGATTTTACTCATGTAGTGAGGCGATCATTGCCTGTTAGGCCACAGATTGCTTCAGTTGGATCTTGCTGTCTTGTCGGTGCAATTTCAAATAATGAATTGTATGTGGCAAATTTAGGTGACTCAAGGGCGGTCTTAGGTCGCAAAGGTTTTGATGGGGAGATGAAATCGGTGGTGGCAGAAAGGCTGACCACTGATCACAATGTTTCAAGTGAGAAAGTGAGGAAGGAGGTTGAAGCACTTCATTCCGATGGTTCTCCTGTGGTGGTCTACTGCCGTGGTGTTTGGAGAATTATGGGAATAATTCAGGTAACAACTGGCAATCTTAGGTCTTTCTTACACTTTATTTTTCTGAAAGTTTGATTCAATCTTTTCCTTTCTTTTTAGTAATGTCAATGTAAATTGAATTCTAGGATGAATCTTACCCAGTGCTTGTTTCAGAATATCTGTAACAATTTTTAATATACCATTTCCAATTTCACTTGGAATCTTTCGCATTATTAGTTTATTAGACTTTAGGCAATTGTAATCTCAACTGCTTTCTCTTTGCACAATTTTGTCTCTCAACGAAACTTAATACTTCTAAAACCACCCAGCTTTAACTCTCCCATTCTATGTCACTAGTCGTAGAAAATGATAAAATTTTCTTTCATCTCGAATGCTTTACGTCTTGAACGTGTGCCTTAGCAAGGAAAGTTTCAATACAACTTTCATTCCGGAGTTTCGGAATAAGTGTTCTGGGTTTTGTTGATAGTCGACCAGCATAGCTGAGATATGGAATATGACTGGGTCACACAATTCAAAGAATCTCCTAGCTCTGGAGTTGAGTAACTCTCTTTCTTAGTAAATTGTCTGTACCAATTTGATAAGAAAGTTGAGGGTTTTTAAAGTTTGCTGGTAATGTGATTTCTATGATGGTAGTCTGTGGTGTTAGGAATAGGAACCTTATTTATTTTCATATGAGAACAATATACAACCTTTTTGGATTGGCATATTTGATTGCTTAGATACTATTAACCCACAGATCATGTCATATACGGCAGTATTTTAATTGTGCTGCTGTTGAAGTTGTAGGGAATTTTAATTAATGTGTTGGGGAAGTCCGGAATTAAAGCTTCATATGCTAGCTTTAGAGCTGTAGTTATTTTCATTTCCAACATTATGTTTTTGATTGTGAGTTATTTTGTGCCTGTCTTCTCGTTTTGATAACAGAAAGAGTCTGTTAAAGTAGGAATTTAGCCTAGTTTTCTTTTGTTAGCAGAAGAGGATACTCATTTGAATTATGGGAGTCACGCATGTAAACCCCGCTCATTGTGTTTCTTGTATTGCATGTCTATATATATTGCTGTTAGCTTTTCAATGGGTAGCATCAGGAACCATGGTCAAATCTGTTCTAAAGGGTCAATGTCTTCACTACTCTTCCAGGAATCACATGTTTTGCCCCTTGCCACTGTCTCATGCAGCTGAAGTACCATATTTTCGATGCATGAGATATAGAAGAAGATTCATTAATCTTGTGATTCCAGATAAGTTAGTCATCTTCCCTTATATGTTGGCCATCCAGAAAAGCATGATGGCCATGGATTCGGTGATGCTCATGGAACTACAAAGATATATATTTTTGTCTTGCTGTACCTTAAAGAGAGAGTTATGCTTGGTGCAACAGTATTGATTAGAGTGAATATATGCTTGCTGTTATTAGTCCCTAACCTTACTTCATTTAGTCGAAACTGAAGGATGATTGATACTAACTTGCACTCCATGATGTGTTGTCCAGGTGTCAAGATCTATTGGTGATGTCTATCTGAAGAAACCAGAGATCAATAGAGATCCCATGTTCCAACAATTTGGAAATCCTATCCCTTTGAGAAGACCCGTGATGACAGCAGAACCCTCAATAATCTCCAGGAAGCTTAGGCCACAAGATTTGTTCTTGATATTTGCCTCTGATGGCCTTTGGGAATATCTGAGCGACGAAGCAGCAGTGGAAATTGTTTACAAGAATCCTAGAGCAGTAAGTTATTATGTCATCTTTCATTACTTTGTTTGGTACTAGTGATTTCAGATGTCTCTTCCTTACCTTCAATATATTCCACTTTCCTTTCAATTAATTTGATGATCAGGAGTATGTTATATATTCTCTTCTTTTCTTGAATGCATAAAATTGTCACTGAGACCCAGAAGTGGATTCTTCCACTTATTGTGTAAAGACTTTACAAAGATAAGAGATTTAGATAAATATAATGGGGAGGAAAAACATTGTCTACCCTGGCAAAATTTTTTGAGTACTTCATGCTCATAACCTTGTTTGATGCTGAACGAATTGCAGGGAATAGCTAAAAGATTGGTTGGAGCTGCCCTTCAGGAGGCTGCTAAGAAGAGAGAGATGAGGTATAAGGACATAAAGAAGATTGAAAAGGGCATTAGACGTCACTTCCATGATGATATCACTGTCATTGTAGTCTATCTTGATCAGCACAAAAGCACAGCTGGGGGCATGAAAAGCAAACAAGGGACTGTCGGATGTATTAGTGCTCCAGTTGACATATTCTCCTACAACTCAGAAGATTATGAAGTGGATAACATGTACGATAAAAATGTCTTGAACAAGGAAAATGAGGTAGCAAGGATGTTATACTAACTTTGTTTCAAATGGAAGCATGTTATGATACCGTACCTGCCTGCGGGTCTTCTCTGGGGAATGGAGAGAGCTGACAGTGGATTCTGCTGTGGAGAAAAGCTGAGAGCCGTGTAGATATGTTTGCGATGGTTTGTGAATGCCAATAGAATTTCTAACATCAGTTCTTGACTGACTACAAATTTTTGGGTTTTTTTCACTTGAAGAGAAATGATGTCATTGTAATTTTGCGAAATTAAGGTGCAATACAATCTTTTCCTCAAATGATCCCCCATATTTAACATCTCACTGATCTCACGATGATGAAATAAATTGGGCATTTTTTATTTCTCTTGCCAGCATTAAATTCTTGACAAATGAAACTAGCTTCTGAATTTTGTAATGATGAATATTTGCACGGAACAGCTTTTTTCTTCAATTTTGATCAAATGGCACAATGACCATTTAGATGCTGAAATCCTAGCTAGTGTTTCCTTTGCGTACCCGCCACGGTGAGACTGAAATGGGGATGCTGGTGCTGGCCGGCGAACGTGTGGATATTTTGGATTTTTTTTTGGTGGTGAATAGTTTTGGATTGACTATGGTATAGAAAGACGGCATCTCCAGTCTGGCAGGCAGAGCGGGTTGCATCATCCATCACAATAAACAAACCCAGTTGAGATATAATTCTAATTCTGAATATATTTCGCCACACGCTGCCGGCATAGTTATTTCCCGTTGCGTTTCTTAGTCGTTGTTTCCGGCGTGTAATATAAATAACTCCATCCTCCATTTCTCGCTTCACATACAATTCCAGTGGCGGATTACAATCTTCTTGGTGATTGTTCGACTGCTCCAAGGGTGCATTTGAAATCAATGCATATTTATTTTAATTTTTTTCCATTTAAGTATCACTTTTTACATCACAAATCAATTTATCTTTCATTCTCAAACAAAATTCTCAATTAAAAAAAATCTAAATACACCGAAATTCTCTTTCTTGTGTAATAGTATTTATTTGGAAAGACACTAAATTGTCTTCTTATATTTCTTATCTCACCCATCGCAGCTCAATTAAAGTCAGCGCCACACTGCCATTCATATCTATATTTTTTGGTTGGGTTTAATTTTCATTTTCAATATATAAAAGTTGGAGACTGATATTTGCAATATTATTATTTTTTATTTTTCCAATCGCACTCTCTTTTTATTTTTTTTATTCTTTTTATTCTTTCTAGTTTCTATATACTCGAGAGCACTCTTTGTAGAGGAGAGAGTGGCTGTAAATATAAAAAATAAATATTGCAAATATTGATCTTTTAAAGATTTCACTTAAAATCACATATAATTTCTCATAAATAATTACTTTTTATAACTATAAATTCAAATATTTTCAAACAGATTTTTTTTAATGAACAAAACAAATCCAAATACACCGTGTCTTTTTGTGCTTTTACTGACGATCTGTAATGCTTCCCTAGCCTCTCTGTCTCTCTATAATGCAAGTTCAGCATAGGCTTAACCCAAATATGTAATGGTTATTCTCGGTAATGTCTTGGGCTTTAGGCTTGTGATCCTTGTTCGGTGGGGTAATGTAAATCTGGGCCCTTATTTGGTCGGCCTTGATATATTTGGGTTTTGCAAGGCGGGTTCACTCTAATTAGTAAACACTAACGTATGGGCGGGCTCTAGAGCTCTCTTGGGTATTGATTAGGGTTAATTTCATTTTAGTACTTCAACGTAGAGCAAATTTATCAATTGAATATTAATTTTTATAAAATTATCAATCAAGGGATCAAAAGTAGAAAGAATATATCAATTGAGTATCACTTCTTATAGAATTGTCAATTAAGGGACTAATTTGTTCAACAGTGAAATAATTTTACCAAAAAATAATTAAATGTCTAATATACTTTTCAAAATTAAAATATAAAATTCAAAATTTCTTATTATTTATCTAATACTTAAAAGAAAAAAAATTATTATTTTAATTCTTTTTGTTATTTTTTTAAAAAAAACTCTTTCTAACTTTTTTTTCTTGGTCCTCTTTCTAACTTTTTTTTAAAAAAATTCTTTCTAATTTTTTCTTTAAAATTATCATATTTTATCAGGGTTAATTCCTATTCTCCCTTTAACATTGTTGTTTTGTCAACAATTCGATAAATCTTCTTCAGAGACCACACAGATTTTGGCTCAAATTCAGGAGTAGAAAAGTTTACTCAAAACATATGAAATAACAACTAAGAAATTGGATTCTCTGGTTAAGCTGAAAGACTCTGAAAGAGAACCAAGGAAAAAAAGTTAGAAATAATTTTTTTAAAGAAAATTAAGAAAAAGAGTTAAAATGATATTTTTTTCTTTTAAATATTAGATAAATAATAAGAAATTTTATATTTTATATTTTAATTTTAAAGGATATATTAGACATTTAATTATTTTCTGATCAAATTATTTTACTATTGATCAAATTGATCCCTTGATTGATAATTCTATAAAAAGTGATACTCAATTGACACATTTCCTCTACTTTTTATCTATTAATTGACAATTCTATAAAAAATAAGAAGTGATACCCAATTGATAAATTTACTCCTATTAGAATTAGAATTTGGATCCGGTCCTGCACGTTCTTTTTGCAGGACGTGCAGGACTAAATATGGTCCGTTTGATCAGATGTCAAATCTGATCCAACGGACCATATATTTTGACCCTGTATGTATTTTTAAAAATTCAAAAATTTGTAAAATTTCATCAGTCGTTGGATCAGATTTCGAATCTGATCCAACGGTCCAGATTTGGTCCTGCACGTCCTGCAAAAAGGACGTGCAGGACCGGATCCGGACGCCTAGAATTAACCCTATTGATTATATGTGGTATGAGTAACAACCTACTCCTGCTCTAGTTGTCAACTGTACGGTCATTATCTCGCCTGCCATGCTCGCCTGAAATCAGAGTAAAAGAAAAGATCGAGACCGGGCAGCTCCCCCAGCAGGCGGCCGATAAGAAGAGAAGATCGCTTCATTTGCTCAGTATTCGTAGAGAAGCAAACCGTAGTTTCTAAGAATGAAAACTAGCAGTTTAGTTGCTGAAGCTGTGTGGAGCGAAATCGAGTCGACTCGTTCAGGTTAGGATTTCCATAGTTGATTCAACGTTTACATTCTTCAGTTGTTTCAGCTGGATACTCGACTTCTGAGTCTCTTAATTTCTGTCATGTGCTCCGGCAGTCACCGACGATCAGCTCTCCATGTCAGTATTGCCTATTACGCATAGCATTTCCTTCGCAATTTCAGTTCAATTTTGCGTATGTATGGAAAACTAAGTACCGCTCTACTTTGCAGATTGCATTTTCTGTTTGGAAAAAATTTCGAGAGAGCCACGAGGATAGTTGATCAAAGAGGAGTCAGGAGGATCTCCGGTGAACGGAGTGGCCGAACTATCTTTCAGGTACTTTATTTTTCATTTTATCACATCGATATCAATTTATTTGGGTTTCTGTAATTTTCGATAACTTCTTGTCTGATTTCAGATGAATTTTTTAAATAAAGAGAACATTTAATTGTATGGTCTACCTCCTATTGAATACTTAGTAGAACTAGTGAGTACGAGCTTAACATATATCTGAAATCACAATGAATTCTTAGCGTTGCTTTGAACGACCCTGCTCTGATTCTTACTGTTATGGAACGTAAACAGGAAAATAGACTCTGTACCTACATTTTTTCTTTTTTGGGTGGTTAGGTTATGGGAGAATCCCGAAGAAAAGAAGAATACTTATGTTTTGCGGGACACTATTGTGCCTGTTATTCATTCTTCTATGACATTGTAAACAAAGGGGAACAACTTTGTGTGAGATTCAATCGTTTCCTTGCTGCTGATTTTTTTTTTCTTTTTTTGAGTTGGGCTCTTCTCCTCAATCCTAATATGCATCCATTTTATGATTATCCTTTCTGTAATTTCCAGTGCAAGCATCAGTTAGCTGCAAGACTTGCTGCTTCAATGGGAGCGTGTGTCGATGTTACGGTGTCTGATGAGGAGTTAGCTTTACTGCTTTGTAATATTTGATATCTCGGAAGCCATAACTTGCATCAACTTAAAGAGGTGAAAATGGAAGGAATTTCATCAGGTTTCTATTAAATGTTGAATGTGTCACTGTTACAAGAATGATTTTGCAACTTCAAATTTAAGTTATATTGGCCAGAATCAGTTGTATAATATGAATAACAGGAGTTTTGATGTGCTTATTTCACAAGCAATTTTGGAGGAAATAAAAGTTACTGAAAAAGAAATGTTGGAACGCATTTCATAATACTAGTTGGTATAGATTATACTTAATTTGCATTTCAAATTGTTATAGCCTATAGGATGACATGTTGGGTAATGATATCTTATGCCTTTATATTTCATGTAGTTTTCAGTAACATTAGTTTTAAGTCTGTTTACTTGATGCTGCGAGTTGATACGTGGGTTCATTTTAAGAAATTAACATTTTTTATTAAAATACCAATTCAGAGAACAACAAAAATGGAAAAGAAAATATTCATTTTGGAAAGAACCGACTTTTGCTCATTATTTTCTTCTCGAAGAGCAACATTATATTTCGTCAATTACTTCAAATTTTATCTTGCTCAATTAAATCTTTGAAAAATGAAACTACTTTCTCAATTTTATCTAGAGAGAGCAGTTTTCTTCTTCAATATCAATGGGATGGCATAATCAACACCAAGAATGGCTCAAATCATACTGCGAACTGTTTTTCATGGGCGCGATTATGTTCAACTTGATCAGGATGTGGATCAAGAATTATTACTGTTCTATCATCTGCAAGTGTGTCGGATACTGGAAATGAAAAGCTACAGCTTACAAGATTGTGACTCCTTGAAGCTCCATACCATACTCTTATCTTGGTTTACACATCCCAGTTTCCATGATAGAGAGATGACTGCAGAAAAATTGTTAAATATGCAGACATTTTGGTGAAGATAGAACTTGTAAATTAACTTTTATGATACAATGATTCCGTGTTCTTTTGTTCAGTGATAGAATTTCTTCCGTCTTCCATCTTTGCTTATCTATTTTCAGTTTTATTTCTTGTGGATATTTTTCCTGTTTATTTCTTAAGAGGGCTTAATAGAGATTCATTTGGTGTGGTTTTTGTGGTGTTAGCTTTTCTGGTTTGTTTACCTTCAGCCACATTAGTAGATTGTTTGTTTTGAACTTTCTCAAAAAGCTAAAATGATCTGGAATATGGTAGGAATACTCAACTGCAAATAATTGTTAAAACGGCCAGTACCATCCAGCAAAAGAAATATATTTTTTGACGTTTTGTTAGTTGGTAACTCCTAAGTTAATGGTGTTGGAGCTTCGATTCAGGCAAGCAACAGGACCTTCTTGCAGTAGCATGCCCGGAAGAAGCATGGTAGACATGACATCAAGCACAATCCAAGTAAAGATCAACCCAGGAACAAAACTTAATAAGCCTTCATTGTAGCAATCCATGTTATAAATGAATTGTCGGAGTTCATGAACTCTAGAGAGCCATGCTCCCTTATCTTGTTCATGGAATCCAACAGATACTAAATACCAAAGAAAACTATCAGCAAGCCACCAATGTCCAACCTCACTCCACTTTAGTAGGCACCAATCCATTCTTCCTCGCGATGTGCTCCCATACTGTCCCCTTATCCTTCATCATCTCTAACCAAGCAAGCTCAGTTTCTCGCCTTCTATTCTGACAGAAATTGTGAATTTTCTTAAATATTGTTCTTCGAGTTTATTTCTTTCAGTTTTATGAAATTTGTTTTTCTTGTTTGTATTCTGCTTTCAGCCCCAATTTAACTCTCTGGCAAATTACGTTCATTTAGAAATTTTCTCGAAAAGCTAATATGACGCAGAACATGTTTGGATATCCCCAACGGCAAAAGTAAAAAGGCCTGCAGAATTCACAAAGTTTGTAGTTTTGGTTACCTTCAACTTCTCCAACTTAGTTATGCGCAGGAGCAACAGGTACTGAGAAAAAGAAAACAGACCAGACAAGGAGGAACCAAGGAAGATACAAATCATAGGAATTGATATTGATAGCCAAATCTAGAAATGCTTTGGAAAGCAAAAGCTTCTCTCATCATTATTCACCTTCTTCTGACAGCAACGCAACAGAAAAAGAAACGCCAGAGAAGTCCAACTGCAGATCAGATTAGGGAAAAACCTTATAAGCTTTGGCCTTGTCAATCCATGAAATGAATGAATTTTTGGAGTTCCTGAACCCCAAAAACCCGTGCTCCTTGCTCTTGTTCATACTATCCAAAGGATGCTCTACACTGAGAACAAGATCAGCAAACCACCAACTACCAACCTCATCCAGTTTAGTAGGCACCAATCCGTTCTCCCTCACAATATCCTCCCACACTGGCCCCTTATCCTTCATCATCTCTTGCAAGCTCAATTTCTCGCCTTCATATTCTGCATAGTCCGCGCCAAACTGCTCAGCCAACACTTTCCAAAAATGCTTCCACTTGAACACATCTCCATTACTCACATTAAAAGCCTCGTTCTTTGCATAGGGATCAACAGCTGCCCATATCTGATGCTCTGCAATTAAATCCGCATCGGAGCACAATGAATAACCTTGCCAAGCCTCTTTGCACCCTGGAAACCTCAACGGCACTCCCTCATGCTTGCATATAGCGGCATAAACGCAAAGGGTGCCCACAAGGTTCATCAAACTATAGGGTGAGAAGCCGAATATGTTCCCAGGCCGATGAACTGACCACGTCAGTCCCTCCTTCTTCTGAACTTCCTCAAATAATATATCCTCAAGAGTGTAGTAAAAGTTTGGCACATCAAGCCGCGGCAAATCTTCATGAAGTGGAGGCTCGTGGGATACTTTTCCTAACAATTCAAACGGTCCAAGATAATGTTTTAAACCAGTTTGTAAGCATATATGCTGCAAATTTGGGCAATTGGGGATAATGGCATTCAGGACATTTCTGAACATTCTGCCATTCACATCACAATTCTCAACTTCCGTGGATTTGCTGGCCCAGGTGACATAGAAGACGTGAGTAACATCTGTAAGCTTTGAGAGCTTGGATTGTGTCTCTTCTGAGTCCGAGATGTCACACTGAACGTATTCGACGGGATGATCAACATTCCAGGAGGGTCTGGGGCGCCGAGAAACGCCGTAGACCTTCCACGGGCCGCCAGGAGTGTCGGAGAGGGGAAGGATCTCAGCCAGGCTATTGCCTACGATGCCCGTAACCCCTAAGATTAGGCCCACGCTCTGATATTTGGGGGGCACATCATAATCATCGAATTTTTTCTGTGCAAAACAAAAAGAAATCGTCTAATCGGTATCTGATACAGCTAATCAATACATAGTCTAACAAGGGAACAATATTCACACCCAGTCTTGATTGAAGAAGAGAGTAAGAGGAGGAGGGAGATGCGAAGAACTTGCCTTAGCAGCGCCAATGGCTCCAGCCCACCACCAGCTCATTGGGAATCACAGAATTGAATTGCAAGAATGAATGGATGGAGAGGTTAATACGTGAAAATATATATAATCTACGCTAAGGGATAATATGCAGGCGAAGGTGGGGAAGCTTCAAGAGTTCTCCCAACCGCTGACGCGAAGAGGTGAAGCTAATTATTATGGGCGAGCTGAGGTCAGAGAGACTGGAATGGTGATGCGCGCAGTGGGCTGGTGGGTGAACAAGTGGAAAAATTGAATTATGCCCATATAACCCCTCGGTCCGAATATCGAATATAGATAAGTGAATATTTAGATTGGATTTTATTATAAAGTTTAATATAAATTTTTTATTTTAAATTTTATTTATTTATTTTTAAAAATTACATTAATAAAGTTTTAAATTTAAATTTTTATTAAATTTGTGTAGTTAAATTGAGGTTTATCTTAAAATTTTTCTTTAATTTGATCTTATTTCTACAAATAATTAAAAACATTAAAATAAGATTTTTAATAAAATATAATCCAAATACAATACTAAAATAAAGTAGATGTTAATCATGGATCAAAATTTAGTATTGCAATTTTTAAATCTTGAAATATTTGTATTTTTTATTTTTAGACGTCTTAATAAATTACTTTTCAAATTTTGTGTTTATGTATTAAGAGAAGGCGGATGTATCTTAAATTTAAGACCTTATTTAGTAAGATGTTTTTGTGTGAAAATAATGCCAAGAAAGTATTTTCGGTAACAGCAGGAAAAGGAAAGCTGGTTTCTGAAGTTTTTGGCTGATATTCAATGGTTAATTTCCCATTGACAGCTAAGAACATCACGGGTACTGAATTGCTCTAATACGACACGGCGTCTTCCTCCCTCTGCATGTTTTTGAAAAAGAATCATGTGATTCGTGAAAGAAAAAGTTTAGAAAAATATTCAGTCAGGCGAAACTTTGACAAATCAAAATTGTGGCGCTAAATACAATGCAACAAGTTGAACACTTGTATTGGGATTGGTTTTCTATTTAAATTTTGTACGATAAGAATGAAAAAAGATAAATTATTTGTTAAAAAATTAAAAGTTGTATTAAGATTGAGTTTTAGTTTGTCATTTTATCTTAAAAAGTATAAAAGTTAACTCTTTATTTTAAAAAAGTGTAGCTTAAAATGAAAAAAAAATAAATAAGCAATCCAAGCCCATCTATGAAAAAGAAGAAAAACTTGTTGCTTATTAAGGAAAATAAACTTGAAATGAACCTAATTTTAGATTTTTCTAAACTCGGTCTTCAAAAGGACTTATATTATAAATATATATATTTGGATTGAGTTTTGTTGCGAAATTTAACGTAAAATGTTTACTTTTTATTTTACTTATTCTTTGATAAATAATTTTTTTTACAAAATTTAAGATAAAAAATACTAAATAAAATACTATTTCAGGAAAAATAAAACCTCACCAAACAATCCTCTGATAACAAACAGTCTTCTTCAGCAATAAGCTTAATCCAGATCATTTGATCAAATCCACTTTCTCCGAACAAGGGGACGTGACGACGAATAAGTAATAACTATACAATACTTGCTCAGATGATGTATGTGTGTCTACTCTTTTTAATAAGGTTTTGTTTGGTTTCCCAAAAAATTTGATGTGTGATTGGATAGTGTTTTGTTTTGAAATTTTCTATCTTGGGTTTCGGGAGAGAAAATTTTTTGTGAGAAGAAAAAATAGAGTCCAAGTGAAATATTTGTATCGTATTCCGTGTCGAGAACAATCCAAATACACCCTTGATGTGTTTTACAACCGTATCCAGGTTTGTCTTCCATCAACGGTGAGCAAACGAGGTTGAGATCCATCCCCCATCGTGATTTTGCATCCAAGTCTCTTTCGTCTCACGGCGGCCGGCGAACTCATCTTTTCTTAACGTCACCAATGAGCTATATATGATTGGACAACATTTACACCGGGGGCGGCTAGGAAACAACTTCACCCTTTCCGGTGACTTCCACGCTGGACAAGGATCTCCTTGCTTATGTCATGCATGGAATTGAATTAAGTTTTTAAATTTAAATTATATTAAAAATTATAAAATTAAATTATTTATAAAATAAAAATAAATTTTAAAGTTAAAAATTTTTAAAAATAAATAAAAAACCTTGCATTAAAAACCAATTCAAATTTCCCCCTAATTTCTCTTTCCCTGCGAATCGCGGTTGATGTCTTTTTGCCATGAAAGGTCAGCTTTCCGGGATTTTGATTGAAGAAAATATCAGCTTTCAGCATCTTGCTTTTGCTACCACATCACTCTCAGTCACCTTCAGCTCCACCGATTTCTTTAATGCAATGTTGATCGACTCAGGCGAAGCAAAAAACATAGCTACTTCCATTAATTATTCTCATAGTAGGGATTCTCTTTTTTGACAAGTTTCCATGGTAGGGATTCAGTAGAGGCAAATTTGTAGCGTCCAATTTATCGGTCATTTCTCCAATTGACCATGAACCTTCACAACCAAAAAAATCTATCAATTCCCCAAAACGCGAAGACAGTAAGCAAGAAAAGTTCAAAGAAGGTGAACACTATAGAAATTGCCTTCTAATTGACGGTAAGCAATACAAGAGGCATCACTGTGCACAGAAGTCCAATATTATAACCAGCAAGCTTGATTCAGACTCGTTGCATCTATTATCTATATCTCAACTCTGAATTAGTCATGCAGGAATTTTAGAATTAGAGTGGTTAATAAAGTACATACCAAAATACAAGATAAAGAATGAAGCTTTGTTTCATTCAAAGACCACACAGAAAGAAGCAATCTGCTGCACTAAAGAATGCAAGCAATATTTTAGGGCATAATATGTTTGACTCAATTTACAACATAACCACATCAAAGATCCGAGGTATTGTTTTCCCCTTCCTTGTATCATGCTCATTCTGAAAGTTCCTAGAAAAGCAATATGATCAAAAGCATACAGGGCAAAAAGGTCGACACAAAATATCTGTGTTTTTGTTATCTTCAGAACTTATTTAACTCAATTATGTGCTGTAATGACTGCAACAAACCAAACCAGAGGAGGAGCCAAGAATCAAGCAAACTAAAGAAATCGACACTGCTAGCCAAATCTAAAGAAGTCTGGACATCATTATTCAAATTCTTCTAACAGAAGAAGAAAGACCAAAAAGTTCAAATAAAAATCAGATCACGGAACAATCTTACAAACTTTGGCCTTGTCAACCCATGAAATAAATGAATTTTTGGAGTTCCTGAACTCAAAAAACCCGTGCTCCTTGCTCTTGTTCATATTAACCGACACTCACGATCAACAAACCACCAATTCTCAACCTCCTCTAGTTTAGTAGGCACCAAGCCGTTCTCCCTCACAATTTCCTCCCAAACTGGCCCCTTATCCTTCATCATCTCTTACAAGCTAAATCTCTCGCCATCTTATTCGGCAAACTCCAAATCAAACTGCTCAGCCAACACTCTCCATAAATGCTTCCACTTGAAGACGTCCCCATTGCTAACGTCGAATGCCTCGTTCTTTGCGTAGGGATCAACAGCTGCCCATATCTGATGCTCTGCAATTAAATCTGAATCCGAACACATTGACTAACCCTGCCAAGCCTCTTTGCACCCAGGAAACCTCAATGGTAGACCCTCATACCTGCATATAGCGGCATAAACACAAACATACCTAGAAGGTTCATCAAACTATACGGTGAGAAGCCAAATATTTTCCCACGCCAATGAACTGACCCCGTAACTCCCTCCATCTTCCGAACCTCCTCAAACAAAATATCCTCAAGGGCCTTATGCCGGGGTAAATCTTCATGAAATGGAGGCTCGTGGGATACTTTTCCACAGTTCCCATACGGCCCAAGATAATGTTTTAGACCAGTTTGTAAACAATATGCTACAAATTTGGACAACTGGGGATGATTGCACTGTGTACATTTCTAATCATTTTAGCGCTGACTTCACAATTCTCCCCTTCTGTGCATTTGCTTGCCCAGGTGACATAGAAGACGTGAGTAAACTCTAAAAGTCTTGAGAGCTTGGGTTGGGTTTTTTCTGGATCGGAGATGTCACACTGACTGTATTCGATGGACATCTCCGATGGGATGATCAGAATTCCAGGAGGATCTGGGGCAGTGAGCAACTCCGTAGCCCCTAAAATGAGGCCCACGCTCTGACATTTTGGAGGTGCATCATCAACTTCGAATTTGTTCTTAGGAAGCAAGAGTACTAGCGATGGCCCTAACAGGAGAGAGTACCTCCCAAATTTTACCACGTTTCTTTTGTCTATACATCAGCCTGGCAGGAACTGCAAATTCCAGCGAGAACGCTGAGCTACCAATGATTTGAATTTCCCGGAGTCGTTTACTAGGACTTTTTTGTGGTTTCATTAACAAATGCGTCTGCTACTCTGGGTAATGTCGATCCAGCAGAAGCCCAACCCAACATGGGTAGAGAGTTTCAGGATGTCTGGTTCATGTTGGTTGTCCTTAACTGGGTTGGGCATCAAGCTCAATACCCTCAACATTGGATTGGTTGCCTGGGCTGGAGTTGTTCTGAGCCGACAAACCTACATCTTGGGCCGGCAGCCTTGTTATCCTGGGTTGTGTAAGATTGGCACAAACCAAACATGTGTCGTGTAGCCTTTTCCTTTTTAAAATATTTTTTAATAATGAATCTGTGTAAGTTAAACATAGTTTTATCTTAATATATTATTAATTTATCAATATTATAATAATTATTCATTCATCAAAAAAATATATATATATAAATAAAATATCTAATTTAATATATGATGGAGTAGTTTTATTTTAAAAACACCATCTATGTGTGTATTATCTATTGACAAGTGAATAATATAAATAATTTATTAGTCTATTAAAATAAAATTATTCTTAAGCTAGACATGAGTACATGACTGAGATTTTTTATTGTTGAATTATTATCTCAATAAAAAAAAGAAAATGGCGTTAGTGATAGTGTGGATCATTTGTAAATATAAAAATATATATATTAAATGAAAAATATCAATAACATTATTTCTTTGTTATTAGTAACATCATTTCCATAATTGTTAAGCTTATATATTGGTAAATAGTTGATTTTGAAAATGAATTTATCTTTCCTTATTTGCAATAAAATGAATTTACAGGTGTTAACTAAGCTTTATATTTAAAATATGTAAAGATCAATCTCAGAAAAATAACTGAGAATAGGCAAAACATTGTACTATATATAATTTTCTAAGCACCCCTAGTGCATTCTAAGAGAAAGCTGTGCCTTGGGGTTACAGTATTCTCCTTTTCCTTGTTTGGTGAAATTTTTAAAGTGAGAAAAAATTGGTGCGATTCCTGAAAAATAGATCAAATTGGAAATGCTTTAGTGTGGACTTTTGTGGCAACTATTAATTACAATATTCTTTTTTTTTTTTTGGTTTTGGAGGCCTGGGGGGGGGGGGAGTGGAGTGGGGGCAAGGGGGAGAAGAAATCTCTGCTTTCACGACAATAGAAACATATGGTGTATCCAAGTTTTCCCCAAAATTCATGCCGGATTCTGCTTAATTTGTGAAACTGAAAATGTAATTCAAATTATTGAAAATCTTAATACGAATTAAATATTTAATCATTAAAATTGAAATGCGTTTGTAAGTAGTCTTGAGTTCTAAGGAAGCAACGATTTTGATTTTAATTAGTGGAAGAGTTATTTAACATAAAATTGGAGACAGCAGATGGGAATATCATTTGCGACAACGTCGTACTACTAACCTTAGAGACAGGAAAGCCAAAACTGAAGAGATATAATTTATTAATTTAGGGCAAAGGAGAAAGGAATGTGGTAACAGAGTTGGGATGAAACGTAAATGCCAGTACAGATCGTTGGATAAGCGACAGCTTAACGGGAGAGAAGACGTGCCCACACCACATTTCCCTCGTAAGTCATAAGAGCCCATCATGTAACGCCATGAATATTGAACATCTCTTTCTGTCCTCTATAGTCTCTTGTACTCTACGCTGTTTCAGATTTCGGGCGAAAGGTGAGAGACTTCTGGTCCCATTTTTTTTTCCCCTTCCATCCATTGCTTTCTCTTCCTGGTGTCTGTTGGCAGAATACCTCTATGATTGCCAATTAAATACATACATACAAACATATATATATTAAGCACGAAATGCCTTGGGTGATTTTTCAGCATTGCTTGATGGGCTATAGGAAGGAATGGCCCCAGTTGTGCTTCTGGGATGCAAGTATTCCGCTAATGCAAAATGATTAGGGGGTTGATCGATCTACCCATGCAACATCATTTACAGTTGGGCAAAGTTGTAACAAATGATTACCCTAGCAAGTTAATTATCTTGTTCATGGAGAATGACCTATTCTTGCTATCTGATATGATTCCGACACTGGACCGCGAATAATTAATTATATACACCATGAATTCAAGGTGTCTTTTTTTCGGGGGAGGGGGTGGGATAATTAAAGTATTTTATTAACAATAATATATAAAAATTTTAAAACTATTATAACAAAAAGACTATGTGATGGCCCAATCCTAAATAAGATAATTATAAGTAAAGTGCTCTATATATGAATATAGGCGTAAATACACATTGTCAATTTGGGATATCCATTTTGGCATGGTGAGGATGGTTGCTAAGTAATTAGTCATGGGTGCTGTCAGGCCCATGAATCGCGCGCTCGGGTCCGCGAGGCTGGGGCGTGATATTATGGTATTAGAATGGTTTGGTCATAGGCCAATGATTCTGTTCTAAGTGCTTTGTATATAAACATTGATCTAAGTACCCATTGTCAACTTGGGATATCTATTTTTGTATAGCGATGACGGTTGCCAAATAGTTAGCCGTGGGTGTTGTCAGACCCATGAGTTGCGCGCTCAGACTTACGGGCATGGGGCGTGACAGACTATCACTTTAGAAGATTCAATATTAGAAAAAAAAAAGAAAACAAATAATTGATGAAGTCTATTTTTTTTCTCAACTCTTGAACACCATCAAAATTCAATGAGTTTCATCTTCACTATTGAACAATATTTTATAAAACTTTTGCCAACTAAATCAATAGTGTTCAAGATAATTTAAAAGGAAGACCACGAGTATATTTAAATTGGATTACTTACAAAATTTAATAAAAATTTTTTATTTTAAATTTTATTATTTTTTTAAAAAAATTACTTAATTAAAATTTAAAATAAAAATATTTAAACTCAAAATTTATTCAATTCTAACTTACAAGTCAAAACAACAACATAGCATGATTTTTTTTTTTTTTTTTTTTTTTTTTTTGGAGAAGTATGGATTCCGAATCTACAAATAGAAGGTGGCGGTTGAAGGTGAAAGTAAAATGAATAGGTTTGGCAGATGGAAACAAGAGACAAATGAAGAAAAGAGCGGTCATTCCTTGGATCCAAATCAACACCAACCGAACCTCGACGACTCATCTCATCCGCTGAGGAATCGAATTCTGGTGATTACCTTTTACCTCTTACGGTCCCACCAAACAAAGTGTGCTTCGCGGCAATTATGTTAGAAGTCATTACCTTTTCATCGTTTTCCTTTTCTTTGCTTTAACGAAATACTCCCACCGCTCTTCTTCAGCCCAAAAAGAATTAAAAGGAAAAGGAGAAAGCAATGCTCCAATCCAATCCAATCCAATGCATCCAACGCACTAGCTCGTAACATACCGTAGAAAATTTGAGAAAAATTAGTTTGTAGTGGCTTTTTAAATATTTAAATAATAATATTTTTAAAATTACCATCTATTTTTTATTAAAATTTTTATTTATATCATCAGGACCCGTACGCGACCGAGCAGGTGTATAAGGGTGTGATGCTGGAGCCACGAGGCCACATGCAATGTAGTTAGTACCCGATTCGATTCATATGGCATTATGAATTTTGAGAAGCAAATTCCACTGCTGGCTTTTTTATAAAAAATAATTTATTTAACTGAAAATCATTACAAAATTTACGCATATATTCTTTGAATCAAGATTCAGATATTAGCAGTGTATTGAAGTTGAGCTCAATTGAAAAAAATATTGAGTTTTTTTAAAGAATTTTTATTTTAAACTTCAAAACTGAGCCCACTTTATTTTGAAATATTGGATGAAAAAACAAATGTGACCAAACAATCATAAAAATCTATATCGGGCATGCATAAATTTATATACTTCTTTGAGACCATAATTTAGTAATTGCCAATGGATATTAAACAAATAGAACAAATACAACAAAGTTCGTGAATATTCCCTACTTTCGGAATATAGGGTATGCTTAGTTAAGGTTCCGTACATAATCCAATATAGTTTTTCATCTTAAATCTTACTTTTTTTCTCACAAAAAATTCTCTTTTTCTAAACCCAAACCCAAGACAAAAAATCTCAAAACCAAACTCTATCCAATCACACCCATAATATAAGGTATTTTGCATTTTTCTCCCCTTAAAATGTTGGATATTTTACTAATTTAATTTTTTTAAAAAAAATACTCCTATTATAAATGTAATTATTTCATCCTTTCTTATGTTAATAAAAAATAAACTAAATTAATTTAGACTATAATTAAAAAAATATTCTTTATTTTTTCTTAATCTATACAAAAATAGCAAAAAAGTTAATATTCTGAACAAAGACAGTAATGAAATTAACAAATCAAATCTAAGTTATCAAATATACATTTTAACTAACTAAGAATAGGCTTGGATATTTTAAACGTCATTTCCATAGTACAAATACAAGCAAACAGCCCCTATATATACACTCCCTCCAGGCTCCCTCCTCTATCCTAAGCTGCTTTAGCTCTCTAACACACAGTTGCGGCGCAGGTTAAGCTCTGAGAGAGTGCGCAGGATACCGCATTGTTCCCAATCCCATGGATCGGAATCGAGCTTTTGTTCTAGGCTTCATCTGCATTATCGTTGCTGGCGTAGGGGGTCAGGCTCCTGCTAACTCCCCTACAGCAACTCCGGCGCCACCTACTCCGACCACGCCTACAACTGCGCCACCAACTGCTACTCCCGCTCCGCCAACACCAAACGCTACACCACCTCCTACATCATCGCCACCTCCGACGGTCTCATCTCCTCCCCCCGCTGTCACTGCTCCACCAACTCCGTCTACACCACCCCCAGTGGCTACTCCTCCGGCTACACCGCCACCCGTCGCCACTCCTCCTCCAGTTAGCTCGCCACCACCAGCCTCTCCTCCTCCTCCTGTCAGCTCGCCACCACCCGCAAGTCCTCCACCTCCCGCTACCCCTCCTCCTTCTCCACCGCCGCCAGTAGCTCCCACGCCCGCACCGCTTGCTTCCCCTCCAGCCGCGGTTCCAGCTCCTGCTCCGGCGAAGAAGCCTACATCTCCAGCTCCATCGCCGTCTTTACTAAGTCCCCCATCACCCCCTCTTGGAGCTCCTGCCCCGAGCCTCGGGGCTACTGCTCCTGCTCCATCAGCCACTGACCAGGTAACTTTACTCCATACTCTGCTTCTCTTTCTCTGACAAGCCCCTTTCCCATGGGCCAGAGTGATCCACGAGCACTGTTCCCCACCATTTCTAGGTTTTATTTTGCTGTGGTACTACAAGTATTATTTTCTTTTTTTTTCGGAGGAAATTATTTTTCTGTTATTTTATATATATTTGCACCTGAGCACGGTCTTGCAGTATCCTGTAACGCGTTCGCTTCCCAAAGTACTTTCAGAATTGTCGCGTGATAGTCTGATAGACAGAAAAATAATGATTTTCTACGTCGCGCGTGTCCGCCACCGTTTGGGAGGGTCTTGGGTTCTGGGAACCTGCTTGATCTAGTGTGCTCGTGACCATGTGAACTTCATAGAATGTAGAGAATTTGTTTCAAGGGTCACTCAAAAATATAGGCTATTTTAGTGGAGTTTTCATAATTGATATGCAAACTAGATGATTCTTTACGCATAGGACGGATCTGAGATATTTCAACAAAGGATAGAGCACATTGCTGATGCCAATTGAGAATCTTGAAAGATGAAAAAGGTCAAAGGCGCGGTTTCTTGCTACTTGGGTCCAACCTATACCCTTGATCCGTACTTGTGCATAAATGAAGCCCTCTGCCACGTTTTACATGAATTTCATGTCTCACCTTATTTGGAAGTTTCTACAGCATGATCGGTGAAGTGCTATCGTTTTTCTTCAAACTCTGCTAGAAGTAAATTGGCATTGGCTGTAAAATTTGTACTTTTGCTGGTGCGCAGTATGTAATGTTATAAATAATGCATTTTCAAGAGTCTCCCTTTCGATAATGTCCCCCACCGATGGTGAAATGAGTCTGCTAGGTATGACATCAATTATGTACTCTGTTTATTTGCTGTTTTTTGCTTGGCTAATGGGTGTGTATCCCTGTCTCTTAACTCACTAATGGTTTGCTGGCAGTCTCAATTGCGGTTTAATATGCAAAAATTTGATCCACAAAATTTTAGGATAAATCGATGCATGTATTGGAAGCTACCAGGCATTTTGAACTATGGTTTGCAGTGTTACATGTTGTCTGGCTGTGTTGATCCACTAATACATGCTTAGTATTTGGTCTACGTTATATGTTTGGCATTGGTAATTCCCGTTGTATTCGGATATAACTCCTGTTGCTTGTCATTGTTGAATACAGAGCGGAGTGGAGAATGTGTACTGGTCCAAGTCTATTTGGAGCTTGGGTTTTGGAATGGCTTTCTTGCTTCTCCTAATCTAGATCAAGTCTCTGCTGGTGCCGCCTGCGTTTTGTGCAACACATTTTGCCATCATTTTAGTTGAGAGGGATGGGCTTTTTACCTGTACCTTCTGAATCATATATTCAGTTGAATTCTTTGAGAGGTTTAAAGGGGAGCTTTTGTCTTGAGGATTGGTTTTTGTTGAGATTATTGTTATCGTCCGTCATTAGATTTAGACTCCTATTACTATGTAGTTATGCTTTGCCTTTTATACTCTACATATTCTGAATTTTGAGTTGCACTCCTTGCCAATATTTCTTCCTTTAATTCCTCTTTTTAGTGTTCTTAACTGATCAAGGTATTCATTTCAATGTTCATGGTTGTGGACCTTTTTCGTTTTATTGGGCTAAAGCCTAAACTCCCAGTCAATGAATGAAAATATGTTAATGGGCTTTAGTTTGACAGTCACAAACATGGCTTCAGCCCATTAGATGAATGGGCTTAGGTTCATTCTCTTCAAAGAAATGTTCTTTCCCTGATGGAAAGGGCAAAGTTTTGTGACTTCTGCGATAATCTCTCCCCCGTTTCCTAACGGTCCTTTCGAATCATCCTATGTTTAATGGATGACCCAAATGGTTGTAGCTGGTCAATGTTTCGGCCTTGGATTTTTATCAAGCCTGTAATCATTTATATGACGGATAAAATTTAATTGTGGGTCTATATTATTGTCGAGTCTGTATTGTCATTGCTTGGTCCATGGAGATATGGATCTCGCGAAAGATTAAACTGTTTTGGCAAATTGGTAGCCTAGCTCGAGATTTGACAAAGGTCGAGGAAGTGGAAAAGACATGTTAGATTAGGTCCCAACGGCCCATACCCAAGGCATGCCGGGCAAAAGTATGCTACGCTCTGCAGCACAAGGCCATGCAGAAGTGTAGCCCAAAGTCTCTTTCACCGTCTTTTGGGTTAGCTTTTGCTGTGGCGTGGGGGCTTCATTGCTATTAGACTCATTCTACCCCCTGACTTCTAGTGGTTAGGACCTAATCACCAATATCCGGTCCAGAATTGGTTGGGCCTATTCTGGCCAACGGGGGCGGATGTTTGTACTTGCGTTAGCAGGTGGGGCTTGTGCGAGTCGGATGAATTTCTCTATAAGTTGAGGTTTCTCAGGACTAAAAGAAAAAGAAAAAGGTGTAAGGAAATTACCTTTGTTTTTTTTTTTAAAAGCAAAGTTGAATTGCGGGGAATACGTTGTTGACCGGTAACTAGAGACCAAAACTTTTTGAACATAGTTAATCCCGTCTACCCACATTAGTCGTAGGGCCTCCATCCCTGATTTTCCACAATTATTAAACCAAGACCGTAATGATCACTCTCTTTCAAAAGATAACATCATTTTACCCTGTGTATATATTAATGTCAGAAAATTTTTTTTAAAAAATTCTATTATATATTTACTTAATTTAATTTGTTTTTTCACTGATATGAATAAATTATATATGCAGGTAAAGCTAATTTTTTTAAAAAAATTATTATTAAAAATATTTTTTAAAAAGAAAAAAAGTAGCCAATATTTTTTTGAACCAAAGGATGTTGATGTTGACCTTAGGAAAGCCGGCGGCCGCGTAGATTAGATTCCGTTCACGACTCATGAGCTACATAGCAGGCTGCAGTAACTAACAAAACAAACTCAAGTGGTGGGCATATTTATCCTATTACTCAATTCAAATCCACCTATTCAACCGTGAAATTTGAGATTGACTACTGCAACGCTCCAATATCCAGCTCTTCGGCCCGGACTACCCATGAGTGGAGCTTTTTTTTTTTTTTTTTGATAAATACCCATGAGTGGAGTTGACTGCGCGTTTGACACACTAAGTAAAATAGAAAGGGATGTATCTGTATTTAGATTGAATTTTATTGTTTAAAAGAAAAAGTTAGAATAAAATAATAATTTTATTTATTATCAAAATATAATAAAATTTTGTAAAATATTACTTATATACTCTACTATTATATAGTGTCAATAAGATTAAATTAAATATATCACCATAATTTCAATTAATGATTCCATTAATATAACCAAAAATTACTAGTGCAATTCAATTTTAATTTAATCTAAGTATTCAACAATTGATTGGTAGGATACAGACGTTTCATAGTAGTACACGAATGCTACCGAATATTATGATTTATGAGAGTATATTTTCCTCTTCTATTGGAAAATTCCTTTCCAGGAATAAAGAGACCCTCCACTTCTTATATGAAAGAGTTTTCCTATAGAAAAATCTTTTTCACTTCAAAATTTCATACCATATAAACGAAATTGAAAGAATCATTTCACTCTATTCCTCTGTGAAAAAGATAAAAGTTTCCGTTTCCCTAGCGTGAAAATGCACGTGCGTGCACACAGAAACAAGTTTTCTTGGTAATCTTGACCAGAACTTCCGATGGCAATAAATGCCTCAAAGGACGAAGGGAGGAACAGTGTAGTACTCCTCGTAGCAGTAGTAAAACAATCTTGAGAGCAGATACTCGGGAAAGACAAAACTGCATGAGGGTATGAAATGGAGAATGCATGGACTTTCGGTATTGCAGCCAGCTTAGAGAGAAGGTAGTACATACTGGCACGGCCATAAATGTGCTACTGCAATAACTACTGTGAGTTTTTATTACATTCACACATCAACACAATGCACGTAAGGGAAAGGGAAGCTTCCTCTGCCGACATTGCTTTGTACACTCATCGTCGACCGGCGGTCATTTCCCAACACCAAGGTAATTACCAGAAAAACTTACATGCACGTTGAAATGCTGGATTTTGGCAACCCAAGTTGAGAACATGATTCCCAAAACTCCGCTCTGTGTTTCTTTAAACACACCACTGAGTTCGATGCCGAAATCTTGCTTCCCGTGGCAAATGATTTATGTAATATACACACATATGGAAGGTTCCCACCCCATTTCTTCATTTGTTTTGAATCTAAAAGTAGTAGTGATTCAGAATTTGTTGTATTGGAAATCTTTGTGTCTTAAACATTTGAAGTATCTCCAGTTGATCAACAAAAATAAGACCAAAAATAAATCACCTCCTTTAGCACGTGATGCGTTTAGGAAGGAGTAGCTTTGTAAGATAATGCCCACTCCGTCTAGGATTGCATAGGAGAGTGAAATTTGTGTATATATAATGGGGTTGGAGAAGCATATGGAAGGATCAGATGAGATGAGTTAATTAGTAGTACTTTCTATGATGAGGGAAATAATTGAGTAAAGCAATAATGGGGTACTCTTTTCTTCTTTGGCTAAAGAGGAGGGAAATAATTGAGTAATAATCTACCTAACTACTCATTTTAGGGTCCTAAACATAGGAATTTTTCTTTAATGATTAATACGGATGCCTTCTTTGAGCTTAACGACTATACGGAATACACACGAGACCTTCACATAAATATACTCTACATATATATATATATATATATATATATTCGATGCTTAATTCATGAAATACTGCTACTCTAATTGAGCAAGTTCAATCTCAAACTCATGACCCCCTGGAAAAGATAATGAAAGATCTTACATAGAACTAGATAGGAATATTAGGTGTTCTTCCCCATAAAAGTAATTGTAAGGAATGATTAGAAATTGACCCTTAACACACTATTTACTCCCATGTTTTGCTATAAGCGAAAAGAAGAAGACTAGTATTTAACCAAAAAAAAAGAAAAGAAAAGAACAATAATAGTAATTCCTGAGAGTATCATATTTCGTATATAGAAAGGGCTACCAACCCAGAAGGCTGTGGTTCTATTCTATTCAATGACCTGACTCTCTCCAAATTCATCCCAACTGCAAATTTTGTTATGACTTTTACAAAGACTATAGTTATTATCGTGGATATTATTAAATGGTGACAGTATAATGTGTTAAGATGCATGTCTTACCATTAAAAAGAAAAGAAAGTAGTACTAGTATTTTTTGCCCCCTGAAGAAAGCTCTTTTAAATGATATGGAGTTTCGATTTTAGATCCTCCGGCCCAAAGTCCAGCGCCTCAAGCTACTGAATAGTTGAGGACCACCACATATGATTGAAGCGTTCACATTGATGATCTGATTGATCTTTAACTATGACTAAAACGTAAGCTAGATTTCATTTTCTTTATTGATCTTCAATGAAGCGGCGACTGAATTTTATGAGGATGCCAAGCGTTTGGTCAAGTTACCCTTTTCACACGGTACCAAATTGCCAACTCCATCATTGTACCATACCGGCTTCCAAATAACAGAACTGGCTTCCTCCCATCAATCCGGAAATTGACCATTCAGGAACATCATAATGAGGGTATAAGCTTTCCCACAAGCAGTTTCCAGGAGCATAATTTCTGAGAGAGCCGAGTGAAAAGTGCAAATGCAGAGACGGTAGTGGTGGGATTGGGATAGAGAAAGGAAAGAGAAAAAACAATTTGACTGCCAGAACAGGGTCCCTCTGGGAAAGCATCTGTGAGCAAGGAAAAAAGAAAAAGAAGAAAAAAGAGGAAGAGTGATGAGAAAACTACATGGTGTTTGGACAACTTTCACCCGTGCCTTTGTTGCAATGATATTTCTCGTGCACGCTTCATCTCGTCTCCACTCCCAACCAAGTCCCTTTTTCATATTGGACGCCCCCAAAAGCCTTTTTCTCATTCTCAGAGAGTTTAGATGGGAGAGAAACCTATCCTCTTGGCCACTTAATTCTATTCTCTTGGCCTGTTACAGCAAGGGGAAAACATCCGGAATCCTATTCGGATACAGAACAGAAGCATTCATGCAAGAGTGCGGTGCGGTCCGACGGTCGAATGCTTTTTAGATAGAAATTCCCAAAGCTGCAAATATCATACCAAAAGAAAGAAAAGGGGCATCCATCTAACCCTAGATGTGCTGTTAAAGGAGAGATCTGAGCCTGTTCTGCGTTAATCAAGAAAAAAAAGAAATGCCCTTCATATTCATAAAAGGGATTTGGCAAAAACATCTCACCAGGTATCAGAACTGTGGCGGATTGGAAAGTACTTCCGGTTAGAAATAGGGAGAAAAAGGAAAAAGAAGAAGAAAATGCTTATTAGCCTTTTTCCCGTACTCATAATTAAGCATTCAATATCTGCAGGAAACATAGTTCTGATTACAGCAGTGACAAGATTCACAGTACATATCCCGAATCAAATGCACGTATTAACAGCAAGAAGATGCTAGCTGATCGCCTACCTACTTCACTTCTTAACTTTTTTCATTAATATTATCAGAGAAATCCCATTCTCCGACCCACAAAACAAAAATAAAATCAGCCAAAATCTGCAAACCAGACCAAATTAAACCGAAAGAACTAGAACAATACTACAGAACTTTCAAGTTTCAACCTCAATTAGCAGTAAAACTTCTTACTGCCAAAGCTGTATACCTACACTACGCAAACGAATTACTAGTATAAATTGAACAAAAAGGTCCATGGTTCAGCCAAGCATTAAGCTTCACCACCTTCCTTCACTTATGGAAGGTAACCTAAAAATAACCCCCACTTGCTCTATCCATCCATCAGGAAAATTTGAGCTCCAACACCTTTGTTGGATTCTGCATCAGAGAGAATAAGAATTCGTCCAGGTTCAAGAAAGAACCTGTGAATAATTACGCTCTAATTACAGACTAATAGAGGCACTTCCGGAAACTAAAATCCTCGATCCTCTTAGCTCCTAATTTCTACCCTGTTAGATAATTAGAAACTGCCTATGCATATAAACAATTGCTGTGTTGATCCTAGTAGTTAGACCTCCACTTTCCAGATCACATTATCCATGTTGCCGCCGTGGCTTTTCTCCAGGGCAGCAACCTTTGCCCGATGAGCTGCAACGACAAGTGCACTCTTTCCCCTTTCATCCTGTGGAAGTTCACATGCTTCGCTGATAGACCCTGATCTTAGGTCAGCAGGAGGAATGAAACAGTCAACAGACAAGCCAGGTACATTGAATGCCACCTCTTCAATTGTCCAAGCTTCTTCCATCCTTGTTTTGGAATGGCTCATTGCCATCTCCCCGAAACGGAAAAGAGTGACCACAGATCTCCCAGAGTGAGCAATCATTATACCTTCAATCGGGCGGTAATCTTCTAGAAATGAATTAATAGTTGTCTCCCAGTAGACTGCGTCACCTCCATTAGATTGAATACGAGTAAGATGTGAGTCCTCCATGTGAACAAGAAAACCAGTCTTTTGGCTGAAGTAGCCAAAGAGGACATGTCTAATTATCTCTGCTGGTCCTTCACTTCTGGCCTTCAGTGTCTGAGGATCAGCACAAAGTTTGAGAATGAAGCAATCCTCACCATTTATCTTCTTCTCTCCAATGCACCTGGCATCTGCAAACATACTGGCCGTGGTTCTCGGGTCAAGACCCTGTGCAGGAAAGCCACATCTGGATAACATTAGCAGACTTGAAGAAGAGAAATTGATAAAAGGGGCTTTTTCCCCTTTTCTTTTCTTTTCATTTCTTTTTGCTGGTTGATAAAAGAGTTGGTTACAAGTTGGATCATATCTTCACCTGAAGAGCACGGCGCAATGGCCTCACTGGCCCTTTTGCTGTATGAGCCCCAAGCCAAGGTGTGTGCCTCCAGACAAGCTTTCCATTGCAGCCAGCATGTACCTTACTACTGCCCACAGCAAGCTCCACATACCACATATCAGGGTTCATTTGCCAGAGGACAAAGCCTCCAGATTCAGCAGCTCTAGCAGCGTTCCGATTCTTCACTACCTTTGTTGCAGTTTCAAACTCTGAAGCTACCATCCTCAGTTTTCCCATTGCGTAGGCATTCCGGATTGTATTCTGGAGCTTTTGCCCACCTGATGCAGCAGTATATTGCTGCAGTATGTATTGAGCTGAAGAAGTTTCCTGCAAAAGAAGAAACCTAGATCAGATAAAACGTTGGGCATCTCATCAAGTTAAAATGAAATCCAGTACACTATCAACAATTTCATCGAATAAAAGGAAGACACTCTGAAACAACGTAGTGATTTCGGGGTGGAGCACCAAATAAATCAGAAAACACAGACAATTATCGCTATACCTACACTAAAGCTGAAAAGCTTGAAATAATTTATCTTCCATCCCAAACCTTCCGGCAAAAACCAAATAGAAAATTCAACAAATAGCACTATCTCCCCCTCTCGCGGGGAAATCATAGAAGATTGATAGTAAAATATAAGTATAGAGCAGAGCAGAGTGATCCTCAGCAGTAAATGTCAAGTGTTTTAGTCAAACACTGAGCAGGTAAAACTTCCCAAAAGAAGAAAGAATGAGATACAAACCCAGAGATAGCACCCAACTGAAACCAATCCATGCTTGTATGTATCTACGCATTAACAGAACCGAAATGCTAAAGCTACGGTTCCAATACTTACGATGGGAGTGTCCTTGATGCTGAGATGAGGCAAAGAGTCCATGGCGCTTACGTGCACCGGTGCCAGGGGCGCGCCCATGACCCCAAGCAACAGTCTCAAATCAGACCTCTTGTTGCTGCTGTGACTGTTGGTACTGTTGTAACCATTGGAGGTGACAGATGGAGCACGGGACAGCTGACCCTTCATCCAGTTGCCTAGTCCCGACCCAACCCGTTTTGACTCGCCCAGTTCCCCTCCATCCGGATCCGGGCCCTCCATCAACGGCGTCAGTGTCTCCCCTAACGGCCTTAAACTCCCCGATCTCCCGATCAATGGCTCCGGATTCGCCACAAAGTTACTGGAACTGCTAGTCTTCTTCCTTCGCAGCAAGCCTGACATGGGCGACCCACTTCTCGCCGGACTCTTCGAGCGCGACCTTGCCGGCGATAAGCCCCTAACTACCTCTTCTTTCAATGCCGAGAAAAATCCTTGTTTTTTCTCCATCCTCACAAGCTCCCGAATCAAAATCAGAAAACAACCACTCCGTCAATAGTTTGTCCCCCTAAACAGAAATTTCAATCTTATTCTAGAGACTCGAAAGAAGACTCTGCGTAGGAGAACTCATCTCGGAGAATAAAAAGTTGTGAATCAGTAAGATATATCGAACCAATCAATGGAAGCTTTGCCAGAGAGGATGATGGAAGCTGCCTGTTATTTGCAGAGAGAAACAGAAACAGAGAGGCATGCAATACAAATGAATTTGGATGGTAACGGAAATTTCTGGGCAGAAAAAGAGTTGTGTTTGGGAGTAGAAAGTGGGTGGTGGGCGAGTGACTCCTGAGAATGACTGCGAATGGGACTTTGAAAGGAGAAAAAAAGAGGGTGCTGCTTCTGCTCGGCGCTTGCTGCTGCCTCATGTAGCTTTGTGGAGCATCAGCAACTGGGGAGCAAGTCTGAAAGAGCTTTGTTGCCTCACGCGCTTCTAATATTTTCGCGGCACACCACTTGCGTTGCTAATCCGCCCCCATTAAACAGCGGTAGTAATTTCTTTTACCAAAATAGAACAGACACGAACAGTCATGAATTAAATTAGGGGATTATTAAATACAAAATAATTTTATTAATATAAGATAATTTTTAATAATATTAACTTTCAATAATTTTTAATTTTTTTAAAAAAAATTGTACAATAATATAAGACATCCAATTTAAATGTAGTCTTTTTGTGGATCGCGTTCAATTTAGATACAATTTATCTGTAATTAAATTTATAATTTATTATTTAATATAAAATATCTTTTACGTATGTATTAATATATTTTGACGTTAATACAAGAAAAAATAAATATATTTTGATAAATTTTACTATATTATATAGAGATTAACTTTCTCTTAATAAGTGTATTAAAATTAAAATCTTCTAGTCTAATAAGATAACTAAAATTAATATATTTTTAAAAATTTTAAAATAAATATTAGGTCACATCAAGCAACTGAAAACATGAAGGAAAATATAATTTGGTTTTTTTCAGCTATAGCCAAAAATACCATATCAATCCTTTATTGGTTTGTCTGTTGGACTAACCTCTTTCTTTTCCTATTTTTAAGAACAAATCAAGTGATGTTGGGAGTGGAAGGATTTTCCACCGGATGTTAAAGTAGACAGAGAAGCATTAAGATTGGATGAGGCAGACGCACTGTCTTAGTAGTACTCCCACATGACAAGAGTTTGCTTCATCGCGTTGTACTGTCTATCTTCTTAAATTAGGGTTGAATTGGATGACCAAGTTCCTGCTGCAGTAGTGGAGGAATTACACTCGTCATCCCTCAATTGGCATCTTTATGCTTTCATGTAAACTATTATTTCAAATTTTGCTATCATAGAATATATTAAAATAAGGATTCATGTCGCAGTTTAATAAAAAATTTTACTTTTACTGTATTCCTCATTTAACAATAATTTATTTCTGACGTCACCTAAAAGAAAAAGCCTCCAATAATTTCCTAGCATTTGAAAATAAATCAATCAAATATTATCTTTATATGTTATTCACAATGATGGTACCTTTCAACACTATTATAAATAAAAGGTCAAAAAGACAACATAATTTTTTTTCTTTTCTTGCCAATTCATAAGTATTGTTGAAACGTAAAAAAGAGCGACCGCCATTGAGAATTGAACACTATCCGTCTAACCTTGTGGGGATGTTGAAAAGTGAAAGGTACGTCGTATTGCCTTTTGCACTTGAAATGTTGAAAATAAAACTCATAATAGCTTCTCAATATTTTTGTTCTCTTCCCTCGTGAAATTCATGATCCATGAAAAACTCTATAGTTTGATTGGGAAGAGAAGAGATAGGAAAAGGGAAGAAAAAGTAAAAGATAAAATAAATAGATATTTTACTTTGTTTGGTTAGAAAAAAAATGGAGGAGAGTAAAGGTGGAGATAGAGAGCTTCCACTCCACATCATCAATTCCAATCATTCTACTTGTAGAAAGATTAAGAAGTATTTGGTATTTAAAAGATCATTATGCCATCAAGTTTTATTTTTATCATAATTAAAATATTTAAAGGAATGATAAATTTATAAACACAGTAAAATATCATCCCCTCCCCATCTACTTTTCGTATAATCAAATAAAGAAAAATATTTTTAGTTTACTTTTCTTCCCATCATATCAAACAAAACTAAAGTAAATATAAATACCTCTATTAGAAGAAGTAAAATGTGTCTTTTTCTCTCCTCTTCCCCTCTCCCTCTCCCTTGTGAACTAAAACTAAGCCTAAAATAATGGGGAACTTCTTCGGTGGAATATGTAAAGATTCAATGAAAAATTAGTAGAAGACAGTATTATCATTTTCCAATTTAAAAGGAAAAGGAAGATATTGCTTCAATTTGGGTAAAAAAAAACGGGGTAAATGTGTATAAATATAGTTGCAGTTTTTTGCAAACGAGGTTCTTTTTTTTTTTTTGTCATATGATGAATAGCAAACAAGGTTTTTGAGCGCCTTGTTTTTCTTAACTCCAAAGTAAAATGTTCCGAGCACTACTACCGTTCCTTTTTTTTGCATAAATAATTTTCATTAATAATTAGAAACAAATTACACAAATGAATTAAAGAGTAAAAACACATCTCAACAGGCATAGGCCAACTAAACGACATTCCCGTAGCAGTTGGGTAATGTATTTTCAGTTAATGGAGAATAGTATTAGATTCGCAGACAGGGAAAAAATCACCTGTTTGATTGAGAATGCTACCAATAAATTTCTATTTTTTATTATAATGTGTGCTTCCACAAGGCGAGCGAGCATACAAGAAGGATGTTTGAGCTTGATGCAAATGGCTAAAATATTTTCTACTTTTTATGATTATCAATCAAATAAAAAGTTATTCTATATATTAGTTCTTACATCTCCTACTACTAGTAGGGTGACGGCGAGTTTTGGCATGTTGAGTGATATTATTATTGTCGAACCCAATGCTTATATTACGTTTGCAAGTAAAAGAGTAATTAAACAAACAATGAATAAAATAGTACTTGAAGGTTCGCAAGCGATTGAGCATTTATTCTATAAGAGATTATTCGACCTAATCATATCATGTAATCTTTTAAAAAGTGTTATGAGTGAATTATTTAAGCTCAACGCTTTCTTTCATTTGAAAAAAAAATCAATCAAATAGAGCACTGAGTTCAATTATTTGTAACAAACAAGTAATTAGATTATTCAGAATTACAGGAAATATGAATTTTCTTTGGTGACATAAGATCTAATTATAGAAAGAATTAAAAATTGTGAATATATGGTAACTAAAAATAAAATCATACTTTAAAATCCTTAAATGAATAATATACAATAAATAACAATAAAAGCAAACACATAAAATTTTTTATCTCAATACTGACACTCATAAATGGGCACTGCTACTGTTCCCGAATATCTAGATAATGGAACTAAATAAAATATGTATACTAAATAATTTCTACATAGTCCTAAAAGATTAAATCGCCTAAAGAAGCACGCCTATTAATACGTTCACTTTCTATTCTACCATTTCACATGTCGTAATTGCTCATTGAATCGGCAGTTATAGTCAATTTTATGAGTTAGTCTTGATATTTTATTATGCAATTTGACACCATATATAGTAACTCATAACATGCAAATGTTCATTTTTTTGGGGTCACGAGCAGTAATGTTGAGATTATACAATCAAACAAATACAAATATACCCTACGTTGTAGGAAAAACATAAAGAGAGCTCCGTCCCTCACCTCTGCTCCAAAATCCTCTCATTCTTGATAGAAAAATTATTTTTAGGAATGTTCTTATAAAGAATGATTGGATAGGGTTTAGTTTGAGATTTTTGTCTTGAATTTTATAAAAAAATAAATCGTTTTTAAGCGAAGATATATGCTATATACTTCAAATTTTGAGTTTAGTTTTAAAACAAAACTCTGTCTAAAATTAGCTATTTCTCTTTAAGATATCTAGAATTAAATATCTTCTTTTAAAAAATAATTATATATATTATCTAAATTTTTATTAATAAACTCTTTAATTTGAAAAAAAGCTATACTAATGTAATGATCATGCCACTAACCTTTTAACTTTATTGATTTAAACTCTACTAATATTTAAATCTTTACAACTAGTCTCTTTTATTAATAGCATATCAAAATAAATTTTATTTATAGTCAAACTGTTCTATTTAATTTTATATAAAATTAAAATAAGATATTTAATTATAAAGAAAGTAATTAATATATTACAATTTAGCTAATTATTTAATAGTTGAGCACCTAATTTGTAGTTTAGAGTCTAAAAGTGGATTCCTGGTAATTTCAAAATAGCAATAGTATACTACTCACTGGACAAGGATTAAATTCAAACTTCTACCCCTCAAACAATACCATATTTTTGTTACCGTTATAAGTTTTAGTCATAAAATATGGAAGCGGGAGGGCCACGCTGGGGTTCGGTCATTGAACTGGGGAGCAGATGGTTGCATATTTCAAAAAGTCGTAGAAATCAGTCAAATTTGCATTTGTACTTTCTCGGTGTTGACAAATACGTAGCCCATTATTTTATTGTAGGAAGGACTGAGATATGTTCGACACCCAAGACGCAGCTCACCTCGATGCCTCAAATATACTATGCTCCTTCCTTAACCATATGGGGAACTGTTCTTCGCCGGAGGGAAAAAAATAACCATATAAAGTGCAGTATTTGCATCCTTAGTGATGGAGGAGAATGCGTCATCAGTAATATCATCACGTCACTTAAGGACAAAAGCTCCCATGTTTAGGGGCCCAAACAACGCGTTTTAGCTTTTATTCACAAATTTTGCATATATTGCTGACAACTAATTAAAGCCTCATTCCACTCATTGAAATACACCAATTTTCTTTTCCCCGAAAACTCTGAAAAAGACCCTCCAATACTAGCGTTAACTAATTCAAATAAATCTGCGTGGATATCTCGTAGATATATATTTTAAAAGAAAAATGATATTCTTATTCTCCTTTTAGTTTTTTTTCTTTTTTTTTATTTTTTTAATAATTGGCGTGATTTTAATACCTAAAATATTTTAAAAATTCAGCTCGGTCCTTGTTAAAAAAATAATTATGTCAGGATTAAAGTCTTTTTATTTATTAAAAAAATAAGAAATGAGTGAAAGAAATTAAAAGTAAAGTTAGAATATCATTTCTTATTTTAAAATGGATATGTAAATCAAACTAAGAGTTTATTTATGCACACTGACTATTTTTTGGAACGTTGATTCTTTTATAAAGAAATTAAAAGAATTCGAGAAGAATGAGAAAAGCATCAAATTTTCGGTTTAACATGCATATATTCACCTAAAACATACGCCAAAATGCAAATCTGTAATTTGTCTTTCTTATTCACATTTGCTGATTGCAATGCTCTAGATTGGTGATTCCAACGTTATTTTTTTTATTTTTCAAATTAAATCCAAAAAAAATAAAAAAAAGAATACCCAAGAAAAGAAAAAAAAGAAATAAAACTTTTTTTTTTGCTTTTGAAAAAGAAAAAAGAAGAAAAACGCTGAAGATTATATAAATAAACACGTCATGTGAGGGAAATAGGGGGCGAAAAGATCATAAGAAGAAAGTGCAAAATAAGACATGAAGAAATGAACCGGACGAAAGAAAGTGGCATAGTTAGATGCCGAAGAGCACAAGACGCCGGAAGATAAGAATGTTGAAAGAAATGAAAGACGAAAAAGGGTGGGCGATCGTGGGTTGTACAGCATTACCATTTGCTAAGATATAGTGCATGTTCCGCCGCTTGTTCTTTCTTTTGTTGTTGTCTAGATTTTCACTTTCCTTTTTCCTCTCTCTTTCATCCATTTTCTTTTTAATTTTCGGGTGGATAGGTTTGTGTAAGACAATGCAATTCTGCCCCTGAATTCATACCAGCCCTTGTCTCAAAGGTCTCCCACGCTTATGAGGAATGTGGGTTTGTGGATAGCACAATTTCAAGAAGGACGCATCGTTGTCTTGTAAATCATAAATTGAATGGTAGAATTTTTAATAATTTTGCTTAATGTATTAGTTTAGGAGGTATTTGGATTGAGTCTTTGTTTGAATTGAGTTATATTAAAAATTGAAAAAATAAATTATTTATGAGAGAGAAAAGGAGACTCAAAATAAAAAAAAATAAAAAAAGTAAGAAAAACTTGAATTAAAAATTAATCCAAGTTAATTAGAAGGCCTTGAATTTGACCTATATTTCCTCTTCTAAAGTGTTTAAAAAAAAAGAAATTTAGTTAAATGCTTTAAATATTTGGTAAGGCATGTTGATGGTGTAATTGGATTGAGTTTGTTTTTAAAATTTTTGTCTTGAGTTTCGTAAAAGTTAAATTATTTGTAAGAGAATAAGTGAATCTACACTTAAAATTTGAGTTTAATTTTGAAATCAAATCTGTTCAGATAGAGCCTCATTGTTGTGCTTGAAGTTCTCTCTCTCTCCTGTTTCTATAAACTTTATTTTCTTCTTAATTTGGTGCACTTTGTCCAATTTTGAGTTGTGCAATCTCGGTTTTACCTAATAAAATAGAGTTGTCTGGTCATCTTCATTAACAGAAATAAGCGGATCCAAAAAAAAAAAAAAACGGATCCGATGTCTTGGATCAAATCTAACTAATCTTAGTCTTGTCCTTTGCTCTATGAACAGAACCCTGGAATCTATTGGGATGTTTCAAAAAGTAGTCTTTAATAATTTTCTCATTATTATTTAATGAAAATTAGTACATTCCCCTAGTCAAATCTTTTGTCGCGTCCTAAAAGTTAATTGAGAAAAATTTGAGTATAGCCTTTCCTCGATTGAGAGGACCCTTCACCGATTCGTCTCTATTTTGTCAAGTTACACCAAATTCTCTACCTGTCGAGTGATTCATATTATTTTTTTAATATAATAATTATTTATTTATAAAATTTTAATAAATTATTCTTTTATATTTTGGAGGTAAAATTATATTTAAATTTATTTTTAATATAATATTAAAAAGATATTAAGTCACTTATTTATTTTTAAAATTTTCAAGATATGCAATCTATTTGAAAATAAAGTTAGCTTTTTCAATACCCTATCATGCTTCCCTCCCCCCTCCCCCCTCCTCCCTCCCCCCTCCGTAATAAATTTTAAAATTTTATATAGTATTTGAAAAATAAAAATATTAAAATTATTTAAAAATTATTTTACATTAATAAAATTATTTTACATTTAATACTTATTACTCACTTATACAATATTAATCCTTTACTTCACCAAAAAAAAAAATCATGAGTCTAATGATAAAGAGCTCAAGTTTTTTACTATTAATTAATAACTAGTACTTGTTTAGCTGTTTACTAATGATTACTTTCTTTCACTTTTATCTTTTATGCTACCACAATTCTTCTTGCTCCCAAAAGCAATTTGCACATTTGAGAAGCTTTTTGTCAAATCCCCAGTGATAACAAACCCTTACATCATCAGCAACTCCGATCCATCTTCTACGACAGGAATAACGATTTCACATGCTCCCATTATTTCGATTACCACTAATTCACCTCAGATATTTTCTAGTATTTCATTGTACTACCATTTTTGTTCCCATTCAGAATATGGCCCCCTTCAGCTTTCATAGACCAAAACGAAAAAAAAAAAAATCTTCACCAGTTTATGTTATGATCTGATCTCCTCAACGACAATCAATATATTGTCTGTACAACTTACATATAATTGACGTAAGTGGGGGCATTTTCTTATGCTTATTTGAGGAAAAGGGTAGACAACTAACAGTCTGGCTTTCCTTAAGAACCAAGAATTCTTTTCATTGATTGCCTTTGTGTCCATACATAGATACTACGGCAACAGAGATATCCAAACAATGTCCGATTCGTTTCATAGTACTCAATTGCAACTTAGTCTGCGACATGCATCGACAGAAATGTAATGTTTGTCAAGCGGACTTATTTCTTAATTTGAGGGCTATAGCATATTCTATTGGGATCGTTTTTGTATTGTCCTTTTACATTATTTAGGGAGCAAAACTTCAGCTTATTTTTGTGTTCCCCAGAAAATAAGACCAAAAGCCTTTTAAATGCATTCGAACAAAAGCGTCCTCACCCTTCATGTAAGATGATAGAATACTACCTTTGTAAGAACACACAATTTTTTAGTTTAATTTTCATCTCTTATTCTATGTACAGAAAAAAAAACAAAAGAAAATTAAAAGTGGATTCTCGTGGAACAGTTTTTTTCTTTAATTATCTTCTCATTCTATGTAACAAAAATAAAAATAAAAATCTTCTCGTTCTATACAAAATAAATCTCGCTAGTTCAATATATCAATTAATTGTTGTAATTAAAAAAATCAAAAGACTCTATATAGTTTCTATTTTCTTTTTCAAGGTATGACTCGTTCATCCCATAATAGTGGCACTAAGGACTAGATCAGGCAAAGAAAAAGTAATGGGAATCTGACCTTATACACCATATTCATTGCTTTCCTGCACATTTTGAAAGTTATGAGCAAAAGTATGACCAGTTGTGGGTAATTGGCAACTCGCTTTGCTTGATATAGAGAGATGAGAAATGGACTTGACATTTCTGTTGCAACCTTCCATTGACATACAGGTAAAGCTACCAAAACAACGTTCATTGTATCACCTCAGCGATCAACCAGTCTAACTTCTTTGCATTCTGTGTTTTCATACTAATGTTACAATTCTCGACATATCCAATCAATAATTTAATAGTTAAATATCTATTCTAATTAAAAAAGTTTAGTTCTCATAATACTTTAAAAAGAATTAATTATTTGAATTAAGAAATTAATCGTGAAGTATGCGCAATCTTACAACGATTTTTAAATATGGCTTTTGAGGAAAAAAAAAATCTTGACCAATAACCTCCAACCCTCCAAATCTTGTTCTTGCTTTGCTTTACTACACATAACACGTGCAAGAATCTCCAAGATTGGTGATTGCGGGTGCATTTGCATAGTATTGTCGCAGTCTTGATAGTGAAGTCTTCTTTTTCCTTTTACTTTTGATGGGCTAAAGAGGAACTTGTTGCAGAGCATAGTGGTAGAGGAGAGGAGACCGTCTTTCTTTATCAGGTTGGGGCTGTCAAGATCAACATTTGTACAGGAAAAAAAATGACAAGAGATTCTAGAGGACGAAGAGAAGCACTATTATTAGGTCATAAAGTCGTGGAAACGTCAATTTGGAAAGCTTTTTGCTTATTCTTTCCTTCTTTCTTCTCCATAATAGTGTGTTGTTCTGCAGATTGATTCAAACATTTCAACCTAATATCAACTTTTCTACACCATCATTGAGTGGCTAAAGCAATTATGGCTTCAAGGGGCCCTGTCTTTGAAATGGAATTCCGCTCTGCATGACTGGAAACAACTACCCACCCCGGTGTGGGGCAGTGGACAACTGAAGTCATAATCCTTTGACTGATGTTAATTTGTTAGTGTGCTCCATTTTTTATTAGGATTTGTGTTCTCCTTGAACGCAACGCAATGGATAGGACTTAGGAGTAGGGTTTTCGTTTTGGAAACTTATCCCTATTATTTGACTTGAGTGTTGCTTACAAGTCAACATCCATTGTCCATGCGAGACTGGCAAAGTCCAAATATCTCACTGTTGTATTAAGTGTATGAAATATTATCATAGGATTGTAAACTCTGCATCTACGATGTAGAATTGAATTTGGAGAAGTGCTTAAGACTGAAGGCAAATAGGAAACTCTCTCTCCTTGAAATTACTAACCATATCTTCGGTGCATTGAACAAAGGAGTCGCACCATTCTTTTTTTTTTGTTGGATGAATAAGCACCCTGTTCTTCGTCTAACACCAAACAAGCCTGTGTTATTGGGGACAAGAATGGGAATCGCACGGAGGAACTGGAGAGAAATTGTCTCAGGTCGGCAGGTCCTTCCTGGAAAGGTTTTCCCCCTTCCCGCTCGGTGTAACATTTATGGACATTAACCCGAAAGCCCAACCCCGATGTCGTACTTTCTAGATCGCACGGAAGGGAGCTTGAGTTTCAGCCTAAACACAGGAACTCATTTTCACTCCTGCCTATGCTCCTAGTCTCATCATTTGTAAGCCCCTACTTTCAAAGCCCAATTTCTTTTGAACCGATAAGCTGCCTTTGGAGATTGCGGTCCTCATCAGTAATCAAGGACGAACACGTGAACGGTTCGTTATTGTTATTTGTATTGAAAAATTGGACAATTTAGTCCATTTCATTATTATGTTTGGAGACTAAACGACAATTCAATATTTTTTTAATTATTTAAGTTTTTTATTTTTATATGTAAATACTAAATGATCTTTTATATATTTTTTAATTTGCTAAGTTATTTTTATTTTTATATTTAAATATTTTAGAATCTTTTTTTTTAAAAAAATTTCTTTAAATTCTTATAATTTTTACGAATTCATATTTAATATTTTTCATAAAACAAACCAAAGGAATTCAAAAAGTGAAAAAGAAAACAAAAGGTTTTAAAGTATTAAAAAATAAAATAATAAGAACTTAATAAGTTAAAAATAATCAAGAAGTCTTCAATGTTTAAAGATAAAAATAAGAGGAACTAAACAAGTTAAAAAATTAAAAAATTCTTTATTATGCAAATGTGAAAATAAAAAAAACTAAATTATTTAAAATTTCTATTTGTAGAAATATCGAAAACACAAAAAACACAAACAAAATATTTCAGCATCCGAAAAGAAAAATGAAGAGAAAGAAAGAAAGAAAGCAAGAGCCTTAGGTAGTGTACACTTTTCGCTCAATACTGCAGGACTGGCTTTCTCAACCGATGGGCATCTGGAGCCAAATGTACGTACGTTAATTTGCAGGTGCTATAACGAAGAGGAAGAAGTACAAAAGAACTGGTAATTGTGGCTTTCTGCACTTGCTCAGAGCAGTTTTCAAGGTGTCAGCTAAGTGCTATTGAGGGATATTGGGAATGGCTATCGAAATCGAAACCTTAGAGGAAAGGTAAAAATGTCTTACAAGTCTCACGGTTTTCTTTGTTTCTCCTTTTGCGTCTTTAAATCCCGTGTAAATGCGTTGGATTTCAATGCAATTACGCGCTTTTTGGTAAGGAATTTTATATCAATTCTTGTTTGCTAAAGAATTTAACTATTTCGTGCCATCCACCGACTGAAACTTTGGATTTCGATTTTATTCATAAGTCCGCACATACATATTGAAATGGGTTATTGAAACTTTCTATGATTCTCTAGGTATTATGATTCTTGCAAGAGGAATGGAATTTTACCTAATAGAGCTGTTTTGTCATCCTTGTTCAAGGTTTGTGTTTCTGTAGCAAAGATATTTTATGCTCAATATTCATTTTGCGCCAGCTTTTGTGCCTGTGTCTGTCAGATGTTAAGTAAATGTGATTTTTAATGCACTGTAATTTTGGAGAAAGTTGTGATGATTATAGTAGAACTTTAGTATGAACTGATACTATCCTTTTGTGTAGTTCAGCTATGATTTCTAGAGGCACAGAGATAGGGAGAGATTGCAGCATTTTGGATTTTCAAATGTGTTGGTAAAGTGCCGGTATGGAGGCTGTATTGTGTGAGATTCTTCTGGCAAAGTATACGAAAGAGTAGGCCGGCTAAATATTCCAAAATAAGCATCACATGAATGTAGCCTTGATATGCCCTTCTTTATGCTTACCACGATCTCCTTAGTGGAGTACATCTTTCTCCAATAAACTACATCTGGTGCTTATGTTTATGGATGCTGGTTTTCTTTCATGAACAAAGTAATTTAGCCTCCTTGAATACTCATTTCTGTATCTTAGGGACCTAGAATTCCGACCATGTTTGTTTTGATCTCCTATTCTTCAGATGCATGCTTTTTTCTTGTAATCCAATCACCGCTAACTATGCATTTTTATTTTTTATGATATATCTCAGGCAAGGTTCAAGAGAGCTCGACATGAGACAACTAGCCTGGTAGTTTCCTTGGATGACTTGAAGGATGTTGATTACCAACCCCTCCTTGATCTCCTCATGGAAATTGATATTTCTGAGATCGAAGCGGTGGACTTCACAAACAGATGCTCCTGTGTCCTAAGTGGGGAACACGTGTTGCTTTTGCTGCGTGTTATTCATAAAAAGCTTCGAGTTGTTGATCTGCAAGATATATTATTGGGGAAAGATTTCTTACTGTATGTGATGCTGCATTTCTTCGTATTCCTAGCTTATAATTAACATAGTCGTAACGTTTAAATTTCTATTTTGATATTGAAAGAAGTCACTTTCTTTCTTTTGGAATGAAATTCATCTCTTTGTACAACCTTTCTTCCTAACATGACAGAAACAACATGTAGAAAGGGCAGTGGCTTGACTGTAGTGGTAAATTGTAGATCTTCACAAGCTCAATATTATTTATTTATCTTTCAAATTTTCATTTCTTATATGTAATTATAAAATGTTTATAACAGATAATTTTCTTTTTCATTTTCCCGAGATATTGTTTTATCAGATTGCAGGTTAACTAGCTATTCTTGTTATTGCTAATGAATCATAGTATTTTTGAGTTATTTATAATATGGATTGTTAAAATCAGCTAGTCGTGTAGTGTTGGCACCAAGCTTATTAAGTTAATGAGTTTATTTATTTTGTCTAACTTTGTGTTGAGAATTTAGTACTTTTGGAATTATTTCCTTCTAGCTTCTATTCATTCGGAACTGAATAATCAGACTTTTGAATCATTAGAACAAAGCTTTGTGCTGAATTATGATTTAACTTCTCCAGTAATTTCCACTAACTGCTAATGATTATCCTATGTAGGGATCTTGCTCAGCAAGGGTTGACATGTCAAGTCTTACACTTGAGGTCTTCTCATTTTCGAAAACTTAACATGATTGGGAAGTTTTTCCAGTTGAATGTGCTTAATTTGGATTTTAGTGCTTCACTCACTAGTTTTCGAGAGGAGTGCTTTACTTGTATGCCGAATCTGAAGTTTCTCTCTTTGTGTGAGACAAGAATATCTAATCTCTGGACAACAAGTGCAGCACTGGCAAAACTGCCATCCTTGACAGAACTTCGCTTTCAAAATTGTTTATGCCGGGATGCATCAGGGAGCTGTTTTTCATCATCTGGAATAAAAGCACATGGCGGCATGTTTTCAGATCATCTGGATTGTAGGCTTTACCCCGAGGAACCGGTTTCTAATGATGAAGTCATTTTTAATCAAAATTTAAATGCTGAAGAAGATATCAACATTGATGATATAAATTTTGATCAAAGCACATTGGAATACTCATCAGATGACAGTGAAGTGGACTTTTCAAGTCATCACCAGGACTTCAGTATGGTGGAATTCTTACCTGATACTCCTAGTTGGCATGAGTTGTTGGATCTGCAACATCAGGTTTTTATACTGTCCTCTTTTCCTTTGTGGCATTGGGTAACTCTACATCTTCCATCCTCTGTATCTTTGTGGAGGTGCAGCATATATGAGAGAGTGCAGTTCTTTGTATCTTCCATCCTCTGTATCCTATAACTTCATTTTTATTTGATAATATTAATTTATACTGTCCTCTGTTTCCTTTATGGCTTGGAAATGTATGTGCAGTTCTAAAATGGCATCAGTCGCTTGCCTTGGACACGATAAAATACTGCAATAAATATTCACTTGTTTTAATAGGAAATATGACTTTGCAATATGACATGGCAGAATTCTCTTGGGACATGGAGCGAGCTAGATGGAGAATTTTTACCAGGTTTGTCTAACTCAGGCCGCATGCCATTTGGTGCTGCAAAGAAGCGTATATCTTGCCATCCATCACCAATTTGCTATGAGAAATATTACCGAGAGTATTTGATTGATTCTTTGCCAAACCTAAAAATTTTGGACAACTTGCCTATTGAAAAGATTGACCGGGATAGAGCCAGATTTATATTTTCGGAACACTTTGAGTACCTCCCTTACAAAAGGAAGAATAGAGAGAGTGTTATTAGCATTTTGCATAAGCGCGAAATTAGAGCGAAACACACACATCCAGAGAGTTCAAAACAAAAGCGATCTTATGTGTCAGGGAACTCAAAATCTTTCTATCATAGGTCATTATCTGCTGCTAAAATGGGTTCTTCTCCCTGGCCTGCCTTGTATCCTCTTTCTCGGTTGGGCTACATATCAAGAGATGAAAGAAGAAGCTTCCGTCCTAGGCAGTTTGAGTACCATCCATCTGACTCGAGCCTTATGGTGTTTGGAACCTTGGATGGCGAAGTGGTTGTTTTAAACCACGAGGCTGAAAAGATTGTTAGTTATATTCCTTCACTTGGAGTAATGAATAGTGTCCTGGGATTATGTTGGCTCAAAAACTATCCTTCGAAGGTATGGTGTTGTTATTGCTTCCAACCAAATTACAGAGATGGTGAAGCAAATGTTCTTCTAAAACTGTTTCTGTCTCGTTTCCCTATGGACCTTAACACTGTCTGTAAATGTTTGTATTGATGGAATGCCAAAATTAATTCTCTGAAGAGACACTAATTTGTTAGCCGTTTTTCATGAGATGTTATGCTGTCCACTTCTAAAGGTAGCAAGAACAAGTAGTTGTAGTTGCAATGACTTGTGATCTAATATTTGTTAAAGTTCTTTATTTTGATGCTAAATGATGCTAGTGTTTGACTCACTATTACTTATTCTTCTTCTTTTTAAATAATTGAATTGTTTAATCTTCTATCACTGAAGGAGTGGAACTGTGAGCTCACCAGCCAACTAAAATTAGTTCTGGTTTATGACTTAAACTTGCTCAAAAACTTGGTTTTCTTACATTTATGATAACCTCAAAAGGGGTGAAGACGAAGTTCGCTTTTGTTGATGGGTACTGGCTGTTTAAAATTGTGTTTGCCCTGGTGGATTCAGACCTGTGAAATCCAATAACTGTTTGTTAGCCTCAAGTATGGGAAGTGTTTCAACGCCTCCAATATATTGTTAAACTTCAAACTTATACTTCTATATGGAGAACGGTTTTTGATACTGAACAAAAGAACCAAATTGAGATTTTGATGATTTCGGAGATCTCTGCATGTGCTTGTGCCAGTCTATCTCAGATGTTTTATTGCTCATAATACTAATTTGAAATAGAAGATCTTCATTTCTTTTTCCCTTAAAAAGTTGATAATTTTTTGAAATTTTATTACGTTTAAGTATCCTTTCTGAAATAAAGCTAACATTTAGAGTTTACGTCAAGTTAGAATTGTCTTTTGTGCTGGATGAGTTTGTGAGTAATGCATTAGTTTCTGATTCTTTTCTTTCCTGTCTCTGTCTTCTCTTCCCTCCTTTTTCCGAATTTCAGCTCATTGCTGGGTCTGATAACGGGTCGCTTAGATTGTACGACATTCATCAGATGCACCCAGCAAATTCAAGTGTTAGCTTTAATGATTTCGAACAGTTAACATCTCTCCACATCAACTCAGCAGATGAGCTATTTCTTGCAAGTGGATACTCCAAACATGTTGCTTTATATGAAATCAGTAGTGGAAGATGCTTGCAGGTGTTCAGTAATATGCACCGAGAACATATCAATGTCGTGAAGTTTTCCAATCACTCACCCTCTATATTTGCCACTTCATCATTTGATCAGGATGTTAAATTGTGGGATCTAAGACAGAAACCTTACCAGCCTTGCTACACTGCAACAAGCTCCCAAGGAAATGTGATGGTCTGCTTCTCACCTGATGACAAATATCTTCTCGTTTCAGCTGTTGATAATGAGGTAATTTCCCTATAACTAGTTAGAAGTGTTTCATGAGCATTGTAAAGTCTCTCTTGTCATCCATTTTATACTTGATGATGTATGTTGGCACATAACAGAAAGGCAGGCTTCAAAAAGTGCTTTCACGCAAATGTTCAGATATAGTGGATTATTGCATGGCTAATTTAATAACTGTGCAAGTATCGCTGAATCCTGAAAACTGTGCACCAGAGATGGATGTACATAATTTCAAGAAATATAAGAAGTTCCCTCAAAGGCCAACTAATCCTATTGCAGAACAATGATTAGAACCAAAATTCGGGAACTGATGGAAATTACCCTTTTGGTAGAATTCCCATTGACAATTGTAGGACATCCTGCCATGGAGCACATTATTTAAGTACTTATCCTGAATGGGCAATTCCAGGAGTAGGAAATGGAAACATTGGTTAAAGAATCTAGTTTTGGCTTATTACTTCTATTCAATAGTGTCCCTAATTTTAGTGACATACGACTGGATTTTGACAAAGTGGAATTTGAAAATGATTTACTTGTGGATCAAGAGAAAGAAAAAAGGCGAAGGTGAAATGATGTGAAAAAGTGCAGCTGCAAACCTAGAGGGGAGAGCATTTGGGGTGGATCTTTATTTGTTAACATATACTTTAATATGAGAAGCCATAACATCTTAGTGGAATTCTTTTCAGTGCCTTGCTTGCCTTTTTCACTTATAAGTTAGTTGCAGCTTGAGTGAACCCGGAAAAAGGAATGCTTTGGCACTAGTTTGATCTGAGTTATTGTTGGACTGGAATGGGGAGTTAGACGCTTTGGCAGCTTGATTCCTTATTGAATGCTGGGCGTTGAACCTTTTTAAATACCCTTTTTGTTTGCACCCAATGCCTTGATGGACTGTTTTTGTCCACTTGAAACATTCTGAATCTGTTAATCATCCGGGCACATTAACTTCTGGGACATTTTTTAAAGTAATAGATTTTCTCAGCTTAGTTTATATTTTGTTAAAACTTTGCTTAACTTAGCGCTTAATTTAGTTCATTATCTTTGTATACTTTTGCCAGGTTAAACAATTATTGGCTGTTGATGGAAGGCTCCATCAAGATTTTGATATACCTGGCACAGGAAGCTCTCAGAATTATACTCGATCTTACTACATGAACGGAAGGGATTATGTTATCAGTGGAAGTTGTGATGAAAATGTTGTCCGCATATGCTGCGCTCAAACTGGCAGACGGCTTAGGGATATCTCGTTGGAGGTAAGCCTAAGGATATTTTGTAGTTAACCATCATTGTCAGACTTACTTAATCAGAATCTTTTTGTTGAATGTCATGCAGGGTAAAGGTTCAGGGGCTTCAATGTTTGTCCAGTCTTTGAGGGGTGATCCCTTTAGAGTGAGTCTTGCATTTCCTTTTATCCGTGTTTTCTACTGAACATAAGTTGGAAATAAAAGGGTGTCACAAATTAAAGTTTTATTGTTGTCCCTCACTTTTCATGTTAGGGTTAAAAATCATGTAGTTTACTGGGAACTGCCACTCTGCAATTATATTTTCTAATTTTTCTTCGAAAAGGGATCTACCATGCAGGATAGAATTGTAGCTTATCAGGAAAGCAAATCCCAAACATCTTCTGAAGGACTATTGCTTCTGGGGTGTATCAGTAATTTTATGATATGAGAACTATTTTGCTTTAGAATTCACCGCCTGCTGTTGAGCAAATGATGGAAATTTCAGGCATTTCTTTTTGCATTGTCATTGTTGATATTTGTGCTTGCTTCTAGGATTTCAACCTGAGCGTTTTGGCAGCTTACATACGTCCAAGCTCTAATTCAGAAATTGTAAAGGTTGACAATAACACCCCCATAGAGCGATGAAATGCCGGAATCTTTTCAGAAGGATGCTGATAGTTTCATCTTTGATTTTGCAGATTAATTTACTGACGTCAAATGAACACGAGAAAGTACACTTGTCTACTCAAAGCTACCCATCATATGGTTTGGGTGCTTGATGTCGGTAACTTTATTGCACAGTGCATGTTAAACACAGAAAGGTATATATCCTGGGCAGGAGGGATAGTTTGAAGGTCCCCCCGCGGGGTGATTTGGTTGGTTTCAACAATAATCCCCCGAATTTCAATGCAAGTAATATTTCTCTGTATAACTTATTACTGTGTAAGAGAAGGAATAGAAGATAAGCTGCTCATATTTTAGCTATCGAAGTCAAAACGGTGGCTTTATGGCTCTATCCGTTGCCTCCCCTGTTATCAATGAGGGAGGCCTACATAAACACCTTCTTGTAACAATCTCTAGTGTACAATTTTTCGACTTCATAGTAATTTTGTCTCTCCAAATCAGTGCCACGCTTAATTTCTCAGAGTCCAACCCTGCTCCTGATGTATCAAAAACAAAAGAAGAAATGCAAATGTAATGCGGATGCGAATGTTACTGCCTTCATCTTCTTTTGCTGGCTGCTAAATTTTACCTTAATTGAGTATGGTAGCAATTTCTAGACCAATTGATGGAAGTTTCATATGATAGTACCATAACCATGTGAAAGGCACATGGAGATGATGGGCTAGTAATGATCCGTGGCAGGTGAAAGAACTAGCACTAGATGCCCCGGTGGAGTACTAATGTCTCTGGAACCTTCAGTCTATTTGTCTTGACATGATAACATAAAGGCTGTGTGCAGACAAAGATATCTACAATACAAGTCCTCCTAACCCAGAAAAAGATGCGAGTCTGAATTGGATTGTCCTCCATTTCCTGCTTACGTCTAAGTTGAACGTCCGAGATTGAAGCCACCAAGATTGAGAAACACTGGATCTAGCAATGCAAATTTTTTATGGACTCCCCCTGTTGGCGCGCATGGACGAAATCAATGACAATGCCGCTACTCTATTCTCACATCAACAAGGAACACAACCCTAATTGGCCAATTATTGTCAAAATTTATAACTACTGGCTTTTAAGATTGGTGATCACAGTTAGATTGTTTCTTTTTAATTTTTGTTAAATAGAAGGTAACAGAGAGGGCAAGTAGTGCAGACTGTTCGATTAAGCATCATAATTGAAGCCTCTCTCCCTCAAGTCAAGTTCACGAACTATTATCGAATTAGTTCTACTGTAATAGGATATAGTATTCTATTTTAGAACCCAAAGTAAAACTTTTAAGTATGGAATCTACTATGGTGCAATGGTGGTAAATTTCATCAAAAGCTGCTCTTTAGACGTAATGCCAATGCTGAAGTTGATACAAAATTATAAACATAAATTTTGCTATTATTTACTAATAATCCATGTTTTTTGAACTTCTACAAGAGCAGAATAGAAAGGCCAACTCAAAACAAAAAAAAAAAAACCTGGTTACACCTGGATTGATAGTACAGATTTTATGGCATGGCTACAGAAACTGTAATCAACTTCTGATCCGCCCAAGTTCACAGCTGTCCCGACCCACCCCTTCCGCTCACGGCTCACCCCAGTGCATTAAAATCCTTGGCTCTCCTCATATCACCCTTCTTGAATTCATCTTCCCACCCACGCGCACACTAGGCCCCTCACTTCTATATATACCCTCGTCACTTCTTACTCGTAGTTATCTCACCCTCATTAGTCAGTTGCAGCAACTCACAGGTTCACCCGTCTAAACCGTGAAAATGAAGAGGCTCTTTCTTGCATTTCTGCTCATATTTGCTCTTCTCCTGAGCAGCTCCTTCATTGCATCCGCAACGGGAAAGTCACGTAAGATCAGTTAGAACTTTTCCTCGTCGATCTGTATAGTGGGCTCGTAACATTCTTGATTGAACATTATTTACTGTTAACTGGGTCTGTGCAGTGTATTGTGCTAGCAGGTGCAGGAAAAGGTGCAGCAGGGCCAGTGTGGAGGATCGGTGCTTGAAGTACTGTAACATTTGCTGTGTAGAATGCAAGTGTGTGCCTTCTGGGACTTACGGAAACAAGCACGAGTGCCCTTGCTACAGGGACAGGAGGAACTCCAAGGGCAATCCCAAGTGTCCTTAAAACTTTCAGACAAAAGCAACAACCAAAATTATGAATTTCTGCAAGGCATTGCGTCGGCCGTCGAGTTCCCTGATTACTCCATAATTAAGGTTACCAGTTCTTCAGAATAAGTGATCCCGTGGGAAGTCCTCCCTTTCCTGTACCAAGCCTTGTGATAGTCTCATAGCTTCTTGTCTCATCTTGCTATTTCTTGCTGTTGTTTTCGTCTGGGTTGAGCTCGTTAGTTTCTGCATGTATTACAAATTAAGATAGACGTTTGGTAATTATGGGAGACGTTCCAAAAATGTGAATTTTATTTTCTAATTTTGTAATTTAACTTGCAATTTGAATACGCCTTATTTATTCTGAATTTTTTTTCAAGATTTGGGGTGTATTTTAGATTTGATTTGGATTCGAAATTTTTTTCATTTTAAATTTTTTATAAAAATAATTTTTTAATAAAAAAATTTAATTATGTCTTCTTGATTTTTCACACTTCATGTGAGTATTTAATTTATATAAATATGTCTCAATGGCTACATTATCAGATCAACGAAATCCAAATCCTCCAGACAAATCGAGTTTGACGATGCACTAGAAGGATATGAGTAGCAGTAATATCTGTGGAAACGGTTGGTTTCGCAGACGTCCGCAGTTCACACATTCCTTTTGGGTCTTATTTTAATTGACTTTTTAATTTAAAATTTTTAATTTTTTATTCAAATCTTAAATTTCTTTTCATAGATAATATATTTTAATAATTTTTAATATAATTCAATTAAAAATTTTCAATTAAGATACATCAGCCATTCCAGTGAAAGCAGTTCGATTCAAATATATTTTATTTTTTGTTTTTTGGTAGTAGGGAAATGCTTTCGTCCTTTTTGTTTTTTGGTAGTAGGGAAATGTTTTCTTTTACTACTACCAAAACCTTCCATCACAACGAGTTATTTTAGTTTAGATTTATTTTCTCCCCTCGATCAAAAGATACAAAATTTTACTAAAATTAGATTAAATAAAATTTAATTTTGAAATTTTTTAAATTTTTAAAAAATTAAATTATTTATAAAAATATAAATTTTACATTTATAATTTAAAATTTTAAAATAAAATAGTATCTAAACACATCCCAAACATAAAAAGGAAGGCAATCGAACATTTTGATCCTCTCGGTGAGACGGTCCAACACAAGTGGGAGCGGGCCCACTGTAAAGCCCATTTTTTGTATATTTGGGTTTATTTCTAGGCCCGAATACGATTGCCATATACTATTCGCACACTGGTGTTTCGTATAGTCCTCGGAAATCTTTCGCCATTTTCAGATTTGAAGTCGCTCTAATTTCCAAGGCTCTAAAGTGGAAGTGTTTGTAAAAAGAAAAATGGAAAAAAGAAGCTTTTCTCAAAATATAGTAATTGTCTAGCATAGGTAGGAAAAGCAAGAATTGAGCCAGGGACGAAAAATACTACTCCTACGAAATTAAACTGACAAATAGAAAGTTGCGAAGAACTTCAATCCACAAACAATAAGTACATGGACCAATTACATGTAGTAGAATACATAATTCGGATGACAAACACCACGGATAACAAGCACGATGAAATTATAAACATGAAAGACAACTCAAAGAAATCTGATTATGGGAGGATCCCGCGCCGTGTAAAGTTTATGGGGTAGTGGGCTTGGAAATCTCTGGGACTTTTGGCACATCTGGCTTAGGTAGAGTAGGCAGCTCGGGCTTGCGCAGTGTTGGCAACTCCGGTTTAGCCGGCATAGCTGGCAGCTCTGGCAAATCTGGTTTAGGTAGTGTTGGAATCTCGGGCTTTGGCAAAGTTGGCAGCTCTGGTTTAGGCAATGCTGGAATCTCTAGCTTTGGCAAAGATGGCAACTCGGGCTTTGGCAAAGTTGGCAGCTCTGGTTTAGGCAATGCTGGAATCTCTAGCTTTGGCAAAGATGGCAACTCGGGCTTAGGAAGTTCAGGCAAGCTTGTCTCTAGAAGTCGGCGTGCCTCTACTCCCCTTGATTTACTGCTAATGGATGATAGAACGATGAAGAGCAACAATAGGAGAAGGGACGGATGGCGGAAAGCCATTCGGATAAGATGACAAAAGTAATTTTTGAACAGCTTCACACAAAAAACTACTTTATGCTTCCTTTTACTATTGCTGCTTTTGGCTTGCATAGATTTTGTTAATGTGTTGTGGTTTATATAGAGATGTGAAGGACTAGCAGAGAAAGGATTTGGGGCAGGGTTGATAGGAAAATTTCCGGTTAGTTCAACTTCTCAACAACATTATCAGAAAATGTCTTAATGCCTTTCAAAGAACTTAAAGATATCAAATAATTATCTAATATTGTATCCTAATTTTTAATCCATATACAACTTAGTTATGGCTTCCGAAATACATGATAACCTTTAGAATTAAAGTTAGATATCTATCGGCACGACCTTTAGAGTTAAAAGCTTATTTATCTTTGGCACGATTTGTTAACAACCTATCGTTCATGATGCTTGTAGATCAATGATCTCATACATTACATTCCATGCTTTTAATTTTTATTGACAATTTGACATTCCGATTATCCCTACCAAAGCTAAGTCTATAGCAGTTGAAAACAATTACAAGCACAACTAAATAGCTATATAAACTATTTTATTTTTACAAAATACTCAACAATTACTTAATTATTATATAAAATAAAACAAAATAATTATTATTCTTTATAAAGATTTAGAAACAAAGTTACAAACAGTGTAATATTATAATAAAACTACAAACAATCAGGAAACTACCATTTTTCATCCCTTCAATAGCTTACTTTAACAAATTAAACAAAAGCTACACACAAACAACAATTTTAAAGCAGCACATAATACTTATTCAACAAAACAAGTTTATAGGAAATAAGGAGAGCTCTAACACAATATGATTATATTCTATACTCGTAACTTACTTCCTCCTCTTGTTTTTGCTAAAACTCTCTTTCCATGAGGATGACTGTGAAGGTATGAATAGTGCATCTGGATGAGATTTACCATGGCTTGGCGAATGGATCCCTACATAAAATTTAATTTGTCAAAATGAAATCATAAGATTGGAAAAATGAGAGTGAAAAAATCAATAAAAACAACCTTGGCTATGGCAAATGCAGATTGAGCAACATAGTTCCCATAAGGATCTTGAAGAACAGTCAAAAAGTTTTTACTACGAATAATTTCATCAATTATTTGCATTGCTTGTTCTTCTGATGACTCTTTCATGCATTTTTCTACCACATTGCTACCATACTTGTTCATGGACAAAGACACATAACTTCCCGCAAGTTGTGCTAGGATATCACTTGTGACTTGTTGCTTCTTCAACGATACAATAAATTGCACAACATAATTTCTGCAATTTTATACGAAGGCAAATAAGTCTAATGAGGAGAGCTTGAGAGCAAAACTTAAAACTCCATTGGGTTAGAATGCCTAACAAAATTTGTAAAAAGAAATAAAGAGTACAACTCTAAACTATTACCCATACGGATGTTCTGATAGGACCAGTGCATTTGCAACTATTTCAGACAATAGGCGAATTTGAGACTCTCCCTTTGCGTGAGCCACACATTGTTGCAAGACACAACATCCACTCTTATCCGTTGCAATCTCCAGACAGTTATCAGCAACAACATCTAAAATATACTACAAAAGAAAGAAATTTAAGAATAAATAATGCATATATCTGATAAAAAGAAATACACTCCTGATTAAGGAGGTAAAAATATGACTAAGAACTAAGTTATAAGAAAGGATTCAACAAAAATATAAACTCAATATCTATGCGAAACAAGATAGAAAACAACATTTGAAACTATCACAATCATATATATATATAAAGATGTATACATTCCAAAATGATAAAATGCAGCCCTTACATGTGGTGTAATATATCATCTTGAGTAAGTTCTTTTGCTTGTTACATTTTGAAATTTACAATAAGATGTAATTCATTTAAAATTTTAGAATATTTCATAAGTTGAAAACAATTATATATAATGCTAAAAGTTTGGGGAAAAAAAGGAAAATCAAGAAAAGTTAATTGCCTTTCTTTGGATTGTGAGATTTAAAAATAAGATGGATGTAATATAATTCTTACAAAAGAATAGAAAACAATTATAAGGTTAAGAGTACCTAAATTACCTCCAATGCAACAGACTGAATCAGTATTAATGGCTAAAATTGATGAAAAACGTAAATTAAGGAGTGAAAAATGACAAATACACATGGCATAGTTAATTGATCGTGAGAAGACAGAGAGAAAGTCGAATGCCAAGATATAGATATTGCATAGAATTGATTGATCAACAAGGGGACATGACAGATTTTTGTAAAGGTCTGAAGACTGAAATCTGACTTCATATCTTCCAACCTCAGGATTTGTCGATTATGGAAAATCAATTCATTCCACACCCCATTTTCTCCCTATTTTAAGAATCACCTATAAACTTGGAATTCAACCCATATAGAACCTTCTTGATGGATTCTGAATGTCTCCAACATACGAATTCGGTATTGGTCAGATAAAAGAATTGCCTAACATAATGATTAATCACACAATGCTTCGTGTCCAACTGACGAATTATAAAAAGGATAACCATATTCCAAAAAGATGTTGGAGAATACCTTGGTGTCCTCGATAGGAAGGCACTTGAGACAGTGCTGAATAACATGGTTACCAGTCGTGCATTTCGTTAGAGGAACAGTGATGCGTACTAAAACTGATATGAAGAAGGACCTTTGCTCTGGGGTGGTGAGAAACTCCAGTAATTTCTGCATGGCTCTTGTCCTGCCAAAGAGAGTAGAGTTTCACTAACATCACATGAGAAAAATGTACGTGATTAAAGCTAAAATTGATGGATTGTATATGCAATCAATTCGTTCGTCCATACCCATGGTTATTACTGCATAATTCCATAAAAGAGTGGTCCTCGTTGATCACCAGCAGGAGCAACTGAGTTATTTGTTCGGCACTGCATAACTCAAAGATCTTTTGGATGAGATAATTTCCAAAAGAGTCCACCATCAATTCTTTTACATGGTCTTTAACCTCAGCATAAATCATCTGAAATTCTTCTGGCTTTCCCTCCTCTACAATTTTCTGCAAAAATCTGCATCCGTTTTGATCTTTCGCTACCAGATATATATGCCCTTTCAACTCCTCCAAGGAGGTGAAGTTACAGCTGTGCCGAGATCTATGATCACCAGCCAAACTCAGGTTCTCATACTCTGAGTTAAAAGATCTAGCCCTTCTCTGAAGATTTGAATCAAACCTAAATCCGTTTCTGATTTGATTAGAGGGAATTACATAGTCGTGAAATCCATTAAATGCAGAGCCACCCCTAGCCAAACTCTGACCGCCACTGTAGAGAGTGTAAAGGTTCTCCAATTCATGAGGAATTGCATTTGAATTCAATCCGTGCAAGTGAAATGCTTGAGCCGTAGCATTCGAATTCAAAGCGTCCAAGTTGAAACCTCTGAGAGCCTCTTGAACCGAGCTCGGGGTTGGATATCCATGAAGTTGCACGTACATGCCCATTTGTCCCCTCACAGCGGATTCCACTCTCATCCTTTGCAGATCCCCATACCGCGAGTTTGCATATGAAATAGGGATGTGACCCGAATCAACAGAAGCACCATACCCGGTCAAAGAGCCGCTGCCAATACCACCGCCAGTATTGACCGATCCAACCCTGCCGACGGCACTGCCGCTGCTGCCTCCGGGAAAGGCTGATTGCTGAGCGATGGTCAAACTCTTATCGGCCAATTGACTATGAGGGGTGGGACACGATAAAGTGAGCTGATTGAGTTCAGCCACGAGATCATAAAAGTTCTCCGGGAGATTAGGGTTGATCTCCTGCGACGGGAATTGGCTAGGAGGCAAAGTAGAAGGCCTACGGATGCCGTTTTCACGGGATGAAAATGAGAAATTATTTGCCAAACGGAGGTTCCTATGACGAGGGTTGTCTTCCATGGGAAAACTGCACAAGAACAGTGAAAGATGCGAGCAGCGTGTGTGTTTCTTCTGCTAGGGTTTTGAAGATATTTCCTTCAAAACTCCAACTCTGCGACTCAAACAAGACTGGTCTGGCGGTGGGTACGGGAAACACAAGTCCAAAGGTAGAGTTTGTATCTCTTTGTATCTCTAAAGTCTCAACCGAGCGAGAGATTATAGAGAGAGAGAAAGAGAAATGTATTGATTACGGGATGACAACGAATCAGAGAAGAGAGTCAATAGAGGAAGGAGTGCTTACTATAAACAGAGAAATCTTTTACTAGGGTTTTACTACGAGAGAGAGGCGTTTCCGATCATGCATGCAAATATATATGGTCTTTACTGTCGGGAAATATAATGAATATTTCTGGGGTGTGAATCGGAATATAATAATGTTTGGGGCCGTGAAGCCCATTTAATAACACTTATTTTTCTTTGAATATAGCATTTACTAACACTTATTGAAATGAATATTAGTGGGATTACTACTTTTTAATTTTCTTCTTTCTGCCCCTCTTTTTTTGAAAAATTTTTATTGACTGCAATAAGGAATTCAGACTACTGGAAATTCGAGAAAATTTGTCCAAGCATTAAACTTTTTTAAGCAATACAAATAATAGAGTAAAGACTTCAGAATTAGTACATTTCTAAGGGATTAAAGACGAAAATGTGATGATTTTCCTCCAATAGAGTTAATTAAAGAGAAGATGTATTTATAGCATATAAATACATAACTTTTAGTCTAACAAGAGTTATAACTCTTAGTAAAAAATGCCAAGTTCAAAATTTATCTACAAAAGTGCTAAAAATAATTTACTCGTTCTTTATTAAAGTATGGTTAATTACCAGTCTTATCAAAATAATTAGTATGAAATTCACAAAACATTACTATTTTGACAAATTTATTTGCTTCAAATAACATCATCTATTGAAAATTATATAAGAAAAGTAAGTAAATAGCTAATTTTCCGCTCAAAATCTTAAAAAATGTAATCATTCATTTTGACTAGCTAATACCATAAAAAAAATCTCCCATGAGAAAGACTACCGCTTATTTCTTTTCTTTATTAATTATGATTTATGATAGAATATTAGATAATAATTTGTTCTCAAGCATTTAATTCTTTTTCTTTTTGGTGAAAAAAAAAGATGGAGTACTTAATACGTATTCAGAATATTAAGAAATAAAATTTTGAGAATTAAAAAAAACCAGATATTGGAACTTTGAAGACTTCAAAGGGAAAAAATGCAAATTAAATGTACATTTTACATAAATTTGAGTTCGAAGAATGATTTAATAATAGTGCCATCGTTTAAAAAAAGGGAAAAGTATAATATGCTTTTCCATGTTTCAAAGTTTCAAATTCTTTATCCATGTGGTTGTCCAACAATTTATTTGATAAAAAAAACGTTTTGTAAAATTTTGCCATTTCTTCCTTTTCCTCGTTCGAAGGAAGCCATCTACTTCCTTTCCCAAACGTATCGCCATTGTTTCGCGCAATTGAATATTTGAATTAAGGATAAGATATCTGTTTCTGTTTGCGCGCATGATCTTTTATTTTTTAAAACATTTTTCGAATGAATTCGGTGGTTTCTGTTCGTTCTTCTGTCTAGCTAGTTTCAACGACCAAACAATCTTTTTTTTTTTCTCTTTCCGAATCTTGTAAACAAAAGGCAAAAAGGAAGATAAAATGAAATTTGGTACTATTTTCTCTCTTTCAATAAATCTACTCTACTTTTTACATGGCAATGGAGCATACACCTAGAAATAGTAAGCACTTCGCTTTATATAAATAACAGATAAAAATTGCGAGTGTGTTGGTGATGTTGGGTTAACTTTTGCAAAACCGCTTGCTTGTATAGTCAACAGTCTACCATCAACTACTGAACATGGTTCATATCTTCAGATTATCCTACATTGGGAGAAACAGAGTCGGGAGAGTTTGGGAGGAAGAGAGCCCTGTGGAACAGCAATGTTTGGCACTTTTTCTTCAATCTGCATGGTAGCCTGCAAATCCTGTGCTTCCATTTAATCTTTTATGTTCATTGACACAATGTGAGAACCACTAACTGCCAGCATATGAATATGTCAATTGTCAATATCGAGTAACATGAGCCTGTGAATCATGCAGATCAGTTCAAAAGCTTTCCTAACATAAAATATAGGTCATGGAACTAGTCAATTGCAAGTTTTGCAGGAGGCCTCTTGGGCCAAAACAGCAGTTGCAACATGGTTTTCGCCTAAAAAAATTAAATCATCAAATCTACTCATCACATCAAAATGAAACTGCCAGCAAGCCTCTATAATCTGTCAAAGGTTCAATGTTTCCAAATACTCTATGATTCACATATTCTTGCTGCTAAGGAATTGATTAGTAGAAGTTCCATGAATCATAATAATCCCTATAACGCAACCAACCTACAGTTTTACAGAGAATTGTACCAAACCATAAAAAGTTGAATTGGTCTGATTCTATCAAGCATGTTTGATAGGCTACTTCAATACCATCTTCCCCCAAGTTGGAGTTCAAGTAATAAATGCAGAAGCTGCTTATCTCAGTTCCTGGACTGCAATAAAGAAAATGAGAACATGACTGAAAGCTCAGGAACAATAATAAAGCTTACCAATGAACTTCATGTAGCAGTAGAACAAATATAGCTGAGCTGATGCAGAGATTCCACCTGCAGAAAATATAAAAACATGTTTCCACTATTTTACCCCAAAGTGTCAGCATAAAAGCGTAGCTGCAAAAAGTCAAATACCAAAATAGAGATCAGAAGAGGTTTCCCAAATTACCCAAAAATGGGGAAAAGAAAACACGATATCTACATTATATTGTACCTTGGCAGGATATGCAAGCTATCAGTGGGCATGTAGGCTTTTACATTACTGGCCTGCCTCTCTTCTACATAGGTGCAAACTTTAGATAGATGGACCTCGACAAACTCTGAAGTAATCTGGATCAGTAGTACAGCTTAGCATACAAGTAGAAGATCCCTTCCACCCTAGAACAATTGGTAACTTCAAGCTTATGCCACAAGACCTTGTCCCTGAAACCATTCTGGTTGAAGCATGTCACAATTTTAAAGCTGTTGGCCAGCACTGTAAAGTCTCCCACAAACGATTATGAAATTCCCGGGGAACTTGCTGACTTCATTTCCTTCAGCAATCCCTCGAGCGCATGATGAATTGTTTCATGCTGAGGATGTGATGCAGATCCAGCAACGAACTCATGCACCATTCCATTAATGCTGATCCAACTGCATCCTGGTTGTTTAGACACTCCACTCTCCCTCATAGACCACCTCAAGCCAGAAACATCACCCCAGTGACGATCAACAGCCAATGCATTGGACAACAACACATAGGCTGCAGAATTACAGGGGTCCACCTTAACAAGCATTTTGGAAATGATACGGGCTAATTCCAATTTTTTGTGGATCAAGCAACCACCAAGTAAAGCTCCCCAAATAAAATCATTGGGTTTAAACGGAGCTTCAGAGACTACTGCAAGTGCTTCTTCAACACATCCTGCTCGGGCAAGGAGATCAATATAGCAGGCATAGTGTTCCATTGCAGGAGCAACAGAAAACTGTTGCATCATGTACCTAAACAATTTGCGACCTTCCTCTAACAACCCTGAGTGACTGCAAGAACATAGAATACTGAGGAAAGTATTATCATTTGGATGCAAACCAAGCTCTTGCATTTTAGAAAAAAGCTGAAATGCTTCCTGTCCTTCACCATTTATTGCTAAACCCATGATCATAGCATTAAAAGAAATCACATCCTTTTTTACCAACTGACCAAAAACCTCTCTTGCTTTATCAAGATGCCCACATTTACAGTACATGTCTATCAGAGCTGTGGCAAGGTTTGTATTTGAAGATAAAAGGTGTACACGCCCTTCATTTTTCAGATATTCATGGGCCCAAATACCAAGTTCTATGTCACCAATCTGTGCACAAGCTGAAAGCACACTAACCATTGTAATATGATTGGGGCTGCTATATCTATGGGCTTTTATCATCAATCTGAAGAGGTCCAAACCCTCCAAAGCGCAACATTTTGGATGTATGCATTTATCATAGCATTCCAAGGTACCACACTTCTCTTCCCATTGTCAGATATTTCATCAAATATTTCCCTACTCATATCAACCTTTCCCCATTTTCCAAATAAATAAATCAGGACAGTATTTACACAATCACAACTTAACTTCCTGGAATCAACTACATTAGCCAAATCTGTTAAATCCTGAACCCACTTCTCAATGGCTGTTAGCTCAAGATTCGAGCATGCTGATAAAACACTCACCATGGTATCATTTTCCGGCCTCAAATGCTTCTTCACCATCAATGAAAACAGCCTCAACACCTCCTCTGACTCATCTAATTGAGCATGCCCAAAAATCAAAGAAGTCCAACAACAAACCTTAGTCTTGTCAGGCATACCATCAAACACCTTCCGCGCCGATACCAAATCTTTATACCCTTTAGCATAAACACTTAATAAACCATTACAAACAAAACAATTATCAGCAAACCCCGATTTTATAACATGGGTCTGAATTTGTTTCACTAAATTTACGTCACTAGCTCCGGAATACGCTTTAAGAAGAAAAGAGAAGGTTAAATCATTAGGCAAAAGAGACTCAAATCTCAATCTTTTGAAGACAGAGAATGCGCCAGACGAAAAACCTCCCTCGGATAAGACTCTTATAATGGCATTGAACGGGAAGATGTTGGGTTTTTGGAGACGGTAAAAGACTCGGAGAGCTAATTTTGGCGGGTAATGGCCAATAAGACGAGTAGCAATGAGGTTGTCTTGGTGCCCATTAAGACGATAAGTGCGACCGTGGATTTGGAGGAGGCGGGAGTAGGGAACGTGGCCTTGTAAGATATCGGAAAGGTTGGTGGAATTCGGTACATCAGAAGCGAGCGTGTGCACAAGATGAGCAAATTGAGAGAACTGAGTATGGATTCTTACGAACTTTGGAAGAGACTGAAGATGGAGGCGGCAAATTAGTTGCATGGTTTATCTGCCTTGGGGGAATTTGGCGGGCACGAACGTTAAATTGCCCCGCTGATTGAACTCGGTCTTGGCGGGCAGACGTAACATCCATCCGCTCGCAAGTAACAAATACGTAATAGAACCTTAAACAAGTTGCAGCTTAGATCCATGTTATGATTTGTGAACTCCATACAACAATCTAACGATGCATTTCTGTTGGTTTTCAAACCAAACAATTTTTTACTATTTTTCAAAAAGAAAATATACTCCACTAGTAATGTCACATGTTCTCGTATAATACTCAAATCTCAAACTTTATAAATGAGCACAAAATTTTAAACAAAAAATTAATCCAAAAATACCCTAACATTTTGCTCGCCCCCCAACTGAAAATGGTGCTGCCTTATGAGTTTGGATTGATGGCTTTAGCGTTGAGGAATAATATGCAAAATACAGTAATTTCATATGTATAAAACTGATTGAAGCATTTGGATCGCAAAAGAATTTCAACGGAAATATATTTCTTTATTTTAAAAAAATAAGGATAATAACTCTAATGGTATGAATATCAAATCTCAAATCATTTCAATTCATCTGAGAATATTTAAAAGAAGGGCGGATGTATTTGTAACTAACTAATAGTATATTCATAAGAGTTGCGATACTTATTTAACATAGCAGAAATATTTGTTCGAATAAGTATCGACATAATTCAAATTGGCGGAGAAACATTTTCATTCTAGGTGATCTGTGAGGTCCAGAATAGATTGCAATCAGTTCCAACTGTAAAACTTGTAGTAGAATGTCTATATACAGATGAAAAGAAGTAAATAAAGAATATCTGTCAAGCAGCCTGTTCGCCACTAGTCTTGTTCTCTACAGTACATGGCAACGAGAGAAGTTCCATAAGCTCCAGCCGATATTCGAGGCCTCTGATATAGTGCCCCAGCAGCATGCACCTTAGCAAGAATCAGATAAAAAGGTTATAGTTCAGAAAAGATCAATCATTATTCGCTCTTGTACAACGATAAACAAATTTAGCGCATAGGGAGCTCAAAAAGGGAACAGATGACAGATGAACCAGATTTTGTTATTTTCCTGTAGCAAAGACAATGTGAAGACCAGGATAGCAGTGCCTCTGGCATTATCCTTTATAAAACATTGAGTACACATTGGAAAACACGGCGCACAAGAATGGAACAGCCAAAGGGATTTGGTTGATACCCAAAAAAGGGAAAAAAATATTGTTTGACAAAAGCAGTTTGCTGATGCATAGGACTTTCATCTGAAGGGAAAGAAACATGTACACAAAGAAAGGTAAAACCAATCAAGAAAGCTCACAAACCTTGCGCAATAGATGTTTTATAACTAAAATTTGAAATGGAGACATTCTAAAGTTCAGCTCAATATGCAATGATGTAAAGAAGATAACACGCTCCTACCAGAAGAGCAGTCTTGCCAGATAATCCCGAGTCAAGGAGATATGGGGCTGAAATTGAAGAGAAGTGTTCTCAACAACGTCAACACAATCTTCATCTCCAACATTAATAGTCCCTGTTGAAGTTCCCTCAGCTATTTCAGGAGCCCTTGAATGCATTTTGGGGGAAAGAGTGGCCAACAGACCATGCACAACTGAGTGAATTGTTTCCTTCAACTCAAAAGATGCAGGCTCCGAAAGTTCAGCTACCTATCCAATCAGATAGATGAAATTTCCATATTTTACAAGAACGGAAAATTTGTCATCAAAGACAAAAAACAGCACTACATAAGTGAAGGAGGAGAGAACTATGAAATGAGTCTAATTCAAGGGCAGACCTTCAAGGCCTTCCTATATGGCTGGGAGAAGCATCAGCAGGTATTCAACGGACATTTACTAGCAGTTCTCTGATTATATAATATTAATTAAGAAATAAGCCCTTAACCATTTGGAATGGAATTATTCCCGAGTAATACTTTCTCTTCAGCCAAAGCATCAAAACTTAAATATCACCAGCAGGATGTGCAAAGGTTAAATCCATCCTTACCAAGAGTTTGCAGCAAAACATTGTACCAAGTTTTCTGTAACAGATTTCCTTTTTAATTTTTTAACTTCCAGTTAACAACTTATTTTATAGTCCTGCAGTGGGCCCACAAATATAAAACAAAAGGGATGGGTTTAAGAAATGTGAGTTTGGTAAGAAACTTTGGTATGACACCATAAAATTACACCATATGATAAACTAGGGAAACTCCAACTTAATACTCTAAACTAGCACATTTCCAAGCAACAAATAAAATGTAACCCAAGGAAACAGTAACATGGAGAAGCCACCAGTTGAAACTAACAAGGCGCTCTTCTCCAGAGTTTGATTAATTATGAGCCAAGAATACAATATAGGAGCAAGGCATACACAACTCCAACATGAAACATGTATTCTTCAACAAGACTTCTTACATGACAAGAAACCAGCTTTTACTATATATGTATGTGTGTTATCTACCTTCTCAGGTTCCAGGGATCTCAAGTAGTCCAACAAATCATTCTTCTCTTCTCCAACAAATTGTTGCATTTGAAGAGCAGTATTTTTCCTCTTTACTTCACGGAGTTCCTGCAATAGGCAGATACTAGAAGGACTTCATTAGAATAGCAAACACACAATGACTCGATGATTTACTAATTTAACATGGTATTTGATTGTTAAAATCCTACACCATTTAAATAAAGTGTGAAGGACGCACATGTTGGGTTGTTGCTGAAAAAGTGAGCCTATACCCCCATTATGGGTAATGGGGCTGTTAAATGCAACTGCTCTCTAATAGTTTAAACTTTTAGATGAGGTGGTATTAATAGGTCCATCCAGGTTGACAAGGACAGCACTGATTCACGTTTCAGCATTCAAATTATTCAACAAGCAGGAATGCAAAACCAAATATACTCACATGAAATAAGTAAATTTAACTGCACATAATTGCTTACCCTTTTGACAGATGATAAACGAGACTGCAAATTTAATATGTATTGCATAGTTTCTGGTTTCGTTTCTCCAAAGTCTGGAAGTACAGGTGTGGTTTCAGTCATTTTCTCTGCCACAGGCAGCTTATCATGTCTGGAAGTTCTATCTATTTCACAGTCATTTAGCAATTTTCCCTCTGCCTCGGACTTGCAATCTTCAATTTTTTGTTTATCAATATTTTCTCCATAGATCTCAAGGTTTTTCTCAAGACAAAGCCTATATTCAGCATTCCACAATGTATATCTGCAGCATAGGTACACCAACAAATTAAGTTACCATTTTTCCATATGCAATCGTGAAAAAGAGAGACAACTAATGCAACATCTTTGTTCCGTCAATACTATGGATGTCTCTTTTGCAACACAACCCTTCCTGTTCATTATATCTCATACTTTAAGACGCTTATTTTCTTGACAATCTTGTCATGTTTCCTACGTTTAAAATTTATCTGAATAGGGTGCAGCACACGCACAAGGCCAGAAATCAACTAGCCTACACTAAGAAAATCATAACAAAGTAGTCCCTCTTGTAGCATTTTGCCTAGTTTTGCTGAAAAAGCATAATGCACCATGTGCTGCTGAAAGCGTAGTTTTTTCTTGGCAGGTTTTAAAGCTCTTAGAGAAAATGGATTATAGTTAATGCACCAGATGACAGGCAACAATTCTTGTTCAGGACACTTCAATTAGGACAGAATGATATTGTAAATTACAAACATGAGCAGCAAAAGCAACTAATATTTAGGTACCCTGTCATCATCGAAGAGATTAATAACTTGGAGAGTGGCTCCCATAGAGCTTCAATTAAAACTTGAAACTGGTCAGATGGAAGCAAACCCAGCATGCCTGATATCGTCCTTTTCATTGCATCTAGAGTCGTAGGTGGTACATCTTTCTGTATAAGGCTCACATCCAACGGTTCTATCTCTTGTATCAAATTTGCAAGGACAGATTTCTAAAGATATTAAAAAGAAAAAAAAACAAAATTAGTGCCACATAATTGATCACGTTATTTGTTCTAGTTGATTTCTTCTTCCTCATATGATTATTTTAGGAGGACAGAGAAGTTTTGCATAAACGATTATCCATGCTTGGAACGGCCCCTTTGAAGTATATCCATCTGAGATCTCATTACAAAAGGCGCAGCAAACATCCTAAAAGAAAGCAAAGCACATTGCTTTGACGATAAGGTTTCAACTTTCCTAAAGATACAGTACAAATATCATATTGTTTTTGGCATATCTTATCATCTTCAATTCACCACTTAGTCTCTCCTTCAATATAAAGCGTTAGTTCAATGATGTCTTGAATCAAGTTATGTAATTCACAATATCAAATTTAGACAACAGTAGCCAATACCATTAACTTTCATCATTCAACCAGAACAATTAGATAAACTAGAGCATCAAAACAAAATTAGGAAGAACCATTCATCTGAAGGACATGTTTCACCTCCCCATTCGAGGGAAGTGGTAAGATCGTTCTAATGCCCATGTAATCCCAACCTCAAGGGCAACATAATACTGTAGTTTCAAAATCACATAGGCTTTACCGAGACTTGGAAAATGAACAAACAAAATTCTAATCAAACATAGAAACACAAGTATTAAAATTAAACAAATCCCTTAATTTTATTCTCCGACAATCTGAGCTAAAATGTTGTTGTAAGAAAGGACACTACTAAAACCGCTGCTAGTCAATCACTATCAGATTATTAAAAAAATCATAAAAATAATTAAAAAAGAACATTTATAGAATCTTGTATAGCAGTTGAAGTAGAAAAAATCCAAACGTAAAGGGGTAACCTTTGAGCGTGAATTCCCATCACAAGCTGATGCGGCACAAGCGACAACTAGGGTTCTTGAGCTCCTAGATGTGCAGGGAGGAAATTTGACGCGCAGTCGAATCGGGAGAGATGGAGGCAGTGACGAGAGACAACACTGTGATGGACGGCATGGTGGATGATGAAGAGGAGAACCCGAGAAGAAGGAGGCCAAGGTTGCCATTGACAACCGCGACGGACCTCAGGGTTCTGGCCTCTTCTCTCCCGCCAATGGGCCCTCTCTCTCACACTAACCGCTTTTTCGCTAGCCACGTCTGGTACCCATTTCAATTGTGCAATTTGTTGCTAAAGCCAAAAAAGAAAATAATTCTAAAGGGCAAAAGAAAATCTCGAGGTCAAGACGTCAAACGGCTGCGGATGCATTTTGCACACTGGGTAACCAATGTGGGTCACCCCAACCCGGCAAGAGATCTGGTTAGGGTCGGTGCTTGTCATTGTAACTCGTGGGTTGTAGGCTTGTAGCCTATACCCTATGTAGTCGTCGCGTGTTTTGTTTGTGCAGTTGTCATGTCGGGTCGGGCCTCGTGAGCTTGTTTTGTTGCACAACCGGAATCTTTCACTCATTTTCTGAATTGGATCTTATGTCGGGCCGGCCCAATATATCATTGCTAATCACTCATTGTGTCCCAACTTGAGGTTAATTCTATTTTAATATCTCAAAGTAGACGAGATGTATCAATTGAGTAACACTTCTTATAGAATTGTCAATCAAGGGATCAAAAGTAGAAGGGATGTGTCAATTGAGTACCACTTCTTATAAAATTATCAATTAAGTGATCAATTTGGTCAACAGTGAAATAATTTGACCAGAAAATAATTAAATGCCTAATATACCTTCAAAATTAAAATATAAAATCGAACATTTCTTATTATTTATCTAATACTTAAAAGAAAAAAATTATCATTTTAACTCTTTTTTTAATTTTCTTTAAAAAAAACTCTTTTTACCTTTTTAAAAAAAATTATTTCTAACTTTTTCTTTAAAATTGTCATATTTTATCAGGGTTAATTCCTGTTCTCCCTTTAACCTTTTTTTTTGTCAACAATTCGATGAATCTTCTTCAGAGACCACACAGATTTTGGCTCAAATTCAGGAACAGAAAAGTTTACTCAAAATATATGAAATAACAGCGAAGAAATTAGATTCTCAAATTAAGCTGAATGACTCTTAAAGAGGACCAAGAAAAAAAGTTAGAAAGAGTTTTTTTAAATGAAAATTAAGAAAATGAGTTAAAATGATGATTTTTTTCTTTTATGTATTAGATAAATAATAAGAAATTTTATATTTTATATTTTAATTTTGAATAGTATATTAGACATTTAATTATTTTCTAGTCAAATTATTACACTGTTGATAAAATTAGTCCCTTAATTGATAATTCTATAAGAAGTGGTACTCAATTGACACATCCCCTCTACTTTTGGTCTCTTGATTGACAATTTTATAAGAAGTGGTACTCAATTGACACATCCCTTCTACTTTTAAGTTTTAAAATAGAATTAACCTTTAAATATGACATGACATCTTCTTCTGAAAGGAAAAAAGCCCCACATTTCTGTTATCCATTAAAATAAATATATTTTAAAAATAACTATTCTCCTTAGCGTAATAATGTGTCACTCCTCTTGTAATTATTAAAAAAGATATTTTTCTTTTTTTAATAAAAGAACCTGTCACTTGGGAACAGTATTTTAACATTAAAAAAATCATTCCTAAGTATTTTATTTCCAAAGCTTATAGGAATATATTAAGAAGTACATTAAATACTTCAGTATAGCAATCTAGTCATCAACTTTAAAAGTTACAAATAATTAGTTCAGTTATAATAATAATATTTTTTATTTTTATAATTTTAATAAGTACAAAATATTTTTAAAAGTACTCTAAAAAATACTTCAAAATAACTTTTTAAAATAAGTTTTAAATTTATTTAAGTTAAAATAAAAAATACTATTCTCTTCGTTCACAATCTGAATATCATATTTTGATTTAATATAAAATTAAATATAATAGTTTGACTATAGAAAATTACTTTTGTAAACAAAATAATAGTAATAGATTTTTAATTTTAAACATTTTTTTTAAAAAATTAATATTTAATTGTAAACGATGAAGTAATAAATAGTTGAGAACAACTTTAAAATAATTTTTATTTTAAAAAAATTATAATTAACTTATTTTAAATAATTAAAAACTAGTTACATGTAGATTAAAAACAACACTACATGCTATTTTACAAATTTAGTTTATATTCATTATCCTCGAATAAGTAAAAATTATTCACTATCTTGAGATCCTTTTGAATTTTTTTTTATAAAAAAGGATCCTTCTTCGATATGAAATAAAGATTTGAGAGAGTATTTAACATTATACAACATATTATCTCATCCTTATAAATTAAGGAGGACAGAAGTAATGGAACTTATTTTTCTTTTAATCAATATAATTATTTATGGAAGTTTAAATGTAAATTTTTTTTAGTTTCAAGAGTTCTCTTTTTCATGCAAAATATGTTTTTTAAATTTTTTTAAAATTTAAAATAAAAAATTTTAAAGAAATCTCGAACAACAGTAAATATTTTTAAATATCGAATTTTAAAATTGAATATATGCTTTTTTATAAAATTAAATAAGAATTAGTATTCAATTTGAATAAATAGAATATTAGTATAGCAAGGAACATTCTCAAAGGGATTGGGCCATGGCACTCGCAATCAATCAAAGAACCATCGGGATTGTGTCAAATTATTTGCAACCAAAACACAAACTTTAAACAGTTTACCTGCATTTAAAGCTTTGCCATGTTTACTTTGATGGATGGTCAGCATATTTTGATGTAGACAGCAAGTTCCAAGTCACACCATCAGTTGAACTACATGTTTTGTAGTAACTAGGGATGTTAATTGGATCGGATTGGTCCGAGACCGGCTCTTTTAGTTCGACATGAGCTTATCTTAGTCTGATTTTAATCCGGCCTGAAAATTATATATATATATATGTATGTATAAATTTTTATATAATAATATTATTATTATATTATTAAAAATATTATTTATTATATAAAAAAAGGTTAGGACCGGCCCGAGCCCGAAAGGACCGAGCCCGTGCTTACGTTTTTTCTGCTCGTTGTCAATCGGGCCGAGCTCGGGTTTGGCAAAGCCCAATTCAATGAGCCCGATTGACAATCCTAGTAATAATTTTTCTCTTTCGCCTTTTAAGCAAAAAAGACCCCCTATATAAGGGTAAATAGTTTGTTATGATAAAATACTTTTTAAGTATTTGTATTACGGCAAATATAAATATTTGATTATTAAGATAAAATAGTTTTTATATTTTTGTATTATGTTAGATATAATATAAAGTTTATTTGGATAGTATTTGGCCTAAATAAATATACTATTAGATCTTACTTTTCTTTAACAAAAAAATTATTTTTATAAAACTTAAAATAAAATTTTTTATAACCAAACACAATCCAAATACATTCATAGCCATAAAACTGAGATATTTGCACGCTTTTAGGAATGTCACAGCAGCAAACAGGAATGTTAAGAAAGTCAGAAATCTCTTTTTTTTTTCTTTTTTTTGATGATAAGAGACGGAAATCTCTTACAAGTACAACGAGGCAGTATGAAGAACTATCTTTAGTGCCCTCAATAAACACACTCTTTGCAACACTTTTTATAATATTTAATTTTTAAATTTATAATATATAAATAAAAAATTATAAATAAGAGTATTGCAGAGATTATTATTGAAACATAAATTAACAAACAGTAATTAAATTTACTTGGAATTGAAACAAGAATATTAGCCATAGCGTGACTATTATTGCGAAATGAGTAGTTAGTTTTGGAGACAGATGTCCTAAAAAGTAACAAACGAAGGGGAATTTCATACGATGAATTAATGAAAGGCAGTGATTAATCATGATTGAATATGTTTGATCATCATTCATCCGTTCAAAGAGCACGTAATGGGCTGAATCTTCTCTTCCCTATGCAGATTTGCTTAGGGAATGAGTTCTTTTCGTGTACAGTTTTGTAGAGATCTGACATCGAAGCCATGTGCTGATGGATTAAAATACACTTCAAGATTTAACTCATTTTCAAAATTAATATTCTAAACCCATCAATCATTTTCTCTGTCTCTAATTCTTAGAATTTCAACATAACCATTTGCCAAAAATTGAATCAGAACATTTCAGAATACGGGATGTACTATGTGGATAGGTCTCTATATTTAATCATTTGTCATTTTCAATTCATGAAACAATTGATTATTGCATGAGAAATTGAATAGACGAGGGATCTTGAAAATTTTTCAAAACGCAGACGACATTTCTCGTTCCGTTGGAGGAAGGTGATATTGATTTGATGAATTGTTAACTTCGAGCCAATCTGTTTCCACAAGAGGAGTTGCGAGTCCCGTGAGGCAAAAAAAAAAAAGTCTGGGGCATTGTATCAAAGGTCCCAAAGGCTCTGAACTCGCATTAATGGCGAGTATGGCTCAGGCCCTGAAAGCAACAGCTGAAGAGTACCAAGTCTCCTCAAGCTTGAATAATGAAGAGGTGGCCAATCTAACTATAAATAAATAGGTAAACCCTAAGCTAAGTCCCCAGAAATGAATACACCAAAACCTCAGAGCAAAATGCAAATGGTAGATTATAAAAATCTGCTAGCGACGACTTTGGCTCTTCATAGTTAGGCAAGGTTCCTATAAGTCATTTGCAGTTAACATTCCAAATGCCAAAAGTCATCATAAAATTTGTTGCTTGAACGAAAGAAACAGTTCATTTAACAAAGCCTAGAATATTACACATCATTTTCACAGGTTAAATGGAACATACAATGCCTGACTTGGAGACATCCTAATCTAAGTACCTAATCACAAAGGAAAAAAGAAAAAGAAAACCTAAAGTAATCTTTGGTTGACTCGATTTGGTCGGCCAGGGAGTCTACTAGAGGTTGGATCGGATCAAATTATCGACCTCTTTCGGGAGTCCAATGAGGCAATGATGGGCTAAAGTGTACCGAGACGACTCTGGAGTCAAGAAGTTCCACGATGGGTGTAAAGCTCACACACCTCGGCACTTTGTACTGATTAATTGACGCGCCTCTAGAAATGGCATAATCCATGAGCTCTTCAAAGGTTCCATTTTTCACCACACGTATCTCCAACGGACCTATCGAGCTATCCGCAACTCGGCACTGACGGTAAACCGAGTTGAGCGACTTTTCCATGGTTAAACAGCACTGGTTCAGCACTTCCCCACCAGGCGAGTTGGCCGAGTCTTTGACTAATAATTCCCAGTAGATCACGTAGTGACCTGGGATCGTCTTTGTATCCGCATAACTGGTGTACTCGCCCACACTAGTGTTACATTCGCTCAAGAGCCGGGAGGCGTTCTCCACAGCTCTTTGTAACTCGGCCTCGTCCGTCTTGTCGGAGTCGATGCTCAACAAAACATTTTTTCTTCTCACGAAGTGGAATTGCGGGGCTGAATTATGAAAGCCGGTGACACGGAGGATGTCGCCCACGCGGTACCTATACAGTCCAGCATATGTAGATATTACTAGTTCGTATTCTTTACCAATTTCCACATCCACTAGGTCAACGAGTTTCGGAGGCGTGTCACGAGCAAACCCCGGTGAGTTGGGGTCATGAGGGAGGAACTCAAAGTAAGCCATGTTAGGCATGATTGTGTACGAGACCTCTGAGGGCTTGCACATGGGATTCAGGTTGAGCCCGAAATAACACTCGGACGACGCATACATGGTGCATGCCATAGGCAGACCTCCACTGTAGTAATCCAGTGTGGGTATGTATTGCGCCATTGCACCGGTGACGATAACGTCGAGATACTTTGTGTTGGGCCAAATTCTTGTCATTATCCCTTCCCAATTTTCCTTTGCACATTCCGAGGTGATGAAGTCAGCCAACTGAGGGTCGGCCCTGACAACTCTTGTCATGCATTCGCGAATTGAGGGATCAGTAACGTTGGAGTTTAGTGACCCCGTTCGGATGTCATCGACGAGCTGTGGCCAATTGAGTTGGAGGAAGCGAATGGCACGGAGAAGACCGGAGGCAAACACGGCGCCGACCCGGAGGACTTGTTCCCTCTCGTAGAGGCCGCAAAGCATTTGAGTGTACATGCTCTGGAAGGAGTCTGCGCAAAGAATAGCTTCATTTGGACTTGTGTAAACGTTGTAGGGGTCGTACGGTCGGGTCTTGAAATGATCGCTCTTGTAGTAGCTTGTAAGAACCGGCCGAGCTAAGAGTCCCCCAGGGGTCTTTGTTTCAGACTTGATGAACAAGAAGTACAAGCCTTTGCCTTTGTCCAATCCGGGGACGTAACTGTTACAATGAAGGGACGTGCTCGTAAGAGACCGGCTTAAATTCCCAGAAAACTAGAGTAATAAAAGGTTCAACGAGCTAGAATAGCGAACTTACAGATTCATAACCGGCATGAGAAGACTGTAAAGCAGCTGACGGCGGTCCAACTCCTCTTTAATGGTTGGCATCAGTTTTCTTTCTCCAGCTGAAGTCCCAGAACTGTTCCAAACAAACAGATGAAATCTTAGTCAAACTTCTACTCAATAATCAGCTTCCACAAGCAGTACGGAAGGAGAAAAATGAGAAAAGAATGGAGCGCGGAGCAGGGGAGAGGGAAGAATTGAAGCAGTCTTTTAACAGACCTTGTGAGGAACTCTGAGATGGGGTGAGCTGATAAAATTGGAGAGCGGTCGCCATTAGCTATTCTTTGAATCTCCGGCTGAAGATCTTCATAGGTAATAACTGGAAGTTTGGACTTGAACGTTTGACGGTCTGTAGCGTCACCGAGTTTGAAGCGTTGAAGGTACTCAGTTTGAGCATTTCGGCTTAGTATCTCAGCCAACACATTCTCTTGAACAGCGTCGGGATTTCGAGTCATCGCCTCGATGAATTGAAGTGCCTTCGCATCTTTCTCACACGCTGGAGGACCCAACGGGGAAGACATCATTGAATCCACCGCCATCTTAATTACAGCGCCCAGAAATCAGAGCAAAAAGAGAGAAAAACAGAATTCAAATTAAGATATGCTTGTTAGTTGCTATGATTGAGGAAGAAAGAATTAACAGAGAGGACAGGACGGGACAAGGAAGGCTTTGGAGAAATTTGTTGGGGGAATGCAGGGAGAGGTAGAAGAGAGTATGGACTTATATAGGAGTCCAAGGAAGAGGGGTGAGCTTAGAATTGTGCCACCACGTCATGTGCCATGTCATGGTGGGTCCATAAGGGGTGCAGAGACAAAAAGGGGGTTAGAAGAAGGTCGACGAGAACTCGAGGGGTCCCGTGTGGAGAATTTTGTAAATACAGTTGGTGTTTGGTCATGAGGGGGCAAAGTGGGCCCAACGCACGTCTTCATTTCTTTAATAAGGGGAGCAGGTGGGACCAGGGAAGTTGCCATCTCAGCAGGCGGGTTTGGACTGTGGTGAGCGTCAGACCAACACGCGAGCTCTTTTCCGGTAAAACTGTTGGTCCGCAATAGCGATGGGCAGCCGGCGAGCTCGGCAAATTCCACTGTTACAGGCATGGTACGCGACACAGAAGCTAAAACTAGTCCTCTCACTCTTCACTAAATTAAATAAACTAAGATTTTTATTAAGTATATCAGCCAATTACTGTATATCATGTCCAGATTTTACTACATAAGAACAACACCAAATCTATTTTCAATTATTGGACTTAGTATAATGTTCCTAATGGATTATGTAAGCCTGACGAAGAGGAAAACCTCCAAATGGGTTAGTTTATTTGGTTGGAGTTTGTGCTGATGAGTTTGTTATTTTTAGAGTCATTAGAAAAACATCATGCATCGCCAGTGATTGTGATTGATTGATCGGCCAGAATATATTGCATTGCATGGCTGGGGTTCTTGTAGTTAAAATAAAATAAGTTTCGAGAATAATAGAAATATTAGAAGACGCAAAGAAAGGGGGAGGGGTGGAAATTAATGAGCAGTAATTATGGGTTATGCAGATCCATGCAAAATGTAGTATAATGGAGGGATCACGTGGTGGCTCATTTCCTGCGGAGTTCCTGGAATTGGCATTGGGCTTTCATGTGATATGATACTCGATGATCATCGACGGGGGAGTAAAGTAAGGTTGATGATGAGCTAGTTTTCATGTGTAGAAAGATGAAAGGAAAAAATTTGACGGAAAAGGGCATGCAATGCATCTTCTTCTCTAGCTTGGCAGCTGGGAGCAGCGGAGGCGGCGATTGCAGCTGCGCCACCTCTCTTTTCTTTCTCTGACGAGACAGAAAAGCAACAAGAAAAGGTCCCTTGTTTCCTTGCATTTTGCACTGTTAATTAAAACGACTAGGAGGTCCGGATCAGGACACAATCACATAATTAGTACTTAGTACTAATTTGTTGCTGTTACGGATTTCCTAATTGGTTGTCTTATTCTTTTGCATTACAAAGCAGGCAGAGTTTGCAGTGGAGTTTTATGTGTTTTATCTTATATTAGAAAATGAACAACTTCTTGGCCTTTTGCTAGAAAGAAAATTATATATTGGCATCGCTACCCATCTCTAATAACTAATTATGTGTTTGGAAATTGGCCCATGCGTTTCGTGACATGTATGGTTGAAACCAATAACCCTCAATACCAAGTTCGTTTACCGTTTGAAATATATATAGTGTTTCTTTTAATTAGTGAAAACATGACTCCAAAACTATTAATATATTTTTTCTTTAAAATATTTTTAAAATTCGAACTACATTACTAGTAGTATAAAGTGAGACAGATGCCAAAAGGATTTGACTTCAGTCTAAACAATTTAAAGATTAGGTTAAGATGTAAAATAAATATATACTTGAGCTTTGGTTTTGAAAGCATACTGCATTTTGGGAGGCAAATATTTATTTATTTAGAAATCAATTACAGTGAAAACTTAAAAATTATTTTGATTATAACGATTTCGATCATTTTTATATAAATAGATAATTTTTTATTTATAAAAAAATTTTAAAAAAACTGCATTGAAGACTTTTGCAGTGTTTTCTAGATAGTCATTGGTTTTAATTTGTATTTCGTACGTAGTTGGAGTGGCAGCCGAAGACCTGAGGCGTCGAACCTAACTGTCGGTTAGACTCGGCCTGGGTTTTCCTATAATTGAAGTTAGAGGGGGTTGGTAAAACTCGGTGCCAAGACTCATACGACGGAAGTTGATGTTCAACTAATTATTCGTGTAAAATTGAACCTCAGGCTGCAGCAGCGTGCAAGCACCTGCTCTTTCATGCAACAAAATCACGGCATTGTGGTCGGCGAACCGGCCAAAAGATACTATTGCCAAATAAGGTGGCATGCATCGTGCACGTTCCGATTACTACTGATTTAGATTGTTGTCACTTTACTAGCCTCAGATAAAGAAGAATTTCTTTCCTTCTTACCTTGTCGGGGTAATAATGAATGTGAGATACAGAAAGCAAAATGGACGCCGCCCTCTGATTCATCCGAGTTTCGGAAGGTGCGTACAACTAGTTGCTCTGCCCTTTAAACAAAATTGACTAGCTTGAGACAGACAAGACTTTATTTGTTTCCTTCTTCCGTTGTTGGGCTTTGGACAGTACTGAATTTGACACAAGAGTGACCACATTATACGAACAGAAGCTATACCGCTTGTTTCCTCAAAAAGTTTTGAGATGTAGAACTAGCTAGTTGTTTTACAGATTCATCTGACTACTTTTTCCATAGAATATTTACGATTTAATTTACGGATTCACTGACAATCCAAGAAATAGGACTAGTTAATTTGTGTTTTCAGGCAAAAGCATTATCTATTTTATTATTATAATTTATATTTTCTTAACTGTTAGAAATTAAATATCAAACTACTAAATTATACTTCTTAAGAAAGAAAAAACGAGAACAGTATTGCAGGCGGGCAAGTCAAATTAGGAACCGTGATAAGGATTCAGCACATAGTTGACTGGCAAGAAAATTCGAAAAAGAGATTGACTTGCAAGAAAGAAAATTGTGTTCCAATCCAACGTGGAACTTACTTCTGTTCATTGTAAACCCCGAGTGGCGTGCTAAGAAGAAATTCCACCTGCCTCCAATTTATTTATTTATTTTCGGGGTGGACTTCCGGAGGGAGGACTGTTAAATTCCACATTGATTGCTATTAATTAATCCAACTCTGTTATTGCAAATCACAGTCAATTTAATTTTTTAATGCTTAATTATAAGCTTTTTTATGCATAAAACAATTATAGAATTCTGACTAAATTAACTACTACTTCCATAATGATGAACAGTTTACTTTAACAACCGCCACAACTCACACTCATTCGACAAAAAAAAAAAAAAAGAAGAAAAATACCCTGCACCAGCATCGGCAACGGCAGCATAATTTATTATTTTACTACTAATGTTGTGGTAGAGAAAATTTTGGAATCCATACGCATGAGCCACGTACATAACCATTTTTAATCTCTATAGACCTTTCAAGCTTTTAGCTCCTTACCAAGAATTTTTATTTCAAAAAGTCATCATCGCATTTGCTTCTTTTTGTTGTAGTATTAGAAAATTTTAATTGCTGTTATGATATGTACCACTTGTTTCAAAGTATAAGATATTTTGATATTTTTTAATTTTTAAATTATTTAGTCTTTTACAAAATTTTAAAATTATTTTTAAAAATTTATTCTTGTCATAAATATAATTATCTCATTATCTATTATATTAATAGAATTAGTTAAAAATATAATAAAAAATATATCTTCTTTTTTATTCTTTAATCTATACAAAAGGAGCCAAAAAGTCTTATATTTCAAAAAAAAGATGAGGAGCAATTTTTTGTTTAAAATTGAATTTTATTTTTTTATTTCAGTATACAAAAAGTGAATATTTAATTTCAAGTAGAAAAAAAGATTTTTACTTTCTGAATTTTTTTGTTTACTTTCGTAAATTGTCCAAAATTTGGTGACAATACAGAGTAATGGCTAGCTATATAGATGTGGCAAATTTGAGCCTGTACCAAAGTATAGTTCCTTTGTTGATAGAGGAAAAGATGTGAGAAAACTATTTTTTGCTTGGTTTTCTGTTTGAAAATTTTTCATTTTGAGAAAAAAATTATTTTTTAAAAAAGGAGACGAAACTTAAAATGGAAAAAAATTATTAATTTTGGAAATAAAAAATAATTCAACTTTTATGTATAATCTATGTAAAACTCAAGTTAAGTTATTACAAATTAGTAGTTTTATTTTGATTACTGTGTCACAGTTATGTATCATACAAATTATATATTTGTAAAAAAAATAAAATATATAAAAAATTATATTATTAAAAAAATAATTACTTTATGTGATTTTTTATTTATATATTTTATTTTTATTAATACATATAATTTATATTATGTATAAAATTAATTAGTGACCATAATAAAATTACTGATGACAAATACTGTCTAGCTATCATCGTATGGCGCCAAAAGTGTTGCTCAACAATTTTCTATGGTTGACTTGGTAGCTGCTTGAGTGTTTGTATTGCATTCTTTTTTCTTAAAGGTGGAAGGCCGATCGAATTTGCCTATCCACTACGACTTCCATCTTGACTCAACAAAATCAAGCGGGAGAAGCAGCTCAAATTGGACTATGACTCCTAGATTTGGTACGGCGGGTTGGTTATGAAAATCCCCAGTTCAAACAAATCCGCTTTCCACTTCAATACATAGCTACACTGGTGAGTCTAGAAGAGAAGTCATCCTTCAACAAATTCAAAATTGCAATAACGTGTCCCACCCTGCACTCCAAAATTTTCTTGTAGCTCTCGGACTCCAATTTCTTTAACATTTCTAACCATATTTCCAGGATTTTAGCTCAAATTCGGCGGTCAAAATGGGACGTAAGAAAGAAAACAAGTAATGACGTTTCATCGCTTTTTAATTTTGTTCTTCTGTTAGGTATTTATGGAAAAAATATGCTTTAGGGAGATGGACTTATCAACAAGGTGGAGTTGAAGAAAGATGAAAATCGACACGCAAAGAAAGTTTCATCTCTGCTTGTTTAAGCATATTTGGCGAAGGGACCGCTCTGCTCTTCAAGCAAACTGCAAGTTGATCACATTTTCTTTAGATTCCGGTCTACATTAGCTTAACTTGTTATGACACTGCATGTATGATTAGATATAATTTGATTTTGAGATATAAATTATTCGTAAAAAAAATATAAGTTCAAAATTATAAATTTTGATTTTAATTTTGAGATGAGATGCTCAATCCTAATTGCAACTCTTTCTTCTATCTATCTTATTAGTAGATGTACAATGTAATAAAGACATAAAGCATGTTTTATCATGTTATTTGTATTATTGTACGTGTCAATCAACGAAATTAGTATGATGAGAAATAGTTATAATGCATTTTCTCATTATATACATTCAGAACTACTTGTTTAATACTATACTAGGAAAGGTTAATGCAAGTCACATTAAGCATGTGTCTATTTTGCCAGAGTACTGACCATCAATGTGGAAGAATGCAAACGGGTCTATATTCACAATGGCCTACAGTAATAGCTTCACGTGATACTGTCACTCAATCGCTTATGAAAATACTTAGGGTGTATTTTGATAATATATCATTATGAAATTTAATATAAATTTTTTATTTGTTGTCTCATTTTTTTATTATAAATAATTATCTTTTTCAAAATTTAAAATAGAAAATCTTAAATTAAAATCTTATTCAATCATACCCTTAATATATATATATATATGCATCATTGTGTCCTACATAGCATGAAAATTAGTTAACCTTTTTTTTTTTACTTTTGTATCTCTAACAATTGAATTATAATTTTTAAAATCACAATTTAAATAATTAATTGTCTCCACTGCACCTAAATACAGTGGGAAAATATAGATAGTTTTCTTATTACTAATTATATATTAGTGAATTATAAGTACGATAGAGATGGAGGATAGTGTATCCATCATTAAACCCGGAAAGTGCATGGTGTTACCGACAATTGGGTATCCAGCCTCCATCACCACCGGAATTCCAAAAAAAATAATAGACAAATATTTGCAAAGAAACAACACACACGCGAGGCTGTATCTTTATCCAAATTGAGAGGATCGTGGCCTTTTTTTCCTGCCTCTTCGAAGCAAAACAGCATATGGTCCACAAAAGCACTCATGTTTATGATAAATTCGTTCGTACTCGTGGTACTGTTCAACTATTCTGCTGCTGAGGAATGTGGATCAAACGTGCGACCGAGGAAGCTTGCCGGAACCTTCAAATCTCGCGTTTGAAGGAAATACTAAGTAATATTCTTCGTTCCGGTCAAAGTGCCAGAGCCTTTAGACCTGCTTAATCTTGCAGTTTTGCACGTCAAGAATTGTGAGATTCGCGTTCGTACGTCGAGCCAGAGCATCAAGGAAACATCTTCTGTCTGTCGACCATGGATTTCGAGTTTCCCAAGTCCTTGTTTGGTGCAGTCTACGGAACCTCTGCGGAGGAGAATTTTGAGAAGCGTTTACAACGTGCGCAGTATGGCTGAATAAAGCTTAGTAGAGGAGAATTTTGAGAAGCGTTTACAACGTGCGCAGTATGGCTGCAAAGCTTAGTTTGGTTGGGAGAAAAAGAGAAAGAAAAAGAAAAGGAGAAGTAAAACATAAAATAAATAGGCGTTTTATTTTGTTTGATTAGGGAAGGAGAAGGAAGAAAATTAAATGTGGAGTGGGAGAGTTTTTTCTCTACATTAGCAATCCTAATCCTTCCAAAAGATAGGTCGGAAGATATTTTAGTTTTAAAAGATCATTATACTAACAATTTATATTTTTATTATAATTAAAGAATTTAAAAGGAAGATAAATTTATAAATATAACAAAATATCTTTTCCTTTTCTTCCACTTTCTATATAACCAAATAAAAAAAAATATTTCTAATTTATTTATCTTCTTCTCATACCAAACTAAATTGAAATAAATATAAATAAAATGTAGCTTTTCTCCTCCCCACATGAACCAAACTAAGGCTAAAGGTGGTAATAAATACAAATCAATAGCACAGTACAGGAATTTTATTCCCTGGCCTAAAAGTAACACGGAAGATTTTCGTATAGCCTTTGGGGGTACTAATATTTTCTTGCTTTTGGAGGACAAAGAATAAAAGGAGAAAAGTTGAGTTTGCCTCCCATCAGCCCAAATGCGAACGGCGGCAAGTAGGAAGATAGGTACACGTTTTAATACTTGGTTCATAATTTTAGATTACACAGTATTATATTTTTAAAAAAAAAATAAAAATAAAAATATAATTTCATGGTCAACAATTAAGTATATTATGTTAATACCTTTTCCCATTTTCGAAATGTAAAGATATTGTGCAAATTTTGAATATTCATATGCTTTTGTCCCTTTAAAAAAAAAGTCCGAAAATAAGAAATACTTCAGGACGACTGCACGTGTGAAATGCGCTACTAATAAGTAAAGAAAATACCTCTTCAATGACAAAATTACCAAGGACTAGTTCCGCCGATTGAAACGGGAAAATAAATAGCAATATGGCTCAGCAGCCATCAACTGGACGAATACGTTTTTTTTTTTTTTTTTGATAAGTGGACGTTTACCAAATCTTCACCGACCCAAAGTCATAGCCAAAAAGAAGGAAGGTAACAGATGGAAACAATGAGGTACCCCAGAAAAAAGTGACAGAAAATGACTCAAATTAGAGGAAGCAAAGAAGACCTTGTCCTGCCTAGATTTTATCTTTAATTCTTGACATTGATGCCATCTCAACTTCTAGGAATCCAAGAATTACCTGCCATTTCAAGATTTTTTTTAGGCATGATGATGTGAAATTGAATTTATAAAATTCTGTATCATTCTTATATTAATGTGATATTTTTATATTAAAAAATTATATTTTACCCTCTCAAATTAGATTATTGTTTATGAATCCGAAATGCCTAACTTGGGCTGATCATCAGGCCATGCTTTTCAGGGCCATAACGAGGTGGAAGGTCAGTCGGGCCAGAAACGGACTTCTTGCACAAAACGAACCAAAGGAGGCTCAGATACAAACGTTCAATTGATCGGGAGGTCCAGACTCAGGAATCATTTGATTCATAAAGAAGCCCTTAACGAGGCCCGCAATTACTAAGGAGTCCGTGGACAGCGCATATTTGTATTCCGGCATCCACAATACAACTATACAACACAATAGCGGTGAAGACAACTCAGTCCCATCTTTCACTCTCTTTTTTCTTTGTTCATCCTTGTAATAATATTGAGTTTTATGCCAATGCTTTGCTAAAAGCCGCTTACTTGCGTTGTTCACCCCCTGATTTCGAGGGCCAAAACGGCCTGAGTTGCTCGGACCGCTTTCATCTTTTATCGGCTATGGAGAGAGAATGTCTCGGGAACACCAACTTCCTCCTCCCCCTTCTCTGTAGCATTTGCTCTAAAATTATTCTCTCAGCTTACCCAAATTGATTCCAAGTTTATCTGCATTTAGAAAACCCTAGCGCTCCTACACTTGACCCGGGGCCGCATCACTCTCCCGAGCTGTTTTGCTTTCTTCGCTTGAGGTAATGGTTTCGTCCTCGCTGAGAAAATTTGGAACTAGAAATAATGATTTTGGACTTCTGCTGTTTTCTGCCAGAGGATTAAACGTTCTGTCTTAGGTTGTTTGATTGGGAAGGATTTTCTGCTTTGTTGTTTATCTTTTCTATCTATCTTTAGCTATTGAAGACTGGAAGGTTAGCTTGCTTTGTGATGCTTCTGGTGTGGCCTAATGCTGTCATGAATGCTTTCTCAGTTTCTGCTATGTTATCTTTGCTTTCTGTATGAACCAGTGACCGCGAGTCATCAGTCCCTTTCTTTTTATTTTGGCATATTATTTTTGGGTTCGACTTGGGCTAGAGGCGTTCCCGGAGGTTTTTGACACAGTTTTGTAAGTAATTTAGAGGATTGCATGGCAAGGGCTATTGCAAAAGCTGGCTACACGAGCAAGGAAAGAGGGGAAGTAATGCTTAAGAATTGTGGGACGATTGTTCTGATATCTTACGCGAGAATTTAATTCTAGTTACCAATGGATGGCACAAATGCTGAAAGATAGTGTGGGAATATTTGTTCAGGTGCTGATGTGTGAAAAGCTGCGAAAACCATGGAATGTCTACGTTCCTAGTATTTTAAATTTGAGGGTTGAGGTTTAGATTATTTATGATGTAAGATATGGTGTGCACGTGTTGAATAGTACAGTGCACACTTGTCGGAGGTCTCCGCTGTTAAGTGCTTGAGGCGGAGAGATATAACAGGAGAGTTCAGTGCCACATCAATAGCGTGAAATGTATTAGGTATTTGTGTTAATTGAGAGGCTGAGATTTACTTTCTTTCCGATATAGGATTTGGTATACCTGTATAATAAAACAACATGAATCAGTTTACGAAATGACAGCACATTTGTGAATTATCTTATTAAGTGAGGGACGGAACACTCTTGTTTTCTTTCAGAATTTTGCACTCTTTTTCTCTCTATTGGAGCATTACCAACATAAACTGAAGCTGTCTGTAAAATTACATTTAATGTTTTCTTTATGTGCTAAAATCATACCTCTCATGGAGCAAAATACATCACTCAAGTAATGTTTGATCTTACGATCCAACAGCAATTAATGCCTCAATATTTTCCTTTTAGTTTTCTTGACTTTTAGCTAAACGATGAATATGTATATCATACCAAGGTTTCCTCTTTGATGGTTTCGTTTACCGCTTTCGACTTTTCTATACATGGTTTCTAGCAAGTGCTATTTTTGCCCTTGTGTTACCGGATAGGGTAGCAGTGTTTCCATGTCCCACGTGTTATTACATAAACCTGAAAGGGTTGCACAGTTCCTGTTTGCCATGTGTCATTAAACTTGAATGTGATTCTGACTGGCCTGACTGATTTTCACTACACCGGAAGGCAAGTTCATTGGAGCTCAAGAGATGGGACTATAACCTAGATCTATTGGTTTAATTTATTTCTATAGTAGGAATGATGTGGTCATCTGTTTGTGGTTTAGGCAATTGAAATTTAAGAAGGTCTCAAGATAACTCCCCGTTAGCGGTTGCAAAATTTAGTCAGCATAGTTTGGATAATCAATAACGTGAAACTGTACCTCTTTCTCTATAACATATCAACATGTTTGGTTGACTATTTTTTGGCATCATTACGAGGCCTAGTAGAAAATGAAGAATTCATCCATCCTTTGCGGATATTTTAAGATGGATTAAAATTGTTCTAGAAACATTTTTCATGTGAATTGGTAGGCAATGCATTTTATTTCCTCTCTTTTTTATGAGAAAAATCCTATGCTTGTTTTCTCCAACTTCTAATACTGCGTTCCAGAACTTTCTGTTCGATGGGCTGTACTTCGCTATCTATGCAAAGTTAAAACTATTGGTCAATGCGTAAGACAAGAAAATTTGTTCAAGGAAGATAAGGCCACATTACTTGAAAACGCATGGACGATTTTCAAAAACTCAATAAAATGCTGTTTTTTGATGTTCTTTGCCGATTGCTTGGTGAGAAGTTTGTATAAGAAACCAAAGGTAGTTCAGGAGCTGAATAGGTTAGCTTCATGTTGTGTTTTTATGTTTGCATTAGAGGAAGATGAAATTCATGTCACATTAAAAAGGAGTTTCCTTGGTGTAAAAGTCTTACCCATGCTTGATGATCTATGGATTGTATAGTAACTGGTTATTCACTTGGAATCATTAACCAGAGTAATCTTTTAGATATGTCGCCAGTACTAAGATGTGTACTGTAGTGGAGGACAGGTTTGTAGCCTTGTAACTTCTATAGGAAATATATTTGCATAGAGAGCAAGTAAATGACTGGTGCTTTCTTAAAAGGAATAGTATTGCTTTATTTATCAGTACAAATGGGATACTCTTTAAAAGTTGGTGACAGAATTCCCTGTTCAACAAAATTTCCTGAAATGTGCTTACCCTCATGTGTCTCTTAATCTGCACAAGGCAGGTTATTCCAATAAATGTGCTGTTAACCTTTCCTTTGATGTTTTTCAGGTGTTCGGAGTGTGCTGCCTGCAATTTCTGTGTAATAATCATTCTACTCTGGCTCAAATAAAATAGAGTTTGGACAAATTAGATACACTTCACTGACAACTAGTTTCTTTATTTTTATGCCCAAGAATGCAAATATGGATGAATTACATAATAGCTCATTATCCGCTGGAAGCTCAAGTCCTAGAAAAGAACCTTCATTAAATCATAGAGATGAATGTGTTTCAGGAGGTGCTGAACCAGTGGTTCAAAAATCTGGGGCAACTGAAAATCAACAAATTTGTTTAACAGAAGTAGGTGTCAGGCAATGTGATTTTGACAGTATTGAAAATTTAAAGATTTTAGATGGGTCAACCAAAAATACAAGTGCTGAATCGCTGACATCCCATAATCTTGGGTACAGCCTTGAAATTGCTAATATTGAGTCATTGGAGCAGAAGCAAGATGTTGCACAAGAGGATGGTGAAAAGAGCTCAGCAGAAACGGGGGTTAGAGTATCATCTGAACTTCCCGTGCCCAAAAATTTGGAACACTATAAAGAGGAACAAAATTTAATAGTGACTGAAGATCTAAACTCAAATTTCACCACTGGTGACTTCAGATTGCTGCAAGAAAATGGGGCAACAATCTCTGCCTTTGAGTGTTTGGGATCAGCATCCTGTGATGCATCTGAAAATCTTGGTCCTCAACAATCAGAACCTACTGAGAAAGATGCAACCAATGTTGCTAGTGAGTCTGGTCCTGACAAAGGAACTTCTGTGTTAACTAGGAAGCACAAATCTTCATTGTTGCCTCTAGTTTGTAATAGAGTTCTGCGCTCAAGATCACAGGAGAAACCTAAAGCTACTGAATCAAAGGTCGTGGAGGTGGAAGATAGTGCAAATGAAGGGAGGAAAAGAAAATGGAGGAGGAGGGAGCAAATGAAGAAAATCCCGGTAAATGAGTTTTCCAGAATAAGGACCCATCTAAGATATTTACTTCATCGAGTAAAGTATGAGCAAAACTTAATTGATGCTTATTCTGCTGAAGGCTGGAAAGGACAAAGGTACTTACTGCTAAATGAAATAGGTGATCTATTATTTCCACTTCTGGTTTTGGCTTTAAAAATTACTGTGTTCTTCCTCTTGTTTGGGTGCATTTTTTAATGTATCTTGTGTGGTCCAACCTCCAGCACGAAATCTTCTCACTTTGGTGTAATAAGGATGAAGCAAGGACTTTCTTTACTGAAGTATATTCTTCCTTTTAACCCATTCTTTACTTGTTAGAGCAGCCAATTCTTGTGGATTATGCTGTTTAAGCATTTTCTTTCTTTCTTATGCAACAAAAAGGAGTAACACATGCTTGTCTTCTTTAGATGCTTCAATTTATGTACTAGCTTTTAGTGTATAGAACTCATAGACAAAGATCTAACATGATGCCAATGTACCGTCTTTAAATCTCATCCTTTCCATGAATTTTGGGAGGTTTAATTATTTTGCATAATTATTACACTGATTCATACATAAACTTTTTACATTAACTGTTCTGAGAGAGGAGTGTATCCTGAAGTAATCTCTAAAATGCTGCCCTAGTTTTTGGTTGTCAAGCTTGACAGCACGTTCCCTACATATGGGAAGAGCCTCTTTTTGAACTGTACTTTGTGGTTTGTAATGCATTCCAGAAATCATTGTCATCTGCCACAATCAGATTGATGGAACTGGACCTCCTGAGCTGAAAGTTATGGAGTTGGATGCAAAGTTGACCTCTAGGCCATAAATATCAAATAACAATCGTCATTGCTTTTGATAATGTGCTATTCCATTTCTAATACAACTGCAGTTAGTTGACTGTCCGGATGATAGGTTCTGACAAAACATGTTTCTAATCAACGTTCATACTTTTGGTGCTTTCACAGCCTTGAAAAAATAAAGCCTGAGAAAGAGCTTCAACGTGCAAGATCCCAGATTTTCCGGTATAAGTTGAAAATAAGAGAGCTGTTTCAACACCTTGATAGGTCACTCTCCCAGGGAAAGCTTCCAGAATCTTTATTTGACTCTGAGGGACAGATTGACAGCGAAGATGTATGAGATGTCCTTTGATTATTGCAGTGGTCTTTACTTCATGTTCCTGAACTAAAATTCTGGTATTTTAGAGTTAATATTTAACATCCCCATTCTCATTGCAGATATTCTGTGCAAAGTGTGGTTCTAAAGATTTGACAATAGAGAATGATATTATCCTATGTGATGGTGCTTGTGAACGTGGATTCCACCAGTTTTGTTTGGATCCACCTCTTTCAAAAGAAGATAGTAACGTCTAGAACTAGTCACTTGTATTCTCTGTAGTATGTTAACTTGTGTAGGTTTCCAATCTCCTTTTTTGTCCTTTTGGTGGTGTGCAGTTCCTCCAGACGATGAAGGCTGGCTTTGCCCTGGGTGTGACTGCAAAGTGGATTGCATTGGAATGCTTAATGATTTTCAGGGATCAAGTCTCTCTGTGCTTGACAATTGGGAGGTGCTGTCTTTCTCCTTTTTGGAACCAATAATTGGCTTTTCACCCAATTGCTCAAAATGCTTTCTCCCATATGCAGAAGATATTTCCTGAGGAGGCTGCTGCTGCTGCATCTGGAAGGAGTGTGGATGAAAACACAGGATTCCCCTCGGATGATTCTGAGGATGATGATTACAACCCTGATGATCCAGGACTAGATCATGAAGTTTCAGAAGATGAATCAACTTCTGATGTGTCTGATTATTTTTCTGCCTCAGATGAGGCAGTGCCTCCTCTGGACAATAAGCAAAATTTTAGTCTCCCATCTGATGATTCTGAAGATGATGATTTTGACCCCTGTGCTCCTGACCATAATCAGCAAGCTGAAGAGGAAAGCTCAAGTTCTGATTTCACATCAGATTCGGAGGATTTTGGTGCCATATTGGAGGATGGTGAATCGCCAGCTAAAGATGAAGGGTACATTGCATCTGTATCAGATGATGGCAAACCAAATCCAGTTGCTAGTGGGAAAAGGTTGAAAGCTGGTAAAGTGAAGAGACACTCTCTGAACGATGAGCTTTCATACCTTATGGAGTCCAATGATGTGCCAGTATCAGGGAAGAGATGCGTAGAAAGATTGGACTACAGAAAGCTACATGATGTGAGCTTTTCTTGTGTTCTTTTCTTCTGTTTTGTTTCAACTCTTTGAGTATGTGTAAGGCTGGGATGATTTGCTTTTCTTTATCCGCAAGGGATCTCTTAATATGTCATTTGACTTTTCAATGTCCTGTTGATAAGTTTCCCCTCAGACTTGAAGCAAAATGAAGTCTTTGGTTACCTAATGAGAAACCAGTTAAACAAACTAGGAATAATTAGATTTAGACAGATAAAAGAACCAAGATATTTAAAAACCCATCTACTTTGGCATAACAAGAAACTCCAGTGGTACCAGCTAGGTATTGAACCAACTAGTTCCACATTGAACCAACCAGTATGGAAATGTTTCTTTTATGTGGATTGTGTGTGCTTTCCTTCATTTTACCCTACTGGTTAGAATGGGGAGAGAATTCAAGGTTTACTTTTGTCTTTGATGTGCATTGATCCCTTTCCGTCAGTAAATGTTTTATCTTTCTGCTTGTACTTTCAGTCCTTAGGGAATAATGCTATATAAACATACTTCAGTTGTGAATGATGTGTCACTATTCTATCTAAGATTTGCTCATGATTTGTATCTAGTATTCATTGCCTTGTCACTTCTGTTACTTTTTTCTTTCATGGATGCTTATCTGCCTTGTCTACCTGAACTGTGAAGGAAACGTATGGAGATGCTACTTCTGATTCAAGTGATGAAGATTATGAGGAAACTGCTGGTCCAAAGAGACGAAAAAGTAGTGCTGGGATTCAATTGTCCACCCATGAAATTCAAGATAGAAATGATGGGATGGATACCATGGATGGGAATCAGAATCACAAAGAGACTGATGTCACAGTTCAGGGGGAAAGCCACAAAAAGCTCAAAGTTAAGGGATCAAACAACATATCAAGTGAATTACAAAGTTCTTCTGAGGTTGGTTCTAGTGGTAAGAATGCTGCTAGACCATATAAAAGACTTGGAGAAGCTGTAATTCAGGTACTCACATGACTAACATCTAGCACCTGCCATTAGAAGAATTAACGGGACAGTTGACGTATTTGTATCTCATTATTTGAAATATCAAAACAATTCCCATGTTTCTATAATTCTTAAAAGAGAGGAGGGTTGTTGATTGAGATGGAAATAGTGGTATGTGCATGAACATAATTGATGAGTTTGACGATTTCCAAATGAGAAGATATCCAGCAGAACCTGCTAAATATCAAAAGCAGGCATGAAGTTAATTTATTGTGCAAATTATGGGATGAGTAGGCGGATAATTTAAATGAAAAAGGAAGATATGTTTTATACCTGATATAAAAGAATGACCTTCTGCCTCATTAAGTATAGTATTCTGTTTAAGATTGAATAGAAAAGAAAACAGAAACTGATTCCTCACCTTAAATATTGTTTATGGTCAATGTTCCGGATTCTCCTGAGCTAGTATAGAATTATTCTTTGCATGCGTTGTTCTTTTGTACTTAGTGCAATGCACGCCACTTGCACTGCATGACAAAATCTCTTATGCAACTTAAAAGACAAAGTCCCGTTTTGTAAGGTCCCGACTGGAGTTTTCTGAAGGTCCCATTTTGAAAATAGTTGCTTTCCTGAAGCAAAGAGTCATCTAGTATACAGAAAGAAGGGCAATGAAGAAAATGACTTTATCTATCAGATACCGACTCGGGTATCACTCTGTTCCTTCTGAACCAAATGTAATGTTGGTCGTGTGTTGGTGCAGAGACTTGTTGAATCGTTCAGGGAAAATCAGTACCCTAAACAGGATGCGAAAGAAAGTTTGGCCAGAGAATTAGGACTCAGAGTTCAGCAGGTTCATCTTTTCTGTCTCTAGGCATTAAGGTCATCTTTCATTTTTGTATTCTACTGTTTAATGTGTACTCTCTTAATATTTTCTGATGTTCATATTCAGGTCAGTAAATGGTTTGAAAATGCTCGGTGGAGTTTCCGGCATTCATCTCGTATGGAATCAAAGATGGTCACAGCTGCTTCTACAAATGGCACTTCCGTACTTGGAATGGATGAAATATCACCTGGGGCAGGGGCAGGGGCAGCCGGGAATGAAGAATGTCGAATAAGTGAGGGAAAGTCAGTCAGTGAAGTGAGGGGGCAAAAACCGAGGAAGAAGAGCATGGTAGATTATCAAGGATCCAGTGCCGGGAATTTTCCCGTGCAAGATCAGCTTGCTGATACACCGAAATCTCAGGCAGTACCTAAGAATAACAGAATACATACAAGAGGCAGCAAATCAGTTGAATAACTTATTAGGACATGATTTACAGAGTAATTATGTTGAGCCTTGATAGCGCGTTTAGGATTGTCGTAGAAATTGTGACGGAGAGCAATTTGAGCAACATAGGGAGGACCTTTATGGATTTGAGTGAATGATCCTGAAGTAATTTTATTACATCTTTAGCCCAGGATATTGGTGTCAATTTGAGCTGCTGCATATAACTGGATCTTTATTGCGCACCTTGCCGTGAGTTTAAAGGGACTAGTGGCAAAGATATACCAGTCCCATGAAGCAATGGGGGAAAGAGCTGGTTACAACTGTCGACAAGAGCGTCACAGGAAGCTGCGAATGTTGTGGCGGGTTATGCGTTTCATCGGTGTGGCAGCGATGTGTGCAATGCAAGAACCAGAGGATAATCTGCTCTAACACGAAGGGCTAGAGTTATACATTTGAAATAGAGAACTACAGTTGCATTGTAGCTGATGTTATGCTTTGCGACATAATTTCCTTTCTATTGATTGTAAGTAGATAGGAATACTCATCACCTCATGTGTAAGCTGAAATGATGGATATAGAAAATATTTGTAGTTCAGTGCTTAATTTTATACATTTTTGTTTTGTCAAGAACTTAATAAAGTTAGATAGGGCAGAATATGGCTGTATCTAGACAGCGTTTGGTATGACCAAAAATATAATTGTTTTTTTTATATAAAAATTTTATTTTTACAAAATTCAAAAGTAAAATCTTTTTCAATTAAACACAATTCAAATCTTTCTATTGTGCACATTTCCAAATTCCACGTGAAATTCCACGTGAAACGCAGAACAAGTTAGCAGATTTAGGGGTGTTAAAACGGATTTCGAATTGGTTTTCGGTTTTACTATTCGATTTTCGGTTCGTTTTTTTTTATTTTTTTGAAAATCGAACCGAACTGAATTATGAACCGTAACCGAATCGAACCAAACTGAATTATAAATTTCGATTCGGTTCGGATTGGGGAAAAAACCGAAATTCATATTGAAAAAAAAAACCTTAACAAATTAGAATTGAAAAAAAAAACCTTAACAATGAGTATATAATTTTGCCAAAGATTATCAGATTGTCCAGAATTCAGTCTAATTTAATAGTTTTAAAATCAAGACCACATGGATAAAGTATGTACCGAGGGTCAAGCTTTGCTATATAAAAGAAAAAGGCCAAGCAGTCTCTTCACCTGGAGCAATAACAGGCATTTGCCTGACAATAAGTATATAATTTTGCCAAAGATTATCAGATTATAAGCCTTCAATAATCAAATACAACAATGGGTAATTACAGAAAATAAATCCTGAAACAGATTATAAGCATATGAAATCAATAGTCAAAATTCGACAATTCAATTAAACACATAAAACCCAGCAGAAAACATTACTTTACTTCAGGCAGTGTTTTTCTTCCACTCAATTTCACTTCTACAGATGAACCCTGCGCCCCCATTTCAGAACAAACCTCAGATGCGGGCTTTACATTATATCTAAAACAAGAAAACAAGCAGTTTAGGCAACATATTTTTATTTTGTTCGATAGAATCCATTGATTGAATTTTAGTACTCACTCAACATCTGCAAAAGCTGCTTTAATCACCTGCGTGATCATTATACAACCAATACTTTCTTGTAGGTACAAAATAATCAAACTTCAGTGTCAATATGTAAAATTTCACTGAATAATCATGAGAATTTCTGTGGAACTGATGGTAGCCAAAAGAAAAAATAGATTGCCCAACCACTACCTTTTTTTTTTTTGGATGGGCTGCTCAAACACTACTTAAAAGGAAATACGTAACACCTTAAGCCATCTCTCATAATAAACAGTATTAAAGAAAACATTCAAGCTGAAATTTTTTTGCAATAAAAACTAACCCGAATAAAGAGGAAGCTTATCGACTAATTGAATCAATGAGAGGAGGCAAAAGATCGCTCCGGATTTTGGCAAAGCTGGACCTTCTGCAGGGGCCGGCTAAGAAGGGCATGAGCAAGCACTCTCAGAGTCAGAGGAATGGTTTATGGAGGCGGTGGCTGGTGAGAAGAGAATGAGTCAATAAAAAGTCCTAATTTTGTATACTTCTATGTGACTGAACGCATTTTACTAATGCGTTCTATTTTTTTTTGCCAGACAACCAGTGAAAGCATTACAAGTATGCGTTTAATAGTATAATTCGATTTTTTCCGGTTCGGTTTTCGATTCCATTTTAGGAACCGAAAACCGAACCGAAATTATTTAAATTTTAAAAAACTGAATAGAAATGAACCGAATTAAAAAAAAATCAAACCAAATTTCTAAATTCGGTTCGAATCAGATCGATTTTTCGGATCAATCTATATAATGAATAGCCCTAAGCAGATCTGCTAGCGAAATCAGGATGCAATGTAAATGAATGAATTGCATGAAGCCATCAGGTGTACCTGCTTGAGTGCTTGACGTTGCGCAATAAAAGATGTCAAATGGTTTTTCTCTATTTTTTTTAGTATAAAAAGAATCTCTTGATTAGTGAAGATTTTATAATTAAAAATTAATAAAGATGTAAGTGATTTTTCTCTTAAAAAAATCCAATCCTAAATACCTAAGGCATTTCCTCAGAAAAAACAAAAAAAATCAAAAAAATAGTAGTAGTTTCTTTTTTGAGGGATTTTTTTTCTTTTTTGGCACTTTGATTTTTTTTTTTGTTTTTTTTCCGTCTGAAGTGGGATCATTTCTCATTGCAGTGTAAGGATATACAAATCCGAATTACAAACGTATCTGACTGCAGCAGTATCTTCCCCCATTGCACTTTGATTATTAAACATTAATGTTTTTAGTTAAAATTAGAATAACCTTTTGAGATTATTAATCAAGAATGAAATTGCTATCTTATTTGATATAAAAAGAATTTATATATTTTAAGTTTGTCAATAAAAATTTCTGAATTATTTTTATTTCTTAAGAAAAAAATATTTTAATCCTTTTAGTATATCAATGAACTAGAAAATTTGAAACGAATTTAAACTTATTTTATAACAAAAAGTATTTTTAAGTAATTAATTTACTATTTAGTCATTTCTTTTTATTCAAGGAATTCTATTAATCGTTTTTGCTGAATAAGAAATTATCCATTAACAATAAACTTTATTAAACTTTTTTTTTGAGGTTAAACTTTGCCTTTGAGTTTTACATATTAAAAAAAAAAAAAAAACGAGGACAACTGCCAAGGGAAATGAGCGCGGTAAGTTATAGTTTAAAAATGAGAAATGGCGGCATCCCATCCCCCGCAACCCCAAATTATTTGCGTGTAGACACATGACTTTCTCTGTCTCCAACAGAAGCAACGCAGTTGCCTTTTGTTCTTCACTTTACAAACGCAAAGACAAAAGCTGAAGCAAGCAGTCATTCTTGGTTTCTGTGGACTCTGCTGCGTTTCCACCGGTTTTTAATGGGCGAGCAAGTAAACTGCATGCCGATCACAAGGGCGTCCAAGAAGAGACCCCTTGGAACTGCCATGTCTGCCGTACCCGATTCGTCTCTGCAGGAGAAGGACAAAATCCCGGTTCCAGTGAAGCGGGTTGCCTTGGGTGATCTCACCAACGCGCCCAAGGCTGCTGCAGTGACTCACAGGAACCCGGGTTTCAGCAGTACCCGAAAGCCCAAACCCGCACCTCAAGTGAAGAAGATCGTAGTGGATGAAATGCCCAAGCCTGGGGTTGATGTCAAAGCTAGATATGGTGATCCGCAGAAACATGCGGATGCCCCTCTTATCTATTGGCATCTTCGTTCGCTGGAGGTGATCGATTGGGTTTCCTCGTGCTTTAAAAGTTAAAAGATAACGATAATTGACTGTCGATTTCACATGCAATTGGCCTTGTGCTGATAACTGTAGATGAATGAGCAATTATAAATAGAAACTTTGATTACTTTGAAATAAACTATGCAGAAATTAGGTTATTGGGTTTCATCGTGATTATGCTTGCTGCATGGGTCCTCTTTTTTCTGTTATTTCGTTCTTTTTTCTTTTTGTGCTTGGGCGAATTCGCGGGTGTAAAATGTTAAAGATATCTAATTTATCAGGATCTTGGTGATGGAAGGCAACGACTAAGTTCTTAAGCTTGAAGGGGAGTAACTAATATATTTTCATAGAAATCATCAAGCTTATTTCCTGTAGTAATTTGCAGTAAAATTATGCATAATTAAGTAGGATTTCTTTATTAGATGAAGTTATATCTGTACCCAGGGGAACGATTGAACCACCTAGGTACTTTGATACTGCACACTTCTTATTCCACTTACTGAGAAAATTTTCACGATGATCAAAAGTGCATTGTCAGCAGTGAATTATGCTTTCTCTAGAATTTTGGGACGTCAGGGATATTTCAAGTGGTGCTTCAGTTTCTTCAGAAGTTGCTTATAAATTGGATAACTTTTTATCTGGTCGTTTTTAAGGCAAGATGGTTGAAATCCATGATACTCAATATCCAAAATGCTGTAGTCTGTCAATTTGATCTTGATATATGACTCAGGGAGACGAAAACAGGAGACCAGTGCCTAATTACATGGAGAAAGTTCAAAGAGATATTAACCCAGCTATGAGAGAAATGTTAGTTGATTGGTTGGTGGAGGTTGCTGATGAATATTAGCTTGTCTCGGACACGCTTTATCTTACCGTAAATTACATCGACAGATTTCTGTCTTCACATGCTCTGACCAGGAGTAAGCTTCAGCTACTTGGTGTATCAAGCATGCTGGTTGCCTCGTATGATCATGAACCTCATTATTTTCCTCGCTTTCTTAATCACATCAATTAATTTCTTTTTTTATGCGTAATGTGCAGAAAATTTGAAGAAATTAATCCTCCCCATGTCGAAGATTTTTGCTACATGACAGACAATACGTATACCAAAGAAGAGGTGGGTTTGTGGCTACTTAATATAAATTTGTAGTGGAGACCTATAGAATTTTGAAATGCTGTTTGGAATGAACATAGGTTGTGAAAATGGAGCTGGATATACTCAAGTTTTTAAACTACGAAATGGGCAATCCTACAGCAAGAACTTTCATCAGGTTAGAGGAAATTCAATGTCCATAATCTGGTTGGTCATCATGTTATAGGACCCGGTTTCCTATTTTCTCATCCTTGACTAGTCTTCCTGAATTTCCTGCACCTTCTACATGTGTGTCTAACATTGTGGAAATTATGGAGGTTTTCTTTGTGTTTTGTAGAATCTTCACTGAGGCTGCACAAGACTATCCAACAGTATGCCCAAACCTTTTTATTTTTGTATGCATCTCATCTTCTTTTCCATCCGCTTCATACTCCCTGATCAAGTTACTTTTCATTTTTGCAGTTCTCAAATCTGCAATTTGAGTTTTTGGCATGTTATATCACAGAGCTAAGCTTGCTAGATTATGCTTGCGTGAGGTTCTTGCCGTCAGCGATTGCTGCTTCAGCTATCTTCCTTGCAAGGTTTACCATGCTACCTGCTACGCACCCATGGGTGAGATACTTATAATCCTCAAACAGTGACTAGTCTGTGCAGAGGAATTGCTTGAAAATCTTTGGTATTAATTCTAATTTTCTGAACCATGTTAATAGTCTCTTTTTCTTGGCACCTGAACATTTCGTGCATATAAAAGTAGTATTTTGATTTCATTCAACATATTTTTCAACTTTTAAATTCTCCAAGAGTGATTTTTCTATTAACCCTGACCAAATTAAGAGTGTGCTTCCATGCGGCTCTAGCCCAGTGCGCACAAATACTTGAAAAATATTCAAATGCATAAGCGAGAACCCCCTTGAAGGATTGATATGAATTTATTAACTGAAAAGGCATAAATTTGATCTTTCAGCATCTTTGTATGTCACAAACAGCTAAGTTTCATGAACAAAGAACCACGTCAAATCAAGGGACCAAATAACTAACTCATGTTTTCAAACATAGCCTATGTTACTAACAAGAAAAAAGGGGTTACAAAATATTAATTTTTTATTCGCTTATGCAAAGAAAACCTAGTTAAAACTCATTTCAGTTCCTGAAGTTGAGAAAGTACCAGCTTTCGTATCTCCAAAAGATTATGCAAATCTGAGTGTTAGAACGTGAATAGATTGCTTGGAGCTTAGTCAAAATTATGAATTCCTTTGTACATGATATGGTATAGTGAGTGATTGTCCACTTGGAATCCATACTCCATTGTTCTTCCATAAGTCAACTTATTTCCCATGTTTGTCTCACCAACCATCATCTACCACTTTCAGACCTTGGCACTGCAACAGTTTACAGGATATGCGTCATATGAATTGAAGGAATGTGTCCTTGCCATACATCATCTACAATCTAGCAGGAAGGAAAAATCTGGACGAGCAGTAAGGGAGAAATACATGGAACATAAGGTATGATAGCTTTGTTTTGGACAGTAATTTGCGTTTTGGATGACAAATGGTCAAGTGCTTCCATTATTTTGGCTTTTCTAAAACATGATAGAAATAGACTGCCTAAGTGGTCGCGATTGATGGCTATGGTCTCTGGCCATGGCTCTTCTCCTGCTAAACATGTCAAAATAACTACTGATCTGTGATATTACTTTCTTTGGAAACAGTTCAAGAGTGTTGCAGCACTGTGCCCAGCTTCAGAAATTCCCCACCATTATTTTGAGTAGATGCAGTGAAAAGCTACACTAGGTTTTCAAGAACCCATAACTTTCAGCGTTCTTGACCTGTGGAGAGGGGCCTCTTGGTGAATTGGCATATTATCGGTTAGTTTAAAGTATCTTTGCCTAGTTTCCGACTGACAGCTTCAGAAGTTTCACAGTCGTTTTGTTGCTCCGAGAAAAGAGTGCTTGAACTCACTCAACTCAAATAAAATTTTATTTTTTTTATTTTAGACTCTGCTTCTTTTTTATATATGATTTATTTTTATAATTTAATTTAATTAAAAAAAATCCAATCCAAATACTTATTAGGTCAACATTGGAGAGCAAAGTTTGTTAAAAAAAAAAAAGGAAAAAAGTTCATATTGCAAAAGGTGGCAAAGCTAGTTGTTCTAGTAATACAATCATCATAAGGTTGAAAATTTTTGAATTAAATATAGGTCATCTCTTTTTCTTTTAGTAATACACATAATTTAAAGGTTGTTCTAAAATAAATGATAGGATAATTTTACTAATATAAAATAATATTTAATAATTTTAATTATTACTAATTTTTTTAAATTAGTATAAGAATATGGAACGCCCACTTATACTAAGGTGAAAATTTACCTTCATCCGGCTCAAGTAGGTACACCAAATAAAGAGGGGTTCTCGCGTTCAAAATCTAGTGTTGCCTACAGAAGGTTACGTTCAAGTTAGGTGTGCCCCCACTAAGGTGTAGCCCCAAGAGCCACATCTTTTTTTTTTCTTTTTTAAGGCACCACATATATATTTTTTCTTTCTTTGTTTTATTTAATATTAATTTATTTGTTAGTAAATATTAATTATTTTTGTTTTTAGATTTATAGTCATTATTCTAATTTTTAAAATTTGTATTATGATTAAAAATTATTATATGATTATAATTCAAAATCAATTGAAGATTTAATTACAATCATTAAAAATTAATTAATAAGATTAATGCCTACTAATATTTGTTACCTAGTTATGTAATATTTTCTATTTATAAATAAAAAATTCATGTAAAAATATTCTTGAAACTTAAAATAAATAAAATTTATAATATAATTTTGAATCATTTATAATACAATTGAAATTTAGAACCAGTAAAAAACTAAAAATTTAAAAAAGAAAAAGGAATGAGATTGGGTGGTGTCCACCACTTTAAGGCATATCAAAATTTGTTGCATTTATTTCTTTTAAAAAATTAGCCATATATTTAAAGGATAAAAATGTCTATATTATATAAAAATAATATTGTATCAATAAAATTGTTATGTCTTTAGTATTTATAATATTTTTTGAAGTTCAAATAGCATACTAATAATATAAAAAATATTCTTCCTAATTATGATTTTGATATTTAGTTGGGAAATATAAAACAAATTATAATTATTAAAAACAAGGGCAACAAATTGAAGATAAATGAACTAAATTTTTTTAAAAATAGTAATTGGGCAATGGCTTAATCGGAAGAATACTTTTGATAAATGGAGAAATTTGAAATTCAATTGACATTATTTTTTGAATTCCTCAATCCAAAAAAAAAAGAAAACTCTAGAAAAATAGAAAGTGTGCCGACGGCCATGGCTGAACCCGTAGCATGTAGTTGCCTTTTATATTGTGCTGTAGAGAAATAATGGGAGCCTTTTAAAGGATTGGGATCCCCTAATTTACTTTTTGCATTATATTATACTCTTTATTATAATGGTAAGTATAGAAATTTTTGTTTATATATATATATTAAACAAAATAGAATAAATTTTAAAATTTAAAAGATAAACTCTAAATATTAAATATTATTTTATTCGTTTCATTTCTTTTGATAGTATTTGATTGTGTATAAAGTTTTATGTAAAAATTTTAAATTATATTATAAAAGTAATATAATGTAATAAAAATTAAGAAATATGTAAAATAATTGATAATTTATGTCATATATATATATATATAGTGATATTAATAATTGATTGATAATATATAATATATTAAAATATTTTATTTTATAAAAAAATATTAATTATTTTAAAATATATTGATATAGTAAAAATTTTATTAAAAATAAAATAAACAAAGTATAATTAATAGTGAATTAGAAAACGTATTAGAAAAATATGCTAAAAATTCAGAGTTCCTTTAAACCGCATCACATGCATTGCGATTTAGGGCAAAAGTCATGCCGCTGGAGATTAGTTGAATCTACCCCTCGTAACGGGGTAGATTCAAATCTGAACCTTGATTTTGGCAAGTCAGGAAATAATCTAAGCTAGACTATTCTTTTTAAGGAAATGTTAAATAAGTTATGGTACTGACGAAACACAAGGAGACATCATCCTTTATTTTTTAAAAAATAATTAGAGTAATTTTGTCTACTACTAAGGAAAGGAAGTAAACACCACTGTAAATTATAATTTTGGTTTAGAAGAGGTGAGGTTTGACTCTGGTTGTCATCCCTCCACTGTAAAGGTGCGTAGAAGCTAACATGCACAGATTGTAACCTCCGTGTAAGCTATAAATTTCTTAAATGAAATACAAATCCCTTTTGGACCCAAAAAAAAAAAAAACAAAACAAAAAGACCCTTTTAACTGCTGCTTCTTCGAACACAATAAAAAGAATGTTGCAAAATGTCGGAAGCGGCTGAACGGCAGACAGGGTTTTTGACCTGTTTTTACTTTTTATGCAAATATCAATGGAGTAATTTTTTTAGTAAATTAATAATTTATTAATATTATAATAATTATTTATTTATTAATAAAAAATAAATAGATAAAATATTTAACTTAATATATTATAAGGTATTCTTATTTTAATAATTCTATCAATGTGTACATTCTCTATAATATAGGTGAATAATTATTAAAACATACTAATAAATTACTAACTTGTTAAGATAAAATAAAAAACAGGCAGAGCACCATACAACAATGCGTTCGTCTCGTATCAACGCTGCTATATGCGTTCAGTTATTAAGCAACGAAGACAACAGTTTCTACGAATGCGTTCTGGAGAATAGAATGCAGTTCCAGCTGTTTGCGAAGCTCAATATAAAAACAAGGCCAAACAGGCCATAAACCCCAGAGAAAGTGTGTGGGCTTTCTTTTTCCGGCGGATCACGAGCGGCGATGGAGTGGGAGGCGGACGAGAGAGAACTGAAGGAAGCTGGGGGGGAGGCCCTCGGAGACGGACGCCGTGGACTTCGCATACATGGTTGGGACATAGAATCTTACAAGGGTTCCATTCTCAAGTCCCTGCATCGCGAAGAGTATGTAGTCGCATTTGCCTTTTTTCTTTCCCTTCCCTATATTTCTACGTTATTTTCTCTGGGACAATTGGGGAATCGGTTGCTTCTTATCCGAGTGCCTGTTCCCCTTTGTAACTGCCAACTATGCTTGTAGGTGGGAAGAAAAGCTTGGGACTTGCCACTTGCCTGAGATGATTTTTGGAGACAGTTCATTAATTCTTAGGCATCTGAATAGTGGTTTAAGAATCCATTTTAATGCACTTGATGCTCTACACGGGTGGAAGCAGGAAGGGTTGGCTCCGGTTGAAGTTCCAGCAGCTGCAAGATGGAAATTCAGAAGGTTTGGTGGATCAGCTCTTCATTTCTGGTTTTGGAATTATATATCTTGATACCTATGATGCATTACTGTTGAATTAGCTCTTTATTTCTGGTTTTGGACTTCCATTTTATCACCTTTGATGCATAATGGTAAAACTAGAATAACTCATTGTCATTCTAAGTGTTAGGATTCCATTGCCAATCCTTATCCTAGAAGTATGATTTTGATGGAAACTGTTTCAGATTCATGAATGTGTTTATTTATGTGAATCAAATTAATTTTCAAGGAAACATTTACTGATGCCTTATTATGAAAACCAAGTCGAGTTAGCTGCATTTAGGTTCTCAAAAAGAACTGCCTGTAGCTTGAGCCTGCATTACTGCTTTTAACACTCCCATTAGAAGCAGCAGTGAGTGCCAGGTTGAGACGATAGCTGAGTTTATTTGCAGGGAAAAAGTTGACTTCTTGTCCTTAAGGTAGCAAATTGCAAATATTTGCTTTATCCTGACCCAGAGGTAGCCAATTGCTGGTATTTGTGTCATTTTAACGAAAGCATTTAGTCAAGATGTTATGAAAATGAGTGAAAGACTTGTACTGCTACCTTTTGCTTATAATGATGAGCTGTCAAAGAACTTATTTGCATATTGATTCATGTGTTTGTCCAAAAATGGTGATGATTTATTTATTTGAGTCTGCAAGAAAAACCTTGTTGAGTCTGAAAGTGATTACTGCTATTCCTTTGTCCAGTGTGTTGGTGAAGAATGAAGTGTTTCCTTTTCAATTTCCTGAATAAGCAGCAAAACTTGTATGGAGTACCAAAATGGTGGGATGTTAATCTGGATATGTGAAATAACTGATAAGTGCCGCCTAATTATGAAAAGTTTTCATCGAATCACTTGGAATGCTTTGGAGAGGAAAAATACAAATAATCCTTCTTATTTCACGAGTGGAAATGTGAATTTTTTTTTTTTGGCTTTGATGGCTAAGAAGATTGCCACTTTCTCGGTTTCTTAGTAGATCTATCCAGCTTTAAAGCATTTCTAGGCTCCCTAGATGATCTAGCTGGTTAATTTTTTTCCTGGCATCCATATTTATAACAGACATCGTATATAGATAAGTGCACGTTTTCCACTTCAGGTGCATGTCTGGACAAGATATTGGAAAGATGGTTACTATCCACTCTCACAATGTATAAAATCATTTTTGCCCTGAGTAGAAAACATTTTCAACAAACTGTGTCTTGTGCTTTTTTCTCCTTCCCTCAGTAGTATTAACTTAAGTATCTCTTGCTTAAATAAAGGGCATTGACTTCTTGTATCCAATAGGGAAGAAAAGAAATGTGTAACAGAGTAAAGTCCAATTTGCTTTGTGTGTGCTTACGGGGATATGGACTTCATTCATATAAGCTGTCATCTTGGACCTTTACATGTCCTGATCTATACTTCTCCTCCTTGAGAATTATTACAGTATGCCCTTTGCATGTGCTTTTGGTTTCTTATTTTCATTTTGGTCCCCCCCGCCCCCGCGGTTCTTTTCTTCTCCTTTCTCTAATTGGTATTTTGTTTCTGCAGTAAACCTTCACAGCAAGTGATTTTAGATTATGATTACACCTTCACAACACCATATCGTGGTAGTGAAAATGTTGAAATGAATTCTGAGGTGGGTTCTCCCTCTTAATCTCTTTCTAGTTAGCTTTTAAAGTTCAGCTGCTTTCCCATTTAAATGCTTTCAATTATCCTAATCTCCTTGAACTTCTGGCGATGACAAATCCTCTAATGTTTCTTCTGCTATTTTCCATCTGCCCTTCTCACAGCACTTGCCTATCCAAAGATGATTTTCTTAATGATACTTGGGTGTGTTTGATGATTTTTGCAATAATTGCCTGGGTTACTGCCGGATTAACTGCATTTTACAGATGTTCCAAGTCTATTTACTTACCTTTGAGGAACATTTAACCTTTCATTTTTCAAAATCATTGTGGGAAATGGAGAATCCCTTTCTATTCAATATCTCCATAAAGGAGCTTTTGTAGTACACTTTTGTGAATAGAGTTATCATATACTTCTGATAACTGAATAGCTGAATTTTATCCCCTTTGACTTGAGAGGTTCTGTTCTTTTTTTTTTTTGGTGCCTAAATCGCTGTTTTTATGAAAGGGATTTCTTTCATTTCTCTGATTTCTGTATATTATTTATATTCCTAAGACTATTCTTGATGTTATCCAATAATCAGCAAGGAAGAAGAGGACGTGAAGAAATTAATTTCAATCTTCAATGGGAAGATAGTGAAGAGCAAATTGATTTGGTTGCACTGTCAACAAAAGAGCCGATTCTCTTCTATGATGAGGTGGGTGGATACTTTTGTTGTTCGTTCTGGAGAATGTGGGATACAATTTTACTTCTTATATGCCTATGTTGTGTATTTATTCCTTAGATAAGTGTCTTTTTTGTATGCAAACAGGTCATTTTGTATGAAGACGAATTAGCCGATAGTGGTGTGTCACTTTTAACTGTAAAAGTGGTAAGCTTGAAGCTTTGTCTTCACTAGCTGAGTGATCGCATGATCAACTGCCTTTACATTGTTTAGATAGCTGAGGACTTACCAATTTGACTTCGGTTTTGTAGAGAGTTATGCCTAGTGGTTGGTTTCTTCTCTTGCGTTTTTGGGTGAGTAATGCTTCTGGAATAATGATTTTCTTGAATAGATTCTTTAAAATATAATTCTGAAAAAACGGTGCACATTATGCTGTTGCACTTCTAGTGTACAAATCTTCTTGGCATTACATATGGCGTCGACTGTTCTTTGACTTCTAATGGTCTTCCTGCAGCTTAGAGTTGATGGAGTGCTTATGAGATTAAGGGACACCCGCATGCATTGTCTCTTTAAGGAGACTATGAAACCCATTGTTCTTCGGGAGAGCTGCTGGAGAGAAGCCACATTTCAGGTTCTATCTGCTGTAAGTACCCCGAGGGCCATGGAAAGATGTTCTTTTTTTTGCTTATTAATGTGTAATCTTGTTTTAGTTTCTTGGCCCCCTAATTTTGCTTTTTCCTTTTTTAATTTTAGGGAGTTGAGAACTTCTGTTGACTTTTTGAGTATTGACAAAACTATCTACTTCCTCTTTCCCTGTTCATTGAACACTTTTAACCTTCATCAGTCAGCACCATTATTCTTCACATTTTAATTCTCAGCTTAGCAGCATATGCAATCATTACTTTGAAAAAGTCTAAATGCTTGTTTTCTTGTATTTTGCTTTTGCTGGTGTCAATCTAATTGATTCACTTAACTCAATGGTGTAGAAAGGACTTCCGGTTGACTCTGCTGCGTATAATGATCCAAGCATGATTGTGCAAAGGCTTCCAGTAATCATGCACAAGACTCAAAGGCTTAAAACCTTAGATTCTCTGTAAGCATTTCTAGTTCTCGAGATAATTATTATTGTAAATGGGGAACACATGGTGAAGCTTCTTGACTTCTTGTGGACAAGTGAATCATTTAATAGATGATTTATGATGTACACACATTTTCCTGTCTGCTTATATCTTTTCTAAGATAAAGTGAAAAACATGAAATTTAAGTTCTCATAGAAACCATCAGAAAATGTGATGGATGGAAATGAAGTTCTAGCAACAAGTGAAAGGTGCATAACTTCTGGTGCTAACAATTTGGTGGTATTTGTCAGAATTTCCTAGTGGAATCAATTGATTGAAATTGCATACTTTTGAGCTTGAAAAGGAAAAGTGAAATTTTGCTGTTGCCATTTGTATTGGATATTTTTGTTCATTAATATTAGAGAAGTGTTGGGTTATGCAGCTCTACTTTACAATGTTATATGACCATATAACATGCTGCATGATCATTGGTAACACAATAGAATGGTTATATAGCAGATTTGTGGTTCTTGTGCGGATGTTGAAGTTATTTTTTGTTTTAATAGCTCTACAAGATCATTGGTGAAGAAGATTTTTTTGGATTTCTGTTTTGATATATAACAGAAGTCTGATTATGTAGCTGACATATATTACAATAGAAACAGAAAAATTAGATATAAAGCAGGAAGAATGTTTCACATGGTAAAAGCTGCAGTGTGCATGGCCCATTCCTGGTACTGAGGGATTAGAAATGATTTAAAGCAGAGGAAAGAAAGAAAACTACTTTGTTATTGAAGTAGCTAGATAGCTGGAAGATTGAGGTTTGTCCAACCAACGGAAAGAAAAACCCATATGCCTCTCATACCTCAACTTTGGAGCTAGCTAAGGAGTGAATCAAATTTCGTCCTGATAAGGACAAACGAAGATCCCAACATCAAGAAGATGAAAAAGGCACTGTTGGAAATATTTTTTTAAATTTTTAAAGAGAGGTTTTTTAGAGCTTGAGATTCAAGTCAAGCGTATCTGGAATTGATGGCCGCGGCTCTGGTGTCTGTGTCTTCAGTCGGAAATTTCCTGGCCACCTTAAATTGGTTGTTTCCTCAGGTAGGTGGTGCCGGACCCTTTTTTGGCACTCTGTAAAACTTCCGCTTACAGTAGTTACATGAAAAAACCTTTGCTGGGGCTGCTGGTCCTGTATGTGACTCGGCGCTTCTTATTCTTGAAGGTGGACTATTTCCTAGATATAAATTTAGCCATTCTCCTGTGTTTGGTTGTCCTCTTTTCTCTCTGTTGCCATAATTGGATTTCATTGTGCTCTGCTGTCTTCTGGCTGTTGCTTTGCTTGAAAGACTTGTGCTTGAGAGTTCTTATGGAAAATAAGTTGATTTGGATGCCTATCACTTGCTCCGAAAGGGTTCTAGATCAGGAAGACAAAACAAATTGTGGTGTCATTCAAGAAAGAAAGCGATCACATACTGGCATAAATATGTTGTTTTTCTGCCCAGTGTCCCCACCTAGTGATGCTACTTATTCTGGAGAACAATGCTTACATCATTATATCTTTTGATAGTTAAAAGCTTGGTGTCTGCCAGTTTTCTTTTCTCTTTGATCTATCTGAAACATGGCAACTTCTGGTAATGCCTTTCATTGGAGTACCTACAACTAAATGAGGTTGAATACTGAGCCATGATACCCTCTAAATGGGCAATTTGCGATCTTCCAAATATTTTGGGTTGCCTGCCCTGTAGAGTGATGTATTCCTTGTAAAATTTATGACTATAGTCAAGTATTATTACCTTTTAACTTTGCAAAAGACGATATTCACAACTGTCACAACTGGTAGACTAAGGTATATAAGCTTTAAGATATTGCAACAGCAAATTGTTCATGCATCCAGCAGCTTTGGCTGTACTGCAACTTTGTTTCCTGTTCGGAGGTGGCTGAATTTTGACGCTATAGCTCATGGTGAAGCTTTAACTCGTACGCTCAGTTGATTTTTGCCTTGTTTTATGTAGTTAATTTCTGAAACCTTTCATGTCAGGTAGGTATGAAGTTTATTCTAAGTGGATCCCGTTTAGTATAAGCTTGTTTCCTCTGTTTAGCGAATGGTAAACTTCAACAGAGAATGTAGATGTTGGAGTTAGTGGGGAACAAATAATGGTATCAGAGGCAATAATACTACTAAAAGAGCGGTAGGGTCTAAATTTGGGTAATGAAACACGAGAGTAAGATATGATCATACATTGGCCGCTTTGTTTGGTAAAGACTTGTCTGTGTGTTCATTCATGTTTGGAAGTCATTGCCTGCTGGGAAAGCATATATTGCAATGGAATCTGCGGGGCTTCATTGGTTTGTCTTCAATCTTCATCTTCATATTCATCTGCGAGCCCAAGACAATGGATCTGGGAGCCAACTTATAAATGTTTCAGATATACAAATAAGATTTGTATGTACAACACACAGAAGATGGGACAAATTATCTAGTGACAAGAAAGTTGCTGAACCCCTATACTAATGCATACAGATACAATTTGCACACTTTTTTGTTAATTGTTGTCCCATTGTTTTAGCGCTGAGAATCTTCTATCTGTTCTGGATTTTAATACAAGCTGATGTTAAATGTACTTTGCTATCCACTTGCGCTACTAAAATTAATGATTTAACAGCAACAAGTTTTTTCTCTCCCTTTTTTCGTTTTTTCTCTTTTGAGAAGACAAGATGCGGCTTCACATCACATCAGTAGTGCATTGAAAACTTTAAGCCAAAGAAGAGAGAAAAAAAGAAAATATATCGCATAGCAGTTCTAATACTCCCTCTCCCTCATTTGCTATCAACGGGAGCGCTTTTCATTTTCCTCTATGAATTATGTAATGCTATAATGCATTCTGCAACCCCCTACCTGGAAGAAAAAACGATGAAGAGCTTTGTGTTTTATTGTAAAAGAATCACCAATTGTGATAAAGGTTGCATTTGGATTGAAGTATGTCATAAAATTTAATATAAATTTTTTATTTTAAATCATATTTATTTTAAACTCAAAACAAAAAATTTTAAACTTAAAAATTCTAGATAATCCTACCCTTCTATACAAATGGATAGCGAGGTGGACAACATGTGGACAGGTACCCGTAAAGGTCAAGACTGTTGAGGGAGTCCAAGTTTCTATGATTCCTAGTCATCTCCCTATCTTCTGTTCCCATCAAATTGCTTGTGAAGAACAGGGACTAAAGTGAATATTTACTGCACCAAGATATTTAAGAGCTACACGAAAAGCAGCAGGAATTCGTTTCAGTCATCTGATAAGACCATTTTGAGTTTCATTTGACATTCCGTTTTTAAGTATTTATGCTTCCAAGTTCGCTAATTGCAATTGGTCCCATCTACGATGGATCGACACCTCAACTTTCGGTTAGTTTCCCACTTTCCTTTCCTTCAGTCGCAAATCCTTTTGGAATCCTAAAAAAGGTTAACTGAGCTGGCTGGTAAAGGAAGACGCCCTACCAACACTGCTCTCCTTTATTCTACTACCTTATTCACATCCCTCTATTTTTCTCATACTTTCCTTGGATATATTAAGATCAAATCAAAGGATCAGTATTCCAAAACTAAGATTTAATTGTAATGAATTATTCTAAAACAATCTGGCCGCGAAGAGCACGGATCCCAAGCGTAAGTACAAACAATAAGCTATATCAGCAATTATTACCACAATAAATCTTCATTCAGTCAATTAGACATGTTAGCCAACAAAATAATGACAGAAAAAAGAGAGCTTGATAAGCAAACCTCTAATAGATGGCCCCATGGCCCCATGTTCAGACAAACGGATGCCAAAATCTATTCCCTAGACACAATGAGCTTACTCCTAGTTGCATAATCTATCACCCGCATTCAAGTCTATTTCATCCTAAAACTCGAATTTTGAACTGTGATAAATACATGTTATGACGAACCTCATCTAGGAAGTTAAGCACTAGAAAAGAAATCCAAGTTTCATAAGACATAGGATTGCGGTAGTATGACACCATAAGCAGGAAAAACAGACCTTCAAAAACACAAGATCCTAGAGTACCAATCAATGATTACAGGTGAGGTGCACAAACAAGAAATCTCTTAGTCAGATGGTAACATATTTCAAACTCAAGATATTCCTATGCCCTTGGAAAAAAGTAAAGATGTGACCTACATACTTATTAAGATATAATGCATTCCCGGGAGGATTTTCCCAGGATACACCTGTAAAAGTTTTCCAAATCTCCTAGCGCACTTGCTGTGCTGATCCACCAATATGTTCAAGTACCTGCCACCACAGAAAACTGTGCATTAGAAGTGACTGAAAAGGCAAGATTCTATAACAAGTAAACATAACAACAACCAGAAGATCTGCCATGCATTCCGACCCAATTAACCCCACAAATCTTCTTTCCTTTTTAATACTCAAAATCTTCTGGATTTTCCCTCCAACATACATAGTTAGAAATACTTGCTTTCTTGTCATACATTGCTCCAAATGTGTGATCTATCATTGTGGGAAGAGTTTTGAGGAATTAATATCATCTTAAGACAGGTAAATGAGTATCTGTTGATTCTTATCCAGGTAGATAAACACAGAAACATCCCCAACTAGAGGGGTCGGAGCACATAAGCTACATGAGTTGTATAAAGGGGTTCAGCCATTAAATTCATTAATCCACCAAGCAGGGAGGAAAAAATATCATGAACAAATATACCTTAGCTTTTCTTGCAGGAAAGGGGTAGACATACAAAGCATTGTTGCCTTATAGACAGAAACCAATAAACATTCAGTCATAGACAACCAAGAAACATTCAGTAGCATTTTTCCGCAAGTTGGTGAATTATCACAATTGACAACTTACAAGCACAAACACGAGACAACTTTAACACGAAATGCTTAGAATTTTTTTTTGGGGGCGGGGGGGTGTTCCTTTGGGGGATGAAGCATGTAGGTACGTCAAAGGCTGCAGAACCAACGCTCTGTCACATTTCATTCTTATTGCTAAGAACCTAGCTGCCTTCACAAACCCCTGACAAATTAGCATTCCACTTCTCTAGTATCCTCACGCAACAAAATGCAACATTCGTTTCATTATCAAAAGAACAACATTAGCAAAGAAAATAATGAAATAGAAACCTACGATGCTGCAACCACTGTCCAGTCTTGGATGCTTGAAATTGCTGCTACATCACCCATCTTTTCCATTCCTCCCTATCAATAAACCCCAATCATCCCAAATTTCCTTCTTAACAACCAAAATTCACAATGCAAGAAATTTTATGCAACAAAAACCAACTATGTCACTCCCTCAATTCATCAACCAAATGACGCAAAAACCGGTTGGATACTACCATTTATAAACCCCGTTGTTTAACAGGATAATTTGATGTGAAGTATGCGTGTTTCCAGGAAAATTTGGTTATATAATGCATCCTAGTAATATAACAGTGTAAGACTCACTAAGAACTTAACTACTATTAGCGATCCTGACAAGAACGGCGGAAGGTACCATGAGACAGCTCGCAACAAGCCCGGGCATTGACGGCTAAGTGAGACGTCAATCGAACTCCAACTGTGCTGTACAGCGGCATCAGTGACTGAGCGCAGCCCAATTCACCCAGTGTCCTAATTTCAAAGAAAACCAGCACTCCAGTTAAGAAACGAAAAGAAGAATTCCCAATATTCGTAATCTACTATAGCTAAGTGATGCCGATAGACGCGAGCACCTAGGATTGGCGAACGACATGCGGCGAGGACGGAGGCGAGGGGCTGAGAGGGGCGGAGGACGGACGCCAGGAAGAGGGGCAGATGAGCGGAAGGCCGCAGCCCTAGTGGTAGAAGTAAGTGATCTGGAAAGAGAACCACGCCAAGCCATTATTACGATCTCTGCTGCAGCGCCTGCGGAAGGTAGAGTCGCGGCTGATAATAGTTGCGCTTCGAAGGCCCGGAGAAGGATAAAAGGGTTTTGTTGAGGGTTTCTGGGAGGCGGATAGGACGCATTTGGGAAAAGACTCCGGCTATGCGAAATAATATGAAGACTTGGACTATCAACCGGCCTCCAACTATACCCGATTCTAACCCGAAAAGGATGGATATGAATAAAAAAATATACTTATTTATTCGATTTGGATATGAACTCATTATCTAATGGTATGATATATTATATTTTAGACTAAATAGATCCGAAACTCGATTAATAGATATTATAAATATTTTATATAATTTATTTATTATACTCTTTATTGACAATAGTGTGTATTGAAATTTTTTTTACAATACTAATTCTTGTCTATTGTCTCTTCTTGATGAAAGCACTTTTATGTATGAAATTACAAAGATAAATTGATTTAGAATTACATGTTGGTTCTATGGTTAATATATACATACATTTTCTAAAATTATATACACATTTTAGATTAATAAATTTCTCATGAATTTTTTTCTTTGAAAGAAGACAAGTGACATTTGGTGATACCAATTAATCTTAATTTGAAAATGAATATTCTTTTTTGTAGAAAACAGTAAATATTTTAGTCTCTTCTATTATATTTAAACTTTTTTGTAATTAATCTTGGGAGCCTATAGATATTAAAATTTTTATTTCTTAAAGAAATATCATATCACATGAATTTTTTTATAATATAAGTTTAATAAGTTATGGTGTAATTTTTTTAACCTTATTATAATTAGGCATACCCCGACCTCGCCCAAGACCACCCTATAGGGTAAGGTACGAGACTATGCTTTGCCCTTTAAATAATTATATCAGTTTTGATATCAATTGTGTCTTATCAGGTTCCAAGAGAAAGTGTCCCAACCCATTAAGATCCGTTTACGCGGTAACCTTGGAATTGAAAAATGAACGCAATTAATTCATGCGTCCGCCTAATTGAATTACTGCATTCCCCATGGCCCTTAAAGCTGTAAATTTCAAGCTGAATCATTGACTCAAGTAGAAGATTCTAATAAATTATATATAAAGAAAAAAGAGTAGTTTCTAATAGAATTGCTATCATCTTGAATTCTTCTTTCGTTAATGATTTGTGATTTGGAACTTGGTTTTTTTTTTTTTTTTTTGGTTGATTCAACAAATTGGTATTATCCACATCAAAGCTTTTCTCAAGAGTTTGATAAGAAAGGTGAACTGAAAATTGAGAAGACAAATATTCAAGTTTCTATGTGGAAGACAGCCGCAACCAAGGAAAAGATCTCTCTGTATGATCAACTTATTCCAACATTTCTCAACAGAAATTCTGCTCAAGAGCGTAAGAACTTAAGCATTTTAACTTCTTATTGAATGTGTATACTCTTCCAGATGATAAATTTGTAGTGACAGTCTTTCCTCTGTAATGTATTCTTCTGGTAGAACTCTGATCTTGAGACCAAAGGCCAACTTGACGAAGATCTCCTTCGCTCCAGGAGATGCTGACGGTGAGACCACCTCGTGCCTTCATGCCTTTGACAGATCCCTTCGCCCATTTATCTCTGGGTAAAGCAGGAAGCAAGTACAAGTCCTTCATGGTGCTCTGGACAAGCATTTCTGCTATGGCTGCAGGGAAACTGATGACCAAAATTTTGCTAAGCAAACCCCCAAAATCTCATTAAGAAAAAAAAGGCCATAAATTTCCATTCTTCCAATCCTTAGACTAATCTAACATAGAGCCGTTTCTTTTTCCACCTTAAGAACGCTAGTCAGCAAACAGACTATGTTCGAGAAAAGCATAACAAGTGTTGGTTTATAGATTTTGTTTGGTGCTCAAAACAAGTGATGGCAATAAAATGAACCCTGCCAGTGCCATTACCTCTCCAAAGTTATAGGTTTAGTATCTCAAATAGTGCTACTAAGCAAAAACAAAAACAAAGACGTTTGCCAGCCTATTAATCAGGACTTGGAGTTAAATACTTGGGTGAAGAATGATATGAAATATGCAATATTATAGTCACCTACCCCAAGTTTGCATCAATCTGGAAAGGAGGATGTGCAGTAAAGAGATTACTATAGAGTCCTCCTTCATAACTGCTTTCATTTTCAGGATCAACCAAATCAAGCAGATGTTTCACCATTCTATACGCGTGTTCACTGTCATGAAGGCGTGCCCAAAGGGCAGTTTTCCAAGCAGTCGACCATCCTGGACCTTCTTCTCCTGTGCCAAAGAAGGAGCGAATTACATTAAGATAAAGTTCACATTCAAAAGCAAAAATTGTCCCCGAACAAGCCAACGTTAAGTAAAGCTGCAGACGGCTACAGTTAGCTGGCAGATGGACAATCAGGCCATTTTGAACAGTTCTCAGCTCTGTTCGACTGGATGCACTTATCAATTCTAATAATGGAAGAAGAAAGCAACTATCCTCTCTACCGTTTTTATATGTCCGTAGTACTTAACAGCTTCCAGATCAACCTTTATACTAGGAATTGAATGACAGAATAATACGAGCTAAATTGATAATAGCATACTTTCTTTCTTGTTACAAGACTATCGTCCTTCAGACATTTTAATCACTAACAAACTGAATGCAATTTTGAAGAGGAAGATGCATTAGAATTCTTCATTCTAGAAAGATGGAGAAAGGGAAGACGAATCAACAAGAAGTAGCTAACTTTGAATGCCCAACGATCAACCAGCAGAATCCCAGACCAACCTCTTTTGCATAAGGTATTCTCAGCAGCTTTACAAAGGTCAGGAGTTTTCTCAACGGTAATTGTGTGCCCTGGGAACAGGCCAAATAGGTGTGAAACATGCCGATGTTGTGGTTCTGGATCCTGAAAGTCCTGTGCCTAGAATGACAAATTGGCCATGGACAAAATGAATCCGTATTTAGTATTTACCAATCCAGCGAAATTAGATTGTGTTCTACCACAAACTTATAAAATAGTTCTCCTTGAGGTTCCGAAACATAAACGTATGCAAATTAAATCCAGAGGTACTAACCCATTCCATGATGCTTCCGTCCCTAGCAATTTTGGTAGGATAAAGATGCTCTTGAGCTTTACGAACTCTTCCAATTATATCATCTTCACTTTTACCCAGCACCTAATTAGAAGTATTTCATGTTAATATTAATACCTTAAAAAATATTCCAAGAATGTAGGTGAGGGAAAGGAAAAAAAACTCTACCTCAGCAGCAGAAAGAATGGCAGAGAAAATTTCTCTAATAATTGCCATGTCCATAGTCGACGAATAGCTTACACTGGCTCGGTTACCATCAGGTGCAATAAACATATGTTCCGGAGAGGTAGATGGGTTGGTTTCCAGAAAATCCCCTTGCCCAGGAATCAACCAGTCCAGAAGAAACAAAGAACAACTTTCTAGCAAGGGATACGCCTTATTTCTGAGAAAATCCTGCATAACCCCAAAGAACTAAAGGAATTTGTTGATACTTCCAGGGAAATAGTCATCTCTCAATGATGTCTAGCTCATTCTCAAGAGGATGATTCCACCAACCTTTCTACTTGACATGAAATTAGAAAATACTTGTAATAGACAAGTCAGTTGGAAATCTCACAGTATTCTAGCTTGTAACTCCAGATGTAAAGGGCAAAGAATTGGCAAAAACCAGGTTTGCACACTACACCAGATGTGCACCACCAACAAATCCAATGGGGACAAATGTCATATACAGACTATATCAGTTTCTAATAACTCATAGAAAAATGAAAGTCTGTTAATGAAATGTTTACAACGCCCCTTGCTAGGAAGAAGAATTAACTATTGGTGATACATTGTGCATGTATAAATTGTCATGAAATGTTTACTTGATAAAGGGGAAAACAATCACAGATTCTTACCTTGTCCATTGTGTATGTATAATGCTCCCATAAATGGGTACAAAGCCATGCTCCGCCCATTGGCCACAAGGCCCAGACAGCCTCACCTCGATCTGGAGAAGTTTTTTCCCATACGTCAGAAACCTGATGTGCCACCCAACCTCTTGCCTCATAATTTACCTGAAGAATTCTGCAACTAAATACATAAAGGTTTTACTTGAAGAATGCGACGGCTTGCACATAAAAGAGAACATGTAAGATTGCAAATTAATAGCATGTTTAGAAAAAACCAAAGAATGCACATTCAGTTACCAAAAAGAAACATCACTCTACCTATAGATAATGGCTGTATATCAACTACTGATTCTGTTTCAGCCAAAAACAAAATGGCTCTCTAATTACCACCAATTCATGGGCTGTGCAGTAAACCTAAGCCGCTGAACTTTTCAAGGCAGGAATTTCGTTAATGTTACATCTTTTCAGGGAAGGAATTTCGCTAATGTTTCATATCTCATAAAACTTGAATAGTTTAGTCAAGTTGTAAAGTTGAAGTCACTAGCTGGAGAACTGCAAATAGTCCATTCATGTTGCAAAAATAGAAGGGATTCTGATTCTAACCTTTGCAGTTTTACTCCCATTTACAGACAGGGATGATATATAGTCGAACAAAGGGTCCTGACATTCGTGAAGGTTGCACGGGAGGGAGGGCCAGTAGTTCATCTGGAGATTGATATTCAAGTGCTGAGCAGCGCTGAAGATGCAGAAAAATGGTTTAATCAACTTAAGTTCAGACAATTTTTCAATTAGAACAGACACAAGAAGAGATCCTGTATGAACTAATCACCAAGTAATAGAACATAGTAAAACATACTCCCAAGGTGGTGCAGTGTCCTTATTCCATATCCCCTGCAGGTTTGCCACCTGAGTCCCAGGGCGTGAACAAGAAATGAGGAGATATCGACCATACTGGAATAGAAGCTCAATTAAAGATGGATCTTCATCAGTTTTAAAGGATTTCACCCTATCAGCTGTGGAAGCTATCTTTTCTTGAATTTCATCTCCTGTGATGTTCTTGGAGCTTTTTGACAACTGCAATGAAACACGGTGAAAAAGATTTTGATAGTCATCTATATTGCGGGCATAAAGCTCAGCATATGAGAATTTCTTTATAGAACTTAATGTTCTTAAAGCCTCTGAATTGGCATCTCTTTTTGAATCTGAAGGCTTTGTGAAAGGCCCACTAAACGAGGACTCTGCCACCAGATATATAATTGCCCAATCACAGCCCTCAACTCTTAGTTTCTGGTTCTCTACAACATGCAATGCACCTGAACCATCACTAATCTGCAAATCAAGAGCAGTTGAAAATTGAATCCCCTTATCTTCATATCCAGGACAACTTCCATCCATAATAATCTGATTTTCGGCATTTACATATGAATGGTGATCTAATTTGCTATCCAGGGACACAGTGAAGTTCAGACAACCTGGTTTACTGCCAGATATCTTTACTCCAATCACTTGATCAGGATTCGAGGCAAAGTATTCTCTTGTAAATTCAACTTCATCCACTGAATATTTTACTTTCACAGTTGCAGTGTCCAAGTCCAGCAATCTCTGATATGTCTCTTCACTATAAGTAGCATGAGAATCATCAAAGTCTATTTTGATGTCTCCCACGAGCTGGTAGACCTTCATTTTCACAAGAAAAGCAATATCAATGAAAGATACTGGATGTATTCATGAGGAATATTCATTGACTAAATTCAAGAGAAATCTCGGCCAAAATAAAAGCAAAGCAAAGCAAAGGACTAAGAAAAATTCTAAGTTAATAGGTCATGCAAACCTCAATTTTTGGATGCATAGTTCAACAGAAAAGTTATCTTTACCTATGAAGTCTGATCTCTACCGTGCAGTCATTAATTAGCTACTTATTATTAGTTTTATCCACGTACTCACTCAACCACAAAAATTGCCTATATTCAGTTTCTAGACTGAAGTACACCGCTTGTTCAGAAAATGAGTAATAATTGAGCAATCTTTTGGTAACTAATGTGCATACACACAGCTACATAAGCAAGAAACAAAAATTCATTTTGTTCAAATTCTAGGGTGGGGGTTTTGGGGTTTTTTACTAAGTAAATTACAAGGTTACATTGAACGTAATCGACCAGAGAATTCAAGCATAACGCTGAATTTAAAATGAAATATAGAAAATCAAACAGCATACAGCGGAAGGTTTTCCCGATAATTTGACAGCTTCTTTAGTTGCTTCTGTATATTTTCCATCATCGACAAGCTTCCTGATCTCAGAAAGCGCCTTTGGTGCCTCTGGATCAGTGTAATTCCCAGGAATCCCAGTCCAAAGTGTGTCCTCTGCATCCCAAAAATGTTCCCAAAAGAAAACTTCAGTACGGTGACAATAAAAGGCGAGGAGTATTCAGGTTTTCTTATTAGTACTCACTTCTCACTGACATCTGAACAAATCTAACCAATTTGATATAAGGTACATTACAAAGAAATACAAATCTTGTCACCCCTATCTGACAGTTATGAGAAAGTTAGCAAAATGTAAAAATATTTTGCAAAAATAATATGGACTCCACTGCCAATGGTGTCACTAAGCCAAGAATGCAAAGAAGATGACATAGCACTTAGTAGAAGTGCTAAAGCAGCAAGCCAAAATTTAGCCAATCCGCAGAGCCAACGGGATAGAGGAATTCATATTGAAGAATAGATACACAGTCCACTGCAGCATTGCCACTTGTTGTATAACCAAGTAAACACGGGGAAAAATTTTATGAATAAGGAAAAATGTTATATAGAAAAAAGATATCAAAGACTTGAAATCCTCAGAATCCTTATTGCTTAAATCTCAAGAGACTTCTTAAACACGATTGGCACTTCTTGTCCTAATAATTCCCGGGAACTACTACACTTCAAAAGACCAAAAAAGATATCAAAGACTTGAAATCCTCAGAATCGTTATTGCTTAAATCTCAAGAAACTTCTAAAAACACGATGGGCACTTATTTTCCTAATAATTCCCGGAGACTACTACACTTCAAAAGACCACCTAATTTCTCACGGGCCTGAAGTTTATTCTGTCTCGCTCAATCAAGGCCAAACTTAATCGCATAAAAGAAAATAGAGTGGAGCTGCAGAGAGAAGCTGCTTACCATTGAGGTTGAGAATTTCGTTCGGAATGCCACCCCATATCATGGCACCAAGACGACCGTTACCAATGGGAAGAGCATCAGTCCAATGCTTTGCCGGGTCATTGAACCGGACCTCAAGGGGCCTGGAACCCTCTTCCGAATATACATGACTCGGATTCCATACATCTCTATCGGTGGGTTGTTTCACAAGAACCCATTCACAATCTTCCATGGATAGAACAGTAGTGGCAGTTGAAAACAAGAGAACAAATCTAAGGAGAACTGTAGAGCTGATAAGACATAGCAATAGAAAGCAACAGTAAGTTTTTTATGTCAGTACGGTGAAACAACGTGTTTCACTATGGCCGGAGTTCTGATGACTCAGAAAATATTCTTGATCTTCAGTCCCTCATTAAAGTATAATGCAGCATTGAATTACTCGGCGGAACTGCTCAGACCTTGAACAGATGACGGACGAAGAGTGCAGATATTATGGAGGATACATATGAAAAAAAGGGCGGTGGCGGTTGGCAATGGTGTGGATGGGAAGTGAAGTGACGACAGCTGCAAGGAAGGAAGAGGCCACTCCGTTTCCTTGAAAATATGGCATGTACTGCCAGAGATGGGGGCCCGACGTCCCCCAACTAGTATTCGTAGAGATAGATAGGCATACGAAACTGGAGAGATGCTATCGCGTGAGAGCGGTGGGGTTGAGGCCTGGAATTCTGCTTTAATGAAGCTGTCATGGGCGTCGGTCCTTGATGTTTCGTGCTGCCTTTTCACCATGTACGTGTTCCTTGCAGCGAAGCAGAATTTTCTCTCTCTTTTATAAATAATTTAATTATTTAAGAGTGTGATGGTATAGATTTTAGTTTTGAGATTTTTTGTCTTGAATTTCGGGAGAAAGAATTTTTTGTGGGAGAAAAAATAAGATTTAAGATAAAAAACTTTATTGGGTTCTATATAAAACTTAGTCTAAGCACACCTTAAATCAAATTTTAATTCAAATATACGTTTCGCATTCTCCCTCTATCTAATTTTGTTCAATCCTCTGTCTGGACTCTGAATCCCATAGCTTAGTAATATAGAATCATTGCCCTGCAGCGGATAAGTCTTGCATTAGTCATCAAGTTTGATCTTCTATAAACTATATGCTTTAATAACACAAGTTCTTAGATATATGATTCATAAATATCTACTCTAGACTTTTTTTCGGGGGGTTTAGGGGCTTATAAACGTCTGATGTTGCAACAAGTGTAACCCTAAGGATTACTCAAGGAAACCTAGATGAAGCTACTATTTTTTCGCTTCAAACCTAGTTGGGCAGTTTAATTTGCCTTTTTTCTTAATTTCTCTTTATAAAATCAATTCAATCGTGTATCTTCCTTTTTGTTTTTCTTCGAGTAAGAATTATTACTGAGTTTCCTACGATCTCATTTTTAATGATTAACTTATAGTTGAATTTTAACTTTAAAGACAGAACTCATAATAATAATAAAAAAAATATATATGATAATGAGAAAATTAAGTTTAAAATATTTAATTTTTAAGTTATATATAATAATAATTTTTCCAATCCTAAAATGGAAAAGAAAAACCAGACTATAGATGTTGCCATCGCCAGTGGACCTACCGACGGCATTAATCATTTTCCTTGCAAACAACCCAAACCCACACAATTAAAAGGAGCACAAATCTTTTTCCCAGTAAAACGTCTCCACTTTTCCCATTTACACCCAGACACAGTTGACACACCAAGCTTGTCAATTTGCCAAGTGATTGCAAATAATGGAGACCATAATTATCAATTTATCCCAGACAATAAATTCTTTTGATTTGAAGATGGGAGAGAAAAGAGGTGGTTGCAATTATGGTGACCGCATCACGATTTATTTCTGCACATCTTCTTTTCCCCCACGCGTGCTCTGCGTTTGCAAAATAATTAGGATGTAAAAATAGATGACCCTGAGAACCTGCACTTCAACGGGGAAATGGATTTCTTTAGTCTGATGATTCAATATAAGATCATTAAAGAAAGGAAAATAAACTTTATTCTTAAATTTGATGCCATCCCCTTGATATATTTTTGAAAAAAGAAAAGTTAAAATAGTTTGCACGGAAATTTTAAGCCATTTTCCTTGCTCTTTTCCTTCAATTTAGTTTATGGTTCGAGACCTGTCCACTATTTTGTTACAAACACAAAATGATCACTCGGCATGATGAGCTTATTCCACCCTTATCTCAAGGGAATTCCGCTAAAGAGGATAGGAATTCAAGCATTTTAAATGCTTATTGAATGTATATACTTTCCTAGACCATAATTTTGTAGTGAGAGTCTTTCCTCTATAATGTATTCTTCTTGTAGCATTCTGATCTTGAGACCAAAGTCCAACTTGATGAAGATCTCCTTCACTCCAGGAGATGCTGACACTGACACCACCTCGCGCCTTCAAGCCTTTGACAGAACCGTTAGCCCATTTATCTCTGGGTAGAGCAGGAAGCAAGTACAAGTCCTTCATGGTGCTCTGGACAAGCATTTCTGCTACGGCTGCAGTGAAACTGATGACAAAGATTTGCTAAGTAAGCATGGGAAATCGACAAGGTTATTCGATGGAGACTTAAAAGTCCTAGTCACTCAACTCAAAATGACAACAATTGCAGGAATTGAGCACATATAGAGCACGAATGCATTTTGTTTGATTGCGAATCCGCATAACCACTCCAAAGATAGATCAAATGCAAAGAGTACAGAACAAGAAGCTAATAGCAAAACCTACAGGAATTTCAAAACTTTCCCCAGAAAGAGGTGTTCCTTCAAATAATAGGGACCGTATACTCCAAGAACATAGGCATTCTGCGCCTTACATGATAATGAACAAATGCAAGCCTCTCACTCAAAAGTAATATGATTATCTTTGGTCACCGTTTTCTTTTTTCACAATGTTTATTCCCAATAAATAAGACACAAGGACTGGACTGCAACATCTCATTACGAAGAAAAATGCCTTCAACAAATTTTGCTGCCAATCATTCTTCCAATACCTAGACTAAGCCAACATAAAACTGTTTCTTTTTCCTCCTAAGCAGGCTTATCAGCAAATAGGCATATTCAACAACAGCACTAGAAATGTAAGATATATAATTTGTTTGGTAACCAAACAAGTTATAACAATAAATATCCTCTCTAATACACCCCCTTCAGGTCCAAGGTTTAGATTATCCTAAAGAATGCCACATAGAAAAAATACCACACTTTGCCAGCCTATTAATTGATTGGAAGTAGAGCATGTCAATGGGAATGATATGGAATGTGCAAGACAGTGGTGCCTACCCAAAGTTTGCATCAATCTGGAAAGGAGGGTGTGCAGTAAAGAGGTTACTATAAAGTCCTCCCTCATAACTGCTTTCTTTTTCAGGATCAACCAAATCGAACAGATGTTTCACCATTCTATAAGCGTGCTCACTGTCATGAAGGCGTGCCCGAAGAGCAGTTTTCCAAGTAGTTGACCATCCTGGACCTTCTTCTCCTGTACCAAAGAAGAACAAAACAGCTCAGCTAAAGTTCATAATTGCAAACACAGTTTGTACCAAAACAAGACAAAGTTAAAAAAAGCTGCAGAAGGTTACAGTTAGTCTGGCAGGCAGAGTTTCAGACAACTTATAACATGAGCCACTTCTGAGCTATGAGTTCCATTCATTAGACACTTGTTAGTTTTTGTAATGGAAGAAGACAGCTAAATCCCTCTGTATCATTGTTTATCAGTCTGTAAACACTTACAGCTTCCAGACCAACCTTTGTACCATTGACTTGAATGACAGAATAAATCAAGCTCTGAAGAAAAGTGCAACTGCTTATTATCTTTATGCTTAATTGATAATGACACACTTTCTGTTCCTTCTGAAAGACTTTTGAATGTGTAATGATCAACCAGAAGAATCCCAGACCAACCTCTTTTGTATAAGGTATTCTCAGCAGCTTTACAAAGGTCAGGAGTTTTCTCAATGGTAATTGTGTGCCCCGGGAACAGGCCAAATAGGTGAGAAACATGGCGATGATGTGGCTCTGGATCCTGAAAGTCTTGTGCCTGGCATGACAAGGAATTCCCATTCACCCATCAGCAAAATTAAGATAGTGTTCAACCACAAACTTTTATACTCCACATTTTTGCTTGAGGTTCCAAAACATAAGCAAATTGAAACTAAGTAAGAGTTACAAACCCATTCCATAATGGTTCCATCCCTAGCAATTTTGGTTCGATAAAGATGTTCTTGAGCTTTTTGAACTCTTCCAATTATACCATCATCGCTTTTACCCAATACCTATTTTAGAAGTATTTCGAGTTAATATTAATTGAACCTATAAAGTATTATAAGAATGTAGATCAGGAGAAAAGAAAAAGCTCTACCTCAGCAGCAGAAAGAATGGCAGAGAATACTTCTCTAATAATTGCTGTGTCCATAGTCGATGAATAACTTACACTGGCTGGCTTTCCATCAGGTGCAATAAACATATGCTCTGGAGAGGTCGAAGGGTTGGTTTCTAGAAAACCCTCGTGACCTGGAATCAACCAGTCCAAAAGAAAAGAAGAGCAGCTTGCTAGCAAGGGATATGCCTTATCTTTGAGAAAATCCTGCAAAATCCCAATGAACAAAAGGAATTTGTTGTGGTTTCAGCAGAATTGCCATGTTCTCAATGATTTCCAGTTCATTGCCAAAAAGATTTCTCCATTAACCTCTTTCAACTTGAAATGAAATTGCAGAATAAGCAAAGTAGATAACCCAGAAGGAAATCTCACAGTAAATTTACTTATAACTCCGTGTGTAAGGGCCAAAAGTAGGCAAAACCAGGTCTTTGGACTATACTAAACATACAACGCCAACAATCCAATAGGAAGAAATAGCATTTTACAGATTATTCATTTTGCATAATCATGAAAATGAGAGTTTGATAATGAAAGGTTTACCACTCAGCTATGGTACAAGGAAACACAACTATTCCTATTACATTCTCCTATTCATATACATAAGATTTTAAATGCTATGACATCTGAAAATCAAGCAACTGAAATTTATAGTCTAAATGCCAGTTGCTAAATTCAAATTTTCTCTGGATCTTTGATACATTTCATCAACAAAAAGGAAAAGGTATTTACAACAAAAACTTTAGCTACAAAAATCATCGTACATATATTCTAAGTCAAACATGCTGTATTCGGACTTCAAACATGAACCTCCACTAAAAATGAAAAATGAGAAAAGAAGATACTTAGAGGATAATGTTTGTTGCAGTTGCAACTAAAGTTTACCAAATTTTAAGAAGCAAGCATATCTTCAGTAAATTTTAGATTAGTTTAACTGAACACCACAGTAAAAGCTACCAAATGAATTGCAGGTTAAAAGTCCCAAATGTGTAAAATATGTCTTCCGCAAAGTACACCAGAAGCAATTCTCAATTCACTCATTACTGAAGAGAGCAGCAAGACATACATCAAATGCTTACAACGTCCTAACTACTGACAATCTGAAAACTAAGAAGACTACTTAAAAGTTAAAAATATTCAAAATGAAATTACAGATTCTTACTTTGTCCATTGTGTATGTATAATGCTCCCATAAATGGGTACAAAGCCATGCTCCACCCATAGGCCACAAGGCCCAGACAGCCTCACCTCGATCTGGAGATGTTTTTGCCCATAAATCTGAGACCTGATGTGCAACCCAACCACTTACTTCATAGTTCACCTGCAGAATTCTGTAACTAAATACATGAAGGTTGTACATGAAGAATGTAAAGGCTAAACTAATGGGGGGTTAATGTTCTGTTCATTAAGTGAGAGACACAATTAATAACGAAAGGGTGCATATACTTTTCTGAATCAAATGCCAATTCCGATGTTTCAGTCAAATAAATAATGGCCCTTTAACTAAAAGTAACTCATGGACTATCCACTAGATCCTACCCACTAAGTTTCAAAAAACTTTTCATGGAAGGAACTTCATTTGCATATTATCAAAGTTTCACCAAATTTAAGCAATAGAGTCCTGCTGTAAACTTCAAGTCTCTCTGACTGAACTCCTGCAAATAATCCGTGCACGTTATAAAAATAGAAGAAAATCTGACCTTTGCAGTTTTACTTCCATTTACAGACAAGGATGCTATATATTCAAATAAAGGCTCCTGACATTCCCGAAGATTGCATGGAAGGGAGGGCCAGTAGTTCATCTGGAGATTGATATTCAAGTGTTGAGCACCACTGAAGATGCAGAGGAAATCATCTAATCAACTTAAGTTCAGAGAAGTTTTCAGCGGAAATAGACACAAGAAGAGATCTGGATAGACATGTGAAGCATGTATAGACGAAGTAATAAACAAAAAACAGAATTTGAAGCAAAACATACTCCCATGGTGGCTCAATGTCCTTATTCCATATACCCTGCAGGTTTGCCACCTGAGTTCCAGGGCGTGAACAAGAAATGAGCAGATATCGACCATACTGGAACAGAAGCTCAACTAAAGATGGATCTTCATCAGTTTTAAAGGATTTCACCCTGTCAGCAGTTGAAACAGTCTTTTCCTGAATTTCATCTCCTATAATGTTCTTGGAGCTTTTCAACAGCTGTAGGGTAACACGATGAAAAAGATTTTGATAGTCATCTATATGGCGCGCATAAAGCTCGGCATATGAGAATTTCTTTATAGAACTTAATGTTCTTAAAGCCTCTGAATTGGGATCCCTTTTTGAATCTGAAGGCTTCTTGAAAGGCCCATCAAATGAGGATGATGCCACCAGATACATAATTGCCCAATCACAACCCTCAGCCCGAAGCTTCTTGTCATCTAAAACATGCAATGCACCCGAAACATCACCAATCTGCAAATCCAGAACAGCTGAAAATTGAATCCCCTTAGGATTGTCATTTTCATTTGATTTAGGTGGAGTTCGTTTTCCAGGACAACTTCCATCCATGATAATCTGATTTTTTCCGATTACATAAGAATGGTGATGTAATTTGCTGTCCAGAGACACAGTGAAGTTCAGACAACCCGGTTTGTTTCCAGACATCTTCAATGCAATCACTTGATCTGGATTAGATGCAAAGTATTCTCTTCTAAATTCAACTTCATTCACTGAATATTTAACTTTCACAGTTGCAGTGTCCAAGTCCAGCACTCTCTGATATGTCTCTTCATTGAAAGCAACATGAGAATCATCAAAGTCTATTTTGATGTCTCCCACGAGCTGGTAGACCTTCATTTTCATGAAAAAAGCAATATGAATGAAAGAAACTGGATGGATATTCATGAGAAAATTTGTCGAAACAATCCAAAGGAAATCTCAGACAAAATCAAATCAAAAAACCAAGATCAAAATTTAGTCTCAAGTGCATAGGTCATGCAAACCTCGAACTTTAAGAAGCATAATTGATCAAAAGTTATATTTACCTCCGATCTCAACCAGAGTCACTGATTAGCTATTATTATTTTCTGCCATGTACTCAATCAAACACAAAAAGGACCATATTCAGTTTGTGGCCTTAAGTGCAGTGCTTTTTCAGAAAATAAGTACTACTTGAGCCATCCTTAGTAAGTAATGTGTATACACTATACCCCTACCAGCACAAGCAAAAATATATATATGAAATTCATATTCGTTCAAATTCCAGGTAGGGTTCTTTTGATTTTTCATTAAGTAAATTCCAGGGTAGGGTTGAAAGTAACTTTTCCATTATATTCCATAAATGCAGAATATATCTATCAAATAGTAGTATAACACATAAAGACACATTTAAAAATAAAAAATAAAAAATCTAACAACATACATCGGATGGTTTTCCAGATAATTTGACAGCTTCTTTGGTTGCTTCGGCATACTGTCCGTCATCGACAAGCTTCCTGACCTCAGAAAGAGCTTTTGGAGCCTCTGGATCAGTGTAATTCCCAGGAATCCCAGTCCAAAGTGTGTCCTCTGCACCCCAAGATGGTCCCAAAAGAAAATTTTACTACAGTAACAATAAAGGGCGAGGATTATCCAGATTCTCTGCATAGCGCTCACTTCTCAGTGATCATCTGAACATATATAACCTATCGTATCCAAGGGAGCATAACAACGAAAATACAAATTTTTGCACCACTATCTGACTGTCAGTAGTCAAAAAGTGAGCACAGGGAAAAACATTTGCAGAATAAGCCAAGCATCGCAAAGAATAATGACACCACCTAGTTAGTAGCTACTACAGCAAATTTCCAGAGCCAAGAAAATTGAGAACTGAATTTGAAGAATAAATACACAGGCGAATCCCAGCACCAAAAAAAAGAAAGGTGCATAGTCCACTGTAGCATTGCCATTTGTTGTATAACCAAGTGAACACAGTGAAAAGAATAAGAAGATCTAGACTTGAAATCCCCAGAATCCTTATTGCTTAAATCTCAAGAAACATCGATAAAGGGGACTAGATGCTTTCTCTACTGATCTTCAGCGGAAAATTAATACATTTAAAGCACAAGTTTTTACAGACCTGAAAGCTGATTCAGTCTAACTTCATCCGGGTTATACATTATTCCCACGAAAGAAAACAGAGTAAAGTCTGAGAAGGAATGTTGTTACCATTGAGGTTGAGAATTTCGTTTGGAACACCACCCCAGACCATGGCACCAAGACGACCATTACCAATGGGAAGAGCATTAGTCCAATACTTTCCGGGGTCATTGAACCTGACCTCAAGAGGCCTCGAACCCTCTTCTGAATTTACAAGACTGGGACTCCACACATCTCTGTCAGTGGGTTGTTTCACAAGAACCCATCCAAAATCTTCCATGGATAGAAGAGTAGCAGCAGTTGAAAGGCTAAAGGAAACTCTAAAGAGAACAATAGAGCATGCTTATTTTAAAAAGAAAATAAAAAAGCAAGAACTTTTATGTCTGCACTGGAATGCTGTAATCAAACAATGTTTTCCACCACAGCCAGAGTTCTTGATGACTGGAGCCTAATGTAGGACAGTATTGGACTTCACTATACTAATCTGCCCGTGAACAGATGTTGAGGGAAGAGTAGTAGAAGACACAAGAAAAGAGCGCGGTTGCGGTTGGTGATGGTGTGTACGGCTATTGAAGCGATGACAGCAAGGCAGAAGGCAGCCGTTGCCTTGAATGCACACGGCATGTACTGCCACAGAAGGGGGCCCGCCATCGCCATCAGTATCTGTAACCTGTAGGTATACAAATACGAAGCTCGAAAAAGGGAGATGATTACAGCGCGGTTGGGGCCTCGCCTGGGATTCTGCTTTTATTCGGGATGCAGTCATGGGCGTCGGTCATTATTGTTTGTACTCGTTCCCTCTGTCCAGGGATCATTATCATCAACCGATACACGGTGGGTGGGTTGAGTTGCTTGTTTGAGTCAAACATTTTTTAAAATTAAATAATTCTTGTTCAGGATCTTTAAGAAACCAAAGAATGATTTCACACACACACTTCTTTGACGTTTGTAATTCTATTTCTTCTTTTAAAGGCTCGGTTAAACCCTAATAAACATTAAACGGTCAGTTTTTCTTCCGGATATCCTTTGTAACATACTAGCGCAAAGATTTGGTTGAAGTTTGGATTGGCCAAAGCACTATCCATTTATCCTGGATTGCAATTACACTAGCAAAATGATAATTACAGATTACAGAGAGGGCATCTCTCTGTATCAACCATCCAGGAGAGGTAGAAAAGGTCTTTTATCTACTGTCACCACTCAAAAAACTGAGCTAAAGTTGGTGACTGTTTGATCTATCACCTATGTTATATGCACCTCTATCTGCTTGTATCACATAATACTGTTTGTTTACCCACTGCATCGTCTTCCTCACTCTGTGGGGTGCCCAAGGTTGAAACGCAAGAAGGCATGAGCTCTGATTCATTTGCTGTCTGGATTCTGTTCTTGATCTGATCAAGCTCAGCTTTGACCGTTGATAATTGTGACATTAGTTCTGCCTTTTTATCATGTTTAGGGAATCCATTATGCCTGGTTACTGCACCTACTGCCTGTGTCCTGTAGATTTCTATTGCGGCTGCAAGATTCTCAACTCTTGATAAAAGTCTGCCATTTTCTTTGGTAGAAATCTTCATATTTCTTATAATTTTTGTGGGTATGTCAAGAGGTCCCACCAGATAATTCACCAGCAATAAGTAAGGGGCAAATATTATGTTATATTGGCTTGTACAGAAGTACGGAGTCTGGACTGTTTGAAAAGCATGTTATCATGGAATGGATAAGTAATGGCATTATCTATCTTTGTAGTGGCAAGGAAATATTTAGTCAGATATGGCTGGAAACAATTTTATGGCTTTCAGAAGAATCGAAGTTTGATTTTCAAAGAAATTCCACTCTAATGATCGTGTTTCTTGCTTGTTCCAGGTGGATCATTTTTTGTGTAAACTTCCAGTCAAGGAGCTTCCTGGCATTGGCCATGTTTTAGAGGAGAAACTGAACAAGAGACTAATTAAAACCTGTGGCCAGCTTCGTCTGATTTCAAAGGTTCTTTATCCATTATTCTACCTTTATTTCATCAAGAAATCAGTAGTCAAGTCTTCATCTTGTCATTTTTCTATTTGAGAAGGTTATTTTAATTCTTATTATGAAAATGTTTCCCTTCACCATAGTTCAGTGGCTAAAGCTTATTGTCCTTGCTGAAAGCTTGTTTCAAAATATTTGTACCTAAAGTATCTTGACCTCTATGGGACACACTTATCTCTAAGCAGGTTGTAGATCTGGGTTGTTTTCCTGCTCACACTTAATGGAATTTTAACATTTTTAAGCTGGAGAAAATTCTTAACTAATATGATCCATGTGGCCATATTGATGGTAGTGAGATCTTTTTGAGACCTATTCCTGCTTTTCTGTTGCTTTTATAATTTTTGAATTTCTAAAAGTTTGAGAGAAAAAAGAACCTTCTTTGAATACTATCGTGATTTCCAAATTGAAAACTTTATATTGAGAAACTGAATTGGATTTCTCTGTACATTCATATTGCACAATTTGGAGTGAGCTTTTGGAGTTTGTAATTTGTATTCTTGTTCATTTTGCAGAGATGCTGTATATGCTATTCTTCTGCAAAATATTCTGAATGAAGCAATCTTTTTCATTTTTGTTTGTTGTTTCTGGCATTTTCAGGAATCTCTTCAGAAAGATTTTGGGGAGAAAACAGGTCATATGCTATGGAATTTCAGTAGGGGAATAGATAATCGGTTGGTTGGTGTGATTCAGGTTAGAAAGCAATAATAATTATTTTAGGTTCTGTAGATGTTAATGACTGAATGTTGATAATGTTATATGGTTTAAGTTTCCTCAAAGTATTTAAACATGGATAATTATTTCCCCTTTCTTCTTGGCAGGAAAGCAAATCCATAGGAGCTGATGTCAACTGGGGTGTGAGGTTCAATGATCTCAAAGATGTTAGTAATTCTTGTTACTATCCACTATACATATATACAGGCAATGAGTACATTGATGTTATCAATATTCTTGCATATGTTCATAATTATAGTTTGTCTTTTCTCTGTAATGTCTCATGATGCCCATCTCTGCAGTTGTGTCCTTTACCCTGAAACCACCACTTTTGTATTTTTGTTTTTTTTTTTTTTCCATGGACCAAGCGATCCTTTCCTGGTGATGCTCTTCCCGGATTTGATCAATCCTTTCTTGTAGTCGCATGCATTCGTCGCTTATGCAGTTAATATCATCCAGATGCTTATCACCAGTTGGTAAGGATTCATCAGCCCACTGAAAGAATCCACATTGCTGTTAAGAATTGGAAACAAAAATTAAGACGAGAATGCAAAATAAAATATGTAAAACGTCACCATTGAAAGTAAAATGGAGGAATTCTTACATTATCAAGACTGTTTGAAGCACAATTGTAAAATAGACGAAACTGGTTCCTAGGAGTTCTTGATACTCGAAGTTTTGCATTAAGCTTGCAGTAACACTTGAGGAACTTAGTCTCTTCGCTGCAAATCAGTTGAAAGGCTGTAGTTGAAGTCGTCGTGGGTAAACACATCATCTTAGAGTCTCCAGTGCAAGTCAGTTGAGAGGCCGTAGGTGAATTCGTCATCTGACCTGCAGTCAGTCCTACAGAAAGAACATTTCCTGTAAAATGTTCCTCTCGAGAAACTATACAATTCCACCAGAAGATGAGAACTCTTCTTTTCAGAACTATGTTAAGGTTAGTGGAACTCCGCAGCTAAGCAAAAGGGATGCAATTACAAGAGTGTTTCTCGGAGAAATCAGCCTCCTCCGTTAGGCCATTCACATGCCTACTGTCCTTTCATATGTCAAACATTATTATGCAGAAAAGATCCCGGAAAGAAATGGTCACATCACATAATTACTTGGTTATATCAACGCCTATCTATAACAGCAGCATCATAGTACATAGTTCTCGGAACTTCAATTCAAAATCACATTCATAAGATTAATCAGTCCAGCCGAATGAAGTTTTCCATGACCAAACATGCAGGGGGATGCGTGATAGATGCCTATTGCTAGTATTTTGCTGTCACTGGATGAGTTTGAAACATGGGAAATGAAGAAGCTATATGCTTATGGATGCTTAATTGTATTTCAGAACCACTTCATGCGGAATAAATATGCAAAAATCGTTGCTTAAATCATTGTACATTAGAACCAGCAGAACTCCAACTACACCAAGATTATATTACCAATCTTTTTGCCGTTCAAGTCCAAAAATAGACTAGCCAGTTTATGACCACAAAAGAAAGGCCAACTCTTGCAGTCTCGCTAATGAATTCAGCTACCAGACTTTGACAATCAAACACAAACCAGCATATTTTGAAGCAAACCAAACATGCACAAATTGCCCAACCGTGCGTACTAAATGAATAAATAAATACCCAGTTTAACATGGAACTCGTTCTGCCCAGAAAAACATCTCTGGTTAAACTTTCACTTGTAAAACTGATTTTGGCAGCTTAAACGTCTCGGTAAAGAACTGAACTGTTCCACATTCAACATTAATTTCCATGACATTTCAGATTTTGCATCCGTTTGAAGCACGTGCATCGCTTTAAAACCATGCATGATGCCGAGCTTACAGATCACTGCTCCGGGAAGAGAAGAGGAAATCAAGGACGTCCTATTTAAATCATGAATCTTTTAAGAGAGCAAAAGAATAAAAGAAAATAGGGAAGGAAACCTCTAAAAGTTTCAGAAACCAGACAAGGCCAAAAGATGCTAACTTCGAAGTGTTCCTCAATTGCTTTTGTCACTAATCAAAGAATTTTTCCGTCAAGATTTCTCCTGAAGTTCAATTTCCAGTTAGGACCATTGCATTGATCATCAGAAAGATCAATTGGGATCCTAATTAGAAAAGTTCAAAACCAACAGAATTTAACACTACAAATCTAATGGAGCTATCAAAAAGTAGTTGAAGCTTAAGGATGATCAGATAACTGCAATCATAAGGTATTATGCATAGTTTAGGCTTTCAGCTGATACTAACCTGGTACCGACAGCCCAAGCTGAGAGCAAAGTTTCTACAAACCGGATAGGGGAGATGAAGCTGGTCAAATGCTCCATTAACATATATGAAGATAAAATGCATTAATTAAAGGGGAGTGATATTCACGGCTTTTCATTCCCCTCTTTTTTTTCATAATTAAAAAAAACTTATTACCCAAAAATATTTTCAAAATATCAACTCAAGTCTCATCCAAAAAAATTAGTTATAATTTATTTATTAAAAAGTAAAAAAAATGGTCTAAAAATTAAAAGAAGAATGTGAATAATACTACATTAATTAAAATACAAAAAAGAATTTGTTTTTTATTACGGTCTTTTTTTATTGTAGTGTAATTGAATAATTTTAATATAATAGGCGAATAATATATATTAAATATAAAAGTTATCAAAAATAAAATTGAACCATTTCTTTTTAGTGTAATACTTTTCCCTCACAAATTAATTCATTTTTTAAATAAGAATTATTAAAAAGAAAATCAGTCTAAATGCACTCTGCCTTTAATGCTACAAGTATTTTTGTGCTTCAATAACTAATAGGAGAAAAAAAGTAATAAATTAACTACTGAGGAAAGTAAATATGACGTTGGAAGAAAGCAGACAGTTTCACGATTATTTGCATCTTTTTCGGGTTTTCTAAAACAAAATTTTAGCTGTTTTTGTTTTCATTTGCAAAAGAAGAAAAGGAAACCAAACAGTTTTTTTTTTACTATTTTTAGCAAGTAAATTTTAAATTTATATTTTCTCTCACAATTTTCAACTTTCAATCTTAGAAAAGAAATTTTTTAATAGAAAACCAATTAAAATTCACACAAAAATAGTACTTACTATACCCATTTTATTCAAAATTCATTTGGAGGACAAAAACGAATCATGGTTCATTTGGGCAAGCTTTCAAGAGCCCATTTCAATGTTTAAATTTACTCAAAAGCCCATTACATAATGACAAGGGAACTATATGATGGGTAATGGACAAGTGAAGCCCAAAACCTTCTACATGGCCAGCGTTTGGGAAGAACAGTAAAGCCTCGAATCCCATTTATCTTGACGAAGAAAGCCCACACAAAAAACATCAATAAGTGCACAACCAACCCTTAACGAATATGGATCTACCATCAAGTTAGCGGTTTAACCTATCATGGTAGTATTGGTACAACAAAAATTGCATAATCATCTTTTATTTGCTCCATATACACACTTCCATTTTTCATATTACTACACAGTACATACATACATACATACATATATATATATATATATAAAGCAAACTCAATTTAAACTTTAATTTATAAACTATAAATCAGACATTTCACTATTAAAATGCATTATACATAATATTAAACAATATCTCACTACTTCATCATGAATATTTATTAGGAATTAGAGGTAAATCCACCTCATCACACCACTCCACACACCTTGTCTCATTATATGAAGTCTTAACATCATTTGGCCAATAAGTTAACCATACTTTACCTCCAATTCTCCACTTCAACACACTCCCTTCCATCTCCTTGCTCAACCTCCACCTTACTCCATTCTTGCACTCTTCATCCGCGAAAATCACAGCTCCACTCTTGGTAAATGCTCTGCTTGCTCCGTTATTTCTTCTTGCAAAATTACTTGCCAATTGATTCGCACCACCATTGCCAGTGGGCGGCTTCCACGTGGCAATTTCAATACCTGTTGTGTTATCGCATAAAACGGCGTCGAATATAGCTGCATTCCCTTCCACATCTTGGTCCCACCTCCAATTTTTTATTTTTGTCTTGGTGGTCATCCTTGCCATGGCCTTCACCTCAGGAGTTTTGGATTTTCCAAAATCACCTTTCAGAACTTTCTGTACCTCCACTTCCCTTTCCATGTTATCCGTAGACCGGCCCAAGCTCAAACCGGCCAAGTAATTGGCTCCCATCTCTGGCCCGACCCAAACTCGGGCCCTGGATGGAAAATACTTCTCATCCAAGAAATTGTTGCCCTCCTTGTTCTTGAACCCTAGTTTTACTACGTGGAGACGAATATTATCCACACGTGCATGGACTTGGATATATCCGTCGTAGAATCCGACTGTATATTCCATCTGAATTACAGCTTCAAGCTGTTGGTGTGCTAAAGCATATTTTAATACGGATTCTTTGGCTTCAATCATGGGGTACTGATTTTTTGGCCCGTCGGACCACAAGCAGTTCATGGCTTTTACTGGAGCGTAGCCTTTCAGTATCCACAGCCCGTGAGATTCCATAGCATAAGAGCAGCCGCGGTCGGATGGCAATGGCGTTATCGATTTTAGTCCTGCGCCCACCAGTGTGACTTCCCTCAAGATCAGCCATTTTGCTACCATGTACCCGAAAGTGCGCGTGACGCAAAGCTCCACGTCTGTTCCAGCCGATACGAAGAAAGCCCTCAAAACAGGAGCATGCTTGCACGAGAACGTTTCAAGGTTTGGAGCTAAGAGTGAGTGGAAATACAGAGAGCCAACTTCAGAGGGTGCATCCCACACACATATCCAGAAGAGTCGGGTGAGGAAGATGAGATTGAAGAATCTAGAAAAAGATTCGGGCGAGTGTGAGTCCATAATCCACGACACAGGCTCTGAATTGAGCTTCTGGAGCTGTGAGCGCGGGCAGGTGCTTTCGTGACCGTTGGGTGAACGTGATATGATCTCTTGAAGAAGTTGAAGAACGAGAGGCAAGAATTGCTTCTCCGAGTAAAGAGGACAAGCTTCAGAAACCCAGAGAGTCGAAACCTCTGTAGTGGATTTGGAGGGGTGAACCCCTAACGAACATACTGAAAAAGTCACGGATGGTTCTGATAAGTTGGACCCAGAAGATTTCTCAGCCGTAAGTTGAATCGACAAAGTAGAACTGCTGCTGGTGTTGATTGGACCAGGTTTAGAACTTGCAAGGGGAAAAACGAGAGAGCTGGAGATGGACCATTCTTCCGAGCTAGGAAGTTCGCATATCCACGACCATACATCCATATTTGAAGAGGTTTTTTGAAGTTTATGCGGTTTGTTTTAGGAGTCCGGTGAAGGAAAGGCTGTAGAAGGGCGATTGCAATTTATAGAGAGAACGAGTGAAGGAAAGGCTGCCAACTTGGATATGGTTTTGTCCGCTAACAGGTAGACTTGAGAGAAATGAAACTGGTGGTCATGGAAGAGACTTGTATATGTGTAATCTTTGAGGTTTTGGTTTGTTTTGCATTAATTGCTTGAGATATTCCTTATCGTGTCATCATGATTTTACTCTTCGGTTTTTGTTTTTCTTTTTTATGGTGTACTGCATTTGAAGTACATATATAGCTACCTGGAATGGGACAGTGGAATCTCAAATTTTTGTGGAACAAAATCATTATAAATATAATTGTATTTCGCTTCAGCAAGAGCAGTGACAAAACAAAGCCATCAGAGTTTGCTTCATAGATTTCTAGTTCCAGACTTGTATATGAAGTTAGCGGTTAGGTGTATTTTGATTGAATTTTTATTTAAAATAAATTATATTAAAAATTATAAAAATAAATTATTTATAAAAAATAAAATAAAAAATTTAAAATCAATTCAAATTCACCTTAAAACTGCTAAAGAGACTATCCATACAGTAGTTTTACTACCTCGCTTTCAACCCCGATCAGTGAGTTGTGATTGCACTAATTGTTTTCAAAAGCTTCTTCACTTTCGACTCGAGGATCAACACGGCGGGGATTTTTTAGTATGTTGAAAAAGCAGTCAACTTTAGGATGCATTTGTATTAATTTTTGTTATAAAATTTAATATAAATTTTTTATTTTTAAATTAATTTTTTTACAAAATATTTATATTTATAAAATTTAAAATAAATAATCTCGAATCCTAATTCTATCTAATTTTATCCTTATTATTTTGGGTCTAGAATTTTAAATTTTATTTCAAATAAACAGATACCTTATATGCTATAGTTAGTTTCTTTTCATTACAACTTTGCTAAATTAACGAATCGAATATAGCAGTAACGAAATGGTACTAACAGTAACAAGATAAGATTGGTTCCATGAGGTCACAAGTTTATCAATTGTGAGGCTCTATTTTGGAAGCATTTCATTTCAAAATTCAAAGTAAAATTTTAAACATAAGACTTATATTTTCTTTCACAAATAATATAACTTTTATAAAATTTGAGATAAAAATTTTAAAATCATACTCTACCCAATTTTACCCTAATTTTGAATTTATGAGGTATATAGATAAGAAAGGTCAGCACGGAGGAAGGCAATTGTCATCTATGCCATACTTAAAAGAAAAAAAAAATTATCTATGCCATAGTCCTTAGCCAGCTGATCAAATAGTTATTTGTTGGTACATAATTAGAGGGAGTCCGCATTAGTGCACTTGGATCTTCTCTCAAAAAATTTGAAGTGCATCTAACATTTTTCTCAAATTAAAAATAACTCTTTAAAAAAATTTTAAAATAAAATTTAGAATAGAGATGTGATTCGTGATTAACTTTCTTATTTTTTTAAAAATTAAACTCCACTAATATAATAATTTGACCACTAACTTTTTTATAATTTTAATTAAAAAAAATTTAAAATTAAACTAACACATAATCCTACAATTAATTATTTTTTAAATCTTATATCAAGTTAAAATATAATATTCTGTTTTTAACCAAATGAGTAATAACACGTGGAAGTATCTCTTATTGATTGTTAGTCAATTTTCTCCGTATGCAATATCTGCTTCTTTCTTATAATATAAAATAATTTAGATATGTAACTTAATTTTGATGTAATAATCTGATTTGTGATTGAGAAAATCCAAGCTCGAGCGACACTTTTGTGGCGAAATGCAGAAAGCTTTGAGAGCCTATCGAGAAGTCTTGAGGCTTGTGAGACGACTCCCAAAGGATACAAGGCCTTACTATGCCAAATACGCCAGAGAAAACTTCGTCAACTACCGTGACGTCCATCCTGGAGATTCCCAAGTCCTCCAAGAACTCCTCCACCGCACTTATACTCATTCCCTTTGGGTACTTAACAAGGTAGATGCACAAACTTGAAGTTCACAAGCAAATGTATTTTTCAAATGACGAGAAGAGGTGCTAACGGATATTCAATTCTGCATTCTCTTGCAGTATTCGGCGGATGAATCTGTGGCCGGAAGGTAAAAGGGCATTTGCGGTGCTTGAAGCTTCCGCTTTGCCTACTTAGTGTTTGATGTTATTTCCCTGAGATACCAGTTTCCACCCCGTTTAAGTTTTATTCCTAGGAAGGAAAAACTAAGAATAAGGTTTAATAGTTCGAGTTATGGCGCAGAGTCTTCCCCAGACGCGCGGTTCTTTGTTTGTTCAGCCATAAAAGATTTTGAGGTTTAACAATGACTAATTTCCTTGAGTAATGAACTCCATGAAGAAATGGAGGCAGAAAACATTTTTACATGTGAGACATCTTTTGAACCATCAAGTTTGGTTGATTGGTCATCAGTGTATCTTGACTCACAACCTCATCGATTTGGATTTGGTCTTTCTCGCATTCCTTGACTAGCCATTCCTCAAACTCTTGAAGTATTTAGGTGGATAAATTTGATAGGGTTTTGAGTTTAAATTTTTTTATTTTAAAATTTATAAAAATAAATTATTTATAAAAATATTATTTAAAATAAAAATTTCATATTATTTTATAAATAAATTTAATTTAAGTATACCAATTGGTTACTTGCATTGTCAAGATTAGCTGCTAGTCGTGCCTGGTAATTTAGGGTGACAGCACACATCAAATGCATTTTCTCCTCCAAATAGAAAACTAGTCAGTTCGGTTGCTCGTTATGAACTTCGTCCTATGTTTCTGAAACGTCGCGTTTCCAATCCTCTGGACTCGACGCAAAATGGTTTAACATGGATGACCAGATCAAAAAATACACTTGGGTAATCCTTGCGCACTCCCTCACTCTGAATTTATTTATCTTTTCTTTTATGGGCTAAATCCTGAGTTCCCTGGGCCAGTCTAGAATACTGAGGCAGTAATAGTCAAATGCAAATCTGCAAGTAACGAAACCGAAGGAGTATATGCAAGCGTCGGAGATTGCGAGGCGGTTGACAAAGGACGAGGGACGAGTGTCGGGGAAACCCGGCATCAGAGGAAGCCAAGATGTCTGCCGAGGTTTTCTTTTCTTTTCTTTTGCCCTTTTTTTTTTCTTGGGAGTGGCGTGGGGGATTTTCAGAAACAATCGAGTTCTTTTTCCAGAAAGACTGAGGCCCGGGCCCTCATCTGCTAGATTTTTTGACTTTTTTTTTTTGGCTGTGTTTTTTGATTTTTGGACTTTTTACGTTTTCCACAGTAATCCTGAAGATGTTTCCAACGTGTCTGTCCATGAAACCTTCGGTTTGCCACGTTTCAACGCCATCTGTCATCAGCCAGCGAAGCCTACCGTATCTCTAGTTCTCCTGCACCCTCAGTCGTGATCCTGTTCTGCACCGACTCCATCTTCTCCTTCAGAAATAGAGCGAAACAATTTTGCTGTTGAGTTTTTAGCTGTAACGATAAAAAGTCGAATTATTAGTTCAATTCATTGGATAATTTTTCTTCACGGTTTTTAATTTTAACCCGTTCGTGCTAGTTTCAAATATAAATATTATATAGATATCGTGCGATATAGAGGTTGCTGTATTATAGTTACAGAAGCACTGTCATTATTGCTTTGGGAAAAAATTAATACTAATACCATTCTTCAGTAGTGGGTGGCAGTGTACCCTTATACTCCGTTCGTTATACCTGCTTTTAAAAATATATATATATATATTTCAAAATATAAGTCTCTCTCTATCTTTTAAAATAGTATAGGATAAGTTTTGAGTTTTATATTTTATATTTTAAATTTTATAAAAATAAATTGTGTGACAAATAGATAGTAAAATTTAAAATAAAAAATTTGTATTGAATTTGGTAACGAAATCAAATCCAAATACACCCATATTACTTCTATTTAGCTTTAATAATTTGGTATTGTTAGGGATATTAATAAAATGAGAGAGAAATGATGCTGCTCAATTCAAATAGTACTTTTTTGAGAAAATCCCCTAAATATTATTAAATTAGTTATGAGAGCCCTATTTTATTTATATTAGTTATTTTAATTTTTTTATACTCATGAACTAAAATTGTATATCAATTTACGAAATATTGGCTATCTACATAGTGATTTCTAGTGAGTTTTTTGGTATAATAAAACTTCAATAAATAGTTAGTAGATAAAATGAGACTCTTATCAATAGTTAGTAAGTAATTATATAAAATATGCATGCCTACTATTATCAAAACTATCATATTGGTGACCGTTAATCTAAGAAAATAAATATAAAAATAATACAATAATATGAAAATAAAGTAAAAATTTTGTGATATAATAAATATCTCGTAAATAATTTGTGAATAATTATGAATATTTTTCTTTACTCGTTTTTACTTTTCTTTACTTTTATTTCACTACGAGTAGTGTCTTCCTTCGTTAAAGTTAAATGAAAACCCAATTAAAATTCCGTGGGGACTAAGAGGAGTAATAGAATTTGATGTTTGAACATAGAAGGGTGATAATGTACTAATACCATTTCAGACGTATTAATGGATAATTCTAACTTTAGTGCAAATTTACTCCAACATGTTGGTTAAGGTGAGTTTGGATTCACTTTTAAACCAAAAAATTTTATTTTTCTTAATTTGAGCTTTACCATTCTTTTTACAATAATATTTTTAATATAATTTAATTAAAAAACTTAAACGAAACTCATCCTAAATGCTTTGGTTGGAAAGAGGCGTAGAGCAGAAATTTTCTCGGGCAAGGTGGGTCTCAGCTTTGACTGAGACTCAGACGACAAAACCAAAGTCTTGAATGCAAGTAACGGCCGTAACGCCTGTCCCAGATTTAGAGAGACAAAAACCTGTGATACATATTTTAATCTTTTTATTTTTGTCTGTTTTGAAATCTTTTTATTTTGTCTAATTTCCAGTACTTCTTTTTCTTTTGAAAATAATAATTTGCTGTTGTTTTATAGAGTATTCTCTCTGTCCTTTCTCTTTTTTTCTTTTTAAGTTTCAAATTAAATATTCTCTTTCCCTCAAAAAAGAAAGTTTCAAATTAAGTATCTAATTGTTCTAATAATATAACAGTTTTTCTAAAAGTTCTTTATTTTTTAAAAAACTAATTTATGGATTGAGATTAACACACTTTACCAACATATAGTTGTGTTATTATGATTTCAAATACTGAAAAAGATAAAGTGATAATATTTGCATAAAATTAAATATTTTTCTAAATATTTATGAAAAAAAAAGTAAAACATTTATTTTTATGTAAAAAAATAAAATACCATAAAGAGTCTCGAATTGAATTCAATACTGATTAAATTATAATGAAATCCTCTTTCTATAGTATGGCATAATCAAGAAAGGAAATGGAAAAGATTCCCTTTGGTTTAAAAAGTGTGTTTAAGAGTTTGAAAACCTCGTGTAAATTAGTCTAATTTAAAATTAGAAAAGTTAAAATTTAATTAATGCAGTGGTTGATGGCGTAAAATATTGTTTATTTCACGAATCGACAAATTACCGTTCTGAAAAGAAAAAGGGGCCAATTATTTATGAACAGAATAATTATCGAAAGGAAAAAAAAAAAAGAAGTAAAATTGAGGTTTTTGTAGACGCAACAACAGCCCTCGCTGTCTTCTTCACTTCAACTTCAACGTCAACACGAGTCTACAGAAGCTTCCGTCGTTTTCTCCTATAAAGAAAACAATCCTCTCTCTTGGTTCTTCCCATTCCCCACACTAGTCACCACCCTTTCTAAACCCTTCAACTGTAGGATCTTCAATGGCGGGTGGTGACGGCCTTGAAGAAGACCCACTTGCCGCGGGAAGGTATTCTCAACTTCTTTTCTCTGACGATGTTGCTGATCTTTCAGCTGAGGGCTGCTTCGGTTTCAGTTCGTTATTTTCCTCCGAGAATCCTCCGAAAATGCTGTGCTTTGGTGGTTACAGTGAAGAAGGTGACTTGGGATTAGATGATAAGGGCTGCAAAAGATTTGTCCAGAAAACTGGAGTTGCAGTCGCATGCAGCGATTCATCTTCGGCATCTTCGACTAACAACGGCAACGCCATGGTTGAATCTTTACCAAACTCAAACGTCAGTCAGCTTTCTGCATTCATAGTTGTTGACACCATAAAGAAGGAAAAGCAAAAATGTTTGTTTTGGTCCTTTGTAAACTGACAAAGGATATTTGTGTGCTGCTTTGCATTTTTTAATTTCGAGGTTTGTCACTTTGTGCAGAAAAAGAGAAATGTGTCAGGGCTCGGCGTTTCCGACGAACAAGTTCTGATTCTTCTGAATCAGAACTCAGATGCTGGTAATGGCAATGATAAAGCTCCGGCGAGAAGACAGAGAAATTGTAAGAAGACCAAATCAGATAACTCCTCCGATCAGACCCGGCATGCAAAGGTCAGAAAAGATATATCTCAATTCCCCAAAAGAGATCCGAACTTTTTTTTTTCATTTGGTTTGTAAAGGAGATCAAAACTTGCATGTCGAAAGTTGATAACCTCTGTTCTTGTTCCTCTCAAACTGGTGCAAAATGCTTATCAATCGATTCTGTGTGATGCAGGTTAAAAAAGAGAAGCTTGGAGAAAGAATCGTAGCTCTGCAACAACTTGTGTCGCCCTTCGGCAAGGTATGAGTATTCAACCATATCAATCTTGTTTCTCAGGACAAAAAGAAAGAGCAAATCATTTACAGACTAATTAAATACAATAGTAATACTAACGTTTTGGCATTCGCATTCTGCATTGCAATATTGTACACTGGAAATTACTGAAAACTTAGAAATTACTTTTACTGAATAATGAAATGCGCTGCCGCCGGATGCTGCAGTCGGATACAGCATCAGTACTCCACGAGGCTATGGGTTACATCAGGTTTCTCCATGATCAGGTGCAGGTATTGTGTTCTCCTTACTTACAGCGTCTGCCTTCTTCGGCCCACCTGCACCGTGTAAGTACATCATTTTCTCCCAGACTTAACCATTTTACCTAATTTCTTTTTTTACCGTGCTTGAGCAGGATTAATTGTTTCAGCATTTTATTTCTGAAAAATAAAAAATTAAACCACATGCAGTTTCACATCCTATGACTTGAAAGGTAAATTGGCATGTTTTGTCCTATATGTTTTATAACTTGTTATGTTAGGTCACTATTGTATTTGTTTGATTTTTTAAGTCCCTTTTTGAAGTAACTTTCTAGGATTTTCGGACAATGTTGCGGTAGTTTCCGGTCAAATTTTACACGAGTTTCTCACGTGGATAAATTGTTAAGGGTAAAAATGAATGAATAACTTTAACCACCAAGGCTAGTCAAACGGGGCTAGCAAGCCCCAGCTTCGGAAACAGCCACCAGTCTGATTTTGCAGCCCGGTCCGACAGTTCTGTTTTACTAAAATATCTTGCACCTCTGCTACTCCTGTCACCGTTTCTGGGACCTCTTCTGGAGCTTGTATCCCTTGGCAAACCCATGCCATAACTCTTTGTTCAGTTTAGAAAAGCTCGGTTCATCATTTCCTTTCTAATTCCCTCAGCCATCGTAAAGTAAACTGTCCTTATTCTCCCCCGGTTGAACTAATGAATGCCCGATAGAGTAGGACCTGAACCTACCTAACCCGAGTGATCTTCCTCTCCTTATCGACTCCGTTCTCAATCGCTAGTTCGGAAACTTACAACTCAAAGTCTGCTTAACCTTCAATTTGCCTATGTTCTTTTCTCTTTCTTCTTGGGTATGATCATTGTAAACTTGGATTCTAACATCACCGCTTCTCGGCGGCTCAATATTGTTGTTGTTGTTCTCTTGGGTTTCCTAATTCGTCTCCTACAGATAATAGGATTGGTCACCGGGCTGTGGGGTAAGGTCAGCTCTGCAAACTGAGCAAGTTACGTGGGACTCTAGGCACAGTCCGGATCCGGTCCTGCACGTCCTTTTTGCAGGACGTGCAGGTCAAAATCTGGACCGTTGGATCAGATTTCGAATTTGATCCAACGGTTGTAGAAATTTTATAGATTTTCGAATTTTTAAAAATACAAACAGGGGTAAAAAATTATGGTCCGTTGGATCAGATTTGACATCTGATCCAACGGACCAGATTTGGTCCTGCACGTCCTGCAAAAAGGACGTGCAGGACCGGATCCAAATTCCTCTAGCCAAGCATCAAGACACTCAGTGTGGAAAACGTGATCACATTTGGTTATTAAACGGAGCATTTCGTCGTCTGCAAACTCATTGAGACAAACATCGCACTCCAAAACTCATTTTCCTAATTTTGTGGTCTTTAACCACGTCATAAGATAAAGTCAAAAACGTCTCGATAACGGAAGCATCTAGTAAGTCCACATGGGGCAGCGTTACCGCGTCGTGCGTGCATAGATAGAGCATTCAGAGCAGTGGCGAATGCAGATGGAGAAGAAGCCCATGAAAAATGGTTAAAGCAACAGCTGAAATTTTTTTTAAAAATTAATATGATTTTACATTCTGCCGTTAAAAGCTTTTTTAATATATATATATAAAGGTATTGTACTTCCATTTTTACCCTTAATAGTTTACTCAGGTGAGAAACTCGTGTAAAAATTGATCGAAAACTATCGCAATAATAGCCGAAAGTCTTAGAAATGGCCGAAAGTCTTAGAAAGTTACTTCAAAATACATAAGGGACTTAAAAAATTAAACAAATATAATGAAGACTTTAACATACTAAGTTATAAAACATATGGGACAAAAGATAACAATTTACCGACTTGAAATCTTGAAATCTATCCTTAAGTCGTGGTTTATAGGTTCTTTCTATATAATAATATTGCGTCCACAATTGGGTTCGGGACCTACCTATTCGGCTTTAATCAAAATAGCTCATGGACCAACGCCGCTGTCTGTATCCTTTGAGGATTTCTCATGTTCCGCCCTATTATTTACCTAGACTAAACAGGCCATTGCATAACAAGTAAATTTGTATGCTTGATACTGAAATCACAGTATTGTCATTTAGCAAAAAAGAAAAAAAGAAAAGAAAAGAAAAGAAATCGCAGTATTGTCAAGTTCAGTCATTGTAGCTCTAGTAAATGAATGGCGAGCTGGTTTTTCTGATTATTGACTATTGGTGAAATGGACAGGAGGGCGGAGAAAACGGGGAAGGAGACGGTGAATCGAGGAACGATTTAAGAAGCAAAGGATTGTGTCTGGTACCGGCGGAGCTGACGCTACACGTGGCGGACGACAACGGAGCTGATTTCTGGTCGCCTGCAATGGTCAACAGTGTCTCGTCAAACCAATGAATTATCTTTTCAAGATTCTAATTCTGGCTATGCATCTCAAAATTTTGTTCTTTTTGACAAAGCCAGCAATCCTTGGGCTGGCGTAGTAAGATACATTAGTGATTGCCAAAAGATCGAAAGGGTAAAATCCGGTGGTTACAGTACAGACTACTGATGTGAGAAAGTAGGACAAACGAAGGCAGGACAATGATTTTTCATGCATGCGCAGTGCCTCTTTTGGGAGTATATTGAATTTTTAGTGTCATGAATCGAAACCCTTGCCTTGTTGAGGGTGTGAAAATGTGTAAATTTTGTCTGTATATCTTAGGTTTCTAGTAGTATCAGAATTTATAACTAATTAATCTTTTGCATGTTATTTGGTGTATTGGTTAATTTTATATTTACGATAACGGGAAATTCAGAAGAAAGAAAACCAAGAAATCATATGATTGTCCGCCTTCACATAACTGAATTAGTTAATGTGAAAAAAAATAAATTTTAAATAATGTTATAGAATTACTTTAGTTTTATTTTTAAATTTTTATAAAAATAATTTTTTTAAAAAAAGTGAGACCACTTATTATTCTGTGGTCATTAGATGAAATCTAATCTAAATGAATCTCTGGGGCAATAGATGTATGGGGGGTACATACGTCATCTTAAGATGGATATCTTGGTGTATTTGCAATACTTTTCTCTGTAGTATGTGCGAGACATGGTACCTACATACCACTTCATGGCAGTGGCAGTGGCAGTGGCAGTGGCAGTGGCAGTGACAGTGGAGGAGCCATGCCCCACTTTTGAACATTTTGATAGTTCAGTGTATAGTGTATTTGTTTCCCGGTTTCACTGGATTTTTGAGCAGTTTTAAAAGAATTTAAATCTTAATAAGTATCATTTAAAATATTTTTAACAGAAAAATTAAAGAATTTTTTTAAAAAAAACAGACAATGACAAAATTTTTTAAAAAGTAAAAAATTTATCTACTTTTTCTTTTATTACCTAATATACCCTACTTTCTTGTCATCTGTCTTTGGTTCTTATGTTTGCCACATAACTAACAGCCTAGCACTTTATATGTTAGTGTAAAAATTCAATTTCGTAGTTAAGCTATATATTTATTAATGTATTTTACTGGAACTATACGAGTATCCCTACTCCATGTACTATCTCTGTTATTATTTCATTGTTAGAATATAAAAAAATAAAAAAAAGGTTCATCATAATTCGCTAATAAGTTTAATTTTTATTTTTAAAACAAAAAATAAACTTTTTTCTTTTACAAAAGATTAAAACAAAAGTTTTCAAAGATCAAACCAAATCCAATACAAATACAAGTTCTTTTTGTAGGTGATTGTAGTACTTTTGTCATATTTACCTCTTATATTGGTAAACTATGTTATTCCAATTCTATGTAATTATCATGACCTCTTAAATAGAGCATTGCTTCAAATACAAAATAGTATTAACAAAGTTCAGGTAGGTAGTTTTTGTATAAAAATTCATATGTCAATCCTAAAAAAAATAAATATCTGCCCATATAATTTTAAAAAAGAAGAAAATGTTTGAGCCTTCCTTGTAAGTCAGCTGAATTATCCAGGCTTTAAAAATTTATTAGTTACCCAGGGAAAAAAAAATTAGTAGTTGATTCCCCCAACCCGAATGAGACGAGCCATGGTAGGCCCGTGATCAGTTATTAGCCCGCTGTTTAATCCTTTTGGCCCTTCGATCAAATCTTCCTCTGCAAGTCTCAGCTCCAACTACCTTATAAATTGCTCCCGACCGCGAACGTTAAACGGCTAGTTCTTTGGGCGCTTCGTTCAAGTCTTCTTTTGCCAGTTAGTCAATTTTTGTTTTGCGAAGATGAGCCTGAATTCGTCGTCTCGCTCCGCGACTTCCGATTCGAATTCCAAGCGAAGCTTCAATACAATGTCCACTTCGAACCCCTCGGCTTCGAGCAATAACACAAGAAGCAATACGAGCAAGAAGAAGAAGAAAACAAACCAGAATCAGAAAACCCTAGGCATGGCTTGGGGCGCCAATTCTCGCTCCGCCTTCAGCAATTCTCCTTTTCCCGATTTCACCAGGCATTTTCTCTTCGCCCTCTCAATTCGTAAATCTATAATAAACCATTGCTGATGAGATGATCACACTTACAGAATTCTTTTGTGGAATAATTATTGATTCTTAATAATTACGCCTGATCTTGATGTTAACTATTTTATCTTCTGATAACTAAAGAGCAATAGCTCGAATTGTTCTTGATGGCTGGTTCAACATCTGGTACTCCGTAATTGCTATTAGGAATTATTGCATAGAAGATTAGTCGTCAGATTATTATGTCTCGGTATAATTTCTGGATACTTAATGCAGTTACATGGTTTTGAAGAATCAGAAACTGCGTCAACAGTTCAGTGCGGAGGCTTCTTCTTCTAACAGCGGTTCGAGCTCGAGTTCGAGAAGACTTATATTTGAAGGAGTTTCTATTTTTGTTGATGGATATACAGTGCCTTCTAGTCAGGTTGGAGAGCATTTTCTAATTAAAATTTTTACGACTCTCGAGACTCATGGTATATATTGGCCCGCTTTTATTGTGTGTTCTGGTGCATGTTTGAATTTCATTATATTGAAAGTATGCTTCTACAGGAGCTACGTGGTTACATGTTGCAGCACGGAGGCCGTTATGAAAACTATTTCTCAAGGCATTATGTCACCCATATAATCTGCAGCAATCTTCCTGACAGTAAAATGAAGAATTTGAGGTTTGCCTCATTTTGAAAACTTCCAATTTCCAGCTGATAATTTGGAAATTCTTATACATCAAAAGAACCCTTTTGTATTGTAGATCTTTCAGTGGTGGGCTGCCAGTAGTTAAACCTACATGGGTGCTGGATTCTGTTGCTGCCAGTAAACTTCTAAGCTGTAAATTGCATATCCTATATATTCTTTTCTGTTGCCTGTTGATTTGCCATTTTCAAAACTTATCTGTTAAAAGAATTGAGAAGGCTGAATGGAATATGTATTTTTGTGTTTTGACTTTCCTGTTCTCTCTGATTGGTTCTGACTATACCAGGATGGAACGATAAAGGCTTTTTGTTAACGTTGTGTCTCTTTCCTCCCCAATTTAGGTGTTCTCATCCATGACCTAGTTCTCAATATATTTGCTTGTCTCTGTAGTTGTCTACCCCTTATGGGAGATAAAAATAAAGGAGACATAAATTAGAATAGACAACAAATTAAGTATTCCAAAATCTTCCAAATCTTTTTCAGGGGTACCGTACCAGCTCAATCAGCTGGCAAGTGCAACTGTTAACCAACCAAAGTTATCAGCATTCTTTAGTTTGAAAAGCTACAAAGTCTTCAATGATGAAACAGAATGTTTGAGCAGCGAAGCAACATCTGAAACTGGTGATGCATCATTGGATAGTAGCTTGAATGCAGATGATAATGTTATTGGTGAAAGTGAATCCACAGGAAATGGAAAGAATTGCCATTTGGTGCCTGATAATCTTGTGCGTGTAAACAAAGCTGAAAGCAGAGATGAACAACCAACCAATTTTACTGGTAATCAAAATCAAGTGGAGATGGATGAGGTTGCTGCTGTGGATGGAAGCGATGATGGATACCAACCCCAGACCAGTGCACATGAAACTTCTCTGTCAGTCTCTGATAACTGTCCTGGAAATAGTACAACTATAAGCTCATCAACTTCAAAAGGCATTAAGCCTGCCAGTATGGGTCATTCAACTCTTTCGGATGCTAATTTTGTTGAGAACTATTTCAAGGTAAATAGTAAAATAAATATTGACTTCTGAGATGGTTCTTCATATCTAAATAACTTTTATATTTTATGCAGTGCTTTTCTATCCATATTATAACAGTACTTCTGAATGGTTGTTGCTAGTGGTATCTATAACTCTTGGGTTTTCCAGCATTCTAGGTTGCATTTTATCGGCACTTGGAGAAACCGGTATCGGAAACGTTTTCCCAACTTATCTAATGGCTTTAAGTATCGAGGTTCCGATAATGCTTCTACAACACTTGAAAAGACTGTCATTGTTCATGTGGATATGGTAAACTGTGCATGTGCTTTCCCTTTTCCTTTCCTTTTTTTTTATTGTCATTTTTCAACTTATAGTTATTTTTCTTGTCATTGTCCAGTTGCGTGAAACTCTGTTTTTCCCAGAAATACAACCATTGAACTTGTAGTACAACCTGGAATTACAAACTGATCTTCATCATGCATTTATCAAGTGCATTCATAGCATTCTTTTCCTTTTCCAATATAAGTTTATTGTAACTCTTTTTCTGCCAGGATTGCTTCTATGTATCAGTCATAATCAGGAACAATCCTGATTTTAGAGAAAAGCCTGTTGCTGTTTGCCACTCCAATAGTCCACGCGGAACTGCAGAAATTTCTTCTGCAAATTATCCGGCTCGAGATTATGGTTGGACTTGTTTCTAGATTTTTTTTTCCAAGCAACTTCTGTTGTCATGTTCAATATGCCATTGATATTGTTTTCTTGTAGGAGTAAAGGCTGGAATGTTTGTTAGAGATGCTAAGGCTCTTTGCCCTCAACTTGTCATTTTTCCATATGATTTTAAAGCTTATGAGGAGGTATCCATTGTATTCCAACTTTAATTTAAATATATTCACATAAAGCTGGCTTGCAAAGGTTCATGGTTTTTGATTCATTAAATTATCACTGTTTCTGGCATGCGATCTGTGATTTAAAAAGGATTTCTGAATTTGCAGGTTGCTGATCAATTCTATGATATCTTGCACAAATATTGCAACAAAGTTCAGGTTCAAAAGTGGCAATGTTACATAAATCCCTTTTCTCCTGTTAATTGAACTCTGAATTTCTAATGTTGTGGTTTAGGCTGTCAGTTGTGACGAAGCATTTCTGGATATCACTGACTTGGGTGTAGTGGATCCTCAACTTTTGGCCTCAAACATTCGAAAGGATGTTCTAGACATCACAGGATGTACTGCAAGTGCTGGAATTGCTAACAACATGCTTATGGCCCGTGTTGCCACGGGAATTGCGAAACCAAATGGCCAATGTTATATCCCACCTGAGCAGGTTTATACTGTTCCATTTTTTTATTTTTTAAGATTTAATCATATTTCCTTGTATACTGGATCTAAAGCCCATTTATTGGGGGAATAAAAGGGGAAAAAATCAGCTTTGCTTGTTATCATGTTTAGGGAATCCATTATGCCTGATTATTGCACCTACTGCCTGTGTCCTGTAGATTTCTATTGCGGCTGCAAGATTCTCAACTCTTGATAAAAGTCTGCCATTTTCTTTGGTAGAAATCTTCATGTTTCTTATAATTTTTGTGGGTATGGCAAGAGGTCCCATCAGATAATTCACCAGCAATAAGTAAGGGGCAAATATTATGTTATATTGGCTTGTACAGAAGCACGGAGTCTGGACTGTTTGAAAAGCATGTTATCATGGAATGGATAAGTAATGGCATTATCTATCTTTGTAGTGGCAAGGAAATATTTAGTCAGATATGGCTGGAAACAATTTTATGGCTTTCAGAAGAATCGAAGTTTGATTTCAAAGAAATTCCACTCTAATGATCGTGTTTCTTGCTTGTTCCAGGTGGATCATTTTTTGTGTAAACTTCCAGTCAAGGATCTTCCTGGCATTGGCCATGTTTTAGAGGAGAAACTGAACAAGAGACTAATTAAAACCTGTGGCCAGCTTCGTCTGATTTCAAAGGTTCTTTATCCATTATTCTACCTTTATTTCATCAAGAAATCAGTAGTCAAGTCTTCATCTTGTCATTTTTCTATTTGAGAAGGTTATTTTAATTCTTATTATGAAAATGTTTCCCTTCACCATAGTTCAGTGGCTAAAGCTTATTGTCCTTGCTGAAAGCTTGTTTCAAAATATTTGTACCTAAAGTATCTTGACCTCTATGGGACACACTTATCTCTAAGCAGGTTGTAGATCTGGGTTGTTTTCCTGCTCACACTTAATGGAATTTTAACATTTTTAAGCTGGAGAAAATTCTTAACTAATATGATCCATGTGGCCATATTGATGGTAGTGAGATCTTTTTGAGACCTATTCCTGCTTTTCTGTTGCTTTTATAATTTTTGAATTTCTAAAAGTTTGAGAGAAAAAAGAACCTTCTTTGAATACTATCGTGATTTCCAAATTGAAAACTTTATATTGAGAAACTGTGGAAATTGGATTTCTCTGTACATTCATATTGCACAATTTGGAGTGAGCTTTTGGAGTTTGTAATTTGTATTCTTGTTCATTTTGCAGAGATGCTGTATATGCTATTCTTCTGCAAAATATTCTGAATGAAGCAATCTTTTTCATTTTTGTTTGTTGTTTCTGGCATTTTCAGGAATCTCTTCAGAAAGATTTTGGGGAGAAAACAGGTCATATGCTATGGAATTTCAGTAGGGGAATAGATAATCGGTTGGTTGGTGTGATTCAGGTTAGAAAGCAATAATAATTATTTTAGGTTCTGTAGATGTTACTGACTGAATGTTGATAATGTTATATGGTTTAAGTTTCCTCAAAGTATTTAAACATGGATAATTATTTCCCCTTTCTTCTTGGCAGGAAAGCAAATCCATAGGAGCTGATGTCAACTGGGGTGTGAGGTTCAATGATCTCAAAGATGTTAGTAATTCTTGTTACTATCCACTATACATATATACAGGCAATGAGTACATTGATGTTATCAATATTCTTGCATATGTTCATAATTATAGTTTGTCTTTTCTCTGTAATGTCTCATGATGCCCATCTCTGCAGTTGTGTCCTTTACCCTGAAACCACCACTTTTGTATTTTTGTTTTGTTTTGTTTTTTTTTTTTGGGGAGGTGGAGCGGGGAAGCTGGTACTAATCTCTCTTTAGTTAATAGCAAGGCAGAATAATTAAGCAACTCCTTATTTCAGACCAGAAAGTTCATACTGGCACTTTGCAAGGAGGTGTCACTGCGCTTGCAGGGATGTGGAGTGCTTGGGCGCACCTTTACTTTAAAGGTTTTGTATAGGATCTTTCTGAGTGCTGATTTTTCCTTGCCATATGGTTGATCTATACTATTAAGACCTTTTTATTCAGACATTCTTAAGTTCAGTTGATTGCATGAATTATGATATTGTGGAGGTGCAACTAATTAATCTAGGTGAAGAAAAGAAGAGAAGCTGGGGAGCCAGTGAAGTATATGGGTTGTGGAGACTGTGAAAACTTGAGCCGTTCAATCATGGTAATCATTTCTTACTACAGCTTTGTAAATCAAGTATACAATCTTCAGAAGGTCTTCCTCTAGGTCTGATATTTTGGTGTATTGCTGTTATCAATAGCTCCCAATGGCAACTGACGATGTTGATGTGCTTCAGAGAATAACAATTCAGCTTTTTGGATATTTCCATATAGGTAATGGATAAATGCCCTTTTTTTGGGTTTTCTAATGACGTTATGACTTCTATTACATTATGTTTGATGCTACTATTTGTTATACTTAATCTTGCAAATCTGTTTAATTTTTTTGCTTGGAAATCCTTCTCGGGGTAATCCTTCTTGTTCTAATATTTACAAGGTAGAGAATGGTCTTGTTCTTCAATCAAGTAATTTACTAGAATTTCTGATATGACCTTTAGTTCTGCTCATTTCCAACATGCAAGTTATCTAAACTTGATCTTTTATCGTGAATGACTCCTCATTGTGTAACATCTTTTGGTGTGGTTCTGGTATTAAGCTTATGTTCTGGACTCCTGTACTTTTGGCTTCCATTTTGGATTAGGATATGGTTATATGGTTTTAATTTGTCAAGGGAGGCTTGCTCTTTGACAAAGTAATTCTGTGTTCCATAAAAAAGAGATCTTATATTTGAACACTCAATGTGGTATGTATGATCCTGGATACACGAAGTGGTGCTATTGGGATGTTTGAAGATGATCGTCAGTGATGATACATACCTTTCATCTTTGATTTTCTGGGTATTTGTTCAAACTACATAGCGGAGATCCCCATATTTTGCTTGCCTTGTCTCCTAGCTTTGCCATACTTGCCATAGTTGTTCTATTGCCTACCATGTGCATGCTTTAGGTCTTTCACAGACTACCCTTGTCTAATTTAGGCACTGGAGTCTCTGCAGCTAGAATAAGATTTTTTAATTGATTAGTTGTTAATGCAGATGCAAAGGATATCAGAGGAATGGGCTTGCAGGCATCTAAACTTGAGAGTGCTGATAATTCTAGCCAAGGTTTGACTTTTGTTATTTTTGGTAGCCCCAGACGTCTTATGGTGCTGTATGTCTATTGTAGGATATGGCTGTTACCCTAACCTACTAGTTTACTTTCTAGGCACTGTTTCTCTCAAATTTAATGTTTTTCTGTTCCTCTTTTATAAATGATTTGATTGATTTGAACATGAAGGGCAAAGGAAGAACTCTATTCATTCCTGGCTTGTTTCTTCATCAACAAGGACCAAATGGAGTAACAATGGTAATCGACACTTCTCCTCCACTAGTTTCACGAAATTATTGTGGAGGCAGTGTGGCTTCTTGTCAGAATATAGAGAAACTAGAACCTTTATGACAAACCTTTACCCTTGCAAGTATTAGAATTCATGATTTTTTACTCTTTTGGCTTCTTAGACTTAACTATTTCATTAAATAAGTAATTTCATTTGAGAGCTTGGTTCAAGTGGCATCATTCTTTTCTTTTTTCCTCCATGATATAGTAGTAACGAGTTTGTTTACTGCAGTAATCATGGTCAATGCACAAGCAACAAGCATATAGACACAGCACAACTAATTGTTGCTGCCTTTGTGAAGCATGACATTAATGCTGTGATGCGGATTTTAAATGAACTGATAAACATTGCTTGCTGATATTACTGCTCTCAGCACTCACTTGAAATGCTTAATTTAACTGCTGGAATGAAGGTCACAATGAAGTTATTTACATGATAATATTTCTTGGGAGAGGATAGTTTCAGTGGGAATGGCTTGCAGGCTGAAACTAGCCTGAAGGCTAATATGGGTGAAACTTCAGAAGAATGAGTGGAGGATGCAAATCTGAAGTCAGGAAAATCTAATTATCCCTTTTTGAGCTAAAGATAATTAATCCTAATGAAGGATTCTTGGCTTATGTTTCTTAGTTGTAAAATGCAAGTATTAATACCAGAAATGAGATAGTGCAAGTGTTCCTCCAACTGTAAGTTGGGAGGTGTATTCGGTAGAAACATTAAAATTGTATGTTGCGTTTGGCTGTGGGAAAGTAAATTATGGAATCATAAGGAATCAATCTGAAGTTATAATTTTCACATTAGTTTTTCATTGTCTTCAAAACAGATATGAGTGAAAAACGTGTTGGTGGAGATATGGATCAGTTACAATCTGGTGCTGGATCTTCAGTTCAAGTGCAGCCTAGATTCTCTACTGGTGAATCACATACATTCCAGCATGCAACTCCCCCTGCTTTGCATGAACTTGATCTTGTGGTTATAGAGTGTCTTCCCCGAGAAGTTCTCTCGGAGATTGACAATATGTATGCTGGAGAACTGAGTAGGCTTATTTCAGAGAAGAAAGAGAAAAGTGAATATACTATTGAAGTCTTGAATGTCTCTCAAAATGTTGAAGGTAGGACTTTCCCATATACTTGTTTAAGAATGGAGTTAACCTCTTCCTAAGCTGCTTGCTGAAAGTATTATGTTTTCAAATTCAGGTGCCAAGAATGAGGACGGATTCAGTAATGCAATCCTGCTTAAGGAGGTTGTTGTTGATGTTAATGAAGTCCCCTCTTAAGTCCTTTATTTGCAGCTTGTTTGCTTCTGCTCCCTTAATTGGATCCATGGTCTCGTTAAAATTGGGAGACAACATTAAGCGTATTTGCATCTTAACTTAAAAAAAAAATCCTTTTTTTTTTTCTACTATGGACCTCAGTTTTTCTCTCCTTTAGTCCTCAGTTTTTTTTCCCCAAGCTGAGTTGCAATCCACTAAATTACATTTATGCTCAAATGCAATTACATAATAGCTATGTTGAAAAGTGGCAAACATTAAATCTCGAACATGATGTTTTTGATAAATACAAACTCAATGTTTGCACACAAATTGCTGTTCTTCTAATCTGAATAATTTTGATCTCGATTTCAGTCTTATCAGATTGCTCCCAGTGTCAACTATTTTTGGCCATTACAATGGTATCCTGACATTGTGAGATGGACTTTGCTGCAGTTGAATTTAATCGGGCTTGAGTAATTGTTGAAAACTGCTTTATATGCCTTTTTATTTTTGGCTGAATAGGGCTTGAGTAATAGTTGAAAACTGCTTTATCTACTTAAATCATCTTTTCGTGATTGTTAGGCAGAAGGGATTCCCTGCAGCAGTATTATCTTGGAAAATTTGTCCAGGTCACCTGTGAAAGAAAAGCAGCAGGTTTTTTTTTTCCCTCTTTCTCCATCTTTTCTTCCTACTTCATTTTTGTATACTTATATGAATAATGCTATAATCTTTCAGGGCTTTGACACCTGTTGCATTTGTCAGGAAAAGCAGCAATTAAATGATATGATCCATCTGGTGCCTGTTTCCTGTGGAAGGGCATCTAACTTGGATATTTCTCCTCCACTTCCAGAGCTGTACGGCCTCATGCCCTCGTCCTTAAGTCAAATAGATCGTTCTGTGCTGCAGCAATTGCCTGAAGAGTTGAAAGCAGACATACTTGAGTCCCTTCCTACCCATAGGAGGTTGAACTTAGTTTCAAATGAAGCATCCTCGGAGTTAACCATGCATGAGACAGGATCTGTGGCATCTTTGTTGAGCAATGAGCTTTGGGTTGGAAACCCGCCAAGGTGGGTTGAGAACTTCAGACTCAGCAGTTGTCGGCTGTTGAATGCTTTTGCGGCTTTGTTCCAGAGATCTGGAGCCAGAAGTCAGTTATCACCTATCCTGCAGCGGATTATATCTGAAGCTTATCTTCCCTTAGATAGAGGAAAGGATGGATTGGATGATTCTATTAATAACTTGTGTGAGCTGATCAAGCAGTATATTAAATTTAAAGTGGCAACAGATGTTGAAGAGATTTATGTTTGTGCTCGCCTTTTAAGAAGGTAATCACCTAATTGGCATGTAGGATATGCAAAGCATTTCTATATATCTTGGTTACATAATTTTGATTGGATCTTTTGAATGACCACGTGAAGCTAATTTGTGGCTTACTTGAAATTCTTCTCTGAAATACACATCGTCTTACAATGTGGTGTTACTTTTTGTGGCCTTCGTAGTGCCGGGTCATGTTCACTGAATTCTGCAAATTGTCTTTTTCTGTCTTTGAATTCGGGCTAATTTCTTCTACTTCGATTGCTTGTAATTTTAGTTTCCTTGCAGAAATCCTCATCTATTAGAATTTTATACTCCCTCCATCCACAATTAAATATCCACTTTTCTTTTAAAGCTGTCCACAATTGAATGCCTATTTTCTTTAAATAGTTATATATTTTTTCTGAACTTCTATTAATAACCTTCTTAATTTAATAGAAATAAGCTCAACTAACACAAGGGCCCTACCACTAACCTCTTTCACTCCTTTGATTTAAGGGATTTAAGTTCCACTAACAATGTGGATTCGACCATTAACCTCTTTAATTAATAAGAGGATATCGTAGTAATTTTTTTATAGTCAAATTACTCTCCTTTATTTTATGCTAAGTCAAAATGGAATATTCAAATGTGGACAGAGGGAGTAGTATTTTTATCATATTTTCAACTGTGACTCATATTCTTTCTATCATTGATGTAAATACGGGTTTGCTATGTGTTTTGTGGGAATTTTGATTTCTCCAAATATCTATTTGATATTTTTCATGCATGCTGCACAATTGATGATTCATGCCCGTATGAAATTAACTCAAGTACCTTATGGATTACTTTGTTTCTTTGTTGCTGATTGAGTTTGATTATATATGATCAGGTTGGCTTTGAGATCCGAATTATTCTTAGAGGTTTATAGTAGCATCCTACCTCTTCTTCAGGTAAGTGCAGCTCCATTTTGTTTAAACATTCTTTTTGGTATTGTGGTATAAGTAAGCTGTGTCTGCTTTACTTGATCAGATTTTCTGAATTGGATCTTTGGGTTTGTCTATTGCTTCATGATGTTTGTCTTAAGCATAGTAGTTAAGAGGCACAAAGCAGACTGAAATGGTAGGCCCTCTGGTGCTAAAGATGCAAAGTGAAGTATGTTTAGTTACTTTCAAAATCAAATACATGGCCATGTTTAAATACAAGTTTTACCTACTAGCATAATCGTTGCAGGATTCATAATGCAATTTTAGAAGGTCTCTAACTATTGCTGCTATTTGTCCATAACTGGGTCATTCTCTTTCGTTAATGGCATGTTGGCAGCTACTGAAAAAGGCAGGAAGCTTTTTATTCCAGAAGTTGTTGACTTCCTCCAAGATTGTAAAGATGGTCATCTGGGATCTTTAATTTTAATTTCGTTCTGCTTTTGAGTCTTAGGAAGTTGTTTCATTTGTTAATCTATGCTTTTGCTCTTTGCTTATAGGATTTTACATATCATTTTTGAGAGTATTCCTTCTTATTGTTGTTACTTTTGTCTGTCAAAGTACTTTCTTTTTGGGGCCTCAGCTCTTTACATTGCTGATACTTTCTGCTTGCTGGATTTGACTCTCAGGCTGCTGTTGGTGAAAACTATGGAGGGAATCTTAACATTTCTTCTGTGGAGTAGTTTTCAGCTTGGTTCTGCTCTAAGTTCTGCAATGTGTCTGAATTGGTAATCAAAATTTTCCTCTAGCAGTATTGTAATTGTACCACTAATATATTACCTATACTTCAGCAGATTTATAACTATGTTTGGTCCCTGAAACAATGCCTCGTATTGTTGAAGATTTGAAGCTCCCAAAAAGAATAGTGGAAGAACTAGTCAATTTGACCCCTAGAGAAAAAGTCCGATGTGAACATATCTGCCCATGGATTCATCGGCGAAGAGAAACAAGAGACAAGGGAGGTGGTACTGACAGGGAGAAGGGAAGTTCTGTATTGGCATCCCATATAGATGTTAGTGGTAAAAAGCATTTCTAGGGTGGCAGCTGTACCTTGTCACAGATGGTAAATTATATGTTACAATCTCACTTGAGGCGTATTTTCAGGACAAGTTGTGCATTCATTGAACATAAATTTATGTTTTGCTTTTTCTTTTGTGGATAACACACAGGAATTGCTGCTTGTTGACTACTTTTGGACCTAAGAACTATTTGTGATAACATGTCCATGATGGTGGTGAGCAGATTGGTCCCCATTCTTGCACAGAAATGTTCCTAGTGATTATCTATCTGTTAGGCTTTGATGCCTATAGTAGTTTTCTGCAACAATAAAAGATGTTCAAAATTTTCACCTTTTTGAGATTTTACGGTTGTAACTATCTCAGAAGAAATCTGTTTACCTTTTCCCCTCAAGGTTATTTTTTTGAATTCGATTGCATCAGCATCAGAGTTTAGATGTTCACGGACAGAATTCAATGAGTTGTGTTATGTATGTAAATGGTTGTTGGTCCTAGATGTGATTGAACTTTATTGCGGTACCGTTACACTTGAAATCTACAGACTCCAAAATCCTGCATGATATGCCATCAAATAGTGTCAAGAATTCGTATTATTGTTTAGCTTAAGGTTCTAAATTCAGGGCAGAAAAGTTTATGAAATTTGTTAAATTTATAGTGCTAAGACTTGGTTGTTCTCGACTATTACTTCGGGGCGGTTACCTATGTTCCTGCTTTGATTTCAGGTCTTCTGGCTCCATTGTTCACCTTTTGGCTACTTCAGAATTTGCTACATGAGGAATCAAGTGAGCTTTTGTTTCTTTGGTTGCTCTCTTCCTGCTGCATTTTTGGGATTCTCTGCAAAAGGAAATACTGTATAGTCCCCTTCTAGCTGGCTGATTACAGGTAACCCATTTTCGGTCATTTATTTATGCCTTAAAACTATTTTCGCATCTGTGTATGTGAAACATTTTTCACTTATGGTGTGTCAGTTGTGGATAGAAAGAAATGTCAGGATTTTTAGCCACATTTCGTGATGCCATTGAAGTTTTCAGAAGTTGTAATGCTTAAGGAAACTGTTTGCGGCTGGAGGAGGATTTCAAATATATCCAATTCAATCGGCTTTGTCCCACGGTATAGGAGTTGGTCGAGACATTTTTTCCGCGCAAATTTCTGGTTATGCTTGTAGGTTGGCTTTCCTCCAACTTGGTCTTTCTTGAGTGTAAATATAGGCAATTCAGTTTCCAAAAAACGAAAAATAAAAAAAATGCTAGAATAATCTATTATGTATGTAAATCTTTCTAATACATTTATAGCCTTGATGCACGTCGTAGATATTTTATGCGCACACATACTTGGACCTGCCTTCATAAGCAAGTATCGTCTAGGCAAACTATGTTATTTGAAGGTTGGCTAGACGAATGACTAGTTGTTGCTTTACAGGGAACATGAGGTTTTGGATGTAGTTTTCTTTGGTGTTACGCTGCTGTTCTTAGTATTCGTAGCATGCTTTCGTTGGTTCAGCCCGGTTTTATTAAATGACGTTCAGATTGGTAGTACCTCTTTTGAGGGTAGTCTTGAATTCTAAAAAGGTGGACCGTGGACTGATATAAATGTTTCAAAAGATATATAGCGTTTGAAATCTTCAGAGTATGTATGGAGAAACACAACAAAAAATTCAAAGTCTTTGCATCTGAAACAGTGGATTTGCTTTAAGCAGTGGACCCTTTCCACCCCAGGAGGTTGGTTGTTACGAGTACAGTAGAGGCCTGCGGCGGATGAATGATGGTTCCAGTATGAATTCTGAGTTGGAAAATTGTGAGGCCTGCAACTCTGTTTCACTACTATAACAATTTCGCGTATTCAGTGATTTGTTAATTTACTGGCACATAATGATGTTTATTTGTGTTTTTGTTTTTCCTGCTGTGAATGTTGATGTTGAAGAATGCAAGAAATCATGGAGCTTAGAATTATTAATATATGTTGGAAGAGTTGATGGGATTTTCTCCATTTATTTATGGGTGTGCTTGGATTGGGTTCCATACGGAATCCAATACAATTTTCCATTTCATATCTCACTTTTTCTCTCATAAAAAATTCTCTCTCCGGAAACTCAAGACAAAAAATCTCAAAATCAAATTATATTCATCATTCTGCATTGTGCTAGAGGAATGGGAGCAAAGTGTGAGATGTTAAAAAATTATACAAAATGCAAAAACTCTACCACCATTCTGCATTGTGCTAGAGGAATGGGAGGCGATAAAGGACTCTGATACAAGTACAAAAACACAGTACAGTGTGTTCAAGCTAGTTTTGGTTAACTAGTCAAGAAAATTTTAAGTAACATTTTTCTTGTAGAAGAACTAAAGAATTATTTTAACATGATTTAAAAAATATAAAAGAATGAAGTTCAAATTTATGAGGATTTCATAATAAACGTTAAATCTACAAATTAATTTCGCCTTTTGATGAAAAAAAATACCATGGGAATATGAATCTGTCAAACACTTCTCATAAATGAGGTGGTTGGGTATACAATGTTCAACTTTCCATTTTGGGGGCCTTGAGAACCTCTCCTAAAATTGCGGTCTTCCACAGATGGTCTAATTTCTGATCCTTCAGCGGGTTAAGATTCTGTTTTTTTTTTTTTTGGTTCAAAATATTTGGCAAAAGAAATGGAAGACATAACCCCTTTTAATGAGCAAGAAAAACTGTTAAATCCAGCTCGCCTAAAATAGTGGGTGCCTAAGAGAGGCAGAGGAGGGTTAGTCGGATTTTGACCGATGATCATTAGTATATTTTATGATATGGTGGATACGTTTCATTTGAATTCATGAATTTAGATAGGCGAAGAATTCATGAATTATAATACTTGGCAACGTCGGATAAATCTCAAGCGCAGTCAACATTAACCATGCGTGTTTAAACTGCAAAAGTTTGGCCATGATTTTCCAAAGAAGAAAGCGGTCTACTTCAACAGTTTGATCATTTTCTTTTCTTGAAATAGTGAGCACGAGGATGAACTTTAGTCGATCTTTTATACCGATATCGAGGGCCACTTTTTAGCCGTAACTGTATTTGATTATCAAAACATATAAGAAAATAGAGGGAGTGTGTGTAGCAGGTCTTAGAAGTTGTTCTATGCTTTTGGGTAGGTGATAAAAAGTCGATCTGTCTTGTGAAAAAAGATAACTCCATCGGGTTCCTAATAAATCTGCCCACATCACATTTGACTAGAACTTACGTCTTTCTTTCTTCAACCAACTCCTGTTCAAACATGTGGCTTTGTTTTTTCAAACGGTAGAAATTCAAATCTCTGAAAAAAAAAGAAAAAATTCTCCCACGGCCAACCCAGCCTACAATCCTTGGAGCCCAGAGTCAATGAAATATACCTCTCTTGAACGACTGGAACTCCCAATGCCTTTGTATACAAGCGAAGCAGCTCAGAAATGTGAGACATTCCCAAAACTACCAATTCTCTCACCCCAACAACAGCAGGCTCCCCCTCAGAGAGGGAGAGAGACAAATTAGCTTCCCACTCATATTGAAGAAGAAGAGAAAAAGCGAGCTATGACGAAATACTCCAGTTCTTTCGTCGTGGTATTAAATGCCATTTCTATTGTTATATGCCTTCTGTTGCTTTCCTGCCTTTCACAAGTTGAGGGGATCAGAGATCTTAAAGAAGAGTCCTTTTCTTCTAAGATGAGGGAATTCATCATGGGGAGAGCTTATTCTGGGCCTAGTCATCGCGGACGCGGTCACTGATTTCTACCTGATACCTCTCTTATGCATGCAGCCGGCGGCTTCGGTTTCAGAGTAGAAGACTTTAGGTTTAAGAGCTCTCTCGTTCCCTTACTCCAACATTTATGATTCAAAGTCAGTTGTAATTCCCGACTTTGTGAAGGTGCTTCGATTTTGAGCAGGTGTCAGCATTTCTCATTCTTTCTTCAGATTTTTCTTCGTTAAACTGCTATATTTGTGTATAAACCTCTCGAAAAATACAATGTAAATAGACAAGGTACTGTCGTAAGAAGTCACTATTGAAGCAAAAGAAATGGAGTAATATCCTTTGCTTTGATCAGTCTCTATCTTTGTTCGTATATATATCTCCGTACTTTTCTGGTAATTAGCTGTGGCTTTTTGGATCTTCAGAGGGAAAATATGGTCAGTAGTAATATCTGCTTCTGGCTGCATGTCCTCATATATATCCCAAGCCATGAGCAATATGAAACTCGCAGAGATCGTGAAGCAATTAGCCAGATAACATTTTTATCCTTTTTTCTTCTTTTCGTGATGATTACAATTTGAGGCTATTGACTTATCGCTGGGACGGTATATGGCTAGGTATGTGTGGTTGCTTCGAGGTTCAAGCGAAAGTGTCATATGCCAACCTTATCATTTCTTTCTTTTTGCTATGCTTCGTTAAAATTCCATATGGTTTGAAAATGATGTTACCTAACTCGGTAACCGTTCAAGAGTTCATGCATGTTGTTCTTGTAGATTTCGTGAAGTTGAAGGAAGAATTCTGCGAAATTCCCGTCTTGCTACTCGTGATCAAATATCTTGGTTTGTACCGAATAATGTTATTGCTACTCATGATCAAGTGATCCCTAGAAGTATTTAGATGGCAGGATTGTCTTATCACCGTAATCTAGTCCTAATGTTTGCAGATAATTCGCCTAGGTTTTAGAATTGGGCCGGTGATTAATCATGTTGTCAAACAAGCAAACATGTCCCTTTTTACCAGCTTCTTTCTCTAACTAAACGAAAATGGCCCAGAAAATCCAACTGCATTCCAGGAGACATGTTTACCACTATCGTTAATTGTTTTCTGGCATATGTATATTGTACTCCATATGAGACACACAGACACGGATTTTACGCAAGATAGGCGAGTGCTTTTCCGCACCTTCACCTATACATATATACATAGGCTATTTATATATATATATATATATATTGGAAAATTCTTTGTGTTTAGTATCTTTGAGCTAAATTACATATGTATTCTTGCTTTGTTCTCTTCTCTAAAAGTTACCTGAGAACAGTTGAATCATTTTAAATAAATTACACTTTGTATATATAAAAATTTAAAATTATTAAAAATATAAGTAGAAAATCCTATCTTGCACTCGTAAACTAGATTAAAAAAAGTATTTAAATTGCAGATAATATAAGGTATATATAAAAATGTTTGATGTACAAAAATAAAAAATAAAAAGCAATGATTAAACTTGCCTTCTAGTTATTCGAAACTAGATGAGAGATAAACTAAAACAGGTAATGGTGCCAAGATTGTGATATGATCAAAACTGCTTGTTTATAGCTTCACTTGTATCTAGTGTCAGTGTGTAAATGAAGGAGCAACAATCTTCAACTTGTTTAGGCGAGGTTTGGATGAACATTTGCAACTTTAAATAAGGAACTGAAAACATACATATCTTCGCAGAATTAAGTCGGATGAAAATCAAATCCATAATCACGTCACGCATTAGCCAAACATTGTCGTTATTCTCTGAAATTTTTCTCCGAAGACAAGCCTTTCTGGTTCCCAACTCTGTACTGCATTTTCCATTTGGTCTTCACCCCTACCACTACCAGTATTCAAGTCCTTTTGCATAGTCCGGCATTTTGTCTTTTTCATCGTTTGCTTATAAAAAAGAAACCGGGAAAAAAGGAATAATTTTTCTTTGTGTTTCTTTAATTAACTGTGAAATCACAAGCACATATTACTGGGAAAAGAATTCCTAATCATCAACCCCATACAAATGTCTTAACATAACTATGCAATTTACAAAATGACAAATTCGCTCTTCTCATTTTTCTCACTCTGACTAGCATTCTCTTTTGATGAGTTACCAAAGTGAGTAATATTAATGTATATTTTATACGACAATGAGAAAAAGAAAAAGGGAAATAGAACTAAAAAAGAATATTGCTTATGGGCGGGTCTTTATCTAGTTGGCCGGTTTGGACCATGCACCGGATTTTAATAGCGGGAGTGTATACCTAGCTTGGCCTAACCTAAATCTCACAGAAGAACTATTGCCTTGTGATCAGTGCTGGACTGCCAATTATCTATAAACCGATGAATGTGCATTCATATCCTTTTCATTCTGAACGAACCGCGTAAAGTTCCAGTGCTGCACGCGCTGTCGTGCAGCACGTCCTGAACGATATGTGGACCGTTGGATCTGCATGAAAATTTGATCTAACGATTCATATTTTTTGACTCAATGAATGTATTTTTTGAGAGGTGATCCGACGGCTGTTGATCCGTCCAGCACGTGCTGCAAGACTCCACGTGCAGCACAGTAACCGGACCCGAACGAACCCATAAAAATATTGGTAGTAAGAGAAAGGAGGTCAAGTCGTCAAATATCATGGCTCCACTGTGGTTCTTCCTTTTTCTACTCCTCGCAGCCCCCCAGGGAAGCAATGCGGTAAACTACGCTTTCACCAACCAGGTAGCTGGAACCCCCGGAGGTGTTCGATTCGCCACAGAAATTGGGGTGAATTACACCCTGCAGGTGCTAAAGAATTCCACAAATTTCATATGGATGCTCTTCCAGCAGCAGAACAATACTGCTGACAGAAGAAATGTTTCCACCGTGAGCTTGTTTCCGGAGAAGAACGTGAGTTATATCGCTGAAACTATCGACAATGAGATCCACGCTGACTCCAGGTATATACAAAACTACGCCGGTGATGTAAAGAAAGAATTCACCGGCGTTGTTTTTCACGAGATGGCACATGTATGGCAATGGTTTGGAAATTCCTCGACACCTGGGGGACTCATAGAAGGAATAGCAGATTACGTGAGGTTCAAGGCTGGATATGCACCCAGTCATTGGGTGAAACCGGGGCAGGGAGACCGATGGGATAAAGGATACGACGTTACGGCCCTCTTCCTTGATTACTGCAATTGTCTCAGAAATGGATTCGTGGCAGAACTTAACAAGAAGATGAGAACTGATTACAGTGATTGCTACTTTGTTGAGTTGCTGGGAAAGACGCCTGAACATCTCTTCTCCGACTACAAGGCTAAGTACAAGCAAGGCTGAAATATGACGCATCTTTTTTTTGCATTATCCCATTTGAATAATAAATTGTCATTTTTCATCATTATCAACTCTCAACAGAGGGCGAGATTGTTTTACCCATGGCTAAAAATTCGTGGTTAAAGACTTGAACAATACGCACTCATCCAAAAAAAAAAAATGGAAAACTTTCTTTTTTAATGGAAACCAGAAAAGAAAAAAAAAAAAAAGCTGTTGGGGCGGGGGGGTTGGGGGAAGGCGGGGGGATGCCCTCCATGCGGGGTTGAAGTAGGGTGAGGATAGGTTTGGGGTTAAAGCAACTACTACAATAAAAGCCCAGTAGGAGTGAAGGAACACCATTTTTATCCTCAATTAGATTGGGGTGGGGTGGAAAGCCAGGCCCAATTGAAATATAGTTGGTAGAACAATTTTCTGTTTGGGCTCAAAATTCAACTAGCTGATTTGACATTTATTCCCTATGGCAATATTTGGGCCTGGCACCAGAGCCGAACCAGCCATCTACATTTATTTCCTTGTTTTGGGTTTAATCTGTATTATGGTTTATAATCCTTAAAAGACCAGAACAAAACATGCTTTTTTACAATGGGCGGGGGGAGGGATCTTTAGGAGTACCCAGTCCAGGATCCCACACCAAGAAAAGCCATCTGTCCATTTTAATTTATTCTTTACAGAAAATTTGTCCATACTTCTATGTGAATCTCGAAACAAATTTTTTTTTTCTTTTCTTTTGAGCGACTGAAGAAGTTATTGGTCCTTCTAAGAATCATAGGCTAATGAATCAATCCACTATTTAATTATTGTTAAAAAATTTCTAATGTATTTAATCTTACATAGTAAAGTCACTCTAACTCCTGTGTAACTACGAAAAAAAACACCATTATTTGCAGGGTTAGGTCATCCAGGAGCTTCTTCAATATAATTGTATGCATGTACTCTCTCTATTTATAATTGAATTTTGTATTTTATTTTTAAAATATTAATAATTAAATATCTATTTTTTTAAAATAGTTATATATTTTATCTAAATTTTAATTAATAAACTCCGCTAATACAAAGGTTCCACTGCTAATCTCTTCCACTCTTTTAATTTTAGAAATTTAAGTTTTTCTAATATGTGGGTCATACTATTAATATATTTAATTAATAAAGATATCATAGTAATTTTTTATATATAAGTAAATTACTCTCCTTAATTTTATACTAAGTCAATGTGATATTTAATTGCTATCCCTCTCCTATAATGGCAGAAACCGAAGGAAGCAAACCAATGAGTACGCCTTTACGTATGTTTTTAAAAAATTATTTTCAATATTAATAATTTGATTTTATTTGATTTCGTGATTATATACTTCAATACCTTTTTTTAAGAAAATATATTTTAATACTCTAAACTTGTATTTTTTAAATAAATTTATATTCTTAATTATTGAATTCATTTTAATAATTTCAAACAAAAGTATGACAGAACAATATATTAACTCAAAATTGATAAATTAAGTCAACAGTGAATGGAAACTCTCCTCTTAAAACAACACTTCTGTTTTCGTTTCACCAACCAAATAAAATTTGCATATTCTCCCAAAACAAAAATGGGAAAGTAAGGGTGTGATTGGATAGGGTTTAAATTTGAGATTTTTATCTTGAATTTCATAAAAGTTATATTGTTTATAGAAAAAAATGTAAGATTTGATTTTGAAATTAAAATCTGTCGAGAAATTTTAAAATAAAAATCAAGTCATCTCGGAAGCGGAAATTGAGGGATTCAAACCCTAGATACAAATAACTCGTACAACGGATTAGCAATCCACCGCTTTAGTCCACTCAGCCATCTCTCCAAATTGAAAATTGTTTAGATTACACATAAAGATAAAGTAAGGAGTATTTCTTTCTATATTATTCTATATTATATAGATATGTACAATTTTTATCAGCAATTTCATTTCGATAAATATAAATAAAACTATAAGGGCTCGAAAGTGCCAACGACAATATAAAGAAAACTAAAAACAACCCTCTCGCCTTGAGTTTATTTTGTTCTAAATGTTCACCATAAATAAACAGTAGAAAAATCTTCTGGCGGGCGGCTATTCTCCATCGCGGGGCGGCTTCGTCAACCAATCATGCTTCGGGGCTAAAAATTTTCTTCCTGTCTATTCTCCCGCGGGTGGGAGTCAAGTCAACCGATCATCATCCAAAATTTTCTACTGAGCTAAAGATTTTCTTCCCCTCAACTCCCTTCTTCTTTCGTGAATTTCTTTGTTTTGATATCAAAGTCCATTATTTCGAACATCATCCAATCGTCCAAAAATGCTACGTTTCCTTACGGATAAGTTTTATCTCATCTAAGAATTTTCTTACCAACAATTCCCTTCTTCCACATTCCACCTTAATATATATATATATATATATATATATATATATATATATATATATATATATATATTATATTATTTAAAAAATTTAATCTTTTAAAGTTATTATAAAAAAAGACGGATTGTGTTGTGTGTCAATTATTTTACTTATTAATATTTATGATATATTTATTCTGTAATAAATTTTCAAACTGAACTATACTTTTTTTAACTGCGAACTAATATTAAAACAATCATAATATTAGCTTCAATCTTAGTCTGATTAACTATTCATAGAAAAATAATATCAGGCCGAAATTTTCTTCCTTTTTTATTTTTTATTATTATTATTTTAATTTTTTGAGGTAGTCAAGTTTCCTCTTCTTTTTTTTTTTTTTTTTAGTTTTCTGCCCTGTATCATCCCACTGAAGACTAATCGGGACCAAGGCCTGGTCAGGCTATGCAGCTGTGAACCCTTAAATGGCGCTCACAAATGTCCCATAGAGATCTCCAAGCGAGAGTCGAACTTGCGACCACTTGTAACAATGACAGCGCCCTGCCCAATTAACCCAGGCTACGGCGTTAAGTTTCCTCCTTCTTTACATAATAATAAAACAATCATAATAAAGCCAATTGCAGTCAGTGATCTTGCCTTCTTTACATCTTTTGGTCGGAAGGTCGATCAAACTCAAATTTGTAAACCTGTTTCCACATGTAAAATGGGATCCCCACATGCAGACTTCACCTCCGCTTCCGTAGATTGGGGCCCGGCGCGAGGGCCGATAGGCTCGCCCCAGTCCTAAGCGCCCTTACTCCCCGGGGCAATGGATTTACCGTCGGGAGTTGTTGCAGGAGTTGCTGAGAAGGGAAACTGATGCTTTAGGAGAAAAATCATAAGCTTGTGAGAACTAGCTCATATAGGGAGGAAGGCGTTTAAAGATTAGAGTTACTCTTGCCCCCACACACCAGATGTTATAATTATCCAAATTAAGAAGTAACAATCTTCATATAAGTTCTGCTTGATAGGTCTTACATAACCGCAAGATTGATGATTGGAATCAGAAACCGGTATATGATTGCAATTACATTGGAACCAATCAGCAAAAACAAGCAATTTAAGTACTGATGAAACAACAATGAAACAGGAAAGAAAGAACAGTAAAGATTCCCACTCAAGAAAAGAAAGTAATCTGTAATGGGACTAGAATACACGCCAGGGATCCTAATGGGATCCTAATGGGACTATAACCTCCGTCATCTTGTAAGATTATCAGTTTTACCAAGTTTCTTATTGTTGAGGTTGCTGAATGGCAGAAACAACTTCATCAATGCTCTGGAATTTACGTCTTTCCTTTAGAAGCATCTTTGCAAAGTTAAGAGCTTGCCGCTCACAATCTGCTCGTTTTGCAGCCTCAGAGATTGATTCGAAATCTTCAACATGTGCCACCCCAACAATTCTCCTGTAAAGGAAAGGGGAGAGATATGAAAAATGAACCACGAAGGCTGTTCATGAAGATTAGATTCGGGACATCCAGTAAACCTTAGCACTTTAGTTGCCTGACACAGTCAACCTAGGACTTCAAATCGTACGGTTCGACTTACAAATACTGACCAAAGTACACCAGGAAGGAGTTAACACGTGGATAATCTATTGAAGAAGCATTTCAAAATTAGAGTTTAAAGGTCTTGATGGAAGTAAGAATGAAACCGATCTTGGTTTAAGAAATCCAATTCAATAGAAACAGAAAAGGATGGTTAATCTTAAAATGATTGTTGACATGTACATAAGTTGGATATATTTCTTCCTTGAAGAGTTATACTATGAAAAATATTTGATATAACTTTATTGATCCAATCAAATCTCATTTAGTTTTCAAAAAATTTAGGTAACAACTCTGAAGTTAGTAAATTTGACAAGAGGAAAAGGGATTAGGAAAGAAGAAATGGGGGACTATCTGGAAGAATAGGGTGAAGAATTCTATAATCAGCCAACTGTTACCCCCTAGTGCACTAAAAGATACTAAAACGTGCAGAATCGCAAGTTCCTCAAACACACGAATAAAACTACTTAATAACAAATAGCAATGTAACAATTATGAAAATAGCAAGTTTCCCAATTGGAATACTTCCCAACCATACTATTGGAATCGAAGGACATTTAGCAGTTTAAGAGCATTTTCAAGGCTCAGGTACAAATTTCCCATAGAATCGTCTCACATCCAAATATCATAAAGATCAGACCAGCAACAAGAAAAAAGAAAAAAAAAACGTAACTCTTGTTAATTAAAAATATGTAATCATCTTCTTGATAGAACAGAAACATTGGTCGTCCACAACAATTAAAAAACCAACTTCTTATGCATGTGCATAAGGTGAAAAGATCCAAAAAGAACTAAAATAGAAACATTTGTTTGAGAAATGATAGCAAATCATCTCATTTTAATTATTGCAAAGACAAATTCACAACGTCATGAAACAGATGATGACTATCTCTTTAAATAAGATTCTAACTAAAGATGTATCGATCGCCTAACCTTATCATTTTTGCAGCACCAAATCCAAGAGTATCATGGAACAGATCATTCATATATATCTGCTTTACCATCAGATGGACTTCCTCATTATTGTATATTTCTGGGAGATATGCCTCACCGGGCCCATCCTTGTTTTCATCCCAAAGAGCAGTAAACTTTTTGTGAAAAAGGTTCCAAGTCTCAGCTATAGTCTTCAAAATCCATGCCTTATATGACTGTATAAGATAAAGATGTTAAGTAATTACCCAAAAAGTAAAAGATAACATTTTTTTAAGGTCAGGAATTTACAACACATTCATGAAAACACGTTAAAAAGTTCATTTCCATGAAAACATATCCAGCCAGATCACCTCTTTCACAAAAGTAAATTCAATTTGTGGTAGCTGCTTCTAGTTCCATCTAATGGAAATTTACACCAATTACCTAAATCATATTTTGTGCACGGCATAATCAAATTTCATTTCTTAATTGATTTCTTTCCACTTCAGCAACTTTCGTTCCATGTATTAACCCTAGATCACACAATGTGAATACAATGGCAATTCCGTTCTTCCCAAAGAGTGAAGACTTTCTCCTTCACCCTTCTGGGACGACTAAGTCTTGCTTGTATCTGGTGGAAAAGAATATGTAATTGTGAAACTAACAATCCAACAGCATCGCGCGGGGGGGACGGGGGCGGGGGGTAGATGAGTATCTGGACGTGCCTTTCTGTCATTCCTCTCATCTGCATGTCCATTTTGGGCAAAGTAGGCCAAGATTAAGTTTCCAATGAAGGCTCCAATATCATATCCCATTGGCCCATAGAAAGAAAATTCTGGGTCTATAACCTGTGTTGAATGTGGTGTAACCATAACAGAACCAGTATGGAGATCACCATGTATAAGAGCTTGGGCTCTCTCACAGAATCTGCAAAGTATATGACAGCAAGTCAAATTGAATTATTCCATTTTCATTTGATTCAAAAGAAAGGAGCTTGTTTAAGACATTTTCTGAAACAAGAAACTAGAATGATTTTTATAGTACGTCGATTTAAGCCCAGCAACTTCAAGCTTCAATATGTTGTCTTCCCGAACTGCCTTCGCATCTTCATCAAGATAAGGAGATGTGCAACGGTTATACTGGGACACTTTATAGGGGTCAGAAAAGACGACTTGCTCAGTTAGTCTGCACAGCTCCACATTCCCACAAAATTCTGCCACTGGATAAAGCATAGACATATAAACAAATCACAGATATTCCAATCATGTTTATGTAGTCAATATTACAAGCAATAGCTGAAGTAATTGTAGCTTTGGTTGATAACTAAGAAATGTTCAGTAATAATACAGCAAAAGAAAAATGTAAGACTCAAATATTTTCTAATTTATTAAGACTCAAATATTTTCTAATGTTATTGGGTTTACGGTACCACAGAGTTACATAAATCACCTAAATTCAGGGAAAATTGAGGTAATTAGAGTTTTAAAAAACATTAGCAAAAACAGAAATTTCTTTTTATAGTTATTGCTCAGTTGAGAAGTTTTTGAAAAATATCTGTTTCTCCAGGAGATAAATATTACAAAGTCAACAAAATGAAACTATATACAAGAAGAATCTAAGTAACTGAGCAGAGTAATAATTTTGTTGATTTTTACACCACCTAGAAGACAAGATACCTTACCTGCACGTTTATGTTCTGTTGTGGTGAGATAAAGAAGAGATGTATAGAACAGAGTTTTGGCCATGTAGTCTGCTATGTGTTCTGCAAGCAATGGATACTCAGTACCAGCAATCAATCCTTTTCTTAAGATTATATGAGGAGGCTCAATGTATCGCATGCCAATCAAGCACATTGTGTGATCAAAATGATAAACCTCAGGAACAAGATCAGGGCATAAGCGACCATGCTCTTTTAAAGCCCTAGCTTCAAAATATGCACGTTCCTTTGTCAATGGCCATGATTCCCCAATGCAACGAACATATGGAAGAGCCTGCAAATGCAAGCAATACATTAAAAAGGCCAAACATGATTCCTCACCCAAGAAACAGTTAAATGCTATAGGATTTTCAAGAAATCATATTCAGAAGCTAATACATCTCACCTAAAAGAATAATCATTTCTAGCAACTAAGCCATTCAAAGCATACTAGAAACTGCAAGTGCACAATCAAATCAAGAGGTATGCAGAGACAAAACTACGCATGCGTCATGGAAGGCGGCCATGGCTTCCCTTTTTCTTTCAATAATTCTACTTTGGCCCTTAATAGATTACCAATATAATATTCAAACCAGTTTCTTGGTCCCTCTAAATTTAACAGTGTTGTTAGAATTTCCTCAACAAGCATTTTTTTTTTAATTTATTTGACCCTTTCCCAAAAAAGGGTTGTAGCTTCCTGACTTTCGTCCTTGGAGGTATGCCCAAGAGGGAGTACAAAAGGAAGAAAAGGAAAAGGTCTCCAGCTTGAAACTAACTCATGTAGATGCAGAAAAGAGTCTCACTTTAAGAGTGCCATTATCATATGACCAACCAACTAATTAGTAAACCAAAAATAACAAAACGAGGTGACTGCAGGTTATATGCGACAAGGACATAGTCAACACGAGTCCAATTCCGCTAATAACATGTTCAAACATTATTAATCCATCCAGACATATAGAAACACGCTGATGAGAGTATATAGGATCAAAAGCTGAAACACTCCTGCTATTCTCAGAAAAGAAGATTCAACAGCATACTAACACCAGAAAAACAAAGAAATAAAGATTGTAAGTACCAAATATACCTGTTTGATGACAAAAGAGCCAGAGGGGCCAATAACAATGTAAACGAAATTAAGATTGCCATCACCCACTTCTTTAATTTGCAAGTCATCAAATTGGTTGCCGAGTATCAGTGCCAGAGACGGGGTGGCCTTAATGTACTCGACCAAAGACTTCTCAACCAGCGGCCGAAAACAATCTGATGCCATTGATCTTGGCAGCGGTGGGGTAAGTTGGGGGACAAAAGTGAGCCAAGTAGGATAAGGAGATTTGAGCTCGGAATTAAAAAGAAAGTCTGAAGCAGACTTTTCAGGAGAGGAGACGCATGAACAACGTTGGTAAACCTCAGACTCAAAAATTTCTGGGAGAGGAAGAATCAGATTCCTTTGGCAGCGTGAAGCATGCTTTGTAGACTGTAACGGCGTTGTAGGATTAGGACATGGCAAAGTTCAGCTGTGGGTCTAATTAGCCCTAATTAGTTTTCAACGCTAAAAGCGCTTTATGGATTAAAGAATTGAACGTATTTAAAAAAAAGAATTCGTTGAACCTGGACACTCGTCCAAATTTGATTAATAAAATATTATTAAAATTTGTCCAAATTATAAAATAAATATTGTTGTTTATGGAAATTACAAGATAAACCTTAACAGTAACTTCCTATGGAGAAAATTATTGAAATGACCAAATCACCCCCTAACCTCCTCCGGCGCTCTTCAACCAGTAAATGGGACTTCAGTTATAAATTGCTATTCTCACTTTTGTTCTGCTAGTAGTTGTGCTTTCATCAGTATGTGTGGCAACCATGGAGACTCCAACGTCGATGTTGAGCTAAAAAACAACATAACAAATTTTACAAATTTGTAAAAGGGTCGTTTTAAAATTTTAAGTTTATGTTCAGTTAGGTCAACGTTAGTTGACTAACAATAACGATCAAAATGTTATGTTTTTTGTAATTTGAAGATTAAATTTGTAGTTTCTTCAAACAATAATATTTATTTTGTAGTCTCAACAAACTTTAATGATATTTTTGTAATTATCTCTTTTTTAATACACAAATTTAACATAAACTCAATTGCCCATTTTGGTTACTTCATATCTTTTTCCTTTTTTAAATAAAAAGTGTCTTCTCTTTTTTCCCCTCTTATCTCTCTCATTTCCCTTTAATTTCCGTCCGTCATTTTCGATTTTCCTTTTTGAACTTTGAGTTATCCTGCAAGGCTGCCGTGAATATTAGGTATGTCTGTTCTTTTTTTAATAAAAAGTTTTTTCTTCCCTTTCCACGGTCTGCGTTTTCTCATCCTTTTTTCTTTATTTAATAACACCACAAAAGTTTTGTTCATCAAAAGTGTCGAATTGAAAATGTAAAGAAGAAGGTTTATATATATATATATATATATATATATATATATATATATATATATATATATATATATATATATATATATATATATATATATAACACGAGTTTTTAGATGACTCATGAGAAGAAATAGAGGCACAAACAACACTTTCACTAAAGTTTTCTTTTTCTTTTTTTTCTTGGTGGGGTGGGAATTTTATCAAAATGATCCCACGTGGTACCAACAAAAATGAGTTATTAGAATGGCGAATATTGCATCGTTATCTATGTAAGGGAAAAAATAAAGGTAAATCCTAAATGAAAAAATAAAGGTGCTATTCATCAAAAAAAGAAAAAATAAGGGTGCTAGGGTAATTCATAATAGGGTTGATATCACTAAACTGTCTTAATATTTGAGACAAGTTTTACTTTGTTATATAATGTTTTTTTGTATCATTTTACCCATTATGTTAAGCCACATCATCAATCTCAGTTAGATTAATTAAATATTTTATAATTCTTTTACCCTTATATTTGAGTGATTTGAAACAAAAAATAGTATTATTAAACCCCCTTAAAGTTTGAAATAATTCTTACTTTTGTCCTATAATGTTATTTTTATATCAATAAAATCACATCTACTATATTCAATTCAATAATTTTATTTATGTAAAAAATTCAAGAAGACAATTTTTCAATGCCTAAAAAATTTTAAAATCAATTTAAGATAGGATTGAGAGCATAAGGTTAGATTGAGTGGAGATCATAGGTGTTTATTATTAAGTTTTAATCAAAAATAAAAATAAATCATATTATAGTTCTATTTAAAAAAATAGTTCTATTTAGTTCAGTTTTAAAAATTTAATATAATTTTAAAATCATTTTTTTATTTATTGAAATTGAAGGAAACCTAAATTATTTTTAAAATTGTTAAAATTTTGGTTTGGTTCAGAATCGAACTAGAATAAATAATTTTATTGAATAATTCATAAATTTATTTTAAAAAATTAAATAAAATTTGATTTTAAAATGAACTAAATTAATTTATTTCAATTTGATTTTAATAAAATTTTGTTTTAGTTCAATTTCTATGAACATTTTGCAAAATCTAATGAGAATTAAAATTTTCAACCTAAAAATCAACGAATAAATCTAACAAAGATAAAGTCAAGATAGAAGTAGGACATCACTTCGAGAATAAACATTGATTAGAGCTAAAAGTGACAAACTTCAATATGACAGAAGAAAAAATAAATTTTGAAATTGCCCATATAAAAGAGAACATGTTAGACCTTTTTTTTTTATAAAAAATGAAAGATAATTATTTTTATTTTTTCTCTTTGTTATGATTAATAATCAAATTTAATAATCTGTGAGATAACTAAATACAAAAATAATGTTATAGAAAAAAGTAAAATTTTTTTAAACTTTAAAATGACTAAGTAATATTATCTTGAAGGGTAATAATAACATTTCAAATGTTCGTTAATGATCGTTACATTTGACTGACGATTCTTGGGGTGATACAAAAATAATTTTATGGGATCAAGTAAAAATGACCTCAAAGATTAAGGTAGTTTTTTTATATTACCCATTCAATCCTATTATACAAATTACAAAACAATAAATTTCTTAAATTTGTCTTGAATCTAATTTGAGAGAATGTCTTATTCCAAAAATATTTAATGTGACATCACAAGTAAAAGATTCTAATACAAGTTGACATTGTATTGACATTAGCAGTTTATTTACCGAATGTTCTAAACGATTAAGTTAAAAATTCCCAAGCTATTGGGTTAGAAATCTTTGCCTTTGACTTTATTGGCTATCATTTTTTTATAACATCGTAGATCAATTACTAAAACTCTAAATAAAGATACCAAATTGGTTGCATCTCTTTTAGTGAATTTATTGAAACGTATCCTTACCTTCTTTCCAGGAAAAACAAAAAAAAGCCCTTACCAATCTGTACTAACCCCTAAATAATCCGTCAAGAAGGCAGAAAAAGGAAAAAGACAACTGGTACTAAACCCTAACAAATATGGTAATAATTTCAAGAAACAAAAAAGCAGTGCAATCTTTAAGATTCGACCGCAAAAAAGTGATCCGTTTCAACTTATCCTTGCTCTTCTGTTTAAAGTTTGAGATATTTCTTTTTTCGAGAATATAATTTTAAGTAGAATTCTCTGGATCTATGATTTGGTATGAAACTTTGCAAAGATGATATAGATAAAGTGAGAATGAACGTTAAAAATTAAATGAAATTATATTGTAATTAAAAATTTAATGTATTGTAAATAACAATATCTTAACTTAATGTTCCCTCATTTCAACGATTCACTAAAAAAATATACAGTTAAAATATTTTCTTGATCTTTTTTGAAAAATAATAAAATTTAATCAATAGAGTAATGTAATTTTCTTTGTTTCAAAATAAAGATTTTTATTTTTTATTTATGAAAATATTAGATTTTTATTAATTTTAAAAATTATTTTTTAAAGTTACATTTATTTATAAATATAATTTATTTATTATCAACTACTTAGTAGAAATAAATTAAATTATTTTAGATATAATTTAAAAATTAATTATTATTTTTTAAAATTTATGTAAAAAGTATTTAAATTTTTTAAATAATTTAAGATAGAGGAAGAAAATATAAATAATAATTTTTTTGCTAAGTAAATGCAACGCAAATGATGGTGACACCCCTGAAATGGACGTCGGAGATCCATAACAGCATAGGACAGTCGATTCGAAACCCACCACTGACGGCACGTGCCACACACCTACTGAAAGTGTGTGTAACGCGCCTTGGAGAGCGTCAAATATAGATTAAACAAATTTGCTTTTCCAACTAACCCGTTGGTACAGGATCCTTCTTCTAGAGGTCTTCGGCCACTCTCTGCCAAGCCCGTAGGCCGTTGGCCGTTGCTGCCTTGTCCATTTCCCGCTCTATGTTCCTGCCACCATGAGGCGGTACTTGGTGTTTGCGGCTTTGTTTTCTGTATTTGTCTTCTCATGCGCTGACGAATTCGCCGGCGGTTCAAATATTGGCCGCCGCAAGTCTCCTGCCACTAGTCTTTGCGCTCAGCTAATTGAACCTGCTGGATATCCCTGCACCGAACACATCGTAATCTCCTAAGTTAGAAGTTTCGAATATCGAAATACTTTTGGTGAAATTGTCGAGAATTATAGCGTAGTTGGATGAGTTTACTTTTGGTTATGAAGTGAAGAAGATATTTTTGCCTTTTTTTTTTACTACTTGATGTTAATTGAACCGATTGTCTGATGAATCTGCAGGCACAGACGAAGGATGGCTACTTGCTTGGACTTCAACGCGTATCGTCTCTCTCTGCTTCTCTCAGAGGGCAAACTGGTCCTCCGGTGCTGCTCCTTCATGGACTGATGATGGTAATTTCTTTTATCCTTTTATTTTTCCTTTTTAGTGGAATTTGATTTTTTTTTTCTCTTTATGAGAGTGTTTGAGGATGAGTTGATTCAAAGCTCTATATTCTATAGAACTGGCACTCATGTTATGAATGCATGGAACTGATTTTTCTCTTTTTGAACACATTTATAGTTCCTACTACTTGCCCCTATAATTTATTTTTTCATTGGAACTTAGGAAGTTGTAGGGTACCAATTTGCATTATGAGAGTATTTGATAGAGATTTCTGATTTATTCACTGAAGAAGAACAAGAAGCTTGGTTATGGTATGTGTTGATGGTTTCCAATGTTCTTCCTCTCACTTACTAAGGAAAAGTTCAATAACTACCAACTTGTTTTATTTTGAAGCTCTTGTGCTGTCTTCCATTCTGGAAAATGGAGGGAGTGAGTACAAAACCACTTTTGTTTGGGGGGGTAAGTCAACAAAGAAATGATAATACTTTGATTTCCTAGACGACAAAAAGAAATCAACAATAACATAATTTTTTGCTATTTGGTTATCTGGAAAGTCCTCAAAATGAAATAAGTAACCTATATGCTGGGAATAACAGGGTAACAAAGGAAATGATACTGTTAAGTGGTTTGTTCAGCAAAGAAAAGAAACAGTAGATGCATTTCCGCACAGTTTGTAGTTTTCAGGAATTGTACTTCCTATATCAATCTAATACATGTATTTTTTGGGATCTTCTCCTTCACTTCATATTAAATTTCGCCAAATAAACATTTCTCCTGAAGTTCAAGTCAATTTTGGAATATAATATTTAATTTTCTTTTGTCTTTGTAATGCACTGTCAGAAGCCCTTCTAAAATGGTACAATTACCTTAGCTAATAAGCAATATGAGATGAAGTAATTTTTCACGGATCAACGGGCTACATATATGCCATAACTCATTAGTTGCACATTCATCAAATACGAGACTACTTGAAGTGGTTTGATTATATTTCATATTGAAGGATTCAGGAGATGAGTTAGGCTTTTGAAGTGATATGATCTAGAATATTTTAAGGCCGTGCTTAAGAGTGTACATAGCAGATCAGTGAGAAATACATGATAATGGTTGAGAAAGTGAATACTGCTAGAGGTGTGGAATGAGATCAGAGATGGGATGGTCTCCTATGAAGACAAGCAGTCGCACCAGTTGAGAGAGCAAAAAAAGATAGAAAGATAGGCTGGAATATATATATGCAATAATTTAGTCTTACTATTACGTAGTAAGCAGAAAAACATGTCACTTGTAGTATTAAAAGTGAGACTACTAGTGCAAGTGGAAATACGGGAAACCATTTATATAAGCAACAAAATCTAGGAATGATGCTTTTGTTGATTCAACTACTCTTTACCAGCACCAAGTAAATTAAAGCAGTAATCAAAATAATACATTTATGGGAATCATGTTTATAGATTTTAACTTTTGTTTACTTTTTAAGGATCCATAGCTGCTTATTTGCTGTATCAAAAGTTGAGTATTCATGTTTCTGGTAAGAAATTAATATATCTGGATACCATAAGCTTGTTGCTAAGACTCTCACATAAAATATGGAAAATATATGGTCAAGCTCAAAGGATCAGAGAAGCACTAAATTTGTTAAAGGTATGACGATTATGATAACATTGGTCCATGGATGATTGAGAGCATGTCATGAAACATGCCTTAAATTCGTTAAAGGTAACTTCAGATTCGTTATATTATGATGGCTGTGTAGCTTACGTTCAAGGTATGCTATGATAATTCTTGCTGGAGTGGCAACTAAGTGCTCCACCTTGCTAGTCAATTACAGGAACCTATTTAAGGTATCATGGAGGCCTATTTCTTGTCAAGATAAATAACAGATACATATAAGAGGGCAAGTTACAAGCCTTCCTGAGTCCTTCTCTAGTGCCATATGGATAAAGCTAGCCCAAATCAGTCAGTTGCCATGAGGGCTATGTTACAGGAATAGCTCTAATGTAGGTTATCAGGAAGTTTTGTTGGTGTGTCCAAACTGACCTTGTGCATATCAGAAAAATCAACCTTGCAAGGAAATTTGAAATCCTTACTACCTTTCAGATTACAAAATAGCTGCTCCAAAGTAATTCCTACCCTGCTTGGTAGCATCTTAGATAAAGGTTCTTTAGCTTGGAGGCCCATTTCCTGGGACCCTATTCTGACCTACCATCATAACAGAAACTGTTTCTTTAGTATTGTTAATTTTTCACCACGTTCTTTTGCACATTCTATTTCTTCGGCTACTTACATCATTCGTTCCTGCATTTACAATTTGCTGATTCACATGGCTCAGATTCTATATTTATTTGCTAAAATATTTCTTCAAACAATAGTAATGTTCCTTACCTGCATAGATGCATTAATCTTCTTATAGACAGTAGCATTTTATTTGCAAGAATAAACCCATTTTTTCCTGATTATTATTCTTCATGCCGTTTAATCCTCTTCCTTCCTTTCTTTTTCTCTCTCATCATGCTTGTATAAACTTATGTAAGATCTCATCTACTACCCCCAACTTCTACCTACCGTCACAAGGTGAGAAGGAATCTTCTTATTTCTAATTACTCTTCCCCCTATCTATATAACACACATGTATGTGGCTTTTCAAAGAAAAAGAAAAATCACGTAAAATTACCAGACCTGCTACTATTTAGCCCTAGATTTATGGTTATGTTTACTGATGTTTGATGGAATTTGGCTACCATTTAATCTCTTTGTAAGGGTGGTATGGCATTGCAAGTAATGACCACTCAAAATTCATTTTCACTACTCATGATTTAGAATATAGTTCAATATTTTTCACTACTCTTATGATGTACAAGATTTCTTGAAGCTCCAAGTACCCTATTTTCGTTTTCCCATGTTGTGGTTGTGTTGACCAGTGGAGATTGTAGTATCACGTAATAAGAAGTATAATCTTTGATATCAAGTGTACTTTACCCCAGAATTTCTTTTATTTACATTTTGCAATATTTAAGTATATGAACAGTCAGGTGATGCATGGTTCCTAGACTCTCCAAAGCAATCATTAGGATTTATCCTTGCTGATCATGGTTTTGATGTTTGGGCTGGAAGTGTGCGTGGGACGCGCTGGAGTCGTGGTCATGTTCATCTTTCAGATAAAGATAAGGTATTGATATCTTCTTACTTTTATTGTTTCTTTGTTTCTTTAAGTTCTGAAGATATACATGCATGAGGCAGAGCAGCTTGTTTAGAGCCTTGCATTGCTATGGTTCTGCACAAAGCATTTATTTCATTATTTCACTTCGGGTGGTTAGGAAGTATGTAAACTTTTGTTATCGAAAACAAATAAAAGGCCATCCATTGAAGTTCACTTGATAAAGTAACCATCGATAATGGAACTTTTGATCTACAGAACGTGAAGTTTTTATTGTTCAGTCTGCAACAAAGATAAAAAATACCCAGATTAATACCCTTAGTCCCTGCCTAATATCTGATAATTGTCACCATGCTTTTTATTTTCAGGAATTTTGGGATTGGAGTTGGCAGGAATTGGCTTTGTATGACCTTCCAGGAATGGCAAGCTACATAAACAATGCTACAAATTCAAAAATATTTATTGTTGGACATTCACAGGTCTTCAGCCTTACTGGAGCTCCATGTTTTTGTTCAAAATTCATCTCTTGGACATTTTCTTCTCAGTTTTTGGGACTTTTGTGCTTTCTTTTTGTAGGGAACAATAATATCTTTTGCTGCTTTTACTCAGCCAGATATAGTATCAATGGTTGAAGCTGCCGCACTTCTTTGCCCCATAACATATTTGGATCATATCACGGCTACATTAGTTCTTAAATTAGTAAAATTGCACATTGATGAGGTATGTTCAGTGCCTGCATTTGCAGTCCGTCTTTGAATTGACTTAGACATTTTACTCTGTTTGCCTTTTTTCTGCACAGGCCTTTCTTTTATTGGGCATCCATGAACTCAATTTGAAGAGGTCTTGCTAAATGCTCTCTCTCTCCCTTTCACACACACACACGTGCACGGGGGCATGCGCACTCCCACACAGACACAAATAGGGCCTATCATTACATAGACGTTCACCTTCCTGATATTTTCGATTTCCAATTCAGTGATATTCTCACTGGACTTATGGAGATGATGTGCGATGAATTTGTGAATTGCGCAGACTTGCTAACTTCAGTCACAGGTTCTTCTTCTTCATCTTCATCATCTTCTTCTTCTTCTTCTTCTTTTCTTCTTTTTTGCAGGGGGGCGTGTTTGGGTAAAAGAAAGGTATTATTATCAAATTGGATTTTTGGACCATATTTTTGTTTCATGTCATTTGTTGCTGATCTTTTCTGCAACAAAGCTACCTGCAAGAGCAATTGTGGCGTATGAATTTTAGATGAAACTTCTAACTTTTCACTTAACTTTGGAGCATTATTTAATTTCAAGAAATTAATTTTCAGGGAAGAACTGTTGCTTCAACCGCTCTCGGATTGATTTCTATCTCGATCATGAACCTCATCCTACATCAGCAAAGAATTTTAACCATCTCTTTCAGAGTACGTATGATCTTTGAACAATCCAATTTTTGTTCCCTTTTGGTTTATTGTGGAAGTTCTAACATTCACTTTGAAGATATTTTATTGTTTATTGTCATGGATATGCTTTCAGATATCTCTGCCAATTCCTAACAGTTTGTGTGGTCCTAACATCCTTTGTTGCCAGTGATCCGTCATGGTACTTTCAAAATGTACGACTATGGAATTTGGAAGAATTGGAACCTCTATGGACAGATGAAACCCCCAAAGTTTGATCTCAGCAAAATTCCGAAGTCGTTACCGTTGTGGATGGCTTACGGCGGAAATGATGCCTTGGCAGATGTTACTGATTTCCAGCGCACATTGCAGGAGTTACCATCCAAGCCAGAGCTGCTTTATCTTGAGAATTATGGACATATAGATTTCCTTCTGAGTTTAAGATCAAAGGAAGATATTTATGACAAAATGATTGAGTTTTTCATGTCACGAAGAAAATTCAGTAGTTACTAGGTAAACTAGTCTTGTGCCCACTTATTGCGTCTACAATGTGCTCTTGCAAATTTGTCGTGCATGGAAAAAATATATGATGTGCTCTGATGGAACTTGGCCTTCCTACTGTTTGAGTATTTTTTTGTTTTAAAATATATTTCTTAATTTATTTTTATAAAAAATTTAAATTTTATTATATATCTTCTGAAAAATTTAAATACATATTTAAAATATTCTTATTTAGAGGTAATTAATTATTATGTCAAATAAAAATTTAATATTAAAGATTAGTATTTTAAATAGTTAATTAAAAGATTACTATTTTTAAGAATGAAAATATATAAATAATTAGTTTAGAAATAAAGAATGTTAAAAATAATAATTAAAGTGTTAATATAAAACGATTAAAAAAGAAATTGGGTGATACTTTCTTAGTTTGAATTATGGTAATGCAATCATCCGATCCCAGAGGTAATAAGACTGAGTTGGGTTATTGGAGTAATGCTTTCACACGGAAGGTGACGTGTTGTCTGTGCTGGAAGTGGGCGTAAATCAAGTACAGTCTCAAAGACGAGGAAGAAAGTGAGCCGCACGATTGCAAAAAGCCATCGTCAGCCACATAGGGGTTCCATTAGCAAGCACTTTGGTGATTCAATTCGTTCGTCGTCTTATCACTCGGTCCAAGTGATTCCATTTTTTATTTATTTGTTTCTAAATAGACAGATTTGCACAGAAAGCGAAGACCTCCAAAGTGGGCACGGGAAAGCAGACTTCTTGTTCTTTAAACGTTGTAAATTTAACGTCACAATACTCTTTTCTTTTCTCATTTCTTCTCGGCTTTCACTGTCTCGACTTGCCGTGACTGCCGTCCGCTATTAGCGCGTTGTCCGATTCGCATTTACGTAAGCAACGACGTTATTTTGAGTGAGCTCTAAAGTTGGGCGTATCATATTTAATTTTTTTAATTTTTATAAAATAAAAATAAATAATTTCAAATTATGTCAATGATTGATTTTCTAAAAGCTACGTGTTGATATGGTGGTGAAGAAGATAATGATAAGTTGATAAAATTCAACTTCTAATAAAAAACAAGAGTCATAATAGCATTTTCATAATCATGCTGTACAAATAACTTCCTCTTTGGTCAATGTAAAAGTTATTCCTTTTATTCTTTTACCTTCAATAACCTCTTTGACAACTAATCATCCATCCAACGGATTCTGATTTATGAATATCTCTATTTTAGGCCTTCTCCAATGAGAAATGCCTCATTTAATGCTTCGTTGAGCATATCTTATTGATCTCCTCCAGGAAATCTTGAATATTCTGGTCGGAGGAACCACCCTGTGCCGCCGCTTCCTCTGCCTTCTTCTTCCACGTGATTGCGTTCTTTTTCATCTCTTCTGCCTTCGGACCATATGTTGCCTCGCGCAAACATTTTTCAACTTCTTCTCTAGAAACGAGTCTATTCTCAGCCTCACCTCTACACATTCTAACCCCAACTTTGAAAACGTCCACCAAGTATTTTGCATCGAGGACTTGATCACCCCATTGAGGGAAAGCCATCACCGGCACCCCACTAGCGAGAGCCTCCAAGGTTGAGTTCCAACCGCAGTGCGTCAGAAAACAGGCAACCGAAGGATGGGCCAAGACCTTTTCTTGTGGACTCCACTGCACAATCTTGCCCTTATCGCCCACCTTTTCCAAGAATCCTTCTGGTAAAACGTGTGGCTCGTGGCCTCCTGATTTAGCCGGAGGCCTTAGGACCCATAAGAATGAAACTTCCGAGTTCAAAAGCCCATATGCTATTTCCGTTACTTGCTCTTGCTTCAAGAAGACTACACTGCCAAACGAGATGTATACAACTGAGGACGGTGGTTTTGAGTCTAGCCACTCTTTGCAATCATCGGCCTTGATAATGTCACCGCTGATGGATGAGCTGGGATCTTTAGAAACCTTGAACAAAGGCCCTATAGGTTTGACGGGACAAAGCTTGGAAACGGACTCTATCTCGTCATGTTCAAGCTCTAGAAACGTGTCCATCAAAACGCAGAAGTTCTTAGACAAGTTCTTGAACTGGCCCAGGATAGGCCTTGCGAGGAACGGGTACGGAGTCGTAGGATGCAAGAAACTTGGCACCTCATCATACTTCAACAAAGGCACACCTGGCAGTTGAACATCGATTTCGGGTTCGGCTTCGCTGGGGAAAGGCACCAGACGATGGTGATAATGATAATAGGCAGAGAAGCTGGCACAAGACTGCACCCAAAGCGTGGCACTCGGGATGTTTAGGCTCTCGGCGACATCAGAAACCCAGGGAAGGAAAGGATTGACGATTACGCATGAAACACGGCGACCTTGTTCCTCGTGTTTCTTGAGCATCTGCGGGAGTTTCTGCTTGCCGACTAGCTCCAGATGATTCAGGTACGAACCAAGATCGAAGGATTTAGACTCCCACTCATCATCAAAGAACTCGAACCTGACGAAACCACTGCCAACTGCGATGGGTTGATCATCGGCAATATTGTTGGCTTTTTTTATGTCTTTGCCGATGATTTCAGGAGCGGATAAGGTAGCCAGATGTCCCCTTGAAGCAAGGAGCCTGCCAAGTCTAAGCAGAGGATTAAAATGACCTTGTCCAGGGAACGAGACCAAGAAAACATGAAGAGGAGCTCTGCACTCGGAACCCATTTTCCTGATGTCGGGAGGGAGAAGAAATGAAATGAAACTTCTACTGTTCTGTAGCAGTTACGACTAATATAAGGAATGGCTGGCTGAAGTTGGGTGAAAGAAGCAAGCTAAATATTTATAGGGATTATTTTTGTGTTGATTGGTCAACGTTCAATGAGGAAGCAAATTCGCTGTTTAACATCTTCTGGAGGGGTCTACTTGGGCGCAAAGATACTATTTTATATCTTTTTGTGAATAAATTTTGAATTTGTAAAAATAAGATACTGAGAATAATAAAAGAAACGAAGGATTAGATAGAGTTTTATTTAAAAATTTTATTTTAATTTTTATAAAAATTAAATTATTTATAAAATTATATATTTTATATTTAAAATTTTAAATTTAGTTTAAAAATAAAATACTATTTAATTATATGTCAATGTTTTTGATCGTTGTAATAATTATAACACGACCAGAATATAAATGAAATTAAAGAAATCAAAGCATAAATGTAATCTTTTCTTTTTTATAACCTCAAATTTCTCATCTTAATTTCTTAAATTTTTTATTTTTTATTAGTTTTAAAAATTTTGATTGGTTAGGATTATTTTCAATATATTAAGATAACTTTAAACTACTTATCTTTATCAATTTTATTTAACTTAATCTCTTAATTTAAATTAAATTTATTAAAGTTAAAATTCTAACGTATACATTAATTTTAATTTTAAATTTCATATATTAAATTATTTTGTAAAAGTAATACATTGTAATTATTACTTTAAAAATTTTATAAAACTACTTACACATTAACTTAAATTTTGAATTTCTTATTTTTTAATGAAATTAAATTTTGTATATTCATTTACTTTTAAAAAGTAAATTTTTAATTATTTAATAGTTATCAACAAAAATAAATTTACATTAACTTTCATACTCTATTGTTTTGCATATTATCTATTTTTTTCTAATATTCTGGCTTTACTTTTTAAATTAGTCTTTAAAAAATTGATTAGTTAAGATCATTTTTAATTTATTAATATAACTTTAAACTATTTATCTTTATCATTTTTATTTAACCTAATATCTTAATTTAAACTAAATTCATTAATACTAAACTTCTAATTTAGTTATTCTTGAGCACTTTGATCACAAGTTTAAAGGCTTAAAATTTTATATTATGTTTCTTACTCTATTATTTTACCTATTATGTATTTTTTAATATTCTGGCTTTAATTTTCAAATTGGCCTTCAAAATTTTGATTAGTTAGGATTATTTTTAATCTATTAAAATAACTGTAAACTACTTATATTTATCATTTTTGTTTAACACAATCTCTTAATTTAAATTAAATTATTAAAGTTAAACTCTTAACTTATACATTAATTTTAATTTTAAATTTTGTATATTAAGTTACTTTGTAAAAGTAGAAGAATTTAATTATTACTTTAAATTTTACAAAATTACTTATATATTAACTTGAATTTTAAATTATTTATATTCAATTACTTTGTAAAATTTAAATTTTAATTATTTAATAGTTATCAACAAACATGAATTTAGTTAATCTTTGATACTTTGATCACATGCTTCAAGGTCTAAAATTTTATATTGAGTTTTCTATATTATGCCTTCTTTTATTTAGTAGTACTATAATGACATGACTCATAATATCTACTTTTATTATTCTTCTAAATTTTTCTGGTATTTTTATAGTATTAGAAGAAACAAAAAGGATAAAAATCATATGCTAAGAGTTTAAGATGAAAAAAAAAATGAATTGGATATTTTTGAATTAATAAAATTTTAATATTCTATTTGATTCATTTTTTTCCTAAACACATATATTTAAGAAATAAAAAATTTCTCTTTGAATATTTATTTTAAAATCTTAATTTTAATATTTTTTAATTTTAAAATATATTTATGTATCGCGTGAGTTTAGGCTAGTGAAGTGTTAAATGATTAGTTCAAATATTGAACCGAAGATTTGTCCATATGAGATGATGAGTTATCACCAACGAAAAAGGTTTAATATTTTTACTGGGAACAGTAAATTTTTGAATTTATATTTTTTAAAAAATTAATATAAACTCTATTAGTGGATAAGTGCAAAAGAAAGTGACAACTATAAACCGATTCCTCTTTGTAATTTTATTGGATGCAGAACTGTTATATATATCCAGAAAAAGAAGTATTATTTTCTTTCTTTCCTTTTTTGGGAGGCGGAACTATTATTTTCTGGGAAGCTAGAAAAATCTTTTTCTGGAAACAATACAAAATGCCAGAGGGATCTTGGGAATTTATTTCCTTGTGGGGTGTATTTAATATGGGGAAGACTCAGCGTCGTGGACTCGCAGGCAGCCCATGAAAGAGTAAGGGCCGAAATTGAAGTATAAGAGCCGAAAACATTTATGTGTAGAGATTGTGCTGACGAGGTTTATTCTACCTAGACGCTTTAACAGAAGGGGCAGCCGTGGCGAACGTGGTGACGTCAGAGCAGGACAAAGACTCAACTGTTGTTCTCTGGGCTATATTTGTACTTGCGTGCCTTCAGATGTGTACTGCTGCCCTACCTCTGCATCCGAAAAAGTCGAGGACAAAGTAGTTCTACGAGTATTAAATTGAAGAGGCCGAACCAAAACCACAATCGGCCAATGAGGGCAGGCTAATCCACTCCTAATGTCTAATCAATTGACCCTAACTAACCCACTTCTCCACTTTGGACCTAATAGTTGTGATGCAGATTGATTGGGTAATGGTCCTGCTTTTCCCACTTCTCTCTAGTTTTTTTTTAATATAACAGTAATTATTTAAAAATTAAAATAATTAAAATCATTATAATTAAAATAATTCTTAAACTCCTTCTTCAATATAATAAAAAAAATTTAAGAAAATGAAATAATTTATAAATTATAACTAAAAAATAAAAATTATATTAAAAATTAATATATAATATCTCACACCTCAAAAGATATTATCAATAAAATAAATAAATACATAACAATTATTTAGAACATCTCTATTGCAATCCTTCACCTACATTGGCAAGGAAAGCTCACTTGGACGACTTCCTTCACAATTAGCAAATTTAAAAGCTATGTGGGTATACTGCTTTTCCTACTTCTTCTTGTTTCGTTGTTTTAATTTAAAGAATATAAAGTTTCATTGGTATACTTCCAACTACCAACCCTTGAAACTTACTTTATTCATTTTAAAATATAAATTTTTTTTATTATTTTTACATTAATTAAGAAATAAGTAAATAAAATATATTTTTCTTATTATATATCTAACTAATTTTATAAATATAATAAAAGATGGTGAGAATAATTTTAAAAAATAATTCTTAAAATTAACAAAATAACAAATATTTTTAAAAACATAGTAATTAAAAAACAGAATATTTTGAACGGAGGGAGAACTAGTTTATAGAATCTAATTTTGTTCTAGACGAATCTTAATGGAATCTTAATTTTGTTCTAATCTATTTCAGGGCGTTTTAATTACGTGTTATACGTTTGAAGTCGTGGCCATCTATGATTGCTTGCTAATTGATTATGAATGGTCCACTTGCGGCGGCTAGCTCGTACAATAACATTGTTACTCGTTTTAAAATATAAAATATTTTAATATTTTTTATAACTTAAATAAAGAGAAAGTAAGAAATCAGGACTACCTTCCCAATTTTATTTTATTTTTAAATATCACGACAATCACCTTTCTTCTTCCCATATTAATTATTAGTGCTGTTAAATCGGTCAATCGCCTCACGGGCTAGACTTGAAAAAGGATCGAAACGGTTTGGCCCGAGAGCTAAACACTCTTAGTCTACGGCCCGCGATAACCAGTCTTCGAACTTTACAAAATAATGATGTTTTACAAAAAATAATAAAACGATGCTGTTTTATAAAAAAATATTTTTTTAATTTTTTTAAAAAATTTAAATGATATCGTTTTTGAATTTTTTAAAAAAAATTCAAAAAAAACTGGCTAACCCTCATTTTGCCCGCTCTGGCCCACGGATCAGACAGAATGAGTAGAAAAAACCCACATTTAAATAAGTTTAGATATATTAAGTCTAAACCCACTTATACGGGTTCAGCCCACGGGCTTGAACCCGTTTTGACACCACTATTTTATTTCTTCTTAACTACTTTTTCATTTTTGTCCTTATGAAGAGATGAACCCCGAAAAAAAAAAAAAAAGGTGTGCTTGGAATTGTCTAAATATTCCCTACCACATTCTCGAGATGGTACATTTTACTTTCTATGGGCGGAAAGGAATTGGATTTTCTCGATAATGTAGCTGATATTCTTCATAAGAAATCCGCCGAAGGTAGGGGTATATATAGCACTGTCAAACACAGGCTATCAGGTTGGATTGTATAATTAGATAGGCTTAAACTTAGTTAATTAAGTTCCGTTCAAATACTAGTCTAATTAGCCTGCTTTGTTTAGCTGATTATCATGAGATGGATTGAATTAAAGCAGGTCAATTCGTCATTTTTTTAATAAAGATATAAAATAATGTCATTTTATGTATAATAAGTGCACAAATTTAAAAATAAAAACAATAAAAAAAGAAGGTGAGTACATGGGAAGATATTTTAATCCGCAAAAAAATATCAACTCACTCGTGGCAGCCTGTGAATGGCCGGACTGGACTAAAACGAACTGCTGCGTTTGACAATGCAAGGCGGGTGTGATTGGATAGAGTTTGGTTTTTAAATTTTTTGTCTTGAGTTTCGGGAGAGAAAAATTTTTGTGAGAAAAAAAGTAAAGTGTGAGATAAGAAATTTACATTGGGTTCCGTGTGGAACCCAATCCAATCACACCCATAAAGGACAAATGCAACTTACTTCTGGTTGTGCGAGGAATGCTATGGCCGGCTAATTCCCGTGCTGGACCAACATGGTTTTATCTTGGTCTCACCGTTATTTGGAAGTTCTGAAGACACGACATACAAACATTTTAAATCTTTGACATCATTTGTTATTGTGTACCAATTAATTTGTTATCTGCTCTAATTATAATTAAATATATCATTTTAATTTAATATATAAAATTAAAATAAGTAATTTAATTATAAAAAATTACTATAATATTCATATTAATTAAATCAAAGTAGAAAAAAGTTAATGATGAAAATTTTGTACTAGTGAAGTTTATTTTTTTAAATTAAAAAAATTATTAGTAAAAAATTAAATAAAATATATAATTATTTTAAGAGTAAATATTTAATTTTGAATATTTTTTTTAAATATTATTATTCAATTATTAACGAAAAAATATTAATTTTTCTTTACAAACGCATTCTTTTTTCCAATAAGATATGTCATAGAAAATAATGTAGAAAATCCTTGGTACTAAAGAGATTATGATATGACTCCACCTGCGAACCATACAGTAAACGGATACCAGTAGTGAATCTGGTTTATTTCAACTGAACGCGGTGCAGGGGGTAGTTTTCCTTGAAATTATGGAATAATCTGCTTGGGATTCTTTTGTGCTTTTTTTTCCCCAATAATTACAAGAAAGCTATACCATTGGTATAAACTATAAAATTAGTAAAATTTAAATACACATGAACACATATACCTAAAACAATAGGGGTATTAAGGAGAATAAAGATATGTACTTAATAGAGACCAAACTCCTTATTTACTAGTTTGAAGAACTCATTTTCTCCTACTCGAACAAGGTTATGTGGGTGCATCTCTGGTCAACTCTGTACGGTTTGCATTTTTCTTTTCTTTTTCTTTTTTGGAGAAAACTCTAAATCAAAATACTTAAGTAATTATAAGTTCAGTACAATGCTCAGGATAGATGGATCGGCATATGGCTCTATCTGAACAATTCATTTCATATAGGATGTGAACATCTCACGTCAATTTCCTTTGGATGGATTTGACAAAATTTCCCACATTTGAGTACAAGAAAAGAAATGTATATTCCTCAACGAAGACCGAAAGACACAGAAAGGGGGCAATTTAGGATTGTGGATCCGCCTTACGACTACTTTGGAAGTTAAGGAAATCTTGAAGCGACTGAGAGAAAAAGGTCAAAGGCCCAAGAATATAGTCTAACAGAGTCAACGTCAAGGATAAAAATATAATGGGCTATAAAGCCCGCTCCTGCATTAGTCCAAGGGGTTCGGCTTCTTTCCATATAGGCGTTGCTTGCTTACAAAACGTCTTCGCGGTTGCGTTTTGGACTTGCCGAAGAATGATTACGAACCTGGAAATGTCGTGTCATAATGCATCTGAATTCTGGATTTTGTTAGCAACCCATCACTCTTCAGGTTCACTTAATTCATTCTTTGTCAACGATCCCAAGACGTTAAGAAAGATTATTCGCATAAAATTATCCAGTCAAGATAACAAAGTGTTTCTTTATCTCTGACTGCATGATTATTTCCTTCCTCCTATCAGAAACTTCATAAAAAGGATTGTCATTCAGTATCAGCAGGAATTAGGAAGCAAAGCGAAAGCTTCTACGCTAAAGGTTGTCGACTACTGCGTTCTGTCATATGATCAGTTCTGTTCCGGTAAAGTTTTCCCTGTGCTGGTTTGAAAATTTGAGAAATGCAACTTTATTTGAAAAGCCATAAGTTGAGGTATATACCAAGTACCAACGTTGACGTTAATTTTCGAAAATAGGCTTGGGTTTTCTCCATTAGGCAAGGTTGGGGAAATTACAACCTTACGGCTATGTTTTTCTTTTCAAATTAACAGATATGCTGACACCTGAAAGTGATATTCTTGACCACGTAAACTCCAAGAGAGTTGAAAAACTGTAGTTAAAATTGCCTCCTCGGAAAAACCCCAATGCGTGTATTTTCTTCCATGATTGAACCATTTTCCGAACTCAAAAATCTTTTCCTTTATTGCCTCAAACTTCTGCACCCTTTCTATGCTCAACAGGAATGACCAGCCAACGTTTTTAAGCCTACCACGGAGAAGAAGAGGCGGCCGCACGTCAAGCTCTCTAAACCTTTCTTGCGAGAGGTCATTCAATCCCCCCAACACTATAAATTGGAGTACACAAATGCCATACATGGCACAATCAATTTCCAGAGACAACACTTCTCTCCCCACCTATTATTATTGGATCCTCTGAACGCTAGCAGTGACAATTTCCAGTCAGTCATCTGGATGCAATGAAATCTTTTGTGAAGCTAGCTATGTTTCTGTCTGTCTGCTTGATATTGTTGATTCATTGCAGACAAGACGAAGCCCGGCCAGTGTCGGGGGCTTCAGGATGGAATAATGCAGGTTTGGCTAGTGGCGAAGTGCTTCCCCAAGGTGCAACTTTCCTGGAGGTGGAGACTCCGGTCGACGGAAAGGGATTGGAAGATATTGGGAATCGCATGAATATAGATGTCAAGGATAGTGGTCCTAGTCCTGGTCAAGGACATAAACATAAGACAGATGTTACGGGAGAAAAGCAGTAAATTCCACGAGCTGTTGTAATGCTGAGAATGATTTAACAATTCTATGATATATGCACACGTAATGTATATGCTATGCTAATGTCGTAAACTCCTACTGGTCTGAGTGGAAAATGTATAATTTTTTTCACGTAACGGTAATTCTATTACTCTACTTGCGTCTTTACCACAGTGCAAGTTTCTTGCTGCTATGTGGAGATAGGGTGGAGTTTCTCTTATATTTTCTCTATTTCCCTTCTTCAATATTTGAACTCTACCATGTACATCCCCCTTAAGGGTTTAATATACAGGGACTTCTACTTAACTTAATTATCAGCTAATTTCGGCTTAATTACTTCCAAAAAAAGCTAATTAAAGCTTGATTGTTCTTTGATTTACTAAGAATGTCCCTATAAGAACTTCGGTATTAGGAAATTCCTTCATGTTATTAGCAGATATGCATTCTTCGATTAACTCTAGTTCCATCACCATGAAGGTGCTATCTTGAAAATTATCCCAATTTGGTATTCACGTCGTAAGTTTTAGAACAAAGAAAAAACACTTCAATAAGAGAATATTTGTCTTAGATTTACTAAAATAAAAAAGAGAATATTCAATATTATGAACTTAATCTATAATTGACTATCGCTGTCTTACACTTGTAATTTTGTAAAGAACTTGTGTTATCTTTAGTACATTATGATGAAATGAAATAAAATGTCTTTTTACTCAAAATTTATTTTCACTCGAAATGAGTTTGAAATCATATTTTCATTCCACGGTTTAGAAAGAAAAGCTAGAATAGAATGATGATTCATTTTATGTGTTTGATAAATTTATTATTCAATATCAAAATAAAAATAAAATTTTACAATATACGACTTAAATACCATACTAGCATATTGTATTCATAAAGCTAAATTATCCCAGAAAAAATTAAAAAAAGATAGATTTACAAAATCTCATCTAAAAAAATTTATACAAGAATTATAAAAATATTAAATATTTCAAATATTGAAGCATAATTTAGTCATAAAGATAATTCTTAGATTAAAGTGAAGGAAGTCCTATTAAGAGAAATAAAATAAAATTTAATGTTAAGTTGCATTTTTATTTTTTCGAATGTTAAAAGGATATAATAATTATAATTTTTTTATGATTCTTACTTTCTCAAGATATTTCTTTAAGTTTTAATGTGAAAATGTGTTTCCCATTTCTTTTTAAAATAAACCTTTTTGTGAAAAAAAGACATTTTTTATTTAAAGTTTTCATATTAAATAAGAATGAAAAAGTAAAAAAGTGATGCCATTCTAATATACTAAACATACTATTATGGTATTATAAAAAAAAAGAAAAGAAAAAAGCAGTCCATGAAAAGAAAGAAGAACCTAGCAGGGTAGCCTTTTAAAACTAGATCCTTTGGGCCCCATTGCAATCAAAATTTAGCGAATTGATGGATCCAGTAGAAAAGCCCAAACCAAAACCACAACTCTGCACTTAAAACCCCGAGTGGCCAGGCAGGCCAGCTCCCTAGCTACCTTAATTGACGAAAGGCTGGACCCCAGGCCAATCCATGGTTGATCGCTTTCTGCTGCGACGAGTAATTTACCGTTCGCCACCGTTTGCCGCCCTCTGCGGCGGGAATGAGTTTCTGCCTTTTATCTATCCGGATAGCCGACATCACTACGCGACCACCACTATTGAAAAGGAAACCGAGGGTGAGGATGAGAAGAACACTCGGAAAAACAAGTGGTTTGCGTTGCCACCATTCTTTCACACCGTCGACGGTGCTGCTCTGGGGAAGGCGCTTGCGGCCCAGAAATCGGAGAAGAAAGAGAAAGCCTCAGCTGCCAACTCCGCCATGACGGCAATCAAATGGGTTACTCGATGCTGCCCTGAGCTGCCCATGTCTCTTGTACAAAAACTCTTTCGTCTGAGACAGGTCCAAAAACTAACGTTTCTAAAATTTGCTGTATAAGTAGTAATATAGCCAAGCATAGCTCTTTTAGTATGTGATTCAAATACTTGGATATATTCAAGACGAAAACTTGTCTTAATGCTGTTCCCGTTATTCTGACATGTTGCACTTCAACTCCGCTAAGGTGAACCCCTGAACTTTGATTTTGAATGAATGCTACCAGCTAACTCAACTAAGTTCTTTTTTGATTTTTTTTTTGTGATCAGCAATATTTATCCTTTTTGTCAAGTCTGCTATCTTTCAGGAGCTTGTTGCTTTCTCATACCAAGAATTGCCCTGTTTTTTATTGGTCTTCTTTTCCTATGTTTTTTGATTAAAGTCTAAAGCCAAAAAAACTTGCATGTTAAATTTCTGGAAATTTTAGTGGAGAAATCAGTGATGAAGTTAACTTTATCAGCCATATTTTTGGGGCAGGTTCGAAGAGAATCTTCTAATGATCAAATTCAAGAATGTCGGCCAAAAAGGGTGAGTTTCATATTCGTTTAACAAAATCAGGATACTGGTAGTTACAGAATGTAATGTATCCCAAGATTGTTGAGTTTCTAATTTGCTTAAAGAATGAGGTTGAGGTTAAGTAGGAATGTTCCATATTATTTTAAGGTGGGAGCTAAGGATATGATGAATTATGGGGATCGTATATTTCTACCAGTAACAGTTATAAAGTCTCCCTCTGTGAAAGCGAAGGCCAACATCACTTCCAGTGAAGAACAAATCAAGTTTCTTCACAGCCTCATAATGTATAAGGTCAGAGATTTTAGCTAATCTTTGAAGTTATGCTATAATAGATTTCTATATCTTCTTCTTTTCCTGTTCCTATCTGTTCTTCAACATGTAAAGACTGACCTCCTTTCCCTCATCCTCCTTCAAAAAACTTTTAGGATCCGGCTATTATTGTTCTAAATAAACCCCCTGGAATGCCTGTTCAGGTGAGGTTTATCTACCCACATATGAAGTACCACATTTGCTCTGTATTGCTTCCCTTTATTTAACCAAAATATCAACCTTTCAACAGGGTGGTATTGGTGTTAGAAGAAGTTTAGATGAACTGGCTTCTAAATATTTGAGGTTTAATGATTCAGAATCCCCTCGTCTGGTAAGTTGACTGTTATATTATCTTGTCAGTTATCTCTTCAACTATATTACATCAATTCACTGTGCCATCACCTTTCTCCCTCAAGAAACGAAAACAGTCTGGAATTCTGCTGATTCCAAGCTTGCTCTTAAATGAATGAATGATTGATGTACCAATGTTTGTGGAGGGAAAGGGCGGAAGAGAACGTGCTACCTTCTTTATTTGTATACATATAGTCTATTCAGCCGCCAATGGTTCTTCCAACTTGAAAATGGAAGATTTTGTACAATGCTTGCCCTTGGTCTAGTTTGAATCTCTGGGTTAGATGAGCTCTACTAGATAATAGTCTCATTTTGATATTTTTCATTCTTATTGCTAGGAAATTTAGAAATTCCTCTCTCTCTCTCAGTGAGTTCCCTTTCTTAGGAGCTATCTAAGCTTGCCTACTTTATCTTTTGACCATAATTATTAGCCCATAATCTTATCAGAAGGAAGGGAATTTGGTATTTAATTTTGCAAAGTGACTTTGGTGCATTACTTGTGTTTTCTTGCGTGCATCATTACTGATTTATACTTCTCTCATTCATTGTAAAGACTGTAATTCATGGGGATTAATATTGGTTTAGCATGCAGTCCTTGCTTTATGTTCTGACTAATTATTTTCTGTATTGGGATTAATGTCATGCTTGTTTATCTTGCTGTGGGCAAGCATGTCTTTCTAGGTTCACAGGCTTGATAGAGATTGTAGTGGCGTATTGATTATGGGAAGGTCACAGTTGAGTGCCACTGCTCTACATTCTATCTTCCGTGAGAAAACAAGTGAAGCATCTAAATATGTGGGAAATTCCAAACCTCTTCTCCATGTCTTTTCTACATAAATTGTGTTAGCCATGGACCAGTAGAGTTTTAGCTTCATTTTAGCTCGTGTCTTTATCACTTTCTCCTCATTTTTAGGATCTTGAACGTAGAAGAGAAATCATACAAAAGACATATTGGGCACTTGTCATTGGATCTCCTAGACGTTCAGAAGGATTAATCTCAACAGCATTGCAAAAGGTTAGATAATCTTGAAACATAATTTCCTTTTGTCAATAAAAGATGAGAGATTCAGAGTAAGTTGGGTGCTTGATCATCTTTGTCGGTTTATTCTTTTTTTGCTTTATATCTTGAGTTTTGCTAACTTTGCTACATGATTGGAGTATGGTAGTTTTAAGAATTTCAATTCTTAATTAATCTTATAATTATGAAGATGAATTTGAATTGAGTATTGGTAAAAGAGATGTCCTCTCATTCTCTAAAGCTGATTGCTTATTTTCACATGGGTAACTGATAAACAAGTTCTTTCAGTCGGTTTTCAGTAAATGGTCCTCATTCTTCTTTTAGGTTGTAATGAAGAACGGTAAGTTTGAGCGAATAACAGTTGTTGACAATGTCCAATCGTCATTTGCACGATCAGCTATAACAAAATACCGGACGATTGGATCTCCTTGCCATGGTTAGTTAAAGGCTGTTCTCCAATGCCAATCATCAAGTTTTATTTTTACTGTCTTCATATATTTGGTTTCTTAATACGGCGGTAGTGATTGCAGGATATACCTGGTTAGAGTTATCCCCACTTACTGGCAGAAAGCACCAGGTACAAACTACATATGACATATCTATGCAATTATAGTTACAAATGGATATATATTCAAGCTTGTAAGTCATCGCTAATAATTCTGTCTTTGTCTTTTGTCATTTAAAGCTACGAGTTCATTGTGCTGATGTGCTGGGGACACCAATAGTTGGGGACTACAAGTACGGGTGGGAAGTTCTCAAGAACTTGACACCTTTTCCTTATTCTGCTGTGTCACAGGATCTTAAGCAGGAACTTACCAAGAAAAAACTAGATCCATTTGGCCTTAATTTGTGGAGCGGAAGCATCTCTGACAAACAACCCCATCTTCATCTTCACTGTAAGGAAATAATTTTGCCTGATATTTCTCTGGCGATCCAACGTGCCAATTCAGTTACAAATTTTGCTGTTGAAGATCTGAAAAGCATCAAATTTGATGCTTCTCTGCCTTTACACATGCAAATGAGTTGGGACTTACTGAATTCATGATATTTAAAGCTTGTTGATTTGGAAGTGGTAGGTAATGGCACCAACATCATTTATTTTCATGTCCTTACAAGTGTGGGATCTTAAGTGTGCCTTTGGCTACTGCATGGAGCAATTTTGAAAGGATTAATCTATTATAGACTTTGGCTAAAAAGCCCTTTCCCACGCTACAGAATGCTAAATGGTGAGTTCGTTTCTGCTAAGTTTTTGTGAGATGGACCTTTTAGTCTGGTCTAGGATACGCACTCCCCCATGCTACAACAATCAATGCTGAGAAATAGGTAGAGCCACTGGCGTGGACCACAGTTTGTTACTTAGAAAAATAGCTCCTTCTGTAGGATTTTTAAAACCCATTTTTGATGCAGCTAGGGAAGGATATGTTGTTTTGATCCTTTGAACAGAGTAAAACTTGTAGCACCTCGTGCACATTTTGTCACATTGTAGTTTTTATGTTTTGGGTCAAGAAATTGGAGTTTTTATTGTGTGTAGGCAAGTAGAACTTTAGCCTCCTTTTTAACTTACAATTTCATTTGTTCACTAACTAGTTGTTATTTGCAGAGGGTTGCATCTAACCAATCCTATTGGAGTTCAGATTTGGAAGTAGTCTAAGCCGCCTCACATTAAATTTTCACATTTAGTAATTATTTTAAACCAATAAATTTGATGATAAGGATAAAGGGTACATAAGTCAAGATCAACTTTTAAACCATAATTTAGCCAAACGGTTGTATCCTGAAAAAAAATAGACCATTGCACGATTTTTTTTTCCAGAGTACTCGGTATTTTTACTAATTATTGAAATTAATTTAGATTTAATTCAGATTACACTTGTAGAATCTAATGATTGCTCGGAGAAAAGTTTATTCTAAAGTATTTTTAACATAATGCTTACAAGTAAATGTAGTACATACTTTAAGGTTGTTGATTCCCTCTCTTCTGTTAAAACATTCTTTATCAAATATCCTTTTGGACTCCCTCAAAAATGAATTATCCCTTTGGATTGAAAGAGGGCAACACAATGGCCAATCGTGGACAGAGGGGTCGGTAGAGACTGAAAACGAATGGCTACCGGATTCCATAGATTAAGTCGTTAGCTGCATTTGTTAATCATGTATTCTCCATCTTGATGTATTGAACACCAACTAATACTACTAATATTTCCCTCGTTATGGTTCTTCATTTTCTTTTATGAAAGAAGAAAGAACGAATGGCCATTATGGGCAGCTATAAATGGGTGGACTTGTTGAATCAGTAAAAACGGACTCTGTCAATGCAACTTTGAAGAGGCTGCAGAAGAACAACGTTAGTCACAGATTTGCAGTGGATGTTTTTGGTATCAAACATTGTCAGGGGTCTCTTCTAGAAGAAGTGCGAAGACTTTGTGGAGAGCCCATATGTCCTAATTCCGAAATTTGTGTAACCTTGATAAGATGACATAGTATTAATTATCAAAGTGCCCCTATTAAAATGCATTCAAAAGTAATCGTTGGATACATGGGAATATTATTCCTATTGCTACGCCGTAGTCTTATATTCTGTTTCATTTGGAATGGAATGAAAGGCAGAGCCCGGAGGAAGGAGTAGCAACTTAATGATAGAATGTTTCAAATCCAATCTTCTTGACACCACAATCTGTGCAAGCTGCAAGCATCTCTCTCTCTCGAGAAATTTTATGGTGTTAGCTATGTAACTATTCAGCATTTCATAAGTTATACTCTGTCCAATCACATGAAGCCACGTATACTGTAGGTCCTACCATTATCACTTACTCATTCATCAATATAGGAACTCACAGTACACGTAGTTTCATGTGATTGGACAGAGTATAACTTATGGGATGCTGACTAGTTACACAGTTACCACCATAAAGTTTTTCCTCTCTTCAGTGCCTAACTAATTAATATTGATCCGACCTACAATCATAGTGAATACATATATTTAGAAATTACTTTTTATCATTTTCTATCTTCTTGTACTATCATTCACGAGAAGATGCCATTAAGTGAAATTTATAATTTCTTACCAATTAATTACTTTATTAAGATAACCGTCATTATTTAAGCTGTGATTGGATAGAGTTTAGTTTTAAAGTTTTTGTCTTTGGTTTCGTAAACGTTAAATTATTTGTGAGGGGAGATGTAAATCTTATTTTTAAAATTTTTGAGTTTGATTTTAAGATAAGAGCCTTTTCAAGTAGAGTCTTAGTTCACAAATTATTTATTTGATACTCAAACATACATGTATCTCTTCTCCTATTGTGGTTTGTTAAATTTTATATATTAAGATTGATATAAAATTTAATACAAATTTTTTATTTTAATTTAAAATAAGTCTAAACTTTATCCAATCACAAATTTAAAAAGAAATGTATTTTTAAAAAAAATCAAGCAAGAATCCCTTGTTTATAATAGAAAATTAAAAACATGCTCAAGAGTGACATCGGTTGGCTTGAAGAATAATTATTTTGGATTTTGACGTTAGTCTTTAGGAATGGAAGGGTTTGAATGGAACATTTTGCAGAGTTGGAATACTTTTAGAAGACTTTTAGAATATAGGTGTAATGTTTACAAGGTGATGTTCAAAGTTTAAAAGAAAAATTAAATTTTGGAACTCTTATAATAAGAAAGATAGAATTAATACTCCTTACAGCATATTAAGGGGCTGCGGCATTAAAATAAAATGATAAACGCAAAACTATTAGGCAGTGACGTACCAGCTTTCACCTACTACCGCCGGGACCCGCTTTCCTACTCCTTGGAGGGAACTTGACTTCAATTATTAATTTCCATAACCTTGTTGGTCTTGGTTTCCCTTTTCTAGCCTATTTGGGCACCAAAATGTAATTCTTGAGTTACTTCTTTTTTATTAATTAAATTTAAAAATATACATTTAAAAATAATCACTTTTCTCATATCAAATTATAACTATTCTTACGTTCTTGAAAACAATTATTTTGTCATTTCAACGATTTAATATTTACATGTATTAGTTTATCTAAGTATATTATTAAATTTACACTATTAATTTCTTTAAAAAACTTTTTCAGTCCGCAAATTAAGATTATATTGAATCAATCGTTTAATCTTAAATTAACTTCTCATTAAGTTACTACTTTCTGTTCAAATGTCTAACTTCTCATTAAATTAAGTCGTAATAGCAGAAACTTGCAACACATTCATGCAAAAGAATGAAGGTTAGCCGATGCAAGAAATCAAGAGTGCAAAGATAAGAAACAAACAAACTACTAACTAAATAGATTTGCTCAAGTCATTAGATGAATATAAAATTGAGCCTAGCGACGTCTGCCACCCACGCCACACGGTATACGTTCTTGTTGTTGTTGTTGAGATATCGACCTCTAATCGATTGTGCTTTGTCAACTACAGCCTATTCCCCTATTCCCATCTTACTTTTCTTTGCCTTCTATCCTCCTTTTTTTTCTGCTTTGAATCACTAGCTTATATATATGGGTATCACCAACTCAACCTTCTCCCACCCAAGCCACCACTTCCATCAGGAGTTATCCCTGTCTCTCTCTCTCCTTCTGTTTCTGAAATTTCTTCATCGGAGAGACCAATGGGCAGCTTGGAAGCTGAGAGAAAGACTACAGGATGGGCAGCAAGAGACCCTACTGGAGAACTCGCCCCCTACACCTACTCTCTCAGGTGCTTGATCCTCAATTCCTCCTATACCTACTGCTCAAATCTGATCACCCCTTTTGGTTATGCTTTTCATTTTAGCAAATTTCATGTTCTGTGAATCCGCCATGATCTCTCTTGCATCCCTTTCTAATTCACTTACAATGAATGCGTTTAACAGAAATACTGGGCCTGAAGATGTTTATCTCAAGGTGATATGCTCCGGAGTCTGCCACACTGACATCCACCAGACAAAAAACCACCTTGGCATGTCCAATTACCCCATGGTTCCAGGGTACTTAATACTTCTTACACTTCCGAATTCTTTTCCTTCTTCCCAATATTCCATCAGTGATACTCCGGAACTTCTAACTAGAGGATTTAACCTTCTTCTTTCTCTTATTTTCCATTGCCTATATGGTAAAATGGAAGTTTAACCTCATGCATTCATAAAAAATACTGAACTTCTACAAATCGTAATACACATGACTTTTTGATTGAATGTTTCAGAAATTTTCATTTTCTTAGTCATTTTGGTTAACTTTTTGGCCAAATGATCAAAAGTGGTTAACCTTCTTGGCTAAATGGGTCTTAAAATTATGATACTCGCTGGTTAGGTGTATTCTCATTCCCTCTTGTAATAGACCTGAACCAGACAAATATATACATACAACCATTGATTCTTAGTTATGCGATTTTTCTTTAGTCATGATTTATTGTTATATGCCTCTGGATCAGGTGGAATTGAATAGGTGTAATAAACATTCCTAAGCAACAGGAAGTATATGTCAGATATCGATCAGTATTTCGTACTAGCACCTTAATGTAAATCATTCTTCACTGCCGATAAGGACACGAAGGAGGCAATAAATGTTTTTTCACTCTTTTTTTCTTTTTCTGAATTTTTTGGGGCATGTAAAGGCACGAAGTGGTAGGTGAGGTGCAGGAGGTGGGATCCAACGTGACCAAGTTCAGAGTTGGCGAACAAGTGGGAGTAGGTATAATCGTTGGATGCTGCAGAAACTGCCACCCGTGCCGAGCAGATATTGAGCAATACTGCAACAAGAAGATTTGGACATACAATGATGTCAACACTGATGGCAACCCTACTCAAGGTGGATTTGCCGGTGCTATGGTGGTTGACCAGAAGTAAGAGAACTTTTTTTTTTTTTTTTTATCTGGATAGCAAAACTTTCTTCCTCAACAACAACACAACCACGTCCACTTGACTGTTTGTTTCCTTTCACGATGCTAATGGGTCAAAAATATAATCTTGATTAGAAATACCGCTTAAATTGACGGTCAAGTATTTGATTCTTACTGAAAATGCTTGGGAAATTTTAAAAGAAAAAGCATGCTTGTGATCTTTGTTTCATGGATGGCTGGTCCCAATTTGAAATGATCAGTTAAGAACTCGAGTTTGATTCTGTTTCAGGTTTGTGGTGAAAATCCCAGATGGTATGTCACCAGAGCAAGTAGCACCGCTGCTATGTGCTGGGGTGACGGTGTACAGTCCATTGAACCACTTCGGTTTGAAGCAAAGTGGACTAAGAGGAGCCATTTTAGGACTTGGAGGGGTTGGGCACATGGGAGTGAAAATAGCCAAGGCCATGGGGCATCACGTGACCGTCATAAGCTCTTCCGACAAAAAGAGGGAGGAGGCTTTGGACCACCTTGGTGCCGACGATTACCTGGTGAGCTCGGACGAGGCCAAGATGCAGGAGGCTGCAGACTCACTAGACTATATTATTGACACAGTTCCTGTATTTCACCATCTCGAGCCATACCTATCTTTGTTGAAAGTTGATGGAAAGTTGATTTTGATGGGCGTCATCAACCAACCCTTGCAATTTGTAACCCCCATGGTTATGCTTGGTAAGTCACTCTGACAGTTAGGCACTCTCTTATTGGCAATTTTCCTTGTCAAACAATTTTCAAGTATCAAGATGTGGCATCGCTGGTAATGATTGAATCTTTCCTCGGACTTCAGTTCCGGTTTAGTAATCAACGTTTTAATCAAAAATTTATGGTGGAAATAAACTAAAGATTCAACATCTGCATTTCCCTTCCCTCTTGGGAAATGGTTAGTTTTGACCCCAGTCTCGAAGCTTTGGCATTAGTAATTTACCATTTTGCATATTTAGGCAAAGAAAAGAAGAACAATGGGCCTTTGGATAATTTTATTTGCGTTAAAAATCTTCTTTGACGTGTCATCAAAGGATAGCACATTATCTGGTGTCTAGATTCTGGTCTTTTGTGGAACGGTTGGATCCTGAGAAATGGCAGTAAATTGTTGTTTCCAGGAAGGAAGTCGATCACTGGAAGCTTTATTGGTAGCATAAAAGAGACAGAGGAAGTTCTCGAGTTCTGCAAGGAAAAGAACCTGACTTCCCAGATTGAAGTAGTGAAGATGGACTACATCAATAAGGCTATAGAAAGGCTGGAGAAGAATGATGTGAGATACAGATTCGTTGTGGACGTCGCCGGCAGCAATCTTGAGCAGTAAAAAGGCAGAGTCCTTAATCTATACGAAAATCGCACACGCTGATGACCCTGCTATGTTCGGATATTTGCAAACTTCCTCTGTTACGACAAATTGTGCTGGCATCCTTCTTGTCGTCTTTCTTTATGTTGCATTGCTTTGTATACTCGTCACTGTTCTACTGGGTGAGACAATCTCATTGTTCTTTTGTTTTAACTTTTTCTATTGTACTGATCTTTATAAAATGAGCTTTCACTTGCTGTCATCTTCCCTTCCTACAAGTGTGTCAATTTGGTGATGTTGTTGACGTGAAGGATACCAACAGATGTTTGAAAATTTCGCCATTTTTGGCTTGGAAAGAAATTGTCGTCATCTTGAGCTACCCAGTTTTTCAATTTTTGGGTTGGTGGGTCTTGGATGCCTGTCGCGGGAATCATTGTTATCTTTTTGTGAATGGAAGACACGACATGGGTTGCGCGATCTGTCTTGGTGGAGCTGCTTGCCGTTGGTTTCCTACTTATCCCCCAAAAATTCCGATCTCCTCCTCTTCTATCAATTTCAGTGTTGATATTTATTTCTGGTTTGCAAAACATATATTATTAGTAGCTCACGAGGTTCAGACACGTCTAGCGGCCATCGGGCCTGAACTTTTTACTAATATATAATAAATAAATAAATAAATAACCATGTAGAGCCTTGATTAAGAGAACGATGACCTTTAATGGAGTATTTACATACAAGACGTAAACTCCGCAAGTATGCGACAGAAGCAGTTGTTTTCGCTTCTGGTGGTGAGTGGTGAAGTAGGTTTAGCTTTATCCGAATACAGCAACCCCATTACAACCTCTGATGGGGTATTGGTCCGCACTACCAAATCTCACCAACCTCCAGAACCTAGTATTGGATATCCTTTTTTCTTTTATACAAGAATTTCCTCTGCATCTCTCATCGGCTAATCACAGCATCTCCCAATTATTAATTTTTCCAATTTCACGATTGAGAACAACCATAGCCATACTCGGACAGATTAATTTTTCTAATTACATCAAGATCTTCTCTCTCAAATTCCTTCCCGCATACAGGCTACCATATCTTTGAGCATTTACCTTTTGCATGGTAATGCGGCTAAAAGCAAAACCCCCAATAGCGTTACAAAATAATCGCACCCTCAAACAACAATTAAGAAGCAGTATTAATTCAGCGGCGACTCAATAACAGAGGCATTCTTTTTCTACATTTCCAACAATGGTAATACACAAGAAAGTTTCCTGCCAAAAGAATACCAAGAAACTGCATAAGGATGGCGGAAGGTAACTATAAAAGTTACGAAATCAAACAAATTCATTTCACTGGCTTTCTCAAGGGCCCTCCTATCAATTACGTTTTCACTCGCAACAGATTAGGCCCCTGGCAGCGATGGACTTCACTTTTCCAAGGAGTATCCTCGCCCTCCCTCTAGGAACCCAATAAAGGAATTCCTCATCTTTGTCAAATTAACACTAGGAATCTCCTGTGAATATCCTCTATCTATCTTCAACTGTTAGCTGTAATTATACCAACCGACTAAAATACATGTTCATGAAATATCTTGACGGATTGAAGCCGCACAAAATCACTGCAACAGATATCAGTTTGGCTTACCTCAAAGGCAACATATTACAAAAAAATCAACAAGATATTCAAATACTTACAGATAGGTGACAAGACAAGTACAATGCCAATTGGGTAAAGGAAGAAAGTGGTTCTTTCCAGGAAAGGCAGTACTGCAGCACCCAGAAAAGGTAAACATTTTAGAACTAGGACAGGAAGATCTTGATATTGACAGTAACAAAAGCCAAAAAAACAGAAAGAATTCTCCCTAGAAATGTACCAGATTATCATCCTTTAGATGACCACAGCAAAACTACAGCGCTAGCTAGGAGCTCATCCAAAGGCATCAAGAATCTAGCAGAAGTGGCGTGATGTTCCAAGTTTTCAACTACATGCTCTCCCAAAATACACTAGCATATTCAACTATGTCTCAGATTAACCCACAAGACAAAGATATATGCACCATCCTTGCCCAGTCTATAAATTCAGGGGTTAGAAATGCAACTCTTTATAAGATACCTATTTTGTTTCTTTTTTCTTAATTAAAGCAAACACAGTTAGTAAAAGTTAAAACTATTCTTGGGATGATTGTTCTATTAGGCACAGAAAGTTTCAGGAACATCTTCATACAAATAAGACCAAACAGCTTAAACACAAAAAGCTTTCACTAGCCGCTTGTCAGAACAGTCTGGCAAGAAACCAAATACAAATCTAAACAAATAAAATCAAATATCAAATTCTTGTTTGAAACCATTACAAGGAAAATGCAACAAAAAAAATGCACAATCAGGCATATTTCTTCTGCATTCTAAAACATAAAATAAAACTTTCATAAATATCTTCCAAAGCCAAACATTAGCTAGAATAAGTTGCTTTATGTCTGTTTACAAAAGCACCTTGAATACGAACAGAAGGATGAAAAATCCACAACCTTAGCCACACAATACAACAAAGGATTTACATTTTTCAGCATACCAATATATGTTACTAGCTAAAGGAACATTTTTTGGTACACCAGGAATTCTGGATCAAGGATATCAAGCCATAAGAATGAGACTCAGAAATCGAAACTTGACAAAAGTTAAACCGTGGGATTATCACGTATAAACCAACTACAGAAGGCAAGATGTTTTAGATGCACAGCATACATAACTTGCTCTGATGGCCATGGATACTCAAAATTACCTTTAGCCCGATATAAAATTATAGCACAGGTCAAACCTAGAAGTCATTTAACAATGACTTACCATCGTAACCCAAAAAATTCAGGTAATGATAGTAGGAAGCAGCCACCATGAAGAGCAAATTTGATAGTAACACGGGAATGAAACCATGAGCCACCAAGAGAGGTGAGAGAAAATAATGTAGGACTGCAACCACCCCAAGAAACAGACATATATAGCATTAGTCTTCCACCACTTAGGTTGAAACTTTGCAAAAAGACAAGAAAATGGTTGCTCTACTTACCATACAGCAGAATAAACATCGGGAAGAAAGAGTTGCAGTGTACATCAAAGGCATACAACCTTCAATAGAAAATAAAAATGGAAAAATTCTATTATGTGGTAAGTAATAAACTGAAATGAATACAACAGATGACAAAAGAAAAGTAAAAATCATGAAATTGAATAGTTTAAATTCTATTATGCGGCCCAGTGAATGTGATGCCAACAAAAAGTTGCAATTTATTAATAAACCTGAGCTACATCAAAAAGGTACAAAATAACCAAAACATCCAGATAAAACTTAAAAGACAGAAAAGAAAGTAATGAAAGGCTCTGAACTTGCCATTCTACCCGTTGCTCTACCACATGACTGTTCGGAGTTTCCTCGCGAAGATAGTTATTTGTCAAGAACCTATACAGGACATTAAAATAAAATTTATTATCCAATCAGCAGTTAATACATGTAGCATCATGTAAAACTGAAAACAAACAACTATTTCTTTAATGGAGGATAGATCAAGAATTTGTAGTAAACTGACAATTAAAATACACACAAATCTGAGAGACCTCTTGAACTCCAAAAAGAGATCTTCACACACAATCTCAACACATTCACCATAGTTGTAGGAAAACAAAATAGTTTCAACTTTCATGACAAGATGGAACTCCACCACATGTTTTGGCTTTCAAAACATGAAGACATCCATTTAATGATTTCATAATAGTATAAAATTCGGTTTGCAAGATACATAAATTGATTGATTGTACATGAATTAAATGAATATGAAGCAAAATAATTTATACAATTACACTCCATTTTCTATAGGGATTTAAATGGATGCATCTAAATGAAAAGTGCAAAATCAAATACCCATCTACGATACATTTAGTTGAGGGAATAAATGAAAATTTCCAATCTCTTTTTGGTGGTCCTTGTAAGATTTTCACAGACTAATTCAAAGATCTCGAGAAGTTGTGGTGCCAAAGCATAATTTCCTAGTGAATATCTGAATTCTTAACATTTGGCCAGCATAACACCTGAAATTAGTAAGTATACAAATGGGTTATGTGATTAATCAATTAAACATGCTAAGCTTACTAGGGATTTGAATTATTATACATTAACATCCATGAGTTCATCTCTATTCATCCATAATTGTTATGCATGGATCTGGTTGGACTCAAAATAGTTAGTTACAAATAGGTTTGGTTTCCTTACCAACCAAAGAAGACTAGAAAATCTCAAAGTAGAGCTACTCTTCTCTATTGACAACTTGTTTAGAATTATATAGAAGAAAATCCTAAATTCATTAAACTAAGAAAAATCAACCAAATAAATACGTGAATGAGTAACTAATATCGTCACATTTTCATATCCAGAAACATCACTTTCCAAAACTATTTTCCTTCTAGTTGTACTCAATCAAATAAATACTAATGAATGCATGATTTCCTAGAGCAACATAGTGGAGATAAAATATCTCTTATAAACAAGATCATAAAGTAATAAGCGTACATAAGCTTTAAGCCTAATGGTCTAATGTTATTAGTGTATCCCTTAGCATCCTCCTCTGGATCTTTTATTTCATTTCATGTAAAGCAGGACAAAAGGCCCTATCTCAAAGTAGTCCTAACTGAGTGCAAATCGATTCTAAAATTAAGAAGGCAATGCATGGGATGTAGAAAAAGAATACATGAAAAAAAAACTAAAATCAATAAAGGAAGTGATGAACTGAAATCTAAAAGACTGACAGCCTTACCAGCAGCATGTGGCCAAAACTGCACCAGTGATCAGAAAATGAAAAAGAAATACTGATATAACTACATAAACAGAGTGCCCTGCACTGTGATCATACCTAAAACAAGTGCAAGATAGCAAGATTAACCAAAGGTCAACAGTGATGTGTGTCAAACTCTAGGATTATATCAATGCAGTAGAAATTCTAGAATTAACGATTGCATTAGAAAGACTATATCAATCTGAGAAAATTAATCAGTTGGGGGGCGACTGCTTGTCATATCATGATTCAAAGTTCCCCAGGTTCTTCGATCAAAAGGACTCCTCAGAGGAGAGGCCTGCTATATTTCTCCCAAGAAGGCCAGCAATGAGTAGTGTATACTTACGCAGCACAATATGCTAAAGTGGAAACTGCTAGGAGAAGACTGCATATTACAACAAAAGCAGGATCATCACGTGCCCACTGGTTCTTTGTTTCTGCAAACAACCAGAATTAAAACTAATTAGCAGCTTAGAACTAATTAACATCCCCCATATCACCCGTTTCACTGGCTAATTGGAAAACCAAGGTTTATAATCCTTCACATCTAAGCATCTAAACTGACAAAAGGAAAAATGCACAAACAAAAGGGAAGTAAACTTACGTTTATGGTATTTAGTGTGCTGATAACTGCATAACGTGGTATGGTTCCCCATGAAAAATAAAGAAAAGAGTGTTAGCAAAACTCAAGGAGAACAAACTCATAAAATCTTTTTGGGCACTTATTTACAAAGAGAGCGTTTGACAAGCCCATCTATGATACATAGTTCAATGCAAAACCCAAGTTCAAGTGAAAATATCAGTGCCCAAATCAGAATCCATTATTATAGTTTAACAATAATTCATAAATTACGACAGTTTGCAAGCTAATCATGAGAACTCAAACAGCTATATGCCATGTCAAGAAAGATTACCTAAAAGCTAAATTTAAAAACAATCCACATATAAGACAGGCTCAGTATATGATTGGAAAATTCATTTAGAACCCTTCACAGGCATCAAAATTGTGGAAGAAAAAAATCACAAAAATATTAGCTGGAATGGTTTAAATTTTTCCTTTCTGATTTGAACTGTTCAAAATCACATTGTTCAAAGTTTTCTACCCTGGTTTTCACCAGGAGCCCTGGAAACAAATATGACTTCGGAAGCTATAGAGCAACTTCTGCAACATATATTTCGTCTTAAGATATGTAGGACAAGCAAGTTATGTAACTCTGTTCCCGATAGTTAGTATAATATCTGGAAAATAAATTAGCAATACTATGTGATTCTTAGTTGCAAATTGCAGTCCCATGCAGTGAAAAGAAAGTTCATTTACCAGCTAAGAATCAAAACTAACAAAATGGTCGAATACAGGGATGTCAAATGCATAACTGCAATTGAAAACAGCCAAATACTTACACCACTTTTGGTGAGGTGCATAGATGAAGCATTTGCCAGAAAGTATATTCAATGTCCATTTGTTGCCACTACAATAGAAGACCACAGTAACAAAGTGATAAGCTTGGGAAGATGAACAAAAGCCAACCTCCAATTAGATCAGAATACAAGAAACATGAAGCATGATACTTGAGCAAAGCCTTGTTAGTACAATGCAAACAGAAGGTATGACATGCAACCATTCGCAATAGGAACTTAGTGACTATATTGCTACAGGAAGAATCAAATTCAATGCTGATCAGATCTCAAGAAACATAATGAGCGAATAAAGAGGCCAACTTATTTTGGTCACTAAAACAGGGAAATAAAAGGTTACAACTTCTCCGAAGCCTCATTTAGCAAAATATCATCTGATGTTAAATTTGAGCAACTTCAGATATCTGTATCTACTTACAAGCTTTTGAGAATCACATTGTCCATAAGCTTGATTAAAGTTTACATATTGTTACTGAATCAGAATAAGGTGAAAACAGGCTTATATGAAGTTTCATATTTTGCATTTCCACAAGAGACAACAAGGTTATCATTGTTAATGGGATTCCTCTTCTCTCTAACAGAACTAAAACTTACATTCACATGCTTTCAAAACCCTAAGCAAAATTAGATGCACTTTCTCATCCCAAAAGCTAGGGAGATCAGCAAACCAACATGGAAAGCAAAACAGACTGTTGCAATCATACTTGCGAGTGTCAAATCAAATTTCAGAAAGAATAGAATGATATAATCTGATCGAAAAGGGGAATCCAAGAGGACCTTCTTAATTCTATTGAAAGAGAATTTTCCCGCATTACTTAAAGTAATTACAGTTAGAGATCAGATCTATCCATTCAGAGAGGATAAAACTGCGTTCACAGCAGTGCCGTCAAAGAATGAAGAAAGTGAATAAACCTTGATGATTCTGCGTAGGTAATGAGGGAAGGCAGAACTGGGTCGAGCATTGGAGCTTGTACGCCCTTTTGATGCAGTGGGCAGCATCGTCGCAGCACTCTTTCTGCTCCTTTACCGTTCCTTCTTCTTCCTCTATAATTCTTTTCCTGGCTGGAAGTTTCACCGATTTGATCCCCAGTGCTCTTCTATTTTGATTCAAGTTTCCGTTTGGTCATGGCCCTCCTTATTGGCTTCTCTCTCTTTCTGGTGAAGGCCAGTCTGAATTCAGTATGGCTCCGTCCTGCGTTGGGTCGAACCGGAAGTTAAAGTGGATTGGATTTGCTTGAAGGGCGGCCCAAGTTACGAGTTCTCTTTTTCATTCTTTCTTTCAGCCTTTTCCCCTTCCTCCCTTAAAAAATTTATAAGGAAATAGAATAATTAGATTTCCCCTTTTTCACATTAACGTTTCGAAATACCTACGATTAAGGTACTCCTTCCTTCTGTCTCAAAATAATTATCTTGATTTTTTATTTATTTTGTTTTAAATTAATTATCCTATTTTTGAATAAAAATACTTATTACTCGTTTTAAATTTCTATACACACTTTAAACTATCTAATTAAACATTTGAACCAATTAATATGCATCTTTTCAAAGAAAAAAAAGTTAACTTTGAACATTTATGAGAGAGGGAAGGAAAATAAGTCAACATATTTAATTCATTTTTGTCTTTTTCTAGCTTTAATTATGATTATAATTTGACTTTTTACTTAAATTTTTTATAAAATTTTTTAAAACCTTAATACCTATAGAAGAGAAAATTAGGATAATTATTTTGAAGTGGAGAAAATATTTAATGGTGAAATTTGATATTGGGAGGAGTTTCATTATATTGGATTTCGTTTCTAAACTTAATACAAAATTCATTCTCTCAAAAATAAATTTATTTTTATGAAATCTAAAATAAAAATTTTAAAATTCTAACTTTATCTAATTTCACCCGCAATGTTATTTTAACATGTTTCCTAAAAGCTGAACTTTTCCTAAAATGTTATATTATCGCGGTGCTCTGTGCACAAAACAAATCTATTAGTATTACCCAACAAATGTAATCCAATCAACCTCCGATGGCGATTTACATATTCTTCCTTAATTGTGCACGCCCAAGTAGCTCTGTGGAAAATTTGAAGGAATTTGAAATTGAAATTGTCTAACAATTCTTTGAGTTAAAAGAAACGGAAGTTGTATTTTCATTTTCTTTTTAACCTTTCTCACTCTGTTCTTATTCTTTTATAATTGAAATAATCTTAATAGCTAAAAATATTTTAAAATTTTCTCACAAACCTCATTAAGAAAAATTAGTTATGAACATTAAAATATTTTTATTTATAAAACATAAAAAAATTAAAAATAAAATAAGAATGTCAGTTTTCTAAAAGAATAGTAGAATTTATTCTTTGAAAGTAAATAAATATATATCAATATCTATATAGAAAAAGAATAAATAACACTGCCAAGAATTATATGAATTCTTCTTTGTATTGAAATTGAACGATCCACCAGAGGTTGGAGCCGCTGCCTTTGACCATGGGACAACACGTATGGCTTATTCCCAAAATCGCAAAGGCACGTCCAATTAGATTTCCAGCATATCAATATCATGGATATAGGAGCATGACTTGAGGGTCCCACCAAATTTGTTATAGATCATTGATCGGGTTCAATCATATTGAATTTTTAGCTTAGTGACGAGGTCGTCATGGGTATGGTGGAGGTCTGAGGAATAATAGGAATATTCAGAGGCTCTGTTGAAAAATGCAGAAAGAAAAAAAATGGAATAATGCAGAGATTCCACAGAGGGATAAAAAAAAGTAATAATCGCATGATTAAAGCAAAGCGTGGAGCTCCTTATATTGCAAGGGGTAACAAAACCCAGAACTTCTTTGGCTTCTTTAGGCGCGATCTGCACTGCTATCTTAATCCCTCGTATACACAAACCTCTCTTTTTTACTTCTTTCTCAACCCCAGCTGTTGGCAGTTTGTTGGAATATTAAGTTCACTGTCTATATTGAAGCCACCGTGAAATTCCTGAAGCTATAAATTTACCCTTTTATATCCTCAGCTCAACTAGTTCTAACTGAAACAAATTTCAAAAAAAGAAAAAGATTCTAAAAAATTTGAGCAGAACCGCCAAGAAAAAAATGCCATCCCTTCTCAATCAACTGATAAGAATAAGCTAACGGACGTATTCAAAAATTTGGAATCAATCAATCTTGCCAAGGCCAATGCGCTTCACCCCAGCATTCCTCACAAGACCGTCAATATCAAGCCCTGAAAAATAATTTATCACTTCCCTTCTGATCATCTCTTGCATCACGGAAAGTAACTCGGGGCTGACCAAGGGTGCCTGCTTTCTCGTTTCCTCCCCAGTCAAGGATGTCGAAGAAAGATGTTCAATTCTCTCGCTACTACGGCGACCCTCATCGAAATTTGAACCGATGCCTGGCAAAGACAGTGTCAGAGCTGTTAAAGGATCGTTGCTAATCGCTGGCTTTGTCTGTGATTCCACCGCTGGCAAAGGCGGTAGCATTCCCTGTCTCGTCCGCGATACAGGCCGGTCCAGAGGGACGTTATTGCCAGAATCGCTGACGTCAGATCCCGTAGGGCTATCTGGACTCAAACTCAAACCAGAAATCATTGTAACGGTCACGTCTCCACTATCCGTTCGCTTCAACGCTTGCACGGGCCGCTCCTCTGCCTCACCGCCATCGCCCTGAGTTTCGAACATCGCTGAAAACTTCCTCTTTAGAGTCGAGTTCCAATGGTTCTTGATTGCGTTATCAGTGCGTCCATTAAGTAACCTTGCAATCGTCGCCCACTTATTCCCAAACTTCGCATGCGCTCTAATAATAATTTCATCCTCCTCGGGCGTGAACGCCCGATGCTCTACCTCCGGCGACAGTTGATTGCACCATCGCAGCCGGCAAGATTTTCCCGACCTCCCAGGTATCGACTTGCATATTATCGACCAGTTCCGGGCGCCGTGCCTCTCCACCAGCTTCTTTAATAACTCATCTTCTTCAGGACTCCAGGGACCTTTGATCCGATCCGAGGCTTCCATAGTCGTTGTTCGTTTCTCCATACTCACTTCGAGAATTTGAAAGGAAAAAAAAAGAAAAAGCCTAATTTTCCAGCCTACAGAAGAACTATCAATCGATCGATTGATAAAAACATATATACACAAGAAGAGGAGAAGCTGCAACTGTAAAGGCGGTGAGACAACGAATCCCGCGTCGATTGATACTGGAGAAGAAAGAAGTAGGGGGGTTATAAAGGGCCGGATTAGAGTAAGTGACAGAACCGGTTGAAATGGACGGGTGAGGAGCTGTACAGTTACCTGTTACTGTAGGTGGCGGTTGAGTAGCGATACAGCTGGATGGTGACGCGCTTCGCCACGTAAGGAAAGAGAGAGGGAGATAATCCCAGGAAAATCTCGCCAGCACGGAGCGGCTCGGGCCCTGTGGGCTTGGGCGTTTTCGATACCTATTGACTCGTATGGTTATCAGGTTATGGAAGTTTTGGAGTTTTTTTTTTCCTGGATAGAAGTTTTGGAGTATTCTAGAATAGAACTGGCAACTGGATTTTTTAACCATTTATTTAATACATAATTTAGTTTTAATTTAAATTTTTTTATTTTAAAAAACGTAAAAATAAATTGTATCTAAATACTTTTTCTTTCCAGTTTTTCTGTGGCTGTTCCCAAATGCTGTGCATAGACAGCAGCAGAGTCTCTAGACGTGGTTTTGCAAATCTTCATTTTTTACTCTACCAATTGGAGTTTCTACTTAACTCTTAATTCTCCAACCCTGGACTAATTCCTTTTTCTTTTTGGAAAAACAAGTCATGGCAAACTTCTAAGAATTTTACAAAAGATTATTTGGGTTAATATTAAATTCAAAAATATTTTTTCTTTTTCCATATTAAATTTTACCTTTTTTCTCATAAAAGACACGTGCATTCCAAAAAAAACTATTTTTTCATCTTGAGTTGCCAACCATTAATTTTCAAGGTTAATGTCGTCTTTAAATTAATAAGCACAACTGTTCCCTAATATGTCAATATATATTTATATCTTCTACATTTTATACCTTTTTTAAAGATATTTGTGCAGTGTTCAAATTTCAAAAATGTGTAAGAAAAAAGCATTTTTATATACATCATGACACAAAATATATCTCAATTATATTAAAGTGCTAAAAAAATGCTGCATGGGAAATGTACTTTCCAATTATACTGGGTAATATTTTAAATTTCAAAAAGAGGCCAAAGAATCTCGAAAATAGTTAAAAGGGTAATTTTCTGTTTAGCCCTTTTCCACCTTTTATGCTCTTTCCTAAAGACTTCTTTTGACAGGATCGATAATATTATCTAAAAAAAAGGACGAGGTCAGTAATACAAAAGTATTTAAATAAAAATTTAAAAAAACTTATATTTTATTCTTTTTATTTCAAAAATAAATTTTCTTCTTTTTTACATTAGATTAAAAAAAATAATAAAATTTTTTGTTATATATCTTTAATTAGTTTCAGAACATAATATAAAATTAGATAATTATATTTATAGTGTAGATAAATTTAAGAAAATAACCCTTAAAATGCAAAACATCAAATATTTTAAAAAAATAAAAAAATATTTTTAGTACAAACAGCGATATACTATTTATAAAAATTAAATAATTTATAATTAATTATAATTACAAAATTATAAGCTTTATAAAAATATATTTTAATTAAAAAAAGGAAATAAATCATGTAATTTCAAATATGTAATTGAAAGACGTCAATATTTACTGCTATGATAATGCTTCAAATGCATTATTAATAATATTTGTTTAAGAGCATATCAGCTAGAAGATGTGACTGACCGAAGCTGTGGCGCCTTGACTTAAAGTAGTACGAGCAAGTGAAGTAGTAGGCACGGAAATAGTGATGTGTTGAAAACGACAAAATTAGTTCGCAGGAAATGACCGGCGGTTCGCTGACACTCTGGCTAGCCAGCCTGTGAGTCTGACTCATATGACTACTCTCTAACGGCCTAATGTTTAATCACGTTGCTCGGTTACCGTTACATGACATCAATATTTTTATTTTCCATTCTTTTCCTTTTCTATACCAAGTAGACCGGATTAACCAATCTCTACTCGCAATGTAGTCCCCAAACTTCCTGTTTTATTTCATTGTCAAAATGTAAGTCTAATAACTAATTAAAGATAAAATGACTTCCTAAAAAGTTAAAGATAAATTGACTTACAATATTAGCCCATATAATATTCTTTCTAACGACTTATCCCTTAAACTTCAAATTTAAAATTTTTCCTTATTAATATATCTAAAAATGAAAAAGAAAAAAAAATATCTCCATTTGCAAGCTCTTTGTGGTCCAACAGAGTCACCTAATTGAACTAGAATAGCTTCTATACGTGTCAAATTCCTGTATTTTCTTCTTCTTTTCATTTGTAGGTAAATTCAGCAGGGGTTTTGAATTTCAGTTTTGATGATTGGTCGTTGTCGTACATTTTGACGGTCCCATCCTGACCCCTCGTTGTGAACTGCTTTTATCAACGGTTGCGCACAATGGAAGATTTTTTCGGTACTTTCCAACTGGATTGAAATTGAAATTCCAACTTCATAGTGTCGTGTTGATTTCAAAATAAAGAAATAGACAAACAATTAAAAAAAAAAATCCGTTCAGGAATAGTGTTTTCCTTTTTCTTTCAAATATTTTGGTCATTGACGGATCAGACTTCCTTTTTCTCCATTTTTGTCTATTTTGCCTTGCAATGCGTTTCGTCTGGCTTTCTTTAATCCTCTCTAATTTGTCATTTATGATCAAATTTTAGCTTTCATAAAAATTTATCAAATTGTGTTTCGGTGAAGAATTACACCCTAACTAAACTCCTCCAACGCCGACGCCAACAGTAGCTTGCGTCTAAAGAACCACAACTTCCTGAACTTCAAATTTGACTTTTGAACTTATCGCATTTATTTTCTGAATATGACACAATCTCTTCAATTATTCTAATTCTTCGAATTAAAAAATTTAAGAATTATTTTAATTATAATAATTTTAATTATTTTTATATTAATAAATAATTTTTTATTCAAAAAAATCTATTGAATTTCCATACATCAATACTGTGCAAGAAACCAAAAAAAAAAAAAAATCCTACAATTAAAGGCCACCAGTGCAGAAAATTTGAGGGTTATAAAGTCAAGAAAAATAGCGAAGCATGGAGAGTTTCTCAAATTGAGGGTTTCCAAATTTAATGTGATGTTTATTAATTTTAATAAAATTATAGAAAAAGAATGGAGGATGATGGTTGAATAGAGAAAGAGATAATAAACTCATTGTGCTACCTATATTTCCATTAACTCATTTTGAGTTGCATCATTAGTTGCTACAAAAGCAATAAAACAAACTTTTAGGCTCAACTTGAGAATATCTTATTTCAAAATCAAATTTTAAATTTTAAATATTAGATTCACATATTCTTTTATAAATAATTCAATTCTTATAAAATTTAAAACAAAAATATCAAAACCAATCTTTATTCAATTATACATACAGTAAAAGTATAGTTAAATTATTCATTTTCAAAAGGAACAACAATTGTTAAATATTTTATTTTAACGCTATTTCACACTAGAAGAAGAAGGTAATTATATTTGAGTTAGACTTAGAACTAGAAGTTTTTCTTTATCTTCTCGACATTGAAGTAAGACCAAGCCCATCAATTTATTATCTGAGTTCAGGACAAGTTGATACTCGAGAGTTGGATGTAGTTATATTATGGTTCTGCAAGGACTGTGACTGCACATTGTGATCCAGCTATTGCCTTAAATTTATTCGGATAAATACATGTTTCTATTTCATAAAATCGTTTTACTTACAAAAAAAACAAAAAAAAGTCTAATATAAAAGGGCCAAGATTTACAGCCTACAATTTCTTTTTTTTAATAGAAAATTACAACTGACAAATTTTAGTCCCTAATTTTTTTCTAGTTGTATCTGTTTAGTCTCCGCTGGCTATTAATTAGATTAGATATTGTGTTTATAATTTAATATTGGAACAAAATCATGCCACACCATAAGTTATGAATGTAAAAGAAATTTGATTATATATATGCCACTTTTTAATTTTATTATGGGTGTGTTTGGACAAGGTTCCTCACGAATATAGTTTTTCATCTCAAATCTCACTTTTTCTCTCACAAAAAATTATCTCTCCCGAAACCCAAGACAAAAAATCTCGAAAACAAACTCTATCTAATCACACCCATAATAAATCCTTCTTTTTTCGGCGGAGTGTATCCAAAGTCCTCCAATTAATCTATCATTTTTACAGTGGTTTATAAATTTCTACATTTATGGAAACCATCCTTTTGAAGTGTGTTTTTTTTTTTTCCTGGGGTGGCGAGAGGGGTTGGGCAGTCAGAATTGCTGGTAGGACTAGTTTTTCCCATCCTACAGCAATGGGGGGAGCACACCAAACCCACCTTTGATGGTCTCTAGCGTTTAGCTGATAGAATCAACTGCTATACTTAAGTGATTGTTATGTAAACAAAATACATATTTGTTAAAGGCGTCACACTTATAACTCCATTATGGTGTCGTATAATCTTCTTCTCCCATTTCCCTTATTTTCTTTCCTCTTATACATTTCTTTGTAGAAAAATTTAAAAATTCGTGTTAGTCTTAGCCGCATGTTTGGCAACTGAATAAGAGAAACTAACAATTTCTTTTCTGCCAAAAAGAGAGGGGAAAAAAAGAAAAAACTCTAGCCGGTCTTTCCTTCTCTTTCCTCTACTCTCCGCTCCCTCCAATGCAGAGTCAATTTCTCTTTTTAAATTAAAAGAAATGGTTGTTGATATCACTAGAATTATATCGGGGGATTAAGTAGCTGTTTTCCCCTAATGAATTTCAACCCGCTGAAACGACATTCACTTGCAAATTTACAATCATCTCCCCCTACCAAATTCTCCGTCTTTTTTACCTCCTCCTCCTTTCTCCGCCTACACATACTCGGAAACCCTAAATCGCCATGGGAGAATCTTATCAGTCTATAGTTCATCAAGCTCTCGGTGGTGGCGCAGGTGCTTTCTCCTCCTGATATGTTTTCTATGCATATTTACGTGCGTAAACTCTATTTTTGTGGAGTTCTTATGATTCCGATTCGATATTAATCTAGAATGCCCATTTCACCAAATTTCTTCTTAATGTCTATTTGAGTTATTTTCATCAGAATTATTGTAGCCGCACAATGCATTAAATTTTTTGCAATGTATGGGAAAGTATCAAGGGGTTTTTGATTGCTTTTGATTGTGAATTAGGATTGACACTGAACGCCCTATGTATGTACAGTTGCTGATGTTTTTTTGTGGAGAAAATGGGTTCCGAGTGTTGCTCTGCTACTCGGTTCTACTGCTCTATGGTTCCTTTTCGAACATGCGGGCTACAATATCTTAACCTTCATCGCCAATGTTCTATTGCTACTTGTCGTAATTCTCTTTTTCTGGGCTAAATCTGCATCGCTTCTTAATAGGTATTTAAGAAATCCGCTATTTACGATCTGTCTCTGTATTATCCACATAATTGCTCTACTATTATTTGGAACTTATTATGTTATTTTCCATATGAGCTTTATCAGTATATTTGGTGGAAACTGCTAATACTTGTTATTTTGATGGAGAGAGGTAAAATATAATAGGATTTGGTTATGGAGTTTTAAAACAGTTAGGTTTCTAGAATAGTTTTTAGTTTTTTATATGTTTTTGGTTGAGGTGGTCTTAGTTTTAATGTATAGATGACGTGTCGTGTGATTTTCAGACCATTACCTCCTCTTCCCAATTTGGAGGTTTCTGAGGAATTCGTGATTAAGGCTGCTGATGTACTGCGAGTCTGGATCAATGATATACTGTTCATTGCGCATGAGCTTGCTATTGGTGGGAACTTGAAACTTTTTCTTCAGGTTTGCTCTTGTTATGGTTATCCTGCTTTATGTCCTGAGTCCATCTGGGTAATGTTACTAATGAATTCTAACTAAACTACTGTAATGTGGGGTGGCTTTTGTCAGGTTGCTTCCAGCTTGTTTGTGGTCTCTTACCTTGGTATTTTCTTCAATTTTCTCACTTTGCTATATATTGGTGAGTACTTTTGCTCTTACACCTCCAGCGTTAGATGTTTGCTTGCTTTTCTATCACATTTGTGAATCATCTGGCTGCACTGGCTTTTACTCAGGAATCCTTCTAAGCCTATCAATGCCTCTGTTGTATGAGAAGTACCAAGATGAAATTGATAAAAAGGTGATTTTAGCCCGTAATGTCATCCAGACACAGTACATGAAACTTGACGAGAAAGTACGGAGACAGATCGCAGGGCCTCTAAACAAGGAAAGGAAGATGCAGTAGACTTAGGGTAAGTCTCACTAAATCCCTCAAACGATAGTGCAGAAGAGATGCCTGAGTGTCAGGCACGGCAACTACTGTGTTGAACTCCTTTTTTATAATAATTTTTAAAATATTTATGTAACTTATGACATTGGGGAAATACTATTGCCATTAGTTCAGCTCTATTGTACATTATCATAGTTGTCCTGTTCTCAACCTTTCTGAACGTAGACACCTGCTCTCTCTCCATGTTTTGTTCTTCTTCCCCCTTCTAAGTTTCCTGGTTTAACATAGACACTTCACCCTTGAGCTGTTGTAGTTGGAATGATTTTCATGAAGTACACATCTACAACAACATGATATGAATAACTACATTGTGCATTCTTGAAATCAGAATGTCTACTTATTGATTTCTTGTGTTTATTGAGACTATTAGATTAGTTTCTAGAAATAATTAGTATCTGCAATATCTTGTATCCTTTTTTCTATAGATTGATATTCGTGCTGCTGAGGGTTTCTTGGTGTTGCCTTCCCATAGAAGAGTGACCCTGGAATTATAAATATGTGTGGATTTTTAATAGTTGCAGGCTGTTCATCTTATGATTATATCTCTCTTGAGTATTAAATTGTCTATAACTTTGTATGTGACCAACCAGCAATTTGTGTCCACCTATCTGTTCAACCAAATGAATTATGAACTTGATATGTCTAGTCAGGTAGTTTCTAGGTCTGCCCTTGCTTCCTTTTTAGACAGAATATACATTTCTGTTGTTGGGTCTCTTTACTTCTTGTCGTAGAACCAGTATGGATGTGACACTCAAATAGGAGGAGAAAAAGAGTCACATAAAGATGCTCAGATGTTTTAAAATTACCATCAGAATTACCTTAGGATTTGCTACATATTTCTCTATCTCAGAGCACTCGTCATGTGTCTTTACTGACATATATCATGTCTTCGTATCTTTTAAGTTCAGATCTACAGTTCTTTAGTTTTTTTTCTTGAACTTGTGAGATATTTTTAATTTGTTCCACATTGAAAGAGATGTGCACTTCGCATATTTGAAAGTAATGTCTTACATTGATTAATTTGTTGCATTTACAAGCATTTTCAATAATACCAACTATAGTAAGTTGGAGTCTATTAAATGCCCAGTAGAAGTTATTGGGATGATGATTTTGGAAGATGCAAATTTCGATATGTGGGAAAGGACAACTGCATGGTTTTGTAAATAGATAAACAAGTGGACCTGCCAGGAGAAAATTTATACAAGCCAAGTCTTCAGCATCTGTGTGTTTTTACTCTCTTTTGTGTTCTTTTCCAGCTGGGGCTCTGTTTTGTTTTCGCATAACTGATGGTTCTGTTTGGTTATGGATTAAAATTATCCCAACCAACATGGGAACTGAAATCTTGACATATATCAATGTGTTGTTTATCTCGAAACTGTTGTTGTTGAATCTGAATTTGCATCACAACTGTGCTGATGAGGCAGCATTCTTAACCGTGAGGACACATCTAGAAGCCAAGCTTTATTCTAAGCAAGAGTTTATTAACTATTTCCTTTTGCACATTATGGTGGATTCATTATTGTTCAAAAGGTTCTTAGTTCACCAGTTCAATATTTGATACAAAGTGGTTCCAGCAATTTTCATGTAGGCATATGTTACAGAACATAAGCAAATAGTAAATTACATACCGAGATATAGATTATTTGACAAGCTTATGACCGAATGATTAGTGGTTCTATTATTGTGCAGAACTTATGCCTTTCAAATGTTTACTAGTTGCATGTGGTTTGGCTAATTATATGATTCCGGTGCAAGGGCTTGTGCTCCAGGGGACTTTGTTGTGGCTATAAAACTGTTGTATGGAAATGTTTTTCTAAATGATTCTACTGGTTTGCAGGTACCATTTTGCTGGGTACACATGATTGATGTTAGACGGAAACCATCCTGGTGGATAGACTGCAATTCTCGAGTGGTATTGGGGAGTGCAAATCTTACCTTGTGCTTAATTCTTATAACCCAACGTTGATAACAAAAGTTGCTCCAAGACTGTATAGCTATGCATTATAGCTTGAGGTGAGAGCAGGGAGAATGACCCTTGAGATGATTCAACTGTTGGAATTTCAAGCGTGTTTTTTGTGAATCAGGGTTGTTGAATTCAATTACTCTGGCCTAATTTTCCTTTAGTTCGTGTTATTTTGAACCTACATGAAGGACAGATCCATTATGATGCGCTTTATGCATTAGTTGTAAGCGGTTCAAAAGGTTGTGGGACGGTGCTAAATTTACTCGCTTTCCAATTACCCTGTTGCATGAAACCTTATTTGTTTCTTCTGCTCCCCTGAAGATTCTTCTTTTAAAATGAGCATTTGATTTCTCGTCTTCTCCCCAGATAGGAATCTGTCTTTGATACCACTTGTTGAACGGGCTTTGATACAACTTTTTGGAGCCTGCAGCAGAAGCATACACAAATCATAAATTTAGGGAGAAAAGAAGAAAAACAATGACATAAATTAAATGTGGATTATCTGTCATTTTTACCAAGTTAAAGCGATGCAGATCCCTTCCAAACAATAAATAAATAAATAAATGTGGATTGATCTTTTAGACTGACTTGCACTCAAGGTCTTGAAAAAGGATACTTTTTACTGTGTCAAATTTTAGTAGGTAAAAATTATTAAATATATAAAATGTGCCATTCACATTCCATGAGTCTCACAACCTTATTTGGATTGTAAATGGAATTTAAAGTAAAATGTTTTTTAGTTTTTCAGTTTTAGTAGAATTTACCTCTAAGTTTGGTGAAAGAAAATACGAGACCCAAAATAAAAAAAGTAGAAAAAGTAAAAAAGTTTATGGATTAAATAACAATCCAAGTAGGGCGACGCAACCTAAATTGAGTGAAAACTTCAAACAAAAAGAATTAAAATTTTACTTTACCTAATTGGTTCATTATTTTGACCCCAAAAAATAGAAAAAGAAAAAAGAAGATAGAAAAGCAAATGATGAGCTTATCTCTTTCAAATAATATTTTTCACAGTTGTTTGTAGAATTATTAATATTTTTATTGGCAGCTATTAACAGTTTTTCCAAAACTTGTGAACAATTATTTTTGAGAAAATTATCCTTAACAACTAGTATATTGTTACGTAAGGTATAGGAGGGTCAATCCGGCTCAATAAGCCCGGGGCATGCCAAGATCGAGCTTGACTCAATTTTGTTTTGAGCTAGTGTCGCATAGAATTGGGTCGGGTTGGATTTTGTCGGAATCTCCCTTTTTAAAATATAAATTTATTTTATTTATATTTTACAATTTGTTTGGTTCATTCAAAAGATTTTTTTTTTGAAGGATAATTAATTTAATACTTTTAATTTTTTAACCAATTAAATTTAAATATTTTTAATTATAAATATTATATATATATATATATATATATATATATATATATATATAATATGCGAATCGAATCCAGAACGGTCAACTTCAGCAAAGCTCAAAGTAAATCAAGTCTGAACTCTGTTTAATACCGGGCTGAAAGGGTCGAGTTCGGGCCGACTGAGCCCAATTACAGTCCTAGTTAGGCCAATTTAGATTTAATTTCATTGTTACGTAAGCGGAAAGCGGTAAAACTCTCCAAAAGATTGTCTAGAATTCGCAAAAAAATCTCTCTTTGCTTTCGCCGCTGTCGGAGCGGCCACAGCGCAACCACTTCCGCTCCTTTGCCCTTCAATTATTTACTCGCCCTTTCTTCCTCCTTTCCTTGGTGTCGTTGAAAGAAGAAAACTAAAACAACAGCGAAAGAACAACTCGATTGAGCTTGGTTAGGTTACCAAGTGTAATCGTTATGTTTCTTCAATTTTCGTTTCTCCATATTGAGCAGATTGACCTCTAATCTGGTTCTCCGGTACCTCATCCTTGTTTCTCCAAGAAGAAGAACATCTCATCTCCTTGCTCATTGTAAGTCTCTTCCTTCTTGGTTTTTGCAATTAAATATTTATGCATGTGAAAAAATTATAAATTTGCAGCCAGTTTCAGTTTTTTTTAATCTGTTATTGTTTTCTTTGGGCATTAACCTTTTGGTCCTAAAAATCAACTGGTTTATATCTCGAAGCGCTCATGTGCTTGATAGGAACCAAGTTAAATTTCAGAAACGTTCTCGCTCTGTCGTGTGATTAGGCAGAGTAGTGCAATTATTAGTTAATTGTTGCTTGGTGTTCGCAATAATCTCTTTTATTTCCCGCTTATAGCCCGTACATTGGCCTGATTATTACCATGCTCAATTCTGTGTTCTAAATAGGATGTTAAAATTTCTGTTTGATAGTTTCTTGGTTGGTTGTATTGTAAGATTAATTGTTTAGTTGCTGAATAGAAATATTTTAGTTTTTTCCTTCTTGTACTTAAATAAATATTTTAAACTTGTTGAATTTGATGCGTGGAAATACAGCATTACCGGAGAATCTTTTATTGAATTTTTTGCCTGCTTTCCACTAAATGCTGCGATTACCTTGATTTTTTCTTTTTCAGTTACTAATTTGTTCATGTTGGACGCTGCTGCAGCAACCAGTAGGTGAAATATTTGTCTCTGCTTGGTGAAACAATTCAATTCTTCTGGTAAAAATGAAGGTAGAAGATATTAATAGATGCCAGATTCAGGAGTGGTACCCTAAATTCAAATCTGTTTCCATAAAGACACTCATTCTTGAGCTTCCGGAATCCTTTATTCAGTACCTCCTCGATGATTCTGGTCCCTTCCTTCTTCCACTGTCTTTAACAGATGACGATGCCTTACCCAATAGGATCCATAAACCTGAAGATGAAGAGGACTTTGAGGTACATGAAGGTTCTGAAGATGACGCAGAATGTCCACCACAACCCCCTTCTTTCCCTGAACTTGAAATGAAGGTTAAGGAATCAATTGAAACCCTTGGTGGTGCTGTCTTTCCCAAGCTTAATTGGAGTGCTCCTAAAGACTCTGCTTGGATAAGTTCAACTGGGAGTCTTCGGTGCTCCTCTTTCAGTGAGATTGTACTTTTGCTACGATCATCAGACTCACTAGTTCATGATCTTTGTCATGCTTATGATTCGTGTCACAATAAGACTGCATCGAGGCCAAAGAGTTTCTTCCTTGCTCTTCGCAAATGGTACTCATCATTCAGGCCTGAAATGGAATTTCGTTGCTTTATACGTAATCAGCACCTTGTGGGAATATCCCAACGGGAGGTCACTGGATATTATCCTGCTCTTCTTGAGAGGAAAGATGATTTAAAAGTAATGATCGAGGAATTTTATGTTGATAACTCAAGAGGCAAGTTTGATTCTGAAAGTTATACATTTGATGTTTATGTTACAACAGATAGGCGAGTTAAACTTCTAGATTTCAACCCTTGGGGTGCATCTACCTTGCCGCTGCTCTTTACTTGGGAAGAGTTAGAAGTGAAATTGAGGGAAGAGGGGGGAGGTTTGGAGATTAGAATTGTAGAAAGCCAGTGTAGAGTCCGCCCTGGTATGAAGACTGCAGTTCCTTATGATTTCTTGGATACAAGTCCAGGTAGCGGTTTCGATCAGTTTCTGAAGAAAGCTGATGAAGAGTCGCGGCAGCAGACTAAATCTTCTTAAGCGAGTTTTTGGGCTTTTGCCCAAGTTTTTTTGTGGTGATTATTTCTCTTGTGCTTTATGCTAGAGATTCCATATAAATTGGTCAATAGAATCGTTTTTGCAGTTTGATGTGTAGAAAGTTTTAAATCGTCAGGGACTTTTCCTGTCCCCATTGGGAATGTTTTTAAGGTAGTATGCGTGTCTGGTGATTGCTGATAATGAGTATCATTTATTATGTTAGTTTTTATTTGACCACCAATTGGTCCTTGTCCTTCACTAACTATGGAGTAATTTATAGGAAAAATTAATATTCAAGGGTCAGTATTATTCCCTCAAGTTTTAGGCCAATTTTATCAGCTTTTCTTTTGTGTTTACTATTTGGTGGTTTAGTTCTTAAGCGGCAAAATGTTCTAAAATTGTAGACAGGAACCATAAATTAGTTGTAGAACTAGAAGGGAGTTTGTAACTTAGAGGAGGACTCTCTTCGTAGCTAACATGCCTCGGTACATAGCCCCGTTGGGAACAGACTGGACATGGCATTGCGGAAGGCAGCCGAAGTGGATCTTATCATTACATTGTTAATCTGATCAACTAATAAATCAAAACCACACTCCTTTCTGTAATTTATTGAGTCAATAGGACATAAGAGCTATTTCTTCAAGAATTGGTAGAAGTATGGTGCTTAAATATCTTTGCCATCTCCTGTTAAAAATTTGCTCCAGAAAAACAATAGCACCTTGAGCTGATATATGGCACGGGAACAAGATACACGTCAATTTTACCGAACACCTTAGTAACATACTACAAACTGCTAAAAGAACAAGATTTTTCACAAACTCCACAGTATTTTTCTCAATTTCGCGACAATATAGTTCATGCAGCCTTGGGAATTGGAATGCTGTCTGAGGGTGGTAAGGTGACCGACCGTAGCAACTCCAGTGAGAACACTACCCCAAGAAAATGTGAAAGAATGGTGTTTGCTGATGCCTGTCATAGAAGTATCCAGAAAAACGTACACTTCAGACAATCAGCCACATTACAAACTTATTCAGAGTAGAAGTTGAAAGTTAAGTCACATCCAGGAGGATGATAAGAGAACGATTTCACTGGATGGGACCGGTAATCAGATTAAAATTTTGAAGTAAATGAGAAAATTACCTGGACCAAAAATACATCCAGCGCAAGCACTGGACTATTTCCTGGAGGCATACCCTGATAGTAAGGATTAGCTGAGGTAGTAAGAGCTTTAGCCACCAATAATCCTACAGTAGCTTGCATGCCAAGAATAGCAGCACCCATACCCAGAAGATTTAACCCTATCCCATTTTTCAAGCTTTTGACGACTTCAGCGCGTGGTGGAGCCTGAAAACATGGACATATGCAATAAAACTGAATGGAGAATCAACCAAAGGGGATTTATATGTGCATCTACTACAGTAGCTTTGCATGCCAAAAATAGAAGTAACCCTCCCAGGAAGGTTCAATCCCATCCCATTATTAACTGACTTCAAAACGTTGTAGATAACTGGGTTCAACAGTAATAAGAGTAATACAAAGCCCAATGACAACTATAATACCATTGGACAGAAGGTGAACTTTTCAGCCACCCTAAAATGGAATACAAACAAGAGTGCATAATAAAGTATAAAGAGCTAAATTATGCAGCACATCATTGCTGTTTTAAATTCTTCCTAGTAGAGATCATTACAAACTTGACTTCAATAAGCAAAGTGCATGCATCATAGAGATTAAGGTAACATGTTAGACTTCCACAGCTGGGTAATGATGTAAGCACATTAGGAATGTGTATATTCCAATGAGTTTTTTGGTCACCAACGGGCTAATGACAGGGCCAGCTAATTTTCTAAGTTTTTTCATCCAATGGACAACAGAATACCAATAGATGACCAAGAAGTCCTTCTCTGCACATACAAACATATAGATTGAGTTGTTTCAAGTTCCATATTCAAATTATAAAGAAAGAAAATAATGTTCGCAAGTTGGAACATGATTTGTATTCCAAGTTTGCTTTCTTCTTAGCTCTTATGATGTCATAAACCATACTTCTGCTTTAAGATCCTCTTATGCGAGAATAAATCCCATACATAACTATAGAACACAGCACATTGTCCAAAATTGTCCTCATATCATCTTTCATTTCAAGAAGCATTAACTTTGCAATATATGTTATGCAAGTTTCTTCATAATATAACTGTAAGTTCTGACTAGATTGGGCACCTCTCATCCTCAACGAACATCCCTTATAAGACTCAACATAATCTGGATATATCACTTCTCCACCTTGTATTATTGAAATATAGGTGAAGGGACAGGAAATTCAAGGTTGTAGAAAAAATAGTTTCAAATTATGCCTCATTTTCCAGCAAACATGACAGAGAGAATTTTAATTTAGGGTAGAGTTAACATGCATAAAGCCTCTGAAAAGTTTCAAGTGAATCTGTTTTCCGGTGTCAAATTTCAATTTTACATATGCAAACACATGGAGATCATGATAACCATTTGTAGAAGTTCCAAATTTCTAAAGCAGGATATGAGATATTACACCTATCTGTTAGCATTCGTTCTTGGTCGATCCTGGTATTCTCAGTTAAGTGGATGGGATGCTTGATTTATGCAAAAGATTATTCATCATTTAGCATCTTATATCTTGTTTTCCAAATTGGAGCAAAACATAAGCATGACAAAATGCTTGCAGATACAATCATAATACTACCTGCGATTTAGACAAAGAAGAAAAGTAAGAGCTGAACAATCTAAAATATTCACAATAGACCTGCATGGTAAAATATAACCACAATTTTAAGCATCCATAACTACAATGTAAAGTATCTTCGGCCTAGAAGATTAACTTGAACACAAAGGTCATGCAAGGCAATTGATTTCAATTTGCAGATACCATATACTCAATTTCATCAAAGTGGCAACTCATACCTTTGAAGGCTCATTGGCAGTCCTTCTAAGCTTCTCAGACAGGCGAATATAGCCAAATGACCAAAACACCGAAATAAAAGCAGCTGCAATTCCACCAGCTGTTGAATAAAATGTGGCTGGTGAAGTAATCTTTCCCGTAATGACAACAGAAAATGAGAGGATTACAGCAGCAACCACTGTGCAAACAAGCTGCCCCCAAAATCCTAAACTCCCCAATCTTTTGAAATACCTTGATGTACTCTCTAATCTTTTCGAAACCTAACACACCATCCAGGAAGACATAAAATCAACCCAACATAGAATCTAGAAAGAAAACAAAACAAATTGCACTGACATGAAAGTCTGAAAAACCAAGTCATGCCATCCTAAATTGATCTATGTAGGTACTACAGGATTACTGCTAAGAAAATAAGATTTCAGTACAATTCTTATCGCCCAAACTGGAGCTAAAGGGAGAAAAATAACTCAATAAATTATTCAACTGCTCAAGAACCCTAAAATCAAAGTTGAGAATTATTTGTCAAAATGCACATTTATGATTTAAACATATTCAACTCTCCGCATAAATAGGCGTATATTTCGCAATGCAGGTACAACGTGTACAACAAATTAGAACAGAATAACGAATACAAATGTATAGAGAGGTTTCCGCGTGGAAAAACCTGAGCAAGTTTGGCCTTCTCGGAGTCATCACCGGAAGAAGGATAAGGAGTAGAAACGGAAGCAAGAATTTTGATTATTCTGCTGCTCAGAGTGAATTGGTGCAGAGGTAGAGGTTGGTGTATTCTAAGAGGAGTTACGGTGAAGGCTGAGGAGAGAGGAAATGGGGCAGAGGAGGGAATTGACGCGATGGATGAGCGAAGGAGACACAGTGGTGAGTGATTCTTTAAAGATAACAACGAAGGAGGAGGCGCTGGCGGAGCGGTGCCGGAGCGGGCTGCCGGCAAGAAGACAGTTTGCATAGCTAATAATGTCACCGGCGTTGCCGAGCTTCAAAGGTGGAGCTGGGTTGGACTAAACTCGTGACCAGTGCAGTGAGTCAGTGACCAGATACTAGTGTAGTTGTGGGGTCTAATACGGTAATTTCCATTTCTCGTTTTCCTTTTTCGTTTGTTTTTCTTTTATTCGTTCTCCCTTTTGTGCTTTGATGGGCAATTAGACTCTTTAGTCCTCCAACCTTTTGTCTAATGTAAATAAACAAATATTAAGGACCGAATGCTATTTCATGAAATTTTCAAGAATAAAAAAATCTAATTTAAATGGCTTTAATGGAGTGAGAATCAAGTGTTTTTCCTTTTAAATAAAAAAAAATATAATAATACTTAATTCTATTCGTCAGGATGACGAAGGATAAAAAAGATAATAATTTTACTTTTCTTTATTTGATAGTTTGAAAATAAAATAGAAATAAAAGAAAAACTCTAATTTGTGATACAGATTAAATAAAATTTAAATTTTAAATTTTTTTTATCTTACATTTAATAAAAATAAATTATTTACAATAGAATGGGTAGAACCTAAAATATAAAATTTGTATTCTCCTCCATATCCTAATCCAAATGCATCCTTTTTGTGGTAGTAGCTTGCCAAAATTTTCCAATTCAATCAAATTTGAACACCCACCCAAAACTTCGCAAAAGAAGATAAAATTATGTCATGCACGATTAATATTGCAGTTTAGAAGAATTAAAATTGTATGTTGAAAGTTTAGTTTTCCTCACTCGTGGATTATAAAATGCCATAAGTTATTTTAATAGAATTACTTGTTGAAATAAAGGCGAAAAATGTTACTAAGGCTATAGTTAGATTGAGTCCGCTAAATAATTTAATATAATTTTTTAATTTTAAATCTTATTTTTCCTTATAAATAATTTATTTTTATAAAATTTAAGATAATAAATTTTAAATCTAAATACTATATAATCTCACTCTAAATTAAAAGATGGCACGGAAGTAATAATTCAATTGTAGAAATCTCTCATCCTCTCTTCATCCGTCAAATCAAACAACCCTCTGGAAAAAGTTTCTCAAAAAAAAAAAAAAAAAGCAAGTTAGTGTTATTGTTATTATATTGAATTCTGATTCAAAATGCTCAAAGCTTGTTCCGTGGGCTGAAATTAGAAATTTGAACAGAAGAAGAACAAAGGAGTGAAGACAAATATCCATCCCAACAACAGACCTCTTTCAAGCTTTGAGAATTCGCAAAGAAAAGATCCATACATAACAAGACGACTAATCAGTTCCACTCAATCCAACCATTGACCTCCACTTTTCTACACCCACAATAAAATACAATCGGAGTAGAAATATGTGCCTTTTTCAGGGCACCCAAAAAAGTAGACGTTGGTAGACAAAATTTATACTAACAAGTTTATTATTAGCGTAGAGAAATTTTATTTTGGTAATTTTATAACTTATGTTTATTTTATAAGTTATATATTTATTAAAAATAATAAAGGATATGGAAGAAAAATATCATTTTATTATTTAGTGAATAGTTAAATTTTCATATGAGATGATTTTTTTTTTCATGTTTTGTTGTAATTGATATTTATATAACTAATAAAATAAATATAAATTATTTAGTGATCAAGATAAAGTTATTCGTTAACGGAATATGCTTGATAGATGCCTTCAACCATTTTTTTATTTTCTCTTGATTAGTCATTTACTTCTTTTATTTTAAAATATTTAATATTTTATAAATTTTAAAAATTAAAATTTTAAAGTTACTTTTATATATCTTTTATATTAAAAAAGAAGAGAGTATTTTTAGATTGGTTTTTTTGTTTGAAACTTTTTTTCCTTTTTAAATTTTTTGTGGGTTAAAAAGTTAACTACTGTGAAGAAAATATAGAAGTTTATAGTTGACTTAAACCGAATCATATATATATATATGACTTGGGTGAATGTAGAAAGCATATTTGGATGAGAATATTAGGTCGTCATGTTGCGGTGGCTCGGTTTCAACCTGGTTTTTGTTGCTTCTTTGAAGTTTGAGCAGTTGAGTTACCCCTCTGATATCAGAACCAGAACCATTACGCCTACTGTTTATATATTAAAGGACTTGCCGCGACTGGCCCGCTGCCCATTAGTTAAAAATTATTATTTTTTCAAATGAAAATTTTAAATGATTTTAGAGAAAATAATTTTGTTTTTCAGAAAATGGAAACAAGTAGAAATAATTTTGTTTTTATTTTTAAATATTTTTTGAATTTATCTGTTTTTCAACTCGTTTTTTCTTGTCCATCCAGTAGGAACCTTCAAATTCAAATCCAGCATCTAACTAAGGTTAGACCTCAAGTCTCATAATCCACCAAAAACAGAGCAGCAATATCCTGCCTAAGCACAAATGGTTTCATCCGAGGGAAATTTGAAATTAGGTCCCAAAAAGTGAGGCAAACAAATAGAAAGAGTCAAGAAATGTGGACTTTTGCTGCTCTGCAAATTTTCTCTACTCCAGCTCATTCATGGCGTCCAGTAGCAACACCATAAAGATTCCCCTATGTTTTTTCCCGTCCATAAAAAAAATAAACAAGTCACTGCCGCTAAAGTTAACCTAACAGAAACTCACTCTTTAGTCTGTTCACACGCATAAAGTACACTAACAGTAGCTCCCCCTTTGGTTCGCCATGCTTAGTGAAGTCCCTTACTCCCATTTATATCAACATCAATTTATCATTGGAGTTACATCCCTAGTAAAGACAGCTTTTTTGCCCTCTGTTCATCCTCTGCCTCTCCTTATTTACTCATTACGAACTTTAGCTCTCTATCTTTTGGTTCACCAAAACAACTTCCTCATAGTTGGTAACCTTCTCTTTATTACTTCTGCTTATGAATAGGACTACGTTACTTTCTGGATGAGCAACTAGTTTCAGGAAACAATGAGCAGCTGCAGAAGTAATCTGCTGAGTTGTCTGTGCTCCTCTACCTTGTTTTTGCTCCTTTTAGTTCCTTCTCTGGGCCTTACCTTAGATGGAACTCTTCTTCTTTCCTTCAAGTATTCAGTTCTAGATGACCCCTTGTCGGTTCTTGATAATTGGAACTACGAGGACCAAACTCCATGTTTGTGGACTGGTGTAACCTGTGCTCAACTTGAATCCCCTTTTGGCACACCCGATATGTATCGAGTGATAAGCATTGTCCTTCCCAACTCCAAAATTTTGGGTTCCGTTCCTGAAGACTTGGGTCTCATTCAACACCTCCGCACTCTTGATCTCTCTAACAATTTCTTGAATGGGACTCTGCCCAGTTCACTTTTCAATGCTTCCCAGCTTCAAGTCCTGTCACTCTCTGGTAATGACATCTCTGGCTGGCTTCCACAGTTCAGCGCTGGCCTGAAGAGTCTCAGGTTTCTGAATCTCTCGAGTAATGCTTTGGCTGGAAATCTTCCGAGGAATCTACCTTCTTTGCAGAACTTAACTGTGGTTTCTCTCCGAAGTAACTACTTCTCAGGTACAATTCCAGGTGGGTTTCAGTATGTTGAAGTGCTGGATTTGTCTTCAAATTTACTGAATGGATCGCTGCCGGTTGATTTCGGTGGAGAGAGATTGAGATACTTGAATCTTTCTTCCAACAAGTTTTCTGGCTTAGTTTCTCCAGAATTTGCAAAGAAAATCCCAGCAAATGTCACTATTGATATTTCATTCAACAATCTCACAGGAGAGATTCCACAATCAATGGCCTTATCTAATCAGAAAACAGAGTCCTTCAGGGGAAATGTAGAGCTCTGCGGCAAACCCCTCAAGAAACTGTGTATGGTACCTTCAACTCTGTCAAGCCCACCAAATACATCCACAAACACTTCTCCTCCGGCCATTGCAGCAATACCAAAGACATTTGACACAACGGCACTACCAGGCTCACCTGGAGCAAAAACAAATGCACCGCAAGGTCAGGCACAACACAAGCTAAAACCAGGGACTATCGTTGGCATTGCAGTAGGGGATTTGGCTGGCATTGGGATTCTCGCGGTCGTCTCTCTTTACGTATACCGACTGAACAAGAAAAAGGTAGACGCAGAGAAAGCAAGCAAAGAGATCTCAGAAGATAATGGGCAAAAAAGCAACAAAGACCCGGAACTCTCAATAGCAAAGGATACAACCAGAAGCGCCGGTACTTGTTCATGTCTAACAATCACAAACGGTGAAGAAACATCTGAGGCCAGTGGCAGCTCAGACAGCGATGAAAACAACATCAATGACATTGGAGATCAACAAGATCACGACAAGGATAGTGATGATAAGTACAAGAATGAAAAATCACTTATTATGGTGGATGGTGAAACTGAACTGGAATTGGAGACTTTGCTAAAGGCTTCTGCATATATTCTGGGTTCTACTGTTATTAGCATAGTCTATAAAGCGGTTCTTGAAGGTGGAATTGCTTTTGCAGTTAGAAGGATAGGAGCAGGTGGTGTTGAGAGGTTGAAAGACTTCTAGCATCAAGTTAAGGCCATTGCTAAGCTGCGCCATCCCAATTTGGTTCGTCTAAGAGGGTTCTACTGGGGAGACAATGAGAAGCTCGTTATCTATGATTATGTTTCCAATGGAAGTTTAGCGAATGCTAGTTACAGTAAGCTCTTTCCATCCCTTTCAACACCAGAAAAATCTGCAGAATTTCCTTTTTTGCTCTAATATTACTAGTAAACAACATCATCCTAATTTGCATCTTAGTTAAGCAAGGCATAAAGGAAATTTCAGTAATTCTATGCACCTCCTTTTGTTCCAGAAGAAGAGGGTCAGAAACTTCCATAACAAAAATTTTCTGGTACAAATTCATCTATCACAAGTGGCGCTTTCAAGCTTTCTTTTTCTATTTCATCCTCGAATCACAATGTTCACTCACGGGGCAGCTGTCAAGCTTTCGTTCTTTGCCTTTTTATGTCAAGACAAGTCAAAAATAGTATTTTCGACATTTATTCTTTACAAACCAGGTTCAGTAGAATGCCTCAGAAAATAAAAATAAATTATTTTCTAATGAACTACCTGTGACTTCTCATATGCCTCCATGTGAAACGTAGACGAACCAAACACCCCCTACAGTAGAAGACACATAGCACGCCAAACTGCATGTGTCTCAGTCCTTGTAGCATAAATATCTTTTTATTATGCACAAACATCCCCACATAGACAATCCCCAAAGATATACTCTTGTGCATGGATTCCATAAACTGTTGAGTTTCTTTATTCTTATAGTATATGGAAATCTTTAGCTTAAAGGGTGCTCAAATTTCAGGAAAAATGGGTTCGTCCCCATATCACATGCCTTTTGAAGTCCGGCTCAAGATAGCCACAGGGGTTGCCAAAGGGCTAGCTTACATTCACGAAAAGAAACACGTGCATGGAAATGTTAAGCCTAGCAACATTCTTCTTACAGCAGAAATGGAGCCCATGATCAGCGATTTCGGGCTTCACTGGCTCATTTCTGGCAAACACAGCCACAAACCGGATGGTATGGTTCGACATTTCGGTAGCAGGAGATGTCCGGCAACTACATCAGGAGACGACGCCTCCGGCAGCCCTTATATTTCACCTGCAGGGTTCATGGGTTGCACATCCCCTTATCACGCCCCGGAATCACTCAAGAACCTCAAGCCTAATCCCAAGTGGGACGTTTATTCGTTTGGTATTGTATTGCTTGAGCTTCTGACCGGGAAAGTATTTTCGGACCGGGAATTAGGCCAATGGACCTCCTGTCCTGTTCTTGATGATAAGATCCGGGTATTACGGATGGCTGATGTGGCAATCAGGGAAGATTTGGCAAACAGAGAGGAAGCCACCTTGGAATGCTTTAAATTAGGCTTTAGTTGTGCTTCTTTGATTGCACAAAAGAGACCTTCCATGAAAGATGCACTTCAAGTGCCGGAGAAAATCCCGTGTTCTTCACACTGTTAATGATTGTGCTGTTCCAAAAGCCAAAAGCCAAAAGCCGAAAGGCCAAGAGTGCGAATTGTCGTTGGTCTTTTTTGACTAGGAATGTTTTGCTGGATAAAGAAGACGTGAATCTTTGTTGATAAATTGTAGTAAAGCGGATAGCAAAGTTGGACTTGCTTATAGTGGAATTGGTATTTGTGTAGCCTATAATGTCGATACACATGTTATATTGCGAATCTTTGATGTTTCCTTTGCGTTTAAGAAACTTAAGCATCATAATTAACGTCGTCATTAGCTTTTGGCATGCTGAGAAGCTGATGAATCGCGCAGAAAAGCTAGCAAGATAAGCTAGCACTATATCAAAAATGCACCTAACGTTCCTTCTTTTCCGAGGCTTGTAATGTTGAAAAATTAGGTTTAAACTTAACTTCACCTTTAAAACGTATTACATATTTAATTTTTTAATATAATATCAGAGTAATGTTACGTTGTTTATACATTTTTTAAATATTTAGTTCCCAACGCAAGAAAAGTAGATTGAGATTCTATATTTGATTTTTTAATAAATAAATTAATAATTTATAATATTTGGACAATTACTTCCTTTTGAGGGTGAAGATTTTTAAAGAAAAGCTCCAACTTGTTTGTAATGGAGAAATACATCAAAATTAAATTTATTGTCTAATAAATCATTTTTACTAAATTAAATTATTACCTCATCGCTTACTTTTGTACATTTCCCATGCGTACTCTCTATTATTCTTTCCTTTTCACTCGAAGTGAAGCTAAAGTTCTTTTGTATACTACATGCTCTGACGAGCGAACTCACAAGCCTTTTACCAAAAAATATATTAGAAGGGAAGAAGATTTTATGAGACCTCTTGCAAATAGCTCATTCACCATCAGCAAACCACAGTCAAGGAATCTATTTTTTTCCCTGATGACGTAAATAGATGGTCTTCATTTCATCCATGCAGCCAATGCTTCAAAGTTGCAAATCACCTATAAAGAATTGAACAATTTGTAAAAAATCTCTAAATTATCGTACTTATCATAATTTAATCTTTAATATTATATTTTAATATTTTAACTCTAACATTAATAATCTTTCAATGTTTCTAGTCCCAACAAGTATTAATGGAGCGAAAACTGACAAGAAAGATCATGCGCAATACATGTGTGCTTTAGGAAGAGGAACAATTTTGTTTCTCTATAAAATTTTCCTCTAAAAATATAAATAAATATTCAATCTAGTATAGAAGAACAATTGCAGAAGGAATGCTATCCCTAATTTGGTGATTGTGGTGTTTGAAATTGTTAGTTTGAGAATATTCGAGCTTGAGAATAGCATAAAAGTTGTATTCAAGATTAAGAAAACTGTTTTCTTTCTCTTTTTCTCTTTGGATTGAGTTAGCTATTCATATATGAGTTGGGTTGGACTTTTAGAAGAAAAATTTATAGAGAGACGAATTTATATTTATTTCTTCTCTTGAAAGACACATGTACTATATATGATCTTTTTGATCTATTTATACAGTAAAAGTAACAGTTGAAACTATAAATATTGAAAGAGTTATAAAATTAAATTTAAAATATTAAAATATCATATTAAAAATTATATTATGATAAATAATATAATTTAAAATTTATTTTTGTAGATTGTTCTAAAAAAAATTACTTATTACCCCGTAAGGATTTATGGACATACAAACAAGGTAGAGCACAAGGCCCAAATCTCTGGACTGATGTCATAAATTGATAAATGAGGCCCAAGCGATATTAGCCTGATGACGTAGACACAAGTCCCAACTGATGGGGCAGCACGACCTTCCGTTTGGTCAGAAATGGCAAAACCTTTTCATCTGGAAGTCACAACTTTCAAAATCTTCTTTTTTGTAAGGTGCAGTCTAGTTGACCAATTGCTTTCAGGCCGTTGTCTATGGAGCCGATCAACTCCACCCAGAAAGATGAAGCCCAACCTACCAAACAAATCTTCATACTTTCAGGCCAGAGCAACATGGCCGGCCGCGGCGGTATAGTTGTCGGCAACGACAACAAGCATAAACACTGGGACGGCGTAGTTCCGCCTGAATGCAGGCCCGACTCTTCCAAAATCTTCCGCCTGAACGCCCATCTCCACTGGGAAGTGGCGCGTGAGCCACTCCACCACGACATCGACGCAAAGAAGACCTGCGGGGTTGGACCCGGGATGTCATTCGCCAACGCAGTGAAGGATCGCGTCGGGTATGTGGGCCTAGTTCCGTGCGCCGTCGGCGGGACCGCCATAAGGGAGTGGGAGCGCGGAGCCTACTTGTACGAGAACATGGTGAAGAGGGCCAAAGCCGCGGCGAATCATCATAACGGCGGCGGCGAAATTAAGGCGTTGCTTTGGTATCAAGGCGAGAGCGATACGTCGTCGCAGCGCGATGCTGAATGCTACAAGGCAAAGATGGAGAAACTCATCCCAAGACGTCCGCGCTGATCTGAATTTGCCATCCCTTCCAATTATCCAGGTTTGTTAAATCCAAATCCGACCATGTTCTTGTTAAAATCTTAGGACAATGAATTGATAAAGTGATTGATTATGGGTCAGGTTGCAATAGCGTCCGGGGGGGATGAGAAGTATGTTGAAATGGTGAGAGAAGCCCAGAAGGAGATAAAGATTCGGAAAGTAGTATGCGTAGATGCTAAAGGGCTGAAGCTGCAAGGAGATAATCTGCACTTGACGACGGAGGCGCAGGTTCAGCTGGGCCAAATGTTGGCGGAGGCATACCTCAACCATTTCGCATCCTGAAAGAAGGGGAGTGGGTTTCCTTCTCTGGAGTCATAAAAGTTGCAGGGTAGATGAAGTTACAGAATATGCAATAATGTTTGGGCGGGCTTCCGGCCCAATTGTACGAGAATGCTGTGTTTTTTTTATAATTAAAATACTTTATTTATAGTAGAATAAAAAAGATTACATAAATAAATAGATTAAAATTCCGGTAAGAAGAAAATGCTATGCTATTTGTTATCAGACAATATACGGAAGATCAGCTGCTCCATTTGATGCATTTGTCCTTATGGTCTTAATTGGCTGCCCGTGTCAACAATAATAATTCAGTTCCTAAAATAATAAAAAAACAATCGTTCATTTAAATGCACATTTTTCTTTTCTGTTTGTTCCCAATCTGAACTAGTTTCCTCTTTCGTATGAGCATTTAAGATATTTCTTTTTTTGGGACAATAAGCAATTAAACCACTAATGTTAGAATCATAAATATTTCATTAATTACATTTGTATAAGTTAAGGTTTAATTTAAATTGAGTTTTGTTTAAATAAAATAATAATTAATTTTATTTTTTATAATAAATGATTTTAATATTAAAAAAATTTAAATTTAAATTTAATCTAAAAGAAGCCTAATTTTTACTTATGATCTTTAAAGAAAGATTAAGAAAAAAGATGCGTAGCAGCCATGTCATTCCACGTAATGGCAAAAGAGAGTTTTACAACAATCAGCTCACCCAGCATTCAAAGTCTGCCCGGCTCTTTTACTTCCTATTAAAAAAGGATAAAAAAGGAATCCGAGCCACCTTCTTCACCGATTATCAAACATATAAAAATAAGAAAGATACTGCGAGTTCCACTTACTCCACACAGTTCCACTTACTCCGCACAAACAGATAGCATGAATTTGAGATTTTTTATTTTTAAAATAAAAAATTAAAATAATTTAAGAAAATAGATGAAAATTTAAAAATGAAAAAAAAAGAAAAAGTGTTTTGATTTTGGTGTTTAGAATCAAGACAAATACACTTATCTATAAATCTTTTTTTCTCAATTAAAAAACGTTTAAAATTTTTTTTAAAAAAATAATCCGTGGAGTTCAAATCAATTATTACAAAAACAGAAGTACAGTAGTACCCTTCTTGTTTCAAAAAACGGAAATGGTAGGAATCTGTCGTCACCTGCACGTCGATTAAATTTTCGGGTAGTTGGAAGGAAAAAAAAAAAAAAAAGACCAGATAGCCACTAAACCTGGCCTGTTTGAAGGCCCACACTCAGTTGCACCTCTGCAGATCACGCTCATACCCTCCTCCCCTCGACTGAATCTTTCTCCGCAAACAAGAGCGCGTGCAGTACCCAGAAGCGAAACGCATGCTTCATCTCCCTCCCGCACTAAAACCTACGCATTCAATACAAAACAATTTCCCACCTTCACAAAGCTTCTAAGTACACTATATAAACGCATCATCTGATTCGCCTTCTCCGCCATTCTCCTGACGCCGCCATTTAGCCACCACCAACTTCGGTGAAGAAAAGATTAAAAAAAAAAAAAAGAAACGAAAGGGCATTCCGTTTATACTCTGTTGTACTTATGGCGGCTGCTTCAGCTTCGTCCGGCCTTCTCACTCCTAAATCCTGGTCGCCGGCGGCCCTTTCATGGAAGAACCAATTACCTCTCTCATTTGCTACCGTTTCTCTCGGCCGCGGCCGCAGAAACAACCATATCTCGCGTCGCCTGGTGATTTTTGCCATGGACGCCAAACCTACTGTCCTCGTTGCAGAGAAACTAGGACAAGCCGGACTCGATCTCCTGAAGGACTTTGCCAACGTTGATTGCTCTTATAATTTGAGTCCCGAAGAGCTCTGCACCAAGATCTCGCTATGTGATGCATTGATTGTGAGGAGTGGTACCAAAGTATCGCGCGAGGTTTTCGAATCATCTGCTGGACGGCTTAAGGTCGTCGGTCGAGCTGGCGTAGGGATTGACAACGTGGATCTGGCTGCAGCCACGGAGCATGGATGTCTCGTGGTGAATGCTCCCACGGCTAATACTGTCGCGGCGGCTGAACACGGGATCGCCCTGCTCACTGCCATGTCTCGGAACATTGCCCAAGCTGATGCTTCCGTGAAGGCAGGTTAGTGAATGAGATGTGGTTTGCAAGTTTCTATCTATACCTTTAAAGCTCATATCTGCTGCTAAGCTGTTGTTAATGCATTCATTTTCTCTTTGTACATTTTTCAAATGGTTGATATGCTATTTCTGTCCGACATTGAGAGTTCTAAAGTTGGAATTTTTTAATATGTCAGAAGATTTTTAAGCTGGGATGGTGCGGATTCTTGTGAGATCTGTTTTCTTTCTTTTTATTTTTTTTCTTTTTACCTTTTTTGTTTTCAGATTTTGAGGGAGAGTATTCTTAAGATTTGATGTGACAACTATAGAAAAAGAAAGACTAGATTTGCGATGAATAACCCTCTATTTTAACTCTTAATTTTTGTTTTTCCAAAATGTTGACGTGGGTATGGGAAATGGATTTTTGATTCTCCTTTTGGTGTTCAAAAGCTTTATTCTATAGGTATCTTTTCTATACTTTTAGAAAATTAGCATCTTTCTGGATGTATTCCACATATTATAGTAAAGTTAGTTGCTGGTTTATGCTATAAAGTTACAACAAAATGTAAAGCAAGCTGTTGGATATTTGGCTCTCTGTAAAGATGTGATTTTTGGTAGAAAAAGTGGACGTGGTATAATGTCAACTCTTTCAGTGCACCCTTATGAAAATTTTGTTTCTTGTGGGTGCATGGCTGTTATCTTTTCCAGTCCTGCTCTCAGATAACCGTGGCTGCTGTGAAAAACTTTTTCTTGCTCCAGCATTAGAACCTAGACTTAGTACAGGCATCGGTTTACTTGATTTCTCCTTTAGCAATGTATTGCATTGCTGTCTTTGCTGCTTTGTCACAATTCATCACCCTCTGTGGCTGTTTCATTCCCGCACCTTCTCCTTTTCAGTAACCATTCCTGTTCTCAGCATCATTTTCAGTCTTTTGGTGTTTATTGATTGCAATTAAGTGATAACAACTTCTACCATATCTCCCTCATTTATTTTCCTCTTAGATTAAGGAAAATGTGGAATGAATATCGTGCAAGCATTTGTAGATTTTCTTGGAAAAAAATTGTTATCTCTAGGCATTATTTTCCTTTGTTGATTTTATATTATTTTCTTTTTCTATATTTTTCTAAACTGGACGTATTTTTCTTCATATTCATTTATTTTTATTGTGGTTGCTCTGTATTTTAGATACGATTACTGTTATTTGTGCTCTTTGAGTTGAGTATGAATGGTCCTTGTTTTAATAAAATACTTTATATTATTACTAAGATTACATAGTTACATGGATCATTTGAATATTGTTCCACTTATTGCAATAGTGTAGCACCTTTCTGCTTATTCTCTCGGATTTACTGTTTTTCCCTCTAGTTTCTTCTAATGCTCTGGCTATCTAATCGTAGATTTTTGTAACTTAAAATTTTAGGAAAATGGCAGAGGAACAAATATGTTGGAGTATCTCTTGTCGGCAAGACACTTGCTGTCATGGGTTTTGGAAAAGTTGGGTCAGAAGTTGCTAGGAGGGCAAAGGGCCTTGGTATGCATGTAATTGCACATGATCCGTATGCCCCAGCAGACCGTGCTCGTGCTATAGGAGTGGAGCTTGTCAGCTTTGAGGAGGCCATAGCAAAGGCAGATTTTATCTCACTGCACATGCCCCTAACTGCTGCTACAAATAAGGTTCTTAATGATGAAACTTTTGCAAAGATGAAAAGAGGGGTGAGGATTGTAAATGTGGCCCGAGGGGGGGTAATTGATGAAGAAGCATTAGTGAAGGCTCTGGATGCTGGCATTGTTGCTCAGGTTCTTTCTTTCTTGAAGCTCAAACAGTTTTGTTGTATTGAAGATGTGTTTGTTCTAGATTAATGTATGTGTATATATTTCAGGCAGCACTGGATGTTTTCACTGAGGAGCCACCTCCAAAGGATAGCAAGTTGGTACAACACGAGAATGTAACGGTCACTCCACATCTTGGTGCGAGTACCATGGAAGCTCAGGTACATTGGGGACTATATCTATGCCCTTGATTTCCCATTATTGCAAACATACTGCTAAAAATTTTTAATTCTCAGGAAGGGAGTAGCCATTGAAATAGCTGAAGCTGTTGTTGGAGCACTGAAAGGGGAGCTTGCTGCTACTGCTGTTAATGCACCTATGGTTCCTGCTGAGGTATCTTAAGAATGCTTATTTGGCATACTGTATCATCTATTTGTATTTAACTGGAGTCTTTAATTTGAAATTCTTTTCATTCTCCATGTCATGAGATTTTTTTCCTCACACTTCCCTTCTCCAAGTCTTGGCCCCATAAACATGAGACAGTGTACACAGCATCAGCTTTGCCCATTTTTTACCTACTCTTTGTCCTCTCTGCTGTAAAGAATCGTATAATGGCTTCCCTGACCAGAGACAATATGAAGGAAGCAGAGAAAACCTGAATTTTTAACATTGAAAAGAAAAACTAAATATTTTAGCATTGGACTTCGCTTTTCGTGGCTTTTTATATGCTTGCTATGTGTACACTGTCCAGCTCTTTGGTTTTTCCTGGTGACTGCTTTCTATGATACCTTATTCCTAGCCTACCTCAATTTCCCCATTTCCTTTTTCTTTTCAACCACTGCCTACACATGCACGAGAATTTTCTTAGCTTATTTCTGTCCTGAGCAGGTTCTGACAGAGCTGAAGCCATTTGTTGAACTTTCTGAAAAACTGGGAAGACTTGCTGTCCAATTAGTTGCAGGAGGAAGTGGAGTCAAGTCTGTGAAAGTGACCTATGCATCAGCTAGAGCACCTGATGATCTTGACTGTAGGCTGCTGCGGGCCATGATCACCAAGGGTTTAATTGAGCCCATCTCTAGCGTTTTTGTGAACCTGGTGAACGCTGATTTCACAGCAAAGCAGAGAGGTCTTCGAATTACTGAAGAAAGAATCCTCCTTGATGGTTCTCCAGAAAGTCCACTTGAGTCCATCCAAGTTCAAATTGCTAATGTAGAGTCAAAATTTGCCAGTGCCATTTCAGATTCTGGGGAGATTAAAGTTGAGGGAAAAGTTAAAGATGGAATTCCTCATCTAACTAAGGTTGGGATCTTTTGAAGTGGACGTGAGCTTGGAAGGAAGTCTCATCTTGTGCAGGCAAGTTGATCAACCAGGAATGATTGGAAAGGTTGGAAGCATTCTTGGTGAAGAGAACGTGAATGTCAGCTTCATGAGTGTTGGAAGGATTGCTCCTAGGAAACAAGCTGTGATGGCAATTGGAGTTGATGAGCAACCTAGTAAGGAGTCATTGAAGAGGATTGGAGAGATTTCAGCCATTGAGGAGTTTGTTTATCTCAAGTTGTAGTGTAGTCTTTGTTTCAGTTGCTGTTCCAGCCAGTGCCAATTTTGATTACGTTGATTGTGTTTTCTAGTAGGTCGAAAGTTGAAAAAGAATAATTGTGCTATGAATTATGAGTGCGAGATCGTTGAGTTGCCCTGTTATCATTACTGACAAATTTTGCAATTATAAGAATTCATTAGCCATTGAGTTTTCCTCTTTCAATGATCTGGCATGTGTATTGGCTAAAAGTTCCAAGAAAACTATTTTTTAGGGCACTCAATCGGGTCAGTGAGTCGGTTTTTGTCAAGTCGAGTTTAGTCTAATTTTGTTTGGGCTGAAATAAATTTGGCTCACTTGGGTTTGATATTAATTTAATTTTTTTTACATAAATTTATTTTATATTTTTATTTTTATTCTATAAAATTTTATTTAATTTTTTAAAAATTATTGATATTACACTTTTAAATTTTTTAAAATTTATATTTAAATTTTAAATGCTTATTAATTAAAAATAAAAATTAATTAATTATACTATTATTATATATAAAAATAATAATATTATTATTATATATATATATGTACTGGTTGAAAATGAGTTTTAACTCAAATATTATTAAGACTTTAAAATTTAAATTCGATCCGTATTAAACGAGTCAAACAGGTTACATGTCTATTGACAGTTCTACTTATATTAGTTTGAATTGCGCAAATTTTTATTAAACACGATCAGATCTTTGGACTAATTACTTTGCGGACTAATTACTTTGCTGTAGACGGGTTTTCTGAAATTATGATTAAGGTACCTGATTCCCACTTCAGAATATGCATTAAAGTACATAGATGATCTGCAAAACGTGGATGTCAAATATTTTCCATCTCCTTGTCACCAGAAATAAAAGGGTTTTATTTTCTTGTTTGTCTATCTATGTGAAATTAAGGGTTGATTTCAAATCACAAGCACGACCCGCTAATGATAATGATGTTCAAAAGTGTAACATCTTGGCCCTGAGTATCCACTCATTTTCTTTCAGCAGAGAAATAAAGTGCTATAAAATCCTTCAGCTGAAACATCAGCTTGCTCTAGGCAAGCTTTCACAAAAAAAACTGGGGCTCGAGGGGCTACAACCAGCTCTTCCACATTTATTATAATCATTTGTAGAAGTTTCCTCCTTTAAAACCTTTCTTTCTCTTATAAGAATTGATACAGAAAACTGAATGGCTTCCTTTACTCACTCGAATGCAGACAGCCACATTTGGTGGGATGTTACATGTATAGCTAGGCCCCTTTAAACGACTGTGGCAGCTTATGAACCAGAAATAAGTGGAAATTGAGCCAAAGTCGTCGGGAGGGAGAGGTTAAGCTTATGAACAGCTAGATATGCAGCAATCCCCGCAGCATAACCTGCAAAAGCAAAACCACTTACCTGCACAAGCAGAATCAATAAAAGTTTAACAGGGTATAGATGGCTATATTGTCAAGCGCACAGCAGAATATGACAGCATATACCTTCCGTAAGTACCAAAAGAAATCGACTTTCTCCATACCCATGAACGCAACTCCAGCTGCAGAGCCAATAACTAGCATGGAACCGCCTGTACCTGCACAATATGCTACTAGTTGCCAAAACTCAGAGTCTTGAGGAAATGATGAGAGATTATACATTCCCATTGTTGCCGCAACTAGAGGGACATTGTCAATTACTGCTGACACAACTCCAATTGCACTTGCTATCAATTCAATGTTTGGAAAATGGGCGTCAAGGTAATTTGCCAATTCCCGCAAAATGCCCGCTGCCTCCAAGCTATATAGCCACGTGGAAAAAAAGTCAAAATTGCAAAAAAAAAAAAGAGAGGAAACGAGGAAAAACAAAAAGGGAGAGTTCTTCAAGGTAACATGCTTTAGCTAAATTTTCGGCAGCAGGACAACACAGGAAACCATAAGTTGAAGGTATCTTTGCTTCTTCGTCGAGGAATCCCTCAGTAGGAAGTATCTTTACTTCTTCGTCGGGCCACTCACAGAAGCTTGTCTTACAGGCTCATAAGACCAGTTTAACCCAATTGGGCTCTAAAATAAATACAGAATAAACTATCCACCCCTTCAGATAATGCTGGATTGCAAGTCACCTCCCACTCTCACTTAAAGCTTTTTGAAATTGTAGTTCTCTTGCTGAATGAGAAGTACATGATAACTTTAGATTACTTTCCCAGCAATATGAGCTGCACATGGCCTCATTTATCATCCCATTCTAGGGTAGGGGAAGATGGGGAAGAAAATGACTTAAAACCAGAATCTATATCTGAAAATCTCTACAAAATCTGATCCTATCTGTTCTTAGAAATGAAAATTCTCTTCTGTGAATAGGGAACCAAAGAGCACTGAAGCATACTTTATAAATGAGGAAAACATTGGAAATTTGGCAAAATTTCAATTGCTTGGTATAAAATGGTAATAAAGTACATAATTTTGAAGAGGATCATGTGCACCTGCTAACAGACAAGAGGATCCCAAGGAAGAAAAGAGCTCCCTGCGTATCAATTCGTGACAATGCCTGTGGTACTTTCAGTCGCTCTGATTCGCCATAATGAATAGCATCTGTAAGGATCCAAAGAACTCCCAATCCAAGAAGCATACCCATGTAAGGAGGCAATCCAGTTAATGCCTTGAACACTGGGACAAAAACTAAAGCCCCAATTCCCACAGAAAAGACAAGCTTTCCTCGGGGAGCCATCTGTTCTGAAGCCAAAACATTTGGAGACTGTCCTTTTCCATTAACTTCACTGCATAAAGGAAGAAAAATCTCTCATGGTTTCATCTCCTTAAAGAACTCAGAATTTTTCCAACCTTACTCTTTTATTGAACAGAACCTGGTGAGTGACATAAGAGCCAGGGGAACGGCTAGAGAGACAACAGAAGGCAGAGCCAAATCCTGTCAGGGAACCAAATGAAGTTATGCTACACAAATAACGTAGGAATTTTGGCATAGTTGTAAACATAACAAATGAAAAAGTCACACATTTGGCCTATGTTTGCCGATGTAGTTCACTATTGCCGTTTTCCTTTTTCTTTTCTTGAACATTTTGAGAACCAGACGGATCCAGCAAAGGAAACTTCTGCCTTAAGTGTAACAGCGAAATTGTGGAGAAAGATTTTGTGGCTCAAAGCAAATTCTATACTACAACTCAACTATATGTTAAATTTTGTTTATTGAGTTTGAGAAGTCAGAAACATATGTCATACGAACTTACAGTACAAAAAGAAGTGTCTCTCTATGATATTGCTATTTAATTTAGAAGAGTTTATTAGATTTAGTATCATGTCAAGTTGAATTACTTAAAACACCAACAAAAATAGCCACCAAGTCATCTGATCGGACATAAAACTGCTTTCCTTGTACATATAATCTTAAATTGCATTTATTTTGGAGGTTTCAATTATATGGAGCAAGAGCTTCAGTTAAACCAAATCAAGAAGTTCCATCTCAAACTGACATGGTACTCAGATTTTTGGGGGGGTCAAAATTCAGACTCGTAACAGAATAATTTTCAATTTCTACTATAGTAAGATTATTTATCCAACTAATTTCAGACTGGTTGCATCAAATACCAGTATCTAAGTTAAATGCCCACCTTGTCTTCTTCTAATGCATGCTAAATTCTTAAGTGGATGGGAAAAACATACAGCTTATAGTCCTTTTTGTTTTTAAGTCACCATAAGCAAGAAGAAACTGTGTACGATCATGGGTACAAAATGTAGTGCTTTTATTATAAGTTGTCGTCATCAGAAGGATGAAAAGACCTTCATTGTCTGCAAGGTGGATATTTGGCCATGTATCCATAGCATGGTAGTGGTAACATCACCAATAGGAGTCCATGCTCCACCAGCATTTGCAGCAATCACTACGACAGCGCCAAGAATCCTGCCAACATGTCCACATAATGGGTTAAAGAAGCCACGTGGAAGAAAACAAAAATTTCCAAAGAGGAGAATACATAGATGATCTGTGTAGCTGAGACGAGCTTCTTTTGAGGCAACTACAGTCAGACTTACTGAAGGCCGAAGAGCAGGAAAAGGTAAATTACAAATATATGTATGAACAAAATACAAGAAACATCAAGCCCGCTATTTTTCTTTCATCAAGCCCGCTATTTTTCTTTCTTTTTATTAGGAAACTCATGATGGATAGACAGTTTTTTACCAGTAAAAGGTAAACCATCATTTATTTGTTCGATCTATTTCTCCATCAAATTCTTTTCACAACAATGAAATAATGTGGATCTATTTCTGCTGTGTCCAAATGATAGCAAGAATTATGCAGGCCACCATTCAAATACATTTTAGCTGACAGTGGGAAAATTCCATAAAGTTCTATAAATTGAAACTACATCTGTTGATAAGCTATAATGGCTTTCAGCCAATGCAATATAAAAAGAATGCTATAGGACTTCCTCCCTTGATTAGATTCTTTGTGGACCTTGCAAGTCACAAGGCCAGCTTCAATTTGTTCGTTTGAATCTTCATCTTCTTTGTTCCTTTTAATCTTTCTTGATTTCTTTTCCTTCTCTTATTAAAACCCATATGCCTGAGCAGGAAATTCCACTGGTTTTTTCAAGTTTTTAGTTAGAGGAGGCTGCTTCAGACGAACTATATAAATCAATCCTGAACACTAAATGTTGAAGAGAAAAACAAGAATATAGGATTGGAAACAGACTACTTCTTTATCCCAAATTAGCAAAAAAAGTTGTGCTTGGTGACAGCTTACTTGCGGAATTCAGATGGAGGAACTAGTTTTCGCAACAAGGAGACCATCACAATGGTAGATGTCAGGTTGTCAAGGACTGAACTCAGGAAAAACGTTACAAAACCTACCTGGAATAAACAACAACAATCAATTCACTAAACATATGACTAAAACATAATAAATGCTGCGCCTGCTACAGCAGAAGGTATGATTCTAAACAAAACGTGGTTTTCTAGTAATAAAAACTAATATTCTAACAGATAGCTCATAGAGCACTAACCACCCAAAGCAGAGTCCTTGGTTTACGAGTTGTAATGTTGTCTGTTACCAGCTTAAATCCTTGATGTGCATCAACTATCTCCACAATAGTCATTGCACCAAGCAAAAAAAAGACAATTTCACTGACTTCAGCAGATGCATGAGACAACTCTGAAACAGCTATATCAGTTGAAGGAGCCTGCAGAAGAATAATTGGCGCACATAAACTAATATGCAAAAACTGACTTAGAATGAAACTCGGTTAAGTCTCTGTTTGAATACTCTGAAGTGCATGTCAACCAAAATGGAATTCACAGGTGTGAGCCTTCACCATACAGGTTAAATGATACAACTGGAAGGGAATCACTAACAGCAATTCCATCCAGTAATTGATTATGGTACTTACTATAAATTTCAGAAAACGACATCATTAATTTTGAAGTTGTAAGTCTTACCCCAATGCTTCTTATAACCCAGAGGCTAACAGCCATCAGAAGTCCAACTCCACTTTTGTTGAAGGCAAGAGATTCCTCAAATATGATTCCAGCATACCCAATTCCAAATAACAATGCCATTGCAACATCCTGAATCATGAGATTTCTTTAAATTAATCAGGGTTTTCCATAGGTATAAAGGATATAAGGAAAGGACCAAACCACATGAGGAAGCACCTGATTTGCAGCAACCCAAGAATGATTTATCGCTAAAGTCCCACTTCCAGCTGCTGCAAAAATGGCAAGAGCTTTGAGAAAGTCTGTCTTTGGTTGGTAAGCAGCTTCCAACTCCTGGGAGCTTGTTTCATCAACTGAACACAATGGATCACATGCTCCAGATGAGGAAGAGAATTCCTGATATATATTTGATACCAATTAAAAATATATCTGACCCAAAAAGAGTACGGGTTTTGCACAGAAGTACATCCAGATTTCTATTCATATTTCTTTGGTGCAGCTAAGTAAGGGCCTGCACACTTGCAACAAGAATAAACATTTCTGTGTTGAGGCGTTGAAATGCTATTCTTCAGGCAGTTGCTGAAACCAGCTAATAATTGGAGCTCAAGTAAAATGGTATCAGAAAAATGTCCAGAGGGGTTGTTCACTCAATCTCCAAACAACTTCAAATCATGTAATCACAAAATCCAGTAGTTTGCAAATATAAATAAGTGAAGGACACTGTTCAACATCTATAGGAGCACAATATAGAGTCGTCCCCAGATAAGAATTAAAGAACTAATGCTTCTAAATTATCTAAGTTTCGCAAAGACAATTCGCTAATGGGAGAACAAAAAACCCGAAAGAAATCCTTCTGAAGTTCTATCAGGTCTTAAGAGTATTTGATCTGATTTGTGGCAATTACGCTGTCTCTTGCATTGTGGAGTGCTAACAGAAGACAATGATAAGGCCAAAAGAAAAAAGAAAGAAACTTGATCATTATAGCTATATTACTTATAAAGTATCCAGAGTGATACAATTAACTGGAACCCGTTGTACCTATCAAACCATATTCTCAAAGAATCTACCATTTCGAATGATTTTATTTAACCAGCCAATTATTAACTTTGGTATTAGAGACTGAACCTGAAACTGCTTCTTTTCTGAATTGGGCTGCGGTTGCTGTTGTTGAGTCGACGAAGAAGAAGAGGAAGAGCCTTTGGCCTTTTCTTCTGCTCGGGCCAGAACTCCATTTCGGTCCAAAAATCTTGAATCGTCTTTAATACTTAGATAAGAATGACCAAGGCCAGATTTAGTGAATTTAAAGTAAAGGGTTGAAGAGAGGCCAAGAGGGCGGTTGGCATGGTTCTTCAAATGGCGAGAACAGAAAAAGTGGACTGTTCTTGTGGGTAAAAGACTAGATATTGACATAGAGGAGGGATTTCCAAGTCAGTAGAGGAGGGTGAAGGGTGTGTGAAGAAAGACGGAGGGAGGGATGGAGGGAGAAAGGGAAGAGCTGGCTTTGGGGAATCAGACAGGGACTGTTTTCTGTTGGTAGATTCTTTCTTGAAAGTTGCATGCTCAAATTATCCATAACAAATACCAGAAAAGTGGAGGACGCTTTTGCAAGCCTAGCTCTGGCGGCAATCTGTAAATGAGATTAGGCTTCTACAGCTGACATTGGCTGGGTAAAGATTCAATTTTCTACATCTAATCTAAACTTAGGGACTATTACTATGTATTACTTGCAATAATAAATTTTATAATTAATAATTAAATTTATTATTTTAAAATACAAATTATGTACTGTTATGCCGGATTATTAACTCAACAGCATTCTACAATTACAAGTCAAATAAAATATAAAATAATGTATTTATTTTTTGACAAAAAAATTTATGTGTTTGTTTAAATTGTGTATTATAGAGCATAAAATTTTTACTTCCAATTTATCTCGTGAGGGAAAATAACATTATATTACATAAAGTTTTAACTTTTATGTGAAATTTTTTATTAATTTTCATATATTTGGAAGAGAAATATTAAATTTTTTTGGACATCGAAAAATGCCACCTATTCTGAAAAAAATAGTTTATGAATTTTGTCGGGTATTATTGCGGGGTAGAATAACACAGTACTCAATTTGGCAGCACTTTTTCTGTTCCCTTTCATTTTTTCCTTTTGTCCTCAAGAAATGAAGCGGCCACAAGAAAACTCTACTGACGCTGCCGGATTAAGACCACAAATTTACAGTAAAATTTTTGCGGATATGACACGTGTGGCGCCTGCTTCTTTTCTCTCCGCCAGCCCACTCTTTACTTCTTCATCTACCTCTGTTGCCGGCTTCCTGCAGCTCTGTAGTCTCAAAATAATTAACAAACAAAGAGGAAGAAGTAAAGATTGAAGATTCCGCACTTTCAAAATGGCCACCGCTCAAATTTCCAGTTGTCTTTCGCTTCCGTTCGCGGTAATCTTCCCTTCCCTCCTCCCTTTTCTTGTTTTTCTCTTTTGAAACTTTCTTGATTTCCCGGCTCCTGTATATGCAGATGCTTGGGTTCCAAAAACAGCAAGAATTTCATCTGCCATTCGACTTCCGCAGAGGGATTTTGCTAGGATTGGAACTACTTTTGCCACCGGTTCTCCTATTTGTAAGTTGGGGCCTCCATAATTTGCGCACTATAGTTTGGAGAAGGGTTCTTATGACTTAGATAGTGGATTCGTCGGGGCTCCTAACAAACTGCTTTCTTGAAGATTTTGGTGAATGCTTTTTAGTGGTTGAAGATTGCGTCTTGTATTCTGTGATTGTCGCTCGATAGAAATTGCCTGGGCAAATTCCAAGTACATTCCAAAATTCTTGTTTTCAAGCTGCAGGGCATTTAATTTTGTACTGTGCTCCGAAATGCTACTAGCAATCTAAGGCATCCTTAATTCCTTGGAAGACGCAAATTATGCGCATCTGTATCCTAAGTGGCTGATTACTTGATTTATTCAGAAAGCTAACTGTTATCTTATAACGGTCTAACCTGCTGGATTGATTGAATTGGCTGACTAGTTCTCCCTCAATATGATCTATTTACTCCTGGTGCCATAGTTATACTGCAACAAGGCATTATTAGTGACAATGTGGGACTCCCTCACACATGGTGGTAGTCAGCCACTGTCTTTTTGTACACAGGCTATTTTGCTCTTTTTCCGTCTTTTCTTTCCCAGAAAATCACAACTAACATTTCGTTCTACTTCTTCTGTACTTAATATACAGGCGTATGTCCATGACTAAGGGCTTATTGCGCGATGAATCTGGCACATGCAATAAGTAGATTGCTTAACTTCTCTCACTGATTCTGTTCAATGCTTGTAGCTCTATGACAGTGATGACTGATATATCTTAAAGTTATCCTGAATTTCCCCCTTTCAGTTGTTTGTTTGCTTGGAAGGCTGAGGATGCAAAAATAAATATCAAGCCTTAAAGTTTCCAAATATTTATTTGACATTATAGCCAGTCTCCTGAATTGTGTCATTTCCTCCTAGTTTGTCAAAGGAAAAGGATATTGTATGATAGCGATGTTAATCTTGATGGCATGCTTCCTTTGTTTCCAGTGATTCGTGAAGTTTCTTATCCAAAAGTTGCTGACAGCCAAAGGTCACCGTTTTCCATAAGATGTGAACAGAGTGCCAAAGGTGGCAACAGTTTAGATGTATGGCTAGGAAGATTTGCAATGGTTGGGTTTGCAGCAGCTATTAGCATTGAAATAGCAACAGGCAAAGGGCTTCTGGAGGTATGGCATCTATACCATTTATATTTCATATGACTGATGCTCCTGTTTCTGCATTCCATGTGATACTTCACTGATCTACTAAAGTTAGAAGGTTCTTGGAACAAACTTCTATGACATTATTGGAACAATAATCCCAGTGCAAAATTTTATTTGCTTTTGGAATCATACAACACCCTGCTGATATAAGGTTAGATTCACTTGCAAAATGGTTATCTTGAGCCATCCGCTGCTTCTGAACTAGAAAAAGGATTGGTTAAAATGAGTAAACTTCGGCCATCTAAAAAGTAAATTATGACCTTGCCTATTTTCGGAGAATATGATCTAGCTTTATTACATCATAAGGAAGAACGCATTAGGAGGCTCGAAAGGACATGTATGCGTCTTTGTTAGTGTTAATAAGCTCTTAATTTCGTGACACATTTTACTTTTATTTGCAGAATTTCGGTCTCACAGCCCCTTTACCAACCGTGGCCTTGGCAGTTACAGCATTAGTGGGTGTTCTCACAGCAATTTTCATCTTCCAGTCTGCTTCGAAGAGCTGATAGCTTTTGCTTGCAGTTCATTCGCCATAAAAATTGTGGCATCAAAGATGTAGTTTGCTATACATTTTTACCTTAGTTTGTTACACATTATTACCATGAAAAGGTTCTTGTGCATTCTGTTAATAACTACTAAGCTGTTAGCAAAAGAATTTTGTCTCATCTCCAAAATCATTAACTGTTATTACTGTAGAACTGGAAAGTAAAGTCGTGCTTCCTTCTGAGGCTTCATTGTACATAAAGCTTGCTTGTTTAGATTATACAAGAACAGAAATCGGATTAAAAAGTGAAGTCATTATCTCAAAATGCATGTAACCTTCCTTCTTCAGATAGTGGATCCAACCAAAGTAACAATGGAAGAATGAGCAGCGAAGCTATCCAAAATTTCCTGAAAACAGTTGTTAAACCCACACAATGCTTTCGGTTTTACAAGCTTACTGAAGACAACCACAGATATATAGTTTGAACCCACATTGACACTAAGTGCACAACCAAAAGATGCGTAGACCTAATATTCATTTTCCCATAGAATAGAGCCGGCAGAGCTGATAAGTTGCCAATTTGAAGATCTTGATGGATTTACCTTGACACCTTTTCACATTTGCGCTTCTGCCTATAGTCCCGGGGCCTAATAATTCAGTAATGCTGTTAGCTTTCCACTTGGACAGAAGAAATATTGGAAATAGAGGATGTGAGCTCCCAAAACCAATGCACCCCAAATGGACATAAACAGCAGTTTTTGCTGGAGGAAATGCCGCAAACAAATATACTTGGTGTAAGCAGATTTAGGGTGTGATGAAAGAACAATAATAATCTGATCAGGCTTCCATAGGTTGCAGCCCTCCTGAAGATTTTGACTTTTTTCTTTTCACTTCCTTCTTTCGACTTTTGCTGTCTTTTCTTCTAGATTTCTCCTCAGTAGGAGGCTGTGTGCTCTTGAGATGTTGATAGATTGCACCCAATGGATCTGACTGAAAAGCAGGATGGTTAATAACTGTCTTCAACTGGTTGCCCTCCTTCAACCTGATGCAATGTATTAGAAATAATGAGAAGACAATTCAGTTTAATGACAGAAGCACGGTAGAGAATACTCGAGTGTCACATGATATTGACTACTCACACTAGGTTTTGCCTGGTTTTACTATTCACTTTAACTTCAGCAGGTGCTTTTCGCTCAGAAGATTCCAACTCAGGTAGAAATTCTGAAAGTGATGAGAAGTCATATGCCTTCAATTTCTTCTGTCGGCTCCTTGATTTCTTCTGCGAGGAAATGAGAAAAGGAACACAGTTAGTAAATTCCAAAAGGCTTATAACACTATACAAATAGCTTTTGTGGTTGAAGGAGCCTAGTATTCCGCACTAGCCTTGACATAAACACAAGATGTTTCGCCATGCACCAATTAAAAGTAATTACCTACATTAGGTATCCCAACTACTTTCTTATGTGCCATCCATTCTGACAGTTATGAATAAGTGCCCGTAGGAAATGCAATTCATTGAGAATAAGATGAGTTCATCAGGAAATATCCATAGATGAATTTGCATACTTGACCAAGTGTCATGATTTATCGGAGTTCTCTAAGGAAAGCAAGATGATTTCCATCTATAGTGCCAACAAAATATTTGACAGAGGAGACCAGTAAATTGAACAGAGAAATTTAGAACTAAGAAGCACACAAGGCAGTGGTCTTTAAAAATTAAATTCAGTACCTCTGCTGGGTTTACACAGAAAGATGCGCGTAACATATTGACCTTAAAACACTCAGGAACAGGAAGGTGGAGTTATTAATTAATGGATCCACATCCACATTCTAGCTCCTTGCTTGAAGAGCATTGAGGAAGATGGAGTGATGACGGCAGAAGTTACTTATGTTTAATGTCAAGAATGCTTGATTAAAACGGTGCTCTAACTTGTTAAAGGTACAGGAAAAGCCATACACCAGAAGCGAAAACTATCAACTACATTTCAAACTATTGAAATCAACTTTTGAATTGCTGGAAGATTTTCTTACCTTGGTAATGCTCTTCTGGGCATTCAAGGAAGCAACCGTATCTCTAACCTCTGCAACATGGCAAAGCCACAAAAGTAACTGGTATGAAATATGATGAATTAACCAAGTCGCTATGTGAACATCCACAGAAGACACACAGCTCCATATAAGACCACCTCTTGACCAAAAACAAAGTTAATGAGATATCACTCCAATGCGGTGACATCAAAATAATAGAACATCCATATAAAACAGCCCAAATTAAAGCAAAAGATAGGTGTTTCTAGATAAGTTTGTGAGGCCTTCTAACACCTATTTGATGGGTTCAGACACATTTATAGGAGTCCCTTTACTTTTGTAGCGAAAGCAGCTAATGTTCTATAATCTAACTCAAGTATACACATCCAGAAATCCCTTCAAGAAACGAAATCGCATGTGAACCGAAAAAAGCAAACACGCAATTCTCGGTGAATAAAACAACTCCAAGTAGATTCACTTACTCGCATAGAACTGTAATTTCTTCTCGAATTTGCGGTCCGCCCGACTTTCTGCGGCCTTTCTGAATTCAAAACAGAAGTAAGATAATTTAAGGACAAAATAAGGTATCGATAACCAATACGATGATAATGAACCACAATAAGAAGAAAATAACATGAGAAGCTGGAAGAGCATACTTGGAGCTGGTCTTTCCCATCACTAAATTTATCGATATCGGGAGCCTCTAGATTACAGCAGCGAACGGCGGGAAGAGACTGAGAGATAAGGAGAGGCTTTAGGGGGGCGGACGGGCGGGCAAGGTGGTTGCCGGGGGGACTACGGGTGCTTTTGAACTGTCTGACCCGATATATTCCTCATTAAAAAAAAAAAAAAAAACCTACATAGCTAATTTAAGGCCAATTAGGATTGGCATTTTATCTAAAAAAATTATTTTCTTTTTATTTTTTATTTTATATCTCACCTCACCTTTCACAAATAAATTACTTTTATAATTTTTAATAAAAATTAACTAAAAAAATTTCAATCCAATATCACCTTTATTTTGCTTAACGCAATGGCATAACACATTTTACTAAGATATCCATTAAGAATAGTGTTAAATTTGTATGGATTATCTACCCTGCTCTAAATGAATTTAGTTAGGATGTGTGGGGGTCTAATTTCTTTCCCATCACTAAAACGTGTTCCATTTCTTTATTTCCATATTATATGAATTGCCTCTCTAAATACGTTTTTTTGGTCCTTTTAGTTGTAATCAACCCACTCTGGACAATGGACATTCAGCGGGGGAGTGAAAGACTAGAGGCGCATTGTACACCAAAAAAGAAGAGTTTTACATTGGTGTTGCTTAGTCGGCCCAACCTAATGTCGCATGAATACCTCATGGGCCTATTTACTTTCCGTACTCTATATCTGGGTCAAGGACGGTCTTGAATATGGGCCCCAGAGAGTAAAATTTGTTCTGTTAAGTCTCATCTAAAAGCTAGTGCAGTAAAATCTTCAGCCTATATTTTTCTGAAGAAACGGTTTAGTCATTTTTCCTTTTTTTTTTTTTTTTTGGCCAACATGATCCTCGCTAACTGCCACTTGTCTGCAACTTTTATGACTGATACAGTGAGACTTAATTTATAATAATAAAGCGGAAGGGAAATAGGGAAGCATGAAAACAGTAGACAAGAGCGTGTGCTTCCCAATCCAAGACCAAGAGTACATCTTTTCTTTTCGGTTGGTGCGAATCGAAAAGTCTCACCCCGCAAAAATCAACTTAATCAATAGATTGATTTTTTTGGGGGTTTAATAAAAATTCTTTCTTCCTTTACAATTACGTGGAAAATTAAAGGATATTTTTTATTAATTTTACTTTCATTAATTTTGTAATATTTTTTATTAATTAAAAAAATTAGTGATATGACATGTATATTGATAGAGCTTAAATTCTTTCAATTAAAAAAATTAAAGAGATTAGTGATGAATTAAAACTTACTTAAAAAGATTAATAGAAAATTTTAAATAAAATATATAATTATCTTAAAAATAAATATTTAATTATAAATAATCTTAAAATATGTATATAAATATTTGATTATAAAAAAATATTAACAATAAATCTCAAAAAGAAGCGGTTTGACTAAAGTGTAGATAGTACTTTTTTTAATTTATGTAAAATAGATTTTTAACTGTTAGATTTTGAACTAATAGTTGAAAATTTATACATTGTGAATAATTATTCAAATTAAAATAATTATTTAATATATAGTAGAATAATTATTTCAGAAATAATTATTTTACTATATAGTGAATAATTATTAATTTTATAGTGAATAATTATTCAACTTAAATAATTATTCATAAAGTATAAATTTTTAACCGTTAAATTAAAATTTACCGAATAAAATTTAATCTGTATAAATTTTTTTTTAAAAAGCAATATATGTACTCTAATGACTTTCATGATATTACTTAATTCTCACCTCCAGGAACCTTCCAGGAACAAGAGCATACATGTCCTTACCATTTTTCCCACTTTAACGAACCCATCATGCCACCACATCTTTTCCCACTGTTCTCTTTCCTTTGTTTGGAACAAACAAAATCACATTAATATATATATCGGCTGTTAAACTTGAACATGAATTATTTTATTATTCAGTTATTTGGTAATATTTACATCTATCGTGTAACGTTTATTAAACTTTTAGAGAATTTTTTTTATAAATAAAAGATTATTCATCGATAATAAAATTAAGAGGACAGTAAATTGCATTTCTGCCACAAGAATGCCCCATATTTGTAAGCGCATGATTCTATTCCCCAGCCCAAAAGATGAAAAATGAAATGCTTCAATGTTATTTGAACAAAATACGGTTTCCTGAATTATTGTGACCATCTCTCTCGACAGTCCCTCACAAAACATGTCCCCGTCGCCTTCCAAAGGAATCAACTTTGACAGCCATGAAAATCTTTCTTCAATCTTTTTGTGTGTGTGTGTGTGTGTAAGTGTGTGTTTTTCTTGGGAGTTCAACTAGTGAGTGGTATCAACTTTATGAAGGAAAAAGAATAGGACATGTTAAGAAAGGATTGATTGAAATGATGAAAAGCACAAGTATCACTTTCACGCTTCAACGTTAGTGACAGCGATCGCCCCACCCAAGTCCACCCCACGCCGAAACCTGCCCAAACCCCTAAACCTGCAATCCTCCGTTTTCCTTCTGCGTCTTTCTTCATTAGTAGTTAATGGCTTAAGACGGAAGGAGAATCTTGTGGGTACAGAAATTTGTAGCAAGTTGGTTGTTGAAAAATGGAGAATGTTAGGTTAAAGCATCTTTGCTGCTGCCAACTGTATTCTCTGATATTTTAAACCGTTGTTGAAAATCGTGTGCAAATCATGTTTAGTTTTTTAGCTAATCCCCCAGACAGCTCTTGCCTCCTAACTTTCTTTTAAAAATTTAAGGTAGTTATGATATTATGACTCGGGAGAAAATTTGCAGCGTCCGATGTACTCCAATCCACAAAAACCTCCAAATTAAATCACTCTATGATTGCGAGACTAAACAACCAAATGTAATTCTAATCATAAGCTGTCTCTCAAGAATTGCTATAACTGGTCTGGTCAGGCATTCAAAGGTGCAGGCTTAGATTCCATTATCATATATACTCTTAATTTTATATAATTTTTTTATAATGAAAACGATTACTTCGATATATATTTTTACATCATTTATATTTTTTTTCATTTTAAATTATAAGACCTTTGTAACTCTTTATTTATTTTCAAAATATTTAACTTTTTACAAAATTTAATTTTTTTTAAAAATTATCTTTAATTATAAAAATAATTATTCTATTCTCTCGTATTAATAAAAAATTAAAAATAAAAAAATATTTATTTATATTTTTGTCTTTTTCTTAATCTATATATTAAAAACAACCGTATGTAATGCGACATCTATCCAGAAAAGAAGAAGTGGAAAACAAATAAAAAGTTAGAAGTGCCAAAGCTTTTTAAGGAATGGGCTACAAATAGAAACACAATTGAAAAAGATGGAAGCCTTCAAGCTAAAGAACTAATGGATCATCTTGTCCTTGTTACACAGATTTTTTATTCTTCTTCGCCAGAGTGTATATATCTTTCAATACAAACTTTCTTTCTAGAATTTGATAGAGACATGTAAAAGGAACAAAAATAATATTGTATCGTCTTTCCTTCTCTCTCCTTTTTTTTTTTTTTTTTTAGTTTCTCTCCAAATTAACCTCTTAGTAAAGACAATGTCAATCAAAGATGATGCAGATGTGTGTGATTCCACAAGCCAGAGAATCCATCCCCCGCTACTTCACTCTTTTAGAAGGAAATGCATTCCTTTAAATATTATTCTCTGCGTGTATAATTAAATACTTAATTTTAATTTAACATAAAATTTAAAGAGAATTTTTGACATATTTAATTTATTAATTTTATAATATTTTTATTAATTAAAAAATTAATAATAAGACTCACATAATATTAGTAGAATTTATTTTATTTTAATTAAAAATATTAATAATAAGAATTAAAATAAAAATATATAATTATTTTTAAAAATAAATATTTTTTAAAAAATAATAAATAGCAGCGAACTATATAATATCAACATCTATATATGCATTCGGATACGTCTGGGTGCCAATAGTGGTATCAATAGTCTTTGTAAATGGCTACTGCATGAAATGATTTTTGCCTTGTGTTCCCCACAAACTTCCCATAACCACTTTGTCGGCAAGATTTCCACTTACGTCTGCCTGCCCAATAGTTGCTCGGACAAAAGCAAGTAAATTCAAGAATCATGAGATAAAAAGAAACCACATAATTAAGACAGGACGAGAAAAAAAAAACTGACATATTTGGATAGAAAATCATAAATTTGTTGATATTTTATTTGGATTGTATTTTTGACCAAACAAATAATTAAACTTTATTTTTTTCTCTTATAAAAAAATTATTTTTATAAAATTTAAAATAAAATTTCTTTTAACTAAACACAATCTAAATACATTTTAATTCTTACACCTAAACAATAAATATTTATTGTGAAAACAAAACCCCAAAAAAAAATTAAATAACCAGAAATATCGCTTTCTAATCTGGCTCCCATTTTCCCGCAGGATCCCGCACAATGAATTACTTTTAAGTATGATTAGATAGAACTTGAAATAAAAATAAATTATCTAAAAAAAATAAAAATTTTATATTAAATTTTATAACTAAAATCTAAGAGCAGTTAACCCAATCACTACTTCACAAAATTCTAATACTACTCCACCATTTATTGTATAAATCACACTACAGGTCTATATATTTTAGTAGAATATACTTGCCAAAAAGAATATTACTACTTATATTACACAGGAAAATATTAAAAATGGAGCAATACAACTGCTCCTTCTAAATTTCAGAAAATTAAAGAAAAAACAAAATTTTGAAGACATTGACTGACACTAGGACCTTGGTTTCCCCCCATATGCTCGCTGGCAAATCGGAGTAGGTTTCTGTGATTTCAAGCAAAGTTGCGAAGACACCGGGCAACTTCGTAGGCAATTGTCTCCCAAGCTGCCGGAAACCGAGGAGTTAGCGCTGAAGAACCCAGCCGGCGGCCACCCATTCAGGAAATTACCATCAAGGTACAGTCTTCTCAGTGTCTCCTTCTTGCTGTACTCCCCAGGGATTGGTCCACGTACACGATTGTAACGTAAAGACAGGGAAGACAAAAGAGGATAAGCAGCGAAATTTACGGGTAACTGGCCTTCAATTTTGTTAAATCCAAGATCAACCGCCACGAGGTCGCTGTTAAGATTGGTGGGCTTCCAGATCTCGACGCGTGTGAAACTGTTGTTCGCCAAGTCTACTTGTTGCAGTGAAGGCAAGAGGAAGAACCAAGCTTCCAGTGTTCCGGTGAACCGGTTCTCGCTGAGTTCCACCACTTCTAACTGTGTTAATCCATCGAATGATGGCTTGTAGAGCGATCCAGATAGGGAATTGGCTTTGATAGCGAGCTCTATGAGGTTCGGAGGTAGCTTCGGGAGTGAACCAGTGAGTTTGTTGAAACTCAGGTCCAGTCTTCTCAAGCTGGTGAGCGAGCTCACTGAGCTGGGCAAGGAACCAGAAAGAGAATTATGAGAAAGGTCGAGAGACTCCAGCGATTTCAGCATGGTTAAAGAAGGTGGCACTGCACCGGAGAACGAATTGGAGCGGAGGACAAGAGTCTGCAAATTGTTTAGAGTAGACAGGGGTGGTATCGGCCCGTAGAATTTGTTGTTCGAAAGGTCAAGCGTGATGACCTGAGTGAGCTTGGAAATGAGCGGAGTAAGTGTACCGATATAAGAAGCCGGGTCGAGGGTAATCTGCGTGACACGGTTGCCGCTGCACATTAGGCCGCAGGTGAAGTAAGTGACGCGAGGATTAGCGCAAGGATCGGCGGCGGCGAAGTTCCAGGAGCCAAGACATGAATATGACTGGATTGAAGGTGGTCTGATTGAGGCTTTGAAGGCTTTAAGGGCCTCAATATCTGAAGACAGAGTGAGGGATTGAACTGAGATGAGAAAGTGGAGAAGAGAAGGAAGGATGAAGATGAAGAAGGTGGAGGAGGGTTTAGGTTCAGACATGATGAAATGAGAACCGGAAAGCAGCGATCTCGGGTACGCAACGAGTGTTTTTGGGTTCGCGAGGGAGGAAAAGAGCAGCGCTAATGCTAAAGGCCTAAGTTGTGCATAATGCGTATTCCCGGCTTTGCAGTTCTGCCGCTCTACGATTTGACGGTAGGTGTGAACTTCGACAGGACCGCTACGGTTGTGGAGTTGGGCGGAGGGGTCTACAATGGCTGTAGGAGGATGTCATTGTTGGACTAGTAAACTTCGGCCAACATTAAATCATATAGGCCCCACCGGAAAGATACTATCTAATCTTTTATAAGCTGGGCTTCTTATGTCCCTTGGTTAAATACTCCCCCTTGCACAATGAGTGCTTCATTTTTTTATTAACTCAGCAAAAAAATAAAGTGCTTCATTTTTTACTTTTACACCAATCAGAATTTCTTAAATTAATAAATTTTAAAAGCAAAAAGATCGATATATTCTTTTTACTCCGTATAATATATCAAAGACAATCTTTCTTTTTCTGTGAATAAACTCATTAAAGATGGAATGGTAAAACCTCGTTAAATTATTATAGATGTTACTTACCGTTGAAAAAATAAAAAATACAAATGAAGGGCTTACATTTTGAGATAAAAGTGAATACTACTTCAAGATTTATTATCTACTTATAACTAATTAGCTTGTGAAGCATATTGATTGACTTACCTTTGTCTTTATATGGAGAGAAAATCTAGTTGTTAGATCATAGAGTGGATAATTGATATTTCTTAATTAAGCTGATGAGGAACGATGTCAATTGAATTACTGAATACAATATGGAAATGTGTTCTTATGATGTTAGGTTGAAATAAAATTGAACCGTTGAATGATGAGATGAGTGGAATGATAAAGGGCTGAGATTGGACCACGAGAATTGTTTTAGGAAAAAAAAAAGTAAAAATGTAATTTGACATTGCGTTATTTTAAAACCTTTGTAGAATTTTATGAAAATGACTGTGAGACTATTATATAGATTGTGCAGTAATTTTAATGTAAAAATAATATGTGATTTTCAATATGTTAGTATACATTTTTAAAGATATTTAATTTATATATAACTTTATAATAGTTATTAAATATTTTTTCTCGATATAATGCATTACAAAAATTATATTGTTGTAATTATTTTGACTTTTCGTACATTTTACTTAAAAATATATGATTTATTTTTTTATATATATGTCAAAATTTTACTATATATATTAAAAATAATTTAATTTACATGTAATTATTTAATTGTTCTATATATAAAATTAATTGTTATGTGCTATACGCATTATGATTTTGATAAATGTTATAAAAATTTTATTTATGTGTATTGTGTAAAAATAATAGGTTATTGTATCAAATTGAAATTTAATATTAAATATTTGTGTTACAAATAAATTTTAAAAAAATTGAAGAATTTTTAAAAATAAAATCATTTCAATAATTATTTTGAGACCATGATAAATTTAAAAATAAATTAAGAGATAAATATTTTATTTTTAAAAATACATATATGAACAAATAAATTGAAATAAAAATTATAACACATATTTTGAAACTATTATTATAACAATTCATTTAATTATTTTTTAATCTATGTTAAACATACAACTCACTGTCATTATTTTGACTTTTTGTGTCCTTAATTTCAAGACACCTGATCTATTTTTTTAAATGCTCATCAATATTTTAGTATATATTTTAAAATATATTTAATTTATATGTAATTATACAATAGTTGTTGAATATTTTTATACGTGTATCACTATTTTACTGTATATTTTTAAAACAATTACATATAATTATACAATTGTTCTATGTATAAAATTAATTGCTATGTACTATATGTATTTTGATTTTAATAAATTTTTATGAAAAATTTTATTGATGTGTGTTGTGTAAAAATAAAATACTACTATATTAAATTTAAATTTAATATTAAATATTTATGTTATATTAAATATTTACTCTATCATAAAATATAATACAAATAGAGCATAAATTACTCAAATATAAAACTCAATAATAAAATTTCACGTGCATCGCGCGAGTAATCAAACTAGTTATAAAGCTAAACTTTAATTCTTATTGCTCAAATAAGACTTTATGGACTAATTTTCTTTAACAAATAAGTAGGTAATTGAGCTCATAACTTATAATTGGGATATTAGGATCAAATTTTGACAACTAAAATAAAAAAATGGCTATTTTGGTCTTCAAAGTTACGATTTCGTAATTAGTTAGTCACAAATATTTTTTTTAGCTATTACAGTTTGATCATTACTCTTAACTATTAATTTCGATCAATTAATAGTACGACTCACGTACTTGCTAAATTTTTAAAGGTAAAATAGTCAAATTGCATGTGTTTTCCTTTGACGGAGCTCGTATAGTAAAAAATTTTTAAGTTTTTTTCTCTCTCAAAATAGAACTATGAGATATTAGGCCAATAATTATAGAGAAACTACGTAAATAGACTATTATACCTTTAAAAAATTAGCACATGTATGATTCATGCTCTTTATTAGTCAGAATTAATAGTCGAGGGTGGAGGTCATACTAATTAAGATATAGTGTAAAATTTTTTGGGATCATAATAACTGATAAAAATTTTTTAGATCATAATGACCAGAAAAAACTTTTAAACTAAGTAATTACAAGACTATATCTTTGGATATTAAAATGATCATTTTCCATAATAAAAAGGCGGAAAATTGCGCTGAGAAGTCAGCAACTATAAAAAAGATATCGATCCGTACTTTAGTGACCGGATGATTGCAAATAATGTTTTAAACTAGTAAATATCATATACAAAAGATATTCAAACATTAAGTTTGCATTTATGCAGCAAAAAAAAAAAGAAAAAGAAAAACATTTTGGATTGGTCTGAAACTTTTACCTTTTGTAATTTTTGTTTTAAAAATAAAATAAATGATATACCTTATATTTTTTCACAGAGGTAACTAAAAATCCTTAAAAAATTAAAAAAATTAGAATAGAAAACCAATTTAAATACAACCATGTTTTTACTAATGTACTAAGAACATAATACAACAATCAAAATACGAACTAAGGTACAGAAATTGTAATTGCCAGTTCCCTTGTATAAAAAGAAAAAACAAACAAAGGTTAAAATTTAAAACTATTTATCATAAAAACTAGAAAGGGTTTGTTTGGTTCAAATATTTTGTTGTGGAAAGGAAAACATTTTCCTTATAAAAAATTTTTCTTTGATTGGTAGTGAAGGAAAACACTAAAGAAAATAAAATGAAGAAAATTAGTGACAAATTTTTAATAGAAAGTATTAAAATTACTTTTCTATACAAATGTGTGAGGAAAAAGAAAATACTAAAGTAAAGTTGATCGAAGCAAAAGTACAATTTAAAAATTGATGTTAACTTCTAATTTAAGTTATTTTTCTAATCAAACGTTTGCAAGCAAAGTTCATTGGTTTTCTATTATTATTCGTTTGGTTGATATTCGAGTTGAGTTCAAATACAAAAAATAGTTTGTTTATAAGTAGAATGAACATAAATTTGTTTGTAAATAAATTCGTATATTTGCGAATATATATATATATATATATATATATATATATATATTTATTTATTTATTTATTTATTTATTTATTACTCATATATGTCATAATATTGTTTAAATTTTATATCAAAATTTATATTGAAATTTATTTTATTATTTATTATTTTGAACAACTTGAACATTATTCAAATTATTTAAACAATTCATAAAAATTAAATGAATCTAACATTAACGAACTTTAAATTTTATAAATAAATAAACGAATAAATTCAAACAAAATTTTAAGTTCAAAATGTAGACAGAGCTAATTCAAAATGTATTTGAATATTATACAAATTTAGTTAGAAAATTAAATATTATTTGTGATTAAATAGAGCCTTTCTTTCAACTCTTGAATATGTAAGTTGAAAGTTAAAAATTAATAAATTGTTAACCATTCAAATTATTATTTTAAAATTTTTTTAAATATAATTTTTATTTTATTAAAATTTTTTAAAGATAATTTTTATTTTATTTAAGAGAAAATTTTTATTTAAAAAATCTTAATATGTTATTTACTTTTCTATTTTCATAAAAAAATCCCACAGAATAAACAAAATATTTGCTATCTTGAAAATCATTTTCCATTTCCATTGTATTTCTCTTAGTGAACACCCAAACAATACGCATAATTTTATTTTCCTAAAGATTTTATTTTTCATTTTCTTTTTTCAGTAAAATTCTTGAATCAAATATACTATAAATGTTTACAATTTAATAAAATAAAAAATACTATGCATTATGCTTTATGATGGCTATAACTTTTGTGCATTTTTCCAATGGAGTTATGGGATCTTTTTGGTTGATTTCATCTTACTCATCTTGAATAGATTTTTATTTTAAAATTAAATCTAAAAATTTAATATATATATATATATATATATATATATATATATATATATATATATTTTAAAATTAAATTCTAATCAATTACAAAACGGGAGATTGAGTTGCAAAGTTAGTGAGGAGTGATGAGTGGATGACCTGAAAATATCGTCTTTCACCGTAACATGCACTGTTGCTGCTCCTTTCTAACAATGTAAGAAGAAGGATCTAAGAACACGCGTCCCTTTTTCTTTTGTTTCTGGAATTCAAAACTTTCCCTACTTAGATAATCAGAGACAAAACTACAATGCTACAAATTTTCAATACAATTAGTGCAGACATATAGTTTTTGGATTTTTTTTTTTTTTTTTTTTACCTTCAAAGCTGATATGCTCCAAAGCACGCGAGCTTGCTTCCTTTGATTTTTCGATTTGGTGCTTCATTTTAATTGGATTGGTACTTGAAAATTGATAAAGCATGCGCACGAATGATAGAAAAGGATTTCTTCCTCCTCTTTTGATCAAAGTTAGATACAGATATATTTAAATATATAATTTTTTCTTGTGTACGTTAGATAAGGATATCAACCATTGAATATATGGAATCCTCAAATTTTAGGGGATCTGATTCCCATATTATCTACATTCATTTATGCTGACATACCCCTAAAAAAAATCCCTTTAATGATTTTGAATATATATAAAAAACAAAGGCGAGGGGCCTTTTGATTCTGTCCACAAAAAAGTAAAAGAATGCCCGTTTACTTGAAATAGTTCCCAAAATTAAAAATTTTCGCCTTTGACTGAGCAGAATTAGGCACTAAAAACCATATTCACTCTGTTAAAATAAAATAGGAACATCATTTTCAATTTACCTTCTCGATTTTCTCGAAACTCTCTAATATCCGAAGCGCTTTTGTAGCGCGTGTGCACTACTTTCTCGCTCCAGTTACAGTGGATTACTGCAATTGCTGATTACTGCCCCTATCTTTTCTTCTTCTTCTTGACGTCTTTCTGCAGAAATTCTTCTCAATTCTAAGTGATGGTGCAATCAGTGCTCTCCCTTCTACTGATCTGTGCTGCCCTGCATGCTATAATTCCCCTCGCTCTTTCCACCTCTGACGCTGCTTATCCACCTCCGTACGGCCTCGATAGCACAGCAACCGCCGGTTTCCATTCTACCGCAGCAGCCAGCGATGACCTCATCCCTGTCCGACGAGAAGTCTACGGCGGAGGAAGAATTTTGGACATCTCTCATCGATACCACCCGGACATGCCGGCTTGGGGCTCCGATGCCGGAGTTGGTCAGTTCCTGTGGCTGCCGTATAGCATGAAGAATGGCTCCCTTGCTAACAACTCCGAGATGAAGCTTCCCACTCACACTGGCACTCATGTTGACTCGCCGGGACACGTGTTTGATCATTATTTCGATGCTGGCTTTGACGTCGATACTCTGGACCTCGAAGTCCTCAACGGTATCCAATTTATCTTCTTTGATTTCTTCATATATGCACATAAGCTTTTGTGTTGGATTAAACTGAATACTATGTATGCAACCTGTTTGATGATACCCCAGTGCTCATAATGCAGCGTCTTGATGCTGGCTTAGCGAGTTCTAGGAAGGGGCAGGTGTATATGTTTTGTGATGCAGAAGTAATTTTTGGTAAAACTAATTACTAACAGATGAAAAAGAATTACTGATTCAGATTGAGAAAAAGAAGATTCCTGACTTTTCCGGGTCACGTGTTCCCGTAAGAAAATTTGTCTTTTTGTTTGACTATGAATATTTTTCACGACGAGAGAAGGGGGTTGGTACGCAGTAGTGAAAGAAACGGTATACCGCCCTTAGCCCCCTAGTGGTGTTGGATATTGGCCTCGGGCTTAAGAAAATTATCTTTCTCAAGTTTTTCTCAATATCTAGAATTTCAATCATATATAATCTGTAGTTCTTACCCTGTCGGCTTAACGTGCTTACTAGTGTAATAGGAGTGAGTTTAAGGAAAGAGCAAAAAACCTATGAGGTCTCTACTTGTTTTGCTAGTATGCACTGAGATGCTATTGCTTACTGTGCTGTCCTTGGCTCTATCATCGGTTAATCATGCATACCCCACTGGTTACGGTGATGAGCCGAGTGCTTGTGTGAATAACGGTGGAGACTTGAGGCCTTTGAGGAGAGAAATGCATGAGGTTGGAGAAATACTTGATATTACACACAAGTATACCCCTGAGACGCCTGCAGGAACTCCTGAGGGTCTAGGACAGTTCCTCACGCTTCTGTTGAGCATGAAGAACGGTTCCGACTATAATTTCTCTGAGCTGAAATTACCTGTTCATGCTGGCACCCACGTAGATGCGCCGGGGCATATGTATGATAATTATTTCGATGCTGGATTTGATGTGGATACTCTTGACCTAAGAGTCCTGAATGGTACTGGTGATTGAGTTGCTCCTTTTATTACCTGCTATAGGCACCATCGTCATTATTTTGATTTATCTACTGAAAATTGAGGTTTCTTGTCGCTAATATCTTATTCCAATGTTTTCTTATGTATGTTCTTCCTCCACTTATGCGCTCCTTAGTTTTTTCCAGTTTTCTTGAATATGTTGGTGAATTTTTGACTTTTAGTTTTCTATTACTCATAGGCATGAGACTTGCTTTTGAATTCTGAGCACAGGGTTAGATATCTGTGAGATTTTGTTCTGTGTCTTGAGTTTCATGCTTTACTGTTTATGGTTTTGTTTTGGCATTTGAAATATTCCAGTGTCTCTCTTTTGCTCTCTCTGGCGGAGAACATTCAAAAGAACGCATTTTTCTTTTCAAGGTTTATGAGAAGGTCCTGTGTGTGAAATCTCCTGTCATACTGTTTGTTTCTTGTTATCGTGGTTTTCTTACTTTTGCGTAAGATTCCGTTTCGAATAAATTATTTCCTTGTGATGCATATCCATTTGTTCCTGATCCATGTCTGTATTTATGTCTACTGTATCCTGATGCTCATGTATGGATTTGATCAGCTACCCTTGTTCACTTTAATATTCTTTAGTTTCCTATGCTCTAGTATATTTGATTCATTTGTGCACTATCTGCTTTCTTTCAACAGGTCCAGCATTGCTAGTTGATGTCCCAAGGGACAAGAACATAACTGGTATCTTCACCAATTGATATCTCCTTATCTAACTAAACTTGCTTTTTATCTCTATTGGCTGTCAATTCATTTACACTCAAATATCTACTTTGCTTTGGTGTCGAAACTCTCCCATGAGATTTGCAACCAGAGAATGCTGCAACAATCAGATGGCCTTATTCTTTGTGTCAGTGAAAATTGATCAGCTTTTAGATGCTTATGTATTCCTTTTCCGTTATCTGTGATATTATACTACTAAGACCCCATTGTTCTTTCCTGTAAACCTTCTTTATAAAGTATTTTTCATGGAAAGCCCTGCATAATTTGATGCACAGTAGCTAAGTTGTCAATAATGTGGCTTCTGTCAGTCTCTGGCCAATGCACTAACAGACATGTTGGTCTAGGTTTTGTGCATGCATATTTCTGATTCTCTAGAAACTTTTACTGTCTTTGCGCCTCTTACTGACATAAACTAGTAGAGGATAGAAAGCAGAAAATTTTACCTCAGAATGGAGTTTCAGTTAATTATGTCAAGATAAACGTATATATATGCCTGAAGTGTGGTATTCAGAAAATGCTTCTTTGTTTTTGAGCATCTTACTTGTCCCTATGTTTTGAATTTTACTGATTTTGTCCTTCTTGTTTCTTCTTTTCCAGCTGAAGTCATGAAGTCCTTACACATCCCTAGAGGAGTAAGACGAGTACTTTTTAGGACATTAAACACTGATAGGTATATTTTCTGGATCCTACTTGACTCTATATGATGGTAGGAAGTCTGTGAATCAAGTCTTTCTCATGAGTGGTTTGCAATCTATAAATGTGTCTAACTGAGATACTGATTAGATAAAAGGAAAGAATATGAAAGTGCGTGAAAGTCGGTTATATTTTCCTGCATGTTTTGTTTGGTTCAACAGAAAAAGTGGGATACTTTTTTGTGCATGAGACACTTGCCTGCATCTTGGGCCTTGTAAATTTAACAGGAAAGGACTGTTCAGGAAAGTTATCTTCCCTCTCAAAATCAAGTGATCTCCTGCAAGAAACTGGTTTTCTGTTTCCTTTACCTCACTTGTCCTTTGCTTTGTTATCCTGCCTAATTTTCCCATTATTCAAACAAAGCCAGAATGGTTCACACGAGATTTCTCCTGTAACGTATCACATTTTGTTGGTGAATTGTACAATTTACACATTATATGCAATTATCAAGAAAGAAGGTAATGTTGAGACACTTCTGCCAACTATAGTGTTAGAGTGCTTGCATTGTATAGAGTCATGGAAAGAGTATTCCTTTCCCGGCAACCATGGGGGGAGAATGAATTGAAGCCGAGAGGTACTGATTTTGGCAAGATTATGTACAAGGTGGCTCTAGTCTGTCTGGTCTTCTTCTTTCACCTTTCATATTGCTTGTATTGCGTTGGTGGGGTCAGTTAAATCCTCCATCGTCCTCTTAGTGTGCTTGGTTGCTGAATTATTCTTCTGTACCCCTTGTTTGCTAACCATGAGGTAGTGCTAATGAAGATCAGGATGAGCAAAAGGAAAGGAAATCCAGAATTCCATCTACACATGTTTATTAGATTCGTTATAGTGCAAGAATCTAACACAATGGGTAATGAATATATGGTGCAAATAAATTGTAATTTCAATGTGTAATAATATTACTTTTGACATGAAAGAAGTGTCTTGATTTTCATTTCATCTTTGGACTACCTAAGCTAAGAAGATAATGCAGGATGAAGGTTTGGATGCTTATACATGAACGTTACATTGCATTTATGTTTTTCCATTATGGCATAGGTAAACCAATGGTGCTTTATTTTTCCATTCTTCTGGTGTCTTTTGACGATGTGAGATATACAATGTGCTTTGAATCAGACACCCTTTCCAACACCCTGCTAGGCTTTATTGGACCTGCATATCTTGGATTCTCAGTTTCATTTAAGAGATTACTGCTGCTGGAACTTATTTTGGTTCTTTTAGGCGGCTGATGTACAAGAAGGAGTTTGACACAAGTTATGTGGGATTCATGAAGGATGGGGCGCAGTGGCTTGTGGATAACACTGATATCAAACTTGTTGGTAAGCAAGCATTTTTATGCTGATTGATTCCTACACTGTTTATCAAAGATGGTGTCTTCTTCTTCTTTGTCCTTTTTTTTTGTTCCTTTTTACTTTTTATTTTTTTTTGGGGGTTTCTTGATGTTGTTGTCATCATGTTTGTCTTGTTATATGACCCATACTTCGAAGTGCCCTTGGAATGCTAGCATCTTCAAGGTGGATGACATGCGTGTCACATATCTAGTTACACCTGTGACAGGGGTAACATTTACAGTGTTATATAATGGCATATGCTATGTCATCATGCAAATATCCTGCTCTTGAATGTTATAACATGTGCATTGTACTTTATTATTAATCTTATCTCGTTTAGGAAGGACATCATTTGCTTTTAAGATGTGGTGTTTATGTCCAGTCACCCCCCTGTTGTTTGTACTTGTGGATTATGTCGTGGTTCATTGTTCTCTTCTGAGATTGTATATGTCTACATTATCATTTATGTTTCGGCTTCATTGCAAAACTAATGTTGCTGTTTGGATTTTTGACTTGCAGGAGTAGATTACTTGTCTGCTGCTGCATTTGCTGATTTAATTCCTTCTCACCTTGTGTTTCTGGAAGGAAGGGTAATAGTTCTCTTTTCTTTTACTAATTTTAACATTATGTTCGATCAGTTTTATTTTTTCCCTGCGTTGATATACCCCTCCTATTTCTTATTTCTTGTGCAAATTTGAAGAGTTTGTAGAATTTCCTCCATCCTTTATCAAGAACAACTGACAGTTGATAATTCATTTCTGCCTCCATGGTGTTGACCATTAATAGTAGATAAGCAATAATAAAGTGTTCCAGTGCTTTGATGTAGTTATCTGCCTTACGAAGCAGTTAGCATGTACTTGGTCAAGTCCTCTGTCCTTATCAACTCCTTACTTCCCTTTCCAGAATCACCAAAATACATGATGAGAAGGAGCAAGAAAAGAAAACCTTAAAAAAGAATAGTGACGTGGACAATTTATTTGTTATATACCTGATACTTGTCATTTACTATCAATTAGTGTTATTATGGAGTTTTCAAGCAGCACATATAGTAGTTATGATATTTTATCCCATTTCTAGTTTTCTATTCCAGTTGAGACTAAATTGGACAAGATGACTACATTGGTTGACCGAATGTATTGAGGGATCAACACCTAAAAGAAGTTATCCTGATGATTGTGATTTTGGTTTTACTGATCCCAGTGCCCAAAATACACCAGCCTAATGATGTGAAATTCGTTTCTGATATGTCAAGCAACAAGCTAATTACGAACTCATTGTTTATCTTGGAAAAGGAATCTCCTTTCCTAGTATCACAACAAAGCAAAAGAATTGTATCTTTTTCCTAGTGCAAAATTTCAAGTTTGACACTCTCTTTGGATAACCGTTTATTGTGGTATTCATTCCTCTAGAATTATAAGGCTTTGTCACAGGTTCTACAAGCTATATTACTCCAAAGCGCTCTCAATGTATTTAGTCTTCAACTTTTATGTAGCCTTTGAACTTCGCAAACAACAAGGTTCATATGCACGTCAGATGGGACACGGCAAACACTGCAAGACTTGGCTTAGACAATGTTCACCTATAACCTTCAAACGGACCCAAATGTCCCACTGGTTAAATTTTCTGTCGCAAACATAGGATATGGTTCCCTTTGTTTGATGGTTTTCCCTTTTGCGTTTCCTATTACAGACACATTATTGAACAAAAATCTGTCTTTTAAAACTGTTTTAGGGTCCCCCTACTGTTTTTTATGTTGTATGTATATTGTATATGGTGGTACTTGATTCTTTTGATATACCATCTGATATTGGAAAGTCTGCGTGTTGCTGCTGCTTTGTTTACTGTAACATGTTGGAATGAGGAAATCCGTCAATCAGCATTTTCTGTTGCTTGTCTGACTTGTGTTGAAATGATGCAAGGAAATCATTCTTGTGGAGGGCTTGAAACTCGACGATGTACAACCTGGGATATACACTGTGCATTGCTTGCCTTTAAGGTTGCTCGGTGCTGAGGGATCACCAATACGTTGCATCCTTATTAAGTGAAATTCTCTGATCATTTCCGTAACAAATGGTATTGTCCTTTAGTTTCACTTTTATGGACTGCAATTATCTTTCTCCATTAGGAATAGCTGCTTTTTAGCAGTGGAGGATTTGAACACGGAGTTTTAGACTGGATTGACTTGAAGCTAGGCAATGCTGTCCTGTAAATATATCTACTATGTTGCATAAATGCTACTAGTAGTTTTGTTCATGCCTGAACTTATCTGCTGCTTATGTCCTGTAAATATGTCTATTTTGATGGTTTGCTAGATCCAGCAAAGACTAGACGTGAGAAGCACGATTCATTAACAAAGATGATACTAACTGATTTTGTGGGAACGTCCTTGATTTATTGATAACCAAGCTAGAAAATGTATTTTCTCACTTCGAAATAAATATCTACTAGAATTGAGGGGTTCACTAGTGGTCATTAAATTTTGAACGGAGTTGTTGATGCCTCAACCACCATAGCAGTTTGCAACGCCAGCTGAAAATATGACGACTACTGTTTGTCATTTTCTCTGGTCTGAAGAAAAAAGGTTCCGGATTTACCAAAAGTAGGAAATAAGTTTCGGGATTTATCCAAACGTCGCCAGCGAGACATTTACTACGTTTCCATCGCAAATTCTCCTCTCCTTACAGCTCACTCGGGCATTGTAGTGATTGTTTCACCCTTTTACTAACTTCTGCACTGCTGTATAGTGATGGCGATCCGGTTATTACTCTGAAGGCCATTCTTTTAAGCACATGTGAACTGTTTCTGGACCGTTGGATTGGTATTTCTTTAATTTCATAGTTGGAGAGCATTAAGAGTATTTTAGGCAGTCATAAAAGAGAAAAATATAAAACGATTTGAAAGTTTAAAAATGTCATATTAGTCTCTTGACACTCACCTTTTTTTCTCCGACACTTCATTAAATTCTACTTCGGTCTCTACAAAAGTGCTATTCACAATCTATATTTTTGATAAGATTGAATAATTATTTAATGATAAGATTGAATAATTATTTATCAAAGTAAAAAATAACCTCTAATTATTTAGCCTATAACAGAGAAAACTCTAAACTTGTTCTTAAAAATTTTCAAACTTTCTCTCAAAACCTTTGATTGTTCGCCGTTTCTGTCTTTCCCATCTCCAAACAACAAACAATTAATATATATAGCTCCCCCACGATTCCAAGTGCAGTATACAATCGAGACGTTAACCAAGAACTACAGAAGGATCCTCTATGCAAGTCCAAGATAGACACTTCATTTAGATTGTATCTTTACCAACCAAATACACAATTGAACTTTATTTTTTCTCTCGCAAAAAAAATTTCTTTTACGAAAGTGAAGACAAAATCTCTTCTAACAAAATACAATTCAAATACACCCTTAAAACTGTAGGCTTTGAGTCCCTAATCGAGTTACAATAGGTTGGCCAAGTTTGTTTTAAAAATGTTCAATAGCTGGTCAAACGAAAATATGTATCTTCTTCTAATAAAGAGATTCTGGTGTCATAAATAATTATTATTTTAATATTATAAAGTGAATAATTATTTGATATGTGTCGCATACTCTCGATAAGTGAATAATTATTCAGTCATGTTTAAATAATTATTTACTTGTAAATAAATAATTATTCATATATTGTACAAATGTGATTTAAACTATTGTAATTAACAATATAATATTTTAAATTTTAGATATACTATTTACTAAAAATGTCTAGTGTGACAAAGAATGTCAAACGCAAGTGCTATTAGAAAATGTCCACTGTGCCAAAAGCCTTCTTTAACCAATAGCGATGATGATCTCGTTTCGATTGAACTGATACAAATCACATTATCCAGTGGTGATCTATTAGAAATAATAAGGTCCAACTTACGGCTAATCCTATCACGGATATTTCCCTAGTGCAAAATTGTAAAAACAATAGAAATAGTCAATCAATCTATAATCAACTGAATTTTTTTGGCAAGCTGTGACGACGACCAGCACCACCACCGCCAAATATGATTCCAAATTTTATGCGCCTATTACTGACTCTGGCTTCGGATATACTCAGCATTTGGGCTTCCGTGAACATTACGAGAAAAATAAGCAAAGCTCGAGCCCTTGCCCAAACTTAAGCCCCCAGAAATTGAAGAAAACATGCCTTTCGGAAGAATACAATCTTCAAAAAAGGAAAAAAAAAAGATAATTTCCTCCGTCCAAAAATTGAATGCCAATTCTGAAGAAGAATAGGAATTTTGGACATTCAATTTTTGACAAAAAAGGTAAACAAAGAAGACGAATACAATGTTTCAGAAATTAAAAAAAGTGCAAAATCAGGGTTTTACTTGCAAGATTTGCAAAATAAAAAGGAAAAGGCAGGGACTATATTGCCAATTTTGGTGCAACAACACCGTCTCTTTTCTCAGTTCTCAAAGGTTTAACAATAGTCCGCTCCGTTTCTCCAAAACCCTCCCTCAGACCTCCGGCTAACGAACGACTATGGATGGCGTGTCGCACCAGAGGTTTCCAAGAGTCAAAATCCGTGAACTCAAAGACGACTTTATGAAGTTCGAGCTTCGCGATACTGATGCGAGCATAGCGAATGCTCTACGGCGGGTGATGATTGCAGAGGTCCCGACGATTGCCATCGACTTGGTGGAGATTGAGGTTAACTCGTCCGTATTGAACGACGAGTTCATAGCTCACAGACTAGGGCTCATTCCTCTCACTAGTGGCCGAGCTATGAGCATGCGCTTCTCGCGCGACTGCGACGCTTGTGACGGAGATGGTCAATGCGAGTATTGTTCGGTTGAGTTTTATCTGAGAGCCAAGTGCATTAATGATCAAACACTCGACGTCACTAGCAGGGACCTTATTAGTTCTGACCCCTCTGTTGTCCCGGTTGATTTCTCCGATTCATCTGGAGTTGATAACCCTGAGAACAGGTCCTTGTTATACCCCCACTATTTATTCTATTATGCGTTTGCGAGTTTTTGGTTTTTGATCTTAATTTCTGGTGTTGAGCTTAATGCGGCTGTTTATGTGAAAGAAATTGACCTAAACTTCCAAAGTTTGTAACTTTTTTGCGGTGTCAATTGTCTTCTAGGTCTACACTGTCTTAACTCACTTGAAATATTTGGGATACTGTTTTTTTGATAATGTCTTCTGAAGTTATTTGTTACGGGAATTGCTTTATAGTTCGATTTATCATTTTCTCTTTTGGTCAGAGAAGTGAAAATGCAGCTACCAAGAGTAAATTCACAAATTTTTTTCTTTTCGGGTGTGGAATGTGCGTTTCTCAATGTGAGTTCTTGTCTGATGGGAAAGACTGGCTATGAAGGTGGGTAAATAAAGAAATGCATTGAGAAATATTTTGTCTTTGGGTTCCAAGAAAGTCAACAAGAAATAGGATTAAGTACTGTCCTAATTGGTTCCCAGGAAAATTAGGGATCTCTTAGGAATATTTGGCTGCCCTTTCTCCTCCATTTCTTGATCATGGTAATCTATGTAAAAACCTTGGATTTGAGTCCAATTTTCCTAACCTCAAAAGCACAGGGATCCCTTTTATACGTAATTACTGATCTAAATATTGGCTGATCAGTTCCTAGGGCGCCGATTATTAATAAAGATGATCCAGATATCACTTGAAAGATATCCTCATTTTTTTTTTTACATTCTTTTCCCTGATGATTCTTCTCTTGAAATGCTATTGCTAAACAAGTATTCTTCCCTCGCATATGGGGATTGGGTTGAATATTTTAGCTTCTTATTTTTATTCCCATTTTTTAAATGAACTAAATTAAATTGTTTCTTATTCTGTTTTTGGATAGCCAGGTTGAGTACTTGAGTTTGAGGCTCAAATTTGTTTAATTGACTCCTTTTTAGAGAACTGTGTTAGAACTTCCCCTGATGGATGACATTATAATCTCTGAATTGTATCAATTTTGTCTGAAAAATGTCTTTTTTTTTTTGGGTTAGTGTTGGTCTACCTGTCAAGATATTCCGGCAGTAATGATGCTTATTCATGTGAGTTTATTGATTTTATTATGTTTTTATGTTTCTTCTCTCTGAACAATTTGTGCGTTTTAGTTTTACTGCTAGGGAAGGTTCCTAGTATGATGTCCTGCCTTCTTTCCACCAGAAATTCTTTTGAATCTCTTCTTTTGGTTGTTAAAGCAGACAAGTGCATTGATTAGTCTCTATTACAATAATGTATGGTGTAACTAGAGTTAATTAGATTTCTGACATTGAGTTTGTGCTGACACTGATTAATTTGTTCATTCCACAGAGGAATTATAATTGTAAAGCTAAGGCGTGGGCAAGAACTTAATCTGAGAGCTATAGCAAGGAAAGGAATCGGCAAGGATCATGCCAAATGGTCCCCTGCAGCAACTGTGACTTTCATGTATGAGCCTGAAATTTCTATCAATGAAGAGATGATGGAGAGATTATCACTTGAGCAGAAAAGGAGTATCGTTGAAAGTAGTCCTACCAAAGTGTTTGACATTGACGAGAAAACTGGACGGGTTGGTATCTTTAGTTTGTTTAACCAATGTCATGTTCTCCAAGTTCTGATGTCATAATAAATCTTTATTGTCTCTTTGTAATGTGAAAACTTACAGTGTGGCAATCTTAATTATATTCTGCTTATTCTTGTGTGCACTTTCTCATGTACTTTATATATTTCTGGCTTATTATTTTCTGTAAGAAGCTTTTTTCCTTTAAATAATACATAGGTGCATCTCATATGGGGTTGCTTCTCTGAAAAAATAGCTCTGTATTTCTTGTGCTAATCGTTTTCATGTACCTTCTAAATGTGGAATCTTATTGTATGCTGATCCATCATAGTTCTTGCTTGCATTTGTAGAAGGAAATTATATTTGTGGTAATGTGTGAGATTTTCTTGTCAGAAGAAGAAAATTTTCCCATCATGGGCTTGGAATACTAATAAAGAATTTCCAGAAGCTATGAGAAGCCACTTGGCCACTGCACTTAAACTCTCTTTAACCAATCATTTGTTTATTACTAGAATATTCACAGGATTTTGAATTTAAGCTCATAAAGGTAATACGTTTAGTCCAGTGGCTATTCTGTAGCGATATTTGACGTGGGAAAGTCCTGACAGGAAAAAATTCTTTATTTATTAGTATCTCTGGAAAATGGTCTTATGTGCTGCTGAACTGTTGCCCTTGGATGTGGCTCAAGTTGCTTAACTAGATCAATTAGTTAAATTAATCTGTATCTTGCTCTTCTGTCCTTGTTTTGCTGCTTTTTCATTTGCATTTATACCTTGATTTTCAAATGCTGTCCTCAAACCCTCTCCCTACCCTTTTTGTAGTTTGGTGTGGTTGATGCCGAGGCCTATACCTACGATGACGAAGTACTCAAGAAATGTGAAGCAATGAATATGCCAGGACTCATAGAAATACATCCCAAAGAAGATAGTTTCATTTTTACTGTTGAGTCTACTGGTGGCATTAGGGCTTCCCAGTTAGTTCTCAATGCCATAGACATTCTCAAGCAGAAGCTGGATGCAGTTCGCTTGTCTGACGATACTGTGGAAGAAGATGATCAATTTGGGGAATTGGGTGCTCATATGCGTGGTGGCTGACTCAGATAACAGGAGACAGATATTTAGTTTGTTGTATGTAAATTCTGCTATTATGCTCTTTACCTGATGCACTGGAATCTTACTTCGAGCGAATTATAAGTTATAACCAACACTTGACTATGCATGTCTTGTTTCACTAGCTATAAGATATTTTCTGAATACTCTATTTGACAAAGATTTGATCAATCCGAAACCGAATAATGATGCCGGCATTTGTTTTTCAACATTGTTGCTCAACATGTGATCTTGTCATTTTGTTTTATGTTTTCCTGTTTTAGAATAACTATATTTATTTACTTTCCAGTTAAAAATTTCTGCAGAAAGATTTACACAGAATCAGCTGAAATGTAGAACGAATGCTCAACTCTATTCTCCAAGTAGTTTATCTTGTAGTTAATTTCATTTGGTTTTACGCATTCATGGTGCTGGTAATTGAATTCATTGGACAACCCAGATATATGTTGGTCCTTGAGAAACTGGTACGGGGCAAAAATAATATCGTCATTTCGCTGGTGCTACTGTACTATTTCTTGCCCATGGCTTTGGGTATTTGCTGAATGTCGTTGAGGAATTACTAACTTTATGAAGGTTGATGCCTGAACTTTTCTGAAAGACATCGGAGCTATTGTACCTTTTCCATTGATTATGGTTGGGTTAAGGATAACTCAGTTATTTGGTTCTTCTGACGAAGCGAAAAGCCTAGGTATCCTTTTCTATTACGCGAAGGCATAGAATTCTGAGACATCACTGTACAGTCGCCAGTTCAAGTTAGTTGCCTACTCCTCCTCTATCGCAGTTATATCAGGAGAAAAGAAGATTCAAGTATGGAATGCCAGTTCGCGAGCTGAATCGAAGGAGCCTTCCTGCTTGATTAGTTTATTTGCAGAGACGGATTGTGGGCATCTTATTTTGGCTCCATTTGAAAATTATTCCCTCCTTCAATTGTTAGCCTTAGAAATTGAGTAGCTCTTGGCCTTGCTCGTCTCAGAAAGGATTTGAAGGATTAGCGAGGCTGATGTGTTGTCGCTGTCATTCTCATCTTCTCTCATATGTTCCAGAAAAGGTTCAATCGTCTTACTCATTGCTGTGAAGAGGATCCGTATTTAGCTTAAGCATAATCATTTTGTTGCATGCGTAATGATGAAGTGTGTAATTCAGTTCTTGTTCGATGATTAATTTTAAAAATATCAAACACTATAGCACGGGGCAGAGGACCACTGTTTACCCTTGCAGTTTTTTTTAGAGAAATTAATTATATTTATCTTTTTACTATTATAAATTTTCTTTTATATACATGATTATATCTATCAAAATTTAGATATCATAATAAATTTCTACAAAAAAAATCATGTTACAAACTTGAACCATCATTTTCAATGATAATTTTGTCCATTCGTAATTTTTATTCTATTCTTTTATATTATTTAAATTATACAGATAAAAATTAATTAATAATAAAATAATATTTTTTACTTTTTAAATTATTTTTTCTATTTTTCTTCTTTTTTAAATCATGAATATATAAAAAAATTTTAAAAATTATGACACGTACTCATAGTTTGACTCTCTCTATTGAATTCTTTCACAATGTTTATAATTTTAATAAATATAGTTGTTTGAAAAATATTTGTATACATAAAAAGTTAAATTAAATATTTTTTGTTAAAAAAATAAAAATTAAAATAGTTAAAAGATAGATATAACTATTTTTTTAAAATGCATTAAGCCAAAAAAACAATTTAAAAAATTGATTTGACTTTTACATCTAGTATCCTCGTCGATAAGAATACAGTAACCTAAATATACGCTAGGTACAAGGTGCACGAAATGTTACAAGGAGATGACTGTCTGTGATAGTTATACAAGAACATCACTTTCCCCGGTTAGTGCACTAGACAAACCTGATAAGAAATTCGGAGGTATTGGACCCCTAGAAAAGGTGGTCACGGTTATAGGGTTGGACACCCGAGCCTGCCAAAAGATACCCAAAATCTTTGTCCAAGCAGCAGACATGCTTCCAAGATAGCAACCAAATTTCACAGATTTGGGACATGCCCAGTTCATCTCTAACTCCCCAATTGTCTCTTTCTTCTGGCTAAAATACAAAGCTTTCTACAGGCCTAAAAGGCCATGAGCCCCTAAAACCACTTTACCCTTAGCAAAAGCTAAGGTGGAGAGTTCCAATAATAAGGCCGTAATCTTGATTACTATTATCTTGCATTTCACCATTGCTTCATTCACCTATCTCAGGACCACGTACCCATCATACTCTCAGCTTACCATCGTATTCAGTATTCAATGCCTCTCGTCTAGTCTCCATCTTCTTTAAAATTGCTCTTTCATATAAAATATACGTTATCTTCATCTTCTTCTTTTGAAGGATAGTTTAATTACTTCACATTTCACGGATCTCAAAAGCATGGTGAGTTAAGGTCCTCAGATGAGCAGCTCGCAGACATCTCTCATCCACCATGGTTTCTCCCATTTCGTTCGCTAGATCAAGATTTCATTGCCATTAAGCCAATAGCACAATAGCCAAGTGCTTGAGATCTAGTTAAGGAGGCATGTGCTCGTGGTTTAAGTGGTATATATATTATATAGACTATATACATTTACTTCTGTCCTAATGAAAACATAGGTTAGTTTTCTTCCCGGCCTAGGAACTTATAGGTCATGGATTGCAATTTACGTGGAATAAGGTAATGTTACACAAAGGACGACTCCAGTGTTAGTACTAACAAGCGGCTGAAAACAGTACCCCGCCAAATTTCTCAGAAGATGTATATTGGCGGTGCTGCAGGCAGCAGTTATAAGTATGGGATTGATTGCTTCGGTTTAGGAAGACCAAACGGTATATGTTTTTGTCACTCACCGGACTAGAAGCCTAAATGTTGACCATATGATTTCAAACGTTGCTTGGGATGCCGATTGAGTAAAGCAGTCAGTAGGAGCATCTGAGGTCTCAAGTACAGCTGTGACTGTGGATCACAGAAGGAGGACTTTGCTGCAATTATTCGGCTCACGAGTAGGGTGTGCCGCTCCAAACAAGTGTGAGAAATGATGATATACAGTTGTAGTTCGACTGCATGATGTGGGTCTACTTCTGATCCATGAGGGGCCATGGACTCAGACCATCCTACCCCATCTCTAAGGAGCCCAACTGGATCCACAGACCCATACTGCTTTCGGATTTCTCTAATCAATGCAGCAGACATTCTCATCTTTGGAGATCTTAAGAGAACAAAAGCTACTATGGAAGGAATATTGTCATTAATCGTATTAAAATATTTACTACACCTGTGTTGTGTTTGAAACTTTATAGATAGAGTTTGATTTTTAATTTTTTTTAATTTTATGAAAATTAATTTTTTATAAAAATATAAATAAATTTTAAAATAAAAGATTTATATTAATTCTGTAGCAGAATTTAATCTAAATAAACTTAAAAAAGTTTCAAATAGAGTTAAGCTACCATTGATAATTGAACATTTATTGCATGTTAAAACTTGGTTAGAAGACAATGAATTTGGTAATCTGTTACGTAGAATTGCAGCATCGCTTTTAATTAGGTGACTTGTTAGGCATGTTTAGCTAAAAAAATCAATTGGAGGGGGGCAGTTGCATTTTCCAAGTGTTGTCCCAAAACAAACAAAAGGAAAAGGAAAGAAAGAAACTTGAATCTTTCTTTATCCCTAACCCCATGACAAAAAGAAGAAAGCGCCATTGCAACTTCCGAGCGAAAGAAATCAATGAAGAGCAAAGGTTAGGGTTTGGAGGAAATTTCCATTTGCAAAGCAGAAACTCAGAGGAGAACAAAAGCCAAAATGGGACCCTTTGTTTTGCTGTCATTTCAGGCTTTACAGCTGTAGGCAGAAAAGATTTAGGAGAAACTAGAAAATTACATGAACAGTAAAGATGTGTGTGTGTTTTTTTTTTTTTTTTACTTTGCGGATGCAGACACATGATGATATAAATTTCATGTGCTTTAGTAATGAAACAATAATAAGGAAGAGAGTGTACATAAGAGAAATCAGATCAGACCGGACTCAGTCAAAAAGAAAGCTTAAGATGATGGAGCCAAAGAAAAGTCCTCCCAACCATCATAAGTATTATTCTACAATTATTGATGTGGGGAAACACTGACTTGATCATTTTATAGCAGGGCGTCCTTTCCTTTTTCAAATTCAAAAAATTTGTCATGCCATTCTCATCTAAATTGTAAATCGATTCACTTTCTTGATCATCTATGCCTTAAATGAACAATTCATCTATTACTAATCTTTCTGTCTCCCTCCCTCTCAAGAATGATGGAAATTGATGCTCACCAGCATTAAGCACTCACTGCTCTCTTTTACCAACTCCCAAATGGCCAAAGCCAACCAACAAGAAAATAGGATGACTGACATCTTCCATAAAAGCAAAGATTTTGTCTCCCCGATTCAAATCCTCACTCCTCCCACCTTTTCAAGCTTTTTACGAATGTGGAGTGCATGCCATTAACATCCCACCTTCTAAAAATCTTTCTAATTTCGTCCCCTCATTCCCCTTTTCTCCCACAATATACTATACTATTTTCATTCTCTCTTTACTTCCGACCGGAAACTTGTATTTGTCGATCGCAAACAACATACTAGTATACTACACGTTAATCGCAAAGCTTGCCACCAAGTAGACCAAAAGTCCTCGCGGCTGGTGGTTGGGGGAGTATTATCATGGTATTAAATCAATTACTGACTCCATAAGAATTGCAACACTAATGTGGGCTGGCCGGAGGCATTCATAAACAGTTAGGACAGGTGGGGAACGTAAACAGTGGAAATTTGGGAAGGATACGTGGCTCCCGATTCATGCTTGGAGGAAAACTCGGTACCTCACCAGTTGGCACGCATGCAATTACTGGTTCTTTTTTGCCTAAATGAATTTCTTTGGTTTTTCCTTTTCCTTTTGGAGGAGAACTTGTTTTGGTTTTCCTAAAGATAACAATCTATAAATATGAGACTAGTAGTAGTTAGGCCTAGTTTGGTTGGGAGGGAAAGAGAGAGAAAAAAAATTAAATTATGTCCTCAATTTTATTTTTATCATAATTTATCAATTTAAAAAAATAATAAATTTATAAATATAAAATAATATCTTCTCATTCTTTTTTACTTTTCGTATAATTAAATAAAAAAATTATTTATTTTTAATTTTCTCTTATAAAATAAAATAAAATTAAATATAAATACCTTTCTTAAAAAAAATAAAAAATATTACTTCCCTTCCTATTTGCAACCAAACTACGCCTCCGTGTCACATGGTTAAAAAGCTCTCACCAGTACCAAAAAGCCAAAAGGGAATGAGAATTAGCATGCCCAAACTCCTTTTTCTTTTTCTTCTTTATTTATTTATTTAATTTTCTTTTTATACCAAAAGGATGAGGATTGAAGGTTAATGGGTAGAAAAGTAAAAGCATCAGCCAGTAGATTAGAAGAATCCTTCAACTTTTTCTCTGCTCTTCAAAATACTAATGTGGACATATCAATGCAGGGCGACTCCGAAAGATACATGGAATTGCGGAATGGCAAAATCTTTCAGAGTATGACTCACTGAAGATCAAAATCTTGGAAGAACTGAAAAGTAGTAGCCTATTTATAAATTTTCTTGAGAAACATTATTAGAATAACGCTGTATCTCTGCGGTCTGTTGCTTCGTTAATGAATCTTCGAGTTGGTTTGACAAAGCTTTGGGAGAGTTTAATTAGTAGTCGTTAAAACACAAGTGCATCAAATTACGAACAATCAAGATTTGCTGGGGCTTGTGGATTAACACTCCGAAACTTGTTGCTATAGTTCAAATCCTAAAGAAAGCAACAAATGCTACGTGAAGACAAGCCTACACTGGAGAGAACCAAATTCAGCGTCGTTACCCCAGAAAAGGATGCATGCATGATGCATGCGCTGAAGGTCATCACGTAGCTGGCCTCGTTAAGGCCAGCTAATGCCCGCGACCATGGACGAGCACGGTCCACAAGCGAAGCGAATGGGTCAAAAAGGCGAAGGCCCCGGCGTGTGTTCTCTGCTTTTAGGCTGTGATTAACAGAGAGATTACTGTGGAGTAATATAATTCTGACACCTACACAAGAGAAAAAGCTTTAACCCAGCGAGCAAACGAGGTAAACGGAAGGCTCAACCAACGAGGTCAAACCCCATCAGGAGTGCCACTGGCACTGGCCGACAAATTGCTCCTCCATTCACATGCAAACAAAATCTCTATTGAAACCCCCCGTCCCCCCAACTGCAATAAAAGATGCTCTACCCTTCTCTCACTCTTGCATCTCAACCTTCCAGGCTAGCTTTCGTGTTTATTCACCCCGCATGGGCACACTTGTTACACGCAAGTTGAACAAATCTGGTGCAGAAATTTGTTTTAGGACTAGGAAAGAATTGGAAGAGAGAGATCTAAACAAAAGATTAACTAAACAAAAATGTCGTGGACTTATGATAATATTCAATAATAATATAGATATGTCCATGTAAAGTATGCATGAAAGAGACTTGAGAAGAAGAGAGAGAGAATGACGGATGGAGACGAACTGATAGCAGATATTCTTCTTCATTCATTTACTTCTCTTGTCATTAGTGCCCTCCTTCCCTCTGATGTAAAAGCCTTCTTCTGCCTCTGCTCAACTCTTCTTTCCTCATCTCATACACAGAAAAGTAAAATGGTCCGAAGCTTTTTGAAGAGACCGGTACGGTGATGAAGCATACACTTCCAGAGGCACATTTACATTTCATTACCAGTAATTCAATATGCCAAGGCTTAAGTTAAGCGGGCTTGGCAAATTTTGTCATCTTATATGAAGACGGATGCAGGGGTACAACTGCTTATTTATATATATCAATCAACGAGGGCTGCCAACAGGTTCCACAAACACCCTGCTGCTCAGGGATGGCAATGTCATCTGCTGTTCCTGAATTCTCATTTTCTTGACGAGGGGCTGCGGGGAAGAAAATACAGATGATTCCGCAGCCCATGAGTCGTTGGAGCTATCAGAGTTGAAAAACGCATCAATCACGCCGCTAGGGCTGGACGGAACCAGAGCATACTTGCGCTTGTTGAGGTTGTTTTGCCCGCGGGCGCTGGTCTTTGATAGCTGGCAAATGAGCTCATAGCAGTCATTCACCTTCTTCTGTGATAAATAAAATAGAGATTTCTATGGTCAGCATTAACAGTTGCGTTTAAATATTAATCGAAGATTAAAGATAAATGTTAAAAAAAACAAAAGAATACTCCACATGTAACAGTAGCAGTAGAAAGCGACAGACACGACTATACAGACCTTGCTGATTTTGAGAACTCCAAGAAGCTGGTTCTGATAGTCAATGGCGTTATATGGTTCAACTTGATGAATAACGCGGAACATAGTCGCGGTAGCCAAGACAGAGGGCAGATAACGTACGAATCTGGAATCTAATTAGTGGCAAACAAGAAGCATACGAATTATTACTATTATTATTGTAGAAAAACTTTAAAAAGGGCCTGTTGCTAACATGGGATCTTTATGTAATTATCAAAAGATCTGATCTTTAGTCTTTTTTTTTGATGAACGATCTGATCTTCAGTCAACGAGATCCAAGAGAGGTTAGGAATCTGGTCTTACCAGCGACAACAGAGAGGAGGAGGCTCTCACATTGCCTGAGAAACTCCCAGTGAAGATGATTCTTCAATCCAAGCCTCCTTATGATGTGATCAAGAAATGAAATGGGAGTCACCGGATTCATCCTCCAATTAAGTGCGGAAAGCATCAAAAGCTCCATTTTTTGGATGTTTTTAGCCTCAAAAACGTACTTGGAGTCGTCCACCTAGCGAGGAACAAAAAGGACGAAACTTTCAACATTGACAAAAAGCACCGATGTTCTGTTAGTATAATCTCTAAAAAATGTAATGCAATTATTGAGACGTACTTGAAGGTCCAAAAGGAGGGGAACATGGGTCTCTTCAACTTTTGCAGCCAAAGAAAGACAAGTAACGGATGCAAGCTGGATCATCCATGGTTTATCATTTTGAAAGTGAAGGCTGCAGAGAAACCTATCGAGATAATTGATGGCAAGAATCGCAGTCAGAGTGGAAAATCCATAATGGGCGTAGACTTTAAGTATCCATTCCACCGCCTCCCCGCGAGCTGCGCAGAGAGAGGGGTCGGTTTCAACGTAGCCAGCAGATGCAAGATGGGTTTCTTTCTCTTTAGCGAAAAGGGAGAGAAGCTCTTCATCTTCCCAGAACAAGTCCTGCTCCAATAAGAGCAGAGGAAGAAGAGAAGGATTTGTTGCATTATCGTTCTTGATGATATTGCTTTCACAAACTTCTAGAAAATCTCCTTCCACTTCTCCCCATCTTTCTTCTTCACAGTAAAGAGCATCAAAGGAGAAGGATTGGGGGCTTTGTTGTGAACGTTGCGTCCTTTGATGCTCATTCGGCTCGATCGCCATCTTCTTCAGAGAAGAAGAGGTCTTTGTCCTTAGCTCATTATACCAGAAAAGAGAAAGGAAAAGTGAAGAAGAAGAGGAAGAACCTCATTCCCACTCCATCCACTCCCCCAATCCAGTGGTTACTCAATGGTCCTCTGCCCCGAAGAAGAAGAAAAGACCAGAGCAGAGAGGGAGAGAGAGAGAGAGAGAGACTGAAATACTGAAACTCGATTCTCGAAAACGGAAAGAAAAAGGAAGAGATTTTATCAGAGCAGGTTTCACGCTTGTCCTTTCTTTATATACCGAGCTTGGGATGGAGATATCAATAGATTTTCTTTTTTTTCTTTTGTTTCGTCAAATCTATTACCCGCCCAAAATTGTGTCACTACGAGTGCATTTGACCTGAAAGGGAAGGAGTGGGAGGATTGTTAAGGGAAAAGAAAATTTTTGATGTATGGTTTAAGGCTTACTTTGGTTCGCAAAGGACAAGGATAGGAAAAGAGATATATTTTATTATTTATATTTATTTGATTTTGTTTGGTATGAGAAGAAGTAAAATAAATTAGAAATATTTTTTCTTATTTTGTTGTATTAAAAGTAGAAGGGGAGGGGAGGATAATTTGTTATGTTTATAAAATTACTTTTTCCTTAAATTAAACAATTATAATAAAAGTAAAAATTAAGTGTATAATGATCTTTTAAATATTAAATACATCTCAATCCTTCTAAAAGTGAAAGGATTAGAATTGCTGATATGATCTTTTATACCTTAATTTTAATGGTCATAATAGTCTTTTAATATTAATTTTAATTTTAAATTTTATTTATTAAGTTACTTTGTAAAAGTATGAGATTCTAATTATTACTTTAAAAATGTTTGATTGGATAGAATCATTTTAAATTTACTAAAATAATTTGAAACTACTTATATATTAACTTGAATTTTAAATTTCATAATTTTTTTGATAAAATTAAATTCTGTATTTTGAGTTACTTGTAAAAGTAAGAAACTTTAATTATTCAATTTATTTTAAAATTTTTAATTAGTTATAATTATTTTAAATCTATTAAAATAATTTTTAAAATACTTATATATCAACTTGAATTTTAAATTTTATATTTTTTTAAAAATTAATTTTATATATTCAGTTAATTTATAGAAGTAAAACTTTAATTATTTTATAATTGTCAACAAACACGATCTTATTTTTTTATTTTTGTTTAACTTAATTTTTTAATTTAAACTAAATTTATAAAAGCTAAACTTCTAATGTCTGCTCATTTCTTCCACGTATAATGCACATCATTATCATTCTCTTCCGCACATTCTTTTTTTCTTCTGTTCTCTTTCCTAAAATGTAACCATCTCTTCCTTTTTTTTTTTGTTTAATCATCACTCAAATTTTAATATATCTACAAGCTCCAATTCTTGTACTTTTTCTTTTGTTAAACTAATGTACTAAAATAATTATCTACTTATTATGAGAAAATAAAAAAATAAATGCTATATAGTTTGCAATGGAATAAATGAACTTTTATTTAAACCTCAATGTCAATACTTTATTTAAAATTTTATTTGCTTTGATTTATCAAAAAAAAACTAAGAAATAAGAAATAATTCGGATACATTAGCTTTCAATTTCTTTGTTAAATAATCCATTGAAATCATTTTTTGAATCATCATGGCTTTACTGAAAAATAGTATTATAAATTGCGGTCAAAGGTAACTAATAATTATAATTTCTCTCAATTATTGATAAATAGAATAGATTTTTCATTAATTAAGATATTTTGTTCTTTTGAAAAATGAAAAAAACTTAATTAATGAGGTAAATAAGGGAGCTTCTCCAAATTAAATATTAGCTTAGATAAGTTCAATTTTCTTTGAGCTAATAAATGGTACATATTATTTATGTTTTACAAAAAGATATCAGTGATATTTGTATGTGAATTAAAAATTTTAAAAAAATTTTAAAAAATAGATTTAACGTAACTAATATTATTTTTAATTTTGTATTAAGCAAAACAAAAGAAGTAGAAATCATATGTTAAGAGTTTAAGATGGGGAAGAAGATATTGAATATTTATAAACAAATGAAATGTTAATGTTTTGTGTTATTTGATTTTTTTCCAAACACATATTTTGAGAGGTTAAAAAGGTTCTTCTTTGAATTTTTCTTTTGAAAATTTATTTTTTATATTTTTTATTTAAAAATATATCTATATATCGGACGAGTTTATATTAGTAATTAGTAATGGAATGATTTCGATGTGCGTGTGTTTGAGTTGGAAGGCAGAAATATGAAAGCCCATAACAACATAGCCCCCACTCCCTGTTTGCGTCTTTTTCAGTTCTTCTTCCCCAAACTGCTCCTACGTCTTAGAGGAGTATCGGAGCTCTCATGCTGCTTACAGCTTACTACATCCTGCGTAGTACCTCCTCTCTCAAGCATGATTAAGTTTTGTTTGGGAGTTTAGGAAAGAAAAGAAAAGAACAAAAATTCTAAGTTATGATAGAAATGAAGAGAGATAAAAGCTGAAATAATTTACTTTCAATGTTGTTTAAAAGTTTTTGGCGAAAAAGAAAAGAAATGTTCATTTTTTATTTGGGAGTTGGAGAAAAGTGGAAAGAAATGATATGTTAGAACGTCATAATATAAAAATAATCTTTTTGCGTAAGAATGTAACGTTAGGATATGTAAAGAAATAAAACTCTTTTAAAAATATTTTGAATAATTTAATTTTTTTTTTAACTTAAAACTCCCAAACATCAGCCTCTTTCTTTCTATAGTTGGGAAGAGTTTTGAGAAGGAATCGAAGGTATTTCATGCTCCCACTTCTTCTCTTTTCTTTTTTGCTTCTGTCCTTAAAAAACTCCCAAACAAGAGGAGAGAGCCTGTCTTCTCTCCAAAACCCTCTATCCAAACAAGGCCTAAGACGGAGAAGGATATTTTTAACTTTTTGAAAAATTTTTAAAAGTAATCAATAAGCCTTAGCATAGCACTTGCATCGCTCCAGAATATAAATCATTTTTGGCCTATTGCATCAAAATTAAGAGTTGTAGACAAAATAAAACATTTATTACAAAATACCTTGTGTACCCCTAATAGGCAGCGAGAGAAAGAGAGAGAGAGAGAAGGGATACAATTGAAAATAAGTATGCTAAATACTCATTGAAATATATCTTACATTTTAAAACGGATCGAATAATAAAATATAAAGACATATTACATTCGTTTATAATTAAATATTTTATTTTAACTTAGTATAAAATTAAAAAAAATAGTTTGAGTACAAAAAAATTATCATGATATTTTTATTAATTAAGTTATTAATAGTAGAATTTAATATTTAAAAAATTTATATATCTTAAATTGAGAGAGTGAGAGAAGGTAGTGGGATATTTGTGTTAATAAAACTTACATATCTTAAATTAAAAATTATTAAAAATTTTACATAAAATACATAATTATTTTTTAAAAAATAGATATTTAATTATGTACATATTTTTAAAAATAATGTGAATTGACTGATGAAATAATATAAAAATAATAAATATTATCTCGAAGATAATAATCTACGACTAGTTAGAAATAATACAGAACGCTCACACTGACTAGAATTTGCAAAAAGACTCTTACGGTCACTGTTAACAAAGAAGTCTCTGACCATCCTAATATCTGCTACGTCGTCTTTCCTTCCAAAAGAAATTAATAAACCCGTAACGGCTTTACTTGGATTGAGTTCCACACGGAACCCAATATAAATTTCTCATCTCACATCTCACTTTTTCTCTCATAAAAATTTTTCTCTTCCGAAATACAAAATAGAAAATCTCAAAACCAAACTCTATCCAATCACACCAATAATGGAAATTTGTACTTTGAGCATTCAAATGGGGGCAGTATTGGCCATCTGAGTATTTAGCAATAGGTCTGCATTACAGAAAAGTAGGACGAGTGCTGGCTGCAAGTACACAACAAGGGTTTCGGGGAAAGTGGCTTCCTTAGCAGCCCTAAACCGAAGTTACTCGCAGCGACATTTCAGCCCGTTTTCCTCGCAAAACACCAAACAACGAAGGTTTTATTTAATAGAGTACACTACAATTGCAATGTTGATATATGGTGTGTTTCACGTCTATCAAAGACAACTTACTCCGTGATGAAAAGTTAGGGAATTCGCCAATCAAACGTAAGGAGCTTTAAGAAGCAAAAGACTTTGGAGACAAATTGCCTTTTGATTATTGTTCATCACTTCATTTAAGCTTCTCCAAAAGTGCCCGTAAGCAAAACATTATTTGCCTTTAACGTTTTTTCCCTTCAGATTAGATGTCCGCTTCCTCTCATTAGAAAAAGAAAAAAATGTAGTATTGTACCAAAGGTTCAATGACCAATACGGTCACACGATATTTTGGGCCTTTGCTGGTTCTAGATTTTGGGTTTGGGTTTTGATTTCAATTCAGATATATAAATAAATGTGTGTGTTTTCTTTTGCTGTTTGCTTTGTGATGTATCCATGCAAGTAAGATTGGTTCGTAACAAATTTTCAAAACCTAAACACATGTTTGACTAATGCGTATACGGCCAGGAACCGTTAACCTAAGAAGATTAGGTTAAGTTCCTAATTGAAAAGCTTTTGGAGGCAAAAAATGGGAATTGTTTTCACGTAGAAAACCATGCAAATCTGATATGATTCTTGTAACGCATTTATGCAACACGCAGGTAAAGATAGACAGATATATGTACTGCCTGCCGGAATATACTTATCCGAGATGGAAATGAATCTGCTTAATTTATTAGAAAATTAAACTAAGAATTGCGGAGTGGGGAATTGTGGTCGGAGGTGTGGCGGCCAGCCAAAAACCAACTCAAAAGAACAAGATTAGATAGTTACTACAGTGATTATCACGATTAATATCTCTCTAATACTACTGTTAATGCATCATTGATGCTAATTAATCAAGATCTCAGCAGCACCGTAACCACTTGTTGCATCATTTTTCCCAAAGTCAAATTTGGCCCACCATTTTTTTGGTGCCGTGCCAGGGTTTACTATCAACCCCCTGAAAAAGCAAGACCCCAATCGTCTTTTGGCAAATGAATCCTCAATCATTTCTCCTCCACTTCCCCATCACAAAATGGGATTTTGTCAACGACATATGCGCAAAACATCTTACTCGATTGGGTCCTGTCTCTTCACAACCACTAAAGACATGGAATACACAAAAATAAAAATTACTAGAAAAGCTTCACTTGTTCCACAATAGATGAGGAGTTCAAGTTCTAACCCGTGTTCCTTCGCTGCATTAGAAACCACGAGCGAGCAACGGTCTTTCCTCGGCCGTCGTCTTCTTTAGGCAGAAACAAAAAACATCGCGTACCACATTTAGTGCAATCGTTAGGGCATGCATGTGAATTAAAGGCCCACGTTGGAAGGGGGCGGGGGGGCCTGTGAGTACCGATTCCAGAAAAGAGAAAGGAAGGAACAGAGCAGAGAGATGGCCATTTTACCGTATGCTCGAAGTTGTAGTGCAAAAGATGAAATTGGTAGTGGTTGCAAGGGAGGGATGATTATTGTGATGGCAAATTGTTCAAGGGTACAGCTCACGGGAGCTTGACCAAAATCAAAAGGGGAAAAAGGGACAAGTGAACATGGGACTGTGCAGTGGTGAACAAGCGTCACATTACAACACAAGCCACCTGGACGCACTTGCTCTAAAAAGATAACAAAATCATGGAGTCAAAGTGGAACACCGAAAGCATTCTCAATTGCCAGTGTTAAGTACCCCAGGGTAGCCACTAAATGTAGGACTTGGAGTGCGATGGTCAAAGCAAGGGGTTGGAGGGTCTATTCATAGGATGATTGCAAGAAATACAATTATTCAGTTTTAAGGTGACTCAAACTTGCACCATAGAATCATTATCACATGCACATACAAAAATTTCCATCAAACCTCGGAAGCTTCAAATCGAAATTTCCTTGGCCATTTGGATACTTTAACAAAAGGAAACTATTGTTATTAAATTGAGCCTCCTGCTGAAAATCTCCAGCCCTATGCTAAAGTTTCGTGAATAGAATGAATTTCAGCCCGTATTCGAGCTTAAATGCAGCTCAGCCTGACAATGCATTATACATACCTTCTCTTTCTACTAGATGATCACACACAGCTAATTTACCAGTTGCAACATCATGAACTATCATCATCTTCCACCCCCTTCCCCCCTTTTCCTTCTTTTTAATAATAAATGCAGTGATTTGATCAAACTCCGAAGCTACACTTCCAAAATGAAGATCTCTTCTAAAATTTCTCGAGAGCAACTTTTCATATGATACTTCGTAATATCACATTGAAAGAAATTCCACAAAATACAGTTTGAGTGCAGATCTAATGGGCGCTCGTATTTTGTGTTTATAGCAGTAGCCAGGAAAGTAAAAAGAAACAAAATACAAACAGAGAGAAGACCAACGAGTATTATTTAATTTCAGCTCTTACAGAGGTTCGAAGGCTACAATTCCAGATTTATTGAAGAAAACTCTATACAAATATAATCCAAGAGACTAAAAAGAAACAGTCAAATAGTAGCATGTACAAAATTTTAACAACCAAACCAAACAACCACAAAAGTATTGAGTGTTAGCAAGAAAGCATCTCCTAGTGTTGGAATTCAGCTAATGATATTAAAACTACCAAGCTAGAATACATATGAACTGTCGATCAGTAGCGATAGTCTGTAGAAGCGCTTTCTTCAAGCAAATCTCTCTGAGTTCAGTATGGCGGAGGAGGATAGATTCCAGGGTATCGACCTGAAATTAAAGCCGAGTGTTACTTTCAATGGCAAGACTGTTGTTTTAAAGAAAACAAGGATTCAGATCGAAAGTAACCTACCTGGAGGATAATGGGATGGCGGATACTGGGATGTCTCATGTGTTGCTGGTGGATACATTGGTGGTGGATATGCCGAAGATGCTGGGTAAGTTGAAGGATAACCAGCTGGTTGGGGCGGATGATATGGATGCGGCGGGTATGCTGCAGGATTCGGAGGATATGAAGAATATGGGGAGGCTGGATAGGTTGTTGCTGGTGGATAAGAAGGTGGTGGTGCAGAGTACAAGGAGCTTTGGGGTACTGGTGGTGCCATATGTGGAGGAGCAGAGGAGGCATAACTTGTTGCAGGTTTCTGAAACATGCCAAGAGCACAACATCAGTTCCATCTATCAGTTGATAATCACCTAACTAAATATCGCACATATCAATTAAGTAAACTGCAGATCAAGAGTTTATAATACCCACAAGGCAGCAAGTGAGGAAAGATGGTAAAGAAACTACAGGCCATAGAACTTACGTTGGCATTTGCAAAGTGCATAATTAGCCGTACTTCACCAGCATGCCTGCAACAAAATAGAGGTCTTATAAGTACACAAACCTCTTTTGTTTAAAAGAGAATCAGTTAGAGTTTGCATACAAAAATGACATGCCAGCACAGTTACCAATTTATCTTAACCTACTTCATTGTTTCATAAGTACTTTAGAGCTATTGTTTTCTTTTGTTGCCGTGATTGGTTCAAAGAATTATTGCTAAGAGATCTTTCTCAGTGAAACAAAATCCAACAAGCATTTCCAAGCTTCAAGTAAGCTTATCAGATTATCTATCAACACAAAGACAAACAAATCCGAATGTGGTCTATGTGAAGCATACATGAACTATATACTATTCAAATCTCAGTTCTCTTTATCCTAGAAAACCATAAGATGGAAATGAATAATATAGACACGGGCAATCTTTCTCAGTGAAACAAAATCCAACAAGCATTTCCAAGCTTCAAGTAAGCTTATCAGATTATCTATCAACACAAAGACAAACAAATCCGAATGTGGTCTATGTGAAGCATACATGAACTATATACTATTCAAATCTCAGTTCTCTTTATCCTAGAAAACCATAAGATGGAAATGAATAATATAGACACGGAATCTACTCTACATTAAACATGACAATCCTAGTAGAGAGTCACCAACTCACAAACAGGTAAAATGGACATCCAACCCAAACTTGCAATTGACCGAGAACAATAAGCATGCAGCAACTCAAGATGGAAATGAATAGCATAATCAAGGAATCTGGTCTACACTAATTAAACGTGACAATTCTAGCAGAGAGTGAACGCCTCACAAACAGGTAAAATGGAGATCCAACCTGCAAATTGACAGAGAACAAAAAGCACGCAGAAACTCAAGATGCTATAGTCTTGGGGATTAGGATCAATGGACAAGGTACATTGCCGAACAGTACTTGCAGAAACTATTCACCTTCAGCAGAAGTTCATTGATTTGGATAAAAAGTTACGAGAATAGAGAAGAAGAATGAGAACAAAGGAAACGGAAGGGAAAGGAAGGGAAGGTGGGAAGGATGGGGAGAGAGACAAATCTACTCCATGTTTGTATCTTAAAACTAATTCTTTGGTTTCTGGATATATTTTTAGAAGATGTGGTTTCATCCGTTCAAGGTTTTCCTATTTGTTACAATCCATGCAATTTTCCCAAGAAAGAAAATTCACAGCAGCTTCTCAAGAACAAAGAACCATAAACCAATTTGAATGCTGAATCGTGTTTGATCAGGGCTCTTTAACTCAAATGGACAACACCCTCACCCCCGGCTTTTTCTATTCCAGTGTGTGTCCCCGCGGTGGAGCTGGACCATTATCCCAAATTTCAAAGGCAAAAGCTATTGTTGAATTAAGGCGAGTTCAAAAGAATAAATGACCATAACCCAAAATGAAATACTGTGTATGCCAATGTTAATAACACATTTCATGAAGTCAAAATATGCACGATGGCACATTTCCAAATTTCACCCATAATCCGCATTTCAAGGTTGTCCCTCCCAAAATACAGCCTGCAAAATTGAAAACTTGCAACATGGAATTGTCTAAAATTTAAACACAATACAATTGATTGCCCTAAATTATTACAAGATCAACAGAAACATAGAACAGAAAAGAAAGGTTCATGCTCACCGTGATTAACTAGAGAAGACACAAATAATAATTTCCTATATATTTTATACCTGCCAGTTTTTGTTTGTAGCGGCCAAGGGGAATCATCATATCCCTGAGAAAGCACTTTCTGCAGTTGAACCCTAACATACATCGTAAAATCCAGGATTAGTTTCCCCCAAAAAGCAATACAATACTTCACATTTTGCAAATAATAATTCAAAGAAGAAAAGAAACAACATAGAACTGAGAGTAAAAGGGACAAAGTAAGGAGAGAATTACTTTCCACTGCCTATGAAATCATCGTAGGTGATAGTATTGCTGTTCCAGACAACGACATTGAGCTCACGTAACCCTTCGATCAACGTGAAGACAAATTTCTCTTGAAATGTAGGATTTTTCCCTCCGTCTATCGAGTAGCAAGAATTAGTTAATTCAATCTGGTGATATCTACTAAATCGAACATACAATTACAAGAAAACCAATAATCATTAGAAAAGATTTGTACCTGTGTGCGTGCGGGTGCGATATTTAGTGCTGCCGTATTCAAGACAAACGTAGGGATCTTGCCTTGATATCCACTCGGTATCCTTCAATTTATGACAACCAACAACTGCAAATTGCATCCACCAAGATTCGTCAAAATTCGGCGTTTATCACCATATAAACAAAATTATGCAGCATCAGAAAACTACAGAAAGGAGGCAGGAGAGAAGAACAATTACCGGTGACTTCGAGGAGTTGACCTTGAATGCCAGAAATTGTCGACATGGACATGTATGAAGCAGGAGATGAAGAATAAGAATAAGAAGTAAAAGGTTTTATCTTGTGTTTCGTCATCCTGCAATAAAGCTGTATCCTTTTATATATTAACGGGTCAGGAAGACGGAGTCTTCGACGGAGCAAGACTTCTCCTTTTAAGTCTATTTTCTATTTAAGAATTAAGAAAAACGGAAAAAGACAAAGCAACGTTAAATTCGAACTCCGAGAATTCTGTATTATGACTAAGCACTGCAAGTTCTGAGGATTGCCTGCAGCTTTTGGTTTGCTATATATATTGGGAGATGATGAAGATGGAAGAGTGAAGACGACAACTTGATTATGATGCGTGGAAATTTTCAATTTATTGTTGTTCACGAACAGGATTCTTTGCTGCAAGATACCGCGTAAATTCTAAAAGCGGAATAATTCGCAACGCGTTACTGCGTACATTAGGCGCGCCTGCCATCCTTGGAATTTTAATCGTAGTAGTTCTTTTTTTTCCTTTATTTTTTTGAAAAGCAGCATATCACGTTTTTTCTTCTGGAAAATCATATAGACAAAGATCACGATTCACGAGTCACGAGTGATGCATGCGTTGTTTCTATTTCAAAAAATCCTTACTTTTTCTCAGCGGGGCACAGTATCTGCCCCCACATTATTCTTCCGGTCTGAAATTAAATGCACTCTGAATGGAAGCAAAATATATTTTATATTTAATATTCACATCTATACTAGACAATTGTAGAAAATAAATTCCACTTTGATTCATCTAAAATATACGTTCATTACTTCCTTTTTTTCATTGGAAAAAAAATAGTCTTTTCGAGTGTTGAACTCGTGCCCTGGACAGCGAGCGAGGAGCGCTGAGGATAAGGGTATTTATTATTTGACGTAATCTAAAAAATCGAATTAAAATATATATTTCGATTTGATTTTTTAAATTTTCAATTCGTTCGATTTTTTAAATTAAAATAAAATTCTGTTTGATTTTTAATTTTTATTTTTAAATTAAAAATTAAACTGAAAAATTAAAATTTTTAAAAAATTATATATAAACGTATTTTAATAATGTATTTTTTAATAAAAATTAATTTTTTAAAATAAAATTATCTTAAAATACATTATTAAAATATATTTTTTTTAATTTCAATTTTTAACCTAACCAAACCGAATTATTTCGATTCGATTTTGTAAAATTAAAAAAAAATTAAACTGAAAACTGAATTATCCAACCAAACAAAAAAAAACCGAATGACTACCTAAGCTCCTCTAGTTCAAAAATAAAGAATATATTTTATGTCTTTTTCAATCAATTAATATTCTAATGAAATAAGGAAAAAGAAAAGCAATGTCCCGCAACTTGGGTGGAAATTCAGGATTTCCACAATATTTGAATACCTGTATCTCAGTCATTGTAAACATTGGCGGCTCCAAGATTGAAAATCTCATTTATAGATCGTTAGCCGTCATTTTCAATGATAGATCTCCCGATGAGATGACTTTGGACTCCACCCCTCATACCTGTGTTCCCAGACAGATAACCAAAGAACAATTACAAGTCTTGTTACCTACCTATTGGACCACCAGTTATGAAAAACAGGTTGTAAACCATTTCATAGTCTAGAACAGGATTTGTCTAATTCTTACCAAGGCAACACCCTTTTCTATTAAAATTTTAATATGACCAAAGGATTACTATCCTTACCATGGTTTTGTTCAGAAGACGCTAGGTATCTCCTACATGAAGGGTACTAGCAAAATAGCAATCAGAAGGCTATGACTACGCACCACAATTGCAATAAGCACAAGAAATGTTTACCATTCGAACAAGGGAAATTGAATATCGCATAACTTAATGTACATTATTTTCTTCCACTGCTTTGAATGGGTAAAGCGGGTGAAGTTCCACAAGGTCAAAAAAAACAACTGGATTAACAACAATTCAGGAGTCCGCTAGATTATAAAGAATGCGAAAACGCAGACGGAGAGTTGACACTTAAAATGGAATGAAAAAATAAACTGCAGGTTTGTAGTCACTAGGGGGAATACCTGACTATTATGTACAAATGCTATTGGTAATCCCTTTTAATCGCTTTCATAATCCTCTTCATCACCGAAAGTGAAAACGGAGGCATCAGCTGCCATAACCTTGAACTCACTCACTTCTCCAACAGAGTTAGATCCCTCAAGACCTGGTACAGTTCCTTTATTGACATCCTTTCTTGGCTCATTAACTGCAGAATCTGTGCTCCCCAAAGACAGGCGTTCTGTTTGATGTGACATATGTGCAGCTTGATCCACGCTGGTACCGTGGCCAGATCCAACAACTTTTGTATCAACACACACTGGGGTTTCAGGAGCTGAGCTTGTTTGCTTGATTTTTGAAGACACAGAATCCTCAGCCTCACTGTCTGAGAATACATCATCTTTTTCTCTGCTTCCTGGGCCTTTCTTTGTGTTTGTATCATTGACTGCAGAAGTCTCATCAGTGGCGCCAGTATTGGGTCCTGAGACAACAGCTGGACCAGTACTTTCAACAGATTGATTGACAGTGGCTTCTGGTTGAGGCCTAATAGGAACAGCTGCATCATATTCCGCCAGTACAACCTCCACTTGAAATCCTGGGGATGGCAATTTTCTCTGTGTAGATTCCACAAATGAGTATAAATCAGACGTCAAATAACTCAAATGTAGGTGCCAGTAAATCTCTCTGTTAGATAACAAGTCCAAGTTGCCCCATATACTAATCAACCTTAATACAAGCATAGTACAATGAAAACGACTACCTTGTCAAACCCATCGAGGTCACTTGTATTGAGAATTTTTCTGTTCTCTATCATTGTTGTGTTTAGCCAACTGAATAATCAAGAGAAGCAAAATTTAGAAATAAATAAAATCAGCTTAAGGTATAAACACAAGAATTAATCATCCGCCCTTTACTGTTCCTTGTGAGGGCGACAAAGCAATCAGGGAGCATTTTCTAGGTTGCTATTCACAAAGTTGAAAGGATGCTCATTGTTACCAGTAGAAGTCTCCTTGACGATCATGGAAATGAATTTTGAAGTCCCCAGCCAACTCAGTCAGACCAGGCTCCCCAGGAAGAGCAAAAACCATTATCCCTTTCTTTGGTGCGCTAAACCAAAAATCTTCAGGCTGCAAACAAGCCCCAAAAAGAAAATATATGCAGTTAACAATCTTACTTCTGGAAAGATGTGCAAATAGCCCCCCGTATATTACTGTATATATTCATTTTTGCAATAGCATATTTAGAGTTTCAACTGTATGCATGTTCCTACTCCTTCCTAGTGGACCTCTCTGCATCAGATAGGTTTAAATTCCAACCGTGGATAAGATGGTTTAGCCACCCATCAAGGGTCTAATCTAATTACTTTGTACAGATTCCAGCATGACATCAAGAATAAAGGTCTCTTTGGTTTTCACTAATTTCACATCCAAGGTCATTTCTTCCATCATCTCACTTTAATTCTTCCTTTCCAGTCACCTTATCCGCTGTGAATATTTGTCTCCCAACCCCGTCAGCACTGGTTTTACCCTCAAAACATATTGATCTTCCTTGACTGCAGTCAAACTGTCATATTCACTTAACCTGTACGCCTGTGCACAGGAGGGTTGGAGTTATTATTCTCTAATGTCCTAGCATGATAGCAATATAATCAATCACCTTGACATTGTTTTCATCCAGGCTCTGTGTTTTGGTGGATTGTATATTACAAATAGAATGCACTTGTACATGTATACAAGATCAGTATGGTGATAGAAACTTAACTAACATGTATAATGTTTAAAGATATATAATAGCAAAGAAATCTGGTCATTCTAAACTGGCTTTAAACAGAACAACCACTATTGGACGACAGTGAGCAAGAGACCCATCTGACTGGTGAGTTTGTAGCGGCTGCACCACATGAAATGAAATAGGAACAACCACTTACCAAGTTCCGCTAATGCTCACCAAAGCACAGGCAATTTCCAGTGCCAGAAAAACATCCTTCACTTTAATTTCTTGACTTATACATGTCCCTTTTTCTTTCTTTTCAGGTATTTTAGGGCTTTTGGGGTTCCACCTGGCTGGGGGAGACAGGGGGGAGGGGAGAAGCAGGGCCAAGTAATCCAAGTAACTTACCGATAGATCCTTTGTTCTTGGATGCTTCTTTGTTGAGAAGAGAACCCCTGCAAATATAATATTCATCAATTTAGATAAAAGTTCTATAGATGTTATTCAACCAAATATTGAAACAATATTCTTGACCTCTCAACGGTAGATATCAAGGACAAAAGCCAGCAACAGGAATCGTAAAATGGAAACTGATCAAGTATTGAAGGGATAAATTAAGGAATCAAGGATAGATAAACTATAACTATCATGGTAATCATCATGTTAAATTAACAATATATACAGCTTCACAGATTACCAGTAAGTGAAGTGGTGTAAGCAGAAAATCTACCAGTACAGCAAATTGCACAATGTAGAGATGTTATAGTAGCAAATTACCATTATGATCAGATACAGTAATAGATGGCCTAACCCAATAAGGGCATTTATGAAGCCGAAATCCTCTAAGTATGCACCTGCACAACATGATTCAGGAAATTGTAAAACCATAAATTTCAATTAAAAGGGAAAGTTAAGAAAAGAAATGTTATAATGAAGCCCAAGTACCTCCGACCAGGCTGGTTCTCTCCGTTGAAGTAGGTTAAGATGCGTTCAAAATATTTGACATATCTCTGTCACAGAGAGGTTATACATCACAAACAAAAATTTTATAGCTTGATAAGGCCCCAAGCAGGGAAACAAATGAGACGAACAATACTCACTATCTGACTTGGCAAAACCAGTGCTTTCCCATCGAAGCATCTTTTCTGATTATAGTAGTCAATAGACTCCTCAGCTGTGGGAAAGAACTGGAACAAGATAAAACTAAATACATTTAATTTACAAAATTGAGAAACAAACCAAAAGGCAATGATAGTTGGAAGAGATATAATATGCCATGAAAACAAAAGCGTGGTGTTGCTTGCAGCTGCTAGTGAACCTCCTTTTTCCCTTATAACTATGAATCATAGAGAAACCTTCCTCTACATTGCAAAGACCAGGAAAAGTTACCTTCAAGTACAAAAGAAGACTAGAAATCATCAATCCAGTTCTTGCCATTCCCGCCTTGCAGTGCACAACCACAACATTTTCAATGTCTTCCTTCAACCAAGAATATGCACTTTGACAAAATGAAATTATAAGTTGAATGGGAGGGCAATTATGGTCATCAAAGGGGAAACTTGCCACCTGAAGAAAGAGACCAAACATGATAAGTTTCCTAATGTCTGATAACTAACTGCAGAATAGAATGAATCTGTCAAATTATGCACACTACAGGTAAAAGCCATAATACAGCATAACTATTCTATAAAAGCCAAATAATTTTGCATAGAGAAGAAATTCATAAAAGCATTTAAAGGCAAATGACAAAGTCATAAGATTTTTCCCAGCAAAATTTTCCCAGAGAAGGTTTAGTCTGAGCTCCACTTGGATAGCAATTTCTTCTGAAAACTTTTCTACTTTTCTCAAAAAGTCAATCTAGACCATACATTTTCTCCCACAACAACTAATCCATACCCCACAAAATGAAAATTTTTCAGGGAAGGGGAAAAAAATTTTTCCAAGTACAACCCCAAAAGAAAATGTCAGGAAACCAACAGTCCCTATATGTATTACTATCACAAAGATTATGATTCAATTTTATGGAGTATTGTAATTGACTGATGATCAAGGGCTCAATGGTAACAAGGAAAATAACAGAAATTAATTGCTTAAAAATTAGCAACATCTATAACTGGAATTAAATTTTCAATGATCCCCACAGTTTACAGTGAAAGAAAGTAAGAAGCAGATAAGAAATGGACAATAAAAACTAAAGAATAGATAACCATAACAAAAAGAATTAGCAATTTCGAAAGCCCAGATAACAATGACAAAGCAAAAAATCACTAGTTACCTTTCCCTCAAATAATGAAGCATCATACAACCTCTCAGAACATAAATTGTACACTTTGTATTTATCCTGCACGTTAAAAGCAGCTATTAGGACAACTTTCCCTGTAATTAGACTTCGAACAGGTGCTCATGGTCTGTTGCTATCATACATGCACAGTGCACACTGAAGGGAAGTGGCTGCATGTAATAACACCTTTATACCCACTAAAAAAACAGCGACTTGGAGAAAGGCATTGATATTCCAGCCCACTAAAATATGGAAAACTTGGACACAAGAATAATTATCCCTCTTACCTTGTGGTGGGTTTCAAAGAATTTAATTACTTCTTCCATGTGGTTCCGATAGAATCCCTGAATCACAAAATTTTTAACAGGTCATTTAGGTACTAACTGCATAAAATTCTATTGAATCCTAAAAATTTCACTTCACTTGCCTCGACATAACCAAAAAACCCAGAGCTCATATCACCAGCAGGAAAACCCATAGCTATTATGTTCTCAGTGATGTATGTCATATCCAAGTCAAAACCACCTTCCTGGAAGAAGCCAAACAAATCAGGTACACCAAGACAAGAAAGTCACTTAAAAATATTAAAAGATGCATTCAGTAATTATCCAGAAAGGAGGACAATATGGTTTCGAGAAAACATTTCACAAGATCCAATGTGGCATCATCTAGAAGTGTGATTGTTTTCTGAACATATGAACACCACTAGTTTGATTGATATATAAGACAACCCAGCAAGAAATCGATTAAAAAAAAAAAAAACACAGATTTCAAATAAGCCTTGTCCCTGTAGCAAGGAGGCATGATCTTTGCAGAATCACATTCAGAAATAACTATGATTACCATGTTTGGCACCAGTTAATTTACAATAAGGATATCAAAAAAATCTTTATGCGTTTACTAGACGAGTATCAAATTTAGCACAATAGTTGTGCAACTGCTGATGAAATTATTTAACCTGTAGAGCATACTAGCATCTGAATCCTTGCAAAACATATTTCCAGAGTCAAAATAAATACTATAACATCATGGCCAATAGCAGACATCTTAGACAAGGCATACTAGCCAGTAATGTTAGAAAAACAAAGGCTGGCAACATCAGTAAGACCATAGATCACAGATCATCAATGATGTACACCACTACAGACAAAACCATGCAGAGAACAGTTCTGTAAGGCTTAGTTTTGTTCACTAGGAGGAAGAGGGAACACAATGGTTCAGTTCAACATGCTATGATATGGCTTAACTTGTAACCCTATAAGACAAAAAAGTCTCCACCTTTTCAAGGCTATCATTAAGTACTTAAAATGAAAAAGAACATTACTGGTAAGAATTGCTTGTTACAAATTTGTTTTAAGAAAAAAGCAAACCAACAAAGTTGTGTGTTCTAGGGGATGAGGATAAGAATACAAAACATAATATCCTATTAGCCACGGCATTATTATTGAATTAGAAGAGGTTATAAGTGAACTCCTACTTCGACCTGAGAAGTTTTTGATAAAAAAAGTCCAAAGCTAATGTGTGTTGAACCCTAAAAGACAATATTAATAAAACTAAACAATACTATTCAAGAGACATCCGTATCAGTAACAAATTAGCCAAAAGAAAGGGAAGAGAACTAATCTTCATATTTTCTTGATAATAAAGCAACACAAGAAAGAATTCGATCATCAAAGGTTAGCAAGCCACCTGATATCTTCGTTTATTTTGAGATACAACATGCCGAGCCCTTACTTGGACAGCTTTCACGGCATTCTTAGAAGAATCAACTATTCCTTTTGTAAGTGTTCCAATAAAACCAGATTGTGCTGTTTGTGCTGTTGGTGAGGCTCTATCAGAGTTTTCCTCTGCCTGAGAAGCTTTAGGAGACAAGCGTAATCCAAAACCACCAGTAAAACGAGCAAAGGTTGATTTCCCAGAAGTTCCGGTTGGTGAGTCATTTTGGGATCCCACCAGTGACTGTGGGATTTTCAGGTTTTTTGCCCAGCTGGAGATGCCAGAAGCAGATAACTTTGCAGGTGTATCAGGTGCAGAATTATCTGGAGCATGTTCAGCAGTGGACATAGCGATATCTGGAGCTTTTACATGTGACGGATCAGGTGATTCAGAGGATCCGGATTCCATTCCTCCAGCCTAGAGCTCTCACAAATTTTGACACCACCTAACTAATGAGGCACCAGAAACATCAGCAGCTCTCTGACTAAAACCACAAGGAAGAAAAAGAGACACCAAGCAAAGATTAGAGATATGTTTAACATATAATGAATATATAACTTTGATAAGTTACAGAGGGAAAAAATAACAAAAGCAAAATCCATTTCTCTTGCACCACCTTTCAGTTGCTACCACATCAACATCAAAGTAATCAGGCAACAGTGTTTGGGGTTGGGGGGGACCGCCAAGGAGAGAGTTAGGAATATAGATGATTGAAGCTTAACCATTTCCTAAGCTGCTTATATAGGGTGCAGGGTACATGTCATTCTTAAGTAGGGAATACATGCCAACAGATGGGCAAGTACCGTTCTAATGTCCTTCCTAGTGACTAAACAAATGCTGGAGTATGATATAATAGCCTAAACCACCTCCACACATGCCGAGGGATTCTGCTCAAACCACTCCAATAAAAATTATACCTTCGAGCTGTGCCTCTCATAAAAAACAGTGAACCTAAGTGAATATGCCCATAAAATTATTTCTCCCTAAAAATCTACTGAAATCAGGATCAACATTGTTTCCCCTAAATTCAAAGTGCGCACAACACTGACATTTTGCAGTGCAATTGATATGTCAGATTACAGTCCCAGCTTCCTTTGAAAATATCAAGGTAGACACTGAAGATCAATCACTCCCTATTTCATTATTGAGTCTCTATGGCAAGAATATACCACAGAACTATGTCTCATTTCATAATTACTTCTATTTTAGACAAACCATGATTACAGTAGACCTACTTCACATCTAACTCACAGGTGCACGCCTACTAGTTTGTAACTTCACCAACTCGACTATTATCCAATATTTGTAAGAAATAAGGAAGGGAACTCTAAGATAGTGAAACTTTTAATACATCCAAAACTAGGACGGCTTTAGCAAATACAAATCTCATTGAATCACTTTGCTAAAAGAACACAACTTTACTTCTCCATATCCAACAAGAATTGAAGTCAAAAAGTTTATTGTCAGGAGAAAACTAAGAAACAAGCGTGATAGAGCTTTCTTCTAAAACGTAAATTATCAACCAAAATAAGCCACTGGCAATTTAGAAAACTAAGAATTTGAGATTAGGCAAAAAAACAGATGAATAAAAATGAATCCTTTTTTGTCTTTTCACAACCTTTTATGAACTGAAACAAATCAGATTCAGGAACTGCAAGTTTAGGTCTTGAAATATAAAAATGGATCAGGAAAAACTTCAATTCATTAATACACTATTCAGTCCACGACTTAGTAGCGTCAAATTTTCGGTGATCCAGGATTCTCAACAACGTTGGAAGTATTCATTTAGTGGTAAGCATACTTTTTAAGGATACAAGAGCAAAATATCTACGCGCCGAAACAAAGAAGACATATGTAAGCACATGCAGAAGATATATGAAAAGCTTAAAGTTACCTGAAAGGAGAAGTAGTCGAGGGAAAGAGGCAGCGGCAGCGGCTGGTGATTGTAGGCGGAGTCCCGCGACGACGTCGTGCTGGGCTTCTTCTACTGATATTTCAGAAGGGATCTTCTTCTTCGCTTTTATCTACTCTTTTTTCTAATCCAATAGTAGCAATGAAGTGACAGATTGAAGTAACCCGACTTTTTCTTATTTTCTTGTTAGTGCTGAATCTCTATATTTTTCTCTGTTGGCCCCACTTATTTCATGTATGTGAATATTTTCCTCAATGATTCTTCTTACCATTTGTTAGTCCTTAGTCTCTATCTTTTTCTCCTCTGTACCCATTTATTTTAGTTATTTGTATTTGGCTCCAGCATGAACTCCTTTTTCCATGTTTACCCCACGTTTCATTTTATTTTCCCCCTTTATCCAAATTGATCTTCTCTAACAACGTGGTAGTACTCTAAGCTGGCTAGAAGCACAAGCAATAGGTTTTACATTTAATTAATATCTCTGTTTCCTTGATATTTGTTTTTTAAAAAAGAAAGAAATAAAGAACTTTCTTCCTTTTCTTATTTTTTATTCTATTTTTTCAATTCTAAAATATACTCATCATGCGAATGTAGAGTTTATACACTAATATGTTATTATAGATCACAAGGTTAGTAGAGAGCTATTAGATTTCAAATTTAATTTACGGTGATAGTTTGATTAGCATATTGTTGCTTTTTTATTTTTAAAAAATACTTATGATTTACTTAAATGATATCATTCATGTCTTCAAAAAAAGAAAAGAAAAGAAAAATATATTACTCACCATAAATAACACGTTCCTTGTTTTAAAACTAAATGACAGATTTTTATCTTACTATTTAAACAATAATTTTTATATTATATCAAACATATAAAAATTATTACTTATTACTCGATAAAACTTACTTATAAACAATTGCTACCATAGTTACCTGCTTTACATGTACAATGTATTATAGTAATCAAGACATAAGCATATCCAACATAGCTATTATATAATCGTTTGACTTTTTTAAATAAAAATTCCTAAGTTTTTTTTATTTCTTTTTTACTAAGTAAGGGGAAAAAGAAGAGGCAGGCTGCATGGACATCTATTATCTAATTTTTTGACTTTTTTAAAATAAAAAATCTTTTTTTTGGCTAAGTAAGGAAAAAGGAAAAAAGACAGACTACATGGACAGTTGGACGCATCAGAGCATAGAAGAGGGAGGAAAAGCAAGGCAAAAAGAGACTTATACTCTCACACCATCTAGGCAATTACTGACTGGAAAGAGAAGTATAGCCTCTTATATCTTGCCACTCAAACCTCCTCTGAGTTTTATATGGGATTGTCTTAAGGAGTCTTAGCTAGGCTTTTTCTTTGCTAAGTAAGGAGAAAGAGAAAAGACAGGCCACATGGACAGTCGGACGCAGCGGAACACAGAAGAGAGGAAGAGAAAGACAAAAAGGGATCCACACTCCCACCTTGATATTAGAAATTTCTAAGTTATTGATATTAGAAAATAGCCTTATATAAAGTTCAAATATACAACCACATCTCATTAATCCCATTATTGCTAGGTCATTTTTATATGTTATGGTTCAAGTCATAAGAGGAAGTGGTATGCTTTGTGATCAAGAGTTGCCATATCAAATAATTGTACTATACTTCTGTACAATATTTTTGACATGTCGATGAGACTATACTCATCTGTGAATGCCAAAAATTTTATTCAATAAATGCATTTTATTTTGAATTTAATGAGGAATTAATTTGCATTAAAAGTAGATAAATGCAAGATCCTTGCTTATAGGTAGCCTTTCAAATCAGTTGCAAAAGCTTGTGTATTCCTAACGAGCGTAAAAATTGAAAATATTTGTTTTTACTCAGAAAAAGATTGAAAGTATTTGTTTCATTTCTGGCCCCCCTCCCCCCTCCCAAAAAAAGAACTAATAACAATTATTATTTATATCAATTTCAAAAAAAAAATACATTATTTACATCAAAGTAATAAATACAAATTATAAATCAAGGAATAATATAACAACCCTTCCCGGGTATTAGTTACATTTGACGACAATGTACCATTGATAAAATTATAATATAAACTGTAATACTTATATCCTACATGCAAAAAGTATATAAAGAATATATAAATTTAAGTATTAATTATTAATTTAATATATTTATTTTGACATTATAAAAAACGGTTATTAAGTACTTAATTGCGAATATTGCCAGACCTGTGAGGGCAGGGGCATGACATGAGATTATGGAGCCAGAAGTTCCGTATCAGTCCAATCTTTGATGGCTTGCGGTAGTAGAAAGATTTCTCACTCTTGACTCCACCAAGAGTCTCACGACGTATCTAAGTATAGTGATAAGCAAAACAATATCCAAATGAGGACGTTTGTGTTGAAATCAGGACAATAATAATAAGAATCCAAAACCGAGTTTGGTAAACTTCATGTCCCATTTTTACTCCCAGGTTTCTTCCAGTGGGAACAGAGAGGCCCATAAGCAGAATAACTGTATGAAAAGCCAAAGAGGGGTAGGTATGGTCTTGTAATACATGTTTTAGAAACGTCTATTCCTTTTAATAGGGTATATATCATTGAGTGAATGTGATTCAAATTCCGAAAATCAATCCTCGAAGATTGGAGAGACTGTCCTCTACTTGAAGGAAGACAAACAGAGCTTCAACATTCTTTTAAAAACTAAAGGTTATTTTTCAACATTCTTTTAAAAGAATTTTATATATTCTCCCATAATAATCAATTTTATACTCCCTCTATTTTAAAATAAAAATTTTTAACTCATTTTGTATAAATTTAAAAAATAAAAATATATATAATAAAGAATGTGATAATTTTATGAATGTAAGAGTAAATTTTAAAAATGAATTTAAAAATTTATTAAAAATTAAATATTTTGAAAAAAAAAACTTGTATTTTGAAACGAAGGAAAAGTAGCCAAAAGATAATACGGAATAAAATTCTAAGTACGCCAGCTTCCTATGTGGGAAAATGTAAAACGAAGACATCTCCAGTGTTTATCCGACAGAAGAACCATTTTTAGCTGCGGAGAACCATAAAGCCATGCCTCTTAAAGAAGACAAGGCTATATACAAAAGAAGCATTAGCATTCGCAAATAAAATGAGGTTCAATTTCATTCGACATTTAACGTTAACTTGTTAAAAACGAAACTATTTACAAAATGTCAAAGCTGATCATCCCCTGCAACCATCCCTTAAGATCAAAAGTAGGCAAAACTTCCGCCCACCCAGATGCCAAAGGAAATTATTTTCTCAAGAGCTGCTGATCTTCCTGCTGCTTCCAAGCAAAAGGGACATATTTGGTCTAGCAGGCACCCGCTGCAGTGCTTTCACTTTCATCGGATTGGCCTTGCTCTGTATAAAGCAAAAAGACACCATCAGCACGGTTAAAAAGCCAACAGATAAAGCGAACATGGAACTATGGCTTCTAACATAGAGGGGAACAGTAAAAATTACCATCAGGCAAGTTCCGTCTTTAAGATCACAGATGGGATAATCATGGGGGCAACAACTGGAGTGATCATTACAGCAGGTAGCAGATTCAAGCGGGCAGCACCCCCAGCCAAAGCAGAAGCTACCATACTGAGAGACGCAGCAACATGTGCTTCCCTCAGGACACGTATAATAATCATCACAGAGAGTCGGAGGCTTTACTGGGGTGGGAGGAGATGGGCCAGGATTAGGAGGATTAGCACCTTTCTTCACAGGGTAAGAAGGTTCTACTGCAATGCCACACTTCCCAGAGCTGTCGTTTACATTGCGCTGAAGCTTGATATAACCGTCCTCTCCCCATGTTGAACCCCAGGAATTCCTCACTAACCAGTAATCAACTCCATTCTCAGTACCATATCCAACAGCAACAACGCCATGGTCTAGGTTTGTTCCACAATGTCCAGTGAAGACACCCTACATGGTCCCATGAAAAAAGAAAAGTCAATTTATAAGAAATTACAGATGAACAAGTATATTTTCAACTTTATTAGCTAGCAAGCATGGCATGCAATGCCTTAAACTTGCCTTGAAGAAAACCAAAGAGACAGATACGAAATTTATAGAAGTATATCGAAGAGATTTAACCACCGAATTATATGGTGTCAACTTTCCCTTTAAAACATTGCTACCATGATTGCTGATACTAATATCTCAAAAGTTCATGGTGCAGAATGATAATACAGAGCGTGCACAAAGTATAATTGAGAATGCCGGCAGGGTTACATCAAAATACAAGTCACCGGAATAACAAAGTTATTAAAAGAACAACTTTCAAAAGTTTAAAGCATCATACAGATTGGTAATGCTGAAAAGCCCTGCCCCCGGCTTCAATGGCAATACTGACTGGTTGATGTCCAACTGCCTTCTTTAATGATTGCTCATCGTTCTTGGGGACATCTTCGTAACCATCAATAGAAACAACCCGAGCATTTTTCTGAAGTAAATTAAAGTTAAAATGAAAATTTATTTCAAAGTGAAGCAAAAGTTTGACATTTTAGTATCAATACGAGAGTTTAGACATACTCTATACTGGTCGCACGTTCCATCATGAGCAGCATAAGGGTAGTCTTCCTCAGAATCAATGCCACCGTTTTTAATAATGAACTCAAAGGCATAGTCCATGAGACCACCATTGCATCCCTGGTTGAATATTTTGTCACAATCAACCAGCTCTTGTTCTGAGAGGGATATTAGATCACCTGTAACAATCTGATTAATTCCTTCAACAGCACCTACTGTTGAGAATGCCCAGCAACTCCCTTCATTCCAGAAAACATTAAGGTATAAGAAACTCATAATCAATCCGTCCATCCATTGAAGAGAAGCACACAGTAAATCTATCAACTACAAAAGGTTTTCTCAGGTTGATTTCTTTATCCGTGATGTAAAAACAGCCTACTCCAAAAAAGGAAGCTTTTTTATTAGAAATTTATACATCGAAACAGAAACTATTTCCGAAGTCCTCAAATTTCCACTGGCTAATCCATTCAGAGAGGAAAATTCTGTTTGGATATTCAAATAAAAGGTTTCGTCCTGCGTAAACCAGCCATACAGAGTATAACCATATATTTTGACTGATTCAACGAAGATGAGTGAGATTTCAAGAAGCAGACAAAATACAACAAAGGCAAACCACACCAAGCTCCACCAATTACCTTCTGTGCCAGATCAACTGTAACTGTAAGTTACTATTAGCTCAGATCCAAGTGCTTCTGAAAACATCCAAACAAGCAAAAGATAAGACAGACCCCACCCCCACTCCCCCAACCAGACCAGATCCAGACCCCATGAAAACGCCCCACCCTGTTCCAAACGCCAATCAGAATTCAGAACTCTATTCAACATAGTCAAGTCCTCAGTTCCCATTCCGGAAACAGAATAGACCACAAACTCTCATGATAAGGCACGATGAACCATACTGCAAGGTACTACATGTTTATACCGGAAGATGCAACAAATAGCCAAAAAGATGAGACCTTCGTCAAGAAAACTTACCACACTGGCCTTGATTTTTGACAGGAGCGACTGCACCTTTCTCCCTCCAGTCAACGGACTTGGGCAAGTCATCACCGGCCTTGAAAGAATAGCGATCGCTGGCATTACCCTTCATCAACCTGGTCTTCCGATCCATTCGGCCACCAACAAACATGGAGCGGTACTCCTCGTGAGTGAGATCAGCGAAGCGATTGAGGCCCAGTTTGTAGGGAAGGTTCTGAGCGTTGTGCTCGTCAATGAACTGAAGATTATCCTTAAAAATTTCAAACCTTTTCTCTTTCTCCCCTATAGCATTATAAGCCTTTCCATTCTTAACAAGCCAAGATTCATACAAGGCCCTAACCTCATCATCAGCCCTCTCCATCTGGCCGTGTTCCTTATCATAAATAATAATGGACATGTCCAAGGCAGAGGAGAGAACAAAGAACAAAAGAAAGAAACAGGAAAAGAGTTTGAAGGAAGCCATGGTTGACTATGGGTTTCCCGCAACAAGGAAGGACAGAAGGAAGGAAGGAAGGAAGAAGCGGGTTGAAGGGGACAAATCTGAGACGGATGTGCAGAGATAAATAGAGGGATGGGCAGGACGAAGGGAGAGCTGAGAATGGTGATTGGTCTGTGTGGAGAAAAGAAGTAGATTCCCGTGGGAATAGGAAGAGCAGAGTTTTACTGGCTCGAGGAATTCTTGGGTGTCTCCTGAGGCAGTCCACCTACCCATCTATACCTGTGGACAGGGTTCGGTTAAAACGTAAACAGTCAAAATTATTACCATATCTTTACATCTTTTATTTTTTTCACATAAAAAATTATGTAATAGAGAGTTGGATTACTTTTTAATATCTACATTAAGAAAATATTTACATTCAATAATTGACGAAAATAAATATTTATTTCATTAGATAATAAAATAATTTTATTTTCTAAGGTAAGTTGATTGCGTGAAGGAAGAAGTAATGAATATTGCAATTAGTTAATTTTAAAAAACAGAATTCTTGACTGTGATTATTTTAAAATAGAGCTGAGTAAAAGATCGGTTAGGTTCATTGAAGATGAGGGGGTACCCTCGTGAGCGGCACTATACGTTAAGGTAAGGGGATCTTGCTTAGTGGATAAGGTAATTGTAAGAGGAGATTCTTTTGATTCGGGGGCATGTGCAAAGAAATTTCTAATGCCCATGTTTTCTCTTAAATGGGAATTGGGAAATAAGAAAAGAGGCGTGCGTATCATGTGCACATGACCCGGGATACGGGCTAATCCGCCTGTTTTGACTCCTACCAAAAGTTCAATTGGATTAATTATATTTTAGATTATTTTAAAGAAATAGACAATAACTCTGGAGCCTCAATTTTTTTAAATAACTCTTAGAAGAAGGGGTGCTTGGTTTTTTTTTTTTGGCCTTTGAGGTTGAGGTGTGTTTGGATTGATTTCCTTTTAAAAGAATCACTATATAAGAAGTATTTGTATTAGATTTTATTTTGAAAATTAACATAAAAGTTTTAATTTGTTCACAAGTATTATGCTTTTGCTAAAACCAACACAAGAATATTGTTTTTCTTTTCTTTTCAAATTTGAATGTTTACATTTTTCTCAATTTATCAATAAATAATTGTTTATTTTAAAAAAATATATATTTTTTTTGTAATATATCATACTAAACACCATAATCGCTTAAGTCAAATCACTAACCTCTCTGGTAACATATCGTGATAACTTATTACGTGCTCTTTGTATCAAATCAAAATGACACGTTTAATTATAAATAAATATAATATATTTTATCTTGCTTTAAAATAAATTTAGAACAAATTTAAATAATATTTTATTTCCAAATTTAATAAAATATTTTAATTTGAATATATATATTTTTCTAATAAATACTTTAATTTTTACAAAAATCAATAAAAATTTTTAAATTTAAACTCTATCTAATTGAATTCAAGATGAGGCTCGATCCAAATACACCTTGTGCAAATGCACTTGGGCCAGCCTGGTTAAAAAAAAAATGATTAGCTTGTTCTAGAAAATTTCTCAACTAGAATGAGAATAATGTAGGGTATATTAGAGGTAGGTGAATTTGGATTGAGTTTTTATTTAAATTGAATTGTATTAGAATCATAAAAATAAATTGTTTAGAAAGAAAATGTGATATTCAAAGTGAAAAAAATTAAAAAAAAAGTTAAAGTTTTTTGGATTTAAAACGGATCCAAGTTAGCCAACCTAAATAATGCTACCAGAGTCGACAAACAATGAAAAGTTTGGCTTATGGAGTATACGCAATGTCAAATGAAAATGTCTAAGTTTTTCTATGTACCAGTATTTCATAATTTGGTGAAGCTACTGGTTTGAATTTAGGAATACGTTGGTCTGTGGCGGAGGTTGAACATCTTGGATGAAACCAAGAAACGAGTTCAACATAGAGACAAATTCAACATCTTGTAATTAGAAGAAAGAAAAACCAATGACGATATAAAGGTTTCTCAAAACCAATACTACTAACTTGAACAAGCTCAACAAAAGGTCTTCTTCAGTGCCTAATTCTTGAAGCCTATTCCATCCAAGTTCCCACACCTTCTTTCGAAAACTGAGACGCTGAAAAACTTATGCACGTCCCTTTGATAACTTTGGATTCACACCCAATCTGCTACTGAAAGGTGAAGACAAGTAGCCGTGACAGTGCAGCTAATTTGCTTGAAAGATGCCATCCAAACAGATGTAGAAAAGAACCTGTAAAATTTTATTCACGAGTGACTAAGAAGAGGATGAAGAATAGGATCGATGAATATGAGAACTGAGAAAACACACAAGGGACGCAGTTTGACTATGATCTTATATATTATTTTTTACAATATGTGCAGGACTCATTTGTAATCATTTAATTAATTTTTTTATTTAATAGTTAATAATGTTTAGGAGTATCTTGCGAAATAATTATTTAATTTTAGAGAATAATTATTCATACTTTACAAAATAATTATCACACTTTGTGAAATAATTATTCAATTTTACAAAATAATTATTCATACTTTGCAGAATAATTATTCACATTGAAATGAATAATTATTTACACTCAATTGAATAATTATTCATAATAATTATTCTACAAAGTATGAATAATTATTCTATAAAGTTTAATAATTATTTTTAAAAATATGAATAATTATTATATAAAGTTAAAATAATTATTCTTTAAAATACTCATAAGTATTTTTAATTATTAAATAAATAAATTAATCAAATAATTATAAATAAATTTTGCAGTAAAACGTTATTTACAGGACGTTATCCAAGGACGCTGCTGAAAGAGTTTTAATTGTTGTACTTGTTGTCCCATCATTTTGGAATTTCTATTTATTAAAATCTTCTGTTCAATGCCCTTTTCTTTAGGGTTTTCCTCTTTGGACCACATGCATCATCAAAATTCCAAAGGCTGCAACTGTTCCCCGTTCAAGTTCGGAGGCCCTGGTTCTTCCGTTACACCGCAATCAGTAGCTTTTTCTTCCGCATAAGAGGGAAAAAAATATCTCGAAAAGTTAATAATCATTTTCAGCTTTCAGCAGAATGATTCTTTACAGGCCAGCCAGGGAATTTAAAAGTTTCAGAAGAAGACCATCAACAACATTCCAAGGCTTCAATGCTTAGAATAATGAAAAGACGATTGACAAATCACAATATGGGAAGTTATCCTGGACGGAAAAGGACATGGTAACAGCTTCCCACCCTTGGACAGCACATGCAAATAAATGCGGTCCTGTTTGCTCGTGACTATCAATCAACTCATTTATTATATATTTCCGTGACCATCATTGGTGAATTATCTCCATAGAGAGAAGTTTATGATTAACTGAGAAAAGAAAGTGAGTAGGAAGAGCAACTGATCATGGGCACCATCGAAGTTGCCTTTTTGATGGCTGTTTTTCTATGTCATACTACATGTTTAGTTGAAGGTGATCCAGTAGTCAGCAAAACAAGAGAAGCACTGGAGATCATTATAGGCGGCGGAGGAGTTGGTGGCAGTTCCGATCCTGCTCCTCCTCCTGACGGCCAAAACTGCCCTCCTCCTCCTCCCCCTCCTTGTCCTCCGCCTGTATACCCCTTTGAGAGCAAGCGCATCGAACTTGTCTACCCTGTGATCCAGAAATTCAAGAAAAAAATCACATGTGATCCCCTGGGTATCACCGCCACTTGGGAAGGACCAGACATATGCAACAAGTACAAGGGCTTCTCTTGTGCCAAAGTCCCTGACTTGGGTATGAAGGCTTTACATGCCGTTTACTTCAACAACTTTGGTTTTTCCGGCCCTGACCTCACTCTCGACGGCTTCATTGAAGAATTACCAGACTTGAGCATCTTCCATGCAAATTCCAATAACTTCACCGGGACGATTCCGAAGAAAATAGCCAATATTCGGTACCTGTTCGAACTAGACCTGAGCAACAACAACTTCAAATGTGGATTCCCCTATGAAGTTCTCGGTGCCATAAATTTGACTTTCCTGGACCTCAGGTTCAACACATTTACTGGCCTGGTTCCGCCACAAGTGTTCACGCTGGACCTGGACGTTCTCTTCATCAACAACAACAACTTCGCCCAAAAGCTTCCTGATAATCTGGGTTCTCTCCCGGTTCTTTATTTGACACTAGCCAACAACAAGCTCACGGGTTCAATCCCTCCGAGCATCGGCAAAGCTGGAAAAACTTTAGCAGAAGTCTTGTTCTTGAACAATCAACTTTCCGGATGCCTGCCGAGCGAGATTGGGCTTCTAAACAAGGCCACAGTGTTTGATGTGAGTCGCAACTTATTGACAGGTCCAATTCCACACTCTTTTGCATGCCTGGCAAAGATGGACATATTGAATCTGGCTAGAAATCAGTTCTACGGAGTTGTTCCCGAACAGGTGTGCAAGCTGCCTAATTTATCAAATTTTTCTTTGTCTTACAACTATTTCACGGAGGTTGGTCCAGAATGCTGCAAGCTTATTGACAAGAATGTACTTGATGTGAGGATGAACTGCATTCCCGGCTTTCCAATGCAAAGGCCGAAGGCCGAATGCGATGCATTCTTCTCGAAGCCCAGGCGCTGCCCTAATGTCCAGTCACTGAGCTGGATGCCTTGTAAAACCGGCGATCAACCCTATTCCCGATCATATCAGTATGGTGGTGGTGGTGTTGGAGATGCCTCGCCCCGTTCCTACAAAGCTCTCAAGCCTCATCGAGTGTGACCGTAGGAAGTCGGCCGATGGCGGGAATAATCAGTCAATTCCATCATTGTCAATGGATGATAAAGATGCACCCAAGATGGCAATATGACAAATTCAAAAATGTACCCACCAATAAAATTAGCCCTCTGTACCTTTTGGACTATTACAATGATATTAGGAAATGAATTATTATGTGGCGATGATAGCTTGCTTTCTTTTCTTTTGTCGTCAATGTTCTAGATGAGCCTGGGCCCCAGACTTTCCCGGTATCCAAGGCTTCCATGTCGGCTGTTCAATGCAATGGCCTGTGTTTTCAGAGCCCAGTACATTGAATGAATGGTCAGATTCCAAGAGTGGAGAGACTCGAGAATTAGTAAGACCAATCAGTCCAGCAATTTAGATGTTATAGGCGAGGAAAAGAAGAGCCCGGCCTTTTTTTGGAAATTGGGCCCCAAGGAAAGCGAACCCAAATGAAAGGAGGAGCATTTTGGAATCGATAGACCACTTCCATGTCAATCTAGATTCTCCATAATCTTGTCTGAACACTCTTTTTGTAATATTTTCATTTTATATTTTTAATAATAAATCTTAAAGTATAAATCATAAAAAAAAAAGTGTAATGGAGAATTTGAAGTGCTTCTATACCTTATCCCATTCGCTTCTGACGGAGTAACATGAATGTTATTATTTCTGATAATTTCGTCCGGACAAAGGAGTAGTAATCTATGACTGTACAGTAACCGAGAGCTTTCTTCCCTCCGTAGTCATTCATTAATAACTAACTTAGATTGGTTTCTAATTTAATTTTTTTTAATATTTTTATATTTTTTTACTTTAAATTTTATTTTTTTTACAAATAATTTACTTTTACGATTCTTAATAGAACTCAATTTAAATAAAAATTTAATCTAAATATGCCCTGAGTGATGAAATAGGAAAACGTCCAAACCTGAGGTAGGCCGAAGAACCCATATGGGATGGGAGATGGAAGCCCTCATTACAGCAGTAGCTGTGCAGACATTGTCCCGCGGGGCCCAAAATCCCATTTTGAGATTCCTGTTGGTGATGTTTTACCCAGGGGCAGGGAGACAGCAACCCAACGCTATTAATACCAAGCGAGACAGTTTTGTGAACCTCCTTCGCTGCAATAGCCAGAAGGCCTTCTCTTCTGCGGTGTGGACCATTCAATTTTGGGTCACCGACGAGTCTCTCTCCGTACTGGAAAGGCACAGGTTTTTTTCTTTACCTTGCTTGGCCCATTCCCGCCTTAACACACTCTTTTTCATCACGTGACTCACGTGTTCGGATAAGAGGAGCAACTTAACTTACCTGGTCGCCTTCTTCTTAATTACTGCTCCAGTAATGATAGTCTCACGCGCCTATCACAGTGGAGAAAAATGAAAAATTATCTTTGCGTGATCAAGCCCTCAGTGGTTCAAAAGTTTGAATTGAATTTTAAGTATGAAGGGTGAGGGCCCACAGTACGACGCACCGTTACAGCGCGGAAAGGCATAAAGAACCTACGAAATACCTGAGGTTGCTTTAGGACAGGAGTGGAGTGGAGAGGAGAGGAGAGGAGTGAGGGCTTTTAGCGTCCGTCACCGACACCTGGATTTAGTGTCGTACTGCGCTGCGCTGGCTGTCCAAATTGTACAATGCCAACCAATTATTCAAATGAAACCATTATATTCTCCGCAAATATCTAATGCAACAAATGAAGCAATTGGAAAGGAAACTCTGCCCATCAATCGGAAGAGGTCAGAGTTTTGCAATTGAACGCGGCCTTCGAAATACCACCGGCACTCTACGGTGATGATATTGATACGACAAAACCCATACTTATAGGTCTGCAACCGTATTCATCTTTAATTGTACATTTGAATATTACTGAATTATCCGTCAATTAGAAAATAAAAAATATATTTAAATTATATTTAATTAAAAATTATTTTAAATTTTATAAAAATAAAATTTTTATTAAAAATAAAATTAATTATATAATTAATAAAAAAATACAATTCAAATAAAACTAAAAATTTCACATAATAAAATATTCTTTTTACTTAAAAAGAAATCTGATTTTGGTGATACTTCCCAATTCCAGATAATGCGAGGGGGACCCCTAAGATTGATGATGCTCCTGTAGAGAAAGGCCTGTAAGCGATCTGCATAGCTTCGATTTCTTCCCTTGCTCTCCTCTAGCTCCAAATCCCTTCATTAGACGCTGATTTTGGTGATACTTATCAATTCCAGACAATGGAGTCTTCCCCAAATCCACTAGTAAAAAATAAAATGATAAAAGCAACCTCTTCACAACTGCAAAATTCCGTTCTCCTTAATGGAGTATTCACATTTGAGAACTAAAAACCCTGTAAAAATTAGTACTTAGCAAGTACAACTTATATATAGCAAGACACTACTATATTTCAAGTTTCAAAGAGTAATCTAATCCTATGTTTCCTATTCAATTGTCTCTAATATACTTTGATGATGTTGATGAAGGCGACGATGATGTCGGTGAATCCGATTTGGGACAAAACTCGAACTTGTTAGGCTTCAGTTTCCCCACCACGAAATGGCCCAATGAATCTATGGTCTCCACCAAATTTTGTCTGCACAAAAAATGTTCGCCGTATACTTTCTCAACTTCTCTATTGAACTCGTGTACAAACACATGGGTGTGATCTGAACCCCCTTTCTTGCTCCTCGCGAACACGGCGGCAGTGAATATCGCCGCCATCCTTCCCGGTGACGTTGGAGCAAACCCGAGTGGCCCATCTACTATGATTATATCCCAAGGGACATCGTAGATGTGGTTTGGAAGATCATTAACGGCGAGCTTGCAATCGGAAAAGAGCAGATTCTGTACGGGCTTGCACTCCTTCTTGATCTGCTCTTCTGAGTACTGAAGCAGTTCCTGGAACTCGATCACTTTGGTAGTGAACTGAACGTCGTAAGCTTCGATTTCGGGGTGCCTTTCTTCGAGTTTGGAGACGAAGTAAGCGCTTTCTCCAACGAAAACCGTACGGCCATTGCGGTTGAGGATGTTCCAGAGAACGGTCTCGTGACTGAGACCAAAAACGAGCATATTACAGGGAGACCCGTTGGAGTTGCAACTGCGGATTACGTCAGCGACGGTGCTGATCTCTGCGGAAGTCATCCGGGAGGAGGCCGATGCATTAACGGAAGCATAATGAAGAAGCGTATCAAAAATGGGCTTAGGCAAGGGAGACTTTTTGTCGGCAGCAGCAGTGACCCAACCCACCTCTCCTGTGCCGGAGACGGCGTCTTTAGTGGTTAGGAAGGTGAGAGCGAAAGCTAAAGTGAAGAAAGAGATGAAAGCAAGAAACCAGACACGGTGGGATGCGGCCACTGCTGCGCCTTGCTTGTGAATAGAAGGCTGTAGAACTATGAGTTTGGTGCCCGTCTTCATCTTTTCTGAGTCTGGGAAGATCAGCTACGGAGATTAAAGGCAGAAGATATATATATGTTCTCAGCTTTTTCTTGGTTCTTTCTCTGCTCGGGATCACATGGAACCGTGTAGAGAGAGAGAGAGAGAGAGGCGAACTGCGGAGGCGGAGGGGGGGGGGCACGACTTCCTATGTGATCTGCGTGACCAGCCTTAAATAATGGTCTTCTGTTGAATTTTTGAAATTCTGTAAGTTTCGGGGTGAAATAATAAGTAAATGATTTTAAGATGATATCGGAATGGGGGATTTTTGGGACCCACTTGGTTGCTAAGATGGGACCGTGAAGAAAAATCAGATAGCCAAATAGGGGGCCAAGCAGGCACGGGGAGTCGGGAAATGACCGACTAACGGCTGAAACGACGGCGTCTGACTACAAGAGGTGCAAATAGTTGTGCTCTACTGTGGTGAAAAGCGTCGTTACGAATTGGAGAAAAGGAGCCTCGGATTGGACCTTCTCTTTGGCTGAATCGAGCATATTTTGAAACCCTTTAAAGATGCAATAAATGTTCAATCGATTTCTCTTATAAGAAGTATTTTTATCCACTATTTACTCTATCATATAATAGGTTTTTTTTAACTAAAAAATAAGAAAAAATTAGCATAAATTGTCAAATTTCAAACTCACATATTTAATAAAAATATATGGCGAAATCAAATTTCATATCAAAATTGGAAAAAAATATGATTCGTGGGTACTTGATATTGCACGTCTGTTTCTTTTATTTGGTATTTCCCACGATGCTAAATGTAAATAGGTTCACGTGATATTTAACAAATGGATGTTTCTCCACTTTGAAAATTATGGAAATTCAGATGATTATAATAATGCGGAGAATTTATTAGAAGGAGGTCAGTTTCTGATATACTATGGCTATGCTACTTCGAGTCAAGAGGGTAATTGAGGTTGACGAGATGGAGTTGCAGATTTTTTCTGCTTAACCGAAATGTGTGTCTTCCTAAAATGGCAGTAAAGGTTCCATGTGAAATGAAAATCACTTGCCGGCTAATCCATTTTACTTCCAAAGTCGTCTTCCCAAATGAGAAATTTCTCGTAATTTTCTTGAATTATCTACGAACTCAATAAAAAATATTGTAAACGTTTTAATAATAAATATTAATTTGTGTGTTCATCTTGTTAACTGATTCAAGCGTTCAGGGTGAAAATGCCATAATTAAGTAATCAAATCATAAACCATTAGGCCACGCGTTGGCGATACACCTCTTTTTCCAGGCATGCACTTGCAGAGAAAAAGGGGGGGAAAAATGCAAAAAGGATAAAATAGGAATGTGGAGTGAGGAAGAAGAAAAAGTCATAACTATGGCGACATTGAGGCAATTGAAGGAGTGATAACCGATAACGAAAGGGACCAACGAGAAAAGATCGTGATGGTTGTTAGGAAATGACTATTACCTCACCGCACTTAAACGGCATTTTCTGAATTTGTGAATTTATGACTGAACAATTTTGTAACCAAAGCCTTCAGTAACCATAAAATCCCTAAAGTCTGTGAGAAAATTGCCACAAAAGTATTTGAAGAAAATGTAGTAGTAGTGTGCTATTACTTTTCAGTTTTCAAAGGAGAATGATTGAGGCATCTACTTTTAAGATGGCCAAAGATCTGAATACTGGGCTTGAATTGATCCGTAAGGGAACAAAAGTGCCTTCCAATGAGCCAACACCTTTCCTTAAACTGTGTAATTTATTCACTATTGGCACCTTCCTTTTTGCTAACTAAAAATTGCTTTTCCCAAACACTAAATGCAAATCACTAATCACTCCTGCTTTAAAGCTGCTCCTAATAATGGTTTTTGGTGTTTTGAAAGGGCGACAAAGCGCTCCCACATTTTATCTTCTGACCTTTTTTTTTTTTTCACATTATCTTCCTACTAAATATAATGAGTAAAGAAGGAGCGCATGTAGATTTGCTATATTGGAGTTTGAGAAGTATAACATAACGTGCCTGCGTCTGCCTCTTGGGACAGAGGAAGAGACCACTGTGATGATTCTGCGAAGCTCTCGACGTATAGTGTATGGATAGAAGAGAACATTATGATGATGATTCGTGAAGATTGCAAGCTTGAGAATGCATTCAATTACTTGTTAGACAGTTATTCGTTTTTAAATATAAATTTTTTTTTTATTATTATTTTTTAAATTCATTAAATTTTAAAAACATTTTAATAATTATTTTTAAAAAATATTTTAGATATAAATATAATTATTTTATTTTATATTATATTAATAATATTTATTAAAAATATAATATAAAAAATGCTTGTGCTTGTGCTTATGCTTATGGCTTACTACGGCGAAGGACAAGAGTAAAAGGAGAAGCCCTCAACTGCATGGGGCATCAAATTTCATACGTCGGCCCATACCCAGAGGCCCATCCAAATTATCGCAAATCCGCTCAACTGCCTTCCGTGTGCAATTGTAGCCCACCCAATTAAAATCATTTTTCTTCCTTCCTACTCCCACACAGGATGAAAGTATATACTCCTATAAGACGTTTGTATGCTTTTTGAGATAAATTGCTCATATACTTAAGAGGTGCACATGAATATCAAACATGAGCCAAATGTTACATACAGGGGAAGGGATGTGATTTCATAGCAACAATTAGGAGTGTTCATGGTTCGGTTCAATCTGAAAATTCGATCCGATTCGAATCAAAATTTACAATTCGGATCATTTCGAATCGGTTGTCAAATTTTTTTAAACGATTGGTTCAGTTTTGGATTTCTATTATAACCGGATCAAAAAATCGATTTTTTAAAAATAAAGAATGCATTTACATAATGCGTTCAACTATTTTTTTTTTAAAAACTCATAACCCATTACCATAATGCGTCAAAAAACTTTAGAAATGTCTAGGTTTGGTTTTCTTTCGGTATTCTTGATTATTCTCTTTGCCTAAGTCCACTCCACTGACCACTTTCATCTTCTGACTTTTCCGTCCTCCTCCCCAGTCTCCACCTCCACGATGCTCACTTCTCACTAGCTACCGGCGCCCTTGCCAGCATCTGGGTCACCACCGCCGCTCCTCTTCTACTATGATTATCAGTTTGATAACTTGTTTATTGCTCGTCATCATTTGAATGTGTAGTATTTCACCGCTTCCTGTTTCAAAAATAAGCCATGGTGTAATTCATTGTTCGTTGCTCTTCCAATGGCTGTGATTAGTGTTGTCTGCTAAGGGTGAAACTTTCCACCTGTCTTTCAATCAAATTATTTGGTTTTATATAGATATTTGCGCAGTGCTTCCTTTTCAGGTGCCTTCTAATGTCGGCTTGTTGTTATAAGAACTTGAGCATACTCTTAAACATGCTACTCCCACACTATTTCTAAATAGGTGTCTCTTTAACTTGGCACAAAATTTAAAGATGGACTTTGACCATCTAAGATTTTCAATTTCACCCTTATTTGATGGTGGCACTTATGGAGACTTTAGGAAGCCATTCTTGGGAGGCTAAGTCTAGGTTAGAGTTATAATTAAAGACAACAGAAAAAAAGTGATAATGTATAATTAAAGACATCATGATATATGTTTTAATGCTTGATATTATCTTTTGCATATATTCTGGTTCTGCCTTTGGTCATAAATGAATTGTTGGTTCTGATTCTTCTTATAGTTAGTACTTGGTATGGTCGTATGGATCCAAAGTGAGCGTTCAGCATATAACTGGAGTGATGTGGTTTACCTAGTTTTGCTCTTCGGAAGCAACTGTGAAAGGAAAAAGAAGATTCTTCATTTACTGTGCACGAGGATTATCTATCATTTACTATGATTTTCCTTTTTTCCTCTTCCTTTTATTTTCTAATTCCTTTGGTTGGAAAAGCAAGATACTTTGTTTGCTGTTGGTAGTTTGTTTCTTAAGCTAATTGATTATATTTTTAAAATTTCTCCTACTTTTACATTGAATAGGCTGCATATTTTACATTAAATAGGCTCTCTATTTTCTTTTTTTCCCTTCATAAAATTTGATTTTTTTGTTCAAATCAAATCGAATCAAAAATTGAATTATCTCATCAAAATCAAACCAAATAACCAAATGAACACCCTAGCAACAATCCTAATTGCCGTTGTTGTGAATGGTACGAGCTCAATTCTTCATGCAAAGCACACAAATCAGAGTAGGAGGATGATCCTCTTTCCTCAACACCCTGCCTGCCTTGCCTTCTCTCTCAAGGCCAGCGCTCCGTTTCTCATCATCTCCACTGCTGCTTCACCTATCATTATATCTCAAACTGCCTTCTCTATTGCTAAAACAAATCCACCATTCTCCAGCTCTTATGAAGTGACAAAATGAGAGATGATCGGAATGTGCAAGTATTCATTAGACCATCTTACCAAAATTACTGGGTTCAAGAGTTGAGAGACAAGCTTTATTCCTTGCCGCAATCTGGTAAAGAGGTATTTTCGCTGCCGACTCCACCCATGCACGTCCAAGTTACAATGATTTAATTGGAGTGTAAACTGCTCATGTCTGAACACCTATGTATTCAGATTCAATTTTGTAATGGAAGATTATATAAGAAGATATTACAAATTAAATCCGCACAGAATGAAACATCATTATCCATATAAATTAAGTCCCAAAAAAACACAAATTAAGAAAACCCAAGAATTTACTTAGCAAAAGAAAAAGAAAACCCGAGTATGGTGTGTGCAAGTTTGCTCTTGCGTTACGTTGTTGCAGAATGATATGCATCCAATTCATCCATGAGAGCACTCAGATCGGAATGAGATGATCCACCTTCTTCAACAGCCTTTCTAGCCTTCTCCTTCAGTGATTTTGCCCGCTCCCCCATCTCAAGGCCTTTATCGTCCACCATTACTCGATGTAATGCCTTGTTTATGGCTTCACTCTTTATGATCCCGGGGAGACTGAGGCCCATTTCTCAGGCCCGACAGCAACACCAATTCTTAGAATGTCTGTCAGTAACTTCTCGTTGAGAAACTGCTCGTCTCCATCAATTGCTGATTTCTTTCCCCTCTGGGCTTTAACTTGAGCTTCTTTGTCAAAAAGGCAAAACGGCCCTATGTGCCATGCCTTTCTTCCTATGACTTTCGTCTAGTAATCGGCATAATCTGGTTCTAGCTCGTAGAAACTGTTGACCACAACGCCGTAGGACGTCTCTTCTGAATCGAAACTTTGTTTTATTAACTTGGTAAACTCATCCTCAATGTTATCCCTTAGAAATACTGAAAATCTGGCTTCTGGTCAACTTAATTTGGTGCGGAAGATTCAGGCACAACAAACAGTTCAGTGTCTGATGGGACATTCTCGAAGGTTTTGTGCCGTCTTAAACTATAGAGAGTAGAGAGTACAAAGGAACTACTCGAGCCGTGGAAAAACAATCTTGCTATACCAAATTTGGCTGCAGCGTCAGTAGCCCAGGGGAAGAAAATGCCAGCAACGAGACAGTGGGGACGACATTCTTGCAGAAGTTGCTCGAGCGGTTCTTGTAGCAAGGCCATGCCTTTGATGAATTTGTAAAGCATGTCTTCTGAATCAAATGCTTGATCAAAAGTATCAATTCCTTAAGGAACGGATATATCAAATCCCAAATTTCTGCTTCTCTCAGTTGCTGTGGTGTTGATGGATGGGGATTAGGGTTGCTTTGACCCGGCAAGGAGCCATTAGGGGGAAGAAGAAAACATGGAGCTGAGCCATTGCAGCTTGGCTTAAGAGATGCGGAACTGGACGGCAGAAAACAAAGGAGCCGCGGTCGGCTGAGGATTGTAACGTTTCACTTATAAATAGACCTTCCTGAACCATGAAATTAACCCAAGCGGTAACTTCTTCACCTCTCTGTAGAGGTGAGCTTTCTCCAAGACATTTACAGGGAAAATGTTGAGACCAGTATCGTTTTCCGGGATAAGATACAGGAACATTCTGCGGTAACATTTTCCAGACTACGTACAAATGGATTATCATGAACAGTATTTTCATATATTTTTAAATATTATAATATTTTAATTAATTTTGTCAAATTTAATATAATTTTTTTAAATAATTTATTTTTATAAAATTTAAAATAAAAAATCTTACACTCAAACTCTATCTAACTCCACTCTTATTATTTGAATACATAATATTTTTAAAAAATAAATTTATAATATTACAAGAAATGTACAAGAGCACTTTATAATTTGATCAACAATTACTTTAGACTTACTATCACATAATTAGGATACTGTTATGGAAATTTACCAGAAGGTAAATCGTGTCTGGTTAAGTTTGGAAAAGAAGTTGACCTGCATCATCTCCCTATCCCATGCGGCCCCCATCCAGCCCCGCGCGCCCACCCCCCCGCACAACCCAAAAAATTAGGGCAAAAAAATCAAGCAAACAAAGGCAAGCACGTGTCATATGGTGTACAGAGGCCTAGACAAAATGGACATTTGCCCTGTAACTCGTACGGGTAAGATAACTATATAAGGTTAGGATATGAGAAGTTTTTTTAAAATGAAAATTCAAATAAAAAAAAAGATAAGGATATGATATTGAGCCTTATGCCTAGTTTGGTTAGGAAGAAAAGAGTGAGAAAAATGAGAGGTAAAATAAAAAAATAAAATAAATATGTGTTTTATTTTATTTAATTTTAGGAAAAAAAAGAAAGAGAATAAATATAAAGGAAGAGAATTTTTTCTCTACATCAACAATCTCAATTCTTCTATTTTTAAAATAATTAGAAGATATTTAATATTTAAAAGACTATTATATTCTTAATTTTTATTTTAATTATAATTTTTTAATTTAATAAAAAAATAAATTTATAAATACAATAAAATATCCTCTTTTCTCTTGTTACTTTTCGTATAATCAAATAATGAAAAATATTTCTAATTTAATTTTCTTTCTTTCATATCAAGTAAAATTAAAATAAATATAAATACTTCCTTTAAAAAAATTAAAAATACTTCTTTCTCTTTCCTTGCCTATCCCCTTCCCCTTTGCTAACCAAACTAAGCCTTAATTAGCACCAAAAGAAAAAAAAATAGAAAAGCTGAAGTCTGGGCTAGTTGTCTTGCCATTTCTCATATCAAGGGCGGTGCTGATAAGTTGGTAAAAGTTGGAAGAATCTTTGTACTCATGTGCGGATTGAAGATGTACCCTAATAAGACTTATCAATCCTAACATATTATCATTATGGTCATAATAATCAAGTAATATATACGAGAAACACAATAAAAGATCATAAGCTCATCATGCTCGTCACAAAATTGGCGTGTTGCTTGTAAATTGTCATTATAAAATTCTTGGAAACTTCTGGAATTCGATAGAAACAGCTTCCGCCTACCCTTCACAGGTAAGCTACAGAAATGATTTAAGGTGTATCTAGCATATAAAAATAAAAAGGTTATGCGTTCAATCTACTCTTGCTTTCTTGCAGAATGATATGCGCTCAATTCGTCTAAAAGAGCGGTGAGATCTCTATAAGAGGATCCACCTTCTTCGAGAGCCTTCCTGGCCTTCTCCTTGAGAGCTTCTGCTCGGCTTCTCATCTTAAGGGCTTTATCGCTCGCCATTACTTGGTTTATGGCGTCGGTTATGGCTGCTCTTTCTATAATCTCTGTTGGGACTCTGCTCCATTGCCGTGCGCCAACTGCAACACCAGTTTTCAGGACGTCTGTTACTAACTTCTCGTTGAAAAACTGCTCGGCGAACAAAGGCCACGTCACCATAGGCACGCCGGCGCAGACTCCTTCCAGGGTTGAATTCCAGCCGCAGTGGGTAACGAAGGCTCCCACCGCTTCGTGTTCAAGAATCAGTGTCTGAGGTGCCCACCCCTTTATAATCAAGCCCTTTTCTTCTGTCCTCTCCTCGAACCCTTCCGGGAACCACTTTTTACTGTCTTCTTCATCCACGCATCTCCTAACAACCCAAATGAATTGTTGGCCGGAGGCTTCGAGAGCCGCAGCGATTTCATGTAATTGAGCAGCACTAAAGTTGGCCATACTTCCGAAACACACATAAACGACGGAATTGGCTTCTTTTGAGTCAAGCCATTTCAAGCACTCGTCTGCATCAATTGCTGATTTCTTCCCCCTCTGGGCTTTGTCTTCAGCTTCTTTGTTACATAGCAAAAATGGCCCTATATGCCATGCCTTTCTTCCCAAGACTTTCGTATAGTAATCGGCATAGTTTGGTTCAAGCTCATAGAAACTGTTCACCACAACTCCGTAGGCAGTAGTTTCTGAGTCCCTAACTTTCTCTAGCATCTTGGTAAAATCGTTCTCAATTTTTTCCCTCTCATAAATTGAAATTTGCGTTCTCGTTAACTTAATTTGATGCGGAAGCTCAGGCACCACAAACAGTTCAGAGTCTGAAGAGACATTCTCGTAAGGTTTGTTCCGTCTCACGCTGTCTGTAGCAGAGAGAGCAAAGGAGCTCGAGCCATGGAAAAGCAATCTTGGTATCCCAAATTTGGCTGCAGCATCGGTAGCCCACGGGAAGAACATATCAGCAACGAGACAGTGGGGACGACATTCTTGAAGGAGCTTCTCGAGCGGTTCTTGGAGCAAGTTAGAGCCTTTCAAGAATTTGGGAAGCAGGTCACTGTCGGAGGTAACTTGATCGAGACTTTCGATTCCTTCAGGCAAGCCAACTTCTGCAGCAGGGAATTTGACGGGACGAACAGATATGTCAAATCCGGACTTTCTGCTCCTCTCTATTGCTTTTGTGAACATGGGAATGTGTTGATGGGTAGTGATTAGAGTTACTTTCACCCCGCGAGAACTGAATAGGTTGGCCATGTCTATGGTGGGCAACATGTGGCCTTGAGCCATCAAAGGAAAGAAGAAAACATGGAGCTGAACCATTGCACCTTGGCTTAAGAGGTCCAAATATAAAACTGGAGGGGGAGAAGACTGACTTAATAAAGTACTGATGACTGCTGACCAAATGCTTCCGGTACGATTAGTATATATAGGGCTTTCTGCAGGCACGGTGCTTTCCGAGATTCTTCTCCGCCAACAGTAACTTAAGCCAAGTTGGAATTCGGGATTATTTTTCTCAACTTCTTACTAGTTCGTATTCTCCAAGAAATTGACTAGCAAAAGTCTTCGGACCTGTTCGTATCCTCCAAGTAATTCTAACTTATATTGCCTTTCAAATAAAAATATTTTACTTTTTTATAAATAATTTTATTTTCAAAACCTACTGCAAATGTAACGTTTTCGAGGGAAAGAAAAACAGCTATAATTCCATCCCGTCAAAAGGAAACAAAAACAAAAAAAATAAAAATAAAGAAAATGGAATAGATTCATCTGAATCTACACGCAATGTAGTCCGCCGAATGGGAGTTTGAAAATCCACAAGGTTGACTTGAGTGACGCAACTGATTACGCTTCAAGGATAACGGTCCGCGGCATTGTCAACAGGGGTGTGCATTATTTTTAAAAAATAAAAATTAAATTGAATTAAATTTTAATTTAACTTTTAGTTTAATTTTTAAAATAATTTTTTATTTTTAAAATTAAACTTTGATTCAGTTTTGATTTGAATCAAATTAAATTGAAAAAATAATTTTTTAAAATTAATAATTAATAATAATTAAAGGTTAATAATTTCTATTAAGTTATTTTTAAATTAAAATTATTTTAAATTTTAAAATATTTAATTTTATATTTTTTACAAATACTATTTAAAAAATAATAATTTAAATTAAATTAAATTTTAATTAAGATTGTAATTAATATTAGAATATAAGTAATATTATTTTAAAATTTAAAATTCTTAATTTTATATATTTTAATTTTCTCTAAATAAAAATATATCAATTTGAAAAAAATTAGATATAAAAGTAAATTTAATTTAATTTAATTTTAATAAATTAAATTTTAAAATAATAAAATTAAATTTTCTACAAATTGAAGCGATAGAACTCTCGTACGCCTGGGCGCGGTGGAAACGGAAGTCTTGTAAGTATTTGCGTCGTTACAGTACATCCTGCACTTCCCTACGGAGCAATGCTAAAGATAAAAACTACTCCCTTCTCTGCATGCAGAGCTGCGTGGGTAACAGGGTAAGGCCTGAAAACTACGCCTGCCCACTGCCAACAAATCTCTTCCATTTATAGTATTACTCTCTATATTTGAAATGTAAAATCTTTTCGTACTTTTTATATAAATTCATTTTATTAATATAAAAATAATAAAATTTTATTTTAAATAAAAATAATTTTTAAAAAATAATCTTTAAATTTTATAAAAATATTTAAAAAATTTTAAATAAAAAATAGACCTTATATTTTAAAAATAAAAAAATATAGTATTTATCAGTTTGGGAGACAGATGTTTGATTTTGATTAATAGTGTAACTAACTTTATTCCAATTTTCTCATACCCTTTGAATCCTAACTTGAAAAGGCCACCCACCAAAGCTACACTAACCGGCAAATAGCTGCACTAAGTCTTTGAATTCTCAACTTTCGATTTTAAATTTTAAATTTTATAAAAATAAATTATTTATAAAAAATATAAATAAAATTAAAAATTTTAAATTAGATTGCAATACAAAACTCAATTCAAATACACAAAAATAATTTACTTTACTTTTTTCTTTTGGTGAAAATTATTTTTTATTACTTTATTTAAGAGTTCCCGATAGAAGAGGGTGGAAATACGTGGAACTTGCCCCAAAACCAATCGTGAGCGACTATTTCAGCAAAATGAATCAGGGTCTACTTAGATTGGATTTTACACGGAACTCAATACAAATTTTTCATCTCACATATCACTTTTTCTCTCACAAAATTTTTTCTCTCCCGAAACACAAGACAAAAAATCTCAAAATCAAACTATATCCAATCACACCATCACAGTCCATTTACAGTACTACTGCACGTGCATTTTTATTGTACGTACAATATCAAATATAATCTATCGATTAGATTTTTACTTTCACGTTTAAAAAAATTTATAACTTTTTATAAATAAATATATATATATATAATATAATTTATTATATTATATTTTAAATCTAATCTCACATATCATATTTGTAGCTACAGTGAAGGAATCACCCTTGTTTTGATCCCACTTTTCTTAAAGCCCAGTAATTTTCTGGTCCCCATCGTTACTACCATTTCTGGATCATCTCCTCATTCTCTCTTATTAATATAATATTATTACATAATTATTTTTATTATTAAAAATATATAAATATAATTATAAATAGAAGAATCTTAAAAGAAAATATAGTTACTTATTATATTAGAGAAAATTAAAAATTATGAACTATACTATAAATAGAAGAATTCTAAAAAATGAAATTATATGAAAATATATGATAATATTTTATTATGGAGGAAAAATGAGAAAAGAAATAAGGGGGGAGGATTGTGAGTGCCACTTCCCTACCGTTTGCATCTCCTGTGCCTCTGCAGGAAAAAACGTGTCAATTTGCAAAACACACACGCTGGAGGATGCTTTCCAACATCTTCCAGGTCAATCCCAACAATCACTTTTAAAAAGTCCAAAATATAACACAGATTAATATATATTTTATCCTCACTTTTACTGTAATAATGATTGATTGTCTAGGGGAAAAAAAGAACTCTTTAAAACAAACAATTCCCTGTATGTGAATATTATAAAATTATCATGTGCTAAAATTTTAAGAAAGATGTTGGGGAAGGTAAATATAGATTGAATCGAAACAAAGGTTGCGGCCGTACATAATCACCTAAATTAAACAATCAAATTATTATATTTCGGAATTTTTTAAATATATTATTAGTATTTGACGAAAATTATATAATTAATTATGAAGAATAATCCATAATTACAAAATTATGCACTAGTAGAAAATATTTGTATAAAAGAAAAACAGTAAATCTTATGTTAGGTAAAGATTAAATCCTTAACTTTTTAATTGATAGGCCTTAATTCTTCTCACACAAAAGAAAGAAAATTAAATCAAATTGTCACATTTAAAAAGATGTATTTATTTAAAAAAAAAAAAGGGAAGAGTATGTTGGATGTCTTGATTTAGTTTTCCGCTCATAATCCTACCTACATTAGCCGCTAAACTGCCAAAAGCATCAACGTTGGAAGAAGATGTAAAATCTTGCTGTCCACCCACTGATGATTCATTACCCATACTACTTACGTAGCAAGTTTATTCTTCCGTTCTTGCAGAATGATATGCGCTTAATTCATCTATAAGAGCACTCAGATCAGAATGAGATGATCGTCCTTCTTCCACAGCCTTTCTGGCCTTCTCCTTGAGTGCTTTTGCTCGGCCTCTTTATCTCTACGGCTCCAACATCCGCCATCACTTGATTTAAAGCCCTGTTTAAAGCGTCTCTCTTTATAATTTCCGTTGGGCCTCTGCCCCATTGCTGAGCGAGCACGGCAACACCAATTTTCACTGCATCTGTCTGTAACTTCTGGTTGACAAACTGGCCGAGTCACCATAGGAAAGCCGGCGCGGACTCTTTCCAGAGTAGAATTCCAGCTGCTGTGGGTAACGAATACTCCTGCTTCGTGCTCAAGGATCATCGTCTGCTGTGCCCACCCTCTTACGATCAAGCCTTTTTCCTTTCAGGGGTTGCTCGAGCGGCTGTTGTAGTAGCAAGGCCATGCCTTTAATGCATTTGAAAAGCACGTCGTCCGACTTGACTTGATCAAGAGACTCGATTCCTTCAGGCAACCCAGCTTCCGAAGCAGGAAACTCGATGCCGCGAATGAATATATCAAATCCCATATCTTTGCTTCTCTCTATTGCTTTGGTGAACGTGGGAACATGTTGATGGCTAAGCCAAATTTTACACACACACATACATAGGGCTTCCTCCAACCAGGGAACTTTCCTGGAATTCTAGGAATGAACTTAACACGAGCGGTGATTATACGGAAGTTCAAGGTGGGATAGTACCTTTCCAAGACCTCAACGTATAGAGTGAATTTTCTCATCCCACGAGCAGAAGACTTTTGGAGCTTTGAATGACATCAGCAAACAAGTGATTCTATTTGGATTCAGAATTATCCTTAGTAGTACTCGTACAGGCAAGGCCACTTCTATCCGCTTCATGAATCCTCAGACCTAAATGGCTATGCCTCTTAGCTCTCTTTCATCTTTCAAGCTAAATAAGTTTTGATGCATTATAAATCCGCAATTTCCTCATGAATGATGTCTGACAGGTTTTAGCTGAATGCCCAACAAATCTCTCTTTCAGTAACTGAAATACTACAGAGTTCTGCATTACAATACCCAAAGAACGAATATGTAACACCATAACTACATACTGCTTTTGGAACATAAAACCAAAGTGATACTGGATATTCCTCTACCGAGGCCTCTGCAATAACCACTAAATACATTACAAATTATACACAGATACTAAGCTAATATTTTTTTCCTTGGGAAGACAAGTTCCTCATCCTAAGCACATTTGATGCATAAACAATAATTTACCAGCACAAACCCTCACTAAATGTTTGTTCTCAGTAGTAGGATCTCATTTCAAATGTAAACGTTTGTGAGGAAAATGACCTTGTCGTCTCAGAAAATTACTTTGGACAGCAATAACGAATTTCTATACGCTGATTGATGTAACCTGGGGCAGAAAAATGTGGATATTCTGTATTCAAATTTACCGTTATTGCTTCAAGAATCTTAGATGTTGCACTGCTGTTGTCATGACATATTCTCAGTAGCACGTTTTATTTGAAGTGCAGCTCTAACAACGTCCCCTCTTGTAATAATTCCAACCTTTAACAGGAAAAGGAACTAATGAGAAATTTACTTGTTAAATATGCAATTGACCCCAAAGAAGAACTTCGGATATTACTGGATTACCAGTCTTCCATCACTATCAACAACCGGCAGCCGACGGTACTTTGTTTCAAGCAGCAACCTAAGACAGGATAGTTTGTGGTTTACTATTAGCAGGATTCAAATATATGAAATGAATATAAAGCACAGCTTTGCATAGCATTGAAGTCTGAAGTCATTAATGACATCTATTAGAATAGGGAATCTGAGGCCAAATTCTCAAAAACTATTAACACTGAGTACCTCCCTGGTGCAGAATAGTCAGGGAAATTCTCGATCAAAATCAATTTCTTTTAAATTACGAATGACCTACATAATCCTGAAAATAATGGAGGTAGAGTATATGCAATGCAGGCTTCTTGTATTTCTTCAGCAAGGCAAGATAAGTAGGACAAAAAATGCTATAGGAGATACAAGGTTTGTCAATTATATTGGAAACTGAAAGTATAACTCACTCAAAAGAAAACCACAGAATAAGTAATACCTTGCAGCATCCCCAAGATCAGTGCTTTCACGTACCACAAGTGGAGAAGGTGTCATGAGGTCACCAACAACTTTCCCATTAGTTTTGCCAAGTAGTTTCTGTATCTCACTGAAAGTCTGTTGTAGCAACAATATCATGTACCAGGTAGTGTTAAAACCAACTTCATTCATCATTCTTGCAAATTGAACCAGAAGACTCATTTAGAATTGACTAGCTGCTCTTTTTTTTTTTTTTTTTCAATTCAACGAGGACAAAAGAAAAAATAGAAATCTGTAAATCTCTGAAACTCGGTCGAAGCAACTCAGGTACTTTTGTGCATCAATATGCTTTCCTCCCGATAGTATCAGTTCATCTTTAGGGCACAAATTCCACATCCATTTACCAACTTCTCTATTAAGTGACTACTAGAACAAATAAACAACAAATAACCTCTTTTCGCAGCTAAAAGAGAAGCATTAAGGAATGCATAACATGTTCTATCAGCTTACTAACTAATATTCATCCTAGAAAAGCTTGGCATGATTTTCAGAAACACAGGAGAAAATAAGTAAATGAGAGCATTGTAATATACCTTCCAAGTACTATCAACATCAGGAAACAAATTTGTATCAGCTTGACTAGGACCTATTTGCAGATAGACAAAAATCATCAGTCAGAGCTCTTTACTTCAAAGGAATATATTTTTAAAAAAAACAAAAAACAGGGAGGCATAAAACCTTCAAATATATAAATTTCAAGCCAACATTTCTTGTCATTAACGAAAATTAGGGAGTCAATAGCATGAATTTGATATAATGTCTACAGTTACAAGCATATTTTGTTCAATCAGGACATTGTTAACAAATACCTCCACTCCACAAAACCAGTATAAGATCTCAATTTTTGCTAGCAACTTGAGGAAAGGGATTAATGAAAGAAGGCTAGAGATAAGAATCATATATCAAATACAGATTTCTAACTTTTCAACCACAACCAAACTGTTATAATCATGGAATATATCCCAATACGTTTGCCACTTTCACTGAAAGGAGGTGCATACATAGTGTATACCTTTCAGAAAAATCATCGGTCTTGTCCTATACTGCATTTTAATATCATAGTTTGACAAAGAGTAGCCAGTGGTCACATATTCCCTAAAGCTTCTTGCCAAATTTTGTAATACATTTTCAACAGTCAAACAAAATATTGTATTAGGCAAAATGCTACTATTTGATTCAGGAAGACAAGAGCAAGAAGGAAGGACAAGTGTAAAATCCTTCATTCTAAGAAGCCCAATGCCAGATAAAGAGTTTATCATCAAATTTTGATACAGGAGGCTGGTACTGGATCTCGTTCCCTGACCAAGTAGCAACACATCTATGCAGGACTTGTGTCTTTTTTGCTCTCATTTTCATGATCAACGAATTAACTAAATAATTAGTTATTTGGATGGAGTATAAATGTTAACTAGTAATGCTGTTCAACATGGGAACTGTGGCGGGGCTATCAGAAGGTCTGTGTCAAACTTGAGGATCATTATGGGTAATACATTGGTTTTGGAACTTAACAGTGGCTGAATCAGGCAGGAAACAGAGTTATTACGAGAAAAACAGAATTTCCAAACCATAACGCAATCATTAGGATAAAAGAACATAATACTTAAGCATATAGATATAGACGGAAAAGAGGTTTGCATCTATGCAAAAACATTTTGTATGTCAAAATACTTTGCTAGACATTACACGTAGCTGTTAACTATATGTAACTAGATTTAACATACGAGAACACGTTGTGGACTATTTTTTGGAATAATGTCTCAGCATGCCCATGACTAGTCATATTCATATCTTATCCCTCTTAGGGTGCAACATAGTCGACATTGATTTCTACAGCCTTATTTTGCCAAACCCAGCAAATATATGAGTTACTGTTGCATTTGTTCATATGGGAAAAGCTGGAACTCCAAAGCTACAATCAGTTACCTGCTGTTAGCTGAGCTAATATATGAGATGTTTTCCCTACTTTGCTTCTGATCATACACACAAGATCAAACTCTTAAGGAATTTTTCTATTTGATAATGTCTGTTTCACAAGATAAACAAAATTCAGATTCTTAAACAAAACCTGTAGTCATGCATAAAGAACTGTTAATTAGATACTTCCTCATGGTATTTCCGGCATTTGTTGCATCAACACCAGAAATCATAGTAATGAATGACTGCTATTTTAACAAGTTAATTTTGGTTTCAGAACCTCAACAGTACCTGAGATAGAGTCAAGTGCTAATAAGTCGTAATCAGAGACAACACCCACCTGCAGAAAGATTCTTTGTCAGCAAATACATAACTAACCCAACTAACATAAATTGGAAACATAAAATTATGAATCCCTCACTAAATGACATTAAGAACCTCAACAAAGAAGATTAAGCAAATGCTCCTATCAGTAAATTTGTAGCAAAATAAAAGATGGTTATATCTCTGTATATACTTAGACAACTTCAAGAACAACTAAATACATAATAGTAATAAGCCACAATACAGTGCTCAGAACAGCAACAATTATGAGTCTATTTTATGTGCACCCATGTCTTGTATGCCAGACCAAATCAATATCTTCCATCAGTCAATGGCACACTAAAATCACACAGAAAGGTATCTCAGGACAACAAACATCTAGAACAAATGACATGATAGATAACAGAATATGAAACCCTATGCGTTTCACTGTTACATTGCCTTAGAAGTGTGCAAATTAGGACAGAAGCAGAAATACCAAACAATCATAAATATGGCACTAAGCAAAGAATAAAGTGGAGTCAGCCAACACACACTACAGCACCTGCTGAGTCATTCTTTCCATTCCACTTGGTTTCCTAACTGCTCTTAATACTTGAGTTTACTTGGATGTTTTAAGACATTCTTGAAAGATTGTAGCGCATGATGCATAGACATAGAACAATGACTAAAATATTCGAGAGTCAATGCCTCTTTCACACTTATGCATAGTCCCTTACCGCCCAGTCCAACAATACTGGCAAAAACTTTTCTCTCCAAAGATCAATACGACAAATTTCTCCTCCTAGTTCATGCTCTTCTTTTTCTATTTCTACTTTGGAACTTTCCCTTCCCCCTCTTACCACATGTTTTCTCAATCTAGCATCCTCTTCAATTCCCTTTTCAACCCAGTCTCCTCCACTATAATCATTTTTCACTTTCCCCTTATTCAGATATCATTGTTTTCTTTTCTTAATTCCCTCTCTGGTTTCACAGTCACTATTGCTGAACCCATACAGCCCAGGCACGTTATAAAATGTGCATATGTGACAAGTCTGCATTCAGCTAAATGAGCATCATTGCTTGAAACAACAAAATTGCTAATTCTGTCGTGAATACGGTACATAAAGTTTCATCATGAATATTAGTTTCTGCAGCAGCAGAAACTTGCAAAGAACACCAGCTAAAGGCTGCTAATTTACCAACTTCCAGTCATCATCAATCACGGGAAAGCCAGTAATTCTTTTATCCACAAGAGTCTCCAGTGCTGCAAATACATGGTCTATAAATTAAAAGGTAATCTATACCATACTTAACGTGGGGGAATTAAAGGATAAAGAGAATACCCTCTTCAACTGTAGTATAAGTCTTCGCGACATGTAGCTCGTCTTTCCTTGTCATAAAATCAGCTACACTATATGTCCGATCCCTTGGCTGCAATTATGGAAGGCAGATCAGTCAGAAACATATTCTGATGAAGTAAAGAAAAACAAAAAAAAAAATGTGGGACCAATACCAAAGGTGGTATTTTGAAACTTTCCACCTCTGTCTGTCAAAGTTTCCAGAGAAAGAAATTGTACAAACTAAGATGTTGCCGAACAGCAGGTAGAGTTGATGAAATCAAATTATTAAAATTGTACTTAACCTTCAGGAATCCCGTTCTAGTAACTATTGTCAAAACGAAAGGTACGTAAGCCATCGGTCGAAATGTCAACAAGAAAAGTAACCTAAATCATACTATAAACGTGGTTGGATCGTGGAAATGGCCAAGGGATGACCTAAATCTATTAGCTATGAGTTATTACTGTCATAAAGCATATTCTTTCCCCTTGGAAAGTTTTTTCAGATATACCAAAAAGAGATGCACACGTCATCCTGTTTGGCTTACAGTATTTCAATATTTGAGCAATTGATTTACATATGATAAAAGGAAGGTGCGACTTACAGGCACGGAATTGGTGGTTCCGGAGTCGGCATATGAAGGAGTGGCGGAAGGCCGGAGTGATTTGGCAAAATGACGTGGCGGGATGGAAAAGCTGAGCGGAAAAGGACGCGGAAAAAGTGGAAGGCAAGGCAAGAAATGACGATCAACAGCTGAAACGAAGGTGGGAAGCGGAGCCGAGACCCGAAAAGTAGCATAAAGAAGGGAATCCATGAAAATTTGATGAGTCGGCAAGAAGGGAAAGCTGGGGAATGCAAAATATCGGCGGACAGCGGAGGTTAAGCGGAGTGGTTTTTGGACAGCAGAAGAAGTGGGACTTGGACAGTGGTGGTCGGAAGTATCTGTTGTTTGTCTCTGGTTGGTTGGCTCACATCGCGGTCACGGAGAGGAGAAGACGACCACTACTGCTGACCGTAAAGGCGCAAGGTCGGTGGGAATGTTGGCCATTTTAACTCCGAAGTTGACTTTTATTCATTATTTGCGGCTTGATCGCGTGGTGATTGGTTAAAATTGGATTCTGGTGGCCACTGCTTTTTTTTCTTTTTGCGATGGATGGTTTTCTTTTTTTTTTTTTGGATAAATTAATGGATGGTTTTCTTACTCTTTCCCAGTAGACTATAAGACCATTGATCCTTTTGAAAATAGAAACCTTTTAAGTTCTACTGATGAATTTGGATCAGAGTTTTGTTTAAAAGCACTTTCTTTTCCTGTATGTGTATAATTAATTATTGTAAGAAACAATAAATGAAATCCTTTTTGGAAGGAAAGCCGAATCAAATGCATCTATATTTCTTTTTTTAGTTAACAATATTCCGTATATTTTTAGAAAAAATATATTCTCGTTCTCATTTCATTTCTTTATTTTACAGACAAAAGAACTTCAATGCTCTTAATGATTATTAAAATTAGTTGATCTAATATATTATTAATGGACTCAATTACCACTCTCTTCTCATAATATTAGCATTCACATGATAAGAAAATTGTCACTAACCATCATAAATTGTTTGTATATAAGCTTTTTAATCACATATTTTTTTATATATTTGAAGGTTTATGAGAAGAAGTCATCAAATTTCTCAATTGTATCTCTTCAATTTGAAAGTTTTACAATCTCGTCTTTTGCGTAGAAAAAATTAAATAAATAATAACATAAGATATAATGAGAATTTTTTTTTTGTACTCATAGTGATTCTTTATATATATATATATATTAAAATACTCTTGGAAATAAAATAAATAAATTTTATAATATAATTTAAAATAAGAAAAAAGTAAAAATAAAAAAAATGGGATTGGGTGGCACGCCCAAATTTTGGGCACCAGCTTGAGGTGTGCTCAAATATAGTGCACTTGTTTTTAATAGAAAAAATTAAATATATATTTAAAGGATAAAAATATTAATATTATATAAAAATTATTCTGTATCAGTAAAATTATAATGCGTTAAACATTTATGATCATAAAATCATTAGATTATAAGTTGATTAGATTATTATTTTATTTGATTCTGTTTAATAAGAGTGAAATTGGAAGATAACATTACTTACTCATGTCAATATTTGTTTTGTGATGCCCCAATATCTCACATATGAAATTTAGAAGAATTATGATATGTATATGACTATGAGTCTAAATATCTACAGTCAATTTGAGATATCTATTTTGGCATATAAAGAATGGTTGTCAGATAAATTGACGTGAGTACTGCTAGGTTCATGAATAGCTCGCTCGGAGACGTGATATTATAGTATAAAAAAAATTACAGGATATGTAAACCTAATTTAGAATAATTATAATATGTATATATGAACATAGAATGATTTGATATAGTAATGACGGTTGCCAAGTAACTAGTTGTTTGTGCTACTAAGCCCATAAGTAGCACGCATGTGCTCGCGGGCATGGGCATGACATGTTTTCTCTTAAAAAGGAAGAATTATAACAGCGAAAATATGGCTTGAATAAGATAAGATAATTAATGATAAGATTGATTAATTTATGTAATTTTTTAATTTAACAAATAATAATAATTACAATAATAATGAAAAAATAATTGCTAAACACATAATGATTTTACGTAAGTATTAAAGTTAAGATGGTTTTGTTAATACAGTATAAATTTTAAATAATTTTAACGTTTTGATCATTTAAACCCTCTATAAAATTTCTAAATTTACTATATAATATTTATTTTATTCGTTTCTGAATAATAGATTGTCTGATTCATTATTTGATTCAAATTGTATCGATAGTAAGTTTCATCACATATTAATTTTTTAAAAAATTAAGAAAAAATTGAATCATAAAAATTGTAATTTATTAGAATTAAATTTTAAATCATTATAATTAAATTATAATTTTAAATATTAATATAAAATTTTAAAAACTTAAAAATAAAAACTTAATAATTAAAAATATAAAAAATAATACAATAATAGTTATTAAAAATAAAATGATTATTATTTTTAAAAAGTACATAAAAAAATTTTAAAAAACTTTGTTGCGCCAACTTTTTGCTTAATCCAAATGTGTTGGCGCAACCAACAAGAGTATGACATCCCTATTTTATAAAAATATTATAAAATATTAAAATTATCAAAAATTATTTTATATTAGTAAAATTGTTGTGTATTAAATAATTTTTTAATTTTATTAATATAAAATATATTTTAATTTTTTTTAAAAAATAGATTAGTACGAGAATGCAGTGCTCTACATGGGTGTAAAAATTGTTATGTATATGCATTTAGTATTTATATAATGTAAATTAAGGATGTATTTAGATTATGTTTCATTACGGAACTCAATATAAAATTTTTACTTTGAGTTTTACACTATATTTTATAAATAATTTATTTTTACAAAATTTAAGATAAAAAATTTTAAACTCAAATACTATCCAATATCTTTTCTAATTTTTTCCTCACTTATTTCTCTCTCTCTCTTATAGGTAAAATTTAAGTCAAACTAAATATTGTTAGAACTATTCCAATTAAGGAATTTAGCCATTGTAGATTTTTTTTTTTTTGCAATAACACACTTATGGAATTCTAATGGGGTTTTACCCAATTTGGCCATATTTTTTAAAAAATACACTGAAATGGACCGATGAGTGGGGGAGGAGTACTAAAGTGGACATAACGCCAAACAGGATGGCGTTATGTCCATTATAACGCCATCTCGAATGGCGTTATAACTTTTGCTATAACGTCATTCTAGATGGCGTTATAGACTTGGTCCATTGCTTACTCCTCCCTTTGAAGCTTTTGTCATCTTTTACGTTTTTTATTGTGCTTTCTCTCCTGCCACCTTTTGTCATACTTTTTTATTTTATTTTATTTTGCTCAACTCTTTCTCTTTGTTTGTAACTTTTCTTTGTTCATTTTTTTAATTTTGTACATAACAAAAATTAATGTGAAAGAATCAATAATTTCTTAATTTATTTTGAATTAGGATTACAAATTTAAATTTTATATATTTGAGTAGGTTAATTTTTAGTATATTGTGTATAATAGTTCCTACGAAAATTTTTAATTATTATTATTATTATTTATTATTTTATTATTAATAGTCTAGCATTTAGACTAGTCATAGAAACTATGTTGTCGACGGTATATCCGCAGCCTATATCAGCGTTACCCGATCGAATTACATAGAGTGGTATCGTGCCCCGATGCGGTTACTACTAGGGAATCCCGTGCACTGTCGGAGGGTTGTTGATGGGTATTAAATAATAAAATAATAATAATAATTAAATAATTTCGTATGGACTATTACACACAATATACTCAAAATTAACCTACTTAAATATATAAAATTTAAATTTTTAATACTAATTTAAAATAAATCAAAAAATTATTGATTCTTTCACATTAATTTTTATACAAAAAAAAGTATTGCTTCTCATATCACTCTAAAAAAAATACATACAAAAATAGAAAGACAAACACAAGAAAGTAACATGCTATACTATACATAAAATAAAAAATAAATTAAAAAAATCACAAACAAAGAAGAAAAAGTTGAGCAAAAAAAATTTAAAAAATAAAAGATAACAAAAGGCAGTAGTAGAGAAAGCAACAATAAAAAAAAGCAAAAGATGTCTATAACGCCATCACGAATGGCGTTATCGTGATTGCGTTATAGACATCTTTTGCTTTTTTTTACTGTTGCTTTCTCTACTACTGCCTTTAAAAGCTATAACGCCATTCATGATGGCGTTATGTCCAGTTTAATATCGGTCCATTTCAGTCCATTTTTTTAAAAATATGGCCAAATTGAGTAAAAACCCAATTCTAATCCATCATATTTATTCCACTTTGAAAACTTATACATGGATTTTTTCCTTAAAACTTCTTAGTTTTATGGTTTAAGATTGCTTGCTGTGAAAAAAGAAAATTAAAATTCAAAGTTAACTTAGAGAATATATTTAAAAAAAATCAAAATCCCAGTAGACCTAAAGACCCAAACCCGTTTAACAGATTGGGCCTTGGGGAATTGTTAGGTTGACGGAGTTGACTAATCACAACTGCCAGCTGCCACAGACGTTAGTCCCGCGGTAGCCTTGATGGCGTCAAGTGGGGTCCCGTCTCCCCAATCTAACGGCGCAGATCTACCAAATTAGATTAGCCTAGGGTTGCCGCGCACACAGCAATTCGGGAACCCCCTCCCGACTATATAAAATAGGATCTCCCCCAGAGCACCTTTCCGCAGTGCAGTTTGAAGCTGCCCCAGCCTTTTTTCAACCCCATCTTCTTTCATACCACAGTCCGTCGCCTTCGGCGGCGATCTCCTCTTTCCTTCGTCGGATCTCCGACCTATCTTTCCCTTATCCTCTTCCCTCTCCTCTCTCTGTTATTTTTGCTTTTACGAAAAGATAAAAGAAAAAAAAAAGAAAATCTTTCTGCAAAAAAGCAAAAACAAAATTCTAGGGTTTGATTTTCTTTTATATCTTCAAGCGACTCGAAATTTCGAAATATATCTGAAAATTTCAAAACTTCATGCTTGTTTTCTTGTACGTTCTTTCCGGCAAATAAGAAGAGGAGAGGGAAGACAGAAAAAAAACTAAAAAAAGAGAAAAATTTTGGTTGAAAAAAAAACTTGGGGTTTCGAAGGTTGTCTCGAAAGAGATGGCGCAGGTTCAGGTGCAGCCGCAGGCGGTGAACGCGAATGCTTCTGCTGGTGGCCCAAATCAGTTTGTTGCGACGTCGCTTTACGTCGGTGACTTAGATGTCAACGTCACCGATTCACAACTCTACGATCTGTTTTTCCAGGTCGGACACGTGGTTTCTGTTAGGGTTTGCAGGGACTTGACTACTCGAAGATCTCTTGGATACGGATATGTCAATTATGGCAATCCCCAAGATGGTTAGTTCGATTCTGGTCCTTGTACAAATCAATTCATCGATTTCTGATTTAATTAACTGTATTACCAGAGAAATTGAGCCTCTTAGTTGTCTTTTGGTAGCATTTGCAAAGCATTACTGCTAGTTGGCAATTTGGAGTGCTATTATGAATTAATGATTCACTCTGAGGAGCTTGTTTGATAACTATTGACATTGCAAGTTAAGTTTCTAATAATGCAAGTAGGTTATTGATGTATGCTATTAAGGTAAAAGTTAGCTACTTGCTTTACTTCTGAATCTGCTTGTGCAAGGCAAGTGCATGTCAGATAATCAAGTGTGCATGACACATGCCAGAGTGTCCACTGGATTCTCTTAATTATTTCTGTTTTCATCAACTTAATAGTCTATCTTTATTCTGTGACGATCAGCAGAACAGCAGAAGGAAGCTGAAAATCGGTCAATTCAGTTGTTATATACTGAGAGTAAATTAAAAGACTAGACTTTCTGCAATTTCATACTTTTGGTTGACGCTGGGCCAATCTCTGTGTAGAAGCATAGTATTCATGAGACAGTTTTCTTCATTGATGTTTTCTGAACAAAATTTCATGTTCTCCGGTTTTTCTCTAGGCATGTTCCTACACAAGCAATTGCCATCTTGCTGTCTCTGGAGTATGTCTTTGCATTCAGCTTAGATTGATAGGTCCATACTGGCATTTGAATTACAGGAAAGCTCTTTCAGCTCACTCATGCTTCTGTGGTTTAGATGTAGAACTTGTAACGCTATTTGTACAACATATTAGGAGAAGTATTGCCTGAACTTTCATTATCATTTTTAAAAATGTTGGGTTCCATATAACGCTCCTTCTCGCTCAATTCTTCCGCCTTCCATTTTGTTCTCTTTCTATCATTGTTAGTCTAACTACTTTCTTTTTAATATTTACTGCAGCTTCTAGAGCTCTGGAGATGCTTAACTTTACTCCCCTCAATGGAAAACACATTAGGATAATGTATTCTCATCGAGATCCCAGTATACGGAAAAGTGGTGCTGGGAATATATTTATTAAGGTACTGATATTCTTGTCTTCTCTTTTTCCGTTGTACACGTGAGTTCATATAATAAATGTCCCGAAAACCTGTAAGATTTTCCTTCTAGTGGTTATTTTGTCTGGAGTTTCTGGCTTTTCTTTTTAATATATTTTGCTTTTGACAGAATTTGGACAAGGCTATTGACCACAAAGCTCTGCATGAAACATTTTCTTCATTTGGAAATATACTGTCCTGCAAGGTGGCAACAGATGTGTCTGGTCAGTCAAGGGGCTATGGTTTTGTCCAGTATGATAGTGAGGAGGCTGCTCAAAAAGCTATTGAGAAGCTAAATGGCATGCTGCTGAATGATAAGCAGGTCTATGTGGGTCCTTTCCTTCGGAAGCAAGAAAGGGAGCTGGCAGGCGATAAAACAAGATTTACTAATGTGTTTGTAAAGAATCTCTCTGAATCAACTACTGAAGAAGACCTAAGAAAAGTATTTGGTGAATTTGGAGAAATAACCAGCGTTGCAGTGATGAGGGATGAAGATGGAAAATCAAAATGCTTTGGATTCGTAAATTTTGAAAATGCTGAAGATGCTGCAAAATCTGTTGAAGCTCTCAATGGGCAGAAGTTTGATAACAAGGAATGGTATGTTGGAAAAGCCCAAAAGAAATCTGAGAGAGAACAAGAACTGAAGCTTCGTTTTGAGCAAAGTGTTAAAGAGGCTGCTGATAAGTCGCAAGGGTTGAATCTTTATGTAAAGAATCTGGATGACAGTATTAATGATGATAAGCTTAAGGAACTATTTGCTCCGTTTGGTGCAATAACCTCATGCAAGGTTTGTACTCTTCTCCCTCTATCCCAACCGCTTCTCTCTGTTTAAATGTTCACCATAAGTAACACTAGGATAATATTTCTACAAATCTTAATGCTATTGAAAATTAACAGGTTATGCGAGATCCTAGTGGGATCAGCAGAGGGTCTGGCTTTGTTGCATTTTCAACTCCTGAAGAGGCTTCTAGAGCAGTAAGTGTGTGGCCTTTTGATTGATCAATAACGTTTATGCTTGTTTGATTGAGAAAGAACTTCGTTCTGTTTCCACAGCTCTCAGAAATGAATGGAAAAATGATTGTTAGCAAACCACTTTATGTTGCTCTTGCACAAAGAAAGGAAGAGAGAAGAGCAAGGTTACAGGTATACTTTAGGTTTTTTAATTTCCTTTATGGACACGGTATCCTAAAATATCAAGCATGGAGAGAAACCTAAGTGAAGGGCCCAAATGCACTTGCGGGTGGTATTACAAAATCCATGTGCAGCTTGCTGTTGAAGGTGCTGTCCATGCATTTTCGTAGAGAGAGAAAGGGACTTGTGTTCTGTCCATTTCCCATGTCAAACTTTGTTAAAATTTATGTTGGTATATATGCTTATGCTTTTCCAAATTGTGTTTTGATTACAATCATATTAATATCACTTCCCAGGCTCAATTTTCTCAATTACGTCCTCTTGCGATGCCACCTTCTGTTGGTCCTCGTATGCCAGTGTACCCCCCTGGTGGTCCGGGTCTAGGGCAACAAATATTTTATGGGCAGCCACCACCTGCTATTATTCCTCCCCAGGTAAGCTGAGTTTCAAATACCAATCTTTTTATTATTATTGTAATGTTAATTTCATGTTTGCTATGAAAAGAGATAAATTAGATGCTGTTAGTGGTGCAAATTGTTATAGATTCTTTCTGTTTAGTTTTCTTTTGCAAGACTCATCATCCTTTTCTTCTTTGAATGTCAGATTTATTTCAGAAGACTTCTTTGGTGTGTGATTTTATCCTCAACTTTGATCAGTTTTCTTGGTCTGAACTAGCGATTGTGCAATGAGCCTAAATTTTTGGGAACCTTATTTTCGTTAATGGCTATCTTCTCTATGCCTTGCATCTCATGCCCAAACACAAAACATTAAATTGTTTGCTCAACTATTTATTATGGCCACAAGGATCCCCTTTGTTTTCCTTATAGGATGATTGGTTGACCTATGGGGGACCATAGTTCTGTCCCGGCATATTAACTCTATCTGCACTTCTCCTGGGTAGACATGTTTTGATGGATACATTTTGGAATACAAGTAGTCACATTTGAGTATAACAATTAGCTTATAGATCTTTGCTTTCACTCTGATGACCATGTATTGAATACTTCGTCCTGTGCTTTAATTTGGTGTCAGCCTGGTTTTGGGTATCAGCAGCAACTTGTTCCTGGGATGAGGCCTGGCGGAGCTCCTATGCCGAACTTTTTTGTGCCACTGGTTCAGCAAGGGCAGCAAGGACCACGCCCTGGTGGCAGGCGAGCTGCAGCTGTTCCAGTGCAGCAGGGTCAACAACCAGTTCCTTTAATGCAGCAACAGGTAGTGTAGCTTATAATTGTATGTCACTCCTGCCTTGATCAGGTATGATTTGTGGATGTTCTATCTGTTTCAATCCTCTGCTTTGTAGATGCTTCCCAGGGGTCGTGGATATCGCCTCCCACCAGGGCGTACTTTGCCTGATGTTTCCATGCCAGGCTTGGCTGGAGGCATGATTTCTGTGCCCTATGATATGGGTGGCATGCCACTGCGTGATGCAGGAATGTCTCAGCCAATACCAATTGGAGCCTTGGCATCTGCACTTGCAAATGCCTCTCCTGCAGAGCAGAGAACGGTAAGCTGTTAGTTGTAGCAATTCTATTTATTTTCTTACACGTCTGCATGTTCGAGGGGGTCATGGAAGGAGTTATCGAACATCGTATGCTATGTAATTGCAGATTCTTCTATCAGAGGGTCTGCCCTAAAGCTATAACTTTTTTCCCCTGCTTTTTCGTGGTTCCTTTTTCTCCTCCTTTTCTCCTTTCTGCTTGTGATCCTTTGTACGTAAAAATAGTGTTATTAGTTTTATAATAAATAATAGGATGGGCAATAGAACGTTAATAAAAATTATTAAGAATAGATTCATGTCCTGATTAGTTCACAAGCAGGTGCAAAATTGTACTTTTCTGGTCATGCATTAACTTGTTTGGTCATAAAACAATTATGGAAAAAATTATGTTCATTCAGTTAAGAAGTAATGATGGCACATCTGGCTGATGACAGGCGTGGCATAGTTCATTTGTCTAGTCCCCTGTTCTGTTCTGTTCTGTTCTGTTGTTTGATGAACCCAAGAATACTGTGGTGTATATTAGTTGTCCATGTAGTTTCCTTGAATGATGGTTCTTGGTGCCTCTTTGAAGAGTTGCAAGAATTGACTTATTTATTTTTAGTCATCAGTGTCATGGACATTTCTCTAATTATCTGTTGATATGCAGATGCTGGGTGAGAATTTGTATCCACTTGTCGAGCAGTTGGAGCCTGAGACGGCAGCTAAGGTTACTGGTATGCTTCTGGAAATGGATCAGACAGAAGTTTTGCACTTGCTTGAGTCACCTGAAGCTCTGAAAGCCAAGGTTGCAGAGGCAATGGAAGTCCTAAGGAATGTTTCTCAGCAGCAGACAGGTGCTGCTGATCAGTTGGCTTCCTTGTCCTTGAATGATGGCATAGTTTCCTAAGTTGATTTAGTTGGAAAACATTTTATCGGTTGTGCTTTGTCTCAAAAACATTGGATTTTGAGTTCGATTCACTGCTGTTTGGTTTGGAAGTGAACCCGGTTATGCTTATCCATTACTCTCTTGAATTAGTTTTGATTATGGTTTGGAAGATGGAGAAATTTGAACTTTGATCAGTTATTTGTTTTGCATTTCGTTTGTTTTGAATCTCTTGCGATGCTCTCGTCTGATTTGACTGTTTTGTCCTTTCTGTTATAATTCTTATAGCTAGTTTTCCATAAGATGATGAAAAGCTACCTGTTACGGCATTGGCTTAATTGTCTCACTAGGTGGAGTTATATCTGATGGCTGGATGGTTGTAAGGAGTACGAGACGGGAGTCGTTCCCCAATATTTGGAGGATTTTGCCCCCTTAATTAGCCCCTAATTGTTTACAGAATTTTTACTGGTATTTCCCCGCTTAATTGGCTATCAAGTGCTTTAGTGCGTAGTCACTAGCTGTTGCAATGATGCTTGGCTCTCGAATGTCCTTTCCGAGTGAAAATACCCTGCAGCACAAGCTCCAAGTTTTCATTTCATATTCTCTTTTGCAATTTGCCCGAACCCTCATATATTTAACTGAATATCCTGCCGCGATTGCACCAGAGAAGAGGAAAAACAATGGAACCAGGGGGGAAGGCCAACAACAGATTTTATCGTCCAGCCCAAACATGCAACTACTTGCCATTCATTCCATCTCGCATCAGAAACAAAGAGAGAACAAATAAGGAGGATAAGTACAAGAACTGCAGCGTGTTGTACGCCAAGTTACACGGCTCGTCTCCTAGAGTATATTTTAAGACTTAGCAGCATATGATCCATTAAACTGATTCTGAACTACTTATAGACAAATTCTTACCGATATTTAAAGATATCTTCCTTGTATTCACAACCTAACAAATACCTCAAGACAAACAGTGACTAACACTACCGTACCATCATCTACATTTTTCCCTACTTCTGGGGGGAGTTGATGATGGCACATATCAATTTGATATATGAAACTAAAATTGGCAATAATGCCGCATTAAGCATCCTGTATAACAGGACGTCTATGCCTAATCCCCATATCACCAGCTTCTTGCTCATTCTGGTTTAGGTTAGTTCTCTGTGCATTGGAACTCTGTGTTCCTGAGGAAACACCAGCTGCTTCGTTGCGCCTGCCTTCATCTTCTCCATAGTTGTGAAGTCTCCTACCAATCAGATAACGGTCATCCCGTATAGAGTTGTGCAGGTTAGTGAACCAGACATGGAACCTCTTGCCGCAGTACCACAAGAGACCAAATCCGAGACACCCCAACCAGGCGAAGCGGTACACAGCTGAGTTTACCACCAATGGGTATCCAAACACCGGGAACAACCCCCTTGCCAAAACGTAAGGCGCACACAGAGCAGTAAGCAACTTCATAATGATAGGAAGGACAATTTCACGTAGCACCCAAAAGCCTTGCAGCCGAGAGAAACCATCTTCCCTCACCCGTTCAAATTTTATTCGCCAGCTCTCATCTACCAAAGGCAAAACTTGATCCAACATAACCTGTTGAAGAATTCATTTTAGTAGATGAAACAACATGATCCTGAACTAAAAAGTTCAAATATTATGCTAAGTAAATAAAACTCCTATTTCAATGTAGGAAAGAATGATGTCGGTTTTTAACTACACAATACAAGCATGAATGCCATCAATTTCAAACTCAGATAGCCAGAGAATGGATCAGCCAAGCAGTAACACATTTTCAACTCCAAGGCAAGTTCCAAACTCAAGCGCTGATGTACTTTGGCCTGTCTATGTAAGTGGCTTTTGGAGTTTTAAGGACAACAGTGCCCAACAGTAATGTTCATGTAAATTCCTCAAGAATTCCAACATAATATTGTTGGCCCCAAAAACATAAGAGACAAATTCTCATCAACAATTCTCCGACTCTCTACCATTAAGCAGCCAGAGCAAGGAAAACAATGGCCATGAACAAACTTTACTGACAGGCATTTAAGAAATATAACCTTGTGAAAAATGAAAGAAGTAGATTGAAAGGGCTAAATCAAAAGAAAAAATAGACAACTAGTATTTGATACTACTACAGGAAAATCGTCCAGACAGGACGACTTTAGCACAGTACTCACCAGCCTAGTCCAGATCTTGAGAAAGATCAGCCCAAGAGCCCAGTCCTGATACAGAAGGAAAACTGGGCTTTCGTCCACAGGCACTCGCATTGGAACAATTACCAGAAGTTCAAACAGCAATCCAATCAATACTGGTATTACAAAAATCTGTAAGATAGCAACCAAGAAAAATTGTTAATACAACACATTATGTGAGGAATAACAACATCCACACTAAACATCCACCTACCCATATTGACAACAATGCAGAACTCTTAAAGACGATGCCACACCATTTCCAAACTTGTCTTAATAGAACAGTTGCCCTTCTTGTTCTTATGTGCTCAACAGAGTACCTTGCTCCCGCCACCGCAGTCCAAATAACATAACTTCCAATGACAAAAGCATACAAATCTGAAACCCATAACAAAGTCAACATCACACAGTACTCATTTTTTAAAGAAAAGGCATGCATAGAGGGGAAGTCACACTAGTTTATTACCATTGCACTTTATTCCATGTGTCATTGGAAGAAGTGGGAGAGCATTGAAAAGAGCACGTCCAAGTGAAACTGGTACAACTATCAAAGCAGAGTTAAAGATAAGCAGAGTCATCCAGGCCACAATCAGCAGCAACACAATGCGTAGCACAAAGCTGCACCTGCTAAAAGATTGAAACAGCTCATTTGAGATAAATGCAGAAGCAAGCCATACCAGCAAATCACTAAGCTACTTGTGCAAAATAGACAAAGAAATGAAAGAAGAATTGCCAAAGAATTCTTCTTCTGAATTGCACAAAGAAAGAATGAGGAAATCTAAGCTTAATGAATATTAGAAAACAATAAGATAAGTGAACTATGCACCGGAATTAGAAACTAAGGTGGAAAACCAATCACACGATTTTACTTTCCAAGCATCAATGCAATAATAAATTAAATGAACAGAATGCATGAAATGAATGGAGAGGAAGATCCCACTCCACGCACTTCCTCTTTTGGCTGCATCATATAGAGAGAATATCTTGCTCCATGTATTCCCTCTCTACCATGCATGCGATACAGCTAAAAAATGCACCTAGACTTGCATGGATCACCTCCAACATCATATTATAAAAAGTCCAAATCATGCACACAGATGTGGTTTCCATGGCTCATAGCATTAAAGTTGACAATGGAGAATGAACCAGCCCACAAAGTCTTCCATCCTGCTAGCCATCCTCATCCAAACTACTGGACAAGTTTGGCACCATTTCCCCTTTTAATTGTTGTGACGAATGAAGTGCATCATTTTTGAAAGTCCACAGAAACCAAAGGGATATTCCAGTATTTTCTACATTTTGGAAATCCTATTAGTCACAATCAAAAGGTCAAGTTACAGCTTTTTAATAGTTCCTTGAGTTTGTCTCGCCAGCATACCCTTTCTTATGGAAAAGGGAAACAATAACAATAAAATTAGCATGAGACCAAGATATAGCATATGATAAATGCATGCTATCTCCTGCTCAAATGTCAGAAGGAAGGCATGACAGATTACTCAGAATAGACTGACATTATATAAAGGTAAAGAACCACCATGTAATGTGCCGAAAACAACTTACTCAGTATCAGCATGCTCATCACTGTCAAGTTCCTCGGCCAAATGAGGATTAGCTACCACATGCCTGACCCTATTGACATTATCAGGGGCCAGGCCTACTAATGCTCTATCCTGTGCTCCAAGTTGTGCATGAGCTCTATCTTGTCGCACTGGATCAGCATTTCCATTGTCATGACCACCATTATCCTCTGGTCTAGGAAGTAAATAATCAGTCAAACCCAATGCCCACCCAACTGCAGTAAACCAATACCGGAGAAGAGATTTGATTGTCGTCCGCAACTTAAAATGCTCAATAGCAAAAGGGATACAAATTTGAAATAGCAGCATGTCCGCAGGAATTTCAGTAAATGGGTCAGATACACTGCAGAACATCAGCAATCAAATTAGAACAGAACAAAGGAAAACTTGATAGAAATACCAAGGCTGGGAAAAAGTAGACCAACTTACGAAATATCCAGAGGGAAAATTGAGGGAGCCATTCGCATAGCAAGCTTGACTGGCAAAAAGACCAACATCACGATCAAGCTCCCATATACGGCAACAGACAACAGAACTCGACGAGCATGCTTGTGAACAGGATCATCAATTAGATCCCGGAAGGGATTGTAGTTTGGGTCAGCTGGATCTCTAAGGAAGTAAAGGACTCCTGTACGTAAGACCTACAAAAAGCACCAAAAAGATTGGCTGTTCATACATGCCAAAAACATCCATAGCTTATTAATTACTTTCACAAGAATCTATACCCCTCGAAGTAGGCTGACAAAAATGCTTATTTGCAGCATGTAAACAATTCCAACAACCCAATGAACCAATGAGCTTGCCAATGGAGAAACTGAAAAGAACTCCACCCTATGTGAAATTGATCTGCCGAACATTCTTATGGTACAGACATCCAGCCACCATCCACACATCAAAGGGAAAACCCCTAGTTCAATGACCAAAAGAAAAGCAACCTTTATCATGGTCATCAGATGTCTCATTGCAGACACAAACTGCCTCAACAGTGATGGAATAGTCTCTGCTATAGATGCAATGCCATAGAACCTCCCCATGGTCAAGGACTCTCCTCTAGTGTATCGAATTAATGCAACAATTCCAAGGTAAAAGAAGATTAGGGAGAAAATGAACATGTAGCCAACAGCAAGTGTAGTTACATCTGACAGACGAGATGCCCCAACAGATGGGCCCTTCAGAAGCTCAGCTGAAATGGTTGCATTCAGATTGTTTGAAGTCTCACTCAGTCCTGTGGCATTTACTTTCAACATTCCGGCAACCTGACCAAGTAAACTGTTTTCTTGATTATCAGATGTCAAATTTGCAACAGCAGTCAATGCATTCTTCAACGTAATATTAGCTAAGGAGAGAGCTGATTCTGTAAGCGGCATGACTGTGGACAAAACAGGTGTTGTAGCAGAGGACAAGAGCCATGAGAGATAATACACTATAACACGTCCCAATGAAAAAGGCACAAATATCACAACCCCAAGAAATATCATATTGCTCGCAAGAACCTGCAAAAGCAAAGAGCCACACATGAAGATAACATAGCTCTTATAAATAAGACTTCGGAGTTCGAGTCTAAAAGTGGGCTTGATGTAAAGATGTCACTGAATATGGGCCACAATTAGCAGAAAATTAAGGTACGCATACCCCTAGAACTATAAACTCAAATCCCATCTGGAAGGTCTGAGGTACCTTATCTTTCCATAATTCAGATTCAGAATTAGAATACAAGACATTTGATTTAGTGGTAGCTACTAGAACACAAGATAAAAGAAAAAGCCAATTCCATTTCAGCGATCCAATGAACAAAACATGTCAACGGAGATAGCTAACCAAGAAAAGGGATGTAAGACTACTAGAGAACCAGAGCATATTACAGATGACAGGAAATCACTGAGTATAGAAACTCACAGTAAAGGCATTTTCAACCAAATGAAAAACAGGTCCCTGCATGCCAACCAGCTCATCAAACGGTACATCCTCAGCTCCATCGGCATCATCCAAACCATCAAACATCTGTTCTACATGAGCTTCGAGTCGAGCGGCCTGCATCTCCCATCGAGCAGCAACATTTTCTGCATTTCTTCTGATAATTTGACCAGCTCCAGCAATTCCTTGTCCTCCAGCAGCATCTTCACCATTTGCATCACCTGCTAAATTTCTGTTAGCTTGACCAGGAGGTCTCCTAGCAGGACGAGCCCCATTTCTTTCTGCTTCATCTTCCCTGTCAGCATCCTGACCCCCAAGTTCTCGTAAATGTCTAAAGTAGTCCCTCAACGAAGTTGCTCCAAGGAAAATGAAAACAATGCTTGCAGAGAGCAGAAATCCGTGCAGACAGTCAGTTAGGATAACAGTAGTAGATATATGACTCAAGAAAAGTCGATGGGCTTCACTGAAACTTCTCACGAAAGCCAAACGCCAAATCCAAAAGGTAATAAAAGGGATGATTAGAAGCCAAACAGAGAGCACAAAACTTAGGCGCAGAAAGAACTGGAGGACATGACATGCCTTCATTGCCATTCCAACTACAAATTCCTGAAAGGGAAGCCTTGCTGGAGCATTCTCGGCATAGACAGGAGAGAAAGAAAAGGCATGCTTACAGACCTGCATTTCATATTAAACAGAATGCGGCTCAAGCAAGAAACATAGTCAAAATCAGAAGGACAAGGTGAACAATGTTACAAACTCCCATCCAAAAAAAGGGTGATAAGAATAATGCGTCGGTTCATGTACAGTTCAAGTCACTTGAATAGGCATTCTATGCCAATCTGCACTCGAGTAAACTTCACAGGGGGACCCCTCAGTGATCCCTCTGATAATTATCTTCTATGACACCTACTGATAACAAAATTTTAGCTTAATTATCTTTAGCCAGCACTACTAAAATAGAATGGTGAGACCAATCACATTATTGAAACAAAATGCAGAGTTCGAAATTCAATTTTACTCTATCCAGAGTGAAATGCAGCAGAAACTTGAAGTCAAATGCTCCAGAACCTTGAAAAAAAATGAAACTAGACAGCTGACATCTTCAACAGCACCACGCACTACAGCTTATTCTCCTCACACATGCTTTATATTCAATGTCACCTCTCTAACATCATCAGGGAAGAGAAGAGAATTATCACAACCATAACACAAAGTCAGAATTTCTGAACCAGGAGAACCTGATCAAAGTAAAGCACTTTAGCAACGCTTTCTTGAGTTATTTCAGAATTTAATTCCTTGTTCGCTAATTAGTTTATGGTTTTTGTGTTCCATGAGTTTCGTTTTTGCGCTTTCTTTGAGAACTGAGAACTCCAACAATTTCATGGTAATTTGGGAAGGAAACTTTTCTTGTTTCATTTTATCATTTTCCTGCTTACAAGATACACGCAGGCCTGAATATTATATCAATGCCATCTTAATTTCTTTGTGCCGCTTGCTTTACTGGAATCAATAGGTCAACAAAACTCGAGTAATACCTAAAAGAATTATGACAATCGTAAAGCACAATAATTTTCAATCACAATCAGCTGGACAAAATCCCACAGAAATACAAGAACAAAAGCACTTCCTTCAGGAAGAGTTAATTTCATACACAGCCACACAGGAAGCATAAAGAGAGCAAATCACCTCGCATTGGCGAGCGTTGCTGTGGTTAAGCCACTGAAGAAGGCAATCTTGATGAACAAATTTGATGCTGCCACTGCAGGCACAAGGATACCGGAGAGGATTCTCTGTGTCCCCAGGATTTCTACAGATCCGACAAACGTCCTCCTCCTCATCGTCCTCATCGTATCTGCTCAACGCACTATTACTATTCACCTCCTTCTCCACCGCCGTCGAGGAGGACGACGAATCCGATACCTGAACCGTAGAAGCAGCGGAAACAGCGTCTACGTCTCCGCCCGGCATCGCCGGTGCTATCTCCATAAAAGATAAGGCTTTCGGAGAATACAAGATTCCTCCCTCTCTCTCAATTAGATTGTGCTTTCTAGAGGAGGAGCGACGGAAACGGAGATGGAGAAATGAATTGCGAATTACGAGAACGGAGGAGGCTGAGAGTTTTCAGGATGGAAAGAGGAATGCTTGATACATCGGGAAAAGACGGTGGCGATTGGACAATGACGACTTTGTCCCGGTACGGTGTTGACCTTTGAGGGTGTTTTTGACTTTTCCCATTGTGGAGATTTTTCACCTTTTCTTTTCTTTTTATAACTTCTTTAAATTTTTGTCGCTGTAGTCGGCAAGATTTGGAAGCTGACGTGGGGAAAATTTATTGGCTTTGGGTGGTTCAGAAAGTCAGGTCTTGGTCAGGCCGCGTCGGCTCATGGTTGAGAAAGTAATTGGGTCGGTCTCAAGGCCTTCTGCGAGCCTGAGTTGGAAAGCCCGATGTCGCCCCAGCGGGGAGTCAAATGAGTCCAACCCTGAATGAATGGATGTCAGAAAACCTTGTCGGCCCAAATTTGCATTTCCGCCTGGAATGGGATCTTTGTGTATATAATAAGCAGAAGTATTTTTTCTTTTTTTCTTTTTGGATAAGTAAGCAAAAGTCATATGTACAAGTTTCAAAACAAAACATGTATTCTGCCTAAGTCATTTTAACTCCAACCAGGATATGGCTAAATGCCCACATTCAGAGGTAAGTTTTCATTAGTAGCAAAAACGCAAAAACAGCACTATTTCTTTGTTTCCACAAAAAGTGAGCAGCCTTCCGTCCCAAATTTGCATTTCTTTTGTCTTTTTTTACTTTCACTTTTTTTTTCCCCTTTTGTTGGCCGAGTATTTGTTTTTACTTTTTCACTTTTTTAGAGCAATTCAAAGGTTAAAAAGTTGCAAACAAAAAGAAATGTGACGAAGTCCCTGCGGGGGGTTCTTTTGAGAAAAATTTGTTGATCCTAGAATTGAATGATTTTTGTAATTTTTTATTTTATTTTAATGATTGGTATAAAAGTTTTAAATAAAAATATTTTTTTAAAAATTTATTTCAAGAATAATTAAAAAAGATCTTTTTAAGAGAAATATCAATCTAAAAAAAAAAGATTTCACCTTGGTAATTATTGTGCGAGAGAGACCAAACCCGGGTTCGAATTCTTGAAGTCGAGGTTAAGGAAATTCCCATCTGTCACTTTAGAATTGTCCTTGCCTCTGGTCTAATCCATGTAGTGTGGCTTTTCACTTCATATGAGAAGATATCGAATATTAGTGCTATAGAAAAGCATTGGATCCCATCCTGGAAAAAGGGTGTCAGAAGAATTATATTTTTAAACCAATGTAGGACAGCATGATTCTTTATTATTATACTACAAAGCAAAAAGTTAAGGTAATGAAGGACATTATCATTGCCAAGTGTCACTCTTTTTTATCCTTAATCTCAATTATGTCCAAAGCTTCTCTAAAGTGCGTGTACTGCAAACGTTACCTTTTTTTCTCCATCCTCTTTCGTCGCATTTTACACCATAGAGAAAGGGAGATTATATACAATTTTTTAAATATTATAAATAATTAAAAAAATAATTATTTTAAAAAAAATTCTCTATCCCTCCCTTTCTTTTTCATGTGAAGTTTTGTTATATTGTGACAAAACTCACTTATTTTTAAAAATTTAATTATAATTTTTAATAATTATAAATTAATATCATTTAATTATATAAGTTATTTTATTAATAATATTTTTAAAAATAAAAATTTTTAAATAAGTTATATCAAGACCTAACGAAATTTGATATATATTTTTATCCAGTGTTGAATTTATTAAATTTTATAAATATGTGACGAAATTATTGAGTATGAGAGAGAGAGAAGAAATATAAAATTATTTTAATAATAAATATTTTTTTACTAAATAAAATTTTTTTAAAAATTATATATAATAAAGTTGTAGCCAAACTATGTACACTTTGAATAAGGATCCAATATTCAATTAAAAAGAGTGGAGTCATTATATTTGCAATCTGAGTTTTATATAAAAAACGCTCTGTAGGAGGTGTATCTCACTCTCACCAACTTCCGTTCATTGTTTGTCTGTATTTCGTAACGCACGAAATGCTCAAGGCGATCTTTATCAAGCGTCAATCGCTTTGCGTCACTTTTTGGCTCCATTCATAATTCTGTGGCTACTTTTATGACTTCCACCTTCGCTGACTCACGTCCCTGTTCTTTGCCCCTCCGTTATTTACTATACACAGCTGCTTGTCGGTGGCGTTCAGGCATTTTCCACCACCATTTCTGCAATTCATATGCTTCTTAGCTTCAGATTTCTACTTGAATTTCTACTGTTTTCACGTTATTCTTGGTGCTGCTGATGCACTGAGTCTTCAACCTCATAACTATCCTCATTTCTTGCAGTGACCACGGCGCCACTCCTTGTTCTTGACCCATGAACGTTGGCTTTGAGCTTCAACTTTCAAGCTAGAGTGGACTATGTGAGTACTTTTTGCTGTTACTCCCTCCATGGATTATCCATATCTTCCCTACAGTAATGATTTTTGTTTTGTCTTCTTGCATCTGTAGTTTCTCTATTTAAGCACGACCTACTCTCACTATTTCAGTCTTCTTGTGTGATTCTTTTTCGTGATCAGAAAATCTGGACATGCACGATATTATTTCCCCCTTTTTCTCTGTTTCTTAATTGTTTATAGTTTTCCGGTCATGACTGCAATTTTGGGTGTTCGTTGAACTTTCTGTTCTTAGTCCCAACAATGAAGACAGCAGAGTGAACTATTACAACTTGGATCTTATATGATGTAGTTTTGAAGAGCTATTATTTGCTTCTTTTCGTGATGCCTTGATATTGTATATGATCATTCTCTAGGGTCAGATTACTAATTCTGGTTCTTTGCTTGCTTCCCTGCTTCATGATTGCAAAATTTGTGTTTGTTCTGCTCATTACATTAATGCTCTGGGTTAAGGAATTGGATGAAACTGAAACTTCCAAACTATATATCTTGATGTTTGAGCAAAATAAAAGACCCCCATTATGGAGATCGCCTGTTATTGCTGGTTTAGACCATTTCTAACATATATCAAATATAATTATATAATCTCACTATCTCAAATAGAATGAAAATGCAAAATTGGGATTTCCTGCATATCTTTCCGTGAATTTGATTCTGAATTACATTTTGGATATGCGGCATTCAGGAGTTTGGTACTATATTGACGCTTCGCGTATCTACAAAGTGAGACACATTAACAAAGCGGTGGGTCCAGCAAGCTGCTTTTCCTTTCATGTTTGACAGTAGCTTTTCTCCAAAAAGAGTTACTCCTTGTTAGTAGGATAGCCATACAAAATCAACTTGCTATAGAGTGGAACGACAAATTATCCGATAATGAAGTTCAGGGATCTCTTATTAACACAAAGTGTCTACCTCTCTAGCGTCTTTTCGTAACTTCAAACTGCAACTTTAAGGAAAATGAACCTGCCTGCAGAGATTCAATTCACTGGTTTGTCTTCCGTGAAGGCTGTTTGTTGTCTTCCAAAATTACAAACCCCCCCCCCCCCAAAAGAAAAAAAAAACAAATCACCAGTTTCTGTTGACAGCCACGCTGCTTGAAATCTGTTTTCTTAGTTCAATTTTAGAAAGATGTGCTCAGCTGTTTACATGTCTATAAATTGTGCAAAGTGTATCAGTAAGGATGTTAGGTAGTCATCTCGTTTCCTAACCTCAGCTCATAATCAAAGTGATGTCAATGGGAGCCTGAGACCACGAAGATTACCTGATCTATTTTCTCTTGATGCAGCACTGACACAGTTTCTCCTTGTACTCAAAACTACGTATTTCTTTTTCCTGGATCTTATCTAAGTTTGTATTACTGATCGAACACGCAATTTATCTTATTGCTCAATTGTGTAATGTTTTTTCTCTACGTTTCTATGATCAGTAAACATGGATCAGAAAATATGGCTTTGGAAAAAGAAATCTTCGGAGAAGACAATTGTTGCAAATGGGAAACAGGACCTTGCTTTAAAAGGAAATGTAGCGGAGGTAAATGAAGTTTCCCTTCTTCACTTACAAAACAATAACATCTAAACATTCTTAAACTTATAAATTAGGTTTGAAATGTCTGAGCTTGATGCAATGAAGTGCTAGTGGTGCTTTTTAGACTTCCCTTGGAAGTTGTGATATCTTGATTTGGCAAGGGACATTTAGCATTTATTCTCTTATAGGTACAATTACCAAATGAAAAAGAAGTTGCTCTTGAGAAGTCTGTGAAGATTCTAAATGAGAGGTTAACTACTGTACTCAGTGAATGCAATGCTAAAGCAGAAGATTTGGAAAAGCATGCAAAAATGTCACAAGAAGCCATGGCAGGTGAGGAGTGCAATCTTCACCTTCGAAATGCCATTTTATTCTCTTTGAATTTTATAATTTTGGGATGATATTTGACATTCGGTTGATATGAGTAGTGTACAGTAACTTGAAATGAGTGACTGATGAAGAGATATTATAATAATGTCATTATTACTCAGGTCAAGAGAAAGCAGAGACAGAACTGCTCCATCTAAAAAAAGATTTAGATGATGCATTGCAAGAGAAATTTGCATCAAATGAAAGAATGAGTAGCTTAAATGCTGCATTGAAGGACTGTATGCAGCAACTAAGTTCTATTAGAGAGGAACAGGAGCAAAGAGTACAGGATGCTATAATGAGGACATCAAAGGAATTTGAGAAGGCACACTATAGATTGGAGGAAAAATTATCTGAAACCAGCAAAAAGCTGGCTAATATGACCGGTGAGAATTCTCATCTTAGTAAGGTTCTCATAGTCAAAGAGGACTTGATTGAAGAAATAACCAACCGTAGATCTCAGGTAGAAGCAGAATTTGATGCACTGATGTCCAGATTAGATTCTGTCGAAAAAGAAAATGCTTTCTTGAGGTATGAGCTTCAGATGCTAGAGAAAGACCTTGATATCCGAAATGAGGAGATAGAGTTCAGTCGCCGTTCAACTGAGGCTTCAGAAAAAAGGCAGTTAGAAAGTGTGAAGAAAATCAAAAAGCTGGAAGCAGAGTGCCAGAGACTCCGAGTCCTGGTGCGCAAACGGATGCCCGGTTCCATGGCATCAGCAAGCATAAAATCTGAAGTTGAAGTACAGGGAAGATACAACACAGAGACAAGGAGGAGAAAGTTGAATCCAAGAGGAGGAGAAGACCTTGACCTCTCCAATAAGAGAATCAGTTTCTTGGTTGAGCGCTTGCAGAATGTGGAACAAGAAAACAAGATTCTTAGGGATGGTTTGGCAAACAAAGAAAAGGATAGCTGTTATTCTAGTACACAGTGCTCTCAAATGATTTCCAAATTATCAAATGTTGGAACTGAGACTGGAGAGCATCGTAAGACCAAAGAATCCATGGAACTGACTCTGCCTAATACCTTAATGAATGAACTTTCTTCAACATCTGGTTTCAACTGCTATGAGGAATCTGACAGTAATTGTTCTCGATCATGGGCTTCAGCTTTGATATCTGAGCTGGAGAACTTCAAAGATGGGGACTTCAAGACTACACCTGAGCATCACATGATTGGAACTTCACACATGAGCCTGATGGACGATTTTCTCGAAATGGAGAAGCTGGCTATAGTTGCTATTGACATCCCAAACAGGACTTCTCCCTCTTCTTCAGATATGCATCCTGCATTACCAGATTCCTCCAAGGGAGACAGGTGTCTGATTAATATTGGTTCAACCGGTAAAGAACTTGTACCAATTGGAAATGATGACCTCAACAACATGAATCGGGAACTTCAAGCCAATGATTTATCTTCCCCAAATCACTATGACTGGCTTCAGACTGTCTTAAAGATAATCACTGAACAAGTCCATATTTCAAAAAGAAGCATTGATGAACTTCTTGAAGACATTAAAATTGCTTTCAAGAGTGAAGCTCAAAGAGCCGGACACTCACCTCATTCTCGAGAATATGAGCTGCTACCAATTAGTGGTTACATTACCTGGAAATCCCCGGCAACATCTCCAAGGTTGAATTCATCCGAAAGAGTTCCCAATATGCACTCTTCGGAGGAAGAGAAAAATTGTGAATCTGTCAAATCCATAAGCAGCTCTATTGGTAACATTGTTGAGCTTCTTAGAAAGTTCACATGCACTGTGTGCAGTACTGTGTCCTCTAATCAGCTTACAGCAGATTCAGACTATAAAATTCATGTTTTTGGATGGAAAAATTGTGAACTTGCCAATGTTGTACAGCAATTTATACATTCCAGTGACCTTCTGCTGAGAGGGACAATTGATTTTGAGAAGTTTGCTGCAGAACTATCTTCTACACTAGAGTGGATTCTGGGGAAGAGTATTAAAAACAAGGATAGGACTAGAGCTAGATATGAATTCAGGCACCATCTTGATCAAAATAGTTCAGGAACTTCCACCGAACATGAATCCGTACAGAAGTTCTTGTGGGAAATGGAGAACATTCATTCAGTTCTTGAAGTAGAAAATAACGGACTGAAAACAGAGTTGGAATTGTTAAAATCATTGCAGAAAGATTTAGAGCAAAGTCTGCTGTTGGCAAGGAACGAGAGTGAGGCACTTACAAGTCAACTTCAGCAATCACAAGAAAGCATTAGAAGTCTCCAAATTGAGCTTGAAGCTTTAAGAGAATCAAAAAGAATGATTGAAGATCAATTTGAAAACCATAAGCTGATAAATGAAGATCTTGACACTCAGCTAACTGTTGCAAAAGTTAGGCTTAATGAAGGTTCACAAAAGCTGTCGTCTCTTGAAGTAGAACTGGAGGAGAAAAGGCATTGTTGTGAAGAATTGGAAGGAACATGTCTTGAGCTTCAACTCCAACTGGAAAGGTACTTGAACATCAAATGATAATCTTGTACCATTGGCTGTAGATTGCAACTTCTGAAATTCTTTAAACTTTTATCTGCAGTGTTGCCAGTAAGGAAATTCTGAAGGACAACATCAATCAAAAGGAAAAGCTGCTCCAGACGGTAAGTTTCTCTTTCACTAGGGAAGCAGCATACTATGAATTTGAAGAATGTGGTACTTATCATTGGAATGACGTCTGAGAGAAGTTGGGGAATATTAATCATCATAGACTAGAAATATAGGCAGCACTTTGGATTCTTTTTTTTGTCCTGCTTTGCCCTTGTTTAACGCAACTTAACCAAGATATCCACTAATCTACTCATTTCAAAGTTGTTCAGTATAAGACCTTTCTTCTCATATGATAAGATATGGTTTCAGAAACCTGAAATTTAGTGGGCAGAACAGTCTGTGGTTAAGATCTTGAGTAGTATTACCATATAAATGAATAAAGGCCATATGTCTGCATCATATCTTTTATCTCTTAACCAATTGGTCCAATATGGAAATTTTGGCCCACTCATGAAGGACAGAGCTTCTCCAGTACTCATTTGTTGTTGCTCAAATTGGCAGGGCTGGGAAATAAAAGCTGCTTCTGCAAAGTTGGCAGAGTGCGAGGCCACCATTTTAAACCTCGGTAATCAGTTAAAAGCATTGGCAAAGCCAAGCGAAGCATCAAATGCAAACAAAGTTCTATGTAACTATAGAAAGAGTAAGAAGTTGAACCAGCGGTTCTCGCTGCTCGATCAGATGCTTTCTGAAGATGATGCTGGAAAGGAGGTTACCCATGCATCAAACAGTCAAAGCGCAATGCATGCTTCAAACGTGGAACTAGAAAATTCAGGAGCACTCATCTGCCCGAAGGATGAAGAAGCTAAAACATCTTTGCCTGGGGCTTTGATTGTTCTACCGAGTAAGAAAAGGGGAGGAGGAATCGGTTTTCTGACAAAGCTGCTCCTTAGGAGGAAGAGGCAAAGCAGCCACAAGACCTTCTTGCCCTTTTCTCCATAAAACTTGTATATGATGCAACGGGATTCATTTTCTGTGTTCTGTTGCATGTTGTTGGTTTCATTTTCTGGGTTCTGTTGCATTAAAAATGAAGGCCCTGGGTTGTTGCTTTTTATTAGAAGAGCTTGGAACTTTGAACAAAATCTGTCTGCTACTACAACTTCGAACTTCATTTCATGCAATCAAATTATACACGACTTTGGTAAAACGCGCCATTAATTTGAATTCATTCTGACCACTTATTAAAGCCTTCTTTCCGCTTGTGAATCTTTGTGAGCTTCAATATCCAACCAGACGGTTTTGAGTACATTTATAATTTGCTCAATCCCTATTCGAGCATTGACTCTGCTCAATTCCAGTGGTATAATCTGCATAGTGCAAATTCAAAAAAGGAATACCAAAAAAAAAAAAAATTGTTCCTAAATCTTTGACTTAGCCACAGCAAGTTCCTTCATATCAAGCAAAGCATCTTCAAAACATTTTGCCAGAACTTGCGGATCAGGAAAAACGTCTTTAGCGACCAAGATTTGCATATCAGCCCTCCCAGCATAGCTCACCATATGCATTGTAATGGCCTGCAACGTACATATGGCAACAAGAAAATCATGGTCAGTGCGTTTGTCACATGGCCTAACAGAGCCTTAATTTGTCAAAGGAAAAAGTTTGAACAAATTACATGCGGTAGGCTTGTTGAATTCACCCTTATATAAGTTACTGGGTTGCCTACAACCATGATCTCCTCAAAAGGGCCAACTATGTTTGAGATCGTGAAGGTGGTGTTGCAAAGAATCCGATAGTTTAGCAAGCTCGCCAACTGTTGTCAATCAGCGAAACAATGGATACAAAAGCAACTAATAAGGATTGACAAGAACATCGACGGTATTGAGTTTACCATTCGAATACATCTAAGTAAAAACTTTCACCTTGGGTCCAAAACAGGACATGACGACGTTGCCAATTTTGTAAGAGAAGGGGGCTTCCAGAGATTGCTTTTTCTTGTCAATCATGGCTTTAGCTCTCTTGACAAATTGGAGGACATCACCGCTTTTTGTATGATAATAAACAGGTAAGAGAAGCATCCCAAATTGGTTGCCGAAACGGATTCTAGAATTGCCGCTGTTCAACAACTTGGAGAACTCCTGAAATGCAGAATAACATTAGACCAGCAGAACCTTGATCATGCCAGGAAACATTTCTTGATTTTGGCGAATCACACACGGAATTGTAATAGTCTACCTGTAATCCTGGTTGTGGTCTTAAGTTCACCATTGCCACGCCAGTGATTTGAAGCCCCTCTCGCACAGCTAGGAGAAATTACAAGCAAGTGCAGTTAAGTGATAGGTACACAATTATTGACATTTAGATAGACATTGTACTCCATCAGTCCTAAATTGAAAGGTTGATTAGCATTTACTTAGCATACTAGATATAATATATTTCTCCCTATATTTATTTGGTAACAAAGTACCAACATTTAGCTTTTTTTTTATAAAAATTTTAAAAAAAGAAACTAAAAAAATATTTTTTTATTATACTATTAATTAATTTTAATAATATACTAAAAATGAAATGATTATATTTATAGTAAAAATAATTTTTAAAATTTATAAAAAGTTAATTTTTAAAAAAATAAAAAACATAACAATAAAATACCAATGTTTTGAAACGAAATGAGCATGAGAGATGTACTTATTTTTACCTTGTGGTGATCTGATGTCTAAATATCGGGAAAATCCACACGAGATAATTCCAAAAAGAACGTCATTGATTGTCTGTAATACAGAGTTTTCAAAAAGAGTTACCAGTCAAAGCTAGAAAACATCGTCGTGCACGTGTAGTCTACTAGCTTTGAAGAGGCCATTATGACCAAAGAAGAAAATGTTTCACGGCATAGCACGTGGCATAGAAAGGAACCGAATATTTCTGTTATAAAAGAACATGAGCAGACGTAGAATCCTCCACGGTTTCTAGTTGTCATAGTGTCATTAATTTAATGAAAGGTCCCATAACCGAGGCAAGACTTTAAACAGGTGACTAATTGGTAGAGCCGGCTGCTCTAATTTGTCACTATTACTGGAACCACTCGAGAAAAGAATGGCAGGGGATACAAGGCCGGTATGTGGTCAATGGTCAGACTAGAAAACCAATGGATAGCGTGATCGAGTGGGTACAAATTTATTGTGGGATTTTACATAATTTTAGAGCGCAATAGCCTAGTGATAGAGAGGATGACACCGGGGGAGGAAGAAATTACGAGTAAGAATGCTTAATTCAACGGTTCTGATCTCCAGAAGAGGTAAAACGTATTCGAAATCCGATGGTGCACAAATCACTTACCGCGTCAGTCACAGCTTTCTTGACTATCTTCATGTCTTCAAGTCTGAACTTCGCCGTCACCAATTTCCTGGGCCAGAGCTCCACTCCAGCTCCTCCGCTCACGGCGGTTCTTGAGTCTTTCAGCCACAAGCTCCTCAATATAAATTCAAACACGAATATCAACGTATACCACACTCCCTTCATTACTCTCCAGAAGTTCCATCTCCTCTGCAGCCGCGACGAAGAAGAGCTTCCCACACCACCAATGGTCGGCAGCCGACTTGGGTCATCCGCTCTCCGGCAACACGTCAAGAACATAGACATTAAAGAAATCCCATCTCCAAGAGCGTGATGCACGCGGAAAACAGCGGACTTGTGGGCCATCAAGAGGTGGATTTCCCACAAGGGTTTGTCCTCGCTTAGCGGCGAAGAGACAGCAAGATCGGCGAGGTAATCATTGATGGCGTCTTCTTCCATGATAGACGGGTCGTGAGACAGGGGTTCGTGATGGATGATAAGGTGATCGTCAATGTTGACTGAGGTTCTGCGCCAGTTTTCGCGGCCTTCTGAGTCTCTAACGAGGAGGCTACAAAACCTGGGGTGTTTGAGCATCTCGGAGTTTCTGATTTCGGACTTCACTGCTTGAACATCTATGGGGTCTTTTAACCCGATGAGGCAGTTGATGATTTGGTTCATTTCCGGCCGGAGGAATAGTCGACCCGCTGGAGTAAGGGGTTCGTCGCTTTCCATTTGAGGCTAGAATACCGAAGGAGAGACGTTTGCTTAACGTTTATGAGCGTAGGCTTCAGAATGTCTTATGAAAATGGAACTGGAAAGTGAGGGACGATGCTAGTAGTAAACAAGCCAAAAGGGTATTTTAATTTGGAGGTACTGCACGCTAGACAAACCGTTTGAAACCGTCCAAGTAATAGTATTCATAGAAGTATGAGGCGACTCATATTTTATATTCATATATCATTTGAGAGGCGCTCATGGCCCAATGAGCAGCCTCTTTTTTCAAAGCGGTTACCTGCATCAATATTTTGGCACACGTGCAGCACCGTAGCCGCTTTGCTGCTCCTTGGCGGCCGGGAGATGTTCTAATTCTGAAAATTTTTATTAATAAAGTATTTTAAAATTTTTATATATTTTTAAGTTTTTATTTATTAAAATATTTAAATTTTATTATTTGAATTTTTTATTAAAATAATATTTTTTTATTATAAAAAATTAATATTTAATATTTATTTATTATTAAAATTTTTAAAAATTAATATGAATCTACGTAAATATTTTATTCTATCCTATAAAGAGGCATATACCATAAAACATATATTCTATTTTAATAGAAATTAAAGAAAAGAGATTTTTTTGGGTGAGAAAAAAAAAGACTATCATCAAATAATATCAAATAGAGGCATTGAAATGACCTAAAAAAATCACCCACGGGCCTTGAGGGTTCATGGAACTATAAATTATCTATATATTTCATTTGAAAAAGCATACGACTCTCAATAGCTCGAAGGGACTCAGACCCCAATGGTTGTCTTTTTTGTCTTTTTGGTTTTTTTGTAATAATAGCACGGTAGCACCTAATAGTTGTCAAAACATCTGTTGTGAGTCATGATTTTTTTATGAAAGGTATGTAATATATTCCTCTAAAAGAATCATTCAAAAGTTGTTTAAACTTATCATTTATTTTGCATAAAAAATCTCTGCTAAGTACTTTATACTTCTAGGGTTGTAATTGCTATAACGGTTCAGAACCCACAAACCATTGTGGGGGTCAGAATTTCTTCTCTTGAATTCATTTGAGATGTTAGTAAAACTCAAATTAGAGAAAAATACTGTCCTTGGGTTCCTTTTATTGGAATTCTGTTTTTATTTTTTTTTTTTTAATTGGTCAGAGGCTCTTTTACTTTGAAAAATCATACAATGAGGGGAGTTAGCCGCACCCACAAATGATATAATTACTACTGTTGCTTTGACTTTTCTCATGTCATAGTCCTATTTCTATACAAGTCTTACCAAAAAAGGATTTGGTTATTTGAGGAAATATATTCAACCAACTCCAATTCTTTTATCCATTAACACAAGATTTCACAAAACCCTTATCACTAAGTTTTTTATTTTTCGGAAATATTTTAGCTGATGAATTAGTGGTGGTTGTTTTAAAATATAAAGTTCTTTAACTATTTTTTCTCTCTTTAAAATATTTAATTTTTTGTAAATGTTAAAAATTATTGTTCTGGAATTACTCTCATCATAATAAATATTTATAATAATTTTTTATTTTATTCTTTCTTAATTCATGTAAGAAGTGTCAAAAGTTCTAGATTTTAAAATAGGGAATTACTATATCTACATTATATAAAGTGCATTAAAACTTAGGCGGGTAAACAACTAGTACTACTATCACAAATCCCAGCTAGAATATCAAGAATAATTATAAGGCTTTATATGAAAATAATCTTATCTCAAAATTAAATTTAAAATTTTAATTGTGAAATCTAAATCTCCTCACACAAACAATTTAACTTTTACGATAATTAAAATAAAAATTTCAAAATCAAATCAACATTTACTATTTCGTGGTGAGGCAGGTTAAAGTCAATTCAGAAATAATAACACAAAAGGAAAAAAAATCGACTTTATACTCTTTACGGTGAAACAAATTCTAAAGAGGGGCTTCAGCCCTTCAGGCTTCCTTTGCTAAATTCTAAAGTCAGTTCTGGACACTCTTAGCTATTTATCAGGCAAAATTTTTGTTAAAATTCACCCTTCTAACCTAACCAGACTGACTTGTAATCTGCATTATGAATAATTTGAAGAATCCATGATTACATTGATTAAAATTATAAAATATTTCCTTGTTATCCTATTTTAAATAAATCTTAAAACTATCGTTAATGCCCCTAAGCTCTTGAAAGGAACTTGATGAGCTATATAGGAAGAGAGGAATTGTTATCAAGCAACCCCAAAAATTGGCAGCCGGGTAGGTTGGCTAGACGATCAAACCAGGAGAAAAGTAACATTCTTTTAACAAAGAATCCAAATGCAATAACCTTGAGGACTCTTAAAACTTCAAAAAAAAAACTCTATCCAGCACTACTAATCGACTCTTTCTAATAGCTGGATGGCAAGGCAATTTACTGCTGTGGAAACCAATTCATGAGACAAGAAAAGGTCTGCAGAAACATTTAACTGAGAAAAAGATGTACAAGATGCAAACATTTTAACCGAAAACTACGTTGGACAATAGCCGATGGCTCACTAATATGTGTTTGGCATCGGCTTAATTCTCCAAGACTCCAACCACGATGCAGATTGGGAACGGCGACATATTTTAGTTCCCAAATATCCAGAGCAAAATAATGGAGAAATTGATATAAGCCAACATTTCTATGTCCTACATTGGCCAACATCTGTTCCAACTTACCAAATACAAAAATTCTACAAATTAAAAAGGAACGATTCCCCCCCAAGCTCTGGTTTTTATAAAAGAGCGCCAACAAGGAAAATGGGATAATCCATGTGACTATCATCACCATACTTCGAAGCATATATTCAAGCAAATAGGAAGTAAACAACAAATCAACCAACCCGCCATGGTACATCATGAAATTCCATCATATCTACAGTCAGCAGAACATCATATTGAGCAGGCCTTTCTGGGTATCGCATTTGCCAATGAAGCATCTATTGAAAACATGGAAAACAATCCCCCTCCCAGTATTGCTCAAGCAAGCAGAACGCTTAAGTGAACACAAATATAACAGCATTCAAAAAGCAAAAAGAAATATAGATGCAGATAAAAACGAATCTCACGGATGGACTATCGACAGGCATCAACTTGAATAGATACAACCGGCAAACTTAATTTCTAGAATTCACAAATAGACAGGAAAGAAAGCAATTGGCAAATTTTGGAAATTGATACTCTAAATTCATAGCATCCTAAATTAATCCCCAAACACAACTTGATTAAACATCGATGCTCAATAAGTCTCCTGAAAAACCCTTCAAAATGGTACTTTAATAAAAAAACAAACAGTTTAATAACCAAAACGTTGCTCAAAACCGATGTCTCAAACGAAACAACAGTACCCAATGTGATAAAATAGTATTCAAAATAGCGGACCGCTCAACGGTAAGACTTCTGGAACCTAGCACGTGCACCGCGACCACCAAACTTCTTAGGCTCGCATCGCCTTGGATCAGCAACAAGCAGGGTCCTATCGTAGCGAACGAGGATGTCCTTGATCTCCTTCTTCGACTGCTCGTCCACGTACTTCTGGTAGAAAGCGACAAGAGCCTTGGCAATAGACTGGCGGATGGCGTAGATCTGGGATGTGTGCCCTCCACCCTTGACGCGAATGCGCATGTCAACACCAGCAAAGCGATGACGACCGAGGAGCAGGATGGGTTCAAATGCCTTGTAGCGAAGGATCTCCGGTTGCACAAGCTCGATGGGGACACCGTTGATCTTGATCAGACCACGGCCGCGCTTGCAGTGCGTAACAGCCACGGCCGTCTTTTTACGGCCGAAACATTGAACGGATTCTACTGGAGCCGCCATAGTTTTGGTTGTTCCTCAGCAGCTGGAAGAAACCCTAACCCTAACCTTTTTGGTAGTGAAGAAGCTCTCGGCTCGGTGGAAGACAGGAAAATGTGGGTGAAAGCCAAACTGGAGAATTTATGGGGTTAGGGTTTAGAGTGGGATTTATGATAGTGCCCTGCTCATGATGACCAATTACGAGGTTGCCATTCGCCCCTTATATTTCTGGTTCAGTATTGGGCCTGTCCCTCTTGGCCTTTACATAATCACCTGGGCTGGTCCTGTAAGGTTTCTATGTAAGATCCATTTCGATATTTTTGGCCGGCACGTGAAATTTTATTTTCTATACGCTCCATTCCAATGTTTTAGTTTTGTTTTCTCCCAAAAAAAAAAGAAAAAGAACTTTATAGTTAATTTTTAATTCACATTATTTTTCCAGAAAATGTGTTGTGTCTCACATATAAAACAATCTCTTGTACCTTTTCTTTTTTTTAACTTATGCATGGTAATTTAGGATTATGTGATTAACTGGATTTTTAAATATCCTGATATTTCAATTTTTATGGAGTTATTACAGAAAACAACTGAATTTGAAATTTAGAACTTTTTTTCCTGGAGACAGGATGCGTATATATCACTGAACAAATGTGTAGTTACTGCAGTTGAACAACATAGTTCAAATCGAACAACTTGGGTCCCCTCAAACAGAGAAGAGAATCTAGCATCCAATCAAAAGTTTTTTGCTGTTAAAGAAAGAACTGCACCCAATGCGCAAAGATACCATTATGCTATCTCAAAAGCCCGTTACCATACACGTTTTACCCAATACAAGAATGAGAGAGCAATAAAGTAGCCCATCGGGGAAAGCTTCCTCTTCTTTCGGCTCTATTTATCATACTCTCCTTCCCCCTTGCACTTTGGTGTGATACAGGGAGAACGGATACTGATAGTCGTAACGAACCTTTTGTACTTAACAAAAGGAAAAAAATGTAACGAACCTTTTGTTGATTCTAATGATGATGCATAACTGAGTATTCATTTAAAAAAAATTTAAAAAAACACAGAACAGTTTTAGGCTCGCCTAACCTTGGACTTTGATGAAAAATAGAAAAAAAGCAGCAATAATGCGCAAGTTGCTGTGGTGTAGTGGTTATCACGTCAGTCTTACACACTGAAGGTCCCCAGTTCGATCCTGGGCAGCAACAAAACTCTTCATTTTTTATTTCCGCATTTTTCCCATTTCGGTTCTGTTGCATTTAACAGAACGAGATCCTGAGCATCTCTGTTGCATTTTGTCCCCAGTTACTAGCTTTAAGGATCCGAGTACCAATTATTCTGAGCAGAGAGGACAGCTATCAAGCCCCTATCTTCTGCATGAATACTTGGCTTATCTGGAAAACCAAAATCAAAAACATTCGAGGAAGAGGAGTTTAATTCATAATGCATTTGTTCGGCAACCAAGGCAAACGACATTGCTGTTGCTCCCTCCTCATCAGTTGCTGGATACTTCACGAATAACATGGATTGAGCTTTTTCCAATCAAGGTGCTGCTGCAGAGGTTACGACAATATTTTCACATGGTGCAACTATTGCAATGTTGCCCGAAAGACTACGGAGCGTCCCAAAGCCCCAGGCTGTTCTTGCTGGCTTCAGGCTTGTTCCAATTTTTGGCCTGTCTCTGGTAATTTTGGAGGGTGATGTTTGGGATTTGCAAGAAGAATTGATTACCCTTACCATGATACTTTGAGGTATTGTGGCTTTTCTAATTGCTCCTTCATTTTGTAGAACAGGAACCAGCCAACTTATTTGCTCGCACATAAATGTCTTGGCCCCGCATAGATTATAAATTTGGAAATGTCTGTGTTAGTATGTCTTACTGTGTACGCTCTCCTATTTTATTAAACACGTCTAATGAAAACTTTGTTTTGACCTTAAAAAACGGCAATTAATCCACCACCAAACTTCAACCACCATCAATGCTCAAAACCCATTTTCCTAGTCACTGCCAGATTCGTTGTCTTAGTGGGTGGCTGGCGCACTTCCCACCCCCAACCACATGCCACTCAGCACATTAGTTTATTATTTTCTTTTAACTCAAAAGAAATCCAAATCAGATAGAACAAACTCGAATAGACAAGAAGAAACTGGTGATATTATATTTCATTTTATTTTTTAAGTATGCATTAATAGAGGCTCTCTGTTTAATCAGCTAAAATACAATGAACTGCGTGAAAATTAAAATATTTCAGAAATTTAAAATAAAATACAGAAGCAGAAAGTGAAAAGATGGTTGGAGGCCAGCTTCATTTCACGGTTTAGCTAACGCGGCGGCACACAGTGATCCCATCACCAACTGGAAGCATGCAAATCTCAATTCTTGGATCGGCTGCCAGAGCTTTGTTAAGCTCCAACACAAAGTCTCTGTAATACCTAACGTACTTCCTCATTGGAGCATCTGCCGGAGCAACCACAGACCCATTCCAGAGAGTGTTGTCGTAGCCGATCACGCCTCCGACCTTGACTAGTTCTATTAGCCGCTTGTGGTAATTGAGGTAATTGTCCTTATCAGCATCCACGAAGATGAAGTCGAAGCTCCCATGGTTTTTGCCCTGACAGTGCAAACATATAGAGGACTCAGACTGAGAAAAAACGAAGGATCAGATAGATGAGTAATTGATGAGAATGGTTGGTTTGTGAGGTTACATCTTCAATCATTTGATCAAGAACAGGCAAGGCAGGGCCTTCTCTGAAATCAATTTTGTGGGCAACACCGGCCTTTTGGATTACGGGCAATCCCAGTTCGTAGTTTTCCCTATTAATGTCCATGGCCAATATCTGAGAGAAATTTTGGGAGTTATCTTGAGGAAGAAATGACGATAAAATTTTTGAAACCTCTCAAATTGTGGTCAAGAGCGAGTACTACCTTGCCATCCTCTGGAAGAGCAAGGGCTGTAGCCAGGAGTGAGTAACCAGTGTAAACGCCAATCTCCATGGTGTTTTTGGCATTGATCAACTTAATCAGCATGTTCAAGAACTGTCCTTCATCAGCTGAGGTCGTCATAATGTTCCTATCCCAGTTTTAAAATAAAATGAGCATACATCTTCAAGGATGAGACTCAAGTAGATCGCTCCCATTCTTAAAGAACACAGGTAGATCCATCCCATTCTTAAAGAACACAGTCACCCAACGCAAAATTTACCGACCAGGAGTAGATAGGTGCAAAGAATTTGGTAAACCAAGAAGAAACTCACCATGGATGCTTGGCAGTCAGTTCTCTAAGCTCCTTCATGGATTCCGGTTCTCTTGGATATACACTAGTCTCCAGGATGTACTGAAAAATCGAAGAAATGTAGTCAGAATTTATGTTCAATCTGCAACAATTGTTTCCAGGAAGAAATTTTTGGCAGAATGTTTAGTACCTGGTAAAGAGCATCGCTTTGTAGGAGGCTCTTGTGACCAACTTCTTGGTGCCTGAGATTCTGGGAGTTCTTTGATTCATCACCATTCTGTGCCATGGCCGATTCTTTCTTTCTGTATTTCTCTTCGGGATCTAAAGGTTTTTTGACTGATGGACACCAGACCAGCCTGAGATTTGAAGGAGAGAATGTTGTGAAATATATAGGAGTCGCAAAAACCGGTTCAAACCGCTGATGTTTGATTGGGTACCGTCCACCGGGCCAGGTCGGGGGTAGGTGAGTGGACCCCTGCACTGAGCCTTGCAATAATATTCTCTAAATTTTTAAAAAGTCGTTGTCATCGAATTCAAGTCCTTGCCACTGAGCTTGGATTGGGTTTAAAGTAACGATTCACGAAGTTTTTATAAATAATTTATTTTTATAATTTTTAATATAATTTAATTAAAAATTTTTAATCAAAACTCACCTTTAATATTTTTTCAATCAGCATATAAATTTTTAAAATTAGTTAATTTTTTATTTTTTAATTTTATATTAATAATTCAAGGAAAAGTGAACAAGTATGTGACAAGAATTTTGATGAAAAATTTCAACAAATTTAAAAATTTATACATTATTTTAAAAAAAATACTTCCTCTGTTTACAATGAGATATTTATATTCTCTTTTTAAAATATTTATAATTAAATATCTAATTACATGAAATAGTTATATATTTTATTTAAATTTTTAATATTAATTTATTAATTTTAAAAAATAAAATTTATTAATATATAAGTCTACGGTTAACTTTTTTAACTTAAAAATTTTAAGTTTTATTAATAAGTTAATAATTAAATAAGCTAAATATTTTTTAAATTTTATTTAAAATAAAAATAAGATATTTAATAATAGGTGGATAAATTAATTCATATAACAAACAATTAGAGCCTCATAATTTAGGAGGTGAAAGTCAACTTTCTGTCTAATCTTTAGACTATTTCTATTAACTTTGTGTTCAAAGTAGTGTTTTACTCTTCCCCTGTGAAACCATGAATTTAACGAATGGCAAAGTATTGGGTGTGACCTTCGGTTATTTAACAGGAGCTGTCCCGGCCGTTTCGTTAGATGGAGAGAGATGACGTCAAGAAGACCATCTTGAAATGAAATGGATGAATTAGAACCGTAGAAGTTTTTTGTTTTATTTTATAAATTATTTATAAAATTTAATTAATATTAAAATTATTTAAATTTTGAATTAAATAAAATATAAATAAATTAATTTATTTCTATTTGATTTTAAATCTAAATTTTAAGAATAAAAAATATAAAATTATTTTTAATAAAAAATAAATATTTTAATTTTTATTCTTAAATTTAAGACTAAAAATCTAATCAAATTATATAAATTTTTTTATAAATTCAATCAAATTATTTAAAAAATCAAAAAAAATTTAAATTTTAATTAAAATTTTTTAATTTGAATCGAATAATCAATACTCATAATTAGTGGTGGAAGTTAGCACTCTCGAAATAAGTTATATTTAAGTAGTATTTAGTTCAATCAGAAACACAATTAAATCTCACTTCTCTTTTCACGAAAAATTTATTTTTATTAAATTTAAAATATAAATGTTTTCAATCCAAATATACTTTATAATTGTCGCTCCTTTTTTTCTATAGGCGTTAAAAATGAAAGTGAAATCCAATAGTCGTGGGGTGAGACACAGCGCGGAACGTGGGGACGCGGTTGGTGAAGGTTTTTCTTTTTCGTTTTCTATTTTTTTCGGAAAGTTGGTAAATGGTTGGTGGAAATAATATGCACCCACGAAGGTATGGGGTTGGTGACCAATTACCCCATGAAATGCAAATCCTCTTCTTCTTCTTTTTATCCACCTTGTCAAATGATTTTAGAATATGTAGGAATATTTTCCTTTACATTATTAACATTCACTCAATATTCCTATCTCAAACTGATGTTCCTTTTTTTTTTTCCTTGTATTTGGCAAATGGAATCAAGCTTTCATTTCTTTATCAAATTGGTGTCACTTGAGGGTCAGTGGCATGTTTAGATCTAACTGATGCTTATATTCACCAATATTACTACCATATTTGAAAATAGACACGAGTATTCTCTAATAGACTTCATTAGAGAAGAAAAAAAAAATAGAGGACAGAATTAGAACTGTAAAGCTAAGTAAAGAGCTTGATGTATAAAATTTTTAATTAAAGAAAAGTATGTCTATCTTGCTTTAATAATTATCCATGCCTTATTGATTAAAGAGATAAAACCACTCCCAAAACCAAAAATAATAGAAAACCGAAGAATTGATTAAAGAGAACAGACAAGGCGAGGTTGGTGAAGACGGATATAGGGGCCTTTTTCGTTAGCGGGGGACGGCGGACAGTGGGTGCATCCAAAGACTTTGAAAATTTTTCATTCGTCCAAGTCGAACTTCCTACTGGTCTACCTAACTCCCACCAAATTAACCGAACGTGTATTTGCCCATTTGGACACTTTTCGATGGCATTTTAGGGAGAGTTTGAATTGATTTTTAAATAAAAATATTCTTTTTTATTTTAAAATTTATTTTTTAACATAAATAATTTACTGTTATAATTTTTAATACAATTTAATCTAACAATAATTTAGTGATGAAAATTTCACTGTTAGCATTGATGTATCGTATGTCTTCTAATTAGGCCTGCTAGAGAAATATTTAACCGTGCCAACATCAATAAATAAGTGGATAAAGAGCTTCAAGCACCAATTTTATATTTGAATATCAGTAAACCATTGGGACAAAATAAGCACTTAAAACGAATAGAAATTGACTCAGCAAAAAAAAATAATAATAAATAAAAACAAATTGCACTCAGTATCAACATGATTGCACGATCAACCACGTCAACAGAGCATGATGGAAAAGCTACGCCTGGAAGCATGTTGTAAGATTGACCACGCTTGAGATTTTTTACAGGTCGATCTCTCTTACTGCCTAACAAATTACAATGATCTCCCCTGGATGCCTAGAAAAAGACAAGCAAAAGGATAATCCTCACATCACAAATAAACTGGATGTAAGAGAAGCTCTCAAAGGCAACATCACATCAAATACATTTTGCACTTCTTCTTCAGCACAGACAAGGAGTACAAAAGTGATCCTTCTATCACAGATAGATTGGATGCAAAAGATTCGGGAACTAAGAAAACTTGCAAAGCCAAAATGAGATAACCAGTTTCTGCACTTTATTTTCAGCATAGACTACTGAAATGTACCAGACCCATTTAACTATGTCAGATGACTGCTAAAAGAGACTAAAGATAACAAGAACTGAGACAGCCTTCTGTCTTTAGAGTCATTTCACATTTCTTCTAATATCTTTCTAATGGTTCTGATTGCATTTCTCCCTTTTTAGTTTCACAATCAGTAATCAGTAAAGAATCTCTTCTATAACACTATAATTCATATCAAGCATAACCATATACCCCTTCAAGGAGCAAACTCTAGTCCCCAGCTACAACATGGATGGGGAAATACTTAGTATATACCAGAAACTAGTCTCTTCTCATCTTTCACACCTCCAAATACCTTGCTATTTAGGATCAGAACTACAAAGAACATACATGAAGAAGCAGCTCACTCTAAAGAAAATTGAAAAGAGAGGGAGCGTTAACCAGAAAATCCCTTGACATCTCAAAAATCATGTGTCAAAGAAGAGCTTGCAAGTCTCCACTTTGCAGCCAAGTCATGTTGTTGTGCCAGAGCATTCAAAAAGTTCGGAACAGAGGATGTGAGTGCCAATCTTTACACAAGAATATTGCACACAATTGCTTGAAAGATTGGAAATTTTCAGCCTCTGCTTTACATGAGGCTTAATTCTAGTAAAGGCATACAATCAGAAGGAGCTCTGACACTGCACATTCCAACTCTTCCCAGTAATAGACCCCAGAGCAGAATTCATAATATTCATTCATTTCATAAAGCCACAGGATAGGAATTTAATATAATCTTTTTGTTCTTGTTTTTGATAATGAACGACATCTTTATACTTTTTGCAAGCACATAATTTAGATGATCAATTAGAATCAGCAAACAGGTATCCAGATTGAAAGGCCAAGTGAGATGGTGGATTACCAGACCTTTACATAAGCACTTTCTTTCTTGTCACCATCTTAATAATGTGTTTGAGCAACAGATCACCAGAGAAATCCAAGTCTAAGAACAAAGACATTGAAAAGAAAGCAATGTGTATATCAGACACTAACATGGCATCCCCTCTATCTGGAAACTCTAATTAATAAAGCTTCTTGCATTGTACTTTCCATCACTGGTCAATTAATATTCCAGTAGTCACAGTAAAAAATATCAAAGGTTTACCTGCACACTTTTCCAGGTTCATGATTCATGTGAATTAACACCTCAAATGCCTCCATTAATTGTGTAGAAGAAGCAAATTTTAGGATTTCCTTAGCTACTAGTTAAACAGGTCAATGGGTGCAACATAAGATCAATAATTGGCAGCAAATAAAATAATAGAAGGGAAAACAAAGTTTCATATGATAAGGAAAGAAAAAGAAACTATTCCCGCCAATGCTGAATTGCCAGACTAGTTATAGAAGTATGAATTTAATCTTGAATCTTAACACAGTTGTAACCAAGCCAGAACTGCAAGAATATCAATTCGTAATTACCACAAAAAAAAATGTAAAATGAGTTTTCTCAGTGTCTGTTTGTCCTAGATAGGTTTGAATGAAACAGGAGCAATTATAACACCGAGGTATATGGTCCGCCCCCCAGATTGTTCTGCTGGAGTTTGCATGTTGCAGTTTACCCCTTTCAAAGATTAGGAAACAGTTATTGCTGTTATGACTTGTACTTTTCAGTGAACACTAATTATCTTCAACATGGAATCTCTGCAAACACTTGTAGCGTCTTGTGGACCATTTCTCAAAGCAGCAAGTTTCCTCTGCCATCCTCTTTTCCTCTTACATTTCCTTAACCCTTTCCGCTTTTTATTCAAACTGCATGCCCAGAATCTGTGTGTCCAATTTATTGTTACCTGTTTTTCTGCTTGGGAAAGTACTGCATTGTTTGAATATCCAGGAAATGAGTAAAGCCTTTTATTTTTCTAAATCGTTACTTTAATAGTTATATTATCCATATCATTGCATCTAGACCATACTTAGACGGAAGATATTAATCATATGGTCCCCTAATCAGGAGAAGACAATCATAATCTTTTACATAGTTCAGTTACTAACGCCATGAGCTTAAAAAATCTCTCCCCGAAATTGACCAACACACATGCTCCTTCATGTCTACAACAATAAAATCCTTTCAGGAGGTTGTGGAATAGATATCAATCTAAGGATTGTTGGATTAATCGGTCATGCATGACATAACAATGATCAAGTTAAACTTCTCTTGATTGCAAACTAGCAACTAGCAAAAAAGTTCTCTCTTCTCCCTCTAACCATAAGAAAAGGATCTACATTTTCTTTTCTGGATAAATAGCATTAACATGAAGTGACGTCTCTACTTCTCATCCACATATGAAGGTATATATTGCAGTAAAGTCATGAGAAAAGATGGCGACTATTTGCATCATGCATTTGGAAAGAGTATGCAATCATGACCAATTGGCGTTATTTACATTCAAGATATTTATTTCAAACAAAACCACCCCCCCCCCCCCAAAAAAAAAAAAAAAAGGAGCCGCATCAACAGGGCACTGGCTACATTTATTTTATTTTTAAAAAACTGTCTAAATAATCTCTTTGTATCTACATAGGAGTAGACCGCCAACATCCTAAGGCAAGAAAAATGATAACCAATAAAAGAATGTTTAGCTACCTTGTCCAAAATTGTTTTTGGCAATTGAACTGCTGCCCGTTTCTTTAAAACTCAAAAGTTGAAAAGGCTTCGCTGCAGCTGCAACATAACTAAATTTTCAGATCCTCGCCGATTACCCTATTTATTAAATTCTCTTAATCTTGTGACGAGAGCATTCCGTATGGCAGAGGCCTTCTCGTTTAAATCTTCCTGCTGACTGCAACGGAAGCCTTGATCATGTGACGTCGAATCACTCAGTTCATCGCAGAAGGCAGAAAAGTCCTCTCTAGTAAGCAGCATGTTGTGAAGTATAGAACAAGAACCAACATAAGCTACTGCAGCCTTAAACTCCGCATCAATTGGCCTATTCAAAATGCCCCAATTCCTCAAACTTCCAAAAGTTTTAAGCATCGGAATGCGCATAATGTTAATCACATTGTTGAAATTCTTCTCAGACGACCCTTCCACAGGATCAACGAGCGGAATCAGTAACCAAGGAAGCAAAGGGTACTCTTCACCTCCAACCAGGTATTGAGGTACGGCCACACCGTTTACTAATATAGTTCGCGAATTCAACAAAAGGCCTTTTTCTATATCTTTATACAAAGCTGATGACTTTAGGACCATATATTCGCTTTTGTTTCTGCGGAAGCCGGCAGTTATGCTTAGAATTCTGGATGATGCGTCAGTTACGATTTGAGCAGATATAGTATCTTCTCTATACGTTTCTTTAGGAATCGAATCAGACCCTATGCGTCCAGTGATCTCGAACCTAGCACAACCAATAATTCCGCAACAATTTGGCAGTCCGCGTAGCTTTTCAAACTCGGATGAGACAGAATGGAGCTCGTTTGCACTTGGAAACCCAACCCAGAATCGGTAATTGGTACAGAGAACACGGCACAACTGCTTGACACAGAATCTTGAAACAAGTTCCGAAACGCGGAACCGGCGAGCTATTTCCGGGTAATCGGAGCCTGAGGCAAGTCGGAAAAGACCGATTCCCAGGCGAGCCTCAGCGGGGAGATTGAGAGGCGAGTCTACCGGGTCCCTGCACTCAAGCAGGGGCTCCAGAAGGCCGCAGAGCCACTCGAAGGTCGAGGAATTCATCCTGAAAAACTGTTTAAACGAGTCTGGGCTTTTCGGCACAACCGAGTAAGTTCTTCCGAGAACAGAGGCCGGCTCCTCCTCATCTTCCCGGTCACCTGATTCACCGAGATGGGTCCTCTTCCGTTTCCTGGGAAACCGGAGAACGGAGAGGGCGGCGGAAATCTCTGAGGTGGAGAGCAAATGGTGGAGAAGAGGGAAAAGGAATCGGCGGGGAGCGGAAGAAAACGAAGGGATGAGAGAAATGGGGTCGGAGGAAGGGAAAAGGAGGAGCAAGAGTAAGAGGACTTGGGAAATCAGGGAAGAAAGTAAGGCCGCCAAGGAGGCCCGAGAATTGGCTTTCTCTCTCATGTTTTCTCTTTTGTCGGGAAATGGGGTTTTCGATTTCTGTGCAATCAGAGTCTGTCAGAGACGGTTGAAACCTTAGTGGTCAACACCTAAGTACGACGCTCCAAGTATAGTGTTCCTTTGGAAGTTTCTATTTTCACACGTGACTGAAAGAGATCCCGCATCTGCGTTCCAGTGATTTTCCTTCTTTCTTTTGCATGTTATTGGAGGGGATGGGATGCCTCTATCTATCCAATTCATGATTCGAGTATGCTAACTGACGCTTTTTAACACATAAGTAACGATTTATTACTTCGTTCGAACCATAAATTTTATTAAGACGAAATAATCATTGTTATTAAGGATTTATTTGAAGAAATTTTAATTTTCCTATTTAGAAAAAATTTATAATATATTTAGATTGAGTTTCGAACCAAGTTTAATGCAATTTTAATCTCCTCAATAAAAAATTTATTTTACAAACTCTAAAATTAAAAATTTCAAATTTTAAATTCAATTCAAATATTTTTTATTTTTTATTTTTTTCAAAATTAAGCAAAATATAATTTACCTTGGTTTGGAAAAATCAAAATATATAAAATAAAAACTTTTAAATTTCAAAGTAACTTTAGTTTTATCCTAACTTAATTTAAGTTATGAAATAATACAATTTTCTCCAAACTGACCGAATAAAAAATTAATTGAATTTTATTTCAATTTTTTAAATAATACATACCCCTAATTGTTACAAAATGAAAATAATAGTAGCTACTTACCTATTTGGATTAGTGATTAGATAATTTGTGCATAACAGTTAAGGTGTAAATTTTTTGAAATTTATTTTTATGCCATTTTAAAAATGCCATAGTATTCGAATAGTACTATAATTTAATAAGATGCAAACATACAATTAATTTAAAAAATAAAAATATGTGAGTTGTTCATGAATATGCTTGTGATTCAAAACAGCGATTCATTGTGTCTATATATCATGAGTTTAAATTCTACCTAAGATAGTTTAGAAGGAAGGGATTAAAGTAATTCTACCCACTCATTTAATTTGGTACATTATACAATAATGAACAAACCACCTGGAAATACTTGGTGGGTTTAGATTCTTATTTTATTTTGTGTTTATTTTCTCAAGCCCGCAAGTTGACTCTGGTATTTTGGTAGGTGTATTTGTATTGGGTTTTGTTCCAAACCTAATGTAATTAGATTTTACTGTCTCATAAAAAAATTTCACTTTTTCAGAATTTAAAGGTAAAAAATTACAATTTCAAACTCAATTCAAATACACATTTTAATTTGAAATTTTTTTTCTAGAACTTGAAAAGTAAATTATTTGTGAGATAAGAAGTTAAATGTATAACGAAAAATTTTGGATTGGAAGAGAATTCAAACAGTATAAGATTTTTTTACTTTTTTATATAGATTAATGAAAAAAAGAAATTTTTTAATCATATTATTAATTAATTTTACTAATATAATAAAAATAAAAAATTATATTTATAGTAAGAGTAAATTTAAAAAATAATCTTAAAAATTTTACAAAAAAATAAAATTTTTTGAGAATACAAAAATAATCAAAATGCATTATATCCGGAAACAGAATGAATATTGTTGAGGCATTTATAAATTAATCTATAGCCAAAAGTTGCAAAACGAATATAAAATTAATGCATACTTTACATACTACTTCAAATTGGCAAGAAGGATATCATCAAATATAAACTGAATAACAGTTGATTTATTAGAAGCTCAAGGCTTTTTGTGCTTAAGAATTCGCATACCGAATTGAGACCTGAAGCTTCATTTGTATTTGTATCGAGAACTTGCAAAGCAGAATTCAATGTTAGAATATTGCATAAGCCTGTAACTCATCACAAAAGAGTATTAAGGATGTTACTGACTTATGAAATATTGATGCTCTTTCTTTCCGTTTCAAAATACAATATTTTTGTATAAATTTTAAAAATAAAAAGTATATTTTTATTTTATTCTTAACCAATTTAATTTATTATCTAAAAAAATATTTTCCTAAGAGAACTTTAAAAATTTTATATTTACAATTTATAAAAATTTAAAGGTGATCTTGGACAGAGTTTGATTTTAAAACTAAACCTAAAATTTCAAGTGTGTGACTCACATCTCCTCTCATAAATAATTTAACTCTATGAAACTCAAGATAAAAATCTCAAAATCAAACCCTATCTAATCACACCATAAATATTTTAAGAATGAAAAAAATACTCAAAAAAAACTTCTGTTTTGAAATGAGGGTAGGGGAGTGATAACTTCATACGTGGAGACCATGGCGATCTTCTTTGCGTCATTTCAATTTTAGTTTTTTTATTTTATGAAAAATGAATGTATGATAAATACTTTTAACAGTAAGGAGTGAAGTAATATGTTCAACGAGAGAAATTTAATGGAGACAAAAGGTCATATTGAATGGGGAGAAGGATATTAATTATATTCATCTTAAATTTTTCTAGTAAAAATCAAGTGTAAATCTCACTGTATAAAGTAACAGTAAATTTATCAAATTTTTCTAAAAAAAAATTTGTCACTTTGAGTTTTAGTTTAGTTACATCGTTTATCTTATTATACAAAATTAATCGATAGGGAACTTTGAAAATGTCCTATTATTCATATACGATAATTTATATATATATATATTATCAAAACACTTTTACTCTCTCTCCTCCTCCAAAACTCTTCAACCTCAAATCCTAATTTTTAGAATTTTAGATTTTTGTTATTAGTTAAAAAAAATATGATTAGTTAAGATGATTTTTTGTATTAAATTATTAATTAATCAAAATCTTTCTCATTTAAAATTTAAAAAATCATAACTTCTCATTACTTATCTACTTACCCATTATCTCCTACTTACCAACTAACCTATTATCTCTAATTTCTTTATTTGGTTCATTTGTGACATTCATCTTTTTTTCCTTCTACATCCATTTGTTTTTTTTTTTTTGTTTTAAGGGAAGGTTTTCTTTTTGCAGATTTTGGAGTGATTGAAGTCTCTTCTTTTTTAACCAAAATCAAGATAATAATTTATTCTTAAGGCCTCATTTATTTATGAACTTTCATAGATAAAATATTTATTATGTATCAGATGACGAGTAGTAAATAAAATAGTATTGTTTGAATAGAAAATGCAGAAAACACATGCCACCGAGATCAGAACATGTATTTTGATCATAAAGCCTTTTATTTTTTTTTTTTGAGTGGATGATTTATAAATGTTTATCTATTTAGATCCTTTGTATCTATTACTTTAATTTGATCCTTCATATGATAAAATTTAAGGACAAAAGTGCCTAATTTCCTATTAAAATATTCTGCATCAAAACATGTATGACTTTGCAATACATTAGAGATGAAATATAATAGTCAATGCTTTTTGAATTTTTTCTTTTTTTGATATTTTCATCAACTGGATTAAAAGAAATAAATAATTTTTGTAAAGTATAACAAGTATAATAACATTATGATTTCTTTCTGGTGGATCAAAAATACTATTTTTTTAAAAAAATTGAGCAATGTTCTTAAAATTTTTTAATTTTGGTAAAAATCTTTCTTTGAGGTTTTTAATATCAAATACTAATATAATTTTATTTTATAAGTTATTTATTTTTTTAGAGTAGAGAGTAAAGGTATGGGAAAGGTATTTTAATATTCATTCTGATTTTATTACAAATATATTATATTTGTTTCTTATCAAAGGCTTTTGTTAAGAATTTATTAGAATTAGTGTACAAATATCACAATTAAAATAAGTTTACTTTCAAGTTTTAATATTAATGACTTTTTAATTTTAAATTTGTTCTTGGAAGGAATGAACTTCGAAAACATAAAATAGTTTGATATGATTTAGGGGAAAAATAAAATAATAAGTAAGTGTGACATATCAACATAAAATTAATACTTTATAAATCATTAATATCTTTTTAAGGAATTTTAATGAAAAAGTATCAATAATCTATACTTATATATATTAATAAAACACTTTTACTCTCATTTCTCATCTAAAAGCCTTGGAGTCTTTATTCTTATTTTTTAGAATTTTAAGTTTTTTTACTAGATAGAAAAGTTATTATCTATTAGAATTTAATATTTTAAATTTAAAAATTCTAATTCTTAGCCCCACTTCTCCCATTAAATCTCCTAATCTGTGTTATTCATATTTACCTTATTCACGTTTCCTCCTTCTACATTTTTCATGTATTTTTTTATTTTAATTAGATTGTGTACACTAATATATATATTTTCAGTTATTTTAATGAAAAATTAGTAAGTTTTTGTTTTCTTTGGTAAGTTTTGAAGATTCATATATTCCAACAACTTAGTTTTGATCACAAAATTTTTTTTTGAGTGGATGATTTAGAAATATTTATCTATTTAATTCTTGGTATCTATTACTCTAATTTGATCCTTCAAATTCTAAAATTTAAGTATAAAGGTGTCTAATTATCTATTAAAATATTATGTATCAGAATATGCATGACTTTCTAGTACATTGGACATGCAATGTAATAGTCGATGGTTTTTAAATTTTTTTTCTTTTTCTTTACTCTTTTCATCAAGTTGATTAAAAGAAATAAATAATTTTTATAAAGTATAATGTGTATAATTACACTATGATTTCTTTCTGGTAGATCAAAAACACTATTTTTGGAAATTTTTTTAGCAATGTTCTATGAACTTTTTTATTTTGAAAAACCCTTTCTTTGAGATTTTTAGTATAAAATACTAATATCTTTTATTTTGTAAGTTATTTATTTGTTAAGAATATAGAGAGAGAAGGAAGGGGAGATGGATTTTAATATTCGTCATAATTTTATTGTAAATATATTATATTTTTTATTAGCGGAGGCTTTCTTTAAGAATTAGTGTACGAATATTATAGTTAAAATAAACTTACTTTGAGGTTTTAAATATTAATAAATTTTTAAAATTTTAAAATTTTTTCTTTGAAGAACTAGGCTTGGGAAACACAAAAAAGATTGACAAGATTCAGCAAAAAAAAAAGATAAATAAGTGTGACATATCAACATAAAATTAGTACAATCATTAATCTCTTTTTGAGGGTTTTTAATGAAAAAATATCAATAACTTTATATAATATAAAGAGTTTATACTATCATATTTGACAAATTTATTTCTTTGCTTATAATATAGATAGTTTGTATTGTAATCATTCAATTTTGAATAGAGAAAATAGTATAAAAAATAAATTGAACTTGATATTATAATAGTTTTTATCTCTTAAAGATTTGATTATGATAATATTTTAGGAACATTTAGTGGTTAAAATATAATTAGTTTGTTTTAGGAATATTTTAGTATTATAATAATTGTTTAAATATTTAATTTCTTTTCTTTCTAATTCTTATACATAACTTTATAAATTAGTATTTAAAATTTTAATAATTTTACTATTCGTATAGGTATCCTCATTAGGCGGATTCATATTTTTTTCTTTTCTTCAAAAAGCTCATAGTTGTTTAACTATTTGATTTATTTTTTTGTGATTTTTATAAGTAATTTCATAAATCAATATTTAAAGTTTTAATCATTTCACATTTTATACATTTTATGTATGTATCCTCACCAGGCGGATTTAAGTATTTTTCTTTTTTCTTTAAATAACTCATAGTTATTTAAATATTTAATTTCTTCTTTCTAATTTTTATAAGATTCAAGTTTTTTTTTTCATTTTCTTCAAATAGCTCATAGTTGTTTAAGTATTTGATATCTTTTCTTTTTTATTTTTATAAGTAACTTCATAAATTAATATTTAAAATTTTAATAATTTAATCCTTCATGCATGTAGGTTGGGGTGTTTCTTGCTCAATTCTTTATTTATTTATTGTTGTTTAGAAATTTATTGTTATTTTTAAATACACATAATAATGGGTATGTATAGTTTTTGTACATAATTTCTTCTTATTATTATCTATAATTACTTCTAATTGAATAATTTTTTAGTAAACACATAAATTAACTTCATAGTTATAATTTTTTAAAATATTTTTAATATTTATTATTAAAAATAAAAAATTTAATACCCGTGCATAGCACGGGCTTTTATGCTAGTTTTTAATAATATAGAAATTAATCTTGGTAAATTAATAGTAAATTTGTTGTTCAAGAAAATTCTTGTGATTACCCCGGAAAAAAAGAAATATGGTATTCAAAGTTAAGAGCTTGTTACATAATAATTCTTAAAGTTTTTATTTTACCGTTATAGTCCTTAAATTTTTTATTCTATCATTGTAGTCCTTGAACAATTTTTGTGTAATCAACAAAGTTCCAGCACGAGTTTCCGCCAGTCTCTTTGCGTCTCTGACAAAACATATCATGACTCAATCGCGTGATTTTTTGTTGAGTGCAAATTTTACGGATCAGATGGTTTTCTTTTGAAAACAACCTTACATGCCTTACACGCGAACACAAATGAATGTTAAAACTTTGCAAAAAAAAGTTTTTTTGAATAAAAATTATATAATATGGTGTATTTATTTTAAAAAATAATACATAAATGTGATGTGGTTATTTTTTGTTAGAAACGGTAATAAAAGCTAATATCAAACTTTGTTCGTCACAAATAAATTGTTTTAGAGTATAACAAGTTAACAATAAAAAACAAACTTTATGGATTATAATACGACAAATTCTTAATTTTAAAGATTAAATAAAATATTTTTTTTAAAAAATTATATGTTCAAATAGGCATTCGAGTTTAATTATTTAAACTCTAGTCTGAATTAATAATTTTTAGGTTGACAACCAATTGTTCAGCAACAATTCAGACCTTGTAATCGAATTACAAGCTTGCAAAAAATCCTTCTCAATTTTCTCTTGTTTAGGTAGAGCAATTCGAATGAGTTTTTTTTCTTTTTCTTTTTTGAGATAAATACTAAAAACAATTTATCATAAAAACTAATATTTGCCTCATCAAGGTGTGAGGACAAATATGGCAATTAGCGAACGAAGAACCCTTTCCTTTTAAAACTCTTGCGTTGGGAATTTCAAAATCTTTGGTCTTATTGGTAAATAAAATTTTGAAAAGGGGTTGTAAATAAATATATTTATTGTTCATTAATTATAACTAAAAGAAAAAAAATCAGTATTTTTAAAAATTTATAATATTATCATAATATACATAAAAAAGAAATACTTTAATATTTAATTTTTTAGATGTGCAAAATTAAATGTCTGTTATTTTAAAATAATTATATATTTTACTTAAATTTTTATTTTTAACTTTTTAATTTAAAAAAATTAAACTTCGCTAACATAATTATCTTATTACTCATTTATTTAATTTTTTATTTAAATAATTTAAACTCTACTAATATATAATTTTTTATTATTAAATTTTTAATTAATAATAATATTATAATAATTTATTTATAATTAAATAATATTTTAAATATTTTTATTAAATTAAAATAAAATATTACTAACAGAGTGAGTAAAATAACACAATGAAAGTCGTGGCATTGTCTTGTCACTTACAAGTGTAGTTGGGAAGTAACGGACCTAGCAAAGACTCTGTGAGCTCACAAGTGCGGATAGCTTTCGCCGTCTGGGGTCGACCGGTAATCTCTGCAAGCTTCTTTGCTGTTACACATATCCGGTGTTAACGGAGGAGACGTCATCATCGATCGATATTCAACTGCGCCTTTGAATGAAATTCACTGAATGAAAAGTCAGGAACCAGCGGTGCATTCTTCGACTGGGCTCCCTTTATTTGTCTCTCCCCGGACCCACGCTCTTATAATCTCACGCCATTACCTTCTGATTCCCTCTAAATCCAAGGACGTGTTTGGATGTCTTCTATAAATGTTTTTCTCTTTGTCGCGTTTGTTTTCTCGAGTCTTCTTCCTTTGGATTATCCTCACTTATGTTTTCCTGTTTTTTGGATCAAATAGGGGTATTTGGATTGGATTTTTGCTTAAATTTAGTTGTATTGAGAATCGTACAAATGAATTATTTAAGAGAGAAAAGTGAGGTTTAAAGTGAAAAAAATTTAAAAAAAGTAAGAAAAATTTAACTTAAAAGCCAATCTAAGTACAAAGTCTTTATCTACTAATTTGGCTTTTAGATTTTACATTCCAACTCTTCTTTAGCAGCTACAACACAAAGAAATTCTACCTTGTATTTATTTAATAAATGTTATATATATTGTAATAACATAGACTCGTAATTATATTTAACCACCACACATTCAGTTTGAAACTATCTATGCTTTAAGATACATTTTTTTTTGTTTCTAAATTTGTCACTTTTACATATAAAAAGTTGCCAGAGTACACTACTTAATGCACTCTTAAATACGAAATAATTCGAATGTCAAAAGACAATAATAGTTTTTAATAAATTAGAACAAAGTTAAAATTTTCTCCTTTCCTTACATATTACTTGTGAAGCACTACTAATCTAGATTGGAAGAAATGTAATCAACATATCATTGAATAACTTTTGGTAATTGGATGGTCATTTGTTGTGATTAAAATAGAAAAATTGATTATAAATACCACTAAAGAAATACTCTATTGCTAATCATGCTATTAAATTTTATTTTAAACTTTTTATATTATTAAATAAATTTTATATTTCTTTTTATATCACTTTGCAACTACCAAAGAAATGTCTTACTATTGGTCAAATTAGGGCATGTGAAGTTGTAGAGTAACATAAAAAAAAGATACGAAAATTATTCAATTATATTGAAAGTTAAAAATAAAATTTAATAGTATGATAAGCAATACGATCTTTTTAACAAGAGGCACGAAATTTGTTCAATAGTATGATCGGCAGTAAATATGATTACTTGGTAGATTAATAAATGTAAGAGAAAAATTAAGACATTCTCTATTTCGCAAAATTGATGAATATATGTAAAAATGAATGAAGTGTCAATCACTTTGAATTATCAAAAGAATATTTATTTTTTAAATTACCTTATATTACTCCACTAAACCGCATTAATGACTACCGGAGGGAATTTGTAGTTTTAGAGAAAGTTAAGATCTCATTTCATAATTTTGATAAATTTCTTAATGGACGTATTATCTTGGAAGGACAATTTTTTTTCTCCAAAAACTACATTGGAAGGACAAGTTAAATACAAATAGTATGGAGTAGCTCTTAGTGTAATTTCATCTTGGATATCTCAAAATTTTTGTAGCTAAAATATAAAATTTAAATAGTTAATTTTTGTGTAAATATAAAATTTATTTATTGTTACTCCTGTCTGACAATAATACTAATTAATATGAATAAACTATTCATAGATGGAATTAGAATGTTGACTTTGAAAGGTAAAAATTTATCTAAAAAATCATAGAACACAATATAGGATGAATTTAAAAAAAAAGTCTAAAAACCTTCTTTTTAAAAATATTGAGGGCGGTTGCTGCCTCTAGCCCCCCTTGGTTCCATCTATGCAACTATTACTCTCATTATAAAATACTTACAAAAATCCATGCAAAAATTTAATTCTGATTGTTTGCAATTCTTTTCTTTTCTTTTCTTTTTATTTTTAGAAAAGAGTTCCTATTCTTTTATATAATCCTAAAATAATAATTTCGGGATAGTACAAAATTTTGAAGGTGCAAAAATCTTCGGCATGAATTTTCTATCTCAATTACCAGTAATGCTTTCTAATTTAATAATTCGAGAAGTAGTAAAGGACCAATTTATGATCCATCTCCAAAAAAAAAAAAATCCGTAGTACTTGCGTTTTCCCTGGGTAGTCCTCGTTTCGCATGTAGCCATTCCAAACACACCCTTAAGAGTTTTTATCACCGCTATTCCTCACTGCGTTCCGTAGCCGTAGGGGCCCCACTCACAGTGGTCTCTCCTCTCCCTCTGCTAGTACTGCTACATCCACCCATACCACCCTTTGCCATTCACCCAATTCTTGGCTCAGTGGGCTTTTTGTCGTGTGCTTCCTTTCTATTCTCTCTCTCTCTGCGCCATCGCCACCTGTGCGAGACCGTTGTCTATAAAGAGAGCGACCTCTTTCCTACGTATACATTCAGATAATAATAACGCTTCCTCTCCGCTCTGCTAGCACTGCTTTCTTGAATTTTCGACCCGGAAACCAGGATCGGTGAACCTTCACGGATCCTCCTCTGCAGGTTATTCTTTCGACCCGTCCAATCTTTCTGCTCAAATTGTTTGTTTATCTATCAGAATTACCTCGGTCCGTTCTGATTTCCCTAATGTGAAAAAGATGTATGGAATTTTGTTCACTCTGCCTATGCTCAATGGTGAATCCGAGAAAGGATTTGCCAATTCTTCTCATTTTCTAAAACCGCAAATTATTCGATTATTTTGGTATCTGGGTTTTCAGTTTTGTTGATTCTTGTGTATATGTTTGATAGGGATACCGAAAATTTAGCTTTATCCGGTGCTCCGGGGAAATCAGTTGGTCAAAGAGATTGGTTTCTGGCAAGGTTGCGTTTTTTACTTCCTGTACTAATTTATTTGTGTATTGGCGCTTTTTAAATATGTTCTTATTCCCTGCAGACTGAAAAAATCTTATGCTTGACCTTACGCTCATTGAGTCCTCCGAACTTTTTTCTTTAAGGGAAAAAGATAAAGTTACTGACTTTGTAGACCAGTTCCTGAGAAAATATGAAAAAGAAGGGAATTGGAGGAAACAGAATCAGGGATGGGAAGGGGATGAGGAACAATATCTATTGTATTCATGAGTTAATTTCGCGATACTATCCAAGCTTTCATTTAATTTCTTGGCAAGTTCCCTTGTCAAAGTTCATTTTATGTTCTAATTTGTGCATTATTCCTGATTGAAGTTTTGATTTGCAATTTGCTGTTGTTGCTTCGTTTGGCAGCATATAATTTAGGTTCTGAAATTGGCACATAGACATTTGAACTAACTTTGAACTTCATACGTTTATGAACAGACGAAATCACATTGTGTCTTTTTCTGAATATGAAGTTTCACTTCTGTGTGAGAGAAAAATCTTCCATTGAGGCTTGTTGCCACGCCAAGCCTCATGTTGGAACCTAAAACTTCATTTATCACCTGCAAAAAGTGTCAAATGTTTCTGAAGATCCCTTAAACCACTTGTAGTGCCCTTCTATATTCCCATCCCTTAAAGACCTGATATCTTCAAAATCCTAGTCACATTTGTCTTTATTGCACTCAATCTTTCACAGTAAATAATAAAAAATTTCCAACAGGCAACTCCAAAGTCATTCTCAAACAAGACTTGGTGAGTATTTGCATTTGTATAGTTCTTGCTATTTGTAGAAAAACCAGTTTTTCACTTATCAAATGAGTATTGTATTCCTCATCTCCTTCCCAGATAATATTCATTTGGAAAAAGAAAAAAAGAAAAATAAAGTGAGCATACTAGATGAACTACCACTAGTGAGAATAAGCTTATTGCCAGTTGATAAATATTTCTTTGAAGCATGAACAAGGGCCGGTCACAAGTAATATGACCAACAAAGTACGTGTACTTTCTTGGGAAACTGTGAGACAATTGACAATCCAAATTATTTATTTTTTACTCTTCAACTGAGGGCTGGTAGCTTTTTAGCTCTATTTCCATCTATAGGTCATTTGAAAACCTTCTCTACTTATACGTCCCTCCACTTCTGTTATCATAATTTCTGTTCATAACAATATTATCGTGTTACCACTAGAAATGGTGCTGGACTGGAACCCTATTTCTGGCTTACGTATTCAATGAAATCACTTACTTGCTCCAGAGGTTTTGCAGCAAAACTTGGAGCAAAAGATTGAAGTTTTTTCGGGTATCACTATCAACAGAAAGCTGGTTCATGACAGTCGAAAATCTTTAGTCTGAGTGGTCAATTTTAATCAATTGGAAGATGTGGTGCCTTTTCCCAAGCAAAATGGTTTTGCCATCCAATGCACAATCGGAGATTGGAAGGTTGAACTGGCTGGCCAACTAGTTGAATTAGCTTGGCTTGTCTTGGTTCGTAATTTGGTGAACATTAACTTTTCTTGTTTAGTGACTAGACGTATTAGTCTTCTTCCAGTTAATGGTGGAAGGAAGAGCTTATCTGAGAGTCTTATATCAATGTTATATTGCATTCGTATTGCACTGATGCTCGTCAAAGTAAAGTGATCAAAGCAAAGCAAAGGCTGGCGTGCTTTATTTTTACCCCTCTTTGCTAATGTCCTATTTGAGTTTCTGGTTGTATATTGTAGACTCAATTGCTTGTTTTCGATCCAGGTCAAGTACCTCTAAACTGATGTCTGAGATAGAATCTTTTAAGGTCATTAGCTAGTTAAACTGTTGTATTTTTCCCTAATCTGATTGAGCTGAAGTACTTCTGAGTATCTTTAAGAAGGCATGTTTTTAAGTGCTGAGCGACATGCTCCTAGACTGCTGCATTGCATTCAGCTGCGTCCTTACAACTCTTAAAGCTCAATTAGTTTACTGTATCTCTCTCGCAAAGCACATGTTGCACTTGTTATTGAATGTCTAGCAGTGCTGACAATCTTTTGCTTTAAAATTTCAGGTGTTTCTAAGCTATGAACTAAAGAGTCACAGAGGAACTTATGTCATCCTCTTTCCAACTGTGTTTTGGCCGCTGGTAATAATACGTTCGGAGTCATTATTGTATCCTGCCATCTTTTACGTGGTAAGTACTTGTGCTAGATTGAGTTTAGTTCCATGACTATATTTACTCTCTGTGCATTATTGGGCATTCTATCTTGGTTTCTTGTCTCATGTAACTTAATGCGCAATTAGTTGGGCAAAGGGAGGGGGATTGGAAAGCAGCTATAGTTGGTATATGAATACTTTTGGTTTTCTCCTTTCTTAAAAGAAAATAACTTTGAGCACGTAGCCTATCTGAAGCTGTGAACTACACTACTTTTGTCATACCCAGCAATGAGAACTATTTTTGTTTGTATTTTCTTTTTTTACAGGTTGAAACTTGTTCAACCTGAAAACTTTTCAGCAGACACTTGGTGTTTGTATCTAAGCTCCTCTTCTTTTTCAAAATTTTGCCCCATATGCAAGGGGAAAGGGGCATCCTAGATTCCTTTCCTGAAACTATAGATCTGAACCAGGGATCTGCTTCCAGTAATGCTAATATGGATAGATCAGCTGCTTGGGACAATCTGCTAGATCCGGTAGAAAACCGGTTATCGAATTATGCTCTTTCTTCTGGTGAAGGAAATGTTAATTGCAGAAATCCTGTTAGCGGCAATGCTCATACTCTCAGTGGCTGGGATCATGGCGAGTCTAGCTCCAGTGCAAATTCTCATGACCAGTTAGATGGCCATGAATTAAAAATAGGACATGGTTGGCCTTCTTCAGTTAGTTCTTCTGTGGCGGCTGATACAAGATCACCAGACTGGCAATTTGAACCACCTAATTTACTGCTTCATGAAAACGCTAGCAGTGGCTATGGTGGCGACTACTTACACAGACCTCCAAATCCTGGTTCTTCCCGCACTCCTTTGAGTGTAAATGTAAGTAGGGGTTACACGAGCAGCAGTAGTGATGGTTGGCAGGGTAGAGGATCAGGGGTATCTCCAAATTTGTACAAGCCTGGTGGGTCAGAGAGAGAGCATTTTCCAGCTTATGGGGCTGAAATCACTGGTGCTCCATCTGGTAGTTCTAATTATTTTGTTCAAAATGATGATGGATCAGGTTCTTCTTCAGGCACTTGGGGTTTATCTTGCAAAAGAAAGGCCCTTGAATGTGGTCCTGGACAGTCGTCTTCATGTGGTAATTTAAGCACCCATCCTCAGAATGAACACCTTGGAAGACACACTGTTCCTGCTCATTGTAATGCTTCCAGGAGCTTAACTATTAGTGCTCAACCCACTGACTCACCTAGCATCAACCATCTGGGACAACTGAACCACAGAGTCGGGAGCGCTGTCGCTTCTGATGGGTTTTCTCCTTTAACTGTTCCCAATATTGGCGAGAGCTCTCAGAGAAATTTTCTGCTAAGAGCACATCTTGGACAACAGGAATCAGTTCCGCCTAATTTATCTTCAGCAGGGACAGAGGTTAGACATTCTAGTACATACTATCCCCAAAGACTGATGTCAACACCTGAATCTCCAGATCTAAGACCAGCATTTCCTCGTCCAATGACTTCCAATAATGCACTAAATCAGTCTCATTTGACCCATGTTCCTGGTTCTGCAAGAAGTATGCCATATCCCTGGAGTGGGTCCCCCAGTTTACGAGGTGGCTCTTCGTCAAATTCTCTCTTGTTTTCAGGTGAAAGAGGCGCATTACGAGATGAAGCCACTTTCAGAAACTCCCTGAGTAATGCAGAGCATTCTGGTTTTCTTTCTGCTCCGGAGACAAGATATTTGGTACAAGAGCCACCTACTTGGAGTTTTGCTCCTGCAAACACAAGCTCTTCCAGAAATGTTCCCTCTAGTTCTCGAATTAATGCTGGTTCTGGTTTGAGATCCTTCCCCGCTGTCTGGGTACCTCATCAGAACCCAACAGCACATAATCAGCCGAGATCATCAGAAGTTTCTTCATGGTCTCTCTTTCCACCTGTTGAAGCTGAACCTGGGGGTCAGATGGGTCAGTTTTCATCATTGCATTCTGGGCCTTCTTCCTCTGGGGAAGCTGCCATGTCATCTGGATCTAGTAGTGGCACTAATAGTCAACAATATCCAAGGTCATTTTTGATAGAGGCATCTGGCGATGATATGAATGGTTGGCGTGCATTAGCTGCTGGTATTGAAGGGAGACACAGACTTGTATCTGAGGTTTGCTGTCATGTTATCTTTCTAATCTCTGTTTGATAATAATATGTCTAGCCCTATCGCATTATTTGTCTGAGTACTTGGCCATGTCAACATGCTTGGATGTGCAATGATCTTTGTCTTTGTAACAGATTCGTCAGGTCCTGAATGCGATGCGTAGGGCTGAGAACTTGCGGGCTGAGGTTTGATATTTAATCTCTTTTACTGCTTTATATGGTTCTTATAATAGAAACAATGTTGTGTTCCTTGTTGACATCCAGGTCATGATTGGTTAAATGGTTTGCTCATTTATTTATTATCATTCATAGGAATCCGAGAGTATCTTGCTTGGTGCATGATCAACCTGAAACTAATTTACAGGAAAAGAGGCAAAACTTTACTTGGAAATTTCTGCTTGCTATTGATGTTATCTTTTTTTTTTTAAATTTTGTTTTATGCTTTACACTCTGCCTTTTGAAAATCCTGGAATTCAAAAAGAAATTTGCATATTTTCTTCGTGGTCCCCCTACCTTCTCTTACAATCTCAATATAAAATAGCCAACTCCAAATCCTTTCAGTAGCTATATGGACCGTTTACTATACTGGATTAATAGAGGTATTCTGCTGATATATGTAGTTGTCCAGAGTATGATGTATGCTTCTCAATGGGATCGTTTTGTAGACGGTAATTGGACCCGGTACACTATACAATACATCCCTAAACATCTTGGTAGTGTAAGCTGAATATTTAGAGGCACAAGCCAATGGTTTGAACAATGGATGCATTTGGATTGGTCTGTAGAACAAAAACTAATGCACTTTTTTTCTTCTTCTTTTACTGTGGATCCCACCTCTCTTCTCACATTCCAATTCACTTTTTCATTCTCAACCAAAAATTCCCAAAAGAAAACCAATCCAATTCACTTTTTCATTCTTCAATTGTTTGCTCGGTGGAAACTTCCAGATGGATGGTTTGAACTTCTAAACTCAAAATTTCTCTGTCTTGTCTTTTGAACGTGTCTGTTGCTCTAACTGGGAAGATGATTATTGGCAGTTTCATATGATATATGCCTTGCCAATATCTTAGTATTTTTTCCCCCTGTAATACTTTAGGATTATATGCTCCTTGATCCATTTATCAATGGAGTTGCTGAGATGCATGACCGGCATAGAGATATGAGGCTTGACGTTGATAATATGTCCTACGAGGTAATGTAATCCATTTCACCAGGCTTAGATTCTTTCTTGAAATTTATTTCATGGTAGTTCGATATATCAGGAGTTGCTGGCCTTGGAAGACCGCATCGGGAATGTGAGCACTGGATTGAGTGAGGAAATCATATTGCAGCTGATGAAGCAGAGAAAATATCAATTCAAAGTAGAGTCCTCATCAAACATGGAGGAGCCTTGCTGCATATGTCAGGTGAGTACCTCTCCTAATGATCCTCTGAATGCGGATTTGGAAGCTTGCTTTCATTTATATTTATTATCTCTGGACAAGATGTGGGGATGTATAGCCATGTTAGTTGGATAAGGGGAATGTAGGGGGGCCTGATTTTACTTTTACTCTTCTTCCCGTGATTTAGATACTAAACTGTGCTTTGCTTATTTGGTTTGACAGGAGGACTACATTTTTGGAGATCATGTTGGGACACTGGACTGCGGTCACGAGTTCCACACAAACTGCATTAAACAGTGGTTAATGCTGAAAAATATTTGCCCCATCTGTAAAATGACAGGTTTAAAAACTTGAAAGTGAGGTCCGTCCTTATCTTTTAATGTTATTTCTAAACCTCAGACAATACGTTGTGTTGCAGAGCCATAAAAGATCCCCATTTTGTTGTCAAAGAACAAGAGGGATTCGAAGAACGAAAGATTGTTATATAAAGGAGTGTAACAGCTCTATTGTTATGAACAGGGTTCCTAGTACTCAGTAGTAAAATTGCCATTCGACTTTTATAGATGTTTCTTGTTTGTGTGATGGTAAGATTTTCTCTACATTTTTCAGTTGCCGGCGCGTTGAGGTTTTGATGGTATTGTGTTTCGGCTGCTAATGAGTAATTAAACAATAAAACGTTCACAAGACTTGAATAGCGATGTCAAGCTTGCTCTAAATAAATTGAGAAAGAAATTGTTGCTGAAAAACGTGAGAGTTGATGTCTTCTTGTCGATCTCTCTACCTTCCTGTTCCACGCATTCGGGATGCATCGTTAATTTGGATTCTCTGGGGCATGCGTTTACACTTTTCTTTTGGCCGGATTTTTCCAATTAGAAATCAGTCTCTCTTTTATAATCCGCATATACGCAGAAGAACTTCCCCTGCTTTTCTCCTTTTGTTTTGTTCTTTTCATTCCCCCTTCAATGGAGTACTTTTTTTAGGAGGTGATCTCCAGGTTGGAGATATTCCCCTGCTACAAGTCTCCAAAGTCAAAAGTAGCATAGTCAAATTTTTTCTTCCATTTTTTTTTTTTGGGCCTTAAAAAGCCATTTTATAGGTGGAGACGAAAAAGCAAAGTCCAAATCTGACTGCAGGTATTCACGTACAGCGTTCCCTCCTCCTCTTCCTTCTTCTTCTTCTTCTTCTAGCATGACCGAGAGACCTAGAGAGGATTATATATATAGAACACCAAAACTATGTATAAAGCCTTTTGTAGCAGTTTCAGAGAATAACTAGTAAAGTCGATGATCATATTATTTGTTTGTTTGCTTGTTTTCTGTAGAGAGAGAGAGAGAGAGATGAGAAGATCTCAAAAACCAGAAATGGACAAAAAATCATGATTACAGAAACGCAAGCAGCCATCCCTCTCTCCGCTCCTTCTCTTTTCCCATTCTTGAAACCTTGAGAATCTTCCAACCACATTCTGCACTCATTTACGTCACGCCACGCCCTTCCTACTTAATATTCTTCATTCATCCAACCATCATCACTCTTATTCATAACGCCCCCAACCCTTCTATTTTCCGTATTAATTTCGTCATTCACATTAACCCCAAACCTCTCTCTCCTTTTCTTTCTGTTTTTTCTCTCTCGCTCTCTTTTTTACATTTTGGAGATTATTCAATCTGTTTATATATACATGAGCTTTTATCTGATCAATTCAGTGAAATCCAACACTCGAGATGAAAAGAAAAGAAATTAAACGAGAGAGAGAGAGAGAGAAAGAGGGAGGGAGAATCTGAGAGAGATAGGCTTATACATGACACTCCATCAGGTGATGCTCCCGACAAATATCCATCATGGCTTTGTCGGAACGCTGCAGTTTTTCGGGATTCATTGACACCTAAATTACAACTTTCAATATTTACGTTTACGCGTACACCCACAGGAAAAAAAAAAAGATTTGTTACTACTAGTGTAGTATGAGTTCAGTCCAAGAAAAAGCCAGAAAAATCCTCGAGTCATATATTCCCTTAAGGGAAAATCACAGAAAAATTTGTTCCCGCCATCACGCGGATGAGAGAATAATCCGTCGGTTCTTGGCGATCACAAACACAGAGTAGCAGATCCATATCGGCAGGTCCAACAGAAAGAATCCTACCGATATATCTTTGCCGAAAGTTCTCCTGGAGAGTTGGTTTGCAAGTAGCTGCTGGTGGCCTTGAAAAGATAAACCGAGTAGCAGCACCTGAGATTTACTGATTGGTTTCCTCTTCATTTCTCTAATTAATATTTTAACGAGATCTCTTGTTTCTTTAAGATAGGAAGATAGCTGAATTTTATTTTCTGTGGTTATTAATTTTACAGGAAACAGGAAAAGAGAAACAGAATGCTGCCACTGCCGCCCGGACGCCATGCATTTGCTTCTCGCTCCATGCACAGTTACAAACGTAAAAATGAATGCAATTATTCTTTTACGAGATCAACTAATGATAACAGACTAATTACATCTCAAGCATGCATGCCGAGTAGAAACACTATACTACGACCCTAATTTGACTAAAATACGCTTCTCAACTTGTGTTAACAGATACTCAACCCCTGCAAAGTTGGCTTTTGATATCAAGACTTGAGAGGCTTCTTTCGTCTTTCTCGCTAGCATGTCCATCCTTGGCATCGGACGCGCGTCGCAAATCTAACACCACGAGGTGCACAGTCATTGGACATGTCTTTTACTTCTTTTTTTAAAAAAAAAATAACAAAGTGTTTTCACAAATATAAATTCCTCGATATATTACTCCCCGGCCCGTAAATCTTCACTTAAACCTTACTTAATATCTTACCGTCCAGGGAGAAACGGGTACATTACACATCATTCTTTTGTAGAAATATCTGGAAAAATACAAAATTTATCTATCTCGGATATGAAAAATGGCAAGGAAGGAAAGTGATCTTTTTCTTTATTTTAATCTGAGTAAGAAGATTTTCACTTTTTGCTTGGCACATGTTTTGCTCCTCTCTTTATCACATTCGAAGCGAGGTGGAGGAAGAGAAGAAACAGCAAGAGGAAGTGGAGGAGAATAGTAAAACATGCTCGGTGCAGGGGATGGTTGGTTTTACTCATGTTAAAAGATATGGATTTTGTATAAAAGCAAGGTGAAGAAGACGAGTTATGCAACGGTTAATCATGAAATTTTATGTGAAACGCTCGTGTTTTAACACCTTAATAATTATACACTGACAGGAATGGTCACACAATAATACCATAGCAAAGCATAGAAAGAATTATGTTTTTTTAAAAATGTTAAAATTATCGAGACATAATTTGTACGACAAACTATATGTTAATATCAATGAGAAAGAAATTAATATAACTGATAGATATTTGAAATAAGTTTCAATTTGAAATTTAATAATAAATTATTTATTTTAATTTTTATTTGTTATAAATAATTTATTTTTATAAAATTTAATAATTATATATAAATACTAATAGTCTACAGCGCACAAAGCAAAAGTAGTACTGGCATTTGTGACTTGTGAGAGTATTTAATGTCAGAATACAAAGGCGAATACTTTTTTGTGTTTTGGGTAATAGGTGAATTATTATAGTGGTATTTCAATATTTCGAGTCGTGTGGGGCCATGATTATCCCAGGTAGGCGCGTGGGTCCCTGTATAGAGAGACTTGTAGATTGTTGTGCTGCTGTAGCTGCCGTTTTTTGTATTGAAGCTAGTAACGGCATTGGCTTATGATTGTATTTTGGTTTGTTCCTGAGGAGCTTACTGCCAGCGAATCATCCTTGGCTTCCACAACCTTTGCCACCCTTTAAACGCTTCTATCTTTGCTAGCCAACCAGCCATGTCTCCACTTCTCTTCTTATATATACTTCTCTTGCACTCCCTCATTTCCCTGATTGTCTCTTTCCTCCTCCCCACCCGCGTTTAGCTAAGCCTGCGCAAACAGTTTGATCATCTTTCCTATACATCCCTTTCCTTTTCCCCGTTGATTTTAGGCCATGGCTGAAGGGGCTGGCCAAGATGGCATGGAAAATGAATCTTGGGCGTTCTCCAACTCTGATAATTCGGGAGCAAGTGGTGCCAATTGCGGGAAGAAGTTGACGGAGACCAATTACTCCAACTTCCCGACGCCTGGGCCTTCTGCCGCCGGGAAGAGAAGTAGGAGGAAGGGAAGTGAGCAAGGGAATGAGCAAGGAAAAGACGGTCCTGAATCTGACCATGAGATGCACATATGGACCGAAAGAGAGAGGAGGAAGAAGATGAGGAGCATGTTTGCTAGTCTTCATGCTTTGCTTCCTCAACTTCCTCCCAAGGTATAAACTAGTATTGGATCGTGCTTTATTATCCAGTTAAACCAATACATGTCGATGACTAATACAGGCTACCTTTCTTTTTCTGTTGCCCTCTCTTCAATTCACTCTTCCCTGATTCCCATATCCTCCTCCAAGATATGTAATTCAACTTTGTCATTCTAGGGCATCCCATATATCTGTTAACTTGTTCTCCTTTTCCTGCAGTCTGTTTTGTGAGTGTTGTTGAGTTTTGATGGACAAAGAAATCAGTTATGGCTTTAAACTTCAAAGATATCCTACTACCGTTTAAGGCATATGTACCGAGTTTTCTTGAACTTTAAATTTTCGATTATCTCATTAAAAATTAGGAAAGGAACGGTCCTTTTCAGAATCATTCTTTCCTTTTGTGGGTCTATTTTTGGCTCTTCTTGATCGTTGTTTTCATAAAAGGTCCAATCTGCTGTTTTTTGACATGCAACGAGAAAAAAAATAAGAAAAAGCTCACGAATTCCATGCGCTCATTTTGAGTCGTAGCTAGCTATCAACACAATATTTCATTCTTTCTTCTACAAATTATAGATTTTGATACAACGGCTCTTTGTTTTACAAAAAAGGAAGTAGAAAAACTGATGTTCCTTCTTATGGTCACAGCAAACAAGTTCAACATCATTCAGGCTTCACTCTTCGGCAAGGCCATTCACAGCAACTTGGACCTTGCCGATTTCTTTCTGCTTCTTCCTCACGCATTCTTGATTAAGTCAGCCTAAATACGAATTTGCTAAAGGCTTACAACTAAATTTGAGAGTAGTAATGAAATTTTAATTGACGGAATGGGGCAGGAAGTTGCTATAAGCTTATATTCTAGAGAGAATTCATAAAGTATTCTGCTTTCGTTTCTCTTTAGTATGATCTGATTTGTACTGAATTCCAAACAGGCGGACAAGTCTACCATTGTTGATGAAGCTGTAAACTATATCAAAACGCTAGAACACACTCTCCAGAAACTTCAGAAGCAAAAGCTAGAAAGGCTCCATGGTGTGACCACCATCAGCTATGATTCATCTTTAGTTAACTCACAAAAGTTAGCAATGGATTCAAGGGAAGCATTTTTGGCCGATCAGGGATCTTCAAGTCAATCGAACAACAATTCCCTCAGCCTTTCAAATCCACTTTCTTTTCCTCGCTATCCAGCCCTCTTTAGGACTTGGGTTTCTCCACATGTGATCCTTAATGTCTGTGGTGATAATGCTCACATCAACATTTGCTGCCCAAAAAGGCTCGGACTCTTCACTGCAATTACCTATTTCTTGGAAAAGAATAAGCTTGAAGTAGTCTCTGCTCAAGTTTCATCTGATCATTGCCGGAGCATGTTCATGATTCAAGTCCAGGTTAGTTTTCTAAATCATACTTTGAAAACCAAAGTAAACCACAACTTCTGAAGCCTCTAGTTAGGGTTTCAACCATTTGAATTAACTCTATATTTATTGGGGCAAATTTTGAAATGTGATTTATATATGATCAGGTAAATGGAGGCATTGATCAATATTCACAGTCATTCTCAGTGGAAGAGATATTCCAGCAGGCTGCTGGAGAGATAATTAGTTACATCTCCACCTTATGAACTTGAACTGCTCAAACGAGAAAGATCTCTTTATCATGATCTCTAGCTGCAGCTGCTCATGATCAATGCAAAACTTCTTGTTTATTGTACAGCAAAATGCAAATTTCTATGCTGTTTTTTCTTCAACCCGGAAATATCTGTTTCTTGTGGTTCAAAGGCTTATAGACAATTTTCACCTTCAATGTCAAAGTTAGATTCATGCTCTTAGGAGGTATTCAGAATTTCTAAAGCTGCGCACAGAATCTTGTGTGCCCTTCAATTTCTTCTTTTCTTTTAGAAATTGGATTTTAGTTCTTTTCCTTTGGTTGATTTACTAAATTTAGCATCTTTTGATGTGTGATTAAGTTGTCAGCAATTCATCGAATGACCCATATTCAATTTTCCCCTCAGAAGCTATTCAAGTTTCCACAAGCACTCTAAGAATATGTCAGCCATCTGAAAATGCAAGTTACACGAGGAATTCCAGATGGAAAATGCAAAACACTAATCTTTTTGTGCCACTGATCTGTTGCCTTTAATTTGCATTTGTAGATTCATTTTATTGGTATTCTCTTTTAAAACAAAAATCTTATTGCACAATTTGTACGTCATTACAATCAAATCTAAAGAAATTTAGTGTAAAACTAGTGATATGTAATTCTTTACTTATTTGAATCCGAGAAATTTTCACTGTGTATTTGGATTGAGATTATTCAACATTTTTACTTAATTTCTAAAAAAAAATAATTTTTAAAAGAAAATTATTTCAAAAACCAAAATATTCGAAGAACACAATCCACATACACTCATTTACTGTGAGAAATTGAAGAGACAGAATTTATATCAAATATTTAAAATTAAAAATTTGCTTGCGACATTTATTGCTCTCTCTCACTCTACACAACAAATTGGGTACCCTGTCCACTAAAGGAAAGTGGATCCAAGTTTCCGGCGGTTCTAGGAGGACCTAAGTGGGAGTCTGTTCCTTTGAGCCCAGCAAGGGCATTTCAGGCCTGGACTATGAGCCCACTAAAATTCCATTTTTTGTGACCCATACTAAAGTGGATGGAAGCGTTCGTTTTCAAAAGTGAACCAAAGTCCCCCACCTCCCCGGCCCGAACCCGAGAATGGGTTACGTTTCTTTTAAAAAATGTTCCCAAGGCATATCTATGTCGAAGACACTTCACCTTCACCGTAAGAGGGAACTTCTCCACAAGGACCACAACACTGTGAGGGAGGAGAACAAGAGGCCAATTGCATACTCTACAACGTTTAGTTTATTGCGGGAAATATTCTATTTAAATACGAAATTTTAAAATAAGATTAAATAAAATTTAGTTTTAATAATTTTTTAAAATTTAAATTATTTATAAAAAATATAAATTTTATATTTAAATTTTTATTTTAATTTTTAAATCGAGATAATATTTAAATAGAATTATAATTTTTCGTATGTCAAAAAGTAATCTAAAAGATTAGGTCTAGTACAAAAGTTTCTCATATCACACGAGACATGCTGAGATAGTTTAAACAGAGAAGGTGGGGACCATACAATAGGAAGAATGTGGGTATTGGCTAACAAGCCATGATTTCAAGTTCATACATGGAAGCAATTTTGCAGAGTTAATGGTCAAGAGAAGTTGAACAATCAATTTGTTGCCTCCATTATGAGTGTAATGCCCGGTGGCCCTAATGTCACGTCCACAGAAATCATCACTTTGATTCACGGGCTTTGGTCAAACGCTGCTGCATTCCTACTTCTTCTGCCAACAGTGAAAATAAAGTGTGTTCCAAGCTATTTTGACGCCTGCCATTTATAAATTATAATTTGTTGGTATCACTAATATTACTGTTCCATAGTCTGTGTTGCTGCTTCACCACAGGAGCAGAATCTTTTTCTGGATTCAGGCTTTATCATTGTATCATTTCTAATCTATATTTAGAATAAGACTAGCTTAAATTACAATGACAGAATAATTTGTTCTCTTTTATACTCATTATAAATCCAATATTATTTATTTGTTTGTTGTCTCCTCTAAATCTAATGTCTTGGTGAGTTTCCATTTTGCTTTCAAAGGTATAATGGAATTTAGCTTTAAACAAACAAATGTTTAACTGATGACACACACACACACACACACAGAGACAGAGAAGACTAATGATTTCTTTTGGCCTTTGGTCAGCATTGCGTTCCGACTTTCTGATGCAAAAGAAAGTCGAGTAATTGAATGATTTGCACTTTTGTTTTTCACCTCCAACGTCTCTGATCCAACATTCCAACCAAAGCAGTCTCAAGGAGACCAAAATATAAATATCCAATTCCATCAAGTTTTCCCGCTATTAGTATTAGCAAGAGAACCTGCAACGAGAGCTAATCTGACACCGGAAGAGAAGGGAAGGGTTGTTGAGGAAGGAGCATCTCATATTGCTCTCACGGGGTGCCAACTGCCAACGGTACCTCTTTCCTTAAAGCGCATTAATGCATCAAATGCTTCTGCGTTAGAATCATGACCCAAATGCTTAACTTCGTAAGCTTCCACTCACTCCAACATCCCCACGCGGCCACACTTACCCCTCATATACCAAGTGTGAGATTTTAGCAGGTTGTCAAGAGTGTTAATCATCCAAGACTGTAAAAGGAGAATCAAAATTGCACTGTGTCTTGAAATAAAATATTATCTTGAGAAAATGGAAGCTTGACTTAAAGAGAGCCAATTCAAGAAAAGAATTATAATTAAAACCCAAGGAACAAATTTGAAACTAGTATAAAAGCATAACCTGCTAGTATCTCAGGGAGTGAACCTTCTCAATTTCTCCTTAATGAATAAAGTTTCCAGCCAAAATTCTTACATACAAGAATAACTACATACATAGAATACAACTTCCCTATGTACCCAACCTAAACCTCAATTTAACCCAATGTTTCTTTTCCTTCACATTTGGTCGGAATTTTCGTTTTACTGGACTCTAATATTACCACTAACAAACAATTAAAAAAAAAAAACAAGGAAAGAAAGGCAAAAGAGCAGAGTCGTCAAAACAATCTTCAGACGCGGACGACGTCGCTGCAAGCAAAATCATCAGAATTTGCAATGGAGTCCTCAGGCCACGAATCGCGAAGCAGCTTCAAAAGCATTTGTGCTTTTCTCTTAGCTCGCTCCGTGCAATCGCTTTGAACCAGTAATAACAACTGCGTCAAAACGCCGGCAGCCACAGCTTCTCGCTGCGCCTGCTCCGACGCCGAGCAGAGAGATAACAGTGCGCCGGCGGCGTACTCCGTGGCGCGGTCCGAGATTTTCAGGATGATCTTAACCAGCAGCGGAACGGTCAGAGCGTGGGCAGCGAAAGCCGCACAACCAGACGGAATCCGGCACAGGAGCTCTATTGTAGCCAGAGCTCTTTCGGCGTCGCACTTCTCGAAATCCGCCAGCCTGTCAATCAGCGCCTCCACTCCTCCGGCGGTTACTGCCTTGTGTCGGTGTTGCTTCGCCAAGCACAAGGCGAACAAAGCCTTGATTCCGATTTTCAACGCCCTTGGATACGTTAGCGGATAATTCAGAATTCCAACAATTCCTTCGAATATTCCATCTGCATTGCTAACCTGAGCTCGGAGCTCAGGCGATCTCGTCCCTGCGATGACGATCTCAATCAGAGCGGCCGAGTTGACACGAACATCAACAGAAGGATGAGATAACAAAGCCACGAGGTAACCGACTCGGTCCGGATCGGAAGCAACAAAGACGCACTCGGCCTCCGAAAGCGGGAAAAGAGATAAGATTGCCAGGCACTCATGATTCAACTCGTCCGACTGGGAATCAGTGTTAATACTGGAAAAGACAATAGAAAGAAGAATCTCGCTTGCGTTATTTGCTGAAATCACGGCGCGGTTCTTATCGGAGTCACGAGCCAGACATCTGAGCCTCTTTAGAGCGGAGATTCTGGAATTCAAATGACCGGAAGCCGATGAAGCCTGGTTGAGCAATGACCGGACAAGAGCAGGGTCAGCCGGTTGCTTCGGAGTAGGAATCCGCTCAACTCCAGAGGACCTGTTAGCAACGCACCAATCCTGGATGAGCCGCCGAAGAGTATGATTAGGTATGAGAGTGAAGTCCGTGAGCGGAGAACGGGTAACCGGGCAGGTGGTATTGCCGGTGGCCACCCAGGACTCGATGCTGGTCCGATCATAGGTCTGCCCTGTACAAACTGTGACAGGGTCTCGCATGAGTTCCAGCGAGATCGGACAGCGGAAATAGTACGGGATCTGGACACCCATGTCCAATGGCTCTAAGCTTCCCCGCATGGCTGAATGATGTTCCACCTGGATTTGTAACAGTCCTATATATATAGAGATACAAGTGTTGGGGCCAGAAGAAGAAGGACAGAGGACGAAGAGCAAAGGACTAGAGAGAGAGAATGGGATACTAAAAAAGAAGGGACTGCAAATTCTCTTTCGAAATGTTGGGGGATATGCTGTGAGGACTTATACGAAATGGAACAGAGGGACACAAACAGCAGGCACTGGCAGGGCCAGGGGACCGAAGAGGGAGATGCGGGTGGGGGGAGAACGGGGGCTGCTGTGGCTTCTTCTCTCCTCTGGTGTGCGTTCGTGGGTTATATATTCTGACTACGTTGCAGCTCCACACGTGTGGTTTATTTAATTATGGTATTGAGGCTCAATTGAACCGCGGATTGGAGTTGGGGCTCCTCCATGTTTCGGTTATTGGTCGGGTTGGTCAAAGCGACTGAAAACGCGGGTGGGGCCTAAATCTAACTCCTGTTTACATCAATTAGCTGCTCTTATAAATGTTCCATTTTCTGCCGTATTGCCATTATTCGTTACTGCCTTGGAATTCTCTTATCATTTATGCCCTCCTAATCTTTGGTTCTTTGTCCTTCTCACCCTCTCGGGTGTGTTTTCCCTTTGTTGAAGGAACTCACCTTCTAGTGTGTGATTAAGCTCATTGCTATGTTTACGAGTCATTCACGTGAACTCATTCGTATCTTTATTAATTATTCGTCTTCCAAATTATTAATTTAATAATATTAAACAGTTTTTTTTAATAGACAATTAAAATATTTTAACATTCATAATTTTATATTCTTCTTGTTTCTTCTTGTTCCTTGAAGAAATTTCATTTGCAAATCAATTTTTTTGGGTAAAAATGACAAATTGGCAGGTGAGCCAAATCTTTTTTTCTACCAAAGGCATTATCAGCACAATTCCTTGTTTCAACAGAAAAAAAAATGAAAGGCATGCAATCACTTTTGTCTCGTTCCGTATAGTGTCATTTTGAAGGACCAAAATGTGGTAATGGACATCAATGTGAGGTCCAAGGTCAAAATTAGAATTCAAGAGTTGTTTGGGGAGTGTTTTCATAAATCATTAAGCATTCGAAGTTGGCAGAGGCAAGATAAATGGAGAGTGGAAATAAATTAAGTGCAAGTCATAAGAGTAGTATAATTGGCAAATGAGCAAAGCGTCTAAAGGCACGAGCTTTGTTGGGTTGGTTAATGAAATGAAAGTTTGTGGTCAAATCAAATTAGTAAGCTGCAGGTTTTGTGTGGGTAAGACTTAAGAGTAGAGAGGTTCCAAAAGGAAGACACAAGCATTGAGAACCAATCTTGGCAATGGAGCACTGGGGAGACACCGGTTGGGTGAATTTGGTGGTCCTATCATTCATTGGAAGTTTCGGGGCACCGTCAAGAATCTGAATAATGCAACTCATTTTGCCAACCCCGAAGTAAATGCCTTACAGACACGGGGTTCCCAAAACGTGTCATTAACGCATACGGAATTTAATACTCAAATGGAGTAGTAATATCTGGACAAAAGTTGTGTGCATTGAAATTTTTTTTGCTCATTTGAGCAAATTCATCCAACACCTTACACTAGCAAATCGGACAAATTTAATGTTAATTCTCCCTTCTCCCTTCTTCTTCTTTTTCTTTTTTTAAATCCATCTAGATTTGATTTTTTTATATAGACTAAGAATACACTCGATGTGTTAGCTTATAAGGTAAAATAAAATATTTTTCTTATTAAAACTGAAAAAAATCAATTAATAAAGTAATAAAGGTTGAGAGTGAAATTAAAAAAATTATAATAAATGACTTCTTCAAATTCTAAAGTGACAATATTTACAAACAAAAACTAAACTAAATTTAGACATATTAAGAAAATGAAAGGAGTATATAGTTTTATGCAATGTTAAGATAGAAGAGGCCAAAAAAGAAAAAAAATAATGAACAAATCAAAACATACAAATAAAAAATTTGCTGCTTTTAAGATAATTAAAATTTAAAAAACTGTTTTATTCTTTTATTTGATTTGAGTGCGAAACTTATTTCTCTCTCTTCTTTAATCATACTCTCTTCTTTTCTATTAAATTATAACTAGCAGTAGGTAGTTAGTGTTTTGGAGAATAATAAAACTCTTATTATTTTAATTTTTAAATAAATCTATATTTAGAAATCAATTATAAAATAGTCATCAAACTTATAATTTTAATAAATAAAAATTAAAAAAATGATCGTTTGTTATAAATAAATAAAGAACATAGGGAGTATTAGCAAGCATTACACAAATATCTTCTCTTTTATTCTTTTTATAATTTTACTAAAATTAAGTATTACTTTAATTCGGGATAAAGTATTACGTTGGATTTCTTAGACTTTGAGATAAAAAACTTTTAAATTTTTTTAAAAATTTTGAGTGAGTTATGCCTTTAAAGGCAAAATTTCACTATGAGTTCAACTACCAACTCTTCTGCCTTCTTAGGTAGATTTATGTCTTAAAGGATGAAATTTGCTCAAAATTTTAAAAAATTAAATTTTATTTTTAAATTGAGAGTTTAGAATTTAATTTTTTATCTAATTATGTTATATAATCTAATTCAATACTATGCATGTTAATTTTAATAAAAATATAAAGAGAGAAGATTTAAATAAAGAGAGAAAGATGTTACAAATATTAAAATTTTAAATTATACATAATAATAGTTTTTTTGGATGAGGTTGTGCGTTCAGAATGGATGCTACTGGCAGCATCGGTTGGAGTACTATTTACCATGATCCGCTGGTGAACTGGTGGTTGGTCAAAGGTCAAAGATGAACGAGGAATGTGCGGGGGGCCAGGTTGTCTCTCTGCCCTCGGAAGCTCTTTATTCGAGCTCTCAGCCCCTTGGGCCCCCTCCCCTTGCCAACAGGCCAAACACGTTTTCTTCTCGTGGATAACAACAACAATGGGATGGGACTGCGGAGACCAGAACGGGACCCATGCAAGAAACGATGTTGATCAAGTGGGTCCCCAAAAACCTTTCAGATCTCATCCCCATCATACATTTGGAGCAGAAAGAATCTCTTTTATCGATCACATGTTAAGAGGGTCCGCCGTTCTTCCTCCCGGTACTGGTAGTGGACCGGCGGTGCTGGCGAGTGACGACGAGGAAGAGAAGGAGGAGGCGCTGTCGTATAGCGGCACTCGTGTGGAGAAGAGAAGAACGAGGGGGTAGCGTCTGGAGGAGCAGTGCGGCCCACGGGGCACTCCCGAGGACGGGACCCCTGTATGTTTGCGGTCAACCGGGCAAAAACGCCGGTACAGCTTAAACCCTTGGTTCCCCATGCACGTGCTCCTACAAACTCCGCACGTGTTCCCAGCTAAGTCACAGCGGTTTGTTTGTTTTTTGACTGGTTTTTTGCTTTGACACTATTCTCTCTCTTTCTGAGAGACGCCGTCTTCTCTGCTTCCCTCAGTACGGAATTCCCCTGCTCTTTTACTCGTGTAGCAGTGCCTGCCAGTGTAGTACTATTTTTTCTTTTTTTTCTTTTTCATTTTTTATTTCATCGCCCTGTAGTACTTTCCTTGACATATATAGAAAATTATAAATAATATTTTTTATAAAATAAATTATTTTTAATATATTTTATATTATTAATTAATTCTTTAATTTTATATTATATTATATTATTATTATAATATAATTTAAATTTTTATATAAAATTTTGTGTCCAGTTAAATATTATTAAATAAAATCAAACATATGAAATAATAATAATAGAAAAAAAACAGTGATATATGTGTCATATAGGATTGCAATACAGAGAACAAAAGGGGACAGGGAAATCAGGCAATGGATTTTTGTGATTTGCTGTTTGGCCGAGTTGCAAATGACTTTCACATTCTAAGCACCACTGTTTTTCCTTTTTTTTTCCTTCTCGTGAATATTCGAAGAAAGTGAAAAATAAGTCAAGGAATTTGGATCAGAGTTCAGACATGTCTGCCATTTCAGGTTTCATGAACTATTCCATACAGTCCGCGGAATTCTTGGTAGTATCCTTCTGTGTTGTTCACCCATAAAAAATTGTACTAGTTGTGTAGCGAAGCCATTCGAAGATGTCGGTGCTCGTTGAAGAAGACACCATTCCGATCAAAATTATTTATTAGCACGTATAATAAAAACCATAAGCTTGCTTAACGTGTCAAACAATATACCCCTGTTAATGTTTAGTGCTAGAATTTAGCCTCCCTCATGTCAAATGGATGATGTGCGCATGAAGGCAATAAAGTTTTGATGCTTCTTTGACTAATCAGTATATCCCCTCAATTATTGTGAATACATTTGCCGAATTAAATACTCAATTTTGCATAAATATATTCAATTAGTAATAATTAAATTATTTTGAAACGACAAAATAATTTAATTTCAACAATTAATATTTATAAGTAACAAATGTTTATCAAATTTTGTAATAAAATTTTTATTTAAAATACTTTTTCAATCTAAAAAATTTTATATTTTAAAATAAAAAGAATAGTATGTCGAACAAAATAAACAAAGGGTCACGTGAGCAGCATTTGTAATCCAACTATGGTCGACAACATTTGGGTTGTTTGCCCGATTAGAAACAATGGTTGAGAAATTCCTTTGCTTTATCTTTAAGGAATCTACTCTTTTTAGTTCTTGAGGTTGCAAGGAGAGGGTAAAATAGCCGCTAAAGAGGCCGTTTGTAACATGGTTTTCCACTCGGTCTCGTATTAAATAGGATTAATTGTTGTAATTTCGTCCAATAAGTCCAAAGTAGTAGACTTCGAAAAATGACCGATTTGGATAATAGGGTTTTTGTAGGTCAAATATAAATATAAAGTGGTAAAAAATGCTCGAATGTTCTTTCCAGGCCCAATTTTTATATCCAAATTGACGTGGTTTCCAACATGTCTTGTTGATGTCACGGGAGTAGCATCTTTTTTTGGGTCTTCTTCCCCAAACCTAAAAATTTTAAAAAATATCATCTGCTACTTTCTAGTTTCTCCAACTTTTTCTCTTCTCTGGGATACTATTGTATTGGTTGCAAGAGCAATTTATTTTTTTCTTAAATAATAAGTTCCTTAGTGTAAAAGAGCCTAATTTCTTCGGTTAAAAAAATAATAAATTTTAAATTCGATTTATATATTATTTCTCATATTAATTAACTCAACATGATTCTCATTTGATTATTTGATAATACTATAGTGAGATTGGATAGAATTTAAGATTTATTTACTTTCATAAAATTTATCTCTTAATCAAACACATAATTAGATCTGACTTTTATTCTCACAAAAAATTACTTTTATAAAATTTAAAATAAAATATTTTTCAACAAAACAAAATCTAAATACACCTTTAATTTTAAATTTTATATAAATTAAATAATTTTTAAATATATATATATATATATATATATATATATATATATATATAAATTTATCTTGAATTTTGAAATCCGGATTCAAAAACACCCTATATATAGAATGTTAAGTACAGATAGATGGGTCATATTCATAAATAAAAAAAAAAGATGGATGGGTCATAGCATATAATAATATATAAACATCAAGCAAGATTTAAGAAAGAAATAGTAATGCGCATATAGAGTGTAAAGAAGGCCAGGCTAGTTGGCTTGGCGATTCGGCCTATGGGGACGCAATCTTGTGGTCCGATAAGTGAAATAATTGAGACAACTTTCCACGTGGGTGGTCGTCATGCGCAACACGTCGACCCTTCAATTGTAAAATCTCTCTGGTGGTCCACAAATGTCGTCCAATATCCGAAGATGCAACACATCTCCAAAGTAAATAGTATGTATTCTGCTTTAGCCTAAGGAGTCGCAGTAAGTTGCAAAAGGACATCTTCTAAAGCTTCGTGGATTTTGATTCAGTTTCAACGGAGGATATTTGCAATCACACTCGCGGATGTGCTGTTGCTAATCCACTGTCTACGAAGCCAACTTTTCATCCACTCGATCTCTAATTTATCTAAGTTACATATTTCTTATTTTTTCATATGTATATATATTTAAATAATTTTTTTAAAAATTATATTTGAATTGAATTTTGTTACAAAATTTTATATAATTTTTTATTTTAAATCATAAATTTTTTTATAAATAATTTATTTTTATAAAATTTAAGACAAAAAATTTTAAATATAAATATTATTTAATTTTATATTAAAATTTAATATAAAATTTTTAATTTAATTTTATATATATATAATTTATTTTTACAAAATTTTAAAAAAATAAAATCCAAACTCTACTTGTACCATCTTAAAAAAAATTATTTTAATTACAGAATATGCTAAATCAGATCTCAATTATTAAATCATACGAGAGATTTGATCTAATAATTATCTCCTTAAAAGTATTTTTTTAAAAAAAATTAAAAATTAATATAATTATTAAATTAAATCATCTATTTAATTTAATAACTGTAATCTGCTCTTGTACGTCCTGCACAAAAGGGCGTTAGCCGGATTGAAAAGAAACAATATGATTCAATCCAAATTTTATTGACAGATAAATAGGGGCATCATTTTTTCATCGTATTTATGACTTTTGATATCTGTAATATATATGACCAGATTCGCTGAGTTGCAGAGGCCAGTACTTGTGGCCCATAGTCTCCTAAAACAATGGAGAAGATATTTTGGCATGCAAAGATAGACAGGCGTGATTGGCAATCCATGCAGTCAAAGCAGGCGTACGGTATTCTTTATTTCTCTGCCACTCAGAGAATGGCAACAAACTTTGGCCAATTTTAGTCTGCAGATATTATTTTTTTAATTTATATAAATTAAATTTTAGTTATTAAATTTTAATTAAATAATTTAAAATTTATATGTTATAAATAATTATTTAAATTAAATAATTATTTATTATAAAATTAATAATTATTTATTTTATAATAGAATAATTATTTTATTATAAAATAAATAATTATTTTAACTTAAATAATTATTTATAACGTGTAAATTTTTAATCGTTAAATTAAAATTTGACGAAAAAAAATTATTCTACATAAATTTAAAAAAATATTATCTACATTTTAGTCAAACTAATTTTAGTCAAAACATCGGTGTGGTTTGCATTCTAGAAAATGAGTGCTCAACCATGCGCATTAAAGCAAACAAACTCTAGGGCTTACAAGTTCCTATCATTGAGGTAAATGCATCTAATTAAATAAAAATAATTACGTGACTTTTGTTATTTAAATTTTCTTTAAAATAGAAAGTTCTTTACAGTGTACTTAATTTTTTTTCAAATAGAAAAAGGATCCTTGACTTCAAATACAGGACTGTTATTCCTGGATTTAGTTTGTAATGATAACCACAGCTACGAAATATACTATTGTTATCATTTAATTTGGATGGGATTTTTTGTAAATTATAAAAATAAATTATTATATTTATAAAAAGAGAAGTAAAATTGAAGTAAAAAAAAAAAGCTTTTGGAGAGAAAGGGGTTGTCTTTTGAGGAGAAGGGAATGGATAATTAAACAAAGCTTAATTGCTCCACCGTCATTATGATACATCATTGTCTCTTAAAAGTTTTTGCCCGCAGTCCAAGGAACTCCATTCTCTGCCTTCGAATGTAAGGAGAAAGTTATCAAATGCTTCGGCAAAAAACCCGAAGAGGCAATACAAAGCAAGAGAGTCAGACATACCATTCAATTCTCATCTTCTTCCCTGAACCCCAACGAAGAGAAAGTAAAAAAAAAAAGGCCAAGAAAGCATCGAAAATGCTACTACTAGTTAAAAGTAGTCATTTTAAAAGGTCACAATTATATATAATTTTTTAAATTATATATAATTTAAAAATTAATAATTATCTTAAGATTTTTTCACTCCTCTTTCTCTCTCCTTCTTCCTCCCTAAATAACAAATTTAATGAATACTGCATCAGAGCAGTTAAAACTACACAATGACTGGTGATTTTGTAAATAATTATCTTAATTTTAAAATAAAAATTCTTAAATTTATTAACATTAAGTTGAAAATTTTAATTTTTTAAAATCTGCTTGACTTCTGCCACTGGTCTTGGTAGAAATCATGCAGACTTTAAAAAATCATAATTTGAAATTTTTACTTTAAAATTGAAATAATTCTTTGTATAATATCTAATTATTGTGTAATTTTGACTAATTTGATGTATTATTTATTGAATTTGTAAGTTAGGGAAGGAGAGAAAGAGAAAATTCTTAAAAAAATAAATAATTTTCGTAATATATGTAATAAAAAAATTATATATAGTTTATGTGTTTCAAAACGTGCATCAGACTGTGGAATATTCCATATTTGTATTAGTATGTTCGCACGCAAGAGGACATATTCCGCAACCGGATTCTTCCCAGCAACCTGCAAACTCTTATCTTAGCATCTCAATGCGCGACTTTGCTTAATTAAAAATTAACTTATTATCGATAGCTGAACTGATTAGAAGGATTTAAGGTCAAGTTTGATGCAGGTTTAACGGATAATTAGCCTCGAACTTCCTAATTTAAGAAAATGGCGGTGTCTTGAGCTGTGCGCGTCCCTATTATATAATGTTGCATAAATATATGAAGGAATTTGTTCTTGTACTTCCTCGTTAATCAGAAAAGTACTGTAATTAAGTATGGGCTTTATTTACCATGTAATGTCAGAGACTAATTACGTTTAATTTGTGCGTTATCATGACATGGTTCTTGCCTTAGGTTGTTTCAGTTACAGTTTGGACGTAGAACTCGTTCGTGATTGGGTCAAATTTGGGCCGATAAAAGTTCATGGGAAGCCCAAAGAGACTTCCAGCAGAATAGTGGAGAGCCAATATCTTATAAATGACCACCCAAAAGCCCACGGCTGGGAAATAGCCTTTGGCTGCCGACCAGGCCTAGGCGGAAACATCGTTTACATAGCCGCTGGATCCATAAACCAAGTGAATTTCTTGGCTCTAATGCAATTCGGAGTCTTGATTCTCTGTAACATCCCCTCAAAAAAAAAGAAAAAAAAAAGAAAAAAAAGACTCAGTTGCTTGCGGCAAATCTAGATTGCAGTTTATCACAGTTAATTCAATATAACATACAAGTCCTAATTTGCCTGAGTCGCACCAAATTAGCAATCAGAACTAAACCTGTAAAATATTCAAGCACGAGGAGGTTGCAAATCTACCAGACAAATGTTTGTCCCCGCATAACTAATTACACGCTAACAATAATTCCGCATGTGCTCTCAGTAACTGTCATGTCCATTTTCTATTCGTGTCATATTAGAAGAGGAAGGTCCCTCACTAGAAATTGGAAGGTCCTGGCTCACAACGGCAGAAGGATGGTTACTAAAGTTGCCCCAAGCAGCCACGGGCATTGACGTGGTATCGCATTTAAGATTCCAAAACTGGTTTCGTTTTTGACCGCTACGCTCGGGGCAATACCTGGTTCGGGCAGATCACATGATCCAAAACTCATGTCATCCTGCACAATATATAGAGTAGGAATTAGAAAATTCTAAAGTTTGTATATGCATCTAACTATAAGCGGGTAGAAAATTTTGAACGGAAGAAGCAAATTTTATATGTTGGTCGGCAAAACCTTGCAAGATGCAATATTTGGGCATCCGCAAACCAACTGGCCATTAGCCATATCTGCAGCTTCAGGAGAACCTCCTCCATCACTTCTCTGCAAAGTCCACTTTTAGAAAATAGAAACTGCAGAGCATATTTATGCTTGGAATTTCAAATGTGATAACAAGCTACCACATACCTTGTAATAGTCAACAGCAATGAAGTTGGGCCACCTTTTACCTGCTGCTGCATAACAAGTGTTCATCATCCCTATCAATGGGGCTGAATTATGCTTGCAGGCTTGGGTAATATCTGGAGCATCTGGAAAGTAGTTCACTAAGATCAGTGACCTTGATCTTGTGCTCATTGCGGATGATTCAGCACGGTTGGGACATGATCCATTTATCATCCCACCATTACCATCTGCAGATTTACAGCCAAGAACATAACTGCTTCAATATTTCCCTTGACATGCATGAGGGCAAAATACTAAAAACGTCCATATATATTCTGAAGAACCGAGGGCAAATCACATCTTACACTGATTTTCTACTAGGTATTTCCACTGATAGGCTATGCCTTCAGAAGCTTCTTTAGCAAACTTAGAAGTGAAAACTACCAACCGCTGATTCTTCTGGATCATATCATCAACAGTTGGCCACTCTCCACCAGTCTTCGGCATCCTAGACACTGGGAACCAGAATTTTCTCAGACCAGCCGCATTGAATACCTTGGTTAGACCATTTGGAGATGTAACATAGTCTTCAATGATAATCGTAACAATTGCAGATGGATTTCCTTCCAAAAACACTCGAATCTCGTTCAAGACATTGATAGCTGGTTGCTGAGAATCACATTGTTATACCATGCCGTTAAGTTATAAGCAGTCAAAAATAGAAAGATATAATTACATTACTGAAACTGTTTGATCTTTCTAGCACCTTCATAAGTTCTTATATAAAAGTGGGAAGTTTCAAAGGAAAATTTATGTTAAAGAATTGGACTGGTATAAAAATTCACAATCATTTAAATGAATTCGAAGGATCTACACTGGTAGTAAATTCAAAGAGAATAATATCAATTCTGATAACCTAAAATATATACTCACAAAAGCTGTGAAATTGTAGCATTTTCCGCCAAAGGAGTGGCATAACCAAATGTCACTGTTGAAGTCATACATATCAAGCATCAATCCTCTAACACCATTCTGCACCACAGAGGGAAAGAAAAACAGATTGCTGAATAGAAGCTCATTGAAATGTATAACCAACCATTTTGATAATAGCTTGAGCACGCAAAGGAATCCGCTCCTCCAGAAGGGAAACAAATTTGAGCATACAAGAAAAATGGAGAGATTTTATGGTATGCCAGAACATTTAGTCATCATTAAGAGCTGGATAAAAATTAACAGTATCATAGAAGTTCTGTATGAATTGTGTTGAATATTCATCAGACATAACAGACAATCCAGAATAAGTTAAAATTAAATATCTCGTTGTCATTGATAAGTTAGAAAAAGTAATGCTCATCCGGCAACTGACATAGCCACTATTTACCTCTGCAACTAAAATAAGTAAACTGCAAGCCAGATTATCCCTTGCTAGTATTTCAATGCATTTTGAAGAGTTTAAGAGATGCTACGAAAGCCAATGTAATATGAAAGAAAAAAGATGCCCATCAAGAAAAGCAGAGGGTAATAGGGCATGTTGTTTAAGAGCGCTGCCGCTGTTTGAAATAGGAATAAGAGGAAGTCATTTAAAGACTTCCCACAAAATACACCAAAATCTGCAGACATCTTCCACATGCAAAAGTTAATCTGGATTGAAGATGTTCCTCTTGGTTTTTCTTTTTTTTTTTCACATTTAGTTGAGTTTAATATTTATTTTTCACATAAGACTTATTGTCGACCGAAAGACAACTTAGCTTATGAGTATCTACTAGATTGGAATAAGTAGTACTGACCATAAGCAAAAACTTAAAGATGTTTGTTCCTATCAACTTTTAGTTCCTGAGGATGTTCCCCAAGGAAAAGTTATATTGCTGCCTCAGTTCTTCATGTTCGATACGATCCGTGCACACCTATCTTGACTCAAAAAGAACACAACTACTTAACACTGTAGAATATTATACTCTATCACAGACTTACACGGAATATTAAATACATCGCCAGCAAGCATACACACATAACCAACTAATGGAGTCACTTTAATCTTTTGCACAATACAATACTTATGATGTCCAATGTAGTATGGCCGCCATCTGAAACCTACTGGGCAACAACTACTTTAAAGCAAGCATAAAATACAGCAAGCAACTGGTTTGAAACTCTCGGGGACTACTATTGGTGCAGCATGATTGACTCTGCTGTATGTGATACAAAGAAATCCGCAATTGAAGAATCACATCTCATAAAACGTAGTCTGACCAACTTTATGCTACAATTTTTCTCTATACTTGATCTTTGAAGATATAAGGTAAAATTTAGTCAGGTTGCCAGATGAAAACTATAGCTATTGGAGGCAAACGTTCTTCAAATGACGGGCCTAATAGTCCACGGTCCTTTTCCATTTCTGCAGTATAAATAATTTCACTAACATTTTGATCACGCCGGAGTTAAACATTTTTTCCCCTGCTAAGTGGAGAGTTAAACTAGTTATTTCTCAAGTCAACTGAACAAAACCTCTGTTCAGATTATTACTTATATTACATTGCGGCTAGACATGACTCGCATTCCGAACACAATAACAAAAGAATCAACATATGTATTCAGAACACGTGCATAATCACACACAATACATACACAACGATTCGTGCAAGTGCGGGAAGCGGCTTACTTTGAGCTGGTTCGTAATAGAGTCCTGCTGATTGGTAGGTGCGAGAATCACAGCCCCTGTGGCCGACCTCTCCCCCAATCTTGCAAAAGAATTGTGCGTCGTCAGCCATGAGTACCGATTAAACGGCAATCCTTTCACCTATACATAGTAAGACGTTCAAAAAACACCATAAAGGGATAGAATCAATCTCAAATACTCTACGAAGCAAGATACATATAAACAAGGCAGAAATTTGTGTAAGCTAGACCTTGGTAAAAGGATTGACAGGTTGAATTCGAGTACAGCGGGGGCGGATGTTGCCGTTGGCGATGCAGGTCTCACAATGTAGTCCTGCATCGCAGTTCCTGTCCGAAACACATATTTGTCCTTGCTGCCACAGTACAGAAGTCCAGTATATACAACAGATAAGAGATCTATGCAAAAGAAACAATTATAGGTTGGATGATGAAACAAACAGGCATCAGAAAAGAATCACTAACAAATACCTTTAGCGCAGCAGATGTAACAAAGAGAACACTGACGAATAACAGAAACAGAGTAGGAAAGCGAAAATTCATATTCAGCTCCATTCTCTGCAAATAGAATGGCTTATCATATATGAATTCCGCACAAAAAAAACTGGAAAAAAACAAAACGCAAAAGAATGCAAGTACCTGCCTTAAGTTTCTGGTAGAAATGGAGTCAAATACAAAGAAAATGGACATGGAAGTTTTTCATTCTAAAATCAGTGCTGCTGTTTGTTAGATGATTATATCAGCGGAGCAAAATTTTCGTGCATTTAGAAATCATACAGAAGCCGTGAAGCGAAGCATTCGAAGACTTCTCTACCGCCCGCGCCCAGAAGCGGTTGCTGGCATGCTCTGATAATCTCCCCCGTCAGATGGACCAGTTTCGGTGTATTGCTAATTGCTCCGTAGTTGGGCTGGGATGGAAACTTCAACACATGAAAAGAAAATATATATATTTTCAATTTCTTTTATTATTAGCCTCACTTTTTCTTCTCAGGAAAGTTAAAATAACTCTATTCAAACTGAAAAAGGTTAAAAAATCTCATTTTGAGTTACAATCTAAATAAATTAATTAGATGTAATAGTTCAAATCTTTTGGGGTAACTTTAAATATGTTATGAGGAAATATCTTCTTATTTGGAATTAGATTTTATTTATTTATTTATAGTAAAAAGTAGATAATCAATAAGCTCAAAGTCCCTAATGGTCTCAAGTTTGTTGAATATCCTCTTTACTAAATAGTGGTATCTTTTTATTTAAATTTTAACTATTAATCTCTTAATTTTAAAAAAATTTAATTCTATTAGTGTATGGTTCTATCACTAACATCTTTAAGTCCATTGGATTAAAAAATTAAACTTCACTAACATGTGATCTCATCATTAATTTTTAATTAAAAATGTAAAATTGTAATTTCATTGAAATCAAATACTCTTCTAAATTTCTGGATAGAATTTAGGATTAAAATTTTCTGCTTGAAGTTTTTAAAAACGAATTGTTTGTGAGAGGAAATCTATGATCAAAAGTAAAAAAAATTTACATTGAGTTTTGAGACGAATCACAATCTAAATAAACCTCTAAACAAAGGCACAATTAGCAATTCTAAATTTTCTTCCTAGAGTATAATGCATTTTTTTTTAAAAAAAACTTTTTATATATTAACAGGCCATCGTTAAACTACAACTATTGATCTAATACAGGAGGATGCATTTTAACAGAATAAGACAGTGCTAAATATTCATAGTTTAAATCACAAAGGTCTCAATTGACAAGAGAAAATTTATCAAGAGGAAGTCCAGCAGAGAAAGAATGCTTCTAAGTTGGAACTGCAGTTTGATACCCTCAAGGTTCCAAAACTATAACACGAAATATGGAATTGTGTTTGCTTCTTAAAATGAAGCGGTGAATGGCGATGCTTGCAAGCAATGTTGCTTAGAAACGTGAACGGAAAACCCTTTTTGAATCTGCAGCGCAGCTATTTGACTTCCTAACCACCCTAATAGTACTCATAATTTACGTTCCTTGAAGCATAATTTAGCTGCATGAATCCATCGAAACACAGACGGACTTCTTTTCACCGGGTCCTTAAGCGGATGATGATGTAAATTCTATACTTTTCACAGTACACTTATGGGTCCATGGTGGATCCGAAGCACTGCTCTTAGGCTTAAAATGAGGGAAAATTCTTTGGTGAACTCAGTTCACCGCTCCACTTGTGGACCGGATTCATCAGAGACAGCCATGTGGCCATTCTTTAATTTTTTCCATTTGAATTACTGGGAAACTTCTTTTCTCTTTTGAATCTTCCCTATTTGCCCATTCAACACCTCTGCACAAGCCCTTTCATCTCTGCACATTGTCAAAAGAAGAGGAAGGGCAACAAATGGCTTCTTCCTTTTGTCATCGCTGCACACTATCATTACCCATAGTGTTTCTTCCTTGTCTCCCCTCTCAAAATTAGAAGGATTAGCATTAACACTCATCTCTTTTTTCTATTTTTCCTCCTAAATCTTTCGTGTGGCTGCGAGATTTGCGCTATTTCGCTGCTACCGCAGCCACACATCACCACCACCACCACCTATCTTAGGGTCGCCACACTATTGATCTCTTACGATTTCTAAAAAATATAAACTAATTTAAGCGGATAAAATTTCGGTTTAAAATTTGTCAAATACCTGAAATACAAAGCTCTTGATTTAATAGTGATTTTGGTGATGAACTTGTTTCTATTATTTGATAATAGAAGGAAATGAATAATATTGTGTAATGGAAGACCATTAGGATTGCAAGAAAAATATGATTTCGAAAGTCACAAATTTTGAATTCTTGAATAAAAATCTGCTGCTCTCTTATATTTATTTATTTTGAAATTATTATTTTTCTTACGTATAAGTCATATTTTTGGAATTTAAAGAGTGCCTTCTAACTAACTTTTAAGTGAAATATGTGGACATTGGAATGGAGGGAGAAACATGATAGGAAAGATAAGAGAAAAGGAGGGGGAGGAAATGAAGAGAAAGGTGCATTTCTATCACTGCGAGGGAAGGCAAAGTGAATAGTAGCGGGAGAGAAAAAGGGAATGTAGAAATGAATTTAGTAGGTTAGCAAGTAATAAGAGTCACGTATCCATTTTAGGTGAATTCGGTCCACTAGGGCAATAGAATGAGTTCACCTAAGAATTTTAAAACAAATGAGAGACATTAAATCGTGGAATTTTAAATTTAAAATATCTAACCAAATCGCCTAGTTGTTTTTTTTTTTTTTAAGTTTATGAATAAGGTATTTACCTTTCCACGACTCTGGCCCAGTTCAAAATGAGAATCACATATTGTGTAATATTATAGGTTGGGCCTATAAATCACATGGGCTGAAAGCGAATTGGCCCGAAAGAAATAGACAAGCTATTGCTAATCCATAGAGGCTCAAACCCGAACCTGGCGAGCATCCCTGCATATCGGATAAAGTGCCTTTCCTTTCCTTCAGAAAAGGCAAATTATAAGACCCCTTTTGTCCGAAAAAAGAAGAAGAAGAAGAAGAAGAAAATTCCTTTTACTGGAAAAGTGGCCTTAAAGCATTGTTAGGCGTAGGTCACAAGCAACGACGAACTAGTAGAAGGCACTGCCCAAAGTAAATAAAAGAAAAAAAGAGAGAGAGAGAGAAAAAAAAAAAAACGAGCTAGTAGAAGTGCAGAAGCCATAAACTGATAAAGACGTGGAAACTGAAAAAGAAAAAACACCAACAGCTTTTGTAGTTACCCAAAAGTGTCACCATATTGCCCTTGAAAAAGAAAAAGAAAAAGAAAAAGAAAAAGTATCACCATCTTTTAGAATCCTTTTCTTACGCCACCCGCGCCAAAAAAATTCTGCCCGGGAAAGTAATTTAAATTACTAAGTACAGATTCAGCTGCAACTCAAGCCTACATTGTTTTTTCTTTTAGTAATCTTTTATGACGTAATTATAGAAGTGTTTTTCTTATTGTAAAATATTCAATTTGTCACATCTATTATTCAAGATAGTTATGCCACCTGACTGAATTTTCATTTTTTTCCCTTTTCCAGCCAGCTTATATTCATTTTCTTCAAAATTTCATTTCTCTCTCTATCTTCTCTTCGCTCTCCCCGATTCTCTTTCTCTACAAAGTTTACATTTTTTACTAAAAATTCACAAATTTTAAATTACTATTTATAAACAAGTGTGATAACAGATAAGATAATCGTCTATCAAATGTCGATAATTTGAAGATGAAAAAATCAGGAAAAAGAAACCAAAACTTGAATTTTAAGAGCTTATGCGTCGTCATAAAAAAAATAGCAAGAGAACATAAATTCTTGTGCGTATTTTTCTTGGGTGAAATATTTACAATTTTCGTTTTGATATTTACATCCCCTCGCGTTTTTTCTATATTTTCTTTTTCCTTTAACATTCCTCTGCCTTAGATAGCGCTGTCGGAGGTTCAAGAGTTTGCTTTGCGCCTAGGACAATGTGTAAACATGTATGCGAGTGCAGATCGCGAAAAGTACGTATGGGAAAGTTACAAAAGCCCGTGGCCATGTGACCAAACCCGTTTTGGACCGTTGCGGCCCTTAAGCATCTGCAGCTCCGTTACTGGAGCCCACTGTTCTACATATTTTTTTTTAGAATTATTGTATTCGCTAGAGTAGTTTTGTTAATAATTTATTAGTTTTTTAATCATTATTTTTCAGTCAAAAAAATAATATATTGATAAAATTACAAAAATAAAATTTTTTATTATATATTGAGTTAAATTTTTTATCAATATATATATATTTTTATTAATAAATAAATAATTATTAAAATACTAAATAAGTTAAAGTCGATTAAGGTACTCGGAAAAAAATTTACTTTTACGGAGAAAAAATCTCTCTCAAATTCAAATATACCATAGGAAATAAAAGTATTATATATTCGACCAAATGGGGTTGGGGAAGGGGGGTAGAAATTTGTGTAATCTTTTCATTTTCTGAATAAACAGACTGATAAATTCTGTTACAGGCTATATTAAAACTACCACAAATAATTAATACTCATAGAATTCAAGAAATTTTTACTATGATGAGTAATATTAACGAACATATTAGTTCTACAAATTTCAAGGTGGCTCTTGCCTAGTTGAGGAAATTAAGTAAATGACAAAATAATCACGCGACAATATACTTCCACGAATAATATCTTTTTTTTTTTTTTTGCTGAGTAACGAATCTAAGGAAAGAATTTTAGCGAGTAAGAGTTGGTTGAGAATTTGATCTTCGTTAAATAAGATTTTAAATTTGAAAATTATATATAGAGAAAAAAATTTATTAAGAGTTTTTCATTTATTTTTGATTGTAAAGCAAATCAAACTAATCGTAAATTATAAAATAGATGCAAATATCGATTGATTAAAAAAAATTAATAGCTATATTATACTTCTGCAAGATCTAAAAATGTAATTTCATTATTTAAAAAATATCTCTTTATTATATTCTAAAAGAATATAAATTTTTTATTTTAAATTTTATTTTAATCTCTAAAATAATTACTTTTTTAAAAATAAAAAATAAAAAAATTTTAAACTCAAATTTTATATAATTTCACCGATAAGTAAAGGACTTGGCTGCCATCAGAACGTAGAACCTGGAGCGAGGGCGTATCAATTATGACTGTGAAGACAATGGTCTGTTTCAAACAGAAAATAGGAAAAACCACAAATGTTAGAAGATGGGAAGCCCAGGTGGTGGGTCAAGATAGTCAAAAGCCGCACTCAACTCACGCTCGCTCACAGCTCGTGGCTGTCAAGAAACTGTTCCACAAGTGAAGTCTAACACAGTCTCCAAACAAATGTTGAAAATTGTCCTTGCGTCGCTCTCATCACGCTCTTCTTCTCTCATTTTCACTCCTCTTGGGTCCGCTCTCTTCTTCCCTCTAGACTATGGCACTGCACGGGCTGGTCTTCTCTCTTACTTCTGCTACTGTTTCTTGAAATGCCTTTTGCTCTAGCAATGTCTGCTTCTGGTAAGTGTTTAAGCCCCTTTGATATGTTCGTTGAAAGCTTCACATTCTTTTTATTACAGTCCACTGTGTTCGTTGGAAGTTGAAAAATATGGTAGTTTTAGAGATGGATTTTGGTCTTGTAACTTATTGACGGAATTTGTAATTTACCTGGCTGTGACTTATCATTATGTGTTGCTTAATTCGGGTTTCTGGATTGTTCCTGGGTTAGTTTCATGGACTATTACATGAGTTTGTGGTCGTTGGAGCTTGAACTCACACTGCTTTTAGGCGCCGTAGCTTGAAGATTCCACTATTGGGACATAAAGAGTGATTTTGCAGCGGAACAGTGAAAATGCATATTGTGTTCGGCATGTATTTGCACTTCGTTCTTAATATAGGTGTTAACTCGGGATATTTGGGAGACTCTAGAGCTACATATTGGACAATTATCTTAAATTTCTGGGCTTTTTGTGAACGGACTCTGGATTAATTTTGATATTTTGATGGTTGTGTCTCTACTTTGACATGCTGGAAAGCATTGCCCTTGAAGGTTTAAATGATGTGTAATTCCCCTCGAACCATATTCCTGGATTTGAACCAATGCTGCTTTTATTACTTTTCCCCCCGCCCCCAACAAAGCAAAGAACATACCTGGTTCTTGGGTCACTTTCTAATTGTAATCGTTCCTTCCAACCAACCGTATTCTTTACCGTGGAAAGTTGAGGTACAAACCCAGTTAATACAAGTAGCAAGTTTACAAATTCATGTATTAGATTTTACATATGGTCCTCTCAAGTGACAAATATAGACTTGACATCTTCTTAATAGGAGATTAATTAGGACTCCTGAGCAAAATGAGCCTCAAGGTTCAAGAAATGGTACATGCGGGGTTTATTTGTTAAATTGCAGTAGTGGTTGGAGAAAGTATCAAGCAGAACTGGCAATGGTTTCATTTTCCTATTTGGCCATATGTTTTCTGTTCCTCAACTAAATCTTGAGTGTGTTACCTACCTGTACTCTTGATATTGTTGTCTATGAATGTTTCTCTGTACTCTTGATACTGTTGTCTATCAATGTTTCTCTGCACTATTTTATAAGGAAAACCTGGAAAAACTAGCTTGACTCCATTCGCATCACAAAATTTGCTTGATGATCAATTGTATACTGGTATGTCCTTATTTCTGCAGATTGTCCCTTAGATCTAAATGGATCTAACTTTACACTTGCGGCCTCTCTTTGCTCCAGCAAAGAAGATAGAGGGAAATGCTGTCGCTACCTCAATGCCCTAATTGCAGTTTCCGTTGCTCAACATGCAAATGCGACTGGAAACCTAGGGGTTAGTTCAGGTTCATCTGAGATCTGCCTCCACTCAATAACAGAAACATTGGCATTGTATGGAGTAACGAGAAATGCATCAGTTTTTTGTGGCTTTGGGACAAAAATTCCAGTTAATTATGAGTGCCAAGGTAGAACAACTGTTAATCAGATGCTACAATCTCCAAAATTTGCAGACATCAGAGAAAATTGTAAAGTTCCATTAGGAGCGGAAGATGAATGCAAAAAGTGTTTAAACTCTGGCATATTATATCTCCGCAATTTAATTGGAGCAACAAATAATACAACGTTGAGTACTTGCAGGGATGCAACTTTTGCAGCACTTGCTAGCCAAGTTGATAATGCATCAATTATTGATCTTGCTGTCTGTTTTTTTGGTGTGCAAGGGCTCCTTATTCCTCCAGGTGCGGATGAACTAAAAATCACAAACTTACTATGCCATATGAGATTATGGTTGTTGCACCATCCTTTTAAGTACTATTTCATCAATCTTTGACATCTTTGTATTGCACAGGCTTTTACTTGCCTCAAACATGCCTAGTTTTTTTGTCTGATTATTTTTTTGGATATGGCAATTGTGTTTTTTCATTGCACTTCAAATGCCAGTTTCTGGATCCTCCCCGTCTTTACTTCCACCTCAAGTGCCACCAAGTCCATCTGTTGCTGCTGGCCCGAATCAGCTTTCCTTGAGTTCACCCGTTAAAGAAATTCACCATTCCTACCACCTCACATTGGTCCCAGGTGTTGGCATAGCTGTTTCAGTGATGGCTCTGATGATGCTGGCAGTCTTGATTATTCTTATTCGTAGGAAAAGCAGAGAACTGGAGGATTCTGAAACAGTTGATAGGACATTCTCAAAAACCTTTCATCATCCAACAAGGAAGCTTCATGAAGGTACATCATTGTTTCCTTTTATGTCAAATCCTATAAACCCGGCATGTGAAAGTTGTGAATTTTTTGCATCTTAGATCTGTTTCTTTTTAAGCCATTGGACGTATGAACTACATGCAGGTCCTTCTTGCGCCTTTAGAAAATTCAGCTACAGGGAGACAAAGAAGGCTACGAACAATTTTAGCACCATTATTGGGGAAGGAGGATTTGGCACTGTTTACAAGGCTGAGTTTGATGATGGCTTTGTGGCAGCAGTAAAAAAGATGAACAAAGTCTCAGAGCAAGCAGAGGATGAGTTTTGCAGAGAAATTGAACTTCTTGCTCGATTACATCATCGCCATCTTGTTGCTTTAAGGGGATTTTGCATTGAAAAACAACAGAGGTTTATTAATTCAAGCTAAAATGAGTTCGATTTAATTTTCCCTATTATTCAAACATGTTGAAATTAGGATCATAAGAACATAGCAATTCGAGAAATTTTACCATGATTCTTTTTGGAAAGCCAGCATCAGTGACACTTCTACATGTATTGTACAGGTTTCTAGTCTATGAATATATGGCAAATGGAAGCTTGAAAGATCAACTTCATCGTATGTCCTTTTATTACTCTATTTATTTTGTCTCTTGCGATGCCTCTTCATTCCGCATTCTCCCCTTATACCCAAAAGTAGGGGCAAAAAACAAATTTTCTGGGTTAAAAAAAAAAAAGGAATGTAAGTAGATTTTGTCTAAAATTTTGGTCCAGACAACTGACAGTAATTGTGGATTTGCCTATTTCTCATTGCTTTTCTAAATGGTTGATCACTTGTATTCAGGTGCAGGTGTAACTCCTCTTAGTTGGCGCACAAGAATTCAAGTTGCCATTGATGTGGCAAATGCATTGGTAATATCTAGTTGGATTGAGATAAACAGAACAATTCCATTGTGTTTCTAGAAATTTTAGATTCTCTAATGTCTATGATTTTCATATTCATGAGGTTTCTAATTTCCATCCCTGTCTACCATTTTCTGGTTGTAGGAATACCTTCATTTCTATTGTGACCCTCCTTTGTGCCATCGAGACATTAAATCGAGCAATATATTACTTGATGAAAATTTTGTTGCAAAGGTAACTAAGCAAGCTTAAAAGTTCTGTACCCAGTTTGGCATGTTAGGATGGCTCAGAAATTCATTGATGGACTTGATTTTCTCCCGCTGTTATCCACGCTTAATTTCTTCTGTGGGCCTATCCTGAAATTTGTCCCTTTTAAGTGTATTGATATATTGCCAAAAGTACTGCCACAGAACAACACGGTCATTGTTATTTATTGAGTAATTCGGCAACTAATTGAACAGATTCTGTATGTGGTTCACAAAATTTTGTTTCTTCTCCTCTGAAAGGCTTAGATAACTAATTATGCAATATCCTGATTCCAAGAACTAGAAGAAAAGCATATCCAATCAATTTAAGATGCTTGGATGAAGTACCTCCTTAATTCTTGAGTCATGATTTGCAGGTTGCAGATTTTGGTCTTGCACATGCTTCAAAAGATGGGTCTATCTGCTTTGAGCCTGTAAACACTGATATTAGGGGAACTCCAGGTCAGAAAGAGTCTTCTGTACAGATCTCATAATGAGAAACATCTTTATCTTGTAGTAGATGTCAATTTCTAGGCATATGTCTTTGAATGTAAAACTGTGACATGATTTTTAGGTTATATGGATCCTGAGTACGCAGTCACTCGAGAGCTCTCTGAAAAAAGTGATATTTACAGTTATGGAGTCGTATTATTAGAATTGGTGACTGGAAGACGAGCAATACAAGACAATCAAAACTTGGTACAGTGGTCTCAAGTCTACATGACATCAGAATCAAGAATAGCAGAGCTTGTGGACCCAACTATTGGCGACTGCTTTGACTTTGATCAACTTCAGATAGTTGCGGCAATAGTTAGATTGTGTACCCAAAAAGAAGGGAGGACGAGGCCTTCAATCAAGCAGGTACTTAGGCTTTTGTATGAATGTGCCGATCCAGTGCATAGTGGATTTGTTGATGCCATTGAAAATGAAGACTACGATGATATAGAAGGAAGCGGAAGGATGAGCAGAAGCAAAATGCATAAAGGTGATGGAATCTATCACAGTGGAGATGGAAGGTGTCTGGCTTCTTCTTCAAGTACTTCTAGGTCACACTGTAGCAGAAGCTTCCTGCTTGAAACTGGTTCTCCACAGTCCCCTTCCAATTTACCATCCATTTGACTCCTGTTTCTTAGGTTCTCAGGCACTAGCAGCATTGAAGTGTTTTGGGTGGCCTGTGGTCGGATAGACCCAACTGCACTGGCTTATGCGGCTGGTAAGGCATGCTAGCTTGCTTGGTAGCATTATACGAGCTTTTTCTCAGTAAAGCAGCTACAAATTGAAATGGAAAACATGTCAAGAGAAGGACTTAAAAGATTACAGTGCTGCCTCCAGATGAAGTGATAATTCAAATGTATACAACTTTCTTTTTCTTTTCCAAAGAAAAGTAGGTCTTCAGAGATTTTGATTTTGCCTTTTCTTTCGGGCAGGGGAAGGGGGATAAAATGACAGATGACATGGATTTTCAGTTAATGTCATCGTTCTTTTCTCGTCAGATTAAATAACATTTTTTAGTGCTCTGTTCATGAAATCATTTACAGTCCTGATTGGTTTGTGTTCTTGGTGCTTGCGAGATGAACGTCCTTTGCGTTACTGGATTAGGTTTCATGTCCGTTGCCAACATGCCCTTGAGAATAATAAAACCATTTAGAAATTACGACCCTCTTCTCCCACTGCTTCCGGTCTTCACGAATACTGTTGCGCTTTTCCAGCAAACCTGTTCTTTTACCTAACTGGTCACGTTTAACGATTATTTTGCAAATATCGAGAGTATACAAGCGGCCGGCCAGGACTAATGAACACAACCACTGGCGTCAATAGGCAGTATTGCCATAAACTAGCATCTGGGCAGTCAATCTGAGATCTTGCCGGGGAAAGGCTGGGCTAGGGTCGGTTAGTTTGGCACATCTCTCTTATGATGATAGCTTCCATAAACTTCACATAATTGGTCGGAGTCCAGCCGCCATCCGTTCTGCAATGATGACCGCCGCTGATATTTACGACAATGCAAATTGCGCAATCATTGATATGACCACCGGAATTGCAGGGACCCCTCTTGATTTTGTGCAGGACATGTAATCCAAATAAGGATATGGATCCTCGACTTTTATACGATATACAGGCTGAAGACTACATCGATCCGAATTATACAAGGAACCAGATTCACATAATCACAAAAAGATCAAGTATTTCTTGCAGCGAGGCCAATCTTGATCTCAACAACCCTTCGTTCATCCTTATCATGAACAGCACAAACACGACTGTTCACACATTCAAGAGGGTGTTGACTAAATATAGTGGATGCAAATTCCACATATCATGCATTAGTTGATGCCCTGTCAGACATGATCGATTTGGCGCTTGAGCCCAGGGAGTAATTCCATAGGTAATTTACGAGCACTTAAGTTGGTATGGGGAAGATGGTACAGACGATAGGAGTTCTATAGTCTCTGCTTATGCCCCTTAGCCATGTCACCACTCCTGGTATGCTAGACCTGGAGAAGATATGCACCTCCAAATATGTGCACTACCAGAATAACAGTGACTGCTGACAAGGAAATATTGCCCATCAACTAGTATAAATACACACATGAACCTACTCAGTGTTTAACAAAGAGCATAACTGATAGAAACTCGGTATCAACATTCATACATTTCAGCAAAGATTATTATTAAGCTGTTTTAAACATGCTAGAAACAGAGAAGACATTAGGTTCTTCCCAACAATTGAGAAAAAGCAACAATGACAAAGGTTCCAGTTCTCACTTTTTATGGATATAAATGACAAACAAAAGCACAAGACTGCAAAAAGCGAAGAGCTTGATGCTCTTGTGTCTTGTCCATGGATGATCCACCGGGCTCCAGGCATCAAACAGAAGATTTCCAGATTGAATCACTAGTGGACAAGAGGAGGTCAATTGTTGGAATCTGTCGCAGCTGTAGCATCAAAAAAAGGAACTACTGCATCGGGCTTGAGATAAATGCTCTTAGCACTGGGGAATATCGATCAGCAGAAAATTGGAATGATTTTGAAAGACACCTATCCCTACCAGACTACAGAGTCGTTTGATCAGCTCACCATATTATCCTTTACAACTCCAAGTAGCTTGCGGCTGTTGTATGTTTAAGAAAGGAATAGATAAAAGATGATTCAGAGGCAGCTGCATCTATTCTTGTACTAGTCTCACAGAGTTCTGATGATTCACCTGAAAAGTTCACGACACTTTCCCTTGCAGCATTTTCTGCATGCTGAGAATTTAAAATATTACTTCCCCTGTTGCATTAGCTGCAAATATTTTAGATGTCCACCGCTTCCTTCTAACAGCAATTGCATCAAAAGTGTGCGTTGAAAGAGGACAGTTTAGAGTTCAACCTGAATAATGGAATATGGAAGCACTGCATGCCACACGACTCAATAATTGTGTTACGGTCTGGAAAATCACTTGAATTGCTGTAAATACCCTTAAAAGGCGTCTCTAATAGATCCCTGAATAACTTAATGTAAGGTGAAAATCCACCTTAACCAATTTCTCATTTCATCTGATTCGTTACGTTATACAGAAATCATGAGAACTAAAACGTCTTGTCATACCACCGTCACTAGTTTCTGGAATCAAGATACAATATAGTGCAGTCACAAATGCTACATTTTTGTCTTTATTTAATTTGCTTCCCATTTGGTAGTCTTTTTGTTATGTATGCAGAAACAAGATACTACTTCTGCCGACCCCCACACCAAAGTATGAGGCCTTGCAAGATAGCATACAAAATAGCATTCTGCAAAAATAGTCCAACCAATCAATAACAGAACATAGAAGGGAGATCTGAAACTTATGCAGTGGTTTCAAAAATCAGTCTAGTACATCAAAAGTTAGTGTCAGAAAAGAATTTTACCGGAATTTCAACAGCATATTCAAGAAAGAGAAAGCATTTACGCCAAACTGGTTATTATAATGAACAGGTGGATTTCAGGAAAACTTCGCAAGATAAACCAGTCAAGTCTATAAATTTTGAACTGTGATTTTTAAAAAGCCCATATTCTGAAGGTTTTGAAAAGCTTGACGCAAGAGCAGACAAAAAGATCAAGCTTGATTACTATATTTCCTAAGCAGGGCGCAGGATAAATATTGTAGAAGATACTAATAACTTCTTTTTTCTTTTTTAGGAAAAAGGAGGAAAGGATAACATTTCATGCCGCTCAAGTAAATGGAACATACCACATCTACTTAACCAAATCCTTCAAAACCAAAAGGAAAAAAGAAAAAGTAGAAGGATTTAACTGAAAAGTTATAGCACATGCAAATGCGAGTTTGGGATAATGATAATTGATTGCTATTAGTAGGTAAAAAATTATCATGTCCAAGCATCATGTGAAATTTCGAGTAATCTACAATATCATGTCGGACGAAAATGATAGGCCAAGAGTACCTTGTCAGCTGCCCTTATCAACTTTGTAAAACTGGGGGTAAATATGGAAATATAAGAAAATCACAGTAGCTAAATTCATACCTTAGTGATAAATCTACAGAAGTTGAAGATAGCAATATATCAGCCATGTCAAGCAATGTACTCCTCTAGCCACCAACAGCAACCAGAAATCTCCTTTTGCTAACTGGTTCCTCCTGCAATACAACTACATCTTTCACCTTAGCTAGAAGCTCCTCCAGCCCATTAACACCAAAGCTCTGATAATCAAGTGGTCTCTTGTATCTTTGTTGGTATATCTCCTGAAAACAACCTAGGAAAATCCGACAAGAATAGCTCACCAGAATCTCTTGAAGCTCATACTTAAATTTCTCAATGCTTTGATCAGTAAACTTAGATTGACATCGCAGACCTAAATCTGACTTTTTCCCCACCTTTTCATGTTGTTCTACAACTACCCTTTCATCTTCTGAAAACTCATCTGAAGATCCAACTCCAGTTATGATATCAGTACTGTCCTCAGGAGCACCTTTTCCTTTTTTTTCCTTCTTTGGTAGAATTGATGAAGTAGCACTTTGTCCTGCTCTATAGTTACAGAGATGGACAATTTTCTTTTGACCCCTCCCCTCAACAGATAGTGAATCAGCCATTTTCTTAAGAAGATTCACAAGCTTAAATGCCCCATACTGTGAAATATAGAGAGGCCTCCCATATACTTTCTGGTATTCTGCAGGTATACGAGTGAGAGGCACACAGCCACCAGATAATTCAAGCAACCTCACCAATTGGGCCTTCAAACCATTTAGATCTCCAGGCTGCACCCACATCAAGTCATTTTGGTCACCAGAAACAAAAGTTCCCACTGAAACTTCATTTATACCAGATGGGAGACTGTGCGATCTTGAAGTTGTAGGATAACTAGGTACCAAAATTGAACTACTGTTATACTCAGATAAAGACTGTGATACCATTGAGATATCCCTTGAGTTGCAATATCTTTGTGAAATGCCTCTATAAACAATTGCTTCTTCTTCATTTTGAACATCTCTGTTGTCATTGATGTGGCAACCAACCATAATTGCAGCAATATCCGATGGGTTACCACGAGGAGTAAAAGCCTTAGCAGGGAGGCAAAAAGCCTTCTCCACGAGCCACACTAGGCCAGTCCCAAACAAAACTGCCAGCATTACATAGAGCAGATGAAACGCCAACACCAGATGGAATGACAAGAATCACAGTATACCCACGTTGGCCAAGGATGTGCAGTGCGGGGGCAAAATCAACATCTCCTGAAATCAGCATGATGGAAGAAGGAGGAGGATTATCAAGAGCAAACAGAAACATGTCAACCAAGATTGCCTTGTCAGCTGCATCCTTCCTTCCATTAGGGACATCTACTAGTTTGACTCCAGTTCTCTGGCACCCTTCCCTTAACCGCCTAGGGAAGGCATTAAAATCCCCATATGCAGAAAACATTGTCACAGCCCCTGTGATCACAGGGTGGACACGCAAAGCCATTCTGATATTGCCAGCCACATCTTCCGGGCGCACATCACTAGGAACAGGACAGTTTTCGATATCCCAAAGTATCGCCACAAGACCCTGGCAAGAGTTTCGGCTTTGCTGCGAAGGAAGTTTCGTGTTTGGAGTTACCACAGCTTTCCCAGTTTGTTCTGGGGGCTCCAAAGACATCATTAAAGCTGGTGTACTTGGATTTGCCATTATTGTTGCATTAAAGGCAAATTTGCCTAAGCTCTCTGCAGAAAATAAAAACAAAGGATTTTTTTGAGACAGCAGAAATACATGATCGTAAATTTAAAGAGTAGGACACATACGGTGTCTACAAACATACACATTCATATTTATGTGATAATTGGTGATGAGTCAGACAACTACAGATGTAGAATTCAAGAGAGACTAATGACCCAACCAACCTCATGTTCGTACTCTATGCAAATTGCCAGCAAATCTTCATTGCAAGTCTAGTGTTTTCATTTTATCATCCAAGACATGTGCTTAGTGTGGCAACACACGTTCATTCCAACCACCTACTCCAGGCGACTTTTAGCAATCTAGAAAAAGGTCATCAAGACAAAGCTAGCTTACTTGTGCCTTACCTACCCCCATTACTCCAGTCCAGCTGCCCCAGAATTGCAGTGTCAAAGCACCAAGGTGAACCCACTACCTCAAAAGCCAGAGGAAAAAGCCTTGTGTAATGCCCCAGACTGAAAAGGCCCTAGCAGCTGAGGTAAAAGAATTGGTAACTATCTAAATCTGGTTCTCTTTCAATTAAATAAGTTGGTTAGTTTGTTTTCTTATTGAGTCATTATTTGCTAAGAGAAGTCCCTTAATTAAGTTTAATAGTATTTTCCTAGTCAGATTGTTCTAGACTTACAGCTAGGGTTAGAAATATATATAAATATTTCAACAAAGATTCCCAACATATCATTCAACGAATGCATTTTGCATGCCTAGCTTTTGGAAGGGTATGTAGTTTCTCGTGTTTCTGTTGTTCAATGCCCATGCAAGCTAGTCATTTTCATTTTTATATCTCTGCTTTGCAAAGCCTCCAAAAGGACACAGAAGCAGACAAAAACATTGTTTTTCTCACGAGGAATAAGAAAGAGAGTTCTAGTTATCCACGTTACAGACGGACAGACAGGTATACTGGATACTTGAAGTATCCTAACTTTGAAATTATTCACCAAATGCACGTGGTCACGGAATCACTGTTGTTTTCAGACACCAGCAGAAAAACTCCCACCACATTATGACATGCAAAGATACGATGTACCACTGACCTCATCCAAACATGCCTCATCTCAGCCCCAAGAAAAGCAAATGGAGGCATATGCATATGGAATTTGAAGCAACAATTTCTTCATTACAACTTTTTCAGTATAACCTACTGCAGGTTTACAGGTTGCAAATAGAAACCATCAATACATAGTTTTTGATACAGTTCAAAGTAGCTAGCACTGCCAATAAGCAAAAGCAAATCAAGTTGGCATCACGGCCAGAGGATTAGCTAACAAAAAAATAGTTTTTGATACAGATCCAAAAGTAGATAGCACTGCCAATAAGCAAAAGCAAACCAAGTTGGCATCACGGCCAGAGGATTGGTTAACAAAAAATTTCCCGTGCCGACGGAGGATCGCTGCTACCAGAAAAAACTAATCTAATTCAGAGCAGAACAATTTATCGAATTCAGAATAGAATTAAAGATTTCCTAAAAAGATGAATGGGTTTAAATGCATGCTCAAGTTTTTGTCTGCGCTAATTTACTTCACAAATTACACTCTTTTCTTATACGGAAGAACGGGAAAAATGAACTCGTCTTATTCCGGATATCAAACAATTGAGTAAACTCATCTTATACCGGATATCAAAAAATTGACTAACTTACGGATCAAACTACATAAATTGAAGGGATGATTAGGAAATCTGGAAACATAAAGATGATCTTGATCGTTCTCGAATCAAAATTCAGAGGACAGATTTGTGTAACAGGACAAACCAACTAGTTTCCAAAGTAATCCCCAAGCCCGTTTGTGTAAAACCCTAAATTCATGTATCCACGATACGCATTTGTTCGTGCGTCAGCAGATGTTGAACATATATACGTACACAAAGCGAGAGAAGAGAGAGAAAGAGAGGGAACCTGGCCGGAGAAGAAAGTGCTGGAATTGAGCTCTGAGGAGCTTAGCTGAGGATTATCCGAAGAGAATAATCAAGCAAAGAAAGATCATTGAGCAGCGGGGTATGAAGTCAATGGTATAGTAGTTGTCGATATTTACTATTTATGAGCAGTTACTGTTACAAACAACCATTATTTTTTTCTCCAATAAGCTAATGGGTCTTCTTGCCCCGGAAAGGAAGGAGAAAGCTGGGCTCAAGCGATCAACCTCAGTAGTAGTTTTTTTTTTCCTGTCACACGGACACGGTGGGTTAATTTTTTAAATTAAGTTATATTTAAAATTATAAAAATAAAGTATTTATTAAAAATATAATTTAAAATTTAGAAAATTTAATTTTTTTAAAAATTTTTAAGTTAAATTATTTAATAAAATAAAATTTTTTAAAAATATTTTATTATAATTAATAAATATATATTTTATAAAATATAAATTATTATAAATTGTAGCAGATCAAAAAAATAATAATTAAAAAAATATTGCTAGTGATCTTTTAGAGTCTGTAAAGCATGAAACCGACATTCATTAATAATGCTTATATCACAGGATTACTACTACCATTATACCACCGCCATTTTTGTACGGCTGTTCGAAAGCTCTATGGGCTCTGTCGAAGAACAGAAAGTAGATTTCTGTTTACACATAGCGTCGAAAGCTCTATGGCTCAGAACAGAGAGTTCTGTTACAATTGTCTTCACCCGAAAATTTATAATATATTTTTATCTTTTTTGTATAAATTAAAAAATAAATAATAAATATTTTATTTATTATATTTATAAATAATTTATTAATATAATAAATTATGTTAAAATTGTATTTATATTAAAAATATTTTTTTAAATTTACAAAAAAAATAAATATTTTAAGAAAAAGACTAAAAAATTTTATATTTTAAAATAAAAGTTATAAAAATTTTGAAATTAGTTAAAAATTTCTGCATTAGTTGAAATAAAAAAAAAGGATTCCTTTATATTTTCGCAACAAAAGGGCTTATATGGACCATCTCGAAAACACAAATCACTGCAAGACCCGTTACTCGTTGAGGAAGGTTTTCATTCCGCACTTAATATATACAAAATTTTTATTATGTATAATAAAAGATTATTTATTTTTTTGAAATATTTCTTTCTCTTTTCCACACGTTCTATCTTAATCATGAAATTTTAACAAAAATTAATTACATTTAAAAAATAAAAAAAAATTAAAAACTAAGTTTTACTATCAATTGCAAAAACTTATCATATGTTTGATTGAAGTACCGCGTAACAAGTGCATTTAGATTATGTTTGGTTAATAGAAATTTTATCTTAAATAATAAGTATATTTAAATTGTGTTTAGTTGATAAAAATTTTATCTTAAATATAAATTTTTTATAAAAAAAATGATATAATTATATATTTAGTTAAGAGAGATACAATCCAAATAAATCTATAATATTTCATCTTTTAGGATGGAACTAAGAGCAATAGTTTAAAATTTTTAATTTTCAACCATTTCAAAGTCAATTCTCATTAAACATTATATATACGAAGATAAAATAAAATAAATATAATTTAAAAAATTAATATTTTTTGCTCAAATTCAAAATAATTTTTTCTAAATATGAGTTTTAATGCTGTTAAAGTTTAAAAAAATTTAAAAGAAGTTAAAAAATAAATAATAATTTTTAAAAAATTATATATAATTAAAATAAACAGTGAACTCGGAGACCTATTCAGACTATATTCTCAAGAGTGATACATCTATACAATCGGATTCATGATCAGGCCAACATTTGTCATAGAGATACATCTATACAAATTATGCATACATCACAACTTCAAAGGGTGGCTGGAAATGATGAAAGGAATTTTCTTATGTCCGTATACAGGTCCCCAAGAGAAACAACAAAGGACGTCTGTCTTGATTCTGCAGATCCTTCAGATCTTTAAATAAACTTCCAGCGGAGATCAGAGATATCGAAAGAACATTAAAGAGAAGAACAATCTTCCTTGATGTTCCAGTCAGGAAAATATTGACAACTACAATGATAGGACCCTCTCTATGGCAGACACATAAAACTCCTTGAGCATGGTACGCATAACAGATTCACGTTTCTCGCCGTTCTTGAACAAGAAGACAACTGGGACAGTCTTCAGTTATGATGATAGGACCCTCTCTATGGCAGACACATAAAACTCCTTGGGCATGGTACCAATAACAGATTCACGTTTCTCGCCGTTCTTGAACAAGAAGACAACTGGGACAGCCTTAATATCATAGTTCTCAGCAATATCCAAGTCATTATCTGTATTCAGCATAAAGCATTTCAATCTACCAGAATAATCAGCTGCAATTTCATCAATTACCCGATGGACCATTCTGCAAGGCCCGCACCAACTGGCATAGAACTCAACCAATACAGGGATGTCACTTTGTAAGATTAATTTGTCCCAGGACCTACCAGTGACTACAGTAGCTGCACATAATGCAAATTGCATGTTCAATTGAGATTCTACAAGGGGGAAAAAGGAGAATCCAAAATCACGAGCAAGAAAGAATCTAACTTGTACAAGTTTTAGCAGTAATCTTAGATGGCAAAGGTCACAAAATATCCCACACCACATAACCAAGGGCGCATCGTTAACCCATATCCAGATTGCATCCCATAAGCAAAACCAATGAACACCCATCTCCCTCTTGTACAAGGGCATTCCAAATCTTTCACTCATCACTTTATGGTGGACTAATTTCAGAAAGTGTAAGAAAATAAGAAATAGTGATGAGGTTTTCCTTTTTTTATTGCAATGTGTTTCTACTGCAGGGTTTATTTCTGAACTCTAAAAACCTTATGTAGACCCGAGTATCATTTCTATGGGTTTCAATGGGACAAGAAAAAGTAAGTTCAAGACCCCAGCCTCTAACTGCACACGCCACTTAAACATGCTTAAAACCAAAATCAAGACCATCAGTCACCTACCAATAAGCACTTTGCTGAAAATTCCATAAGTGCATTTTATTTGAATCTCTCTATTGAAACCTGTCAATAGTTATTCTGCATCTTTCAGTTTATAGCCACAAAAATTTGGTAACATTCCTTTTTCAGAATATGCATCTAATCTCTAGAGACTGGGTTACCATGAACGAAAGCCAGTTTCAAATTCAAAAACTCTTTTCATATAGGAAAGCCAAGATTTGAAGAATCAAAACTCCACCCTCATGGCAGTTCCTCCCATCATTTTACTTTCTGTTTACAAACAACAAATACAAAATATGATGATTCTAATCAAGGGGACTTTTAGGTGCTTCAACAATTATTATCTTCCAATGATATTCTGTACCCTCCCTGACCCAACCAAATTCTTCCTGCCCCCATTGTCTCACTCTCTCACGCAGGCAAAGAGGCACATTGACACTCAAAAGCATCCAAACAAACATGGCCATAAAATTTGTCGGTTTTACCACTGACATTGCTCTTCTGACCAGCAATTTGGTTTGTCTAGGACAACGTCTCAAGGCTTCAGTTTACTTCGAAGTTGACAAAATTGAAAATATAAAGACAACGATTTGCAGATAGGAATATGAACCTGGCAGTAACATTCCAGGTAAGTTCAGAATTCTGGACAACCAGACATATGCATTTTTTTTTTTTTTTTTTTTTTTTTTTTTGCTAAACGGGACATATGCAAGCTAATTAGCATATGCTGAAGGGGCCAAACAGAAAAGAAAAGGCCAAAGAATTGTAATATAAACCATCTAAGAGATTTACAAACCGAATCTTAATTGGAAGATATATTCCACTTTTTGACTGAAGCAGCTTCGGTGTTGTTACCCTTCCAAGTTCCAGCTATATGTTCCAGCCATATGAGCTTGATGAACAGATGTTTACCTTATTAAGAATGTCTAGGAATCAGGTCTGAACAAGATTCTTTTTTTTTTTTCCTTTTCAATTTTGAGAGTAAAAATCAAATTTCACAAAAGAGTATCTAAACTATTTCCAATCTGCTACATATGGCTTCTTGACAAACAACTAAAAGGAATTACAAAAGCAATTTTCTAACGAAGAATCATTGTTCATTGTTGAACAATTGGAAAATCACAGTAACAGGTACCATGATGTCAGAGTCTTACAAATCTCAGATGAGGAACAGGCGAAAGGACAAAGAAAACTAATCCTGGAATCCAGATTGAGCCTAATGGAGAAAAGGGATCTAGATAAATGAGACAGGAGTGGCGTACACTGGAGTATGCGTATGAAAACACATTGAGGAGATGCAGGTCGCTCTTTATCATATAGGTATTGTTAAACAACATTATCTGACCATCGAGATCCATCTTCTTCTCCTTCTCTCTCTTACAGATAAAACGAAAATCTCAATATGAGAGCATGATCATGGATACTTAACCACCCAAATTAGCACCAAAAGCACATTGAGGAGTTTCGAAAGGGGGATTCTTGAATCAATTCCAGGATAGGCATTTTAGCGCTTGAGCAACCACTTTATTTCTTTTCCTCTCAATGTAAGATGGGTACAACACCATATTAACTAAAATAGATCTAAAATTGCAGAACAAAGTTCGTCTCCCGTTAATTGAATTATTAGCTCAAGCCTTCACTCTCAATTACAAATGTGAAAGTGGGTGGTTATGTTGATCAATTTGAAGAGGTTCTACCAGCAATTTACCAGAACCAGAAAGTTTTACGCGATAAGCACAATGTTTCAAGCTAAAATTTTAGCATCGGATTCCCTAAAAACCAGCAAATACATGGACAAAATAAACATTAAATCGAAGAGAGGAAGAACCGGAGCTAAGATAGCTTTACCTTTGGGGTCACGAAGGCAGAAAACTCGTAAACTAGAAGGGGGATTTGGAAACGTAAAGCCCCTTTTGGAGCGAAATGAAATCCCACTCAGGTGATTTAGCTGCCGTTGACTCTGCCATCTCAATGAGGTAAAACTGCGACCTTCAAGAGGCAGAGAACGTGAAGTAGAGAAGGGCAGAGTCGAATTACAGCCAGCACAAGTCGTAGCCATTTCGATATTTTCTAACTCAGGAAAATGAAAATACCTCAGATTGTAGTGCTGCAGAAACACTCAAAACTAATGTTCGACGCAGAGAGAGAGAGAGAGATTGTAACGCGAACCAAAACGGGAAACAACGACGATGGTCATCGCAGTGTTTCGCAGGGCAGAAAAGCCTACGGAGACTCGGAGTATGAAAAAGGTGTGCAAAGATGGAGAACTTTGAAGTTTTTTGTTTTCTTTTTTTTAACCCATTGAATTTTGAAGGTTTTTGAATGGCCTATAGTAAATTTTACTAATTCTCATTCGGCCCTCTGAATATGGACGGCCCAGATCACCAAGTCTTTACTTTTTTATTTTTCCAACAAAATTTTTGAAATTTCTATGACTCTGAATTTTCTTTTGTAAATTAAAGTAATAAAGTTATTACTTTTATTCTAGTTTAACCCTTATTAAAAAAACCAAAATAGGAAAACAAAGAGAAACAATAGAAATTTGAAAAAGATGGTGTGCTTGGACAAGGTTAAGCACGGAACCCAACACAGTTTTTCATCTCAAATCTCACTTTTTTTTTCACAAAAAATTCTCTCTCCCGAAACCCAAGACAAAAAATCTCAAAATCAAACTCTATCCAATCACACCCGAGTTAAGTAGTTAAGTGGGAGCAAATTACAAGCCAAAGTAGTACTAACAAACAATACCGCATGATTAAAAAAAAAAGGTAAAAATTGAAAGCAAACAATTAAAATTTGAATTGGAGAACGAAAGAATTGAAATTTGGAAAAGATAAAATTAATAAAATAATACATTTGAATTGAAAAAGAATTAAAATATTTATTAATTTAATAAATCAATAATTTATTTATTGCTTTCTTTCTTAATCATTTTAGATAGTGCATATAAGATGTTAAACTTGTATTGTGAACGAATTATATTGTTTTGACAGTTGAAATGGATGGAGTAGTTGAAAAACACTCCTATGCAACAAAATATTAAAAAGAGCATAATTAATAATTCACGCCCAGTGGGACTCGAACCCACAATCGCCTGATTAGAAGTCAGGCGCCTTATCCATTAGGCCATGGGCGCCCTAGCTGTTATAGAGAGGTTTTCTTTCTTTCTTGATTACTATACCAGGTCCTTACAGACTCCAAAACATTCTTCATAATATCCAACAATTACAAAGGGGATCACAAACGTACAGTATGCGTATGCTGCCTTTTTTCTCAAAACCCCAGTGCAATAACAGTAATCATATGGATTGGGATAATCAAAGAAGATCAATCGAAACAGATTTCCGGTATCCTATGACATTTCTCCGGTACAAATTTTCTGAAAATTTGTATTATTCCAAGTATTCCTATGTTGGCTGATTCTTTTGAATACCAGCAGCATGCTTTTGGCTTCGGATAATTGTTTCTGCCCTTAGTACAGTTAGTTAAGTATCACATTCTAAAGACTCCATATTTGGTACTTTCAGGGCAACGGTTCAGGGAAGCGGAGATACAAAGGCCTAAGATCTTTCTTGTATCAGCTGGGTCAATAACGCCATCATCCCAAAGTCTTGCGGTGGAATAATATGCACTACCTTCTCTTTCATATGCCTCTGTCACTTCAGCCTTGAATCTTTCCTCTTCCTCCTTTGTCCACTGCAGAATGTGAGCACATCCATGAATATCCAGGCCAATGTAAAGAAGATTTCAAATAGAAATATTACCTGAACACCAGATTTTTTCTTGTTGGCCTTCTCGATCTGAGCCAGCACACCAGCGGCCTATAACATGTCATGGGGAAAAAAAGGATAATTTTAAGTCCCTTGACATGTACAACGGCATGCTAAATCATACCTAAGCAACTCAGAATCTAGACCTACAGGTCCTTCAAGACGCTTTCTGGATTTACAAAAAGCATATATTAGAGTTTTCTTTCATACAATTCTTAAACTTGACAAACAGGTCAAATAATTCAGTACCATCAGCAATACTGTGTCATAATGCTCCAGCGAACATAACATAATCCAGAATGAATTGTTTATAGAGAATCAAAGAAATTCTATCTGACCCATGAAAGACTAGCCATATTAAAGTGATCTAGGGGTACATAAATTTTATTCATTCGCAAGTTTATCAGCAAAGGTGAAACATGTTCCAGCAAATACATAGTGGGTCATGCTATTGCAAAGGTTCTCTTGCAAGCTTTTAGCCATCTAAAGCAGACTGAATCAGAAGTGTTCAATATGCCACGTGTGTTCCACAAAAGGCTACCTGAGCTCCTCCCATAACAGATATTCTGGCATTCGGCCAAAGGAACATATAGTTTGGATTATATGCACGTCCACACATTGCATAATTTCCAGCTCCAAAGCTTCCACCAATAATTACAGTTATTTTTGGAACCTATTCATACAAAATTGCAAGAAAAAGTAGAACATGTCATTAACTGGTTAATATCAGGCTCTGAGTACCATAACTAACAAAGCTCAAATGACCAGATGAGAGAGTAACTTGGAATTTTGTTACAATTTAACTGGGTATTTTAGTTCAAAAATTTGTAAGAATGATTCTCGTCTCAGAATATCTGATTGCTACAAAGACTAACTTCACAATATGTGCACTACATCTTGCAATGAGAAGGCAGTAGAGAGTGCAAAACTAATGTTACCATCCAGACAATGAATAGCTAACCTTTGCACAAGAAACTGCCATCACCATTTTGGCTCCAGATTTTGCTATACCATTTGCCTCTGATTTAGAGCCAACCTACAGCATGGAATAAAATCTTAATCTGTAAAAGGAGATTAGTTCCTGAATAATAAAGAATAACCTCCGACAAATTCCAAAAAATTAAGCCCAGTTGCAGCAAGTCAGCAGCTTACTTCACTGTGGATTAAGGAGCTTCTATCAAAGCTTGAGGTGTTTTACTGAGTGAACACAAACTTCTTCAACATTAACAGGCCTTAAAAATAAAGTAGTCTACCGGAAATCATCTTTGCTTTACACACTAATTTACTTTTAAAAGAATATTATGCCGGGGTTAGTTTCTCCAAAAGTAACCAAACTCTAGGTCAGCCAGCACATTGTTAACTGCTTTTTTCTTTCTTCAAATGCAAAAATATATGTGAAAAGATGCTGAAGAAAGAGAACTTTTTTTTTAACTACTATTATGAGGTTTTAAAGGTGATCAGTAGAACAAAAATCCATACCATAAAACCAGTGATATTCTGAAGGAAGATCAATGTTATGTTACGTTGGGTGCATAATTCAATGAAGTGTGCCCCTTTCAGGGCAGATTCATTGAATAATATCCCATTGTTTCCAATTATTCCCACCGGCTGTCCATAGATTCTTGCAAAGCCTGTTACCAGTGTCTTTACAAAGAAGAGAGATTATCAAAATATAAACTGTGAATGAAAACAAACTTCAATTAAAGAAAATCCACAAAATGAGATTTTTGAGAAGTGAAAAAGCCTCACAGGGCCATACAGTTTCTTGAATTCGTCAAATTCACTTCCATCCACAATACGACCAATAACTGACCGGATATCAAAAGACTGCTTCAAGTCCACCGGTGCAATTGAACGAAGTTCCTTTACATCATACAGAGGCTCTTTATACTCAGTGCTTCTATACTGAGATATAGTATGGTTCCCAGCCATGTGCAAGTTTTTTATGATATTCCTTCCTATAGCAAGGGCATGCCCTTCATCTACAAGGTAGACATAAAATTCAAAAACCAACAGTACAACAAGCAGTGCTAGGAAAAAAATTTCAGCCGGCATGTATCATAAAGGATAATCATGAATTTCTATCAACCAGTTGCCATTAAAAAAAGAAGAAGAAAAGAAACTACAAGCAACAGATATTCACCGTGGGCAAAGTAATCTGAAACCCCTGATGTCCTGCAATGCACAGTCGCACCCCCCAAGTCTTCTGCTGAGACTTCTTCGCCAGTGGCAGCCTACGTAAACTTGTCTTAAGAGATCATGCAAAAAAAGGTATGTGCTGCAACCTTACACAGACATAGAAGCATGACAAAGACTCAAATAATCCAAAAACCATTAAAAAATATCAAGAATTTCTCTTACATTAGAAATTCCAAAAAGCAAAGACAGAAGGAAAATGGCCACAGTCATAAAACTGACCTTAACAAGGGGAGGTCCAGCAAGAAATATGGTACCATTTCCTTTGACCATCACACTTTCATCTGCCATTGCAGGTATATATGCCCCACCTGCAGTACAAGAACCCAAAACCAAAGCAATTTGGGGAATCCCTTCAGCAGACATCACAGCTTGATTGTAGAATATTCTACCAAAGTTTTCCTTGTCGGGGAAAACCTCAGCCTGCTTTGGAAGGAAAGCACCTCCACTGTCAACAAGATATATACAAGGTAGCTTGCATTGTGCAGCAATCTCTTGTGCCCTGAGATGTTTCTTTACAGTGATGGGATAATAAGTTCCACCCTTCACAGTGGGGTCATTTGCCACAAACATGCAGAGCTTTCCATGTACTGGTCCAATTCCAGTGACAATTCCTCCAGAAGGTAATGGCTCTTCGTATAATTCATGGCCTGCAAGCTGAATAAATTCAACACGAAATGCAGGAAAAGTTGTAATAAGTCAGAGGAACCAACATTGGTAACTAAATTGATGAAGAAACCTATACAGTGCAAACAAAATGATCCTGGACAGAGTTGTTCTGTGGGCAAATAAGCCCAGATGCTAACACTATCAAACAAAAAATCCAGCAGCAACTAAGCTAATCCTGGACTGCATAGTCAAAGGAAAGGGTTGTTCATTGGATTTCAACCAAACAGTGCGACTGATACCTTTGTTTAGAATAGGAGCAAGATGCATATCAATCTTTATTTCACCTATATCATCTTAGAGCAGACGACATTGCATATAGTCTTGAGAAACCCATCCCTGCCAGTTTCTATAACTCAATTTTTTTAAAAAAAAATCCAAGAAAAAGTACTAATCTTTCTATTTCCACTACACCAAGGAAAAAAAAGCCTATTGGTTTTGCATTGTAAGTCTAGCGTATTGGTATTGCATTGTAAGTCTTACATCCCACAGAATGAGAAGAAATTTCTAAACATTAATAACCAAGAACAGCAAGAAGAAAACATATGAAAGAAAAGCACCAAATGCACATTCTTTCCTCAAGAGTCAAGAGCAAGACCTGATGAGTTGAATACAAAAAGCGCAGAAAAAACATTACCTGGGAAAGTTCGAGAAACGAAGAAGCAGGGTCGATTAAGCGATGAATTCTCTCCCTAGGAAGAAGTTTATTTCTACTCCGGTTCCTCTTCACAGCTTCCGGCCCTCCTCCCTCCATAACCTATCATTAACACACTCAGAACTCAAACACAAACAACAAAAGAAAACTCAACCTTGATATAGAAAAGACCCGACAGCAGAGGAGAAGTTGAATAAGGAAGACCTTGTTGACGTGAGATTGAAGTTGGGAAATGAGTCCTCCCATGAGCTCGGAGTTGCGAGCGACAGACTCGGAGCTCCGGTCCAGGGTGTCGGGTAAGACTCCCAAACAGAAGCGTCGGGTTAAGGTTGCGGTTGTCGGATTATTCATCCATTGAATAAAGCTACGTGAATCCAGTGACGATGTAATTCTTCTCCGCAGCACCCTCAACATTCTCCCTCTTCTTCTCCTTCTCCTTCTTCTTCTTCTTCACAGTTTTCAATTCCCACAACTTATTAGAGGCTTGTAGCGTTGTCCTAAACGATCGTGCATATCCGATTGAATCCGCCGTGGCAGGCTGGCAGCTACATTCCCAGACCCAATTGACGTTAGAGCTTCGAAATGTGAACTGAATTTAAAATTTATTAATTTAATAATAGTTTTTTTTCCTTTGACCCGTGAGAGTGGATTGAAACAAATATGTTCAGGCCTACCACTCAACTTTTGGAGGCTCCATAAATTAACAATCTAATCTCTTGCACCTACTCATTACTAATTCTTATAACATAGATCTACCAATTTAGATGACAGCCGATCAAGTTGGGATTTGGATGGTAAGAAAAATTAAAAAAATAAAACGATGATATTTAGATTATTGTCTTCACTTTTTTTAGTGAAAATTATCATCTTTTGTATATATTATTTATTCTATTTACAATTGAATACTCATATTTTTTAAAATATATATAAATAAATATTTATTTTTTTAAATTTTAGTATATATTTTATCTAAACTTTTATTCTTAACCTTCTTAAATTATTAAAAAAATCATTAACAAATGAACCTACCACCAACTTCTTTAATTCTCTTAATTTAACAAATTTAATATCTACTAATATATAAGTCATATCACTAACTTTTTTAATTAATAAAAATATCATGAAATTAATAAAAATAAAATTATTAAATTAAGTAAATTTAAAACCTCTATAAATTCTATACTAAATTAAAATAAAATATTTAATTATGAAAAAAAATATTAAATTATAATCCAATTCAAAATTTTGCATTATATCATTTATTATACAAATGATTTATCTAGTCGTTGGCCTGGAACAACTTGGATAGTTTTGGCAATGTACTTTTTTTGTGTTTTAGCTTGCGACGCAAGCCCAGTCCATTGGGGAACGTAGGCCCAGTCCATTTATTACTTGGGTCCTGAACGCATCATAGTAATCTTCGCATGATCGTACCCATAACTGCAATGCGTTCTATGTTATCTTCCCTACTGAGCTTTTCAGGTTGATTTACGCATAAAACCAGGTCGGACACGTCCAAATTCCCCAAAATGGCGGCTCTGTCTCCTCTCTGCTCCACCTTTGCTGACGCCAGGTGGGAGGCTTCACAGCTCATCTCTGCCACCTCAATCCGGCCGTCATCCTCTTATGCATTCGCAGCCTCTCGACAGCAAAAAACGCCTACTCCAAAACGATCTGTTAAACCCGCTAAAACCCCTTCTCCAGCACCTGCCACATGCACTACAGATATGGCGGCCCCAAACTCTCCAAAAAAAAGAAGGTTAGCCTTTTTTTCACTCCAATTTCTTACTAAAATTTTGGTTTAGCACTTGCAAGAAATGTGCAAAGTGCACTGTTTTCTTTGTTTCTTTTTGGTTCTCTACGGTTTCTTATACTTAGATACCCAGAGATTTTTGGAAATGCGTCTCCTTTCGTGATTTATTGGGCTTTTTGCTATTGTCTTCTGAAATACTAGTTGACTTATGGGCATATCAAGCTAAATTGTGCTATCGCTGTGTGCATATCTTCAAGATTTTTAACCAAGTTGAAAAGTTAGTAGTGTTATGATGTGACACTGAAATTCTTCATCGACGCTTATCTTTTTTTCCCTGTACAGGTCTTAGTGCCTATTGGTTTTGGCACAGAAGAAATGGAAGCAGTGATTTTGGTTGATGTTCTTCGCCGGGCTGGTGCAGACGTGACCATCGCTTCTGTGGAGCCAGTGCTGGAGGTTGAGGCTTCTGGAGGCACCACATTGGTTGCTGAGGTATCTATCTCTACTTGTTCTGACGAAATTTTTGATCTTATTGCGCTCCCGATTAGTTGTTTAATTGTATTGCATCATAACAAGCCTGCTGTTTTCTGACGACCATAGTTATTTCTATCTAGTGTTTTCGCGAGAAAACAAGGTTACTATGCATAAATCTCTGTCAATTTGCGTTCGACTGATCTTGAAGCATTGTTTAGGGAGGAATGCCAGGCTCTGCGCGTTTAAGAGATTGTGAAATTCTTCAGAAACTGACAAGCAAGCAAGCAGAGGAAAAACGGCTGTATGGTGCAATATGTGCTGCCCCAGCTGTCACACTTCTACCTTGGGGACTTCTTCGGAAGAAGCAGGTAACTCTGACGAGTTCCATCTTTTTGTTTAACTAATTTTGCTGTCACGTGTTTATAATATTTTTGCTTAATAAAACATCTGATTTATCCTGCAAGACAACTTGTCATCCTGCATTTATGGACAAGCTTCCTACTTTCTGGGCAGTCAAGTCTGATATTCAGGTTTCTGGAGAGCTAACAACAAGTCGTGGCCCTGGGACTGCTTATCGGTTTGCAATATCATTAGTGGACCAACTCTTTGGCGAGTCTGTTGCCAAGGAAATTGGAGATCTACTAGTAAGAGTGGAATCGGCTTTCTACTATATTCTTATTATTTTTTTTTCTGGCTGAGTCTACTATATTCTTATTCAGGTGCTTGTAGGTAGTTGAAAGGAAATAAGTTATATATATATATATATGAATTAGTAAAAAGAGTGAATTTCTGGATTCAGCTAGAATAAGTGAAGATCATTTTTAGAGAAGGATGTGCAATGAATCTCTCAATTTCTTAATTTATCTAATTGACTAACTGCAGGCAGTCTCTCTATAGTTTCAGTATCGTGTATAAAAACTTTGATCTATGAACCGAGGATTCCTCTAATATATGATAAAAATGAACTTTCCAAAACCATCGTCTTCCTTCTGTAAAGAAAAGGAACCCTCATATTTTTTGTGGGGCTATGTTAATTTTTTATAGCTTTGCAGATTAGATTACTTCCTTTAAGTATATGAGCGCTTACCTCTTACTACATTAGAGTGTAGGATGTGTATTTTGATGCTTTGCTTTCTCATAAGTTTTACTCATTTAAGTTTTCCGTTTAATTTGCTTTAGCTAATAATTCTTTTTTCTTTTGTTGTGCACAGCTAATTGGTGCTGCTGATGATACTTCTAAGAAAGAAGAATTCAGTGAAGTTCAGTGGTCTCTTGATCACACCCCTAATGTAAGGCTCATCTCTTAATTCTCAAAGATAATAAGTTTTGTGCTCGAATTTTGTATCGTTTCCTAGTCCCCATTTGTTCAACCTAGACTTTTATGTAGTACTTTACTGATTCTATGATACACCATTTTTTGCATAAAGTTTAGATTTTTCTTCTTGAGTACCCATGGTTAGTAATTTTATTTGTACTTAGCTTAATTTATTGGTCTAGGTAGGAACATGAAATGGCTACAGCTTTTGTTTGTATTCAACTTCTCTAGTTCAATATTTTAGTTGAATTAATTATATCCTGAATTGTTTTTCTCAAAACTCACATTTTACTTGTGCCTCTCTCTCTTCCCCCCTTGTGGATTATGATAAAGAAAAAAATATTATTGTTTCTTCTCAAAACTTCAAAAGTATAGATCGAATAGTATGTGTCCTTTTTTGTAGAATGCTCATTGTCTCAATTCCTTTGCTTTATTACTAGCATTTCAATTTTTATTTACATGATTCCTGTCTATCTATTCAGAAACAAATGTTTTGCTTAATTTATTTTTTCCTTCTAGACAAGTATTTTGCACAGCCTTCCTAGAGCCTTAAACAATTTTCTGAATGAACTTCGTTGGAAAAAACACAAACTTCTTCAAGCATGCTGCACCACACAAGTCCACACCCTTTCTCAACTGTGTATGTGGGTAATGGATACTACTGATCCTAATATCATAGGTGCTCATTCCCATAGCAAATGGTTCTGAAGAAATTGAAGTGGTTACCGTGGTAGATATTTTACGGCGAGCAAGACAAATGTCATGATTGCGTCAGTAGAAAAATCTCTGCAGATTTTGGCATCACAAGGCACAAAACTTGTTGCAGACAAATTGCTTCATACAGCTGCTGAGACTATTTATGATCTGATAATTTTGCCGGTTAGGTTCTGTTTCTCTTTATTTTCATTGCATGCTATTTTTCCTTGACAAAAGGGTTGGGATAGATTCCTTTACAACTTCTGGGGCAGCTCCCTGCCATTCACTTACTCCAATGGTGTGGAGCGCTGCTCTTCTTCTGCTTGGTATCCTACTGTAATGAAGTTGGGAGTATTGAATGCCTTATTTGCTATATTCACTTTTTCCTATATATTTTCATATGGTTCATCCTTTAAAAGAAATGTCTAAACTTCAGTTTAAACCAATATCCCATCTACCCATTACTGGATCTCTTTGATTGTCCAAAGATGATGTCCATATTCCTCAAGATAAAACATACTTGTCTGTCTAAATTTTTAATTGTTGCTTCTTTTGAAAAGAGATGCATGGTGTTCTCTCATCACATATGAGACTGTAGTCAAATACTCTAGAGTTTCATGCCAAGGCAAGTTATGTCATGCATTTTGCACAGGGGAAGTATATGTCTTCTTTGTTTGGATTCTTCTGGGTTCTATCCCTCAAAAGAGTTGGCTGTTTCTTTAGGGAGGGAATGCTGGGGCTGAGAGGTTGCACAAGTCCAAGGTTCTCAAGAAGTTACTTAAAGAACAAGAAAGAGGTGGAAGAATGGTTGGTGCCATGAGCACTTCCCCTGCAATCCTACAAAGACAAGGGTTGATGAAGGTATTGCTGAGGATCTCAGTATCACTTTTGCTGTACTGTTTGATAGTTGTATATAAAACCTAGTTCTTCTTTTGGGAAACAGGACAAGAAAGCCACAGCTCATCACTCAGTCATCAGTAAGCTCCATGGTGCAGTGGATGGTGCCCAAGTGGTTATTGATGGTAGGTTCATCACAAGTAAAGGCCTTGCCACTGCAACAGATTTTGTGCTGGCTGTTGTGCATAAGCTTTTTGGGCGTGCAAGAACAAGGAGTGTTGCAGAAGGTCTTGTTTTTGAGTACCCTAGGAGCTAGGGAGGTCATCATCACCCCTCCATGCCAAATACAAAGAACAAGTGACTGCCACCACTGGAAAGAAGTGATGCATTGGAGAATTCTATCCCAAGTTGGTTATGCAAATGTTGGATAAGTCTTGTCTGGGGAGGAATGTATTGCTGATAATTGAGCTTCAATGCTAGAGGGCTAGGCTTTTTCCTACTAGATTCCTAGACGACCTGCAATGGAACAATTAAGCCTTCTTATCAGGTACTGGCGAGTTCATCAAAGCTAAACCTTGTTTTAAGAACACCACATTCCAATTTCTTTTCTTCATTTGATAGGTGGTCACATGTTGCACTCTGTCTTTGCTGCAAATCTTACACATGCTGTTTGGCCTTTGCAGTTTCTGTACAACTAATTTATGAATCACTGTCCAGAAATGAAGTATTACAATAGTTTCTATATGCAATGCGTGGACCTATTCACCGCCAAGGATGGTATAGAGATCAGAAATCTTGGTATTTGACTCTAACCCTCCTCTATTCCATTACTTATTTTTATTTATTCAGTTTTACGTTATTATGCACCTCTTCAATAAGCACACCTGCAGTAGCTAAAAAAGGATTCTGGAATGTTATAAAATCTTTGACATTAGAAGCCAAAAAACCAGGTAGGAGTTTGCTTTTTGACTCTCCAATCTTCATTATATTCCCTTTATCCTCATACCTGGCTTCAGAGTGAATGATTTCTTTCTGTGTAATAGAATTCTGATGATTTTAGTACGAAAGTCACTATCAATTGCAGAAGTTTGGCTTAGTTGCTCTTCCATTCGCCCATCTTTGTTGAACTGATTAACGTTCTAGCTGTGGGCCACAGAACTCAAATAATGGGTGCCTTCTGGTTACTTGGATAGGTGAAAAGAAAGAAAGAAGGGGAAAAAAGAAAAAAAGCCTTTCCTAACTGGATTTTTCCTTGTATTGAAATAGTCACAGTGACTTTCTTAGATCAAACATACTATTTGTGAACTATTTTAGGCATTAACGTTATCGCTCTACAATCGTCCACTTAGCAAGCAAGCCATATCCAAATCATCAAATAGCACCAGCATGATGGACTCTTCAGCGACTCCTTAAGAGACCATAATTATGATCATCAATTTGCTTTAGCATCTTTGCAGTTCGGCATCTATTGTTTCCTAGATACGTTCCTAGAGTCCAGGAAACTTGTAATTGATTCGTCATATATCGAAGATGAGCATCAAGGAATGGTTTCAGCATAAGAATTTCCTTCGCCTTGGGGTTTTATGGTTAGATTAACCTCATTCTTGCAAAGACATGCGTCTTTTCTAACTTTTGTGGTAGGTCATGCTGTTGCTAGATTTATGCTTGTGTTTTCTCCGCTTTGACCTTCTTCAGCCTGTAACTGAAATATCAGGGATTCTCTTGCCAAATAATCATTACTTAAGCATTTATTTGTTGAATGCATTATTTGTATAAGGCATTCAATGATCAGGCTGCGCCTCTTTTATTTTTCTTCCCGTTAGGACCATAATCAGGGCATCAACCACCGGAATATGAACTCAAGCACACGAACTAGCATGTAACTTCTGAGAGCGACAATGCTTCATCATAATTTCACTAGCTACTATCTGTTAAAGAAGAAGCAAACAGAATCAGAAGAATAGGAAACCTTATACTACAAGACTGGCCTCCGAATTTACAGCATGACACTCCTTGCTTCTGTACATTAAAGCTGCCTAACGTGTACAAAAAGGATCATAAAGTACTATTACATAACCTTGCATCTAAGCCAAACACTACTCTTTTACTACTCCAGAACTAAGCTCTGTCCAGCTTTATCCTTTCATTCTACCAGGGTCCTGTCAGCGTTCTTCTTAAGCATCTGCGTTTACCTCCCCACGGCATCTTCATTGTTTCCAAGATCTATAAACAAAATGGATGATTTTGCACCAAGTAAGCCAATCAAACCAATCACGGACCGTACTGCACAACTGACAAATAAGAAAAGGCATTTTTTGCACCCTGTTTTCCCTTCTTTCTAACAATAAGGAACCAGAATAAGAACAAAAAGAAACCAGACGTCTCTATGATGCTATTCAGCTCTTCAATTTTTGCGCAGACTGATTTTTTCAAACGTTTCAACATCTTACACATTCACTAATTGCTTGAAGATATAATCTATTTGGAAAGCCGGTCAAATATGCTTCAAGTGATGAATGGAAGCATCAGTATTTCAGTTGTTGCACGCCCTGAAATTTTTGTTTTTAGACTCATAACATTTTAATTTTTCTTTCACGATAATTGTTGCCTTATGTTCAGAACATCTGTAACTGAACAACTCTCTGCTTGCTTTATTATTATTATTATTATTATTATTGGGGGGTCTGAAATGGGATCTTATATCATTAGGGAGTGGGCAAAATTTAATATCATTAGGGAGTGGGCAAAATTTAACTCGGGGTTACATGTTGGATCTTCAGGATCACTGACTAGTTAAAGGAAGTAATACCTGATTTTTCTGCATCTCCATAAGTTCAGCCTGCCATGATATTGGGACAAAGCAAGTACTCATTACAACTTGAATATCCTAGAGGCACTCTGAAAGATTATTACTTTGATCGACAATTTTAACCTACCTGTTTTTTCTGCAACTCTTCATTAATTTGTTTGAGTTTGGCTACTTCTGCTTCCAATTCCAAAGTGTAGGCCTACAAAAGTCCGAGCATGAAAAGTAGACAGTATCAGGGTCAAATGATCATTTCAAATTTAATCAGCAGAAACTAGTAAATTATAGTAATTATTTAAACAAGACGAACCACACTCCAAAAGTAGAAAGCATGTCCGAATTAACTTTATTCTTAGCAGTGTAATCACTTCTATTGTTGTCCTATAAAGTGAAATGGAAAACATACGCTAGATCTGTTAATCAAGTGATTTTCATATTAAACATTTCCATTGCTATATACAGGGGTTTCTTTTTAAAAACATATATATAATATACATCCTGTTTCAGAGTTCTAACAGGTGGTGGAATTGAGAATCAGGTATCTTTCGGCCGTTATCAGATTGCTACTTTCGTATTCTGGCCCACAGAAGTACAGCATTATTGTTTGCAGCAAGAACCTACCATATCTTTCAGAATGAAATGACCCAAAAAAATCAGAATCCTGCTCTTCAGTTCAACAAAAATTAAGCAAATTAGTCTTAACTAGGAACAACGGCTTATTTGAAGAATTAACCTGCTTTCTGGCTCGCGACCTTGCAGCAGATTCTCTGTTTTTAATCATTCTCCTGCGTCTTCGCTCCACTTGCTTCTCTAAAGAGCTACACGATCTCCGTCCTCGACCTCCTTCATTAAAAGCATAGGGAGAAGGAGATAGTGAGGATGTGTCTAGACTGCTTTTAGAGATCGAGTCTGATTGCAATTGACTCCCAGGAGATCCTCCAGCCACCGATGTTGTCACACCACGTAACCCTGCCATACCCATCACTCCAGTCTGTGTAATACCACTTCTCGTCATGGCTGAGTTCATAGAAGCATTAGCCATTCCAACAATTGAAGCATTTGTTCCTGAGCTTGCCAGCTGAACGCCATTCCCCATCTGCTGAACATTAGCATTTCCTAATTGAGAAGAGGCAAAAGCCACATTTGCTTGCTTAGGAAAAAGAGGCTGCAGCTGGGACTGAGACTGCTGATGTTGTTGCCGGGAAGAGTGTAACCCACTGCCATTCAGCAATAAATTAGATGAATTAGAAAATGCAGAGTTACTTCCCCCATTTTGATTACCAAGAATTCCATCATTTCCAGCTGATTGTTGAAATCCAATAACTAAACCATTGTTATTGACATTAGCTGGAGCCAAACCGCCATAAGCCCCAATATTACAGGGTTTTCCAATTGTCTGAATTTCTTCTCTAACTACCCCTGCTCTAACCAGAAACTCCTCCAGTGTCATCTCTCCCAGAGTGGGTTGCCTTGGTCCTAAATTTGAGGCCACACTGCCACTTCTATCATTTGTGCCACTACTGTCTTTAAGCAAATCTTTCCAGATTTCATCAACAGTCCTCTGACTAAGCGTCCGTGGTAATGTTAAAGAACCTTGTCTCTGCAAGTTTCCACCTGGGACAGACCCTGGTCCTGTGATACTAGAACTGGCTTGGGTTTCTTCAGCTGTCCAAATATTCTTTAAGAGATCTTCCATATTCATCGAACCAACGTCTTTCCCAAGGCCACCCAAAGATTGAAGCTCATCAAACGTCATTGAGTAAATAGAAGGCTGCCGAGCTAATGGAAAATTGCCTGGTGTCTTCCCCACACCGCCCTCTGGCTGTGCCATGTTGTTTATGTTCTCAAAGTTCAGACAGGAACCCATCACAGGAAACACTGAGAACTGCCAAGAGCTGATTGAAGATTGTTCTAGTAAGCTTCGGAAGTTATTAACAAGATCTCATATGTGTTGATCAGAACAGCAGTTATATACACATAAATATCTTGTTTAGGATTGACCAATATTCTTCAATTTTCATCCTTTTCTTTTTCTAATTTCTGATTATACAAAGGTGACGAACGAAGAAAAGACACGCACAAACCAGACAAACATAGTTTGACAAGAAACTGAAAGTGTGCGTCCAATTTGCACCGTCTGTCTACTATTCAAACAAATATACGAGGGTATGACAAAATAAAGACAACCCTGACACTACCATCAAGCCTTTTTCTCCTTTCCAATCGAACTCTTAAGTCAGCATATAGTCTTCATCGTTTAACTAGATCAAACAACAATATAAACACTACCATCAAGCCTTTTTCTCCTTTCCAATCGAACTCTTAAGTCAGCATATAGTCTTCATCGTTCAACTAGATCAAACAACAATATAAACAACACGGAACTTAAACTCCTAAGTTAGAGGAATTGCATACCAGCTTGGAAGTATTGGCAAATCAACTATTTCTCAGATTTCACTTGAAACCCATCTCCAATAGTAATAACAATCAACTAACAGACAAAGCTAAGCACCAGAATGATCAGAACGAAATGAAAAGCAAAATCAACTTATCCTCCATAAATCAGATGCTCGAGGTCAAACTCGTCTGTTTCCAACTCAGATCCAAAATTAATCAAATAACAGAAAATCAAAAACATCGGTTACTAGTCACTCCTATTTGGATCAGCTTCATTAATGCCCCTATGAAATCATAAGCACAATAAGATTACCAAAATCAGGAAAATAAATCACAGGTTTTTTCTTCTTCTTTTATCTCTTATTAAACCTCAACCATTGAAGAAACGCCATCGATCAAAATGAACGGAGAACAAATTCCATAGGAGCACAATCAATCAATCATTGCACAACATCATATCGCACAAATTATAACTCGAAGAACATCAAAATTAATATCCAAGTTTATCTAGTAATTTCATCTCAATCACTGCAAGCTTAATTTACTACAGTATCTAGCAGTGAAAGAGAAGAACAATTAGCAGAAGGAATTAAGATATTAGAAGACGATTTTACCCTTACGAGATCGAAGAGAGAGCGTGTCGTTTCCTTCTTCTTCGCCGGTTAAGGCTTTGCTGCAGGCGACAAGTGTCTAGTGCTCCTTCGACACGAGTCCGTCATTTAAAGCCAAACGCTTTCTCATTATCCTATTTTTTTATTTCTGCAGACTGAATATTTTAATTACGTGGATGTATCCAGATTATGCAACGTGGCCCAGTAACTATGAAGCTTGCTTCTCGATGTGACCTGCAACCAATGGGAGAAAACAAAGTGGGAGAATGGGAACCGTTGATTTATACTTTCCGACACTATAATAGATGGCGATTGGTCACTTGTCGGCTTGCGTTTCATGTGCAAAATGGCGGACTCAGCGGAAGGTCCGACGAGATTGATTGGGTTTTGGGTTTGGGCCTTCTGGATTCTTTGCAGCCTTCTCCCACATGCCGCGCTCAGTCCTCCAATGACAATTTCTTGCTTTTTTCTTTTTCTTTTGGTACGAATCCGGATGAAATTTTATATTAAATTTTTTATTTGCATTTTTATGGGTCCAAAATTGACTGTGCAAGAAATTTATTTACACTAATTTTTTACAAAAATAGAAATTCTTTTGTTTGAAAAAAATCAAAATGCAATCTAACGTTCAGTATAAAAACGGGATGAAAAAGGGAAATCCGGTATTTCAATCTCATAATTAGAAAAAAATATAATTTTGCTAATTTATTCTCACATAAGTTCCTCTCACAATTACCCATAAAAAAAAGCTCCTCTCACAACGTCCGTCAAATATTTTGGCTAAATTCAAAAAAAAAAAAAAATCCTTGAAGTTTGGGATTTTGACAGTCAAGGACGTGAACTTTTTTACCGACAAAAAAACCCCAATGAATAACATGACGGAGAAAACATGTGAACCATCAACCATATGTCAACTTCAAAAGAGTAGTAGTAAGACATATCTTCAAATGTTTTTAATTAAAATTTCAAAAATATCATTCAACCATATTATAGAAAGACGTCTTCTCTTATCCCCATCATACTCATCTCTTTCTCTCTGCTTACCACTTCCATCTATTTTCCATTTTCTTTCATCCTTCTCTTCTAACCCTATACATAATATATTCCTACCATCATCTTTCTCTATATTCCATTTCAGTTTACTACATTTTCATCCACACCCCCAAATACTTTTTTCATCACTAGGTAACAACTATTATTTTCTAACTTCTTGCTACTATCTCTTCTTGTAGGCATATTTGGAGGCAGAACTATTTTTATCAAATATCTATAAATTAATAGTTTTAGTGTGAATTAATTTTTGAATTTTAGCCACCGATTCCCAAGATAGCCGTAAAAACATAGCATGCAAATAAACTTCTAATTGAAAAGAATGTAAAATGAATGTATCATATCACTAAGATACTTAGTAACATAACTACCAATTTAACGTATAGGTAAGGCTTGCAATTTTAAAGCTTATCTTTCTTGTCCCAATGTGTATGGGGGAGAAAAAGACAAGATAAAGCAATAGCAGTGTGGTATGCTGGGAGGATTATTTTCCCTCAAAAAAAAAATACTAAGAGGATAATGTTTTTTTCCTGGCTGCGAGGAGTGGGGTGGGGGGATTGAAAAAGAGAAAGGCTTTTTACAGGGTGGAAGAGGAGAGATCTCCGACTATGATTCTGAGATTCCACTGATATGAAGGATTGCACAGTGAACGAGTCCCACTAATTCTAAAGGAAGCATGCGCAGAGATCGGGTCCTTGTGGCTCAGTGTGTCGAACCTCAATTCGTTAACCTTCGCATGGACTCCGGTGGTGGGTTCCCACTCGTATTGTACTCCAACAAAGTCCTTTCTGGACCGACTCTTCCTGCATCCTCTAATGAAGGTCTACCATTTTCATTCCTTCATGAAAAGCTCGAGTTTATTCTCATTCCTTTATTTTTGGAGTCACTAACGGATGTAATAAGGTAGTAGCTATCAGATGAAACTAGAGTTCAAGTTTTACTATAATCAATGGTCCCCACCTCTAGATATTGCCGAGGTTTCATCAGGAATCAGCCTCATACTTGAAGAAATCTTTCTCTTTCTCTGTTGATGAACACGGATCTCTTCTATTTTACTATATGGAGTAAGTCACTGAACAAAGAGGTGTTGCGAAACTTGTAAGAAAATAGTACTGTTAAAAAAGTCAAAAGTTCCATGAATACATGCTGACGGTTGAACTACCACTGCCGCTGCTATCAATTACTAATAGTATTTGGTAGCGGTAGAAGGCGGCAACGGAGAACCGCACGGCTCCAATCCAATTCGTATTTCTCAGCTTTTAAGGAATCAAATGGTATATAATTCTTATCCCGAAAAATATCATAAATGGCCAATTCTATTGTTACACGTCGCAATTCTTTGAATTATTCATATATTCTTATAGTGAAAATTATACGTAGTGTTGAAGCATGTGTGGAGGAGGAATACTGTGTAGAAAACTAGCAGAAAAACAAATCCACAAATGAAGTAAACGCTAACGCTAGCTCTTGGCACGGAATATGTTAGGCACATTATTGAACGCTGATTGGCATCTAGGTTTTGACAGCTCAAGAGTTGAACCGCTCGCTGCATTTCCATTTTCGCTATAGACATGGTCATGTTTTGGGAATAATGTTCTTATCTTACTCCTTTTTTATTTTTCAAATACCATTTCTAGTATATTCTTCCATTTGGTCATGTTTCCAACAATCATCAAGAGTTTACATCACAGCAGTACTTTTTTGGGCTGGCGAATATCTTTTGTTGGTCGGGAGAGCAGAGGAGCGGCGAGAATATGGCGGTGGTGGACAGAGTGGTGACCCGCGAGATTCATAGGGACCAATATCTTTCTAAACTGGCCCAACCCAGATACTTGATGTATTACCAAAACTCGTGGGCCGTGTCAGGCTTGACTGATCAAAGTTTTGTTCCTGATTTATTATTTTGTTAGAGAAAACGGCCCGTTGTACCCGCAAACTTTTTTTTTTTTTTTTTTTTGAGATATGTATTCTTTTAGCAAACTATCGTTTAAAGAACTCTTCTTCTTCTTTTTTTTCTTTCTTTCTTTCTTTTTTGGAGATTATTCCTTGTTTCCTATTAATATTTGATTGCTCTGTGTATGTTTCTTGAATGTGATTGAACATGATATAATTTTATTCAATCACTTTCTTTTTTATAGAATAATACATTCATTTATGATGATTGATCAATTACATGAAATTCAGTGGCTTATCTCTATTGGTTTCTTTAAATCAATTAAATGCCTTGTAATTTTTAGAAGTTAAGTTTCATTAGCAATGTTAGGCTCAAAAAAACCAAGTACATGTAAGCTTTAAAAATAAAACAATGTGTTTATTTCTTGCAAAGAATGCAGTAAAAATATTGCTCAATCCACTTAATCAAAAAGATTTCATAGAAGTATAAATAATATATATAGCCCCCACCCCACTCCCCCGCCCCCCCAAAAAAAAATCTATTTCCAGTTTGTTTGGGAAAATACAGGAAACAGGAAAATAGAAATTCCACCTCAGCTTCAGTCAGAATATTCTCTAGAATAAAATATACAACTAGGCCGCCTTTTTGTGTCCAGTTCCAATGAGTCCAGAGTATTCCCTTTAGCAGCCGGACACAGATCAGATCCTCTTAACCGCCTGACCCACGAACCTATCCCTTCTGCATATAAAACTCTAAACCTTCCCGCCGCACTAAATCCCTCATAATCACCCCAACAAAATACGAACGGCAGAACGGCGGCTCGCCCTTCGAGGAGCCCATGTCCTCTCTTCCGCGATCTCTGCGCAAACATAACTCTTGGTCTCCCGATTCAGAACGCGAGGCAGCGTGGCTAAGGCGGAAAAAGAGTTACTGCTATGGCCTAAGACACGGCCTCAGCCACAGCCTTACCAACGACGACGTGGATGAGCTCCGGGCTTGTTTCGAACTCGGATTTGGATTTGATTCAATCGATTTGGATCCGAAGTTGACCAATGCTTTTCCTGCAGTTGAATTTTATAACGCTATTATTAAACAGAACAGTAATGGCTTGTCCCGATCCTCTTCTTCAGTGACGATTAGCTCGGACGTCGATACCGACTCTCCGGTTGGGAGCCCGGGCTCTTGCTCTCTCTTCGCTCCAGGTATAACTCAATTCTTAATTAACAAGTCTTTTTAGTGTTTTATTAGGTCATATATGTTTGTGTAATTATTATTTGTCCGTGTGCAGGTGAGGATCCAGAGGTGTTGAAGACGAGGCTGAAGCAGTGGGCAAAGGTGGTGGCTTGTTCGGTGCGGCATCATCCGCCGCGAACTGACAAATGAATTGATTTGGATAACTAAATTTAATTCAAAATTCAAACGAGGATTTCTTGACTAGATGATGACCGTAGCCATGTATTCTGTTGAACTATTTGTTTGCACAAATTGTAAAAAATTTGCTTTCTGGAATTCATTGCTTGATGTCAATAGAAAATGGTCAATTGACTATGATGGCAGTGATTCCTTAGCAACTCAGATTGTTAGTGTTCTTTCATCAAGTATGATCCTACTTGATTTATCTCTTAGTAATGCGGTGGAGTTACAGTTTTTTTCGTTTCTTATTATTACTTTTAAATATGCACTCTTATAATTGCGGTATTAGAGAAAACATCAATTTTTTTACTATATATATTTTAAAAATTAAATACTTTTTCAATTTATTTCTCTTTTGATCTCTCATTTTCTCTTTTATTTTATTTTTAGAATTTTCATTAAAATTAATAAATATAGTATTAAATCAATCTATACAATACAATTGGCTAAAGAACTAAACTTTAAAATGTACATTTTTTAGATAAAAATTTCAAAATTTTAAAGTTTTATTCATGAGTTTCGCCCTTCTAAATAGGCCTGTCAATTGGGCTCTACGAGTCGAGCCGACCTAAGCTCAGGCTCAGCCCGAGTAACATCATATTGAGCCCGAGCTCGGGCTCAGCCCGAACGGGCTCACAAATGTTGAGCCCGAGCTCGGCTCTTATGAGCTCGGGCCGAGCTCGGGCTGAGCCCGAAATATGCATATTCAATTTTTATTATTCTCACAAATTATCCTCTCACTACAAATTATGATTGCCTTCACAAATTAATGTCTTAATACTTGTCTAACAATGACTTTCAACTAATTTGCATATATTATTAAACAATATCTCTAGAAACTAAGCAAACGTCTATCTGAAAATCAACAAAAACAAACTACCATAGCAAAATAAAGTATTGTAGCAATATCTCAACCACATTAAATTCCAACCAAGACAAATCAACAAAAGTAGAGCACCAAATTACTAGAGTCTGAGAATTTATTGATCAAGAACTCTTCAAATGGATATTTAAATAGAGATATATAATGCATTAAAATCTAATAATCTGGTATGTCGTGCTTCAATATGAAGTAACCGGAAAAGAGGAAGAATGATCCTATAACTCCAGAAATCAGTGAATTTCCAACGATGAAACTAGGCACCAAAGCACTAAAACACACCACCACTGTGTTTGCTGTATAGAGAATCAACCAAATTTGCAGCATACACCACTGAGTTTGTTGTATAGTAAGCAGTTTAATATTTTGAATGCATATTAAGTTATTAATACACAAAAAACAATCTTCTAATGTGCCCTAATAATAAATATTGATTTTTTAAAAAGATATTGGGCTAATACTAAAGTTTACTAATCACTTTACTAATCACCTTATAAGTTATATAATATAAGTATTAACCATTAAGTAATTGATAATTTTTTCTCTTCTCTTTCTAAATTTATGTTGAGAAGTGAAAAAAAAATTATATTTTGTGAAATTAGTTAAATATATTAATTACGAAAGTGAATATGTAGAATATATTATTTTATAAAACTAAATATTTACTTTGGAATATTCTAAATTACAAGTGCAAAAATCAATTGGAAGACTATGCTAAGATCTTATCTTCTTCTTTCATATGATTTATATTTCTCGTGTTAGTAAAGGTAATAATATTCATACCTACGCATTTACTGTGTTAATACTTAATATCCTTAGAATTATGATAAACTCAATAAGTAGTTACAATCTCATAAATAGACTCTATGATTGAATAGCATGTATATTGTTGCCAAATCTGCTAAGAATTAAAACTATTAAACCACATTGCTTTTCTAAAATATAATTTTAAAGTGTTGGAAGTGAAAACTTTACCCACTAAATTTTTTTGAAAGTGAAATATAAACAAATTTATTTATATCAAAACACATAAAATTTTAATCTATATAGTTATGATGACATTAATATAGTATTATACACAAAAAATTTCTATTATATCAAGAAATTATAATATATAATTATAAATTATTATTAGATATATGATCGGGCCGAGCTTATAACGGGCCGAGCTTAGCCAAGCCCTAGATCGGCCCGATTCACAAACGGGCCGAAAATTCAAGCTCTAGCCCTGCTCAGCCCTAGCCCGAAAAAAGCTAGCCCGGCCCAATTGACAGTCCTACTTCTAAATAGAGAGGGCAAAACTCGTTGAAGTTAAAACTTCTATGATTTTCGCCTTTCTAGGTAGAAAGGGTGGAACACATGTAAACTTGCATGATATTTACTCTGAAGGAGGGCGGAAATCATGGAAGAGTTTATGCCTTGAAGGTATAACTCACGGTAGAGTTTCACCTTTCACTCATAATTCAAAATAAATAAATAAATAAAAATAAAAACTTTCAAATTTTGTTCAATTTTAATATCAAAATCAAGGTTATTTAATATACTTATTTATCTAATTGTATTGTATAGCAGCTAATGCAATACTTATTAGTTTTAGTGAAATTGTAGAGAGATAGAAATAGATTATTTGAGTAAGGGGAAGTTGAAAATTGTTTAACTTTTTTGTTATGATAATCAAATTCAAGAATATATATACTAATGGTTTTAGTAAAATGGGGAAGTAATGCACTCTTCAACTACTTCAAATGCATATCACTTGATTTTAGAAGCTACCTACGTTTACTCTTCTTTCTCTTCTGGGCATGCTACTGGTAGTAAACAAACCCTACGGTGATGAGATCTTCTATTCTTATTTGTAACAATTGTATTTTATTACTGTACACAACAACTTCAAAGATAGATAAATTGGCTGAGATCTTTATGAAGTATTTTTGTTTTAAAATATAAGTTATTTTAATACTTTTTACATAAATTAAAGAGAAAATTAATATTTTTTATTATATTCTTAATTAATTTTATTAACATGACAAAGACTCAGAGAATTAAATTTGTATTGAGGCTAACTTTAAAAATATAATATTTTAAATTTGTAAAAGATTAAACAGTTTGATAATATACAAAATAATTAAAATACCTTATATTTTGAAACAGAAAGAGTATTGTTTAAATTAGTTATGAATCTTCCAATACAATTTTTATTTTATAACATTATTTTATTCTTTATTATTTTCATTTAGATGAATAATTGATAATTTTCGCTTGAAAAACAAGAAAGACTGAAAGGCATAAATAATGGAGGTTTGTTTATATTTCGATTATATTGTCATATTAGATTATACTCACACCAGTTAAAACTTAATATTTGTTTTCTCAAGAAAAAAGTGAATATCAAAGATATATTCACAAAGTTGTTTCAATTTATTAATTTGCATTAACTCTAGATTCTTATTCCGATAAATAAATTAATACTTTATGCTTGAGTTTTATCATCGACTATTTAGATTACCAACTAATGTCGAGCCAAAAGTATTCTTATTCCTATAAAAATCGAAAATGATAGATATAAAAAAGAATTCATAATATACTATGGGTTTATTTGGATAATATTTAACCCAACAAAACACACAATTAAATATCACTTTTTCTCTCATAAATAATTCACTTTCACAAAATTCAAGATAGAAACTATTTTAACTAAACACAATCTAAATATATCATATGTCTTTCGGTACGATTTTTTAATAAATTACAAAATAGAAAATCGAACCGAAATATTCGGTTCGGTTGAAAATTAAAATTAAAAAAAGAAAAGAAAAAGAACGTATTTTGATAATGCGTTATTAAATATTTTTATCTTAAAATTTTAATTTTAATACAACGTATTACCAAAATACATTCATAAATAATTTTTTAAAAAATTTTAATTTTTTAATTCGATTTTCAATATGAGAACAAAAAGTAAAAATCGAATTAAATTTCATAAATTTTTTATAAATCGAACCGAATTGAATCAAAATATTAAAAAATTAAATTAAAAAATATATTTCGATATGATTAAATTTAATTTTTTAAATTATATCAAATAATAAACAACAGACATTCACAACCACGGAGAACCTTAGCTGAAACAAGGCACCAATCTCACTCCAAAACAGGGATTAGGATATATACAGATGCCCACGTTATAATTAACATGAAAATCTCCAATCCAGTTTTGCTTATCCAATGAAGGGCAGAAGGAACATACAAATTATCACTCAACCAAGCGCTTTTTCTATTCGCTTTAGGCCTAAAATATCTGAAAAAGGTTCACTGGGATCACTTGACCCTGAATTGGCTGAGGCCCACCAGACCTTTACTACCCTAAAATATCTCAGTTGAGACAGCTAAGGTGATCATTTGATTTTCCGCTTGGATTTTATAAATTTTTAAAAATTAAATTAAAATAATTTTTAATAAAATTGAATCAAATCAAAATAAATTTATTCAATTTGATTCAAATCAAATTTCCAAGGGATGAGAAAAAATAATAAAAACACATTATACCAAAATATAATCTGCTCATAAAAATATATTTTTATAATGCATTTATTTATAATTTTCTTAAAAAAGTTAACTTTATTATATAAGAACGAATTATATAAATACTTTATAAGCATAAAAATATATTTTTATAATGTATTCATAAATATTTTTTTAAAATTTTAATTTTTTGTTTAATTTTTAATCTAAACATAAAAATTGAAGAACGAACTAAATTATATATAATTTTTATAAATTAAACTAAAATATCAAAAAATAAAAAAATATAGATTTTGGTCCGATTTGATTTTTGAGATGGTACCAAATAATGAATATTTCTAGCAACGCCCACCTTATAAAATATAATGCGTGGCCTTAGAATTAAATGAATATTTATCTTTCATGCATTTCAATACAAAAACGCAAAATTAAAAGTTATCAAAGAGATTTTATTGACAATAATTTTTTAAAAGAAAATATTGACAAAAAATTTTTAATAACCATTATTAAGAAACAAATAGTGTATTTAGAATAAGTTTTGTTTGAAATCGACGTAATTAGATCTTAAATATTTTTTAATAAAAATTACTTTTATAAAATTTAAAATATAAAATTTTAAATTTAAACCAAATCTAAATACACTAAAATATTTCATATTGCACCCGGCTGTTTTGGCTCTCTTTGATATAAGAAAAAAAGCTTCATATTGCTATAAGTGTATTATATTTTTAGTAAAAATAATCACGATTAGAAAATAAGAAATATTATTGAAGAAATTCCGCTAAACATAAAAAGGTTATACAGTATCTCGGAAGTAACACCATATCTGCTTTTGGAAAGGACGCCAAGCTCTTAAGAAAAATCCAATATGCGCATTAATTCTATATTGACTGAGCAGCGGAGCTTATGCTTATCTAAATTTTTCTTTCATAAGAAAAAGACTGGACTCCACTATTTCCAGACTAACGAGTAAGACAAACGTCCCCAGCAGCCGGCGGTGACGTCACGGTTCGTAAATGAAGCGCGCGTGGGGACAATCTTCCGATCCGAATTTGCCACGCCGGTTACGCTGGCTGACTGACTGACTCACGCCGGTTACGCTGGCCTCCCCCGAGATTCGAGAAGTGAGAAGAAAAATATCTGGCTGACATTGCCCAAAGATATTATCCCCCCGCTCTGCCGTGGCGCCGGGTGATGTTACTGACACGTGTGAAAAGTGTCGCCAGGTGGAACCTTCACTGGCCCCCACCTCCAACAAGTCACTTCCTAATCACCTCCCTCTCCCGCACACTCGCTTCTCCCTCTTACCAGTTTAACCTTCCTTCTTGGTCGTGGGAGGGTTTCGTTTTCCTTCTTAATTATATATTTTTGCTATCTTTTTCTCTGCGCTAAATTTTGGATTTTTTTTTGGTGTGAAATCTGCATTGCCTCCGGAGAAGAATGGAAGAGGACAATAGGCCAGAGACGACGCTGGCTTCGGCGAATCTGGCAGAGCTGGAGTCTTCCTGCAGTTTTGAGTTGACTCGCTCTAACTCTGACGCTTCGTCTTTGACTGCTGAGAATTTCAAAGATATTTTGCATCAGCCTGTTAATGTACGACCGGTGGTTCTATATTTCAATTCATCGTCTTCTATTTGATATAAATGTGTGTTTACCGAGTTTTGGTTTATTTTTTGGTGTTAAGCCATATCAAATTTTCTGCTTGTTATATTCATGATTCGGAAAACGGAAATGTGGTAAGTTTGGATTTTCTGCTTGTTATGTTCATGTAATTTTATCCAAATTACTCAATTGTTTCATGAATATTTGTAGTAATTGTGATTTGGAGCAATCGAGAATCTCTGCACTGCTTTAACATTTGAACATACAGTTGGGAGAGGAACGATGTGGATTTCTAGTTTGGGTTAAAAAGCGAAGAGGAACTTCTTCATCTGTTGGTTTTAATATAAAAGGGTATTCTCTTTTTGTTGTCTTGGCCACTGTTTGCATTCGTAATCATTATGTTTGTAAAACATCTCAGACGATCCGAATGTTTCCTGAAATGGCATGATAATAATTGAGTGTACGATCTTTCTGTCAGTTTCCAGTTTGCAATAACAGTGGAACAACGAATAACATAATCAATGAAATTTGGGAAATGAAGAACTCTTAGCTATGCCTTTAGCTCCCAATATTTTCATGATTTTTTAAAACTAATCCACGGTATCTGTGGTTTTGATCTCAGGGTATTGATTTGAATTTTGAGATAAAACTAAGCGCTAATTTGTAGATTGGCAAGGTGATTCCTAAATCTAAAATTTCAGCATGAGCCATATACTGTGTTGACTTTGATTCTCTTCCCAAAACTCACATTCCTGATATTGTTCAATATGTATTTATTGGCACTGCCCTGCTGTATGTTGGCAAATAATAACTGTGATGCACTTTAGCGAAGACATGGCTCTTGGTGTTGCTTAACTTCACGATAATGAACGATTTATCTTCTTTCTTATTTTCCCTCTTGGGGAAACGCCAGTTGCATTAGTTACTTTCTGAAATGGGGTTCTCAAGTGAAGAATGAAAAGGATAGCTGCTTCTTTAATAACTTTATTGTGGATCTTCACTAACATTTTCCTTCCACAACTGTTATTTACTTATTGTATTTACTCTTTTTAGATGTTGAGACGTTATCATTTTCTTTGGAACTCACAAGAAGCTTTTCATGATCACTCAATGAATGCTGAAGATACACACACCATAATGATAGCAAGCCTTTGTAACCTAAACAGTACCTTTCTTTTCTATTCAATATTTCCAGGATGGATGCATATATATATTTAGGCATATTTGTGGGTTGCTACCATAGTATTTCATGTGCTTCCCTTCGTAATAGTGAAACTAAACTTCGGAATCTTTTGCAAGTGTGAGATGTTTCTGTTTCATCATAAGATTCTCATATGCACTGCTTATGCATTTTTATCCTTCCTTTCCAAGCCCAAACAAAAGGAAAGCAAAAATGCGAGTGGGTCTATATGATTTTAGTAATTAATCCACGGAACTAAATCTAACTTCAAAGGCAGTGAATATAACATTTCGGCGAATATTGCTTGATTTTGTCATGGAAAACGTTTATCATGCCTATGCCAGAACTCCAATAAAATATGTTTGGCCTTGAGTTATTTTTCAATGCAGAATATCCAGTTTGAGGCATAGCTAATGCCTAGGGAACTTTCATCACCAAAGCAGGTCAAACTGGTAGAGGTTCAAGAAGCATCCTATATCCTTTAATCTAAAGTAAAACAAATAGCCCAAAGAATCTATGTGACACACGATGAAGATGGTCTGATAATTTTCACATGCTACATCTAGAAGAGTAAACAGTTGAAAAACAGTTTTATTTCTTCATTGTTGATCCAGTTCTTTTATTTATGGGATTCTGCATCTTGTTTCTGCTCTCTGTAGTCGAATATGTCTTTTCATCCGTCTCTTGTCTATCCCAATCTCTTTCTATTTGTTCTTTGAGGTACTATGAGATGCAGGGTTATATGGAATATGAACGGTATTAATCGAAGATAGTATACACATGGGGGCTAAATTGATCTCTGCAATCTTCAGTAATGGCCATCTATCTCTATATGCTGTGAAGCCAGTATATTTCCTTCCTGTGGTTTACTTTATTTTATATTTTTGTGGGTGGGGAGCTGGAGGTTACATGAGAAGAACATTTTTCATTTGAAATGTTTCTGAAGGACATTGTGTACCTCTTGATCTTTAACTCTCATGTAAAGCTTTTTATTTGTGATTTTCCATCTTTTTAAAACAGGATAATTGCATGATCTGGACAAATGAGGAACATAACAAATATCTTGATTATCTGGAGATGTCATTTGTCAAACAACTCCACTGCTCAACGGGTTTACTAGCCTGGTGTACAGGCCAGCCAGATGGAAGGCCTCCTCAAGAGCAGTTTGCTGATTTCAATAGAAATTCTGAGCAGGTTGAAGTTTACCGTTTTAGAGGTTTCATATGTTTTCCATTAGCACTGCTTCCTTCCTAGTTTAGTATTTTATGTCTGGAAAAGAATACTTGCAAGCTTTTATAATTTTTTTTTCTCTGGATCCAGTTCACTGTCCTACAAGATGGACAATTTCCGAAGCTCAACTCTGCAAGGGATGAGTATTGTTCACATACTGCTGCTGCTGATAAGGTTGATTCTCCTAGAAGTCCATGGGTTTATTGTCTAAGGCAAGCAAGTAAAGTCTCTGCTGCATATTCTGATCTCCAGGATTGCCATGAATTTCATGGTGGGGAAAAACACCTGATAGGGAAGAGAACTTCTTCTTCTGGACCAGCATCCTGTTCAGAGCAGAACCACATATGCTATTTATGCTGCCAGAATACAGTTGGGAGTATTATCGGTAATGTGAATGCAAAAGTTTTGTATTCAATATTTTTCCATTTGTCTGCAAGTGCTGATTCACTTTTGTGGTCTTTCTCTGCTGTTCATTTACAATACGGATTCCGGTGTATGATTTTGTTGGTGTCCGTTTGACTAATAGAGGGTGGAACCATTTGGTGCAATGTATGCTGCTTTAGTTGGCATTATTGAAATTAATCTAAACTCCGCTTTTGTCAATTGCAACTTCATCAGTTCATCCATACGCAGATATTGACATATCATTGCTGATTCCTCTCCTTAGATTACGAGATATTGGGATATATTTGGTTTCAGACAAAACAGAAGAAGTTTCTTTCTCCTTTAAGACTTGTAAAAGGGAATTGCATAGTAATGTATTTCTATTTCCCATTTAGCTGCTTAAGGATCATAACGGTTAGTTTTGAAAGAATGTTTGAAGATCTTCATTTTTTGATAGCATCATTTTGGGTTTACAAGCAGCCTTTCTCCCTTTCTCCTTCTGCTTCTGTTCTTGTGTGAACACGATTGCTCTATTGCGCATGAGTTCTGTTTAGGGTAATATATTTTGATGGACCTCACTAGCAGGTCTAGTAAAAGCTATGTTGTTTCTTGTGAACTCATTTGAACTTTATGCACAAGATTCCAGCCTAAAAGAGTGTTTGAATGTCAAAATTGGTACATTTTCTTATCTCAATGCTTTTGGGGAAGTTGCTGCTTTTCAAGTTATTAATGATAAGGCAGGGGTTGCTTGGTCTAATGAGGGGATTGACCGGGTCTTAATTTTGATGTATGGACCATGAAGTGCAGCATATCTTCAGTATTGGTGTTTCATTTTGCTATTGCATCTAGAACTCTCCCACTTTCTATTATGTGACCGAAAAACTTAAATGATGAAGTCAAGGTACTATGTCTAAGATTTGTGGAAAAATAACTTAAAAGTGTGGTTAAATTATTCCGGTGAAGATGCTTAAACCTGCATGAAATAACTTTTGACATAGTAAAAAATCATTCAAAATGTATTTCCTTTTAGAGAGCCTCTAAAATCTAGTATTTGATTTAAGTTTTGTTTTTCAAAACCAAAACAAAAATCTCTTTTTTGCTCAGCTCTTTCTCTCACAAATAATCTACTTTTCATGAAAATCAAGACAAAAAATACACGTTTTTCAAACAGAAACTTAATCCAAATACACCCTCATTTTTTTTTTTTTTGTTTTTGTGCTGCTATTTTTATATTTACTATAAAAGGTTTTCTGTCACTTGTTGATTAATAAATGGATTGGTGGAGCATTGTGATGCTCTAAGTCCTTCTACTATCTTTATTGGAAATTTTCTTGTCTTTTAAGTTTCTTTTGAGCTCTCTATTTTAATCTAAAAGCTTTTTTACATTGTCAAAAGCTAGGTTGGGTAAGAGTTCTTTGTGCCATGGTACCAGCCAGATTAAGGGATAGTATGTCAAATTATTTGCTGAAAGGTTTATAACATAATGGAGCTACTATTATATCCTTAATAGTGTGGTAATGAAGCATATTCAAGAAACAAGTGTGCCTGAAGAAATGAGTAAGAGTAATATGATTGATTATCCAAACATTTGGCTGAACCTTGATGCTATTGCCAGTGCTAGTGCGCCAATGGGAATCTTATGATGTTTACTTTATTGATTCTTGGCTTGTGGAAAATCAAGATTCCTTCAAGTGCCATTAGTTTAGTTTCCCTTGTGTTATTTTCTTTTGAACTTTGTCCCATTGCTCTAATCAGAGACATGGCTAACATCTGGCATGCCTATAGCATGTAAATCCACTTTATTTTCACCTTCCAATCTTTCCAGTGTATGCGTAACGTTTGTTCTCTTCATAACAGTCACCTACAGCAAGAAGACCAAACGTGTAAATAGATCAAAATTAATCATTATCATTTCTGAAATTTCCAGAAATTGGACCAGGAGTTTTATCGGCTGACCAAATAAGTTGGAATTTCAAGATTGTGTATAAAAACACAATGAACATGGAAAGATTCATGAATGTGTGGGGTTGTAGAGCTTGGTGTTTCTCCCATCTTCTTTTCCTCCATCTCCCACATAAGATCCTCTTTAATGTTATCTTGTTTTTTAAATCCTATAACATGAATTTGTTTGGGGATTCTTCCTTTAACCCATATTTTCCCCTCTTGTTCTGCGTACTTGGAATCTTTAGTAGATATAATGCATCTTACATCATTCTGATGTTCTATTGTTGAAATGGTAAGAGTAAAACTACATTCTTGTGCCAGGAGGGTGAGGGGTTGGCTGAGGGCCTTTGAGAAAATAATTTTCAAAGTTCATCTCTATGCTTATTGTTTGATGTGCATCTGTTCTAACGATGGTCAAATATAACAAGATGCTTACTGAGTTAGAAATATTTGCAGTGAGCTTGAGGAGAAATTTTTCATGTTATGTTTGTTGCTGACACCATGTAGTCATTTTGTTTTCAAAGTTTAGGGTTTAGAATAGGCTGATGGACTTTAAGAAAGTAATTTTCAAAGTTCCCCTCTATGCTTATTGTTTGATGTGCACCTGCTGTTATAATTGTCAAAAATAGCAAGATGCTTATTTAGTTAAAAATATTCGCAGTGAGCTTGGGGGAAATTTTGCATTTTATGTTTGTTGCTGACACCATATAATCATTTTATTTTGCTTTTAGTGCATCTTCTTTCCTTTTTACCTCATGATCATGTTATTGACTGATGGATTTCTGCAGAAGGTGCAGGTCAGAATTTTGTGGATCAAGATCAACAAGAGAACCCAAGTATTATTTCTCGGCCCAAAAGGTTGAAAACTGCTGTAGGAGATACTTCAATAAAGAGAAAGTAATACATCCAGATATCCCTTTTTAGAATAAAAGATCATGTAAGTATGCGGATATCTCTAGGTGCGACAATTTAATTTACTTAGTTTTTGTGGAATCTGAACCCTAGATCTCTGGATTTTGTTTCACATTGTGCCCTTTTCTAAGGCTTAGGGACGTTTATTGCAAGTAATTCAACATTAGAAGGAGAAGCAGCAGAAATTATGAAGGTTTCTCAGAGAAGTTTAATGGTTTACCAAACCTCTACAAAATTCTTTTAGCAAGGGAGCTGAGCTGCCACTATGATGCGTGAAGGATGATTATTTGAATGTTAAGACGTCGAAGCACGACAGAAACGTTCCCAGCAATGGAATGATGAAGATTGCCTAGAAGATCATTGATAAGAGACAAGTTGATTTGCTGTTTGGCGTATAAAGAAACAAAGGAAATGTTTTAAAATAATAAGCAATTTAGGTATCCATAAAAATGGAGTTCCTCAGTTTCACTGTAGATCAAAGAAGATTGTTAAGATGCATCTGTCCTACCCTGATCCCCACCCCCTTTGGATCTCTTCTTTCTCAGGGTGGAATTTTGTGAAAAGTCTTGATTGTGCAGTGGTGCCACCTTGAGTAAACGTATATATAGTTGGTAGACAAAGTTCTTTAAGTTGTGGCTATCGTGCCAGAGTATCATGATTTATTCACATTACTTCTATGTCTGTATGTTTAACTCAGCTTCCCAGAGATGTCTTTTCGTGTTCCTTCTGTGCACTTGCGAAACATATCCCCAATACATAGAATTCCGGAAACAGAAGAGGCCTACTAGACCACTGGTTATTTTCTGTTATTTGTACAAAGTTTTAAGGTATTTCTTTAGTAGTAGTTTCTCTATGAGGGAAAGAAAAAAAATTAAAAAGAATGATTTATAAATATTTAAAGTAAGATGATTTTACTAATATAATATAATATTTATGTAAAATTAATGTTTTTGTCTTTTAAATATTTTATAAAAATTTATTAAAATTTAATACTTATTTCATTCTTTTTTAAAATTATAATTAATTGTAATTTAAATTTAAATTAATATTGATATAATTGAATTATGATTTTAATATAAAATTTTAAAATAATAACTATAACTTTAAAATAATTTAATAAAATAATAATTAATAAAAAGAAACAAAAACACATAAACCCAAAAAAAGGGTTGGGCCCCTCGCTATTGTGAGCAGGCAACCGAGCGCCACATTGTCAGAGAAGCGGAATGCCCAGTTTTGATGCCCCTGTATTTGGTTGTGCCAAAGTTTAGCGTGCCGCTGTAATTAAATTTTTTAAAAAGTTAAAATTATTAAAAGGTATTTATATTAATAAAATTCGTTTTGCACTTAATATTTTTATTAATTATTTCATTTATTAGCATAGTCAGTTTCTCAATTATGACATAATTATTTAGTGCAATCATAGTTGATGTTGATTTGTAGTTGTTGAAGGACATGATCATTAGTTATGAATTTTAACAGACTTGATTTTAAAATTAAATTTAAAATTTTAAGTATAAAATTTATATTTTTTTATAAATAATTTAATTTTTATAAAGTTCAAAATAAAAATTTTAAAATCAAATTCTACCCAATTATACCCTAATATAATTTGTTTCAAGGATGTATTTTAGATTGTAGATAGGTATAGGTATCATTAAAGGAGTTTAGGTCGGAAAAGGGAAAAATAGTGATATAGGCGGCAACGACAAAGGTAGTAAGTAGCAGAACAACCACCTTGCAACAACTTAATAGCTTAAGGACAACTGGGCTAAACACCCCCACATTTGGGTGCATTCTCGAAAATCAAAAAGGTCAATTTGCTGCGGAAAGTGTAGCAGTTGGGTAAAAGTAAGGTGTATCTGCTGCTTCCTTTGGATGCATCATCATTGCCTGCCTCTACTACTCTGTCAAAAGAATTATCTCCTCTGGCCCTCTGCTACTTTTCATTTGGTTCTTTATCACCGAAGGTAAAGCAGAACAGATTACAATTTTTGTGCGCATATAGTGCCAAGCACGAATTTGGATCCGGTCCTGCACGTCCTTTTTGCAGGACGTGCAGGACTAAATATTGACCGTTGGATTAGATGTTAAATTTGATTCAACGGATTATAATTTTTGACTCCTATTTGTATTTTAAAAATTCGAAAATTTATAAAATTTTTACAGACATTAAATCAGATTCGAAATCTAATCCAACGGTCCATATTTGATCCTGCACGTCCTGCAAAAAGGACGTGCAGGATCGAATCCGGACTGGCCAAGCACGGATTCGTTAAAAAGATTTCGCTCCAACTTTCAATTCCTTGAAAAACAAAACAAAAAAGGCAAGACGAAATGCAATTCATTTACAAATATTTCTTCATTTTAAAATAATTATAAATTTAAAATGATTTAAGTAATTATAATTAATAAGTACAATATTTAAATAATAAATATATTGTTTAAAATGAGAATAATAAATAAGTTATTGATTTAAAAGATTCATAAATATTTTGAAATAACAACAGCATATAAAATATAATTTTTTCCTTTTTAATTTATAAATTTTTATTTTTAAATTTTATTTTTATCTAATAAATAACTTACTTTTAAAATAAAATATTCTTAAACTAAAATTCATTTCAAATACATGATTTTTGGTAGGTATACTGACAGATACGGAAAGGCCAAACGTAATTTAATTCTGTTAGCGCCCCCCACGCCCCACTATTTTTGCTGATTAATTTTGGCCCTCCTATATAGAACCAAAGAAAGAAAGAAGGCGCCCATCAAAAGAAAAAACGAAGAAGAAAGAAATAGGGCCAAATATGAAATATCTACTCTGGTGAAACCCGCAACGGAAGCCTGGACCTCCCGCCTGGAAAAACAGCCTTCAAAGCATTCGTCTTCACTCCTTCTTCTTAAACCCTTCTCGACTTTAAAAACCCGCCTGGTGATGTATGATCTCCAAACTTCTTCAAAGTTTCTCCTTTCCTAAGCTTTCATTACTTTCTGCAAAGCCATCGACTGTTATGGCTTCAACAATTCCAAGTCAAAGGCATTCAAGGACCGATGACCCATTTAAATCGATTGGATCGTCGTCTTCCTCACAGAAGAGCGATAGTAACAATTCCAAGAAGAAATGGTCGAATTGGATTCCGCTTTTTGTGGCTCTGGTGGTGATTGCAGAGATTGCTTTTCTCGGTAGACTCGACATGGCTAAGAATGCCGACCTGGTCAACTCTTGGGCTGACTCGTTCTACCAGTTCACGACGTCTTCTTGGTTGTCCGCCAAGACATACAGAACTCTCGATGGAGGAGGTGACGAGTCTGGGTTGGGTGTTATTAGTCGCGGAGGTTTCCAGCGGGACGGCGCCAAACTCGAGGGCAGTTGTGAGGAATGGTTGGAGAAAGAAGACTCTGTTGTTTACTCTAGGGATTTCGAGTCGGATCCCATCTTTGTAAGCGGTGCTGAACAGGTTCGCTCTTGTTCCTCCTCGTGTTGCTATAAAGGATTGGCTGAAGATGCTATTTTGCTTGTTAATTTTATGGTGTCAGCACCATCGATGCCAAGAAGAATAGCTTACTAGTTCGGTTTTGCAAAAAGGTTGAAATTAACGTTTTAATTTTGTTATTAGTTGTCGAAATATGCCAATTCAGAAAGGTAGGCGCGTTTCTTTGTCATTCCCTGCATGCCGAGTACCCTTTCAGGTAGAAAGGAAAGATGGTCACTTTACGTAACAGGTGGTGAGAAGAAGATAAAAAGGCTCTATGGTCTTTGTTGATGCAGCCGGGGTTCCTGTATGCAGACATTTTCAGCCATTCCTCCTGTTAGTCTGTGGGAGCTGGAACTTACTATTCTTATATTTTTGGCTGACCCTACACGAAGTAGTACTATAATTTATCTCCACATCCAAGAACTTTTGAAGTATTAGTAGTATCCCCCTCTTTTCATTTTCCCCTTTGGCACCATGCTATTGCTGTACGCATTATGTGGCATGTCTTCTTAAACTTTGCTAAATGCTATATAGGAGTGGAACTCTTGTGCTGTCGGATGTAAGTTTGGATTTGATTCCAATAAGAAGCCTGATGCTGCATTTGGTTTACCTCAAGAAGGTGTGCTAGCTAGTGTGCTTAGGTCAATGGAGTCTGCTCAGTACTATCACGAGAACAACATAGATATCGCTCGACGGTGGGTAAGAACAATCTGTAGATGACTAACTTGCATTTGACGTTTCATTGAAATTGTTGGAAATCTTGTTACGAACAGTTATATTTTACATGATATCTTAAGTTCAAATATCTTCAGAAGAATGCATCTTTCAAGTTGTCTCCACTGTGTTATTCGAGGAGGTTATTTTGCATTCTTTGTGTCCTATGTTTATTGAGTTTTACTATCATTTCTTGTCAGTACATGACGTAACATCTTCTTTCTCAGACATAACTATATGATCTGCTGTATTTTCAAGCATATTTGTCGTTTTAATGGAATTAGTGGCCTATGTTGGGGATAGGTTGGTTTCTTATGAGGTCAGTGAAAATTAAATGATTAGCCATTGCTTGTTCGTGGAAGCTGTCAAGTCATGCCTCCAGATCTTTAACTGTTTGAAAGTTGATGACCACCTATATATCAATAATCATTTTTTCAAATTGGGGAGGATGCACTAATTCGTTCTGCACTTAGCTATATGCATAGGCATAGCACTTCTTTTTATCGTATCTGATAATTAATATGAATATATGATCTACTAAGTTATTGTTCCTTTTCTTATGGCTTAATGTCTATAGAGAGAGTCTAGCAAAGAGAAGAACCTTTTTATTGCAATGTAGAGGTAGCAGCTAAAGAAACTTTGGATTATATGCTTAGAAGCGTGAAAGTATACAGAGAGAATATGTTTAGTAAATAATGCAATTAATAAATTTTTTAGTGCCATTAGTATGTATTTGTCCATTAATATTTTGGTAAGTGCTTTTCCGTTGCCAATTCATAATCACTTGATTGAATAGGATATGTTGTATAGGCTTTCTGTTGTGTAGTTGAGTTTAATGGTTTTCCTTTTTCTATATCTTGTGCTGATTGGTACTTGGGATATGCTAATTTAAGTTAATATACCGCACAGGTGGAAGCTATTGGTCAAATGTTTGGTCGTAAAAGATCAAGTGGAAATCATAATCCTTTTATATCTCTTAGTATCAGCCTGTCAGGAGATCTAGACATCGTTAGGTTTATGTAGTCTCACCTTGAGTTAAGAAGAGGTATTTGTTTGAGCTTACTCTGTTTGAGTCTGCTATTGGAATGAGGCTCACTTGTTGTACTCACTAAGCTAGTTGTGGCAGAAAAATGGAAATGAAAGCTGGAAAGAGGAATTTATCTAGAAGGTTGTCATGTTTATGTTGTTAAATTTGATTTATATTAATTTATAACATTTGTTTATGACTATAAATGATTGCAAAACTTTGGTCTGCATCTATTTGTATTGGATCTTTCAAGAAATGTTATTAAACTAACGATGATTTCTTTCCCCCCAAATGTTCAGGAGAGGATATAATATTATTATGACAACTAGTCTTTCTTCAGATATTCCTGTTGGATATTTCTCCTGGGCTGAGTATGACATAATGGCTCCATTGCAACCAAAAACTGAGGTTGCCATGGCTGCTGCTTTCATTTCTAATTGTGGTGCTCGCAACTTCCGGTTGCAAGCTCTTGAAGCACTTGAGAAGGCAAACATCAAGATTGATTCTTACGGAAGTTGCCATAGAAATCATGATGGTAGAGGTTAGTCTGCTGTTAACTATAAGATCTGCTGAAAGAGGTGTCAAAAGGAAATTGCCATAACCAGACTAGTTTTAAATTTGCCAAAGAAAATGATATCCTTATGTGTCTGTTCTAGTACTGGCTCCATTTGTTCTCTCCTTTAAGAGAGTTTTGCTGCCTTAGTAGGGCAAATTCAAACTTTTTTGGGGTCTATTTTCTTTAGTACTTTTATATAGATGTTCTACTCTTCTAAGGATTTGTGAAGCGTAATAGATACTTCCTTTTTTCCTTCAATAATGAAGTCGGTTTTTCTCTATGGTTGAATAAAAAGTTGCCCAAGTGGAGTTATTTCTACATCTTTGGCAACAAGAGAAGGGCAGGTTTTTGTTAAGTAATAGTCTCTGGAAATTCCTTGCAATATAGAATGCGAAATCATTTTTGTTAAGTATGAAGGTGTTGAATACATTACTTGCAGATCTTGAATATTAAATATGAGTTCATAATATGATGTATAATATCCAAACTCGTTAGTCTGATAAGCAAAATGTCTTGGTGGAAGCATATTGCTACTCTGCTGATGTTGTATGTTTCAAATTGGGTTTCTATTATATTTGCAGTGAACAAAGTGGAAGCACTAAAGCGTTACAAATTCAGCTTGGCTTTTGAGAATTCCAACGAGGAGGATTATGTCACGGAGAAATTCTTCCAGTCTCTTGTAGCTGGTACAAAATTATATCCCTCTAAATCTTCCTCCTTTCTCTTCATCTTTGTTTTGATGCTAAGATATACCAGTTTCTGGTGCCTGAATCATGGATGACTCATAAAATGATGGCACTCTTCTGTGTTAATATTTTGGTTGCACATTTAGAAATTAGTTCATGGGTTCAGTTTGATGCTTTGATGTTCTTTTGCTGATGGAGATGAACCTGTCCTTATAGGATCTGTTCCTGTGGTTGTTGGTGCCCCAAACATCCAAGATTTTGCACCTTCACCTGATTCTTTGTTACATATTAAAGAACTAAAGGATGTTGAGACAGTCGCCAAGAAAATGAAGTACCTTGCTGAGAATCCTGGTTCATATAATGAATATCTAAGGTAAGTGCCAATCTGGTACTGTAGGTTAGGACAGTGAATTACGTGTCATCTTCTTTCATTTTATGCCCCCTCCTCGCAACCCCCCCCCCACCCCCCCGGGAAAAAATTCCCCTCTTCCTTCTTGTTTGTCATCTTTGAAGTTTACCGTGACTTCACAGATCATCATCTGGGAAGGCTGTTGTTTTCCTGTCTAATTTTGCCATTGAGGTGATATTTAGACCTACTGGTGTAGGTGGAAGGTTGAAGGCCCTTCGGATTCTTTTAAGGCTCTTGTTGACATGGCTGCAGTTCATTCATCTTGTCGGCTTTGCATTCATCTAGCAACAAAGCTTCGGGAGGCAGAAGAGAAGAAGAAAGAGTTTAAAAAACGCCCTTGCAAGTGCAGCAGAGGATTAGAAACTGTCTATCATGTATATGTGCGTGAAAGAGGGAGGTTCCAAATGGAATCTGTTTTCCTAAGGTATATTCATTTGTCTCTTTGATGCGTTAAGTGCCCTTTTCTGTATGTATATGCTATTCTAAAACAAGGATGGGCTACTGATGCATATATCAATGAATTAGGACTTTTTTGGTAACTGTCTTCTCTTAAAATATATCGTTAACCAACTAATACATGTGAATCTCTATGATTGTCTTATTTTTCCATGCCTTTTTTTTTTTTTTTTGATAATCTTGTGCAAGATCCTCAATAACTCTCGGCAGCACTACGTGGCAGATTTGCCTTAGAGTAGCAGTGAAGAATCAACTAATTCAATGTGATTATAAGATCTCATTGCCTTTGCTTTTCTGATGGTGTCTTGACCTGTAAAATTGTCTTCAACTTTTCTTTAGAATCACAATGGTCATACTGCACTTCAAATTGAATCATAACACAAATCCCATTTACATCTACATCAGATGAATGTGAAACACCGTTGCTCATTATATGAAATGAATTCATTGATTTTCAAGCATCCATTGAATGTTAAAGAATCCCTCTTCCTTTGGCAACCAGGAGGGGGTACGGTTGGTGGGTTGATTTAAGCAATTGTTTATGATTGATTTTTCATATTGTAGGGATACACATTTTTTTTTTCATTCTGATCTTCCATGGTCTGTCTAATCCACTCCATATAATTCTTACCCGTGTTCCTGAATCTTTATGTGCAGATCAGGAAATTTGACATTGGAAGCCTTAGAATCTGTTGTATTGTCAAAGTTCCGGTCTATCAATCATGTACCAGTTTGGAAACATGAAAGACCAGAAAAGATTAGGGGAGGGGATGAGCTAAAAGTTTACAGAATATATCCTGTTGGCATGACTCAGAGGCAGGCATTGTATACCTTCAGATTTGAGGGAAATACGTTCGAAGATCATATAGAAAGCAACCCTTGTCCAAAGTTCGAAGTCATCTTCGTATAGGTCACCTTTTCCGAGATTTTGTTGGAGCAGTCTTCCCGAGAATGGTTTTGCAGAGGGGAGCAGCATGGTGGCTTCATTGGTTCCGTCTATTCCTTTTCCTATTTGTTTCTCAGCGATATTGGGGAGACTTATGACAATACTGAGCCTTCTTATGCCGCTAAAAATCTAATCCGCAGCATCTCTAACCGAGGGACAGCAAAGAAAACGATTAGCTTAAGCCTTCATTTTCGCACACATTTTCTTTATTGGCTTTCAGTTAACTTAGGAGTAAGCCAAATCGTATTAGTGCTTCCGTACTGGCATTCCGGTGGATGGAAATCCCTGTGGTTGCAAACTCAAAACTGTAATACTGCTTTTAACTAGAGGAGGCAGTTATTGGCCTACCTGACAGTGTAACTGAGTGCATTCATTTGGTGAGAATATTTCTAGTATTTACAAAAGGACGCAACTTGACGTATATTTACGTGTAAAATAGTGTCTGTGGACTATGAAATATTTTTCTTTTAAGTACTTGAGAAGATATGATGCTCCTATAATAGATTAATAAATGGTAGGAAGGGTAGGTATGTCATTCAACTTTAGTTGGATGAATTTAGCCTTTTTTTTAATTAAAAAAACAGCAGTAGATGGGTGATGAAACAATTTGTTTAATGAGTAATTAGGTTGTGTTTTTTTAATTGAATTATATTAAAAATTATAAAAATAAATTATTTATTAAAAATTAAAATAAAAAATAAAATATTTTAAATTTAAAAGTCAACTTAAAAACACCCTAAATTCCAAACAATTCAGGCGGATTTCTTTCTCCCCGGAAGCAACCTTCCTGAATTGGAACCTGAGACAAGAGGGCAGATGGATACAATGGCTTTTGTACGTATTCCTGCAGTATCCGCTGTTGTCTGTTGATGGGTTTGACCTCGTCAGATGTAGCTTCCTCGGACGTCCCACAGTGATTTGCATTCTCCATCAGATGATTCCTTGGAGAGTGCTAATAACTGCCTGTCTACGGAGAAGTTAATATGCTGAATGGTCTTTTTTTCAGCATGCTCGAGTTTGTTCAATGCAACAATTCACATTAATGCAGTGGTGAATAATTATTCATACAGTCTTGAATAATTATGAATAATTATTTATAAATCATCCAAGAGTAGATGCGGCAGTAGAGAACAGTTGATATTGTTGAATACGGAGCGAAGTTGTTGACAGTGGGATTGCGCTGAACGTTACAAATTAATGAGAGATATGTTAAGTGAAAATTTTTCACTCAGTGAAGAATAATTATTTACTCTTAAGTAAATAATTATTCACTCTCTGAGTGAGAGTGAATAATTATTCACTTAGCGAAGAATAATTATTCACTCAACATACCATCTGACCAAATCAGATATATTTAGTTTCATGTAAAATGCTCGAGTTTGTTCAATGCAACAATTCACATTAATGCAGTGGTGAATAATTATTCATACAATCTTGAATAATTATTTATAAAGCATCCAAGAGTAGATGCGGCAGCAGAAAACGATTGAGATTGTTGAATATGGAGCGAAGTTGTTGACAGTGAAATTGCGCTGAACGTTACAAATTAATGAGAGATATGTTAAGTGAAAAATTTTTACTGAGTGGAGAATAATTATTCACTCTTAATATACCATATGACCAAATCAGATATATTTAGTTTCATGTAAATATCCATTCAGATTGTTATGAATAATTATTTGATATGATATATCTATTCACTTGATATGTTAAGTGAAAAATTTTTACTGAGTAGAGAATAATTATTCATTCTTAAGTGAATAATTATTCACTTAACGGTGAATAATTATTCACTCTTAATATACCATATGACCAAATCAGATATATTTAGTTTCATATAAATATCAATTCAGATTGTTATGAATAATTATTTGATATGGTAGATCTATTCACTTGATATGTTAAGTGAAAAAGTTTCACTCAGCGGAGAATAATTATTCACTCAGCATAACCAAATACTTTTGTCTGTAAATACTGCATATCAAGTGAATAATTATTCACTATTACGTGAATAATTATTCACTCTAAAAATATCATTCGATCAAATTAGATATATTCAGTTTCATGTAAATATCAATTCACCATACATATTTTCTTTGAATAATTAATATTTAGAGTCATTATTCAAAATAATGAGAATTGTTACAAAAATGTCAAAGCAGATCGTTTTAAAGTTAAAAAAACAGATTCAATATTCAAATTCTCCACCATCAAAATCATTCTTTGAAGTCATAAAAGTATTCCGCTGTCGAAATCATTCTTCAAGTCAAAAAAATCAACACATCGCTTTTTTTAGTAAATATTTTTATAGCATATAAGCCACTTTGAAGTCATAAGAATATTTCACTGCTGAAATCATTCTTCAAACAAAATAAAATCAACACATCGATTTCTCTACCTCCGCAAACAGACCATAAATCTTTTTTTAGTGAAGATTTATCTACCTCCGAAAGAAAACTTGAAGGTTCGTCGAAACCGTTTAACACAAAATGATGATTTTGAAAAAATTGAATCTTGAAGAGAATGAATCGTAGCGGAGAGAAGATAGAAGATAGAAAGAAGAGAGAAAGATAGAAAGAAGAGAGAGAAAAAAGAGAGAGAATTTGGTAGAAGTAATTGAAAAAAGTAGATGCCAGAAAGTAGGTGAAATAGTGAATTTCAAATCGTTTCAAACTTTTCTCTTTTTTCTCCCATAATTTTGCTTACCCAAAATACCCCTCATAATTTATAACCGTCAGATCAAAAGATAATAAGCAGTAGTCAATCGAATGGTAAAAAAGTCATTTGCATGTGCGAAAAAAAGGCATTCAGTATAGTAATCGGACTGGTCTGTCCAGAACTTAACACGCTGGTATCACTCTGCTCGGGTAAGATTGCGAATAACAAATGCGCATCCGAGGAGTTGAGAGATCATAATTCAAAGATAGAGTACTACAATTCCTTGAGAATTCAGAATAACTTTTAAAGTAGTTTTAAAAATAAAAATAACTAAAATTTCAAAAATGTATTTAAACAACATCTTTTTCAAAGCATAATATAAATTCTTACTTTTTCCCTAATAAATAATTCTTATTTTTAAAATTTAATATAAAAAATTTCAAATAAAAATATTATTTAATTACACCTTAAATCTTTTATTTCTTGTAGCTTACCAATTACCAATTAATGTGTGGATTTTACGATAGTCAGAGATGATTTTGCAAAATTTTCTACCATTGACAGAATAGACAGAGTCAAAACCTGCGACTGAAACGAAACCAATGCGCCACATGTATTGTAAAGCGAACGAGGCGGCTCGAGGGAGTCGGTGGTTTTGGCTCTTGGCTCTGCCCGGAGGCCAACCGTAAGCGGCACCACTTCTTCTTCTTCATTTTTCTTTTTCTCCTCTCTATAATTATTAAATTAAGATGTTAAGAATTTTTTTATATATTAAGATAATTATTAAATTAATTAATTTTATTTTTAATTAAATATTTTCTCTTTAAAAATTTACAATATAATAAATTATTATCTTTAATACATCTTATTATAATGTAAATAAAGAAAATAAATTTATTTTTTTATTTAATAATATTTATTTTATAATAAAATAAAATTTTTATAATAATATTTATTATGAGATGAAGATAATGGTATTTTATTCAAGCTTCACATGGCGAGTATGGTACCTTTTCCTGCCGACTAAAACACCAGTATGTTGGCTAACAAAAAAGGGTTACCATTGTGGGATGACTTCTTAAAGTTATATATATATATTAATTTTACTTATTTCTCTTTTTTACTTTTCTCTCCCTCAATGATTTTAAAAACAAATGTTAACTTGTATTAATTTTTAATATATATATTTTTATTTTACAAACAAATTAAAAATTTTAATATAATTTAAATAAAAAAATTCATCCAATCACACGCTAAGCTTCAAAGGTTTACATTTCTAGTCAGGGGAGCATTATTCACCAGACGTCACCACACAAATTAGAAGGGGCCTGGACTTTTGTGTTCTTGCTCGTCCCCATCTCTCCATCTCCGGACACCCCCGGCTTTTTGCTACTCCCATTCAGTGTGCCTCAGCAGCCACCACACGCGGCAACACGACACCCAACCGCATATCTCAAACTTTCAACTTTCAGCCGCGAAGACGGAGCCCAACTGGCTGGCTCAACTTTCAAGGACCCACGACAGGAAAATAACCACAATAGGGGCATTTTCATAAAATCATATCAGCAGTCTCATTTCGGGACCGGAGCTCAACCTTCGTCCTTTTGACGACCCTTTGCTACCACCAAGAGTCCTTCAGACCCACTGTCCCGCATCCTCTGCCCTTCCTCTGCTCTTAAGATCCCCTCATCCCCCCTACAAAATGCTCTCACTTCCCTCTCTCTTCTCTCCGCCTCTGATTTTCACCACCCCCGTTGGCCTAATATTTCTTCATATTTTCCAGATATGGCTTCGCTTTCTGTCAAGTTTTTGGCACCTTCTTTGCCGAATTCTAATCATAGGTTCTCCTGGACTAGGCTCCAAGCCACTCCAGCACAGACAGTTGCGCCACCAGCATCAGGAGCAGCTGGTGTTGGTGCTGAGAGGCTAGAGCCTAGAGTGGAGGAAAAAGATGGATATTGGGTTCTAAAGGAGAAGTTCAGGGCAGGTATAAATCCGCAGGAAAAAGTCAAGATTGCGAAGGAGCCTATGAAGTTGTTCATGGAAAATGGTATCGAGGAGCTTGCCGAGATCTCCATAGAAGAGATTGATAAGTCCAAGCTTACTAAGGATGACATTGATGTTAGGCTCAAGTGGCTCGGTCTCTTCCACAGGAGAAAACACCAGTGTAAGTACATTGATTTCTATTACAATATCACGAGTTCAATGTTATGGCTGCTGAGATTTAACTTTCGACAGCATAAGCTTTCTCTCTTTGTGAATCTTGTTTTAAATATTCAATTTATTGTCCATTAGAATGGTTGAGATTCCGCTGCCGCTGAGCTGGTCCTTTCGTTGATGACTAAAGATTTATCTGAAGTTTACATATTTAATTTTCCTTTGGCTACATTCAGTAAGAGACTATTTCTCGTTTCCTAGTGTTATTGGGAGAATAAATGAAAGCAAAATATTTTCACAATATCTGTGACAACACAATCAGATAATTACAAGTATGATATTATGTGGCCTAGGATGTAATAAATGCAGTTCAACTTTAATTTAGAGTGTAATGGATTGAGTAAAGTTCTATTACTAGTATTCTAACAAAATCCTGTACAGAAGGACTTGAGGATGCTAGCTTCGATCAACCGTTAAGGCTTTGATCTTAAGTAGGTACTTTAATTGCCCCTTCAGTCATTTTCTGCGAGTTCCATTACAGAGGAAATTTCTTTTTTCAACAATCAAAATCAGTGTCATGGTTCCTTAACGAGAAATTCATTTCCCAAAAGATTACCAATCTCTTTCATAAGTTTCCATGAATGTTTTTGTTAACTGCAATATGGTTAAAAGTCATCTTCTAAGAACTTGTTGACACTTCTGATATCTAGATGGTCGATTTATGATGAGATTGAAGCTGCCAAATGGTGTAACAACAAGTGCCCAGACACGATATCTAGCTAGTGTTATAAGGAAATATGGAAAGGATGGCTGTGCTGACGTCACAACTAGGCAAAACTGGCAAATACGCGGTGTTGTGTTGCCTGATGTGCCAGAGATTCTGAAGGGACTCAACGAAGTTGGCTTAACAAGCCTACAGAGTGGAATGGACAATGTGAGGAATCCAGTTGGGAACCCTCTTGCCGGAATTGATCCTCATGAAATTGTTGATACAAGGCCTTACACAAACCTACTCTCACAGTTTATTACTGCTAATTCATGCGGAAATCCTGCAGTTAGTAACTTGTAAGTTTCTTGTACCAATTTCTTCATTTTGGATAAAGATTAATAATGTTGAATATTGCCCTTAATCAAGATGATTTTCTTTTGCTGTTATTACCAATTTTGACCAGGCAAATAAATTTGCTGAATCTTAGATTTTGGCTCTTCTTCAAAAATTTGAATAGAAGTCTGTAGATATAAACTAAGCATAGATGATGAACTTAGTAAGATTTAAGTTTTGCAGCTGGCTGTTCTTTCTCAAGGAAAAGTATGGCTCCATTAAACATAGTAATGCTAATATTAAACAACTTTATGGTGTTTGTGCAGGCCAAGGAAGTGGAATGTGTGTGTAATAGGTTCTCATGATCTTTACGAGCATCCCCACATAAATGATCTTGCGTACATGCCAGCCACAAAAGATGGAAGGATGGGCTTCAATTTGCTTGTGGGTGGGTTCTTTAGCCCCAAAAGATGTGCAGAGGCAGTTCCTCTAGATGCATGGGTTCCAGCAGACAATATCATTCCTGTGTGTAAAGCAATACTGGAAACTTTCAGAGACCTTGGTACGAGAGGGAACAGGCAAAAAACAAGAATGATGTGGTTGATTGATGAACTTGTGAGTATAACTTCTCCATATTCTACAATAGTTCTACAAATATCCTTTCTTTTTTTTTCCCCAACGGGATTATCATCCTTGAACAATGTTTTTATGTAGTTAAGTTTGCTAAGCGTATTAGAGCCCGGATAAATGAAGGTACCATCATTCTTAATTGATTCTCCATGTTAAATTGTGCAGGGCGTTGAAGGTTTCAGGGCTGAGGTTGTTAAGAGGATGCCTGAACAAGAGTTAGAGAGAGCATCTTCTGAGGACCTGGTCCAGAAGCAATGGGAGAGGAGAGACTATCTCGGTGTCCACCCACAGAAACAGGAAGGCTACAGCTTTGTCGGTCTTCACATCCCTGTTGGTCGTGTCCAAGCAGATGACATGGATGAGCTTGCTCGAATAGCCGATGAATATGGTTCGGGTGAACTCCGTCTAACAGTGGAACAAAATATTGTAATTCCCAATGTTGAGAATTCAAAGCTTGAGGTGCTGCTTCAAGAGCCTCTTCTGAAGAACATGTTTTCACCTGAGCCACCTATTCTGATGAAAGGTTTGGTAGCTTGCACTGGTAATCAGTTTTGCGGGCAGGCTATAATAGAGACCAAAGCTCGTGCATTGAAAGTCACAGAGGAGGTTCAACGGCAGGTTTCCTTGACTCAGCCAGTGAGGATGCACTGGACAGGCTGCCCAAATACCTGTGGACAAGTACAAGTTGCAGACATTGGATTCATGGGGTGCATGACTAGAAATAAGGCAGGGAAGACTGTTGAAGGGGTTGATGTCTTCTTGGGTGGCAGAATTGGGAGTGACTCACACTTGGGAGATGTCTACAAGAAAGGTGTCCCCTGTGAGGATTTGGTGCCTTTGGTTGTAGACCTCTTGGTGGAACGTTTTGGTGCTGTCCGGCGAGAGACTGAAGAAGGAGATGAATAGTTTCGATAGTCATTCTTCTTATCCTAGCTTCATTACTTCACCTTCTTGACGAAATGTGGAGGAAAATATTTGGACTGTGGCAGCAAACAAATTCTTTTCTGACTGACACGAGCCATCGATAAGTGCAGTGGTGAAAGATACATAATAATGGCACAGTTCGTGCAGCTTCTGAGTTCTAACAAGTCAAGAAGACCATGGAAGATAAATCTAGTTAGATATAATGTTTCTTGTGTATTAAGACAATTTTAATACTTCCAAGTGTATTCCTTTTCAGATGAATTGAAAATAATAAAAGAATTCATTACTTGCAATTGTTTTTTCTTTCCTTATCTCGTGCAACTCTCTTGTTCTCCTTCACAAGCTTTGTTGCAAAAAAATCTTTAGCACTTCAAAAGCACTGCATCCATCTATCAGCCAACTGGGCTCCTTCACATACATTACACTTTCGACTGAATTATGGCCCTTGAAGATGGGTTTCAGTTGAAATAGACATACAGTCAATCTGGTCAATGTGAATTGCGAAGCTAGGAATCAAATCAATAACGGATCTCGGAACCTCAGGTCTTTAAATGTATGAAACAATGTGGATTCTCCGGTACATGGGGTGGGTGGGGTGGGGGGTTAAAGCAACCTAAAGAAGCCAGAGTCTGTTGAAAGTATTGTCTGAAATTTTGTTCATACCTTGATTATTTGTTTGTACGCATTGAGAAGAGGAAAGGTCCAACAGCAACATCGGACGAGTTGCTTTGTGGACTTGGACTTTTGAAATTCCAGATCCAACCAGGAGCCATCTGTCCCATGAGCCCATGTAATTCCACAAGGGGAGAAAGATGGAAGGCCCATTTTTTAAGCCTATGATTTGTCTCTGTGGATCTGAACCTTTTTCAATACTATCCTCAAAAAGAGCCATCTGACCCATAATCCATGCAACTAACTGATACCAAGACAAGGCGGGAAGGCCCACATCCAGTAGCAGATGATTATCAAGATACCACGGCCTAATTATTGGTGCTTCCTGGACCTGGACTTTCTCAATGCAAACGCTGAACAAGAGCCACCTGTCTCATAGCCCCGGAAACCCGGTGGAAAGGGCCACGTCATGTAGCCACTGATTGTCAAAATCCAACGGGTACCTATCTCTGTCATTGTAAAAGGATTAATATTTTTTTTTAAAAAATTACGCGATGCTACTATTGTTTTTGAACTGCTCGCTACTCAACAACTAAATTATTAGCTAAACGATAAGACAAATATTCTATTGAAGGAATTCTTTGCTCACAAAAAGTACTTATCATTTACTATTTCTAGCGTGCATATAAATTTTCTTTTCCTTCTTTTTATATGAAGGGATAAAAATATAAATTAAGTATAAGAATGAGGTATATCTAACTATTGATTCACCACATTACTACAAATAGATATACAAATTTGAACTTATAACACTATAAAATTGCAAGAATATATGTTAAATGTCCTATTATATATAATTTTAAATTTAATTATATTTACTTAAAAATTAAATTATTTTTAATTTTTTTCTCTCATTCTTTCTTTATAATCTCACTAAAATTAGTAAGTATTACATTAAATCGAGCTATACAACTCAATTAGATAAAAAAATATACTAAAATTCCTGAATTTTAAGATAAAAAAGCTCATATTGTAGGCAGAACTAATGTGCGACTTCCACCAAACTTTGACGTGGCAAAACTTGTTTAGAATGCTAAAAAAAGTTAAAAATTTAATATTTTTTAAAAGTTTTTTATTTTAAAATTAAAAAAATTTAATGTGAATTCATTATTTATTTATTACGTTGTATAATCTAAATTAATACGATATTTATTAATATTAATAAAATTATAAAAAGATAATAAAAAAGAGATGGGATAGAAAGGTGACTGAATATAACAAAAAAAATAGTAATGATGTATGTTAAATATGTCCCCGATCGTATTGAAGACCGGGAAACATGTATTGGACATACTGATAGAAAATAAGAGTCGGTTATTAAAGCTGTGAGATAGATTTCCAAATTAATGAGATAGAGACTGAGCAATAGAAAAATCAACCAGCGCGAGGTGGCCACTGCTCCTCATGTCAAAGAGAAGCCACAAACAGTTAACTATTACTATCAGTTAATGATTCATGCTTCTTATTATTTGGTCTGCGGGATTTACGTTAACCAACGGACAACAAATAAGAAAGCGAAAACACGAATCAGGGATTGACTTGCAGCCACCATTGTTGAAGTTAATTCCGTTAATGTTCTTGCTAGATCATGAAAATCTGACAAATCCTAGCAACCACTCTTGAGGAAATTCATCACCCTGATGGAGAAATGAGACAGCATATGTTCATCACTCATTCTTCACAGCTTGTTAATAAAGTCAATCCTTACGGAATTTCATCCTTATTCCACCTAGCAAATCACGATAGTAGCTTAAAAGAATTACCCATACACATACTAACTATAGTGATATATATATTGAGTCTCTCAAAATGATGTTTGAGCAAGCGTGAGTGTATCCATAGGCCTGTCAATCGGGCTCTACGAGTTGGGCCAAGCTAAGCCCGGACTCAGCTCGAGTAACATCATACTGAGCTCGAGCTCGGCTCTTATGAGCTCGGGCCGAGCTAGGGCCGAGCCTGAATATACCTATTTATTTTTTATTATTCTTACAAATTATCCTCTTACCACAAATTATGATTGCCTTCACAAATTAATGTCTTAACACTTGTCTAACAATGACTCTCAACTAATTTGCATATATTATTAAACAATATATCTAGAAACTAAGCAAACGTCTATCTAGAAATCAACAAAAACAAACTAACATAGCAAAATAAAGTACTATAGCAATATCTCAACGACATTAAATTCTAACCAAAACAAATCAACAAAAGTGGAGCACAAAACTACCAGAGTCTGAGAATTCATTGATCAAGAACCCTTCAAATGGATACTTAAATAGAGATATATAATGCATTAAAATCCAATAATTTAGTATGCCGTGCTTCAATATGAAGTAACCGGAAAAGAGGAAGAATGATCCCATAACTCCAGAAATCAGTAAATTTTCAACGATGAAACTAGGCACCAAAGCACTAAAACACACCACTACTGAGTTTACTAATCACTTTACATAAATTAATGAGATAATTATATTTATAAATTATACCTTATAAGATAAGTACTAACCATTAAGTAATTGGTAATTTTTTTCTCTTCTCTTTCTAAATTTATGTTGAGAAGTGAAAAAAATTATATTTTGTAAAATTAGTTAAATATATTAATTACGAAAGTGAATATGTAGAATATATTATTTTATAAAACTAAATATTTACTTTGGAATATTCTAAATTACAAGTGCAAAAATCAATTGGAAGACTATGGTAAGATCTTATCTTCCTCTTTCATATTATTTCTATTTCTCGTATTAGTAAAGGTAATAATATTCCTACCTACGCATTTACTATTTTAATACTTAATATCCTTAGAATTATGATAAGCTCAATAAGTAGTTACAATATCATAAATAGACTCTATGATTGAATATCATGCATATTGTTTCCAAAACTACTAAGAATTAAAACTATTAAGCTACATTGATTTTCTAAAATATAATTTTAAAGTGTTGAAAGTAAAAACTTTATATACTAATTTTTTTTGAAAGTGAAATATAAACAAAATTATTTATATCAAAATACATAAAATTTTAATCTATATAGTTATGATGATATTAATATAGTATTATACACAAAAAATTTTTATTATATCAAGAAATTATAATATATAATTATAAATTATTATTAGATATATATTCAGGCCGGACTCATAACGGGCCGACCTTAGTTGAGTCCAAGCTCGACTCGAATCACAATCGGACCGAAAATTCAATTTCGAGACTGGATCAGCCCTAGTTTGAAAAAAACTCAATCTTAAAAAATCGAGTCGAATCGGACTGGACTCGAACTAGCCCGATCCAATTGACAATCATATGTATCCATTGACCACATGACTCGAAGCATCGAGTAAATGCATACACATGTAAAGTTCTCGACGTTTTAAGAGGAGAGAAGCGGTGGGAGTACGTACACTGGTACGAATCAAAGTCCAAATTAGTTGCGTCCCCTGTGCAGAGGTAAGCCGACAGTCCCGCGAGTGCTCCTATATCCGTTGTTCTGCTTCTCAGCACAATCAGTGCGAACTTTAAAGATTTGCTATCAAACCACGGTGATGATCGGCATTATCATGATCCCCCATTTCTCAGTACTGTTACTGCTGCTTTTATGTTAACAACTACATTTGGATATACTAGAATCTTTCCACCAACATGTCTGACTACAACACATTTATTCATGTTTCTGGACTTTTCTTGGATTAACGATGCTCTTTCCTGTTCTTGGTAATAAACAGTCCACCAGAAAAGTTCTACAGAGTTTTGTGAACCGGAGATGTCCAAGTAAACTAGAAAAGTGGCAGAGCTCACACTCACAGTGAGCACTGTAGACCACAGGTTATATATCTGAATCGTCATCATTTTATCCCATTTATCAGAGGTGGTTAAAGATAGAAGATATGTATGACTGCGGTTAGGATATGCGTCGTGCATGGATCACTTCCAGCCGCATGTTCCAAATTAGGAATCTGAGCTTTATTGCTCCTTTGCTTTATTTGGGCATTTCAGGCAGATATAGATATCATTCTGGGTATCTGGAAGCACTTTCCCTCTGTTTGTCTTTGTCGAAAACTCCAGATCATCCTGATCTCGACGTCTCTCGCTGCTTTTTCTCTTGTCACTCTGCTGCAGTCTCATATTTCAAAAGCCCATGTTGAATAGAACACGCACCTTCTCCACCTCCATAGTTGACTTGCAGCATTAGTAAGCCTAGTGATCTCTCTGACAGAGATCAAATCTTTATCTTGAGTGTTTCGTTTTTTTAATTAATAATTTATTTTACAAAATTAAAAATTAAAAATTTTAAATATAAATCTAATCCAATATGAATCGTACGTGGCTTCAATGGTTACGTACAATAGCTACAAAAGGGAATGCAGTTCCTATTTTGCACGATTCATAAGCATCAAGCAGCTACGTGTATATTTTCTCTTTTTACTGCTCGAAAGAGAATTTCGCGTGTGACCATATTGTCAAAGATTTGGATCTGATCAATAATTGATTCGAAATTTTCATGAGAAAGAAAGAGGGAATGAATGCGCAGCTGTTACCATAAAAGGAAACCCACTTGTCTTCAAGCAATTTGATGCATATAAAGCTTCTAGATAAAGCAGCCAAGTGAATCAATTTTTGGAAGCGCCTTCTAACTATCGACCGCAGAGTATATATCTCATAGCGTTACTATTTGGATCCATACTTTGTAAAAGTGGTTTATCTGCTGGAGAATTCTTGTGGATGCAAAATGGATCTACCTTCCATTTCTTCTGACTAATGGGTCAAAACCATGTGGTCTTACTGCCAATTATGATTCTTGAGGAAGGTAAAATCCAAAATCCAAAAGGACAAGAAGAAGAGTCGTGCTGTCCTCATGCACTTAACGTTTTAATTTTTCTTCTTCAATAATTATTGTAAGAAAGAGAGGACTTACGTTCGATTCTGCTATATCTATGGTAGGATATGTCAATGCACATCCCCGTCAAAAAGGTAAAAGAGATATATCAAAGCACTGTCATTGATGCACACTCACTATTCTCTATCTTCCTCAAATATCTCTTCCACTCTTCTCTAGTCATTACTAAGTTACTATTATTTTGTCTATTATATAACTCCATTTCTCTTAAATTCTCTCATTTACTGTACAATTTCATTTTTTATTAATTTTTGGATTCAACTTGCACATAATTTCATTTCGAAATCAAATTCAAAATTTTATGTTTGAGACTTATATTTTTTCTCTCACAAACAATTCAACTTCTACAAAATTCATGACAAAAATATCAAAACAAAACTCTATCCAATTACTTAGCTGCTTTAAATGATTAAAGTTATTAGTTAGCAATATCATAAGAGTGGGAGAAAAGATGAGAGGATGATGAAGAGGATCCCAGCTTATTGCTATGCTGCAGTGACCTCAATGTAGGGGCAGCGCAAAGATTTGTCAATATTAGGGAAGAGATTTTTTTCCCCTTTTCTCAAAAGGTCTTGATTGTTTTTTTTTAAGGGAGATCTCGGTTATTTTATTCTAGGTTTTTAAAAAATAATTCAATGTCAACCAACATTGGCATTTCTGAGAGTAAAAACAACTTAAATTAAAACTAAAGTTGTCCAAAACGGAATTCAAAAATAAAAACAAAGAGTGCATCAACCAAGACACTGTTCAATAAAGAGCTAGGAGTAATATTAAGGAATTTCAAAAATAAAGTCCAAATCACATCTTTATGATTTAATAGAATTTATTTTTGAGATTTTTATTTTAAATTTCGTAAAAGTTAAATTATTTATAAAAAGGTATATGAGTCTCGTATTTAAAATTTTGAGTTTCATTTCAGAATAAAATAATTTGCAAGTAGAACAAATTAAAGAAGATACCATACCTCAACTAAACTAACCATTTAATCAGCCTTTACTTATGTTTCTTGAGCACAGAATGGTAGCTTTCTCAGCCTTGCTTATAAACGAGTCTCACACGCATATATCTTATACCACTTCGTTAAAGAGTCCAAATTTATACAACTTATAATTCATGAAGATAAGGTGGACCAACATTTTTTTCTGAAAGACAATATGTTAGCGGCCGTCTAAAGGTCGAAATGTAGCTCCTTTTGGAGGCTTGTCAGTCAAAAGAGCTCGAGGACTTCCGATGATTCATCTTTTCAAGGGGACTGACAGTTTATAGAGCTCAAAAAATAATAATACAATTCTCCCTTGATGATTGGAATTGATTGATTTTAACCACTTAGGCTACGTGCAAACAATATTCAGTACTTATTAAACATATTTCACTTGTTATTTTTTATTTAATAATTAAAAAATTTATACATAATATATAATTATTTAAATTTTATTATATATTTACATATTTATTTTAAAATAAATAATTATTAATTTATTATAATATAAAATAAAATATATTACTTTTAAAAATTACTATGCGAGTCACCAGATTAAAATTTTAATAAATAAAATCTATTTAATATGTATTGAAAAGGGATATTGTCGGCGGCATCGTAGTTGGACCGGATCCGGACTGGGATTTCAACGCCTTTTATCAATCAAAAATATAGTGGAAAGTTAGAAATGTGTTTGTGCAGTGTGGCTTTCTTTTTTCCTTTTTTTTTAATTTTTTCTTTTCTTTTAGCAGATCGTACCCGTTTGTGCCCATCACCAGCAAAATTAGGCCAGGCTATCCCAATCCTTTCCAGTTTCTTAGCAAAATGATACATTGGATTCGTCAAACTCGAGTCTATCCATTAGACCCGACGTAGTTGACCACTCCAATTGGGTCCCATGTTTGTTGCTTTTTCTAAGCGTGCATTATTGGGAAATTTGCACCAGCGGAGTTTGCCTAATATTTTCCAGTGTACCAACTCAGTGAAATTTCCAAGATGAACCGGTCCATGGCCTTGTGCACCCGATTCACCGCATAATGCCGCGTGCCCCCTTACCCAATTACCGCATGTTCTCTTTTCCAAACTCACCTTTTCTCCTTCTCTACTCTTTTTCACCCTTTCCCCGTCAATGGCGGAACTAACACAGCCACCACCTATCGAATGCTAGAAACTATATCCCTTATATCAGCTCCTCTTTGCTTTTCTTTTACTCAAACTCATTTTTCATACAGTAGATTTGTGGTGCAAAAAATTTTTGGTGTTTCTTTTCGGGGATGATGGTGGGTTTGGCATTTTCTGGGAAGAAATTGGAAGGTTTTGTTACTTGATTTGTTCTATTTAGATGAAAAGATCTGTAAATCTTACTTCTCTACTATGGTTTATCGGAGGATAAATAATGTGGGTTTGTTTTGTCAAAGCTAATCTTTCTTGGTTTTTGGCGGCCTTTCAATGGAGGAAAAAGTAGGAGTAATATGATTTAAAGCTGGCATTTAGTAGTTAGGGGCTTTGGAAATTATTAGATTCTTTCTGCAAATGTTTTTGTTGAAATTTTAAAGCAAACTAAGGAGAAGATCTACCTACTTTGTAGAGAAGAGGAGAAAGATCTGGATTTGAGGATGTCGCTGGCAAATAGTGGTGCAACAGCAAACTGGGGAGGAGATCTCCCTCTAGTGGCCCGCCAAGTATTGTGGCATGAGATTGTGGTATGATTGAGTTTACCACAGAGATAGTTCAAGCATTGCATAATGGAAGGTTGAAAATTCAACTATAAGGTAGGGTGCGTAGGTGGGCGATGACCGTGAATGTGTTCGTGAGATGGGGAGAGCTGCCGCTGCAGATGGGGACGAAGAGAAGAAACACTTAGATGGGATGGCTATGTTTAGCAGTCATTTGTTTGCCACGTGTCGTTCTATGGTGAATCCGGTACATAAGTGAGACTGTGGATTGAGTTCCTTTAAGAAATTTTCCAACTAACTGAAAATATTTATAAAAATAAAACATTATCCTCATGAAGAGCAATTTGACTTTTTATGCAAAAAAAATTGACTTAGACTATGCACTTTAAAGAGTTACATTTATGCAATTTTAAAAGATACAATATTTTAAGATTTGTAATATGATAATATCTCGATCAAACGATTTTAAATTTTTTAAGCATGGGAACTGAAATGTAGATAGAAAAAATTGAAAGGTCCCATAATTAAACTAAAATTTTGGTTTTGACGTCAAGTTCGTAAAAATTAAATTACTTATAATAAAAAATATGAATTTCACTTTTTAAATTTTAAGTTTGATTTTTAAAAAAATTATGTCTAAATTAAATCTAAAATATTTGCTTATAGTTTAGGACATGAAAAATTAATTAGCAAAAAAATCAAGTTGAAATTACTTAGAGAAATTAGTAAAAACATTCCTATAAATATTTTTCTTGTCTTATGAAAATTACATAATTTTTATTTCAAATATTTTAATTTTAAATCTATTTTTATTAAAATAACCATCCTCGGCCGCTAGTCCTACAGCGTAGTCCGATCACATGAATCAGTGAGTCACCCACATGTTCAAACTCAGTGAGTCGCCCACTGCTACCGAGAAGTGCTTCCCTTTGCTATCATGATCCTTCTGCAGTGTGATCAGGTGTGATCATGATACTTTGCTCTCGTATTCCTTTTGCAGAATAGGGAAAGACCTCTGCCCTAATAGATTAAATATACTTTTTGCGACATGTATCGTTTGGAATTCGGGGTTTCTTTCTTCCTCTCTTCATCTTTCATTTTCCTTATTGTTTTCAGAATTTTTGTAATCTACTAATTGCTTCATTTTCATAACCAGTTTTATGGTTTCTCTCACTTATATAATCCTGGCTGAACTTTCCTTTGCAGACTAGAGCAAATTAACCCAGGAATAGTCCAAGATGTTTCAGCCAAACATGTTTGAAGGTCACCATCACTTACTTGAGATGACTCATAAAGCACCTGAAAATGAGATGGACCTGATAAGGGATGATGAATTTGAAAGCAAATCGGGGACCGATATAATGGAAGCACCTTCTGGTGACTATCAAGACCCTAGCCAACGCCCCAAAAGGAAGCGCTACCATCGCCACACGCAGCATCAGATCCAGGAAATGGAAGCGTAAGCATCATCTTTTGCTTTGCCTTTGTTAACGTAGTCGGAAAAAAATGATTTATGTGCCATTTGGATGAATTGGTTGTAGCTGATAATGCCGTTGTAACAGTTTCTTCAAGGAATGCCCTCACCCAGATGACAAACAAAGGAAGGAGCTGGGTCGTCGATTAGCCTTAGAGCCCTTACAAGTAAAATTTTGGTTTCAAAATAAGTGTACACAAATGAAGGTATCCGGTGGTGCTCTTCCTGCGCTTTTTTTCATCTTAAAGCACCTATTATATGTGATCTGTTTGATATAGAAGTTCACTAGTTGATTGGTATTGCAGGCTCAACATGAACGGCATGAGAACACACAATTAAGGACAGAGAATGAAAAGCTTCGTGCTGAAAATATTCGATACAAAGAGGCTCTCGGCAATGCTACTTGCCCCAACTGCGGAGGTCCAGCCGCAATAGGCGAGATGTCATATGATGAGCAGCATTTAAGGATCGAGAATGCTCGTTTAAGAGAGGAGGTACAACTATTACAATAGGGTTTATCCCTAAATGTGCATATGAAGTTTGGAATTTGTGGGCGACTCATATGACATGTGGGCTCACTGACTTTGAACATGTGAGCGATTCACTAATTGCATGTGCAGACTCCAGCGCAGGATTTACAGCAAGGATAGTTATTTTTTTTAAAAAATAAATTTATAATTAAAATATTTTAAATAAAAGTTATGATACTTTAATAAGATAAAAAAATAATTATATGAATATTTTTGTCAATTTTTTTACTTATTAAAAAGTAAAAAGATAAAAACAAAAAGTACTTAACGGCTTTGTACGTCTCTGCAAAGTGTGTGTGGTGGTGAATTGTTATCTTATTTGAGGCCTTGATGAAAATATAAGGAACGAGAGCATCTTTTACCGGAGTCAAACAATCGATGATGCGGACAACATAAAAAGAAATGTTAGAAAAACTATAACTTCAGCATTCCGTTTCCTCAAAAAATAATAATAATAATAATAAGAGAAAGATAAAAAGAAATGTAGCAGTCTCATTTAGAACATTTTGGACGGAACGAATGAGAATGAACACACTGTCACGCATGAAGATGTCTGTGTATCCTCTTTGCAATCGAGCCCTGCCTGCCCACTCCTCACTCCCATATTACTTCACATATTTGTTAACGCATGGACACTAGACATATCAGAGGTGGACTTAAATTTACTACTTCCTTACTCCGTCTTATTTCATTTAATCGTATTTAATTGAGTATAAAGTTTTATATAAAAATTTAAATTTTATTATAAAAGTAATAAGTATAATAAAAAGTAAAAAATATGTTGGTAACGAATACTTTATGTTAAATCTAAATATATAAAAGTAATATATAATGAGATTAGTAGTTGATTGACAATATAAAATATATTAAAATATTTTTTTATAAAAACATCAATTATTTTGACACGTCTCAATATAATAATAAGGTCAAATAAAATGAGACGAATATAATATTTTTTTCTTTTTACTCCCTAGTTTAAAATCTTAAGTACTTTAGTTTTTTTTTTCAAAAATGTTTATTATTTTATTAATTTTAAAAATTATTTTTTAGAGTTATTCTTGATTTTAATATAATTCGTATAATTTTTATATTAATAGATAATAAGTTAATTTAATTAAGGATAAAATTAAAAAAATGCTTTTTTCTTTCTTAATTTATGTAAATAGTGTCAAAAGAGCTTATATTTGAAACATATTTTGATGAAGAAGGATGTAAATTGTTGCTTGGTTATGATACCCCATATGAATCCCATGTGGGATAATTATAAGAATTATGATCTATATAGAGTATAGGTCTAAATATTCATAGTTAATTTAAGATATTTATTTTTATATAATGAGGACAGTTGTCAAGTAATTAATGCCAGACCATGAGTTTGGTCGCAAGTACTGCCAGACCTAGAGCGATCGGGCTCACGAGCATGGAACGTGACGTTGGTAGATGATGCTTTTACATTTGCTGTTATCGTATATTTCCATATAATTGACTTTCCTTGTATAAAATCTCTTATTGTGCCCCAAAATAATGGTTGAGCATAAAGATACTACCAGCCTTTCAAAATCATTATCGATTTATCTGTCATCCTTTTTTTTTCCTCTTGTCCAAATTATTTGTCATGTTGAATTATTACAACAATATTTTATGTTTCCTTCAAACTTACTCTTATGATTTACTATTATACTAAATCACATCAAATTTTTAATTCTTGAAAAGGTTAAAATATTTTTTTTACCATTCTTCTAAATGTCTTCCTTAATCCACATAGACTAACTTTAAACAACAATTACTTGGACCGAAGGTCAGTACTCTCCCAGTTTTAAAATATAAAGTCTTTTAGTTATTTTTTTATTCTCAAAATATTTAAATTTTTACAAATTTTAAAAATTATTTTTTAAAAGTTACTCTCACTATAAATATAATTTTTACATCATTTGTATATTAGTGTAATTAATTATAAATATAATTAAAATACTTATTATTTATTTATTTTTAAATTTACGTAAAACATAAAAAAATCATATATTTTTAAACATTGGAGTAAAAGATTCATGTGAAAACATCATTGTTGGTACCATTTGTAATGTCTAAACTTCATTGAATGAGTCTTCGTCATCATGAAAAAATATTTACGACAGAAACTGGAAAAAAAATACCGACTTAGAGGTGGCTTATTTACGCAAATAGTAAAATGTTGAAATGATCAAATTATGAGTTGCCCTTTGAAAAGGGCAAAGCCCAAATGACAGTCGACACACGACATGTTTACTAAAACTGTTAACTTTTGAGCTATAAGGCTTTCCGAATTTGTGTCCTCCCAACCACACTGCAGCGGGTAGTGTGTACCAGTCCTTTCTCGTCCCTTAGTTCTGGAACACGGGGATAATGACACGTGTCCATCCGGCTATTGCTGATCGCGACTAGCAGCTGAGCCTCCCAGTACAAATCACCTACGAAGCGAGTACCTCGGGTCCCATACTCGGGAAGATTCGTTTCCATCAATTGGACTAGACAAGATCACCGTTGGATCTAGAATGTCTGAGCTCCTAAAGGCGGGAGTTCTGAGCTGTGCTGCACCGCCGTTTCATTGTGTTCCATTCGTATCATGGCCCCACGCTGTAGCCGACTTCCTGATTAGCAATATTGGTCATGGACCCTTCACCTGCCAATAAAATATTATCATGTATCCTCAGGTAATTAAGTTTATTTTTTTCTGATAGATTGGAGACACTTGATAGAAGCAATGAGAAAATTCCTGTGAGCAAATTGTACACCATAATCTTTTACTGTGTATACCAACAATGAGAAAATTCCATCAAGGACACACTTCAAAGCATTTTTCACTCGATTAAAAATATAAAATAGTAAGGTGCAGATCCACAAATTTTCTTTTTTTTTTTCTAGTTAGTACATCCGCATCTTGGGTGATCGCTCTGTCCTATCTTAGTGGGATCTTAATGACGCATCCTGAGAAAGGTAGTAAAGTAAGAGTATTTATTATTTAGTATAATTTAAAAAATTAAATTAAATTGAATCGAAATTTATATTTTGATTTATTTTTTGTCAATTCAGTTCAATTTATAAAAATAAATATAATTTAGTTTGATTTTAAGTTTCTATGTTTAAATCAAAAACTAAATTAAAAATTTAAAAATAATATGTGATTGTATTTTTTAATGCTTTCTTAGTGGTAATGCATTTAAATAATATGTTCTTATATTAGAAAACTGAACTTTTAAAATAAAATTACAATTTAACACATTATAGATATGCGTGTTTATGATAAAGAACACATGTATATAATGCGTTCTTATTGTTTCTTTTTTTATTCGATTTATAATCGAAATGAATCAAATTAATTTATTCCAGTTTGATTTTATAAATTTTTAATTTAATTTTAATTTTAAAAAAAATTACAAAATCAAAATGAAAATTAAATTATTAAATTAAAATTAAATCAAAAATTAGATTGCACACCCCTAGCGCTAAAGGGTGATATGGTATCACAAAAGACAGAAAAACCCTTTTATACGCATGCAAAAGATTAGAAGGCATTATGCATGCAAAACCCCTTTTTTCCCATCCTCTTTCTTTGTAAAATAAAATATTTTAATATATTATATTTCATCTCAATTACTAGCTCTATTATTATTATTACTTTTGTATATATTTAAATTTGATATAAATTACTTGCTAACTTATAGATTTTTTACTTTTTATTATACTATATTACGTTCATAATATAATTCAAATTTTTATATAAAATCTCGTACATGATTAGACAATGTTAAAAGAAATAAGACGAAGAAAGTATAATATTTTACATACAACTCTGGTAGGGTAATATGTAGCTTTCTTTTTTAGTTTTCTTTTCTTGAACATGGGTATTATGTAGCCTTCAACTTTATGTACTAAATTTTAATATTGAAAATTTTCATTTTTATTTTTTATGTGCTATATTTTAAAAATGATTTGTACTTTAAAATATTATAATTTATCTTCTATTTCAAATTAAATATTCATACTGGAAAATTAGTTATTTTTGTCCACAAGGATTTTTTTTAATTGTTATAGTCCTTTACAAATACTTTTTAAAGTTTTTGGACTTTGCACTTTTTTCTTTAACTGTTTTGGTTCATTTAACTTTTCAAGTTCCTAAATTTTTTTCTTTAACCATTTTGTCCCTTACAAAAATGGTTATCCCTCTGTCTTAGACCCCTAACATGAAAACCTTATGACACAGAAAGAACTTTGAGAAGAACAAGGAAAACTTTCCATCAATATTTGACTTGATTCAAAAATTTGAAACAATATTTGATCAAATTTATGTAATTCCTTAGCCTTTGAATTTGAGTGCAATAACAGCTTGGAATCCATGTTTTCAAGTTAGTAGTAGAAATCCAAATTGAAAGCGAAATTCTCTTATGAAAATAAAGATTCATTTTAAGACCGTTCAAAATAAAAATGCATGTAAATATTTAATCTAATATGTCGGAAACATTTCTTTTCTTCTCCTAATATGACTGGATAAAATTCCAACTTAAACTTGTTTGTGAAGAAGTAGGCTTGCTAGACCAATATATTGGGGCAAAATGTGCCCATGAGAGCTTTTGTCTCCACGGTAATGATGTCGTGTACCTTTGCTGAAACTAGGAATATCAAATTGATACACACATATTCAAAAGAAAAGAAGATATCAATTGCACAATGTACAATTTTTTTATTATATATAATTAAAAATTTTATTATTTTTTACATAATTTCTCTCTAGCTTACCTTCTCTCTGACACACACACATACCCGAAACTCTAAAATTAACAAAGAATGTATCAAACTGTTCAATGTAATGAGTAACGATATTACATCGAATTCTTTTAATTTTAAGATAAAAAGGCAAAAGAATATCAATATATAAATTTTTTCAAAATTTTTTATTTTTGAGACAATTTCCACCTAACTTGGCTAAACCTATCATAAAGTTCCGTCATATTTGGCAGAACTTCATGGTGAGTTCTGCCTATTCGCCCAACTTGGGCAGAACCATAGAGGTAGAAAGGCAAAAGTGACCAGATGGCTCCACCATTTATGATGGAACTATTTGGTTACTTCTATCTTTCTGGGCGAAAGTCACCGGCTTGTGCACGAAACAAACATCAACCAAGCAAAATTTTAATTTTGGGATTTTTAAGGTTGATTTTAATGAACATTATATGTACAAAGATTAGAAAATAGATATAGTTTAAGGAACTAGTATTTTTTGGAAAATATTTAAAATAGTTTTTTCTAAATTTGAGTTTTAATGTTTGTAAAGTTTGAAAGAATTTGATGGAAGTTAAAGAATGAATATGATTTTTTTAGTGTATATAGTAAAACTAAAAACTATATATATATATATATATATATATATATATATATATATATATATATATATATATATACTACCCCTATAGTAAATTGGACCACATGTTTTAAAAAAATTAAACTTTTTCTAAAAGGTTCAATGCGATAGTTTATAAAGATTAGATTTATGTAGTTTTATTTAAATTTTTACAATTGATTTCCTTAATTAAGAATTTAAATTCCACTAACACGATAAATTTATCACAGACTTTTTAAACTTTTTTTTTTATTTTAAGAGATTTAATCTCTACTAACTTATAAGTCCTATAACTAAGTTCTTTAATTAATAAAAAATTACAATAATTTAATTATAATTTAAATTACTCATTTTAATTTTTTACTCGCCAAAATGAGATATTGAATTTTGAATGGGTGGAATAATATTTTAATATGACGTAAAGAGTAAATTTAGCTAAGAATTTTTTTAAGGTGCGTATTTTTTTAACCTACTTATAGCAGAAAATCCATCACCGCCTAATTTTTGTGGTCAAATCAACCTCCACTACCTACCACCCCTGGTTAAAAAATCTTGTGTGTCTCTCTCTTTTTTTTTTTTTTTTCGGGGTGCGGGGCCATGGGTGTTTGGTGGGGTAGGAAGTTGCTAATGGAGAGTACCTTCCCATATTTCTGAGATCCTGCACACGAAACGAAGAATTTGAGAAAAGCTAATTATGAGGACAAGTTTGCCTCCTGAATTAGCTCAATCGAGCAAGAAAAAATTTACTCGCAATGAAATTTTACCTAATCCTAAACCAGATTGTGAAACAAATAGAGAATCAAATATATTTAGAAAAATATTTTAAATTAAAAAAGAAATACTCGCTCTGCCAAAAATATCTATATATTTTTAGAATGTTTAGAATTGGATGTCAATTTTTAAAAAATAGTCATATATTTTATTTAAAATTTTATTATTAAAAGTTATTAATTTAAAAATAATTAATTTTTACTAACACATATGCTATATTACTAATCTCTTTGATTAGTGAGATTATTCTAATAATTTATCGATAATTAAACATTTGTTTTAATTTTTATATAAAAAATAAAGTATTCAATTTTATACATATAAATATTTAGAAAAAAATGTACAAGCATACATATGGTTGAAAAACAACCACTCCCTTCCTCTTTATTCATTATTCTTTTCATTACTTATTTTCTTAATCTCCTTCAATAGTAAATAACCTATTTTGCTGTGAATTCAAGAGACGCTACAATCCAACGAACTATACCCCCACAGCAACAAATAATTAATTCATATCAAGAAAACTAAGGGTGCATTTAATTTAGAATTTTAGATCCATTAATTTGATATAATATAATTTTTAATTTTTTAAAAAATATATATTCTGAATTTATCATTTGTTTCACAATAATGAATTTCAAAAGTCATAAAAAATGAAAAAAATTATGACAAAAAACTGATCGCAATGGACCTGTTATTTGTCATAAATAAATAGGAGCCAATGACAACCTTGAAATCCTATATCTCTCTCATTTCATGTTGTGGTCCAAAAATGTGGTCCTAGCTTCCTTTCACCTTGGATTTTATTGCATTCATTCATTTTTATTTATTAAATTTATAAATATGAAGATGTTTGACTACTTAACGTTTTAATATCTCTTTATTAAAAAAAATTTAAATAATAATTTAAGAAGAGATATAATTATTTTATATTTAAATTAATAAAAAATAAAATTTAAACTTAAATTTATATTAAATTTCATAATTTTTTAATGTGTATTTTGATCTTTTTGAAAAAAAAAAAAAAAGTGGAGGAAGTAACTAACATCGACATCGCCTCGCAAGTTACGAGTTATGAGCTGCGACGACTTTTTAACCAACAGTGGCAAACTTTCTTCACCCGGGCTTTCGAAACCCACCCCCTGGGGGTCCACCCCTAGTTTCCCTCTCTATATATACAGATACGTAGAAACGCGCGCAAGCCATCGCTCTCCTCTTCCAACGCTCAACCAATCGCCATTGCAGGAGCACAAGCTCGCTCGCTTATATATCAGCTGGAATTTAATCATAAGAACACCATCAATTCTCCAGGGGCGAGAGAGGAAGGGAGGAGGACAATTGTATGGATATTATCTCTACTCTTGTTTACATCCTCTTCTTTCTCTCTACAGCTCTCGTCTCATATCACCTTCTCAAGAAACCGAGGCGGAGGGAAAACAAGCGGAGGCTGAGGTTGCCTCCGGGCTCCACGGGATGGCCCTTCATAGGAGAGACTCTTCAACTCTACTCCCACGATCCAAATGTTTTCTTCTCCCAAAAGCAAAAGAGGTGCTTACCTTTCATAACCATTAACAGAAAGAAGTGTTGATAATGATTATTTTATTTTCGTCATACTCAATTTCCACTTTTGGATCTTGCATCACATGAAAGAAATTAATCATGGAGTGAGCAAAAACTGATGATTTTTCTCACTCCGACCTACAGATACGGTGATGTATTCAAAACACATATACTTGGCTGCCCTTGTGTTATGCTGGCCAGCCCTGAAGCCTCGCGTTTCGTGCTGGTGACTCATGCTCACTTGTTCAAACCCACTTATCCCAAGAGTAAAGAGATTATGATCGGCCCTTCTGCGTTGTTCTTTCACGAAGGAGAATACCATACTCGCTTGAGGAAGATAGTTCAGAGCTCGCTATCTCCCGATGCTCTTCGTAAAATAGTTCCCGATATCGAAACCATAGCCATTTCTTGCCTGGAATCTTGGGCCACCGGACGCGTCGTCAACACATTTCGCGAAATGAAGATGGTAGTTTTAGAACTTTCGAGCAGCTGCAGTCTTAGTTTGATGCTCTGTTTTCGATTTTTATTGAATTATTTGCACGGAGTTCTGATTCTGTCGCCTTACAGTATTATTGCATGGGCCCTCCTTTTGAGTTTTGTACCCATTGTTTAGCTCTTCATAACTTTATGAGAATTGCAACATTCTTTGGTCTCTCACACGTGACGATTCTTTTCGATTTGCGACAGTTGGCTTTTGAAGTCGGCATTCTCACCATTTTTGGTCATCTAGATTGCAAGTACAAGAACTCCCTCAAGGAGAACTATTCCATAGTAGATAACGGCTACAATTCTTTCCCCACCAACCTCCCGGGAACCGCTTATCATAAGGCCCTAAAGGTGAGTTTAATTAAGTTCTCAAGCTGCAAAATATCATTCCCTCCACTTAAATTGACATTTTCTCTTTCGGTTTCTTTCGAATCCTCAAAGGCAAGGAAAAGGCTAAATCGGCTTATTAGGGAAATAATCACTGAAAGAAAGGAGCAAAAACTATTGGATAAGGATATGTTGGGTCATCTGCTGAACTTCAGAGATGAAGGAGGGCAGACTCTAACTGAGGATGAGATTGCGGACAACATAATTGGGATATTGTTTGCTGCTCAAGATACAACTGCGAGTGCCCTCACTTGGGTTCTCAAGTACCTCCACGATGACCAGAAACTTTTGGAAGCCGTAAAGGTGAGTATAAACATCAGTGATTAAGTTTTGCTTCTGGTTTTTAAAGCGATAATGTAATAGTAATATAGATTTGCCAATAAACATGGTCTCATGCAGGCAGAGCAAAAAGCAATCCAAACATCAAATGGTGGAGGAAAGCAACCCTTAACATGGACCCAAACGAGAAATATGTCCTTAACATACAAGGTTTTTGCTACTTCCCAGTAACTTTTTTGACTTGTAGGGAGAATTGAGCATGTTTTAACTTTTGCTTTTTCTTTTTTACTGTGGCAGGTAATATTAGAGAGCTTAAGGATGGCAAGCATCATATCTTTCACCTTTAGGGAAGCTGCGGTTGACGTGGAATATGATGGTAAGTTTTCATCTCAATCCGTGAATTAAAATTACTATAACCCATTTTCCTATTCTTATATACATGAATTAGCAGGAAAAAAAAAGAGTAATCCTATATATTTGTATATCGTGGACTGACACGTGTTACGACTAGCAACAGGATTTCTTATTCCTAAAGGTTGGAAGGTGATGCCCTTATTCAGAAATATTCATCACAATCCGGAATATTTCGTGGAGCCTAAAAATTTTGATCCAACCAGATTCGAGGTATATGATTTTAAGGCTTTGTTTGGTTCACTGCGGGAGGGGGGGAGTGGCACCATGATATCAATATATTTACTTATATTTTGTTTGATATATGTAAAAAAAGTAAATTATAAATACATTATCTTGTTTGGTGAGGATAAAAAATAAGAAAAAATACAAATTATTATGATAATTTTATTATTTATCTATCACATATTCCTTTAATCAAGGATATTGAAAAAATTTGTTAACAATTCTATGAGTTTTTTTATTTTTATACTATCAAATATTTCTCAATCTCTTCAATTTTAAGACTTTTTAGTCTTTACACTATCAAATATTTCTCAACCCCTTTAATTTTGGAGGAGTTGATTTTGCTTTTAGTTCCCCCTCTCTAATACTCTAACCAAACAATTATTTTTGTTCAAATATACCCACATTTACTTTCTCTTGCCATTTACTTCCTTCTTCCATCCCAACCAAACATAGCATAAAGGAAAAAGTTTAGCAGTGAGCAATGCTTCTAGAAACCTAAAGAGGAAATTTTTTTCTTAAATTATAATTTAAGGAGATTGATGATACTTGCATGAGTTCACTTTTTGTGGTGGCTGTTGGATTCAGGCCGCTCCAAGACCCAATACATTTTTGCCATTTGGCAGTGGAGCCCATGCTTGTCCGGGAAATGAGCTTGCCAAATTAGAGATGTTGATTTTGATCCACCATCTTGTTACCAAGTGTAGGTAAGAAAATGACAGCCTGAAGTACGTTTGCCAAATTCACCAAATATACTACTAAGACCCAAAAACTCAAAAGAAATCAATCTAATGCTGAAAATATGAAGCAACAGTGCCATTTTGAAGAAGAAGTCCCTAGAAATGGTGACAAAGTTCATCAATTTAGTTATGTGTCTATTCAATGGTTTTGACATAATGGTATTCGATAGTTAAGGATTGAATTGTTATCAAAATAAATATACATTTAATAATTTTCCATGTTTAGTACAAACATTGCTCCTCTTGGATAGTTAAGGAAGAAAATGTTTGCCAGATAGTATCCAAACTAGTACAACTAGCTATTAACAGATCTTGGCTCTCATTCCCTCCATTTTTGATTGCAGATGGGAAGTGGTAGGTTCCAATGGGGTGGTCGAGTATAGCCCATTTCCAGTCCCTCAGAGTGGACTCCCGGCCAAGTTTCACGAAGAATCGACCAGTCCACTAGGTATCCACTAAGTGTCAAAGAAACGGATCTCTCTAGAAACTATATATCAACGAAGGAAATTCCAGCCAAGGGCCAGAGGCAGCTGTAGTATTAGATGCTTCTGATTTCTATTTTTACAGTTTCCAGCCTGTTTCCAGCCTCTAACTGGGAACAACCCTGTCTTTTTTTCACAAAGGGTCTCGGAGGCACTTTGCATCTGTACTACAGCACTTTGTAACCGAAAACAAGTATATGCGGCATGTAAACATTGCTATTATGTATATTTGTGCACGATACTGGGATCGAATCTTCTATTAAATTATGCGTAGTGCTGCTCAGGACATAGATAGAATCAGGACTATAACTTTGAAGGGATAAAAATTTATGTTCTCATATAAGTAAATTTCTATAAATATCGGGAGACGAATTTAAAAAGAAAGTAATTAAAAGTTTAAAAAGTTAGTACAAATAAAAGGATGTTTGTATTTTGTGATTTAGAACGAACAATGTCACAATTCTCAGTTAGTACAACTATAACATTACCTGCCAGTCTTTACTAGATACTAAGACTAGAGAGACAGCTTCTCAACTCATTCAATGATCACCTCTGAGTGCGCCCTGCAACTGTGATTTACTTCACGAGGAGGTCAGCATCAGTGGACGTAGTTGGTGCGCGTGTCTTTTCCTGATTGGCCACACATATGCACTGCCCTCAGTTGAAGGGCATGCAGTTGAGAGCACAACAGCTTTGCTAATAAATTGTAGCATTTCGGGAGGAGGGTCCCATATTGCAGCGCAGTCTATTTTTAACTACCATTGCGTCCGGAATTCTGAAGCTAATGTGGTTTGGCCGGCGGCCATTATGTTGTGTTTTCATATTTCAGTGTAAGAAGGTGACAGAGCTGTCCTCTGCATTGTACTACTGATATCACAAACACTTAATGCGCTACAAATCTGGTCCAGATTATTCCTACACAGATGTGCCTCTCATTACTCTATAAGATCTTCTCCTTCCTCCTCATCTTTCGTTCACTGCCAGAGATATACTTGATACTTGTTAAAAGGGGAGGTCATAATGGGGTAAAAAGAGAATAAAAGGAGAAACTCAAAGAATGCTCAAGGAATATATAAGCACACTATTGAAACTGGAATCATAAATGTGAAGAAAAGAAATGTCGGTACCAAATTCACAAAGAATATTGGATTCAACATGTTTTATCTAGTCAGTTCTAAAATTTGGAAGAAGATAGAGACAAGAATAAATCCATAATTCAGTAAGATGGATGAACATTCCGTGGTCAATTTTCGAGGCAAAGCTGGTTGTCGGACAGAAGAAAAAATGGCAGCAGTGCATTCCGCAGGAATTTGTTATGAACAGCTCGTTTCTCCCCTTCAACTTGATAGAGTGAAAACGTTAGCAGGTTTTGGATAATCTCCGAGTTAACCATAAGCTTTTGACCCCATGCAGTGGAGATAAAAAATCAATTAGAGTAAAGACTCTGTTTAGAGGTAAAATACAAAATAAATTCGAGTGACAGAGACTCTGAGAGAAGTGTAAGGATATGATCGTAGCATTGATATCAAATTTGGACTCTGGAAACAACCAACAGTGATATGCGTGTGCCATAAAATCAAGTGCAGAAAATGTCAATAATTCTATCAGCAAGAAATATGATGGCTAGTATGATATGGCCCTTGGTAAGTTTGAGACATGATAATGTCACATATCTGATAATTAGTGACCTGCCATTCCACCACCAGATTTCTTCTAATAGGAAAATGAATTCAGAAATGCTAAGAAATGCAGAGGCAGAGAATTACGTCTCGAAATTTACTTTCCTTCAGGGAAACTAACAAAACCATCTACAAGAACATAACGATAAACGGTGTATCCTTGGATTAGCAGGCACGCTATACTGGCGAAATGATATGACAGAAGTGGAAAAGATCAGGAAACTAGTAGTGTTGGCTGGTCCATAACGAAGTACTAATTTAAAGAAACTGCTCTCCTTTCCCTAAACTACTGAATTAACCCCAACATTCAATCAAGCCGTACAGTCAAAACCTGCCATGTGACCTAATAGTAAGTTGGATAGAACCTTCAAGGAAGTAAAAAGACTTCCCTTTAACTCCAACTCAATCCCGATTCCTTAAACAATAAGATGAATAGCTCTTGTCAGCGAACTCTATGCTTCCTTTTATATCATCATCTACTTACGTAACCATTTTAGGCTTTGAAAGTCCTTGGATTTCTATAAGAAATCACTTTCTTTCTAAACTGAACAGGAATCATAATAAAATATTGAAACTTAGATAATTATATTTGAAGCATAAAAGTGGTATGACCTGCTCAGAAGGTTAAACGCCCTCGCTAGCAAAACCAATCAAGACCCGGCTTTTGGCTTTGACCTGTAACTGTTCACGAACCGATTTGAATGATTTGAGGATAATAACTGGCTTGCAAGAGAACAAGTCAAATGGGGACTGAAAACACCCAGAAAGAGCTGAAATATCCGCAGCCTTGGTGGTACCATATTTCAAATAAGAGTAATAGGTCATATGCTTGAAACCTTCTTGGAGAACTTTGATGGCAAGGTAGAGATTTCCGAAGAAGAATGAAAAGGTACTTGTACCTAGAAATTAAGCAAAAAACTTTTTATGCTTTTGTCAGCCCAAGGTTGATTGATCCGTCACGATGCAGATTTGAAGCTGCGCCAAACTCCCGAGTTGCCAAATATAAGACTATATGAACGTGCAATCCACAGGCATATAGTTGAAAGCCCAATTTCTTTGACATTCTAGCCCATTCAGCGCCTAAATCACGCACTCAAGCAAACATGCCCTTCATGTCGGCTTAGGCAAACATTGAAAGAAAATCTAGGTAAGCTTGCAGCTTGTTGCCATTTTCTTTATTTTGTTTGTAGTGGTGTACGCGCATGTTGGCGTTCTTACTTCTCTAAGGCCTCCTAATACCTCCTTATACTTCTTCTGCACGTATTAGTTTTGTCAGCCATGGGTAACCTTGTCCCACCCATAAAATTGGTAATCTCCTTCCAACTCCCCTCAGAAAGAGATTTGACAGAACATAAGGAAAAGAAGGTTGGATCCATCGCCAAAAATGTAGAACTAATTATGTGGTCATGTCCTTTTTCTATTTTGTGTACGTTAAAAATATATTCATAATTCCAACATAAAGAGACTATACAACTCTCAAATTCAGGGAAACTGAGATATTAATAAAATCCAATTTTGAAGGCTTGGAAGCTCTTGGCAACAATCAAAATGCTTTCTTCCAACTATGTCATATTACTCTTCCCCAACTACCAGGAAAAGGAATGTCTAACTGCTAGAAAGTCCCAAGCCTAATGTACTAATCCATCCTTGGTTTATGTGGAAATGTTTGTAAAATTCATAAGAGCCCATCGTTCAACTACACTGGCTTGCTTATCCAACACATCTGCTAGTTCTGCTAATCATAAAACATGATTCGATTGCACATCAGAGTCACTTTGCACCCAAAAATGCTATCGTACAATTATTTATATATCTGAAAGCTGCAGGATATGCAGAATAAAGTCCAAAACAATGAACGTTTATCACCTGATTAATATTAGTCTATTTTCGGTACACCAAGAAATGAATATAGAGAAATAGGGTATTCATGTTCTGATGAATAAAGCTTAACTAACACCACTCTACTTATGCGAGAGATCACCTGCCATTAATAGTAGAAGCATTCATTTCGGATGAAAGGCTAAATAGAAATGTGCAATACAAAATCATGAAATCAAGATATCCACAGCACGTTTCTGGATAGGCATGTGAAAAAAATGTTTGTTTTCGTGGTCAAGTCAATTAACTTGATCATTGCGGATTTACTTGGCCAGATTCACAGACAAACCTAGTTTAATACTTCATCGGCTATCCTAGAACTTAAAGCTTTTTCAAGAAGAAATAGGAGTTATATCAGATGGCAGATTTCTCATGAACATTGAACAAATGAATGTCCTACAATAAATCCCTTTGTTCTACTTCTTCATCCAGCTATCTGTTGCTTTGGGTTCTGAACAAATATTGCCAAGATCAAAATTTTCGACGGCCAAAGATGAGCAATTATATTCACAGTTAAAACATCTGAGATAGAAACCTATCAACGTGTATGCTGACAGTGCTTTAGTGGCAAATAGCACTTACTGTGGACGTTAAAAGTTTGAGCTTCAGTGTATTCTTTTGCGCCAGAGCCCCATATCTCCATTTCAAAACTGTTCTCCCAAGTCATAAGCAAGATGTTGGACTTCGAAGTTTTGGTTTAAGCAATTCCTTTGTTTCTCCCTCGTATCCAGCATTTTGCATCTCTGAATTATGGTCTCCATCTTTGGTTCACTCTTTCCCTTGAACCCTGCCATTTCTCCCAGCAATGTGCCTTTCTAGGCCACTACTGAAACATCTATTCCAGGAACAAAAATCATGCCCTGCTCAAAGACCATTGCTCTGTTTCCATTCTCCAAAGCCTTGAATTTTAAAACATTACTTAAGAATGAGTACTCGCATCCCACTGGAACAGAGATCTCCCAAATCCAGCAGAAGTCCGAAAAAAAATTTACCACTATTCAACATTTACATAAAAATCAAATCGATCCTATAATAATTTTCAAAGCTGCTAAAAGAATGTACCAACTTTACTACCATAGTTGCCAGTCAACACGATCAGGGAATAGGTGATATGAATTGTGCTTAAACAATGGGATAACAGAAACCAAACAGGTAAAAAAGGGGAGATAACAGATACTCTGCTCCTCCAAATTATAGTATTTTCTTAAACTAATAATAGTAATAAACTTTCTCATTTTGGCTAAGCCAATCCTCTGAAATAATTATGTTAATGCTGCTAGCAGAATAACCCAACAAGTAACTAATGGGCAGCTCTCGTTCTAATTTCCTCATTTTCAAGTTTTCTCCTGGGCTGAATCAGTAGCATGACTAATTATCAGCATAACGTCCAATCTACCATTAAACTCCAGCAAAAAGATAGGTCAACAAAGTTCATACAATGCTCAAGAAACAGTTTACTATTCAATAACATCCAATCTACCATTAAACTCCAGCGAAAAGGTCGGTCAACAAAGTTCGTATAATGCTCAAGAAACAGTTTACTATTCAATAACGAAATGCATAATCGTATTACTTCAGAGTTAAAAGCCTAGATAATGACCGCGCGAGGATGTTCCCACAGAAATGTTCATACGACGTACATGTTTACCAGCTGGTCAAGGCCCTATTATCAAAGTACGTACCCTTACCGAAGCGAGGGAATTTTATTGGTCCTGCATCACCAATGCCAACACCTATCGCTACTTTAACAGAACCATCACGTCCCTGCCTCTTCCCTGATGACTGCTGATTCTCATAGAGAGGAAAGCGCTTGGCGCACTGGTACGTGTTACCTTCAATTAGTTAGCATACAATATCATTTTCAGGGACGAGACTCTATAAACAGAGAATTTAATTTAAGCTTTTATGTAAGAGGTGACGGGTAGACGGCCATTGATTTATCTCTCGAGCTTTTCTTTCAATCAAAGACAGAGAAACTGGAGATATACCTTATGAAAATGGTGCATCCGTCGCAAATAACATTGTAGAAGCTAAACACGTCCTTTGCTTCGCTTTGGAGGGAAGCTAATGCCAGTGCGAAGTGCGATGCAAGCCGAGATGTGAATCACCACTGCAAATGCAGATGCAGACCGCGAAACTTGATCGAATTCGAAACTTCGGTTTCATCGAGTCTCCACTCTTTGTCATAATGTATTCAAAACTGAATAACTAGAGAAGACAAAAACGACTCCCGCGCAACCTTCAAATCCCAAACCTTCTCTCCTGGTTTCTACAGTGGTTAAGTTTTTCACAAACTAAATCCAAAACGCAAACCGATCCGCGCAAATGCAACTACTTTCTAATATTTTTTCCTTTGCTCCGTGCACCCCCTCTACTTATTAGAAACGCAGTCCTCGCCTTCCCTTTTCTCTAAAATAACAGTTGTCTCCCTAGTGTTTCCCAAATTCATGTTCTACGGGGTATCAATCTTCTTGGCTTTTATGGCCTTCCTTGATTCCCATAACACAACATAAAGAGGTTATATTTTCAAACATATTTTGCAATTAGCCGTACATTTTACTAAAGCTTAAATCAATATTGAAAAATCAAATGTCTCACAAATCAATTGTCAAATTATACCATACAAGATTTAATTACAACAATAATACCATTTTTAAAAAAGGTAGATGTAACAATAATTTTAAAGAAAGTAAATTGTATCTTATTCGAGATAACTTCAATAGGATAATAATGAGTTTTCAATCATACGACATAAGAAAAGAAAAAAAACAACCAACCAAATCCTAAGCCTTTTGGAAAGGATTACAAATTTTTGTTTTTGGTTATATTGGAAAAGATTATAGTAACTAAATTAAAATGTAAAGCAAATCTAAATAGTCTTATATGTGGTAAAGTGCTTTTTACTAAATCAAGAATTCACAAATTCAACTCTGATGGATGCATGTATCCCCTACTATTTTGCTTTACCGTAGCTGCAACGGCATAAAAGTTTCTAAACAAAAATAAACTGTAGTTACATGATTTTATAAATTGATGCCACACATTGAAGAACAACTCTGGTAAAAATAAAAGAACCTCAAAAGATACATATTTACAATGAAATATTAATGAGTAATTTTTAAAAAGTGTTTCATAACTATTTTATTATTTTAAAAATATCTTTTAACTTTAATTTTTGTAATTTTAGTTTTGAGTTTATTTTTTTTAAATACAGTCCTTGCCCGATTACATGTGTGGTGTACATGACTTCGTTTTGAAATACAAATCTGTTATATCTTGTCTAACATAATCTAAAACAATTAAGAATGAATATTGCATGCATATCTTCCAAATATGCCACCTTCAAACAGAATGATTAATTATTGAATTTGGAGCTGAATTATGATTATAAATTACAAAATGTACTTATGTAAATATATTTTTTTATGAAAGTGAATAAAATTTAATAAATTTACCATTCAAATCAAATATATATATATATATATATATAACACGTGAATTTTGTTCAACTCATGATTAGCAACAAGGGCTGTATTTTTTTAAAAGAATAAATTCGAAACTAAAATTATAAAAATTAAAATTAATAAATATTCTTAAAATAAATAAAATAGTTATAAGATTTTTTAACAAATTACTCAATATTAAATATCATTATTGATCTAAGCTTTAAAATATATTTTTTTGGAAATATCTAAGATTTTAATATATTTTAAACGATTTAATGGGAAAATCACATAATTCTGTTTAATTTTTATTTTTTATAATTTATGAAATAATAAATAATGAGGAAGGGTAACATTCAGATACTTATAATTAAGTCTATTGGGACTTAATTGACATACTTCCATATTTTAAAGGACCAAACAAAACTTTTAACTGCTCGAATCACCAGCGAAAAGATTGTGAACAGAGGACTGCTAGTCAATCCATGCGGCGGACCCACATTGGTCACTTTGTTCCTTTGCGCTGTCGTGGGACCCACAACTTCTCGCGCACCAAATCTGTTGGACTCACCGATCTCAATCCCTGAGTCCGCATGAACGCTCAGAAGATCTCCACCTTCACTTCACCCCCTTTCCCCCACCTCTCCTTCTCGCCCTCATACCTGTCAACCGCCCCAATTTTCCCCGTCTTTCTGAACAGCTAAAGGAGATTTCCAAATCCTCTGTTAAGCTCCGCCTTTATTCCCACTCTCATTCCCAACCTCCATGTATAAATTTATATAATAAACGGATACAAACATTTAAACAAGCAGTTTACATACATATCGATATATGTGGTAATACTGGTATATGCAGAAGCTGAAGCACGGGTGAAATTAGGGTAGTTTAGGAGCACGAATAATGAGAATTGATAAATAAAGGCGCGGCTGTGAAGTTCAGGTTTCAGCTCTCTCATGGACTCCATCTCGACTGAAAATGGCGTCCCCAGTGCTTCGCATTTCATCAGTGCAGTATATTTTGCAGTCGCTTTCGGTGCAGCCAGGTTCTTCCTTGACAGACATGTCTTCCGCGTAAGCTTCTTGTCCTTCGGTGTATAGGATATACAGATAAGCTCATGAGCAGATGTGCAATCTCGCGATTCGTGAAATTATTATTTACCGTTCAATCTGGTTATTATATTTCATGATGATTTATGTTCAGTGCTGTGCTTATTTCATTTTCACTGGATTTCGAAAGTCTTCCTAATTGATCCCGAACTTTCTTGTTCGTCTCCCTGTGTCGGATTGTGGATCTTGCTTGAAGAAGTCAAGGAATCTCGTTTCTGTTTTTGCCCTATTGTTGCTTATACTGTTAAAATAATGAAGAATAGCATCGAGCAGATGTAAGAATATTCATTTATGTAGTTTGGTTAATGAATTTACTTAAAAACGATGAAGAATAGAGTTATTGACTCAGAGCAAGAACAAAACAAAGAGATTTCTCCTTTGGAAGCTAAAATTATAGTTAGGTAGTTACAAACAAACGAAGACCATTAGTGTAGATTCAGACCATGTATCAGCAGGGAAGCAGGACATGAGTAGATAAATAACAACGGGGAAATGGAAGGAAATGGATGGAAAGTAGGGGAACTAGGGATTGCCCTGACCATGGGGTCAAATTTGATTCAATCAACACATGGATCCTGTTTTTCTAACAGGAGGTTGCATAAAGTGGGATTTTGGATGTGATTCCGCGAATGAAAATGTAACACTACTTTAGGTGCTACATTGTCAAAATCATTGAATGTTTCTATTGTATTATGTGATCCATTTTACGTTGTTGCATTATCACAGTGAACTTTTAGTCTCAACAGCTTAAGTGGAACTTCTTTTAAATGTAATGGCTTGGTCGTAGAAGATCTGGTAAGATTCAGATGTCAGAATTGAGAAAGTGCTTAATACCTCTAGCTTGCACATTATACTTTGGAGGTTTGATGAACCATTCACTCGCTTTAGTGCTTAGGATTTCTATAATAACAGAGTCAAGTAGTTTTGCAATTTTTTTTTGGGTGGGGGGGGGTGAAGGTTTCCGTTGCTAACTAATTTACTTTTCTGGTTTTAGAACTTTTAGAAAATTGCTGAATACTTTGTGTTTTCTGTTAACTTGCAGTCTTTATGTGTTGTTTTATGCAGTTTGCTATGCTATTGATGCACTACTAAATTATGATTAGCAAGAAAATGGAATTGTATCTGATTCTTGGAATTTGATCTTCTGTCTTTGATATGAAAATTTTCTGATGGACCACTTTCTAGTTAAATGCCTTTTATGAAGTTTTTGATCAGCTTCCTGTCTTGAGGAGTGTTAGAGAACATTTCCAATTAAATTGGGGTCTATAGTATCAGATTATAGGATTGCTTATGGTTTTGTATTCTTGGAAGATCTTTGAATAAGCTATAAACATGGCTTAATTGGAGCTTCAGTTACTTTCTCATTGCCCCAGGCGGTGAAGATTTGTAAAACTCTTTATCCTCATAATCATCAAACTAAAAAATACTTTTCACAACAAACTTCATATCCAGATCAGTCTGTAAAAACTAAGAAATGGCTTTTGAGGCTATTAGATGGAGACTAACTAGTCTTTTTATGCTCCATGATGAGAAGTTTCATAGGGAACATGAAAAATCAGAAGAAAGACATTTTACTGGAAATGAAACTTTTAGCAGCAATAATGTCAGCCACTCTGTCCTTTGGTGTCGTTCTTGTACCACCATTTACAACAAACTTAAATGGATTGACATTGACCTGATGTTTTTTCTTAAACTCAAACTTAGTTTTTCCGCAAGGGAAAGAACTACGAGATAAACTTATCCACTCAACCATCATATATACTCGGTTTTCTCTAGCAGTACTCTATCCTTCTCTGCCTTCCAAGTTGCTGAATAGTGCGATGTTGCTTTTTATCTTATTCCTAAAGAAGGAAAGAATTGTACTTGGCCATTTTCATTTTTTATTTCATTTAATTCAATTAAGTCACCTCTGCATTTCAAGCCCATTAAGAGCCAGAACTGGATTCTTTTCCCACTCTTATAAGGTCCTCAAAACTGAGGATAAATAGATGAAACCTAGTATTTGTCCTTAGACTTTTACTTTCTGGACAATCTCATGGAAGCATTTGTTTTAGAGCCATTATTCCCATTAATATAATTGATAGAACTTGCATGATTAATCAAAGAACTTCATTGCAGATTTTCATTTTTATCTTCCTTCTGTAATATTTTAAACCTGTGATAATTTTTACTTCTAAATACGTCATTTCTTTTCAATTGTTTGCTTCTAAAGAGGCTGGCAATTTGGCTTCTGAGAAATGGAACTGCTCCGCTAAAAATTAATGAAGCCAAAAGAGTGAAGATTGCAAAATGTTCCGAGTCCATGTGGAAACTTGCATATTATGCCAGTGTTGAGTGTTGTATGCTAATGCTTCTCCATAATGAGCCATGGTTCAGGGACGTAAAAGAGTACTTCAGGAGCTGGCCAAATCAAGAGCTCAAGTGCGTATTTTCTTTGTGATTTATTAATTTTGAAGCTTATGAAATTTATTTTGTCTTTTTAAAGAGTACTGTAAATGACACAGAGCCAAACTTTTTCACAGTTGTATCTATTCCATAAGCAAGTTTCCATGTTGGTCTATGTGGTTTTATTTGATATAAAGTAATGATTCAAATTTTCATTTTCCTTTCCTTGCATCCTTGTTCAGTATACTATACAAGGAGTCCTTATGTGTTAAGAAGGTTATTTCAACATATGATGTCTTGTGACATCAGAAATAGTATGTTCGAGTCTACAGAAGTTTCTGGGATGTTTGGACAAAATGATCATATATCATGACACTAATTTGGACATGAGATTGTAGTCTCGTGCAACTGAAATGTGCTAATTGGACAAGGAAAGCGCATGTTTCTGAATAATGTTGTGAATAGCAATATCTTAAATATCTGATCGCTGCTAAACTGAATTCATAGGTTAATTTTTATCTCCTTTGGAATAGTTTTACTACAGGTTTGGCGGCATCTTTCTCTCGGTGGAGAGAGACGGAAAGGTCTTGCCAATGTCCCAGAGAAATCTACTACCAATAAATGTGCTTTCAGAAAATCAACATTTTCCCTTGGCCTGAAAATTTTTGGAATATTGATTTTTGCCCATGACTAAATTCTGTTGGGCTCACCCTGGCTAGAAAGTGAAAACCATTGAAAATGAATGTCTGTGTGTGTGAGAGAGAGTGGAACAAGAAAAATTGTACAACTCTTGAAGGTTGACATTGAAATTTCTGGATTCATGTATTTTGTTACCACTTACAGGTGGAGAAATAGTTTCAACCCTTACTGACATGATATTAGAAATTCTTGTAAAAACATTCTTCATTGCTGGATTCTCTGAGGATATCTGCTACATAGAAAGTTCAGTGTTGCTTGTCTCTTAGGATAAGTTCTCAAATATTGATGATTCTCTTTTCTGAATTTCCTTGTTATGTCTTTGTATTAGGCCATCATTGAGACTTATTTACATGTGCGAATGCGGATTCTACCTCTACAGCATTGCTGCCCTTCTTACTTGGGAAACACGCAGGAAAGACTTTGCTGTAATGATTTCCCATCATATTGTGACTGTTATCCTTATTTCATACTCCTATCTGACAAGGTATCTCATCTACTTAATGCAAATATTCCTTTGTAGGTGATGCTTTTTGGATTGTTCTTCCAAGATACATGATATGATATTCTTCTGCCCAGTAAATGCTCGAGAACATTACTTGATCACCTTACACTATTGGCAACTTTGCTGATTAATTTCTGTTCTACAGACAAGGATATAGTTGCATTTTTTATATTTTCTCTTTGCATACCAGTCCTTGCTACTTGTTAGGTCCAGAACCTAGGAAAGTTTAGAAATTCATTCAGTGTTCAATTTTGCTGCCGAAGAATATTAAAGTTAGTGAAAGGATATTTTCTTGATTTAGAAATAACTCTATTTTCTAAACTATTGAGAGTTCACAAATCATCATTGCTTCTCATTTCTATTGATCTATTAACTATCCACCCTTTTGAACCGTTTCTTTTTTGTTAAATTTGCTGATAACTTCTTCTTTCTTTATAAGCTGAGTGACTTCTTGATCAATACAACCTCTTCTTCTTCTGCTCTCTCTCTCTCTCTCTCTCTCTCTCTCTGGGTGAAGTGGCTGGTATTCTATAGTTCCTTATTGTTTCCTGAATTATTAAATAGTTTTCGTTTTCTGCAATTTTATTTCCCTATATGCTTATCTTACTGTCAACTGTCACATTATCGTGTGAGGTTAGTTCTACTTTGGGTAATATAGGTGGGTGGATACGTACATAATTATATGTGGACACCTATTCAATATCTTCTACTTTTAAACATCATATCAGCAGTCATGCTAATCATCTGATTGGGAAGTGTGAGGAAACGTGTCCAAACTAAGATGCTAGGATGTCCACCATTAAAGGTAACTTCAGCCATCAGATTCATATTTAGATGATTATTCCAAAAGTCTGACCAGGAATATACAAATGGTGTTTGAAGGTCCCAATCATTGTTTAAAACTGTATATACTGTAGATAAAAGTGTTTGAAGGAGGGAATTATTCTTTTATCTAATGAAGTTCAACTTTAAGGATGGTTATATTTAATTACATTTATTAACTGGAAATTTATGCAGGTTCTTTCGGATTGGCTCTATTATCATTGCACTGCATGATGCAAGTGATGTTTTTCTTGAAGCTGCTAAAGTGTTCAAGTATTCTGAGAAGGAATTCGGTGCTAGTCTCTGCTTTGCATTATTTGCTATCTCATGGCTTGTATTGAGGCTGGTATACTTTCCATTCTGGGTCATAAGATCCTCAAGGTTTGATTCTCAGTTTGATGCTTTATTATGACCCTGATCAACATATTCTAATTTCTTTCCCCTAATTGCTTGTCTGGTTGGCATTTACCAGCTACCACTCTGCTGAATTCCTGAATCTATCAGATTCTTATATTATGTCGATGTACTATGTCTTCAATACCATGTTATTGACACTACTCGTGTTCCACATTTATTGGTGGGTCCTCATTTGTTCAATGGTCATGAGACAACTGAAAAATAGAGGAAAAGTTGGAGAAGACATTCGATCAGGTAATTACTGTAAACTTGTAACTTTCTTACAGAAACAATTTCTATTTTGTGTCTGTCCTCTGTGCAGCTATACCTGTATCTTGCTTCATGTTAATATCTGTGAGAGAGAATTTGGTTTTTCATATTATAAGAAAGGTTAGCTAGAGTAAAACAATGACAAGAAGAATAAGCAATTCTAACCACAGCCTTTGGTTTCCAGAAGTGCTGGTGAAGACTGATGCTATTTACTTTAGGGATTCAGCAAAAGTTCTCTCCTTTTCCTTTTACCTTTTGGGTGCTGTGATTCTGGGGAAAATCTATGGTGTAAACAAATGGTTAAAATGCACAAGAGAAGTAAGGAAAGTCGGTGTATAAAATGTGCAACTTTTTTTTTTGGGGGGGGGGGGGTTGTGGGGTGTGGCTGAATGTATAACTAAACGAAGATTAAAGTTATCTCTCAATTGTTCCTATTTATTTCTTCTAAGATTTTGATCTTATTCTCAACGGATATCATTATGACATGAAATTTAGCTGCATTCCAAAATTCTGAAAGTGCCTCCATTCCCATTTTCTGTCTTTTTCTTTTTCCCATTGGGTTGTCAGTTCTTCATTGAATAATGGAATATTTACCAGTGTCCATGTTGAGGATCCATGAACTAAAAAACTTGCTCATTTGCCTTTGCTGGTTCGTCTTCCAAATTCAAGCACGGAGAACAGTCACGGTAACATTTCTTCTTTATCTTAACAGATTCAGAGGACGACGACTAGTGGAAGATCTGGTCAAATTTTCTTTAGAAATGATATTCGGTTCTGGAAACGCCATCCGCTAGTAGGTTCTCCTATCTGTATTGGTTCTGGGTTGGCTAATTTGTCTACGTCCAATGGGTTCTTTAGGTCAGAATGACTTCTACGCTCTCTTGGAGATTACTTTTTCTTGTGTAGAGAAAAACGACTAAGGGCCACATAGCTTTCTTTCGCAGTCTCAATTTTTCATGTATAAAGTACACACAACAGCTTCTCCATTTGTAATTGCACTTTGCTTTGTGTAGAAATGATTTGAGCAATCAAAAGCACTTTCCTAACCCCCAACTACCTCGTTGATATCACTTTCTTTCCCTTCCGTCGCTTGTCTAGTTTTCGATCTTATTAGCACAAAGATTGAAATCAATTTTCTCTTTGGATTGGTTGAGCTGCAAGTCGTCATGAAAAAGCCGCCACAGAGCACGGCACCAAGTTACAACTATGTATTGGATAATTTGGATTTGGATTCTTTCTCCTTCGCAATCTGTTATACAACGTTAAGAAACACTTTGTTCCTCCTCCAGGAATAAAAGAATGATAAATAGTTCGATTAGCAACATCAGAGAATGCCAGGGACAATTTCACGTCAAACAGATACGTTGATTTTTATGAGGGTGCATGCAATAGTTTGGTTTGTCATTTAATTCGATCCAGTCCTATTGCTATTACTACTTCCTTAATCAATGGTCAAAGTGTAAGTATTTTTCATTAATTAGAGTCTATTTAAAAAAGAAAAATTATAGGAATATGTTTGCCTTGTCATTTAATAGATTCTTATTTTAATTGCACTTCTCTTTTTCTTTCTGTCTAAGTATGAGGTAACTCTGTGGACTCTGGTCAACCCCTCAACCTCTCCTTCCTTTGAGGCAGAGGACGGTAGAAAGTACCACACATCGATACGGAAGCTTAGAGCGTAGAAACAGCTGTAAGGGGTCAGACCCACCAACGACCAGATTCCTTCAAATTAACAGGAAGAGACAAAAAAAAAAAACTGAAAATACATTCTGGATGCATAGGACGACTCCTATCAAATTTCATTTTAGACCAAATTGCTAAAAATTTTACCACTTGCTCCTCAAACAAAAAGATATTTACTAAAAATGTAAAATGTTCTTTTGAGGAAAAAGGCCATTGGCTACAAAAATTTTCCTTTTTAAGCGATAGCTGCTATTATCAAAAGTTAATATTCCATATTTTGTATTTAATTCACATTATTTATAAGAAAGTAAGAATTTTTTTCCTTTTGGTTTTTTGACGGAAGAATGTGCGAACTCTTAAAAGATAAAAATATGGGGTGACTAAATTTGGACTGGGAAGATACATATATAGGGTGTACTTGGACAAGGTTTCGCACGGAATCCAATACAGTTTTTCATCTCAAATTTTATTTTTTCTCTCACAAAAAATTCTCTCTCCCGAAACTCAAGATAAAAAATCTCAAAACCAAACTCTATCCAATCACACCCATAAAATGGTCTTTTGAGGAAAAAGTGCGTCCGCAGGCTATAATTTCCCTCTTTAAGCGATAGCTTCCGATTAATTGAACTCAGATTTGCCGTTTCCTATCACTAGCTAAAAGCTTCGGGGCGCCGTCCTTCTAGAGAGACAACTGACACGGGAAACTTCTGCCCTTCCGAGCCAGCAGTTTTGGTCCATACAATGCTACGCCAACGTCTCTGAGTAAGACATGACGTCATAGTCCCTCGGGCTTCAGAGCGCACTTGGGTCCAAAGACCGTGTGAACGCTGAATACTTGCAGTTTAGATGACGTGCCTGCCTACTCATCTAGGTCGATCAGCAGCGTCGCCACCTCACCCACATCATGACAGTCACAGAGTCTCTGTGTCCCACAAAAAATTATCCCCACGTGCGGAGAAAATAGAAAATAGAAGTATCTTTTCAAGGTGGTACTACCTCCGACCCGCTCGACCCCGTGTCCGATATGTGTGTGAACTGGCATCCACGTGGAAGTTCCCTCCATATATATCGGCCCTTTGACCTCTGCTCTGCTCTCGGGGTCAAAGAATTCAAAAACATTTGGAGGCAAACAAATCAACCTGAGCAGAACTAACGAGAATAAGCAGAAGCTACAGCGGCCTTACCATGCAGAGGTCAACAAAGAGGTTCAAACAAGGCGAAGGAACTTCATTCAGTCCGCCGTCGGGATCTTCATCGCCGCCTCCGGCTGTGCCACCTCGTCTAACCCGCGAGCAGGAAATAAATGTCATGGTAGCCGCCTTGAAGAATGTCATAACTGGCGCCGCCGCCGCCTCAACGGGTTCAAGTGCAGTGCTGGAATCTAGATTATTTCCCTCCTTTGAATGCGCTGCTAGTTCATCTTCTTCGGCGACCATGTCTGCAAGCGTTGATCAGCCTCTTTTGCCCGTCGCCGAGGGAGCAGAGACTTGCCAGTTCTGTAAAATAAAAGGGTGCTTAGGCTGCAACTTCTTCGGACCCACCGTTGATGATAAGAAAAAGAATGTGGTCAAGAAGAAGAAAAAGAATTACAGAGGCGTAAGGCAGAGGCCGTGGGGGAAGTGGGCCGCGGAGATAAGGGATCCCAGGAAAGCAGCTCGGGTATGGCTCGGAACTTTCGATACCGCAGAAGAAGCTGCTCGAGCCTACGATAGGGCGGCCATTGAGTTCAGGGGTCCAAGAGCAAAGCTGAACTTTCCCTTCTCCGATTACACATTGAGCGAGCAACAGAGTTCGTCTTCATCACCGGCTCAACAGATGCAACAGCAGGAGATGGAAGCTAAAGTTGAGCTCCCAAGTCAAATGGAAGTCGGAACCAGCAAAGAAATGGATTTCTGGGAAGTGATCGGCGAAGATGTGATTCAAGAATGCATGATGATGATGGACTTCAATGGAGATTCATCAAGTTCCGGCAGCGGGAATGCTCACAGCGTGTAATGGAGCTCCAATTCCAAATACTGTATACCAGACACACTACTCCTATCATATTAATCATTTCGTAGTTTTGGGAAAAGAGATTTCATGTTTTGATACTTTTAATTGGTTGAATTGAATTAGCTGATAATCAACTGATTAGAAGTATCTCTATATAGCTCAGGATTTATTATGTTTATTCATAAAAAACATGTATTATACAATTTAATTCAATGTAATTTTGTCCATAAAGTATCATGGTAGCGTTCCAATTAGATTCACTTCTTCATTCGGGTAGTTTTCAATATATATATAAGTGGAATTTGTATTGATCATCATAACAAATAAAGTTAGGGAGAACAACATTCCAGCATTTTTTTCCCTGAAAGTTTACGCTGCTCCTAATTTTATGAATTTGGAAGATTAAAATTAGGTTGTGAATCAACACTGAGTTTTGTGAAAGCTTTATCTCATGCTCTTTTGCTATTTTCTAATAGCGAAACGAAAGGTATAGTTGAATAAGTGAATGTGAACCGTTTGTTATATGAATAGAAATTCATTGAATCATCAATTATCTTGTCACACACATGTTGGACTAAAATTTTGAATTAAGAATGTACAATGAATTTAAATATTCTTTAAACACGTGAGGAGTTGCCATTAAATAGAATTTTTCAAAAAAAAGAGCAATGAAAAGAAAAAATGGAGGTCTGATGTCAGGATTAATGCTATGAATTTTTATTTGCCTCTCCCCCAACCCCCCCCCCCCCAACCCCAAAAGAAAATGCTACGATTTGGATAGTACTGAGAATAGTATATCAAAACTTGATTGTCAAGATGATTACAATAGTCCAACAACTAAATTTTAGGCATGTGCTTAAACGAGTAAAGAATTGGGACCGTGATTCACATTTAACATGTGCGGAATGTATAAACAATATGGAGAATTCGCCCCTTCTGAGTGAGTTGGGATCTTTCTTTGTAGTCACAAAACTTTGCTGTAGAATTCCCACATAAGGAAGAAAGAAAGGCGGGGCCCTGGCGACCTGGCTGATGTTTGGAACTAAAGCGATACTGAAAAGGTGACCCACCTGGGTCAACCTCACCGAGTCGGTCTGCCTTTTGGGTGCGTTTAATGGGTGAATCGAGCTGACTCGGTGCTCTTGTGGGTTTCCTCACTCGGAATCGTTGACGGCTTAACGCGTTGATTAACCGTATTGCAGTAGAAAAAAACTCTCTTCCTAACTTTTTGATCTCGATCAGACATTTGATTCAGTATTCATCGTGAACTCCCTTTTAATCTCCGGGTTTAATTTTAGGAGATTTGATATCCAAATGCCGAATTTCTTTATTATTATTTTTATCAATATATGAGTCATAATCACTTGAATTATAGACGAATGAATTATTTAGTAAAATCTATCGCATAGTATAATATTATTTATATTTCATGTTTATAACTTAATTTAAATGATTTTTTTTTAATTTTCTTTAACTTAAATGATTGGAGGAACTCTGTTACCACTTGATTTGAAAGATTTTGCTAACATTATTAAAAGACAACCTAGTAGTAGTACCGACGTTTCAACTTTTTTAATCATATGAGATTAATTTCATACTACACGAGCAACTCATTGGCTAAATTATAGATTTTCCAATCGCCAAAAAGTCTTTGCTGCTGTCCAGTACTATGTTAATGTTAGGGGCCGTGCATGATTCATGAGAAACCTAATCCTATTGGTTATTCTTTGACCCCTAACCCAATTGTTGAAAAAATATACATTATTGTCCCGTTGTCTCTCGGAGGCAAAGGGAATATATAATTTTTAATACAGGTTGTGAAAAATGTTGATCATACCAATAATTAAATACTTTTCATTCATTTTTTAATTGAAGAAATAATGCTTATTTAGTGACCGCAAAAGGTGTTGGGATGTAAACTAAGTCCCACATGAAAAAATTAATGAAAGAGTTGTCTAAATATAAGAATCAAGATAACTCCATTAGAATGAGGCCTTTTGGGAGATACCCAAAAACAAATTCGTGAGGGATTTGCCCAGAGCGGATAATATCATACTAATGTGGAGTTTAGGAGATGTTAGACAATTCCTAACAAGTGGTATCAGAGCAGATGGTTCGTCTGGGTGACGTGGCACTGTGTGGGAAGCCCCCCTTGTTGGAGATCTGCGGTTGATGCCTTGTGTCGAAAGTCTTCCTGATAACCTGTTGGTCAGGCGGCGTGTCCCGCTGGTTGGTAGTGGCGGTGCAAGATGGTTGGCAGATCAAATAGATTACCTTTGAATGAGAGGTCATGACCTGTGTGGTCATTAGTTTGAGGGGAGGATTGTTGGGATGCAAACTAAGTCCCACATGGAAAAATTAATAAAAGAGTTGTCTAAATATAAGAATCAATATAACTCCATTAGAATGAGGCATTTTGGGAGATACCCAAAAATAAATTCGTGAGGGCTTTACCCAAAGCGGACAATATCATCCTAATGTGGAGTTAAAGCGACGTTAGACAATTCCTAATAAAAGATACATCACATAGATATAGATGTTAAGATATTATTTTTTATTAATGTGTTGTGACAGCATAATATATTTATTCATCAATATACTTTATCCAATGGACAAGAATTTTGGAATCAATCCACATTATTCTTCCAATATATTTAAAGGAAAGATCCACTCATGATATTTGAGAGAATTAAACATAAATTTGCATATACTTACTGAGTCTGTTCTTGGGTTTAGGTTTGGGTAATGCGTGTTTTCAGCCTCAGCCTATATTATATTACTACTCTTATTTTTGTAATTTGAATAATTAAATGATAATATATTTTCAAAGCATTGTTCAATGGTTATTACAAAATTTCAGGTTTTTTTAATATGTAATTGGTGAGGTTTCGCGATTAACTAATAATGGTAAATGAATAATACTTTTTTATCGTACTTGAAAATGGATAATTCCTACTCATAAAAAAATATAATTATTGAATGCATAATAGTTTTACTAATATAGAACTATTTTAAAATAATTTTGATATTTTTATCCTTCAAATATTATAATATTTTAAAATTTTCTACGTGATATTTATTTTATAATAATTACTATATAGTGTGATTTAATAGATGGTTAAGATTTATCTTTTAATCCAACTTGTATCGATATTAAATTTTACTACTTATTTAAAATTTTAAAAATTAAGAGAAAAAATTCAATCTTTAAAATTATAATTTATTATAATCAAATTTTAAATTGATTTTGAATAATTGTAGTTGAATTATGATTTTAAATATTGATATAAAATTTTTAAAAATTTTTAAAATAAAAAATTAATAACTAAAAGTCTTAAAAATTTAATAAAATAATATTTATTAAAAATTTTTAAAAAGTTAAACAAAAAGCGGGAAAAAAAAACTTGGGGTGCTCCCCTTTGCGCCATTTTAGAAAGGGGCGCCCAGGTTGGGGCACGCCAAAAGTTGGCGCAACCAATAGAAGGGTTTTCTTTCCTTTTTTCTGTTTAATTTTTTAAAAATAAAAAATTAAAAGATAAAAAAATCTGTTCTATAAAATCATTTTTGGCAGTTCTTACAAAAATGGATAGTCCGAAGCTCCACTCAAAATCCATTTCAATTTTTTTACTGTTCTTGGCAGAGTTTACTCGGCTTAGTCGGCCGAGTGCAGCCCACTTTTACTTCTGTTGATTGGTTGATCATCACGCATCCAAGTAGACCACAATAATGTGGGCCTTAGTTACTTTACTATTAGGCTTCTCAACAGTTCAAAAGAAGTTCGATGGGCTACCTTCCAAAAGCAAATCACTTAAATCTCCCACAAATGTTCAAGAACGAACATTATCCAGCATTTATTTGAGCATGATTGTCCCATAAATAGCAAATCCATTTATTTTGTACCCACCTATTGAACAGCTATTTGTATGATGAGATGACTGCAGTAATGGGATTGTGCTAATCCAAAGCAACCGTCCTTAGCTCTCAGTTGTTGGCTTTGCTTGCATGCTTGTCGGGATAAACGAAGGATTTTTCCTTCTCTTTCGATTTTTCTTAGGGGAGTCGAAGGCAAAGATCTTCTTTATTTTTTTCTTATATTGATACAAAAAGCGCTTCTAGAAATCATGTTATTTACAGAATAATATATCAAATATAAGATAATTATCATGAAATAATATGCAGAAAAGAAAATAAATTTGGCAGTACTTGTGAGGAATACCTTGTGGTAAAAAGAGTCAGTGACAATTTGGGCAATTGACTTTTTAATACAAAAAATTTTATTTTTTTAACTTTAAATCTCCCTTCTCCTTTCACAAATAATACATTTTTAGGATTCTCAATATAATTGAACTAAAAAAAATCAATCCGAATACACATTTATTCTTTCAAATTAGGAGTTCTCAAAGTTCATCCTTAAAAATTTGATTGTATTAATTTCATCCTTGAAGAATGTAGAGATGTATCAACATAATCCTCTAGTAATCCTCCTTTTTCAAAGTAATTGAGATAAGCCTTAGGCTCAATTTGGATTACATTTATCCAAACCAAACACATAATTGGGTTTCACTTCTACTCTAAAAAAATTTACTTTTACCGAACCCAAGATAAAACATCTCACAATCAAACACAATCCAAATACAGCCTAAATGAATAAAGACTTGCATGCAAAAGTTATAAATATTTAGTGCTGTCAAACGGGTCAGCCCGATCTGACCCGGCCCGACCCGCAAGGGGCTACCTTGAAAACGAACCTAAATGGAATGTACAAAAAGATGTCGTTTTGCAAAAACGTAATAAAATGACGTCGTTTAAAAAAAAAAATTAAAAAAAGGGCTAGCCCGCATCCGGGCTGCGGGCCAGATGGAGCGGGTTGAAAAAACCTGCGTTTAAACGGATTTGGGCATATTAAGACCAAACCCGCTTATACGGGTCAGCCCACAGACTGAAGCATTTTTAACAACACTATAAATATTAATGGACTTAATAAGAAGTGTTAAAACAAGATAGTCTGTTGTGAAAATAGTTTTTTTCTTCCCCTTCACTTCTTCCTTTCATTTGCCTTTTGGACATCAAGTGTAATAAATCTACTACCAAACACATTATGTCAAACCCTCCCTCTATAAGTTGAGATAAGCAAGAAGAAGGGGAGGACATCAACCTAAACCGCTAGTTTGTGCTTTAGCTTGCGAAACCCTTGAATATAGAAATATCCTGAACAAGCATATCTCTTCAACTCATTGCGTTGCCGATAATCAAGTGATTCTTACAAGCTAATTGATAATCAAGAATAATTGAATTCATTTATTTTGAGACAAGAAAGATTAAGGTGATAATTAAAGTAATTTATTTCCTCCATTAAAAAAAAAGGAGTTTTTGGATAAATTGCTTCTAGACCCTTCTTCATAAAAATGATACAAAATGAACAATTTTTTTTGGTAAATAAAAGGCTGAGAATGGGAGATCGGCGTAGCAACCCCCTCTAGAGAGGCCTGAGAAGCTTCACAACCGCCATGAAATGTTCGAGTGAGGTCGAAGGGTAAAATCGACTGTTTGGGTATAGACAATCTCGTCACCATAACCCCATCAAGGTACACAAGTGGACCAGAGTAACTCTCATATAATAGAAGTCAATAACCTATTCATGCAGACTTTTTCAATTAATCGAATTCGATCCTTTAACCTCTCATAGAGTAAAGCTCGTTCCACTGGGCTACTTGGTGGTAAAATGAACCTTTTTTCAAAAACATAAAGAAGCCACGTTAGACTTTAAACAGAAGGTGAGAAGGGCCATATTGCCTCGTCTCAATATTTTCGAAGGACGAGATTGACACAATTGTAGGGACGAAATTGACACAACTTCGTCATTTGAAGGACGAAATTGCCATTAACCCTGGTAATAACGACAGCTTTCTTAACAGCTAAGCGAAAAGCGTAGCATCACGGACCCCACTATGGCCACTGCGCGTCCTCGTCAGATCTACGCCGCTGCCTGTAAATTCTCTCTCCACCACCGCCCTCTATAAAACCTAGCCTCTGATACTGCCCCTTCCAGTATTTTCGAATTTTCAGTCCAAATCTCAACCTAATTAAACTTCCAGGTCGTTCGATGCAAATCATTTTCGTTTTCCGTTTCCCATTCCCTCTCGCCTACAAATAACCCCCGCAAAATTCTTACTTCAGTTCCATCGTAAGAAATTCTGACTGCTTAATTTAGTTATTATGGGAGGTTCACAGAGCAGAGAAGGACTCGATCTTTCTGATTCATCGGATTACGAAGAGGAGAGTGAAGATCAATATGAAGATGCTGAAGAGCATCAGGAGCCAAACAAACCCTCCTCACAGGTCAGGTCGAAAGCGGTCGACGAAGTTGATTCCAGGCTCCGAGCCCTTAAACTTAAATATCCGTCGTCGGTTCCTAAGAATGCTGTTAAACTCTACCTCCACGTGGGTGGCAATACTCCTAAAGCCAAATGGATTATCTCCGAGAAGCTTACTTCTTATAAGTTCATCAAAACCTCGAAACTCGATGCTGTCGGAGATTTTGAGGATGATTTCGAGGAGGAATCTGACACAGCGAGTCTGAAAGAAGGGTTCTGGGTCTTGAAAGTGGGTAAGAAAATCAGGGTTAAAGTTTCTACGGATATGCAATTGAAGTTCTTCGGTGAACAGAGGAGGGTTGATTTTGTGGATGAAGGGGTTTGGGCAGTTAAATTTTTGTCTGATCAGGAGTTCAGAGAGTTCGTGACGAAGTTTCAGGATTCTTTGTTTGAAAACGTGTATGGGTTGAAGGCTACAGAAGAGAACAAAATCAAGGTGTATGGGAAGGAGTTTATTGGCTGGGTGAAGCCTGAGGAATCTGATGACACAATGTGGGAGGATGCTGACGAGGGGGTTTGGAAGAGCCCACTGAAGAGTCCAGTTGTGGCGAGGGAGAGTCAGGACCTGTTGGAGGAGTTTGAGGAGGCTGCAGCAGATGGTGGGATACAGAGCTTAGCATTAGGAGCTTTGGATAATAGTTTCCTGGTTGGCGTTTCTGGTGTTCAGGTTGTTAAGAATTTCAGCCATGGAATTCATGGAAAAGGTGTCTACGTTAAGTTTGACGACGGTGGAAAATGGTCAAGTGCGAGCGAAGGCCATTCAACTCCTAAAAAGGCACTTTTGATGAGAGGAGAGACAAATATGATGCTAGCGAGTCCACTGAAGGAAGGGAAGCCTCATACAACAGGGCTCCATCAGTTGGACATTGAGACAGGGAAGATTGTTACGGAATGGAAGTTTGAGAAGGATGGGGCTGATATTACAATGAGGGATATAACGAATGATACCAAAGGATCGCAGTTAGATCCTTCTGGGTCGACATTCTTGGGGCTGGATGATAATAGATTGTGTCAGTGGGATATGCGTGATAAAAGAGGGATGGTTCAAAATATTGCTGGTGCAGATTCACCTGTATTGCATTGGACTCAGGGGCATCAGTTCTCTAGAGGGACAAATTTCCAGTGCTTTGCAACTACTGGTGATGGCTCCATTGTTGTTGGTTCACTTGATGGGAAGATCCGTTTGTATTCAAGAACTTCAATGAGGCAAGCCAAGACTGCCTTCCCGGGGCTTGGTTCTCCTATCACGCATGTTGACGTAACATATGATGGAAAGTGGATATTGGGAACAACTGATACTTATCTGATCCTAGTATGTACTTTGTTTACTGATAAGGATGGGAAGATGAAAACAGCTTTTACTGGTCGGGCTGGGAATAAAATCCCAGCGCCAAGATTGTTGAAATTGACTCCCGTGGATTCCCATATGGCTGGAGCAGATAACAAGCTTCATGGCGGTCATTTCTCATGGGTAAGCTACTTATCTGCATTTATGTTAATTTCATTTGCTTAGTTTACTTGATTTTACTGGTTGATGCATTTCTCAAATGTGTTCTTGCTATATTAATAATTGAGGGGATTGATCTGAATGGTTATTAGGTCAATCTCATTGCTGCTGTTGATGAACTGTATTCTTTTCCAATCTGGTTTATTGGGAGTCATACAAACCTTTGAAAGTTCAGGACTCAATTAGAAATGAAACCTGAAGCATGACATTGTAGAGAATTTTGAAGTTATTCTGCCCTTCCTCCCTTCCTCCTGCAGTTGGCTTTCCCACCTCCAAAAATAAAAATTTATGTTTGGTTTGGACGCAGGGGTGTTATCTCTTTAGGAGGAGGGGGGGGGGGGGGCTAGGGGAAGCTGTTTTTTGGAATCTCTTTTAGATGCTACTGTAAATAATTGGCTTTAAACACCTTCTATCTTGTTATGATGGATCATGAGCTGAAATTACGACACTGCAAAGGGTGCATGTTTGTTTAAGCTGTGTTATGACTTACCGAACTTATGCAACATTCTTTCTTTCTCATGTGGCGACAGATTTGGGCCTTCCTTTTTGTGCATTTTTCTTTCTTACTGTTGTGACAAGTAAACACATACCTTTTGTGAAACAGCGGCAACAGGATTGGTTTTGTGATATATGAATTAACTTGCTCTGTTATCATATGGTTGATATATCATTTTCTAAAAGAAATTTGCTCTATGCTTTTATTGTCCATTATATTTGCTCGTACTATTCAGTCCCTTGAGGGTAGTTTTGGATGTCTAGTTATGAACTGTCCTTTTAAGTTTTTTTTTTCAAAAAAAAAAAATGGTTTAGCACATTTTGTTGGATTAGATTTTGTGCATCATTTACGCTCTTTTTTCTTTGAATTGGAACTCATGATACAGATCTAACATTATTCATTATTTCTATCAGGTAACTGAAAGTGGTAAGCAGGAACGCCATTTAGTTGCTACAGTGGGAAAGTTTAGCGTCATATGGAATTTCCAGCAGGTGAAGAATAGTGCCCATTACTGTTACCAAAATCAACAAGGGCTTAAGAGCTGTTATTGCTACAAGATAGTGTTGAAGGATGAGTCCATTGTTGAAAGTCGATTCATGCATGACAAATTTGCTATTGGCAACTCTCCGGAAGCTCCGCTGGTTGTGGCAACTCCAATGAAGATTACCTCCTTCAGCATGTCTGGCAAGAAATGAAGACTTGACGGACTCTGACCAGTCTAGTGCATATCGCCAATTTCCTTATTAGTCTGCATCTGCAGAGACACCTTTTTTTCCTAAGTTGTGTCATTTATCTTGTTTTGATAGTGGTCTTGTATCTAATTTCGAATTAATTCTTTTTCTTTTCGAAAAATGGATTTCATTGTATTGTGAATACGGAGCTGAAAGTAGATGTATATTGTTATTGTATAGAGTTGTTGAGTCAATTCAAGTCTGGAGCCTTTTTTCATTCTTTGCTGAATGAGTCTGGTGCTGTTGTTTAAGTTATATAATTGGGGTAGTAGTTTCTTTGTTTTTGTTTTCACGAAATTCTGCTTGGGGTTTTGCCTTCCGGCCCCTCGTAATCCTTGAATCAAGAACTTGGCCGTACATCCTCAACTTTGATTCCCTTGTCATCATTTGATTGTGAAGGGAAGTGTAGATATACTGGGATCTTCCCAAATTAAATGTTTTGTTGATGACCCGCAAACTATTTCCGGCCGAAAAAGGTATAAATGAAAGAATAACATATGCTGGCTGCAGAAGAGAAATGGCAACATAACTTCGCAAATAATTAACTTCCAAAAATAAAGTTTTGTTCAGCCGCAAATTTCTGGGCCCCTGTAAAATCTGGAGTTACAAATTCAGAAATAATAACCAATCCTATAGCGGATTCAAAGTGCATCTCGCGAAGTAATCCTGCATGTTATTGCATCTGGAAGAGAAGAGATCCCCAGCTCCACGCTTGATATTTTGTAGTGCTGTTGAATATCCAATCATTAATCAAAAGTTGAGCACAGAGTCCGGAAAGAAAACAGTTAACTGAACTCTTAACTATTTATCGGAAAATTAAGGGCAGTAATGAACACCTTTTGTATTTGAGCTTGGTTTGCTCTTCTTTCCAATTCTTCTAAGTCAATTTCCTTGCCTTTGATCAACTTCTCTATGGCTGCCATCTGGTAAACCAATGACAAATTCACATTAACTGCCTAACTAGAACCTTTGGCAGGAGAACTAGCAAATGCAATAACTTGCAAAGCTGTGGTTTAGTCTCACCTCATCGGCAGAAGCACCAAAACGAACCACAAGGATGTAAGTTGAACTTTTAGAGATTCCACATCTTTTTAAGGATTCCGAAATCTGGTCTTAGTAAGAGCTAAAGAGTTGGTTAACCAGTGAACAAGAAACAAAACTTGTGAGAAATACTTGAAGCTTGAAGCACTCTTACATGCTTAGAACCTGAGTAATTGTAAACAAGTTCTGAATGGGGAGTGCGTGTTGTTAATGACTGACGTGACTTAGCCAAAAGAGTCTTGCTTGCAGCCGCTAGAACTGGGAATACATCTGGAATCTGTCTCAACAATCAAAAGAATAAATATCAATAAAGATTGACTGTTTAAAAAAGGAATAGAAAAGCATCATGTTGAGTGAGGAAGGTTTATGAAGTATTCTGACAAGTAATGCATTCAGCAATGCGAGTTCTGGTTCCAATGTTCCAGCTTGCATTAAATCCAGAAGTTCTCTGCAAAACAGGAATTTGTTATATACTTATTCCTGAAGAAAGACAAAAGTAGCATTTGGAGGACCCTTTTTGGGCAAGGGAACTCAATGCAATAGAGATAAAGGGGAAATAGCCCAATCAAGTTCAACACCAGACAACATATTTGAAATAGATTGGGAATATAGGTCGGTGGAATAGATCCACTATGACCAATATATTTGGTCAATTAAGCTGGCTCATGAGCAACCACATTTTGATGTCTGGTCATGTATTTGACCACCAAATTCCTTACAAGGTCCCCGTTATTCTGATTAACATATCATCTATTAGATAAAGCAAACGGCCCAGGTTCCTCATTGTTGATAAGGATATGTATATGTATCTTTTGGCTAAGGAAATTTACAAAGAATGAATGTTCATCCTCCCAATATTATAGACACTTTGAGAACAGCAGAGCTGTTCACGAATGTCCGTTGTCCAAAATGCAGAGTATCGAAAGGTACACGGATTCACAATTTTCTATCCCGACATTATAATTCATTTCTGTTTCAATCATTTTCTCTAATCGTCGAAATCCATTTATGTTTGCCACATACAAAACATGCTTATCTTTTTTCTCTGAAAAATATGAAAAGAACAAAATTCAGAACTTTCGGGCTTCTCCCAGCGAAGCAAAAATAGATCCCGAGAAGATTTTCAATTAATTTGCTAACAATATGTATAGCGTTTTTAAGTATGGAGAGACATTACTTGGAGTTGGTGACTTCGTCGAAGAGGGCAAGACAGAGAGTGGTTCCATCAACCTCAAACGCCTTCATAGTTAGCTGCTAACGCTAGAGAAAAACGGGATTTTTTGTAAAGCAGAGGTTCGGATCTTACGTAGGACACAGACTGATTCCAGAAAAGTTTCGGCTTGCAATTAGGATTGGCAGAAGGGCTTTTAGGGTTTAGCAGCCGACAGTTCAATGGAGGAAGTTTTTTCCGGTGGAAAAAGATCTATCGTTGACACAAGAGGTAAATAGTCTTTTTATTTATTTATTTTTAAAGTTCTCAAATCGGACCTCATTTTGTATTTGTATTGAATTTTTTATTTTGAATATTCTTTCTTTATAAATAATTTTTTTAAAATAAGACGAAAGCTTTTAAATAGAAACCCAATTCAAAATAATCATTCTCATTTGTAAACTACTTTTGAATTTGTTTTAAGCATACTTTTTTATGAATATTTTTAAGCATAATTTTGAAGTGTAATATTGTCAATTTTTATGACTCTAATTTATGCACACATATTTGTTTGGCTCAAACTAGGTTCATCCCTTTTCTCCCAAATAAGTTTCAAGTAATTATTGTACAATCTGCATGTTTACACTATCAATAAGCAAAAAAAAAAAAAGAAGAAGAAAGATGTCATTTAAATTGTTAATTAATTTGAGATTTCAAGAAAAAATTGGGCTAATAATTAATCATATAATGAGCATCCAAACTTCTTTAAATATCCCTTTTGATAGATGAAATCGTTTAATAATAAGTTATTGTATTGCCACATTTTTTAAACAAAATATTTTAAAATCTTAGAATGGAGTGTAAAGTTTTATGGTAATTCCTAAAAGTTTTAGAATAACAAAACATGAAATTGATGGGGAATATGAGACTTTCTAAAAGTTTGAGGGGCTATTCATGGAATGGATAACATATTGATGGTGAATATAAGATTTTCATTAAAGTCGAGGGGGGTATTCATGAGATTTTCATGAAGGTCGAGGGGCTATTCCTCAGATTTTTGAAAGAAATTAATGGTGAATATGAGATTTTTGAAAAGGTTGAGGGGCTATTCATGGAAAGAATATACATTGATGGTGAATATAAGATTTTTATGAAGGCATTTCTGCCAACGAAATGAACGCGGAGCCCGTTCCGAATGCTTTTCTGATCCGGAAGTTCTCGCGAAGAGAATAAGATGCCCCCCTCCCTCTGTCTTTTCCCACTTTGCTAATCTTCTTCCCCGGGCCGGGCGGCGACGGGCGCGGGAGGAAGAAACCTAAGGGAAGACGCTCTTCTCTTAGGTCCTTTTTTTTCAGTGCAACACAGGCTTTTTGTCATCCCTGCAGCTTTCCAGATTTTGTATTGAACGCATGGCGTAGCTAGGCCTTCACTTCAAATCATGTTTGAGCCTATGTTCAAACCCACCCCCTATTTATGACTAAGTCTGGAAAGAATGCCAGCGAAGGGGGCTATTCATGAGATTTTTGAAAAAGGGAAAAAATTAAGATAGAGGAGACTGACGCACCAGGTAGGGGTCGAACCTACGACTTTCTGCTTAGGAAACAGACGCTCTATCCACTGAGCTACAGGCGCTTTTGTTTTACAACACTAATGAATTTATATATTGAATTTATTAATTTATTTTGCTTCTCAACTCACACACATTTTTAACCAGAAAAATAAATGGCTAAATTATTCATCAAAATAAAAAAATATATATATGGCTAAATCATTTATCAATCAATCTCTAAATTCATGCAGAGCCCTTGATGTAGGCTCTGACTCCATGTCAAAATCTTCATTCTGAATCAATTCAATTTCTCTCCTTCCCACCTGATATCTCCTTCCTGACTTTCTCACAATGTCCATCTCCATTTTCCTCCTCTGGCTCGTTAGCATTCCTCTCGCAATCCTGGGCAATGCCACTCCTGATAAGGCACCAATTGACAAACACGTTCTCCCTGGATCACAAGGTATCAACAACAAAGCTCTTTAACATCTTTCCTACCCTCAATTAACATAAGTTTCTGATTGTCCGGATCGAGGATCATTTTGGTGCTAAGAAAATGCAATGCCCTGCAGGTTACCTACTAAACTGTGGTTCAGATAAAGAAGTGGAAAGTAATAAGCTAAAATACAGGCCAGATGATGGGTTTGTTGCTGTTGGAAAAAGAGCAGCAGTAAATCAATCAAATATTTTGCCTGTGTTGACTTCTGTCAGGTACTTTCCCAACCCTACAGCTAAAAAGTATTGTTACACGTTCCCAGTGTATAAAGGAGGGAAATTTCTTGTGAAAACTCTGTATTACTATGGTGGTTTTGATGGAGGGAAAGAACCACCGGTGTTTGATCAGATCATTGATGGCAGTAAATGGAATGTAGTCAATACCACAGAGGATTATGCACAGACACTTAGTTCTTACTACGAGGTCATCCTCACGGCTCATGGCAAGACCATGAGTGTTTGCCTGGCTAGGAATATTCACACAACTTCGAGCCCTTTTATTTCAGCTATAGAAGTCCACCCTCTTGGTGATTCTGTCTATAATTCTACTAATTTCAAGAAGCATGCATTGATCACCGTTGCTCGACATAGTTTTGCCAATGCTGGAGATATCATTGGGTATGAAATTCCTTCACCTGTCATTTTCTTTTTCTGTGTATATGTCCATTTGCTACTCCATCTTGCCTAGTTCTTTTGAATTCCTATCATGGCATTTAGTCAAGAGCAAAGTAAATATTTAGAATGATTGCAGAACTCATGAGACCTCCATATATTAAGAGGATTTGAAGAGATCCCAAAGAAGTATGTATCAAAATTCAGAGAATGCTTGCTTTGATTGCTTGAAATTCAGGGTTTCTTTTCCAAATGTTCTCGATTGAAGAAGTTTTATGGTAATTTTCTGATAATAAAATATTGAACACATCCAACTAGTTTTCCAGATGACAAGTTTAACCGGTACTGGCAACCGATGGTGGACAATCATCCTGTTGTATCAAGTCATTCCAATGTCACAGTTTCAACATTTTGGAACCATCCACCTAAGATGATATTTGACACAGCAATCACGACCAGCAGAGGAAAGATTCTTAAAGTCAGTTGGCCGCCATCTTCACTTCCTAGCTACCACTACTATATTGCACTCTACTTCCATGACAACCGAACCCCAAGTCCATTTAGTTGGAGAGTGTTTGATGTTGATATCAATGGCAAAAGGTTCTATAGCAACCTTAATGTCACCACCAGTGGTGTCACTGTTTATGCCACAGAATGGCCTCTTGGTGGCAACACTGAGATTATCTTGACACCAAAGAGCAATATGCCTGTTGGACCCCTGATTAATGCTGCTGAGATCCTTGAAATTATGCCTCTTGGAGGGAAGACTCTAACTAGAGATGGTAATACTTATAAATTCATTCTTTAGGATATTCTGTCCAAATTGCTAATAACTTTCCCTGCAGCTGTGGCAATGGATCGGATATCAAAAAGTACTGAAAATCCACCTGATGACTGGGCTGGGGATCCATGCATGCCAAGAGACTACAGTTGGACAGGAGTAACATGCACAGAAGGAGAAATTGTTCGAGTTGTCTCTCTGTAAGCATATAAAATACTAACTGAGGATCTTTGGCCAGATAACATGTAATCAGTAAAGAATTATCTACTTACTCTTTCATAAAGCAAAACCAAATGTAGGACGTTTTAATTTGCTTCAGCTGATGCATTGAGGTCTAGATGCGATCTAAATCATTCAAATAATTGGCCTAACAGGCTAAAAAATTTAAAGGAGTTTCAAGAAAATGGAAACTAGAAGGATAATAGTACAAGTTTTGGCTAAGCTCAATGAAATGTTTTCTGACACTTTTCTCCTGGTATGAAGAAACCTGACTGGCTTTGGATTTTCGGGGTTGTTGCCGCCAGATATAGGAAATTTAAGTGCTCTTCAGCATCTGTAAGTAGTCTACTGCAGTGCGCTGGCCTAAACAACTATGGCAGTTCATTCTGTTATTTTGCTTTTGCTCCTTTCCCCTTCGACTTGCTTATCTTTTGGATTGGAGAAAAGTGCAGTTCAATCAATTTACACAAAACTACAATAATTTTTCTGCAGTTGGCTTGGAGATAACAGATTTGAGGGTCCAATACCTGATCTCAGTCACTTGAAATCACTGGAAACTTTGTATGCTCCTAAAACCATTTTTCCTCCCCTTGGTGTACTCAGTATTGATTTTCATTTGATGAGATTGACCTGATTTGCTCTTCCCTTTATGCCCCTCCCCGCCCCCCAAAAACAAGGCATTTGGAGTACAACCGGTTTGAAGGAGTCATCCCTGAATGGCTAGGAAATCTCCCAAGACTGCGAGAATTGTATGTACTCGACCGCATCAACTTTGTGAAGCTTAAAAGTTTGATTTACTCATCTGATGATTTTATTTCGTTTAATTAACAGAGATCTTCAGAATAACAACCTCAAGGGTGGAATCCCTGCATCGCTAGCGAACAAGAAAGGTTTAAACATTCAGTAAGTAAAGCCTCCCTAAACTTCCAACTTGTCTCTAAAGATCTTTCTCCCTTCATATCAGCTATAATATTAATGCTTTGCTTATAGGAATCAATGGATCCTCTGCAACTACTACTAAGTTTTCTGCGAAATAAGACATACTATTTCTGTTTCGTAGGTACAGCCCCGAATATGTTTAAGTCAAAAAGTACTTACAAGAACAAGGCAACAGAGATCTGCAAGGACCATCCGGACAGAGGATGTGATACTTCAGAAAAGCCGGCTCATGAAGATGCAAAGAAAAGAAGCGATAGCATGAACAGATTACCAGAGACAACATGAAAGTGTTAGACGATGGAGATCAAGAGAATGAAGGGAAGCATGGAGAGATTTCACCACCAGATTATACACAGAGAATGAAGGGAAGCATGGAGAGATTTCACCACCAGATTATACACTCTCCACATGTATAGTAGTAATTATTTTCAATTGTAACTTTGAAATTGTATCCTTCACATAGCTCAATCAAGAATCTGTGATGTCAATAGTGCAGACAAAGACATTATCATTAGACTACTACACAAAAAGGAACAAAACGTGCGACTTTTAACACCAAACTAGCTAAGTAATTTATCCTTTGCAGATTCTGGAGCTGGAAGTTTTCCTTGAGGTTTTTCCCTTCTCTCCTGAAATCAGAAATGGGTTATCCTTTTTTTTTTTTTTTTTTTTGGGTTGCTGATAGCAAGAAGTTTGTGAATTTTTTTAGGCCTGGAAAGAATATAGAAAAGAAGCCGACCTATCAAAGAAAATGCAATAGTGCACACACCAAGTATCAAATCGAGGCTTTTTAATTTGATAGCAGTAGTTAGTAACTTAGTCATTGTCTTGCTCATGTAAAACACAGTAAACACGATCAAAGTTAACAAAAGAAATGAAAAAATATTATTTCCTTTATTTTAAAATGCAGGGCTTTTTATTTTATGTTTTAAAAAAATATTTGATTTTATCAATTATAATAATTACTTTTTAAAATTTTCTTAATTTTTTATATTAATAAAAAATTAAATTAATTTTAAATATTTTGAATTAAAATTTTTTAGTTAAATTATATTAAGAATTATAAAATTAAATTATTTGTAACGTAAGATTTAAAATAAAAAATAAAAATATTTTTAAAATTAAGTTATAATTTAAATACACTTTTAATTAAAAATATAATACAAAAAAAATTCGTTTATTTTCTTCCACCAAGGTCCTAACCTGTGTTTTGAGACCGCGGGGTAGAAGAACACCAAAAGTAATCAACCTCGGAAAGGCCGAAAAAGAAAAATACCGAGAGAAAAGGCCCCGTCAGGCTGGTGGATTTTACTAACGGGTGCTTTCCGGGCACACGTTATAAATATGTAACCCAGAGCTTCATCTTTCTTGCAGCTCTCTTGTCCAGACGTTTCAGCTGCCTGTTAAATGCTCGTACAAGCTGATACATATAGGAGTAACGTAAACAGAAACGTATAAATATAATCACGCCGGAGATCTATATGATATTGTACTTGATTTACTTCGAATGTTGCCTATAAACCCTAGCTCATTCTTTACCCCTGCAAGACCATTAAATTTCACATTTGCTCCTAAGGTATATCCTCTCCCTTTATCCTCCAACTTCCGCTGCCGCGCAACGCCGGACCTACCAGCGGGGCCTTCATTTCCGCGCTGGTGGTTCAGTTTCCCGACAGCCGCGGAAGCGACTGCTACCGGTGTGGGACAGAGCTCCGATAGCAGTGGTAATGCAGGTGCAGCGGCTGAAAGGCGAACTACGAGTAATACTAATAAGAACACAAAGGTGAATGCCAAGGAGAGGTGGTCACGCGACCGCGAGAGTTACTTGACTGACGACAGTGATGCTCTTCCTCTTCCCATGACCTATCCTGACGCTAATCCTGTGTCGCCGGACGAAATTGACCGCCGGCTCCGTTGTGACCCCGAAGTTCAGGTTATTGTGTGTCATCTAGCTGTAGTATTTTACCCGTTTCCCGATTGCCTCCTTTTTTTCATTTCTTTACTTAGAATTGCTTTACATTTTACTTATTCTGACATCCTTGAAAAATTGGAGATTTTGTTATCGTAACTTGGAGATTTACTGGTTGGGTTCATCAAGTCGTTGAAACTTTGGTTGTAAAGATGAGACTGGTTTGCACAGATACTGGTAATCCGTTAGACAGGGGTATTCAAGACAGGATTTTGAGATTTCTTTAGCAGTTAGTAATCTAAAAATGATATCTTTCTGGTACTATTTGTATAGTGAAGTAATGTAGTAAATCTTGGTTACTTGCTTCTAATTTCATTTTGTTGCTATATACACATACACCAATTTAAGTTTCTATTTTTGTCTATTTTCGGTGGGAGGTCATGTCATGATGAATACTAATTCTAAAGCACCTCATGCTTGAGTGAGTTGTGGTTATTTCTGAGTTTCCGTGCCGTGGCTGTAGGATTGTAAGGAAGTTGTCTATGAATGGACCGGAAAGTGTCGAAGTTGCCAAGGAACTGGGTATGTTAGCTACTATAGCAAGAGAGGGAAGGAGACTATTTGCAAATGCATACCATGCCTTGGGATTGGTAATGTCTTGGCATTCTGGAATTTGTTCTTGTATTATCTTAGTAATTCTGGTTTAGCGCATTCATAGTATACCTGCTGTTCTGTGGCCTCCTTGTCAATTTCAACATGCCATAATATGTTTCTTTTCTCTAATATTGCTATATGGAAAGCATTTAACTTACAGTTTAAATATCGAGAGAACTGAGGACGGGTTCCATTGTAAAGTTAAGAATTATGGAAGCAAATTCCATAGAACATTTTAGCAGAATTCTTTCTTTGCTTGCTTGCCATCAGCTTGTTTGGAAAAAAGTCAAGATAACCCTGCTTTAGTCCTAAAAGAATCCCAAAAGATGCAAGCTAGTCCTTCACCTCTGAATGCTAAATACAAATTTGATACGTCATATACTCATGTTGTAGCTGACATTCTTCATCATTAATGAAAGAAACTGTTGTTGGTCTCTCTGTCATTTTTGCCCGAATTGCTTTTCTTTTCTTAGGTTGCTTCATGGCTGTTCTCTTTATGATTTTTGAGCCTCACTTTTGGACAAGATTTCCTATGGTGACAAATGAATTTATTCCTATTCTATGATGTCTACATGGTTGCCACAGTTATAATATTCTTATTCTTCTGTTGCTCTTATTCACTGCTGCTGTTTGTTTTCCCTCATTTAGTATCTTGGTCCCTTTCCATCAGTCAACACATTACATGTTGTTCATTATATTTTTGTGCTTTTGTTTATTGTTCTTTTTATATTCATGTATATCCAATCAAATGCTATGTGAGACATTTATGGCTAGTAAAATGGTGCTTGTTGACCAATGCAACAGATACATGCTGCACCTTTCTCTTCATGGCTGTATGTGTACTCGTTGGCAATGGGGAGCATAGTTGTAGATAGAGCATGCTCCACGTGCCTAAGCTCTGCAATTATGAAGCGTAAACGCTCAATATATGTTCAATATTTAACATTCACTGATGTGTGTTCAACAGTTCCTTACACTATGCTGTCCTTAGATGCATGTGTAATTACTGATCATGTCTCTGACAGTTATCAACCATGATCCAGTGGTGGAACTACATAGGAACCTTTGGGGGGGGGGAGCAAGATTTTCAAAATTATTTGAATACTATTATGTATTATATAAAATAATTTGCACATTCACTCTAAATTACAAATTATGGCCCTCTCAAGCAAATAGTTTTTAACATCTTTGTGCAAATTTTTAGTTCAGGTTAATGGTGGCAATGGTAATTTTGATATGCTTTGATTTGTTTTGAATTTCTTGTCTTAAATTTGTAGAACGTGTGGTACACACATGGATTAAGATATTAGTTTTGTACTGTTATTTTTGGTGTTTTATGGTTTGGTTTCCTTTCCATATTGTCATGTGGCCTTGAAAGCTGTGAGACTTTCCCTTTTTTATTAGTGTTGATTCTCTTTGAGTCATTAAAGCTTCTTTTAAGACTCTTCTCTACCTACCAAAATAAGAGATTCCAAATTTAATTTTTCTTCACAAGTTATGTTGTTTCAACATAAAATAGAAGTAGAAGACCTAAGTAACTACTATTTTTTTTTTTTGACAGTAAAAAAACATACATTAAAATTTTTATTTCCCCTCGCCCCCCACCCCCCCCCTCCAAAACCAGAATTCAAATCCTGGTTCCAGCACTATCCTTTAACTAATTGAAGAAGAGAAGATACAGACATCTTTGTTCTAAAAATTAAATAAATATGACAGGAATATTTTTGACTAATTTATGTGTGACAAAAAAAAGAAAGTATTCGAAGATTTAATAAAAGAATTTAAGTATACTTCAGCATTACTATAAAATAAATCCATAATCCTTTGGAAAATATTGTTGGAGAACAAATGTGTGCATGCATACTAAAATGTTACTATTGAAGTACAAAATATATTAGTAAAGCTCAGTGTATATTTCTTGAATGTGAGTTATGTGGAACATTTATTTAGTATCTTGTATCCTATCTTTTGGAGAAGTGTTATTTCTGCATCTTACCATATGTTATATCCGTTCTTGTGTTCGGGTTGCTACATTTTAATGGAACGCCATTTATTCTAACCGAAGTAACTTTAATGAAGCAAATGCTTGGGACTTGAGCCCATTGTGAAACTGCAGGATGCATGCAGTTCTTGAAATTCTTGATCACATGCAATTGATCCTCTTGTTGAACTTTTTTCGATGATCTCCTCAGATGCTAATCTCTGACATATAGAATCCCTAAGAGTGCAAATTGACTGTTTAGTGTTTGATATCAAGAAACAAATTTTTCAGCACTGACTCGTATCTTATGAAGTACAATGACTTCTGTTCCTTCCCTCCAGGTCCTTAGCAACTGCTAAACATGATCAATTTGTTTCCTGCTTCCATTGTAGGCAGTTAACAATTCAGTTTAAGTCCTGCATCTTGAACCTAAACTCTTTGAAATTACAGGATATGTGCAGAAGATTACAGCCCGCAAGGATATTGATGTGATGGAAGACTTGGAGAATGGAAAACCACCCTGACGCAGCAGAAGAATTCAATCTTGCCTCAGCTAGTTAGGCGGTAATCGACAGGATTTTGTCCTCTTTAACTGTTTTGTCAGTGTTTTATTTTTTGAGCCTCCCCTGGTTATACAGTCAAATATGAAATGGCTTCTGTGCCTGAGTAGCTGCGAAAGGAAACCTCATTTACAGTAGTACTTTCGAATGAGATTCTATACTTATTGATTTATGGCTTTGGCAATAATCGAGAATATATCCTTTGCGTGTTAGTTCTTATTTCTCTGAAATCACCATCTTACTTTATTCTACCTTTTCTTCTCCATTGACTTTAGAATCTCTGCCGCCCATCAGTTGTTGAGGAATAAAGCTTATTCTACCTTATCTCCGTGCTTTAAACATCAGCTATAAATGTTGATTAGTTTCCTAGATACCTCAATAGTTATTCCTCCGCATTAATATTAAAGGTGAAGAATCAGATCTCATTTTGGTTGTAACCTCTGTGGTGTTCTCAAGCTACCAACCGAGCAATGTCAAACTTGAGTTTTCTAGATATCCAATACAACCTCTCCAGAAGAAGATTTCTGCGCAAACCAACCCGTTTATTTTCGCGAGAGAGACAGAATTCTGGTCTCTTGACTGTTTACCAACACAACTTGGAGGAGTTGAAGCAAGTATTTGACAAATTCGACTCCAACAAGGATGGCAAGATCTCCCCAGAAGAGTACAAGGCTATACTGAGAGCCCTTGGCAAGGGAAATCTCCTGGCCAAAGAAGTGCAAAAGATATTTGAGGTTGCAGATTTGGATGGTGACGGATTCATTGATTTCAAAGAGTTTGTGGAAGTACAGAAGAAGGAGGGTGGATTAAAGACCGCAGACTTGCAGACTGCATTCCGGATATTCGACAAAGATGGCGATGGAAAGATTACTGTAGAAGAAGTTCACGAGTTGCTGCAGAAACTTGGAGAAAGATGCAGCCTGCAAGATTGTCGAAAAATGGTTAGAGCTGTTGACACCAATGGGGATGGTGTAATCGACATGGGAGAATTCATGACCATGATGACTCGTTCCCTCAAACGCAATTGAGACTTATGAGGGATGTCCACCTCCCTTACATACCAAAATGACATTAACATCTGAACTCCAAAGATCTCATGCATATTTCCATGTTGCTGTATCTGTACCGTAGTGATTTATTGTTTTAAGTCCTATGATATACTAACACTCATGCGTATTGGCAATTTAATAAGTCTAGCAACGGTTTGCAACGATTCATCTTCTTCCATATTTTCTTTTGTTTAACCGCAACAAGTTAGCTCAAAACGAAAGGAAACTGTATGAATGAACATAAACATTCCAGGATCCTTGAAGGGAAATAGCGCCTTGAGATTCATCTAAATCATGGAAGCAAAGATGGCATTTCAAGTGGAGAGAGAAAAAGAAATGGTCTCGCCCCAAGTTCCAAAGTAAACATGCCCTTTTTTTAAAAAAAATTATGTTTGGTAAATAAAGTGATGTGCATTATGAAAAGACCATGCAAAATCTCCTTTACTTGATTTCTTTTTTTTAAAATAAATAAAAAATATAATATTAATTAAGACAAAATAAAATAATGCTTAGTGTGATTTACTTTTAAAAAAATTATTATTTTAAAAAAATTTTAGAAGATATCATTTCTTTTATATTGTCATATCAAAAGATAGCTTTTTTAATAATGATTTTGATTTTTTATTTTCTTTTATGTTCTTTAACATGATTTTGTAGGATCCGCTGAAAGTTCTTAGGGGCAAATCTGATACGGTGGTAGTTTAGTGGGGCAACTTCAAACAAATAAATTGTTCTTAGGGCGCGAAAGTATAACCGTTTTTTGAAATAAAGGCTAAAGTAAATTGGGGAAAATAAATAAAAAAAACAAAGGGCAAAGAGGAGCGAAGTTCTGGAGCCGGTTTCCGTTTACCACCAAACTTTTGGAAGCTGGGAAGTGTTCGAAGGAAGCAGATGGCGCAGTGAGGTATGGAAATGGAAGACGAAGACGAAGCTCTTTCATCTTCTGAACCCAGCGATTCCGGCGATGACTTCGGCTGCGAAGCAGAAGACGACCTCCAGTACAAATCATCCGACAGCGATAACGATGACTTGAACCGTGGGGCCGAAACTGAAGCCAGAAGATCCAGCATAGGTTCAGCTTCGCGGAACGAACATCGGAAGTCCCAAAACGTTGACGCTCTTGTCAGGTCTCTTCTTTTTCTTCTAAATAAATGAGGTTAAGTTAGAATCTTCTAATTTGAATTCATGAATATCTTTATTCTGTGTATGTCTATATAATGCATATAGACACGAACAGTTTGGCGTATGAAACCCTAGATTGCAACTGAAACTGTCCGTTATAATAGAACTCACATGTATACATTGTACATATATTGTACAAAGGTGATGGATACATTGCACAAATATTGTACAAACGGTGATGGTACTCGAATTTAATCTTTATCTAGGGTTTCCGATATTCAGAATTGCTATTAGTATATGCTTGTAGGCGTCATCCTAAGTGTAACATTTTGTTCTAGGGGGAATCAGTAAATTTCAACTGCAGAAGCTTTTCATTGAAATCTCATTGATCTGATTAGAAAATTGTTGGCTGTTTTTACTTTACCAGGGGAAATCTTGTTGTGAAAAGACAGTCACTACTTCCACGAGTTTATTCAGTGACTGATGCAGCAGCAAGACTTAGGAAACCATTTAAACCTCCTGGTTCAGATGGGTACAACAACAATAAGAAGCAGTTGGCACGTCGCCTTTGGGCACGTAGAAGATTTGTGCCTTGGGGATCGACAAGACCAGCTTTGGTTGCCATCACGAACAGGATAAATTTATCTGAGGCTGCTGGGGAAGATGTTGTGGAAGAGAATGTGGATTTACCCCCTGGAGTCGAACCTTTGGTTTTATGGCAGGCTGACGAATCAGACTGTAACTCAGCAGCCATTGTAGTGGATCGTTTGCTTGTTAAGTTCCTCCGGCCGCATCAAAGGTACTAAATGATTAGATCTGCCTGTCTCTGAATTACTTCCATAAACTATGTATCAGGTTATCTGTTATTTTAATTTACATCTGAAACCGGTTATTGTGCGAACAATAATAGAAGTACAATGGTGTTTATCATGCATCTCAAATTGCAAGGTTGAGGATTTTTTCTTTCTCTATCTTCGAAGTCTTGCAGAGGATTCAGTCTATATCCCTCAAGTTAGGCCACAAACTCATATAACATAGTTTTTTTTCAAGTTTCTTAATGAGTTGTTAAGCAAGTGCTGGACAACCAAAAACCTACTTTTCTCTCTTGTAGATATATTCTATTTCTTATTTGCATTTTCTTTTTCAAGATAGGGCTTTAATTTCTAGGGTTTACTGTTTAATTTTAAGTACTTCTAGTACAATGTGTATGTCAAGGGATTTTAAAATGACTGCTTGTCAAATAGACTGAGAATATCCACTTGCTTTCAACTGCAGAGAAGGAGTCCAGTTCATGTTTGACTGTGTTTCCGGATCATTGAGTTCTGATAACATCAATGGGTGCATTCTGGCAGATGACATGGGGTAAATACTGCTTGTAAACTCAGAACTTTATAGTGCTTTTACAGTTACATTTAGTAGTTTGGACTAGTAAGCATCTTTAAGCTTTGTTATTCTAATTTGCTGTTTTTCTGCAGTTTGGGGAAAACTCTGCAGTCCATCACACTACTTTACACTCTCCTTTGCCAGGGATTTGATGGGAAACCAATGGTAAAAAAGGCAATAATTGTTACACCTACCAGTCTTGTAAGCAATTGGGAGGCTGAAATTAGGAAGTGGGTTGGGGAAAGAGTTAAGCTTGTTGCTCTATGTGAAAGTACTCGTGATGATGTTATTTCCGGCATTGACAATTATGTCAGTGGTCAAAACCATTTACAGGTAGATCTGCTGAACGATTTGGCACTTGACAACAGGGAACTGTCATACTTATATCTTTCATTCATTTTCTAGGTATTAATAATCTCCTATGAGACATTTCGAATGCATTCTTCAAAATTTAGCCAAAACGAAACCTGTGATCTTCTCATATGTGATGAGGCTCATAGGCTGAAAAATGACCAGACATTGACTAATCGAGTAAGGCATAGTAAACATTCCTCTTACTCCCGTCTTTGTTAAGGATTTGCTTATGGCATGGTATTATCCTGAGATTATTGATGGATTAAATGTCTAATTCAGGCATTGGCTGCTTTACCATGTAAATGCCGGATCTTGTTGTCTGGGACTCCTATGCAAGTGGGTACACTATTCAAGAGTAATGATTTTTTGCTTTTGCTTTTATATATCAAGATTATCTGTTGTCTTCTGAAACACAATGTGATTTTTACTTCTAACCATCAGAATGATCTGGAAGAGTTCTATGCTATGGTAAATTTTACAAATCCTGGAGTCTTGGGTGATGCTCCTCATTTTCGGCGATACTATGAGGTGAGCTTGTTATGTGGCGTGTGGTCACATTATATATAGTTTCCTAGAAATTATTAAGAGCTGAAAATATGGTTCTTGATAAATTTCCATTCATTGAGTACAAATAGTGATAAGCTCCATATTTTTTCCGATAGAATGTTCGTTGATAGAAAATATGCATACCGAATTTTGTATTTATGCTAATTGCACTAATGAGAGGTGGATGAGTTCAGATCCTCTTCTCCAGTATATGAAGAGCATTGTTTTTTACATATTTCACTTCAGAGTTCTAATTCTGTTTTATTCTGTATCTTTGAAGGTGCCAATCATATGTGCTCGAGAACCCACTGCTACTGAAGATGAGAAGAAGTTAGGTTCTGAACGCTCTGCTGAATTAAGTTCCAAAGTAAACCAGGCAAGATAAATTACATAGGATACAAACTCCACAATCTGTGTTCCTCTTATTGGTGTTTCAGAAACATTTGCCACCAACCTTTTGTCAGAAGAATATGAAGTGCTTTCTTTGGTTGCTGAAGTCTTGTTTAGTCACCTAATTAAGTACCAGAGTTGTCTTCAAATTCTCTGGAATAATGCATAGGTTTTCCTTTCAGTTTATACTAAGGAGGACTAATGCGTTGTTGTCAAACCATTTACCACCAAAGGTATGTCCTATGCATTTTACTTATTACTTTGGTTAGACTGCAAAATGTGTCTTCTAACCTTTCTAAACTTAAGCAATCATATTTTGCCATTTGGTGCAATCATATTATGTAAAGTTTTAGTAATTATGATTTTATTACTTTTGCAGATAGTTGAAGTTGTTTGTTGCAAGTTGACACCTCTTCAATCAGATCTATACAATCATTTTATCCATTCAAAAAATGTAAATTTTCTTATTCATATTTTTCTGGTGTTTATTTGGAATCAAGTTGAATTCTATTCTTGATTATGACAGACTTGAACTCCTCTTTGCTACAACCAAATACAGGTCAAACGAGCAATTAATGAGGAAACAAAGCAATCAAAAATCCTAGCTTATATTACAGCTCTAAAGAAGCTCTGCAACCATCCAAAGGTACAAATTTGGCCGGTGAACTTTTTGCTTAATGAGTGTTTAAATTATCCAGTCTAGATGTCCAATTGAGGGGACATAACTTTCAAAAACTCCTTACCTTGATATGCTTTTCTTGTATCTCTTCCTGATGGTGTTATATGCATTTTCTAGTTGCCGGACTATTTTAGGACTCATTTAGTTTGTTAATAGTCAGTCTTCCGGGATCGAAGGACAAAGTCAGTAAACATTAGACTGGATTTTCCCATTGGTGAGTGGGTGGTTAACTTAGTTGGGGGAGGTTCTATTCCATTTACATCATTTGCAGGAGTTAGCCTCTTATAATCATGCTTGAGTTTAAGATGAGCATTATTTCTTGTTTCTATATATTCCACTCTAATGTGTCTTTTCTTATACATGAACAATTTCTTCTGAAGCTGATATATGATACAATAAGAAGTGGGAGTCCAGGAACAGCTGGTTTTGAGGACTGCTTGCGCTTTTTCCCTCCAGAGATGTTTTCTGGAAGGTACGAGTAGACTGATTCGACAACCGTCTTTTGTTTTCATAAATCTCTGTTCAAAACTTCAAGTAAAACCGGTGTTTCTTTTGCTTTGTCAGATCTGGAACATGGACTGGTGGTGATGGGCTTTGGGTTGAACTGTCAGGGAAAATGCATATCCTTGCACGATTACTGGCTCATCTTCGACAAAGAACTGATGATTGAGTTGTTCTAGTCTCAAACTATACGCAGGTAACTGATAATATGCTTAGCTTGCTGACGAAGTTAGATGTGTGAAGTATATATTTTCTCTCATATTTGGTTCCTGGTGCTTTGACATCCCTTATGATATTGCTCTGTGAGTAAACAGTTCTGCGTCATCGTGCTTCCTGCTGTTACCCATCAGTAACTTAACTTACACCTTTTAACTTTAGTTCTGATTTATTTCATTTTTGTCATTCAATTCATTACCTACGGTAGCTATTACAGAGAGCAGCAAGTTCTCATTCTTTATCTGTACCATGTTATATTGATGAAATCATAAATCCTTAGGAGGTAAGGTAATCTGCTCAATTGGTAAGGGGGTAAATATGGAATTATTACATTGCCAAGAAGATCTGGTAAGGGCCAGTTATCATCTCCAAATTTCTGGTTAAAATCCTCGTAGTGTACTCAATATTTAGGTTTGGCAAACATTGATTTTGAGATTGCACCACGAAATAACTCTTAAGATGCCTATCTTTTTGGTTACGTTCATATAGTTGTAAAGTATTGATAAATATACTCTTCTCTTATGCAGTTGAAATGGTGTAGTCACTTGTAAACTTCTTGACAGATGATTTATTTATCTTTCAACTTCTGAATTAGTTTCCTATCTAGTTGTATTGAGATTGTTGAGTTATGATTTTCAGTTTAAATAAACTTGTGCAGTTTTGCTCAAATGATTTGTCTGGTTCAAGGCTGTCTTTAATTACTTGAGATCCTTATTTGGCGTTAATCATCCTTCTAAACACAGTAGAAATTGCTGACTACATACTTCAAATTTTTTTCCTGTGATAATTCTAAAATAATGTTGGGCTGTCATATAAGACATCCATAAAAAAGAAAAAGGACTAAAGGAGCCAAAACAGAGCACAAGAAAATAAATCTGAAGAACCTAAAGGGCACTTCTATTATCAATTATTAATTATTTTTTGTGACTTAAGTCATGACAGTGATCTTGCTTAAATAAGCTTGACTGGCAAACTAAGGAGCATTGAGATCATCCATTAAATCATAACATCGGTGATGACACCATGCAATTCCTGGAAGAAAATGTAAATCTTCATATGTTCCTAACATTAGCAATCCATGCAGTGCTTTCCAGTTCCTGGTCAAATATGGCTTCAACTTGGATATGTTTCATTTATACGGCCTCTTTATGGACCGCAATCAATTTTCATTTTATCTCATTTTTATTGCATGATATTTTGGAAGCTTTTATGCCCGACAGCAACTTAGACACTTTTTCTCATCTAGAGAAAAGCAGTCTCCCAATGAATTTTCAGAATTACATAGTTCCTGCAGTTTTCTTCCTTTTCCTTTTCATATAAGTTCATGATATCATACTGCACTTCTTAATTGATTGAAACATGAAATTTCCTCCAGTGCTTGCTGAACCTTTTCTTTTCCTTTACACGGCTTCTTCCTTATGAGTATTTTGTGTCTGAATGAGTCTGGAAGGTGTCTTTTCTCCTTTTCTCTTTTTCTGATAAAATTTTTTATCGGTGATGTCAGACATTGGACCTCTTTGGTCAATTATGTTGTGAACGCCGATATCCCTTCCTAAGACTTGATGGTACTACATCAATTAGTAAAAGGCAAAAACTGGTTAATCGTTTCAATGATCCATCAAAGGTATGCTTTTTTAACTTGTAATTTTTGTTTATTAAATGAGGCATGCCTAGTTAAAAAGATATTTAATGCATCTTGCAGGATGAGTTTGCCTTCCTCTTGAGCAGTAAAGCGGGAGGTTGTGGACTTAATTTGATTGGTGGGAATCGACTAGTTTTGTTTGATCCTGATTGGAACCCTGCTAATGATAAACAAGTAAACTTTTTCTGCAATATCAGTACAGATTAGCTGTTATCACTGCTTGGCTTAAGAACTAATGTTATTTTATGTTACTGAAATGCAATGGTTATTTATAATTTGTTTTATTTTTCGTTCCACATGAAGGCTGCAGCAAGAGTCTGGAGGGATGGGCAGAAGAAGAGGGTTTACATCTATAGGTTTTTGAGTACAGGAACCATAGAGGAAAAAGTAGTGATCTTTTGCATATTTGCTTGGTTAATATTGAATTTCTTTTACGGCTGGATTAAAAAAGAAATTCCTAATTTTTCTGCAGGTATACCAGCGACAGATGTCAAAGGAGGGTCTTCAAAAAGTTATTCAGCAAGAGCAGGCAGATCCTGAGGTCTGAATTCTCTTTTTAGCTCCTTTCTACTAGTCACTGTTACAGGTTTTCTTGAATTCATTATTCCAAAATTTCCAATTGCAGGGCAACTTCCTTTCTGCAGAAGATCTACGTGACTTGTTCTCATTTCATGAGAATGTGAGGTATGTTCTTGAGTTGAAAATTTTCTGTGAGTGCATTGTTCAGAATCTATTTGCTGTCACTATTTTGTGGCATTAAGAAATGATGCCCATACAGAGAAATATCGCTTGCTTTGTCTGGTATTTATGCATCTATATACAGTTACAGACAACTTATTGCCCCCCCCCCCCCTCTTCTTTCATGGATGCATTGTGGTTTGTTTGGGGGGAGGTGAACGGGTGCGAGGATTGTTTCCAACTTTCTTTCTCACTAATAATGCCTCTTCAGTTCTGAAATTCATGAAAAGGTGAACTGCGACCGTTGCAAACAGCATGAAGTGATTCTGGATGGAAAACCTGACACTGATTCCTCTCACTCTGATCAAGAAGATATAGGGGGATTTGCTACTGTTTCTGGGTGCTTGCATAAGTTAAAGAGCTCAGAGAAACAGGTTGATATCTACTTTAGCACAATTGTAAGATGTGCATAGGGTCTTATATGGTTTGAAACTTTTTTTGCCCTTTTTCCTTTTTCTCCCAAGGTGGGAACTCCAAAAGAAGAGGACTTAGCTAACTGGGGGCACCATATCTCACCAACCGCAGTGCCTGATTCTGTTTTTCAGGCATCAGCAGGGGACGAGGTTAGCAAGGAGTTTCTATTTCCTACAGCAGTTTCCTTTTCTTTACAGTTGATTTGTATACAAAATGTAGTAAAGCTTGTTCATGGTTTCATTAGATTCATAACTTAGAGATATGTAAGAAGCATGAACTGTTCCTAAAGGTAATCAACACTTCAAACAGTAATGAAATTAACTTTAGCTCCCTTTTCAAAATTTCCCGGTCTTTTCTTCCTCTTGTCATATCTGGCCATTCTCTTGATTTTTTCTTCTGTTCAACTCTTCTGGACTAACTGTAGAAGTGTCTTTGTTATTTTTCCCATAAAAAGTAGGTGGACCCATTTTCTGGGTACATACAGATAAATATGTTTCAACACTTTCTAATGGTGCAGAAGAAACCATTGAGCAATGGTAACAGATTTTTTTCACTTAATAGGATTTTCTGACTATTACGTACAAAATCTGGATTTTAAAGTTTTTGGCAGTCTCCGCTTTTGATTGATGGAGACATCTAGTGTTTAATCCTTGCAAAACTCCTGTGTTTCTGCAAATTGTCTAATATAGACCATAACATGACAGGAAAAGGCCTTGATTTGCACGTAAGCTAGATGTAAAATATGAATGCATAAAACCATCTCATTGCAGCTATGGTTGATTTTTTACTGTTAAAAAATGAGGCTAGGATCGAATAAACGATGTCAGATACTTTTGCAGGTTTCATTTGTCTTCACTAATCAGGTGGACGGAAAACTTGTACCAGTGGAGTCAACAATAAGACCAACCACGGGGGAAGTATGCTCTAAGAATCAGCTCAATGCAAAAGGACACGTACTCCACGAATCAACGTTTTCCTCTCAGAATCAAACAATGTTGCCTTTGATCTCTTCCCATGGTTTTTCTACGAGTGCACTAACTGCTTCTTTCAAGCCTCCTCAAAGGCGACAGACTAAAAACTTAACGGGATTTGAAGGTGTAATTCAAGTGAAATTGAAGCCTGGATTGTTGCCTAGAAATCAATTGCCCAAAAAGAGACTCTCTCCCGATAATGTTGATGATGACGATTTTGCATGAATTTGAATAAACTTTTGGTCCTATACCAGTTGGGATATATCAGCATATATTGAAATGTAAAAAAGCACTAAAATCGTGTAACTATTAAATCTTAGGAATGTGATTCAATCATGACATTAGTGAATAATAAAAACGCATAATGTTCGGAAAGTTCATATTTTCATAGACGGGTACAATTTGTTTCTTCTACTTTCTTTTCTTTTTTTTCCCCCCTCAATTCCATGCTGGTTGTCGACTTGGCTTTGCAAGCTTACTTTCTGGTTGACCTCACATCAGGTACAGTGGGCTTATATGGAATTCCGGATTTTCAACCAGCTATTCTAAAGCTGGTATGTCTTAAATTCTATATTCTATATGCATTATAGACGCTCCAATTACTCTCATCTTTGGCGCGGAACAGTGAGATAACGTAGTTCTACTTTGCTGACTCTTTTGAGTTCCTGATTTGTGTAAATTGTAAGATTCATATAACATACACTCCAAATTCGACTCAACGGCATGCTAAAAATTTTTGCATTTTGCGACTCAAGATAGAATCGGTGAAGTTCTTTCATCCTTCCACTTTAAGCTTGCTAGGAGTTGGGATGTGGGAATCAGGTTCATGAGATTTAGGTAGCAGTGGCTGAAGTAGAAACCTCACGATAATGGCAATTGAAAGGTGAAGTGCCAACCGTTTAAAAGAATGACGAAGCAACGAAATGAATTTTAGTCAAACTATTTAGTCAAGTAAGCCCTTGTAATTCAATCCTACTCTCTGTTTCTACAACACATAATGTTGGCAAGTAATTTCATGTACTAAAATGAATTTTTTATCTTCTACTTTCTTTTATTTTTTTCTTTCATTACATTGTAATCATTATGTGATTTTTTATATTTATTGCGTATTTTGATAATTAAATATAATCTAGTAAAAAAATATGATTACCGTCCTAATAATTATGCATCACCTCAGACTCTTTCTTTATTTCTTATAAAATTACTGTATATTCTCACTTATTAATTACTTAAATAATTGAAAATAAACGAAAAATGCGGATTCATAAGTAACGACAATGATGTGAAGTCGGACCATATCATTTGCCTGTAATTGAGGGATAGCCGATTTTAAAAGTGGCTTAGCCAGTTCTGCAGTTTTGACTACCGAGGGGTACTTTCTTCCAAGTTTAGAATGTTGGAAAGAGACTCTGCCCCTATCATTTTAAACTAACGAGAGAACACAATACAATCACTCTGCAATCCATTGGAGATTGAGAGAGAGAGAGATAGACTATTTAGATCAATACTGGGGCAACATGCAAAGCACCCTAATTAAGAAATATGGGGGCTTTTCTCTTGATCTGACATTGCACAATGTGCCCCAAAAAAAAATGGACCTCTTTCTTTTAAAAGAATTAATTAGAGGCAAAAGACAAAGCCTGTTCACCAGATGCGAGACCGTAAGAGACATTGCCCATAGACCAAGTTTTCCTCCACCACTCAGAATAGGATAAGTCATGTGAGGATCAATGTGAGTACCACTGGGGAATCTCTTCTTCACCATTGCAGTGACAATAATTATGAGTAAATCCAATGCCTAAACTAGTCTTGGCTTTTTGGATGTGTCGGTTAGACTTGAAGGGGAACTCAAATACAACATGTGCTTAGGGAATATTTACACTATCTTGCCAGTTAATCCTAATTACTATATTACCTAACCCACCTAGACATATATCTTAAGCAGGCTTTACCGCTGCTGAAATACAAATAGTCACTTAGATGATGCATCATTACCCTTGTGATGTGAGCAGAAGTTTTGCTAATGAAATGCACCAAAAGGCAACTACAAATATATGACGTGTATTATAAATATACATTTTATATTTAATGAGATATATGATAAATAATATAATATAAGATGTAATACATTAAAAATACATCTTGTAGAAAATATCATATCAATTAATTTATAATAATTTATCTTAATTAAAATTGTATATTTTTCAATGCATAAGAAATAATCACTTATGATAATGTGCGATTGAACTGTAAACGGAGAGTATCACTAGCTAAGATCTCTTCAACTACTGCATGTGTAGGACCATATAGAATAAAGGAAAGTATTTGTTCCCTATTGCTTCCATGTGTTCTGCACCATCGTCTTGTTTGACTACCTTTTCGTGGATGTTGGAGTTATCTCTAAGCATATGGGGCTATGACTTAGTTGTCCAGAATTTAATCCTTTTTGGAGCTCAAAAAGAAGCAATATCTGTAAACCAAGGAGATGAAGCATCTTGGCGGCCTCATGTGTTTGTGGAAATCATCTAGTGAGGATGAGGGCAACTTGAAGAGTAAAATACAAATTGAATATTTTAAGGAAACAGCTGCATTTGTTGACTTCCGACTGAGCTACAAATTTTCATGCTCCCGAAGTTTATTCTCTTCTTTGATCTCTCAAGTTTTTTCCACTTCCCACGATCCACTGTCCTTTGGCCCCTTAATGTAGTCGTCCGGTCTGACACAGCAATCACTGATTTAGGTTAAAATTTTGTGGTGAAGCAGATAGAACTAATGTTAATCCCTGCAGGAATAAATCCAGTTACTGCTTGAGTATAAAGTTTTGTTTCCCGCGTCAAAGAGTTCCTTAACTAAATCCAAGTTTAAAACTCACTAATCCTTTCCTTCCTTTGATAGTCTCTCATCGATGATCGATCCACAAAGAGGCACATAAAAGAAAGAAATATCTTACTACTGTACCTCAAAAAAGGGGTAAAAAAATGCAAAAGTTTGGACCTTTTTCCTTCATATACTAATTAGGTTAGTTTAGTCCATCGAAAGTATAATGTGGTAAAATGAACAGAATCTATGTGCTTCATAGACATTACAGTAACAAGTAATTATGGTCGGTTTTTGTCTTCCTTGTATTGCAGCAGCATGCAGGGGATTTGGATTCTGCAGAATTACTTTTATTCGTACATTTCAAAAGAACCCTAAGAATGAAAACAAAAACTAATGAAGAAAAGAGAACCCATATAATATGCTCCACATGATGAGCAAGCAAACTTGCATATAAATACGGGCACCTCTTGCATGTTACAGTAGGTAAGAAAGAAAGTGAGAAGTCAGCTACTTCCAGCGCCATGGCATGCTTAAACTTGTTCAACAATGACCAGCAAGGTCTTCATGCAACGATGGGTCCTAGAATCTCCTTCTCCAATGATTTTGCTGATACTCAGCAAGTCATGAAGCATGATCACACCTATAGAGACGCACCGGTCTCCTCAGATTTCGAGTTTTCCGTCTCCAGCTACAACATGATTTCTGCGGATGAGCTCTTCTCTAAGGGGAAACTGCTACCCCAGAAGACAACTCTCAGAGATGAACTCCTCATCGAGGATGACTACATGGATGTCTCACCGGGACTGCCAAGATGTACGAGCCGATGGAGAGAGCGTTTGGGCCTCAAGAAACCTCATACTTTGCCTAGGAAAGCTGATAAGAATGCTGAAGTCCTTGCAAGAATAGATGAAAGACCGACCGCTTTGTAATTCCACCACGGGGTTAATTTGTGCTGACTTCAAAGGTGAAAATGAGAACCCAATTCTATTTTGAAAGCATAAAGGTTTATGTAATATAAAATCAAGTACTTATTTGGAAGAATTGATTCGGCTATCGCAGGTGCCTACTGAAGCATATCTTATGAAAATTTGCTGGAATGTTCTCCGGGGTTGCGGGGCAGACACTGCGTCTTCCTTGCTCAATAACCTTAGTTTACAATGTATTATGTATATGTCCCAACTATTGAGGTTTCGTACAAAAGTGTTCGCCCTTTCTAAGTTCTTCATTTTAAGTTCTATGTGATTGTTAATCAATCTGATCCGATTATTGAGCAACACTCTCCTCACCGTTTTCCTCCTCCAGTTTATCTGGTCTGTAATTTCTTTCCAAGGTGGGTTCGAAAATTCAACTTATTTCCCCCCGGAAACATTGTGAACCAAGGTACGTAGGGAAATGTAAATGCGTGATGATGTTGGCTGTGGAACAGGTAAGGAAAAGACCATTCAGGAATGACTTTAAGCGAAGATGTAGAGGATTTTGTAACGCGCCGCATCGGCAGAGGATGGAGTTTGTAAGTACCCTAGCATGGAAGTTTGAAAAGGATCTCCTGCATTGTGACGTAGCTCAGGTGGAATAATTTCATTGTGACGTATAGAATCCAGCCAACCAAGATATCTAATTTTAAGCAGTAGTGTTTAGATCCCATTTACTCCCAAACAGAGAAAAGGAAAGCAAAGAAAATCTACCTGCAAATCTTACTGCGAGTAAGCAAAAGCATGTCAACAATAGCAGGGTCGTTCTAGTATTTTTCCTTTCTGGAAGAAGGGCGGCGGTTTTTTGGCTGGTGGGTTGGAGTTTAGAGCTATTTGCTAGTGTAGTCTTCTAAGAAGAATAGATGTTGCAGCGGCAATGGCATTTACCCAGTCGTGAAATCCATCCGCAGCCTACATAATGATAAGACTTACCATAAGCTGCTTGTTCTCAATTTTGTATCTGTTAAACAACTCTGCCAGGAAATCTCCAGCGTGGATAGTAGCCGCAAGAACTCGTCTTTTATCTCAGCAACAAAGCTTAAGACACTTCCTTGCTTGTACATTTCAGATAAGCCTTTACAAGTGACCACTAGTATAAACAAAAAGATGACCAGCTTGCTCTGAATTCAAACGGAGAGACCAACTGCGAGTGCAAGTAGAGATGAATTTCGGGTCAGATACTTCACTCCCAAAGTCATGGTTTAGATTTTGCTAATATGTGGCCAGGGATCGTTATAACTCCTCTTGGAGATCAAATAGAAAGAAGAATTTGAAAACCTGAAACAGAACAAGCAAAAGATAAAAAGATGATTTGGTCCCCTGCCAGGTGACGAACAGCAGAGAAAAACCAATCTTGCTCCCTCTCCATCTCCTTAAAATATTTTTCCTACAAACTGAATGCTATTACAGACGAGGAAAAAAGAATCCAGTAGGTTGCTTCAAAAAAATGATGAGCTATTTACATGAAAGCAACATTGCCTACAACACAAGATCAATGCCTGAGGAATATAAAACGAATATATTACAATTCAGCATGCTTACCAATGGCCTTAATTGCAAGGCTTGGCATATATGTGTAAAAGCCTACACTCTCTACAAATTTACATTATCTACAAGTTCTGCCTTCAGACAGTAAAGAATATCTGTAGTTGCTTCACTGTATACCTGCAATGGTAGGAAATGAAATCAGTTATGCAAATCTGCGGAGGCAAGAACTTGTGTCTTAGGATTAAGCAGCATGCAATTAGATTTTCATGCAAGCATTAAGATACTGCGAACCTTCACAAAGAGTAGATTAAGCAAGAAAAACCTCTCTTTTGTGCATAAGACAAAGGAAATTATTGCTGCATTATCCAGCAGTATTGTCCACAAACAAATATAAGAAAGAAGGCTTTATCACTTGTTTCTTGTTTAGCAGGAAAAAAAACCATCTTCAGAGCACTGCATAGTTAGACTCATAGCAGTGCATTGATCTGCCAGCAGGGGTAATTACCATCTTTGGCTTCTGTGCTCTTGTAGGAATCCTTAAACAGGCTTACAGCTTGAAACTTTTGGATGTTAATTCACCAGAATCAACTTCAGGAGAGTTTACTATTACTAATAGATATCAAATTTTCAGAGGTTAGTACGATCAAGTTTCAATCAATTACCTAAGCACATTAAAGAATGGTCATATATCAGCAGCCACACAGAATGGTACAAGGAATTCCTGGGTGGCAAAAAGACCAAAATCCCATTTGTAGTTATTACTTGTTCTGCTTTATCAGATTCTCTTTCGTTCTGAGATCTGTCATTCATTTAGATTAACAACAGCCTGCAGTGCAAGCGCAACTGATGACTTATTAGAAGGCACCTTCACCCATTAAAATTTGTCATTATCTAAGTAATCCATGTTAAGATGTTTCCCAGGCCATACCTATTGCATAAACTCCCTGTGCTGAGTTGTGCCCAAGTATTTTTCTAGAGATTCCTTCTTGTGCTCTGGATCAAGGCTGCAAGGAAATATATTAGGAAAAGGTTGTCAGTTCCGGTTATGAAAGTAGTGTTGATATAAGAACCCCAAGATATATAGCTCATAAACAAACACTCAAAAGAGAATTCCCCTTTAGGTTAGAGGGACGAAGTCAAGACCTGTTTCTCACACCAAGAAGGGCATATTGCACAGCACGTGCAGCAGCAGAAGCTGGAGCTAAAGCTGCCACAGGAGCAGCCCGAACTGCAGTGGCCAAAGCAGATCCCATGCCACCATCCCGCTGATACCTTTTCAATGGTGTACGTACCAAAGCAAAAGCAGATTTGCCAAGGCCATCACTAATACTTTCACAAGCCTGAAAATTTGATTTCAGGCATCAGAGAGTTCTCAAATTATTCTTAAGTTTGTGTGAATGGCGTGCAAAACAAGAACAAATGATTGGTATATCGAAAGACAACCACTAGACACACTAACCACAAAAAGTGACATAGTAACTGTCAACAACAAAATTAGTGGTCCAAGAAAAAATGAAAGAATTTAATAATGTTAAGATTCTTGTAGCCTAAATAGAGAGAACCTCCTCCTACACACAGTAGAATGAAGAAAAGAGAGTTTACGTGACCAATCAAAAGTAGAATGCAAAAAGGCTTTAGTTGATTTGATTTAAGCTACTCCACATACAAGAGAATAAGTTATTGGAATACCATGTGATCAGCAGCCCTACAGATCAAATCCCTAGCTAAAAGAATGCAATGAAGAATAGAAAAGGCAACAAGCACTATTCTCCAAAACCAAAATTGCAAAATTGCTGGTTCATACACTAAGTTAGGAATAATGATGGACTATTGGAAGTAAAATGAAATCATGGTAACAGCCAGGACACTTTGTATAAATGAAATATTACACACATTCTAACCCCTCAGCATTTGGAAGGAGTTCCACGGAATCTGCAATATTGTTATGCACCTGTATTCACTGTTTGCTGCTTGAAAGAAAGGAGAGGAGAAACTTTTGTTTTATTGGGTTTGGGGCAGGGGAAATAGGGACATGGAGAGAGGATAAAGAATATCCATCTTATTCTCTAAATTCTCAAATGCAGTCAAATGAGCACGTCCTAAATTTATCTGACAAACAACTGAATAACTGACTTAGCTGAAAAACATTCATATATTCACCTGTTTAATTCCTTGCCGAGCATCCTTTGGCTGATTAGACCTCACATTTATATTCCCTCTGCTTTGAGGGTTCCAGGAAGCAGAGGGTGGAATAGTTGTAAGGATATACTCTGCCTGAAGGAGGATATCATGAGCCCCAGCGGCCAAATGTACTCCAAGCCCAATTGCTTCAAGCGAAATACTTCTAAGAAAGGCAACTGTACCTGGTGAACATCAACACCTAATAATTATACTTGGTAGTACCGAAAAGCTAAGTACCAAATTCCACAGATAGTCCGATACAAAGAGAAGAATATAGATGCTTGCAATACTTGATCACATAAGCAAATCAATTTTCCCTGCATACTTTATATAACTTATCTGCTTTAAGTTTAAATGAAAAGAAGATACAGGAAAAGAGAAAAGTTGCACAAGGAATGCAAGAAGAAAATCAATGTGATAAAGCAGAAAAGAAGAAATAAACTTCAGTTCTATGTGCGATGATGAGGCGGGGTCCTCTGGAAAAGGATTTCAGAATGCTATGGCACACACCATTCAATAAAAAGTTGGCAAGTCATACTAGATTCTTCATCTAAATAAAGAACTTAAACAGAAATATAAGACTGCTCATGGGTTGAAGATTGAAATAATATGTCTACGGATTTTATTTAACAGATGAAAAGGCCCTCTTTGAAGATATTGACATGTACCAAAAATATGTAGTTTTTGGTAAAGGCAGACTTCCACTGCATTCAAAGACTAAAACATTTATAATATCAAAACTGCTCAAGACCTCTCTCTTCTATTGACCTCTGGTGCTCGGTATTAAATAGCTAGAGTTGGACAGAATGTAAAATTGTAAAAAGAAAAAGACAGGAGAAGAATCCTGGAACTTGTAACAGAGATTACTAAAAGAGGCAAAAGCAAGTTTAAAGAAATTAATACCCCTCTGCATTCCCTTTAGTAATCTCTTATCCTTCCTGTAGTTCTTCACAGGCAGTGTCACCAGCTTAGCAGCACCAGAACCAACTGCAACCAATGATCGAATAGGGGGGAGGCCTTTCAACAATTTATGTATCTGCAGATACAAAAATGCCAATATCACGTACAATGAAGACATAAGGTCTATGAGCTTAATTTTAGCAGGCACACAGAAAGATATGCTAAACCTGAGTTTGGGAGATATCTTCCAACCACTCTCCAATTACTGTTTCACAAACACAGCTCCATCCATAGATTCCAACAGCATGAACATGTTTGAGTTGTAGCTCCACATCCTGCATTAGAAATCATTTGAAAGGAATTGCATTCAATTCACTCCAGAAACAAAGTCTTTCAAAAAGTAACCTAAAAAGGAAAAGGCCTATCCAGCAAGTTCATGAAAGCTTGGACATTTTTTAGACCACCACCAAAAAAAAAAAAAAAAAGAAATCTTAAGTAACAAGCAGCTGAATAACATTCTTTTCCACAGTAATACATATTTCTGCTTGTCTACATGATTTAGTAGATAAAGAAAGGAGATTTCACCCATAAGAAGAGCAAAGGTATCACTTAAACAATGACTGCAAACACCCAAAAGTACTGATAACAAACACCTGATTTATAAAGCTTTGATCCTCTGAGAACAGTGATGAACACTTCAAGAATGATTAGTATAATTGAGTTGGGTTAGCGTGTCAATTCCCCACTAATAATTTACTCAAGTCCATTATAAAAAGGAACACCCGCAAGAAACTGTTATGCATATCTGTATCAGCAAAAGAACACAAAAATCTTACCTTCCAAGGAACCAGGTTTACAAGTTCCACATACTTTCCGCTCCTTAATGCATACAAGTCAACATGGCTCGGAGTATAATCAACTCGAATAAGAATAGGCCATATATCAAATTTCTGCAGCGAATGTAAACAATGGTCAATTACACAAACATATGGATGACAAGTTGCACATTTTCAACTGCAATCAAAGTTACATCAAAATTTTAAAAAATTATTCAGTTTTATATTATTATCTCCCCAAAAGGAAAAAAATTTGACCCCTCACCTGAAAATAAGGGAGTAATGCCTCCTCAGTGATTATGTGTCCCCCAGAATCAGTACTCTTCCTTGGATCCATTCCCGTTCCATGTAAATCCTGGCTAACACTCAGGGATGACTCAACTGATGCCCCTCCAAAGAAGTTGATGAGAAAATCAAGCTGGCTCTGATGAAGATGTAAACGCATTGGAAGGAGAGCAACACGTACCCTAGAAAAACAATGTCACAATCAACAAATTTCGTAAATCTCTACAATGCTTTGTCGTATCTATCTATGTTCAAATATTTTCTGCAATAGTTGTTTGTATCACTGTAATCCACCTGGTAATAGGCATAACCCTAAAGCATAATTAGGGAGCATGAATTCAAAATAAAATGCTTCACGGAACTAAAGGAAATAGCTGACACTTACTTCAAATGTAATGGAGAGGCAAAAGACTTGATATTGAAAAAATATAACAATAAATAAATAATAATAATTACCGATATTCCTCTAAAGGGATTGAAGGGTCTGGTCGAACAGATTCTAAATCCAGCTTAAAAGCTTTTGAAGAAGATATTCGAGGATGATCCTTAGATTGATAATCTCCAAGAACCTTCCAGAAAATGAAAAGAGTGAAACTTAATTCAAGCCATAATGTTGTAAACTAGAACTGACCAAGCCAAAGCAACGCACTACTAACCAGTTTCCATGGTGCATTCTTGCTATTGTCGCTCATGGAAAAGTCCTGAGTAGAAAGAGAAATCCTAGAAACACATGTTCCACCATCAGGGAAAACATCATACTGGAACTTGATTCCTGATAGCGAGAACTCCAGACAAACAGTTGTATCTCGTCCCAAGGTAACGGCAGAAGGCTTCTTGAAGTTGGGCCAGTCAGAACCAGCATACATTCTCCAAACAAAATTCATGTTCTTAAGGAGCACAGTGCCCTTAATTTTTCCATAAGCATCAGTCTCAGTGTGACTGCTGGAAGTAGTGCCCTCAACTTGCCATGGATTATTCTGCTTGTTGACATTGGATACATGATTTTCCATTATTCTCAGGGAGGTGTCCCCATACCATCCGGTCTTTCTGGTTAGAATCTCTTCAGTTGATGACTGACCTCTTAAAGACAGTTCTGACAAAGAGCGAAGATCTGACAAGAAATATTCTTCTATTAGCTCGGGGGCTTTTACTGGTTCAATTGAAATCTCATCATTTTCCAGACCAGGAACAGGTAAAGATCCACCAAAAGGGAAACAAACAGAAAAACCTTCACCATTTACGGCACCCGAGTCACTTGGCTCGCCATGAAGACTATCATCAAATGACATATGAAGATGTTGATCACCATAATCACCCTGGTAATCACCTGCATCTAGCACAAATGCATCTTCACAAATTTCATCCATAAGGTTGCCTGCATGGGGTTTAGTCTTCGAGCCCAAATCCTGTAACGTAGAAGCTGATGGGGTGGCATCACAATCGAAGGTCTTATTTTCAGTTTCCTCACTTGCCCTCCTAACATTATTCCACCGATTCTGCAAATGCACAACTGTATCTTCCAGATCAGGTGCAAAAAGCTGTTGAAGTTGAGTGCACAAACGAATCAAACCAGCAGTAGTATCATAGCAAGTATTCAAAAAAATTTGTGTCTCTGATGATTCTACTTCCCACACAAGGTCTGGTTCAGAAGAAGTTCTCAGAATTGCTTCAAAATTTGCACCATGAGCAATTTTAAGATAGCCCACCAACCTGAGATGCTCGACATCATAAGTACCGCCAACAGTCTTAGGCCCAGATACAGGGCAAAGAAGCAAACCTAAATCTTGCACCTGAATTTTGTAATCCCCAGCTGGGGAATTAGACACGCTGGTATTAGAAAGGCTAAGCGAAGATGCTGCTAATAAACAAGCAAAAAATTGCCCATCAATAGGATCATCCACAGAAGCAGAACAAGACTCCATAATGGAACCTTCATAATACACACGATCATAAAAGTATGGCTCATAAGATAAAGCAACATCTACCAGATTAAGGACAAAGGATGATCCACAGGGTCTGTTTATTTCTGAATTCCCCTCCTGTAAAGTTCCATCACCTGCTTGTTCAATTTCAGCAGAGGGCAAAATGAAAAAGGAAGATATGGCAGCCCACCAATCCAAGCGACCACCTATGGCAACAATAGTCCCACATTTCACAGCCAAGGCCATATAGCTATGAAGATCCTCTGGGTGCCACAAGTGTACAATGTCAAAACCAGAAAACCTAGGGGATAAAACATTTGAACCTTCCCCATCGCCACGTCCCATGGCAGAGTTGTTGCATGAGATAAGAAGCATCTCTTCATGTGGAACTCCAGTAACAGTACCGAATAAGTTTCCCTCTTGGTGAACCACCCAAAGAAAACTAGCATTCTTGATGCCACCAATATTTGAAACAGAAAGCAACTCAAAATTCTGAATGTTGAGTTTGAAACCATGCCAAGAACCAGGAAGCTCCTTCTGGATTGAGCCTTTGACGCTCTCTACTACTTCCATGGAGACTGCAACCTCTAGTGATTCACATTCTACCAGAACTGATGCTTGACAGAGAGATTCATGATCCTCTGGATCAGAGGCCACAGTTGATGCACTCCCATTCAACTGACGCAGAATAAAGATCAAATTATCATATTGACTTTTTTCTAGATTAAAATTAACTGGAGAAAGCTTTGCGTGCAAGACAAAACCAGAGCTCATAATGATCTCATGCCGAGTAAGAGTATCAAGGTCTTCCATATCCCTGACAGTAGACACAGAAGCAAACTCAAAATCGCCTCCCTTAAATCTGTTTTTAGTCAAGTTCCCAGCAGTAGCAAGTGTCTTGGCTCTCCTTATTATCTGAGAACCAGTGAAGGCAGCATCCTGCCAATACATGCTAATGACAGAAAAGCTGGTGCTTCCATTGGCAGCAGACATAATCTTTTGACAAAAAAACTTATGTTTCACTATACTGCATAAATCACCTGCCACATTCTGTACAGTGTCAGCAGTAATGAAGTAACCACCAACATTCCCCAGAGTTAAGTGCAAAGATCTAGAACTTCGTAGCATATTTTCTTTTCTGGAACTAGTTACAGAAACTGGCTTATAGGCTTCAACTCTTTTGTCAACCAAGTTTCCCGGATCAGAGAAGTGAAGAGCAATAAATTGATCAAAGAAAGAATAGCTTCCTGAATCTGCACCATTCTTATAAGGGAAACAGAGAATTATCCTTGCATTTAAAAGGAATATGCTGCCCCTCAGACTTTCATTAGTTGAAATGGAAGAGCCAGGAGAACAACTACCCTTTGATTCATTCTCCCGAGAATAAGACCTTCTCTGATTGCAAACGGCTTCAGATTCAAAATCATTCCTTCTGCTGCCCTTGGCAGAAGATTCAATTTGTTTTAGAAGCTCTGCGACCATATAAAGTACACCAAAGTTCACCCATAAGACGAATGGTGGCAGCTTTAGTGTAAAAGATGCCGGCCCCATAAAACCATTAGCAGATGCTTGATAATTTATAGTGACTTGGCAGTGACCAACACCTGAGGTTTTTAGCAAAGATACCTTCACAACATCTTCCCTGTAAATGCCTTCACGACCAGTTCTCTGAATAATACTCTTAGAATCCAAGCTTAATTCAGATTCTGCATCAGAAACGCTTGTATTGACCATCCACGCATCTTCACTAGAAGAACAAAAGGGAGCAAGAGAATCTTGAACACCATCTTGCATTTTCTGGATCAGACCAGACTGGCTTTTGAAATCACTGCGCCCATATGACTTGAGATTTACATCATTCTCCTGAGAGAAGTGATCATATATTTCTACATGCTCAACTATTGCTTTAAAATTTATCTCCTGAGGACATACCTGTTCACCTTATCAAATTTTTCACATTAATGAAGAGGTGAAAACAAACAAAAAAATTTAAAGAGTCAACCAGATTGAAATCCAGAAGTAATTTACCTGCAGGCCTAGGAGCAACTCACCAAACTCCATACCCAGATAATGAGCACATGAACCAGCCTTAGCCTGACCATGCGTCTCACCGTAGGAATGCACTGGATCTTCGTCAAAGAAGGAAAAAAGAAGAGATATATTGGCAACTGTCATCTTAAAGTTGGTTTCAACATGCTGCTGTTCTGCACCCAGTTATAAAGAGAAAAAGCATTAGGCACAAGTAAAGTTTGTGCCAATACTACCATCAAACTTCAAGAGCAATACAAGTATCACATTTTTTTGAATTTAAAACGACCAGAACAAACCCAAAAGGTTCTGCATAAGTCGAAAGAAAGAAAGGAAAATGCAGAAATTCCAAGCACAAATTTGGAATATAGCAGCACTTTCTACAGCAAAAACCACCATTCACTTCTTAAAGATATCCTAGTCTTAGCATTTCCCAGCAGAATACGAGTTTTGGAAAGAACGAGAATAAGGCAATAAAATTCACATTAGAAAATTAGCGTTCAAATTCTTAGAACATCAGATGAAGTGAAAAGGACAAAAATAGAAAAGTATACTCTCAACGTTTTTGCAGCACAATCAATTTGAATTTAGATTCTTAAATTAAAAAATATATATAGATGGTCCCAACAATTTGTCCTCATATGATGCTAAAAACAGATATTCCTAAACTGAACCACTACAGATAAACGAATCAGGTGCAATACCTCTACACTACTCACAAGTTAAGCAAATTTCAGTTTTAAGCACACATCAAGGTGGTAACCAATTTACTTTATAGCACACTTCAGAGTAGGAAAATAAATTGGGGGACAAAATGCTTCAAACTCAAAATCCAGATTTTTATCATAAATCAATAGAACTTAGAATTCATGACAACTTAGCAGCAAAAATTTATAATATGATTAACCATTTTCTTTAAAGAAGTCAAGTGTACAAGAAACCTACTACCATTACAATCCATGATACTCTTTTCAAGACCAAAAGCAATGATGAGAAAACGTAAAGGAAGCAGATACTATCCTTGCTCGAAATGCCAAAAGTACATAATAGAAGCTAGAGAATAGATGGCAATACTCTCCCATGCAGAAATTGGCAAATATTTTAGGTTCTTATGAGTTCTAACCACAGTATTCTCATACTTAATAAAGCAACAACAACATATTATAAGCCTCTTTTGAAAAATATGTTTAGGTTGAAGATGAGTTCTAACCACAGTATTCTCATACTTAATAAAGCAACAACAGCATATTATAAGCCTCTTTTGATAAATGTAGAAAAATAACCACAATCTAGACAATAAAAGGAAACAACAGAACTTGTCCAGTAATAAATTAATGTTCTTTTTTACACAGACCATCTTTCCTCTTAGCAGCAAGCACTAAGAAATGGATAAATAACAGTCTACAGCAAAAGCCTCCCTCCATTGCGACCTCCAACTTTTGTTCTTATCAGCTGCAGCCTAAATACTACTGCTGATTTGCAATTGGATTCAGTTGAATATCAATTTGCAACCTAAATTCTTCTATATTACAGGTACTTGGAATAAACATTGACATTCAAAGGTTCAGACTAGACATTGAAACATTATATATTATAAGAATAGGATTTGAGAAAATGCATATAAATACTTGGAGGATGATTTCTAGTGCAAATAGTACGATAGAAAAAAAGAAGTTTAACCCTTTCTATCATTTACAAGTTGATTAGTTTAAAAGTTTAGCAAAACTACAGCCTGCAACATCAATTTACATTCTTGCCAATCGGCAATTTAAGAATATATACCGCAAATAGGTAAAAATAACTGCAGTCACATATGAAGACGATGACAAAATTTAACAATTCAAAGTGCCACATGTTCTTATGAATGTACCGTTATTGTGCCTCAAAAGTAGAACACTTACCAGAGGGAATATGCAAAGATCCAGACGCAAGGTTGGAAGCAGCAGTTATTGCAGTGAACACAGAACAGGTCCAATTCCACATCCCACTGTTACCAAGTGCTGATTGTGAGCTTCTCAGTTCGTCCAAACACTCAAAGAACTGGTCCACACTGCAGAAGATTCAGTCAAAAAATAAATTAACAAGAACTGGAGCCAAACCATAACACGGAGAAGATGCCATAGAGAAGAAGTCAGTGCAGGGAATTGAAATGGAACAGAAAGGATCTAAATGCAAACAAATTGATGAGGAGGTGAAAGCATTTCCTTTCGAGACTACTTAAGACAAGCAGCATAATAGGGTAGATGATACCAACCTAGCCTCAAAATCAGGTTCTGCACAATTTATGTCTTTATGGCTTCTTCCAACCCAATCTGATATAAGATGGGATTCGGATATTAGGGCATCTCTGTTACATTCTTCCTCTAGCGAACGAGAGCAGTTAGCAACTAAATTCTTGTTTTCAGCCGCCATATCAGAAGCGAGTGAACCAGAACCTGGTTTTGAGAAATTATGAGCAGATCCACTGTTATTATGAACAGAATCTGTCAAATTAGAAAACATTGGGCCCTCAGTTCTTGTACTCTTGTTTTTAAAAGTTTCCCACAAATAAATGAAAGATACCACTGTTCTTGGCTCAAATCTTAATTCCAATGGATCAATATAAGCATCTGCATCCACTCTGTGGATATCCAAGGAGCCATTCTTCCAAGGTATACTTAATTTTATGTGCCCCGAAAAACCACCATTCAAACCTGTAACAACTCGTGTCATAGCAGTTGCTTGAGAACAGCCCGAACTTGTTTCTGGAGGACATGGAGTGGACATTTCATGTTCAACGCCATCCATCTGAAGAAATTCAAGCACAACCCCTTGAAATTTCAAAAAGTTGGTCAATCGACTTAAACCAAGAAAGTCATCTTCTCTGGGTTCATTAAGCAACTGAGCATCTTCAGAAATACATGTTCCGCATTCTACTTCAGCAATTCTAAGTACCAAAGTTCTGCAATATCTTTTATTCTCTTCCTTCTCTCTGCGTGGGTCAAATGCAATGATCAATTTGCTGACTTTTACATGGAAACTACTGACCAACCATTTTACCATCTTTGCAACAGTTTTAACTCCTTCATGGACATCCATTGAAGAAAGCGTATTGCTAGTCATCTTATCTTGCTCAAGCTTTCCTGAATCATGGTTTGGATGGTAATTATCATTTTGACTCAAAGCACTAGTTTTGGACACGTCTGCAGAAATATTCCTCCCACACGGAACAATAACGAGCTCAAGTTCATCCATCTCAATTTGACAGCCATCACCCTTCCAAGGCATTTTCACCAACAGAGAGCCAATTGATCCCTCCTTCACAGTTACAGCTGCTGATGCACCAAGCTGCAATGACAAGGAAGTTTATTGAACAGCCTGATTAGCTATGTTCTTCTTTTGACTTTTTTTTGGCCCTTATATAGGAGGGCCCAGAAAAGTCATAGTTCCTCATATGTGTATGGGATTTATTCTTAGTAACGTGGCATTAGTTTTAATCTGTAGAATAAAGTTTCATGAGGGATACAATGCATGGTTTGAAGATTTCTCTACAAATTTCTTTTATGGGCTGACAAAAAGAAAAAAAAAAAAGCAGAGCTTTTGGTGTTTGAGAAAATACGATAAGGTACTGGGCAAGACTACATCATTTAGATATATTTTAATAGTGGCAGAACTCTATTATGCAATTAAGACTTTGTTTATTTCTTGTCCCCATTCTCTTGGAAGAAAAAGATGGAGGTTCAAAAGAAAGGATCGCTGTTCTCGTCCAGTCTCAGGTTTGTGATTCCCTAGCTGTCCATTTCATTAGCACTCAATTAACCTCCAAGGTAAAAGATTATAATCCATCCATTAATGCACTTAACTAACTAGGAGGTTCCACTTTCTCTAGCGCCACCAAAGCACTTGTGCCTTCATTCAGGGGTGACTGCATTTTCTATATAAAGTTAGAAAGAATTCAAACTCCTTACTGTAAGAATAAATCACCAGAAACAGGCAGAGAAAATAAAAAGCTAAATCTTCAACATACTTATTAGAAATGGAAGCCCCATCAAACAAAAAATAAAAGCAGTACAATTCAAAATTAAGAAGGGGAAATATAAACGCTCAAAACTGCACATACCTTCTGATTGATGTAATCGACATTGAGAGCGAGATCGGATAGCTGAATGGTGCCGGCGGAGAGCTGCACATCGAGCTGATTAAGATCAACTTCACCAAGTATAAACTTACCCAATTTCTTCTTTAGCAAAAACTTGCAGACCCGCTTTATTGCCCACCGCGAGAACATCGCCTCCGCCGACTTGGCGATGTTCCACGGAAACATCTTCTCTTTCAAAGAATACAATACGATAAGCTCGTCAAAATCTCTTAATTAGGGCTCTATTCCGTTCTCTTTCCCTCAATTACCGAGGGTTCCCTAAAAATATATCAGAAAGGCAACTGGGTTCGGATGGAGGCTCACCACCTACCTCCATCCAAGCAAGGATGGCAGAACATAGAGAGAGAAAGAAAGGGAAAAGAAGGCTTTGTTTGGGTTTTAGATGGAGAAGAAAAGAGAGAAAGAAAAGGAAGAAGAAGACTTTGGTAATGGTTGAGTCGTGTTTGGTTTGAGCTTCCGTATGATTCTGTGTTTGCATTGTCGTTGGCTTATTATCTCTAATCATTAGAGTTTAAGTACAACTAGGAATCCTATTTGTGACGTGATGATTTCCGTTAATTGTAATAACACCAATTTTTCCCAACAAAAAAAATCTTTGGCGGCTAACCATTACAGTAGTAAATTATTCGGATTTGGATTTGGTTGATCCGAATCCCGAAGGATGTTTTGTTACTTTTGTACGTTGTCTAAGGCAACCTGACGCGCTTGTAAAAATGAAAAAATAAAATACATATCCGAGTCATATATGTACTGTGTGCTCTACGTGGTGTCGTTCGATCTGCACGTCTGAAGAAACAAATGAAAGGATGGTAGTTATAATTAAACATTAAAACAGCCTTTTTATTTATTTTATTTTATTTTGCTGAATTGAACGTTGAAACAACTTGCTTCAAAAATGGGTCACGTGTTAATCTTGCTCCGGCAATTGTTGTATCGTGTTTTTTTACGATGAAAAATATAATATAAATTAACTTTAAAAGTCCATCAATATAAATAGAAATATTTTATTTATTTTAAAATATAAAGTATATTAGTTTTTTTAAAATATTTAATCTTTTATAAATTTTAAGAATTATGTTTCCAAAATATCCTCCTCACAAATATAAATGTGAGATTATATTGGACTTTTTTTATTTAAATTGAATTGCAAATAGTAAAATTAAATTATTTGTGAAAGGAAAGTGAAGCTCAAAGTAAAAAAAGTAAAAAAATTAGAAAAATTTGGATTGGTTGTAATTCTCTCATTTTCTATCATATTAATACAATTACTTAAAGATATAATAAAAAAGGTCAATTATTTTCTTCTTCTTTAATTTATTCAAAAAGTACCAAAAAATATTATATTTTACAACAAATGGAGCATATTCAAATATTTTTCTCATCTATAATTAAAAGGAGTCAAATAGGTTAATTATGGACCTATTGTATTAGTGACAATAAAATTATTCTTTAACTTTGACAATTATAACTTATTAGACTTTGTCATAGTGACAAGAGTTGAAACCCGCAATGAGATTAAGGGTATACTTGGATTGGGTTCCACACGTAACCCAATGCAAGTTTCTCATCTCACATCTCACTTCTTCTCTCACAAAAATTTCTCTCTCCTGAAACCCAAGACAGAAAATTTCAAAACCAAACTATATTCAATCACACCCTAAGAGTTCAATCATTTTCCACTGACCTATACCATAAATGAGAAATATCCGCAGACTTACCGAAACTATGAGAATTAAACTTGGTATCAATGCTCTTTGTATAATGACAATATGCAAGGCAGACAAAAGATAACAAATATAATAAAAATTATTATTATTTTTATGAATAATTTTTATTATTTATTAAATAATTCATAATGATATGCTAGAAATAAGATAAATATAGTTTGAATTTAAAATTTTTTACGCACTATCTTGCAACTATAATAGAACATAGTATAATAAATAAATGAATTCTCAAAATAAATTTAAGGTAAGATTAAAGTGAAATTTAATCTAAAAAAATATTTTTTATTTTAAATCTTATTTTTTTCTTATAAATAATTTATTTTTATAATTTTTAATACAACTCAATTAAAACAATCTAATCCAAATGCACCTGATGCTAATTTAATCAGCTAAAAAATTGTTCATTAACCCTTTTTATGCCTTTATGCTAATACAACATGAGAAGGCCAAGAAAAGGCATCACTTCCCCGCTAAACGAATGTGCAAATAAGGCAGGGAGGCCGGCTCGTAATACTTCCCAGACAAGACCGCGATTTCCTATTCCATCGTATTGCGATTTGCGATGAGGGTTTAAAACGTAAAACCAGTTGCGACATCTGCCTAGTCAAACTATCAACCTGCAGTCACCTCTCCGTTCCATTCCTCCGCTTCTCTCAAAATATCTGAATCATCTGCCATTGCTCATCATGGAGCTCAAGCCTGGCCTTTCCGCTATAGTCACCGGCGGCGCCTCCGGAATTGGTAAATTTCTTTGTCTTTCCTATAATATGCTTTCCGTTTGACGTGCGTCCTTATGATGTGCAGGAGAATACACTTGTGCGGGATTCAACGTTTTTAGCTGGTTTTTTTACCTGTATTTTTGTTTATCCACTCACAGGTAGAGCTCTGACTCTGGCTCTGGCTGAGAAGGGAGTGTTTGTTACGATCATTGATTTTTCGGTAGTCAGGGGAAAGGAAGCCGAATCGCTTGCTCAGAAAGAGTGTGCCAAGTTTCATACGAATTCGGATTGTCCACTTGCTATGTTCATCAGATGTGACGTTACTAAAACAAGTGAGTATGTTTGCTGAATTGCTCATTCTCATGGGTTTAATGGTTGATTTTAACCGACGCACTGCTGGCTGAACAGATGCTGTGAGAACAGTTGGTCAAATTTCTGGTGTTTGATAACTCACCTATTTAATGTTCTTCATCGGTTGTTATTTGACATCTCAGTCTCTTCCGTGGAACTCATCATCATATTTTCAGCGCGATATTTGGATATATGTCTGAGCTTATTTCTTTAGTTTCAAGATGCTACAATTGTCAAAGCATGTTTTCTTGACTCAAATCAACTAAAGACACCGTTGCCTTGTCATGCTTTGGAGCTTACTACGTCTTTCCAAATTTTAAGTGCAATAGGATAAAGAATTCGCTGTCACCATTTTTGATATGGTTCTTTCATTGTTTTGTGTCTAATGCTTCTTCCTTTTATTGGTAATTGGGATGGGAGAGGGGCGGAGGAAGGAAATTTGGAACTTTCATATTCATCAAATTTGCAATTTGCATTGATATCTCAATTGAAAACAGTGGATTTGTATGCTGCTTTCAAGAAGCACGTTGCAACATACAGAGGGTTGGACATCTGCATAAATAATGCAGGGATTGGGAATCCTATCCCGTTCCACAAAGATAAAACTGATGGTTCTAACTCATGGAGACTCACTGTTAATGTGAATCTTGTTGCAGTTATTGACTGTACCCACCTTGCGGTATGTAGAACTTCTTTTTACTGTCCTTGGTTAATGATTAAATTGCTTATTATGTTGGCTTCTCAAGTTAACTTTGGACCATATACATAAATTTTTCCAACGGCATATTCATGGCATTGGCATGTGGTTATAGTTAATGATGGGGATATAGCAGAGTCTGATGGTTGTAGTGCTTCAGTTGTAATTAATTGTCAATTTACTCTTATTTAACCCTGAGAGAGAGATTTCACTGTAGCTTCTGAGCAGCATGTCTAGTGAGATTTAGGCAGAAATTTAGATGGTATTAATACTCCTTGGTTTCCATTAATTTCGTTTGTCATTTTAACAATATCGATCCAAAAGCATGAAGTTCGTTCCATGAGATGAATGGAATTGAAGAGTTTACTTCCAATTTATTGGCTGTGTCCATGAATTAATGAAATCTTGGTACTCCTCTATCGTACGGTAACAATGAGTGATACAGAAGGTGAATGCATTTGTCAACTACCAAAATGAAATGTCTTTGTCTGCTTTGTTCAGGGAGATTTTGTAACAATAATCGTTTTTACACAAGTGGAGGGCTAAAGGCATGAGGACTGAGGCTTTTATGAATAGTGTGTCGTACGGTTTTTTGAAAATAGAGGGAAGAGTACTACCTTTTTGCGATTCCCTACTTACTGAAATTCTTATTGTGTGTTTTATATGCTATAATATCCCGTTCTTTCTAAGGTTCTTTTGAGGAGAATCAGTTTGGCAATAAATTTTGATTGTTACTTTGTTCATGTTCATTCTTGAATTTGTCCATCTCTTACATGAATAGATTCAATTTCGTGATGGTGATATAATTATCTAGATATAATTCCTAGATTCAAATAATGCAAGCTGCAAGAAATCCAGGCGTGATCATAAATTTAGGATCAGCTTCAGGACTTTATCCGATGTATAATGATCCTATCTACTCTGCCTCCAAAGGTTTGTGGTCTCTCCTTTCTATCTTATCACTCTCTTCTTTTAATCCTTGTCCTCTTTCCTGTGTAGTTACTTTAAATTTATAAATTTCTTCTCTTATCCACAAAAAAGGGGGAAAAACAGAAGCTTTGAGTCTTTTTTATTTTTATTTTTAAAGTACACGTGAACCTGTGTAAAGACACTTCATAAGTAACTATAGAAGAGAGGCTTTTTGGTTTTTAACCCCCTATTTTGTTTTACAGGTGGTGTGGTTTTATTCACAAGATCACTTGTTCCATACAAGCGTCAGGGGATCCGTATTAATGTGCTTTGTCCAGAGGTACAGTTATCTAATTCCAAGTGGTCTACAGTTGTGAAATATCCTTTCACATATTAGTTTCATTTGATAACTGCAGAAAAGATTTGAACTTTTCACCATTAATGCTTTGGTTTGTATTATCTTGAATAATTTCTATTATAAAAGTGAACTTGACTTTTGCCTGCTTCATGGGCAGATAAATGTTGTTTGATTACTAAATATTATTTTGTGTGACCATTAAAATCTGATTTTTTGCCAGTTTCCGATTTTGAGAGTTTGATCAGGATTTTATTAATATTGTTAACCAAATAAATTTCTTCAGAGATTCAGAAACTCATGGAAATGGAGATCATACTCTATTATATTTGTTTTCAACTTCTTTGTTTGTTTATTTGTCCACATTTACTTGACCAGATGACTCTGCAATCAAAGGCCTAGCTTTTTAGTTGGACCTTGTCAATTATGCCTCTCTCCTACTCGTGCCAAGAAATATTGCAATGAAAAGAGAAACCAAGGGAAACAAATTGTTCTTGACTAGGGTAGTAGATTATCATTTTATTTTCAGCTGACTGAATGGGCTATCCTTTGCCTGAAACCATTATTCCAACTGAACAAGATGCTAGAGGTTTATTTCCACTGAACTGTTGAATACTAGTAACCAGATAGTTGAAGGCTTCAAATTTGTTCGCTATCCGGCATCAGATTTGCTAGATGTTTGCATTGTCAACCTAAATGTTACAAAAGAGTGCTTTATGATTAAATAACTTCAAGAGCAAGAATTAGCAAACCACTGGATACTGCAATTTTCATATTCTATGGTCTACCAAGTTGCTGGCATAGCAGTGTTACTCCAGGAAGGACCTCTACCTAGCTTTTGGCCTGAATGAAATTATTTGTAAGCTTCTTGTCCTTCTTTACTTGCAGTTTGTTCAAACTGACTTGGCCGCAAAGGTGGATTCTAACTTCATTGAACGAGCAGGAGGCTATATGGCAATGGAAATGGTAGTCGAAGGTACATTTTCACTCAGTTTTCCTGACGAAGCTTGCACCTTAACCACCTTGACTGCCTAGCCTGTTTAGCACTGCTTTAGCATAGACAAAGTCTGTGTGTGTGTGTGTGTGTGTGGGTGCTGATGGAGTTCAAAATTTGCAAATGCTAGCTTGAATATTATTATTAAGAACTTGAATCTTAATTTGAGATGCATCCAACTGAAAGGAAGGTGTGGGATTGGCTGAAGCGAACATGTATAGCATAACCTCCCTGCACCCCAACCCCCCAACAAAAAAAATATTAAAAGAGATCAAGACAAAGTTCTGAGAGCTTAAATATGGTTGATTTCAAGGGTAAGTTTCTTCAAATATTACTCCTTTTTCCTTTTATTTGTGATTGAATTACCAATACCATAGGTGCTTTTGAGCTTATAAATGATGAGACTAAAGCTGGAGCATGCTTATGGGTTACTAAGCGAAGAGGAATGGAATATTGGCCAAGTCCTGAAGAGGAAGCAAAATTCCTGATCCCCTATGCCAAACAAAGAAGAAAATCTTCGGAGGTGGTCTCATTGAATCTTCAAATTCCAGAGACTTTTGAAAAAATGTAAGCATGCTTGCTCCGCAATTCTGCCTATCCTTCAGCAGTATCTTGACCATCCTTTTGACTTTCCTCAGTTTCAATATTTGTTGAAAAGAGAGGATTCTAAGTTGCAAAATGTTGAGCTAAATTGGTGTGTAGGAAAATGGATTCACTAACTTTGGTCTTGTGAGGAATTCAGAAGAAAACATGCGTAGGATATCTCTAAAATGGTCCCGTTAAGTCATAGATGCACATTCAAGATAGTCTAGCACATTTTCCAACAAATTAGACCCCTTTTTTTTCTTCACCCTGTCTTTGTCATGGATGGTTAGCATTTAGCTGACTGTTCACTTCATTGAATTTCCAATTATTTCCACTCTACCAAAGGCTGGTTTTGGCTGATATCAGTGTTTCTGCAGTTGGATAGTCATGGATTTTATAGATTATAGGTCTTTTTCTTGATCTGGCCTTTATTGCTATGAAGAACTCTGGCCTAAACTTTTAGAATCTGACTTTTTTAAGCTGTATAAGTAGTGTAAGAATAATTATAAGAATGTCACTGCCGTAGTTCTGCTCAGTTTCCTTCTTCCTTGTCCTTGTTCTTTCGTTCCTGTAGCTTTGATTTAGTGTTTGAGCATGATTCTGCTCAAAACATTTTTTGTTGCTGGGATAATGGTCATTTTTTTTGCAGTTTCTTGTTTACTAGCTTTTCTTTTGACAATTCTCTTTGCTTGTTTGTTTTCAGAGTTGTTAACACCCTTAGTCATAATTTTCGAAGTGCAACAAGTATGGTACGGACATCATTGCATCTGCCAATCAAATCCGATTACGTGGTTTTGAAAATCATTTATGCTGGTGTTAATGCTAGTGATGTAAGTTTACTGCTTCTTGTGATTTATCATTAATTTGTTTACATTCATTTGAATATAACATTTGTATTGGTGACAATTTCATGTAACTTGCAAGAGAATGGGATCATTAGACATCCTTTACCTACCAGCTGATGACCTTTAGTTGATGGCCGCTATAATATTATAGTTCTTGTCTGACTCATGCAATGAATGGTATAGGGATTCTTTATATGTTTGTTAGCCTCTAAAACATATTACTTTGCTGTTCTTCATTCTTTTTCTGCATGAAGTAGATTTGGAATGTATAGTAATGTTGGGCTGCCCCCCCCCCAAAACCAAAAACCCCACACCACTCTCTCTCTCTCTAGCTTGCGCTGGAATAATTTGATGAACAGAAAATAGGGAAAACTGAAGAAATTTGGTTGTTTTCCTTTCATTTTTCTTGTAGATTCCCTTTGCTCCTTCCACTCTCCATGTATTTTATTGATACATATATGTATGCACGACAATGCAGATCTAAAAAGTCATTTACAGATTCTTCTTGTAACAGGTGAATTTTAGTTCAGGCCGTTATTTCAGTGGGAAAAGTGAGGACCTTGCCTCCAGGCTTCCATTTGATGCTGGCTTTGAGGTGAACTGAAAATAAAATTTATGGATGACTTTACGGTCCTGTTCGATTCACAAGTACTCTTTGCCATCCATGACTTATAATGATGTTGCGTCCTCATGGTTGGACCTTGATGTATATTATTTTCATTTCGTATGCTGAAACATTTTTCCACTCCAGTCAGAATTCTGGGTAGCTTTCAGGAGGTTATGGAGATTTTTGTATTTGTTTCATTTCATCTCTCTCCCTCTCTGTCATGACACATACTTTAGCTGCATATGCATTGATTTATCCTTTGAGGGCAATCATTAATTATGAAAGTAAGATTTGTGCCTGCAATGTCTGAGATTGGTAGAAGGATAGATGTAATATAGTTATACTATTTCGAAGAGCACATAAATATAGTCCTAGTTCTACTATTTTGAAGGGCAGATAAATACCTTCCAGCCTTCCAAACATATCTCTAGGGATGGATGAAATGTTCCATACTGACTAAATAATTCAACAAATCTTCCCTATACATGGACATCTCAGTATGTTTGTGTTTTTGTTAGGTAGAACTGTTATCTTGAATATCCTAAACAGATTTTTTTCCTTCTCTTATCTGCACTTGATCTTATATTGTTGAAGGCTGTTGGAATAGTTGCTGCAGTTGGTGATTCTGTTAAGAATGTAAAAGTTGGAACACCTGCTGCCATTATGACTTTCGGAAGTTATGCTGAATTTACAATGGTAAACTGTCTTTGACATGTAAAATTATGGTTCTTCTAGGGTAGTATTTTGTACTACTAAACATCAGCTTTTAACTTTGAAATTATTTCAAACTGAGCAGCATTAACATCCTTAAACTTCAGGTACATTCGAAACACATCCTTCGTGTTCCAAGACCAGATCCAGAAGTTGTTGCCATGCTTACGTCAGGACTAACAGCCTCAATTTCTTTAGAAAAGGTTCTTTCAAGATTACTGTGTCTTTATTCAAGATTTACTTTATGTTGTTTATTTTTTGCGAATGCTGCCTTGTCCAGGACTTGGTCATGCTTTGAAGCTGGGCAGACAGTAATGATCCTATGATATTCCTTCTCATTTGTAATAATTACTTTGTGTTTGACAAATAAGTGAAAATGCATAATTAGCTCTCGTAGCTCTCATGTGACCTTATATTCGTGGTATGCCTCTATTTTGACCAGTTATTTCTTTTATGGATATGTTAGGCTGCACAAATGGATTCCGGAAAGGTAGTTCTTGTGACTGCTGCTGCAGGTGGGACTGGGCAGTTTGCAGTCCAGGTATGCTTCTGAAACTGCTGAGATATTCTGTAAATCTTCTGAATTGACAGCTTTAAAGGAACTACTTACGGAATAAAGCAGATCATTTAAGGAAATGATTATAGTTTATGAGATTGTTTTCGAGTGTCATTTCAAAGCATGCAGGCTGAAGTTCTGAGAGTGTTACTTCACTTTTATTAGACTTGGACCAATATAACTTTATTCAGGTCTTCTAGTGAAATTAGATGCCTTTGCCTAGTAAGCATCACCCCCATCCAAAAAAAGGTTTTCCAACAAAAAATTGGTAATAGATAATAATGCAGCTTGCACAAGCTGTGATGACAGTTAGGTATTTATGACTGAAGTACCTGTGAATGCAGCTAGCAAAATTAGCTGGAAATACTGTTGTTGCGACTTGTGGAGGTGAAGAAAAGGCCATGCTTTTGAAGGATTTGGGAGTCGATCGAGTCATTGACTACAAGAAAGAGGATATAAAAACTGTAAGTCCTTCAGCTATTACTTCAATTTCTAGCTTATCACCTATCGACCTGTCTATCAAGTTTCATGTGATACCTAAGTAATTTGTTTGATCGTCATAATTTTGCAAGCAAGTGCTACGCCCCTTTATGTACTGACTAATTACAGAATCTGGGTTCATAGATGCCCACAGGAAGCAATAAAAGCCTGAAAGGCAGTATTACTTACTAATTTATCACATATTAGCTGTATTGACATTGTGTGTACTTCACAATCTAATCCAGACCGTTTCAATCTATAAGATTTTATTTTGCAATACTTTATCTAGGTTTTAAGGAAGGAGTTCCCCAAAGGTGTTGATATTGTCTATGAGTCAGTTGGTGGTGAAATGTTTCATACATGTTTGAATGCCTTGGCAGTCTATGGAAGACTTGTTGTAATCGGAATGATATCTCAGGTTTGTTCTTATATTTTAGATACACTCTTGTCATTTCTGTTTCCCGGTTGGATCTACCATGGTTACTCCACCTCAGCATTGCTTAATATGCTATTAAAAATTGATGGTTTTGACCTCAGTATCAAGGGGAACATGGTTGGAAGCCATTGAATTATACTGGTTTGTGTGAGAAGCTCCTAGCTAAAAGCCAAACTGTGGTAAGTAATCTATTTCTTTGTTTGTTCAATATTGATAGATTGAATTTTTGCCTTTTCCTTTTTTTCTTGTTTTGGTTGTATGATCATCTTTGGGTTCCAGTTATGACAAAGTTTACTAATTGTCTAATCTATTTATTGGGCATCATCAAGTTCAGAAAAGACTAGTTGTGCACCAAGCAGAACTCTTGTGCTCTTCTCTTGCCATCAATAGTGGCAGCAAGTTTGCGCTGATGTGCCTTAGGCATTTGTATGTCAGGCCTTAATTGTGTTAGTTGTTCTGCCTGAAAGTTGATTTCATATTATAAATATTACTACCTTCATCTCAAACTGAATGTCATGTTTTCCCTAGGAATTGGGATGGGTGGAATATCAAACAGATTTTTCAGCAGAAGTATTGCTGTTCTCAGCAATTATCTGTTGATATTTTAATAGAACAAATTCAAGATATTTGTTTACTGGGTTGTAAAGTTGGGAATTGACTGGTCTTTTCTGTTCTTCAATTGGTTCCACCAAAACTTCAGGCTGGCTTTTTCTTGGTACAATATGCTCATCTATGGCAAGAGCATCTAAATAGGCTGTTCCATCTCTTCTCCTTGGGGAAGCTTAAGGTATAATGCATTGGTTCTACTTTCTTCAGATGTTTGTCCATGATTTCTTGTTTCAATTTTCTTCGTCAATGGAAACTATTTCCTAAATTTTACCTCCAAAGAAAACTATTTCCTAAATTTGACCAAATATGACCTCATCTCTGGGGATTTCTTGGTCTCATATATAGTCTTTTCTAACTCCTTCGTTCAATGAACGATAGATTGCAGTAGATCCTAAAAGTTTTTTGGGCCTTCAATCTGTTGCTGATGCTGTTGAGTATCTTCATTCTGGTAAAAGTGCTGGCAAGGTATGAGTATGTTATTAGTTCAAAAGCTCCTCTCTCTCTCTCTCTCTCTCTCTCTCCCTCTCTCACAGAGCAGACGTATAATCATGTAAATTAATCTGAAGTGGTTTATCGGAAATCATGCAGGTTGTAGTTTGTATTGACCCAACATTCAGTCAAAAAGTGGCAAAATTGTAAGGGCATGCTTATGGTAAGTGTTTGCGGCGTTGAAGAAAATTCACTGTTTAAACTGGCCAAAGCAAGGAAACTAAAGAACTTTATCAATAAGAAGGCATATTAATGTGAGGCAAGCCTAGCCAGCTTTGCTTAGAATCGTGTGTGTGGAAATTGTGCCTTTATATGTTTTTATTTGTGTTTCAAGAAGATGTGTTTATTTAATGACCGGGAAAAGCAGTCTAATCTTTCTTTTTGTCATGCCTAATCTAAGAGTTTAGTATCCGGTTAAGAGTATTTTTTTTTTGGCATTTCAGTTAAAGAGTAAATAATTTCTTATTACTAATATAAAATAATAAAGTTATTTACCTCTTCATCTTTTAAATTATTTCTTGCAATGAGATATTTTCAGGGAAAAACAGGAAACTTGATATATCAACTTTGACTCAGTGGCATCGTCTGTCTTCTTGAATAAAAGTGAATTTTGGATTTGGATTTACATTTAAGGTTTTTTTATCTTATGTCTTGCAAAAATAATTTTTTTGTAAGAAGAAAGGTAAACAAATACACAATAAATGCAGCTGAATAGCTTAAGACTAAATTACATTTATATTATACAACAGTTTAAGCAAGAAAACAACCCCGGGAATATTTGACGTAACCTAGATTATATTCATATTCTACAACATCTCAGCAAAACAAAGTCCAGAATATGTATTCAGGACGACCAATCTGTTATCACAGCCCAGTTGCCTGAAAGTATTCTTCTCTCACGGTTAGTGTGAAAGGGCTTTGTACACTTCTGAGTGGCATAACGAGCTGCGTCAGTGCTGCTCAAAAGCTGCAAAGAAAACAAGTCAATTAGTAAACTAAAAAGAGGAGATGGAAGAAATAGCCCATGGCATTAACTATCAAGAAGCGTAAATCAATTTCCACCAATGACACAGGCTTTAAACAAATAGATCAGAAAGGTTGCTAAAATTGGCATGCAAAATCCGCTTTAATATTCACAGGTAAACATATCTGGCACACGAAACATGAAAACTGGGAAAAGCTGATTAGGTATAGAGAAAAGAAAGAAAGAATCAGAATGTTGAAAGAGCCTGCGGGATTGTCCAAGAATAAAAACAATGGAATTAGCTAGCTACGGAGCAAATAAAACTGGCAGTAGCTTCTGAGATCGCCTATAGCCATGCTTTGTGAAGCTTCCATTGAGCCATGTATCCTATTCATCTATTTATATCAGGTGCTAAATATAAACTTACACAGCCCACATTCGTCAACGTTTCTTTATGGAACCTTCCATGCTAGTACAAGGATGTAAACTTCAAGGTAAAAGGAATGTCTGCCTACATATCTAAATTGTCTTATGCTGTAAAATTTTTAAGTAGTTGACACTGGCCCAAGTTATTGATATAACATTCATTCAAAATGTAAAGAAGGAAGATAGAATGAATCAGACAACTAAGCTGTCGTGTACGGAGGTGATTGTTCTTGCTTACTCTGATTCATTCAGCATTAGTGTAAAGCACCTTCAATCTGCTAACCCAATCACTTCTTGTCATCTTCAGCTTCATTTAACCTTATAATGTAAACCTGAGAGTCCGATCGCTTATAATTCATATATCAAAAGAAGAATTTCTATGGAAGAAGTGAGGACATAAGAGATAACACAATAATAATTGTCAATGCTTGGCTCGAGGTCAACTCTTCAATCCACTTCCACCAAAAAGAAATTTCATTATAGCATATCACATCAGTGATCAGTAGCACAGGTGGTTCTAAAGGTTCAGATAACCTAAGGAGTCACAGGTGTGCCAAAAGCATGCATAGAAAAACGCATTCAAGATTTCTTGAAAAAGTTTGAGGTCAATTAGAAATATTACGAATGTCAATGTCCAGGAGTTGGATAATGCTTCAATTGCTTGAGAATCTTTTGTGGTCAATAAGGAACCATTCATACAACTACTAAACCTTATTTATTTACTGAACTACAAAAAATAGAACTGAAGCACACAGAATTACCTTAAACCTCGTATGCTTAATTAATTGAAAAACCAGTGCATCTCCATCAACTAATTCATGATCAATGGCGAAACCCCTCCATCCACCACTGAGCCCAGTTTTCAGAGCAAGGTACTTTGTAGCAAATTCCTCCTCTTCTTCATCAACCAAGACCACAGTTTCATCACACTTTGGAAGATGAGTCTTGCAAAATTGGACTGGAAGACCCTATTTGAAAAAAAAAACTACCTCAACTAAAGATGCATACACAGATACATAGTGGTGAAATTATGTTTGGAGAAAGAACTTGTATTTTAACTGTTCCACTCTTTCAAATGCTTTATGTTTCATTTAACATATAACGGCTCAACCATTCTCTTTTTCCCAGCTCAAAACTTACCAGCCAGAACCCGCCAGTAACATGTGATTGAAGCATGGGCTTGATAAAAGTTGGGAATTTTGGATCCAAACCAGATTGTAACTCTTCTGCTCTTTCCACAGCATATTCCCTGTCTTGATCTGATGCATATACTCTATTCGATAAATCCCTTCTCCTGTAGCCATAGCTGGATATCCAAGAGCAAAAAAGAATCAGAGATACATCAAGAAGGTGCATCAAAGAATGAACAATTCGATGGAGGTATAGTCAATGTGTATAACCTCCTAGGCCTTCCAAGAGGTTCAACTGGGGCCTGTCAAAAACCAAAGGATGTTTAGAGGAGTGCATGGTTCAATTAATCAAACCACTGAAGCTACAGAAATTAATGTCATGATCAATCAGAGCAACATTCTTTCTTGACGCAAGGAAGAAAGGGACTAACTTTAGGGAATATGTGCAAAACAAAGCATCTATGTTCACACATAATATCAGTATAAAGAAATGGTTTATTTTGCTAGCATGCGCCAGAAGGGAAAATTGCAAACTGATGCATTGGTTCATCATGTAAGTGCATTAAAATGCGACAGCCAATAGTCGAGCACCTTTCAAGTAGGTCCTGAAGAAAACAGAAGAAAAATAAACAGCCAAAAAAGCGACCTCTTTTTCTCTATCTTTCCAAGGAGGGCCATGTCACTCTACCAAAATGGTACCATTTCCAAAAAGAATATTTGTGAGCTAAACTACCAAAATTTGTCTTTTTTACTTCTCTTGTGAAACTGGCATTTCCCCTGCAAGATATGCAGTATGCTTGTAGGCCAAAATAAAAGTTCTACAAGAACCCAAGCAAGAAACAGGGAAACATTGAATCGGAAAAGAAAAAATGTAAAACAATGAACATTCAGAACTTACATCTTTGTAATTAGGAGGTGGCTTGTCTGCGACCCTACTCGACCTTCTCACAGTGGAGAGGTCAGCGGGCTGTCGAGGTGCCCTTGGCTTCACCTTCTTCATCTTTTCACAAGAACCAAATAGAACCCATTACTCCAGTAACTCAAAAAATCGAACGAGTTGTACAGCTATTGAGCTGGAAAAAAAAAGGAGAAAAATTTACAGGAGAGCTTGAGCAAGCTTGGGGAGTTTGAGCTCTTCAAGTTTCTTCTTGTTTTGTTCCAGAATCTGCAGCCGCCTTTCCTCATAAGTTAATGCCTTCTTTGAGACCACCATTTTTTGTCTCTGTGCTTTTTGCTCGAAGAAGATGGGAGCGGTCAGGATAAAACTTCAGGGGAAGAAGACGGAAAGATCGGAAGAGAAAACTCAAGAAGCGCGCTGCAAAGCGCAGACGACAGCAAAGGACCGTTTAAACTTCGAAACCCGACCCTGTCTTGCGGCGGGGACCATTAAAATTTTGAATTCACTACTAACCGTAACGCGTTGTGGGTGAATTCTGAGCCCTCATCTTTTTACAAGAATTAAGACAAGGCTTTTGAAATAAGAACTTTATGTAAATGCTTCTTTTCTCCTGCTGGGTAATAACATATTAGTACGTATCTGTTTTAAAATATAAAATTTTTATTTTTTAATATAAATTTAAAAATTTTATAAAAATTAAATATTTAAAAAATATATGAAAAGATTTTATATTTTATTTTAAAACAGAAAAAGCAAGAATTTACTATTTCATCTGCACATAACTTATTGCATTATTATTCATACTAATTATTTGTGTAATGTCTTACAAAAGCAATAGCGATTAATTCTTCTGCTCGTCTAGTAGTATAACTGACCTATCTAACACAATATTTAAAATTATCATTTAATTCTGAAGAAATGGAGTATATATGCTGTCTGTCATATGTGACAAAAGCTAATGGTGCTTTTCGCACTGGCCTGGCCTGGCCTGGCCTTCTTAGAACATAAAATCGACAAGGCAATTTATTTAGCTCTGAAAATCTTCCTCAACAAAGATGATCACTGCCTCGAAATGCATACACAGTTAGCTTTGTGTGCCTATTGACCAAGAATTTGAGAACGCAACCACAGCTGGAGCTTTGCAGTAATATGAATATTCCGTGAAATTTTCTGATTAAGATTTGTTCCAACTAATTTTCTTCAGAATTCTTAGGTTGTAGGAGATGTAGTTCTATTAAAAGATGCACGGTGTCGTCAACTATCGTGGTTAGTTATAAATGGCAGTAAGCTAATATCTGTAGCAAAGGTCCGAAATGATCATTTGATGAAGCCAAGCTTTATCTTACCACAGAGCATTAGCTTCCTCCCGACACCTCGACCTACTATTCTGGATTTTCATGTTTAGGGTCTGGATCTCAGATTCAAGTCTCGTTCTTACCTGCTGCAATGCCACAAGTCTTGTTTCAAGAGCTCTAATCTTTTCGTCAGCAAGATCATATTCAAGCTTTGCTTCTTTACACCTCTTTATTTCTGGTGCCTCTCCAGACTCTATTCCAAATCTTACCAGTTTGTTTAACCGGGCACGCAAGAAGCCAACTTCCATGCCTAGGAGCTCAAAGCCTGCTAATGTCTTGTCCCAGAGCGCAAAATCCTCCAGGGGTGTGGAAATCTCGCAAGCTGTAATTGTGTCTGCTATGTTAACTGTCTTTGAGATAATTCCAGCACCCAATCGAGCATTAATGCCCTTAAGAAGATGATCGTGAAGATATGATTTTTGAGAGCGGCAGAGCTCATAATATTTAATCTGGCAAGCTTCTGGGAGCCGAGAAGCTAAGTTGAAGTGATTTACGATTATGTTAAATTTCTGCAAATCAACAAAGGACCCTGAAAAAGAAAAATCCTGCATTAGAGATATTGTTCTCTTTAAGGATGGAAGATCAAGCAGGTACAAAATGATGTTTTCCACGTTACATGCGTCCAATATAATGCATGCATGGTGCCCAGTTATTTATCCCACTCTTTTGCTTTTCTTTTCCTTTTTAGGTGTTCAATTCCCTCTGCTTTGGAGAAGGATATCCACCACATTCAGAACCTCCATGAGGTTCCATTTTCATGGAATTCTTCTCGTGAAAGTAAGTTAAATAATGAAGTAATGGTCATTCTAGTGGGAGCAAAAATCCCAATATCCTGATGCATAATTCAAGGCTAAACAGGAAGAGAGGCAAACCAGAGGTACAACTTATTAGAATTTCTTCCTCCCGAGTAATTTTCTAAATTTACCAGGCCAATAGCTCCAGCCACTTCTCCTAAACCAGTTGATCTCACGATGTAAACCTGAACAGTTAGAGAGTTACATTTGAAAAGCAATAACAAAAATAATACTTGATTCAACATTTGCATGAAGCAAGAACTTTGACCTTGCAAAATATATTCTAGGCTTATTTGTATTTGTTTCTGCCATGTAATGCACAAACGCCTCAGTTATTCACTCCACACATCACAGTCTAGCGGGTTGAAATTTCTTCAGGAATCTTATTTTTGTTAAGACCCTATCTGTCAATTAGGAGGAAGACTCAAGGTTTTGTTAACTAATTTGCAAGTGTTCGCTTTATCAAACTCTAGGGAAGCTGTTTAGTAACCATGCAGTGTATGCAAACTCGAGCACTTCTTGGACATCAGTTTTATAACCTGGTTCCAGAATCTAATGGAAACTCACAGTTTAATTCAATCTAAGAATTCACAAGAAAGAGCTCATTTTATCTACTAGCTTCTCAAAACAGCAATCCTCGTACAAACTGTTCAGAGATTTCTTCTCTTCAGTTGTTAAAAGTTAAAACTCTTTCTTCTCTTCAGTTGTTAATAGCTTCCTCCACCCCTAGGAAACTCTAGGGAAGTGATTCCCTAGACTATTTACCATGCTTCATCCACGCACCATGTACAAACATTTCTAAATCAGTTAATATTGGGGAAAACCAGTAGGAGTCCACAAAAGAAGCCCAACTCATAGGCTGAACTCAACTTTGACCCAAGCTTAAGTGCTACTTCTGTGGCTCAAATTCACATGCCAGGCACTGAAGTTTCTACTACAACAGGCATGAGACCATGCATAGCTGCTGAAAGGCTTAAACCTTTCATATGGAAAGCTTGGCAAAAGCCACTATTTATTTAGCAGAATGATAACAATTAAGCTTAAGAGTGTTGCCACTGAAAGAACAAAGCATATCTTGGTTCAATATCATATTCAAATCACTATATTTCAGGATTCTTAACCTAGGCAAAGACAAAGGTGGTCTGAGAACAAAATAATCTGCCACAGACTGGATCATGTAATATTAGACTTTGCAACTACTTGAGAGTTGAGATCTGGTTCACTTTTCTGACTGAGAAATCAAACAATGTGCAGCTCACACTTGTAAGCAGAAATATCGAGACAAGCTCCATAAAAATTTCAATAGCAGCAGAAAATCTCATTGTAGAGGGCTTGCTCTTTTTCATTTTCCATAAATTACAAGAAATTCTGAATGCTAGGGTGTCTTCCCAGGTGGATATTCAGGCTATACCTTATTGCTCATACTGCTGATATCGTATTCACAGACAAATATGAGAAGAAGTTCAAGATATCAGGTAAGTTGCTTCTAACATAACAACTGGTTCCTGTTTTCATGAGTAATCATTCAACAATTTAACCCATAAGGTTCCATGCAGTAGACTACTCACTAAAATGCTAAGTTGGCCATGTAAGTCCAAGAATTTGTAAGGTTCTCAACTACATTGTACTCTGTAGAAATTACTAAACAAGAAATCAGCGCGAAAAGGTTTATAGAATTTTACGGAAGAAACCTGCTCAAAATGGGAAGTTGTTCTGGTAAGTTGGTCATGTAAGTCCAAGAATTTGTACTTTGTAGAAATTAATAAACAAGAAATCAGGGGAAAAGGTTTATAGAATTTTATGGAAGAAACTTGCTCAAAATGGTACCTTAAATTTGCATGGCCTCACCAAATGAAAGACAACTGCATCACCCTCGAGCAAATTTTGTGACTGGGAAAACCCTGCCCAGCCCCCCCTAGGTCCCCTTTTAAATGCAAGGAACTTTGTTTCATACTCTTCACCACTTTCATCTTCCAAAATAACTATTTCATCATTGCTTGGCAAATGCATTTTGCAAAATTCAACAGGAAGACCCTGCACATGAATATACAAGGACAAATCGAACCATCTGCACTTTGGATCTCAACTCATCCAAAAACTTCACAAACTTACCAACCAAAACCCTCTAGTAACATGTGACTGGAGCATAAGGTTTATGAAACTGGGGAGTTGAGCATCCAAATTAGCTTGAACCTCTTTGGCACGGTCCATAACAGGAGAAGGTGGAACGTTGTTGTTAATATTATCCATTTGGATCATCATCCTTCCACTGTTTTATGTACATGAAGGAAATTAAGCTTAGCGGGAAAGAATTCCTTTTTTCTTCCCCCATTTTGCGTGCGTACAGGTGCAAAGAAAAGAAGTGCTCATATTATAATTTCTTCATTTTATTAGATGAATTTATGTATATAGATTCTCACTTACCTTCCATTTTGCCCAGGATTATTGGAAATTTCCTGCAGCAGAATAAGAGGAATTTTCAACAAATCATCCATCTTGTAAATGAAGTTCCCTTCTGATTAATAGGCAGAGTATTGAAGCGAGTTATTGGAAGCAAATGCCACAAAAGTAAACTTAGGATAAAATAATGCGTTACAAAAGTAATATGCTGATTGCTGAACAAACCCATTACAGTAGCTGGACTCAGTGCAGCCAACTTAGAAACTAAGACTTCAGCCAGTAGACGAATGAATTAAAAAAATAAAAAATGGTATCACCCAAAGCTCCAATAACTTCGAATAGTAACAGTAAATAAAATAAGGATAAAGATGCAATTTTCAGCATCTGCATGGGAATTTCATGTCTTTCTTAGCTGCTAATTGTGTTTGTTTCTAATTAATGAAATATGCAAATGACGTTTCAACAAAGAGGAAATAACGTAAACGCGTGTGAAATAGCCAAAAATTTTTTATTTAGATACCAAAACTCAGAATCGATGCCCACAAAAGTTGGAGAAAACATGTCATATAAAGGAGAAACAAGCAAAATGTCAAAGATCCTCACAGTATCAATTTCAGAGACAGAAGACCACGGCCTTTTACTGGAACGCTGACTACTTCGGTGGGCTTCCGATGGCGTCTCCTAAATAACATTGACAGTGATATTACTCAATTTAAAGGGTAGAAAAGACACGAAAGCATAGGAAAGTACTTGCAGAAGTTGAAAGTTAAAAGAGATACCACGGAAACAGAACTAGAGGAAGGGTTACTGGTGTTTCCTTTGGAGAATAAGTACTGACGGATTGTCATCTGGTCCTCAAAATCTGAGTTGGGTTCTTCATCTTCTTCTTGTTTATCATCTTTTTCGAGCACTTCTTTCTTGACTTCTGGTGCACCCATAGTTGCACTTAACATAGAGCTTAACCAATAATTTGGGAAACGGGTTGAAAATTGGAAAACCAGAGGAGAAGAAGAGCTGAGGAATCAGAAGAGATAGGATCAACAGTTTTGCTTGAAATGGATTTGGCAATGCACATTATTTTAGCAGTAGAATTGCGGAGTGGCATAGCAGAGACGGTACCACTGAGCTAATTTGCAATGTAAGAGTGACCTCCTCCATTAGAGCAGAGACCATCCAGAACTAAGGGAGGCTGTGTTTTACCTGTTTGGTCCGATATTGAATTTTTTTCTAAAGTTGTTTTTTTATAAGGTTTTATTTTCAAAGGCATTTATATTTCTAAATTTAACACATGAATATTTCAATCAAAAGTGAGTTTATCCCAATAACGTATCATTCGAAAAGAGTCACATAATTTATTTCTATCAATAGTTAACATCAAAATAGATAAAAATATCGAATTTGATAACCTTTTAAAGTTTAAGTGTTAAAAGTGTTAATTTTTTAATTCGAGTACTAAATTAAACTCGATAAAATATAAAAGTTCAATGGTGCATGATAATTTTTGTTCGAATGAAAATTTTGTATATAATTTTTAATTTTAATTTTAATTTTGTTGTTGTAAGGGACGTACGAGTAAGGTATATATTTTTGTGTATTAAATTAATTATTTTTTGAAATTAATGTCTTTATCATTAATGTTATCCATTCGTTCTGACCAAAAAAGAAAAAAAAAAGTTATCCATCATCTCATTTGTCTTTAAGATTTGGAATTCCTCTTTCATCTCATCCTATAATAAGCAAAGAAGCAAAATGAGAAATTTGTTTAATACTAAAATATAACAACATTTGATTTCGGTATACACATACGCAACAGCACTTGCAGGAATCAAAATTAAAAAACAGAAACTTAAGAATAAAGAGAGGGAATTTATAGAGAGATAAGTTAATGGTTCTTTTATAATGTTTTTCAAAAAGATTCTATGGTTAATTTTGGATTAATTTGTGAAATAAATGCATGCGACGTGTAGATAATTTCATTTAACTGTGTCTTCCTAATAACAGTATTTCTTTTCACATTTTTCTTATTTCAGAAGACTAAGCAAAGAAACAACTAAGGATGAGTTCAAGTTGTAAACATATGCTAACAAATTCAGCATTTTCATAGCCTCACCTCACCTTTTACATACGGTGAGGGCCGAGGGGTACATACGAGACAATGCACAGATCGGGCCATCAATCGATTCTTCAAGATGTATATTGGAAAAAGGAAAAAAAGGAAAAAGGAGAACGTTCACAACTGGTGGAGCATACATATTTTCTCTCTGTAAATGCAGGAACAGCAAAACTAGGATGACAATAGACATGCAGTTCCTTAAAGAACAAGCATTAGTCCTTGCAGCAAAACTTGATGCTCCGCCATTCATCTTTCAAGAGACAAATTCAGCATTCTCAGTTGCACTTTCAGGACTTTAGAGTTCTCATCTTCTCGTCGATGTATTGTAGAATAGCTTCTTTAATCTACTCCGAGCTGGAGATCACGATTCAAAAACAAACAGAACTTTGATTCACTACTATACACCAACACCTTATCAAACTTCTATGTTTCTTCGCAATCATACTCTTCTAGAACTGCAAAATACTAATAGCTGGGGAAGCACTGCTGCGGTTGCAAGCTCCAACGAGCTCCCAATTTGTAAGTAAGGAAGTTGTTCTGCAGACTACCTACAAGTGACACCCTTGCAAGGATGATCATGCAAAAATGAAGTTTCAGAGCAGCGATGATCAGCAGGTATGAGGTGGTCGTGGATTTCAGAACCTACAATTAAATGCTTACGAGGCATTACTAAAATTTCTATGCTCTTCTTTGTAAGCAATTGAATCCTCAAGATCTCATACCGTCCAAAACTTGAGACACAAAACAATCAATGTTGTTTTCAGATTGATCTACAAGAGAGACTGCCTTGCCTTTCTCTTTAACATCATCTGGAAGTTTAGATGCATCAAGCAGAACTGGCTCTTCAGACTTCTTTGTCCTTTTACGCTTCCTATTATCCTGCTTTGCAAGTTCTTCTCCAACTCAACATTCAATCAGAGACAACAGGAATCAATAATCAAAATCTGAAGGAGCATTTCTGAACCAGTAAGACCAACAGGCATAAGGAGAAAAACTTACTGGCATCCGCTGTTTTCCTTAAAGCATCCATATTCATGAGGCAAAGAGCAGCATTTACTACGTCTAAACCATGTACTCTCACTATGTGTACCTAAAGGTTCCCTTTGAGTGTTAGATTAATGCTTTCAAAGTAGAGAAGTTTATTATTAAACTTCTCAAGGACATGTGAAATTAATGCTTTCAAAGTAGAGAAGTTATTATTAAACTTCTCAAGGACATGAAATTAATGCTTTCAAAATAGAGAAGTTTATTATTAAACTTCTCAAGGTCATGAAATTAACGCTTTCAAAGTAGAGAAGTTTATTATTAAACTTCTCAAGGACATGAAAAAAGAGCATGTCTGACAATGAAGCTATTGCAAAGAGAGGGAAAGATATATATAACTTGATTTTAGACGATGCAATGATCAAGAAAAGCCCAGTTTTCAGTTTGAGTTTTGAAAGTAGCTGGTCAGTTTTTTCCAGGTAGCGTCCTTTACTTTAATCTCAGTACCCCCTTCCCACACCTTTCCTTTCCCTTGCTGTTTCCCAAACAAATAAAGGCCAAGCACATTTCTGAATCCAATTTCGAAACAAATAAAGACAGGAGTACATTTGTATCATTACTTTCCAGACAAAAACAAGCCCTCTGCCACAGATCATTACATCAACTAGAATCGTCTCACTTACGTCCCTACTGGGTATTTTCAAAAACTCATCTACTGACTAATATCAATAATCTCAGCAATTTAAATTGGCTTCATCTTCTTCCGAGAACCAGATTAGAAATTCTTTTCTTTTTTTTTCCCCTTTTTTTAGAGGGGTTCGGAGGTGAATAGGTATTAGTATTTGTTCTTCAAACAGAATGGTAATGAGGTTCATTGTTTTTGAGATCTCTTGTACGCCAGTTTTGTTCTTAACACAAAATTCTAATTGATGCCTTACAAACTTCATATCCAAGCCAAATAAGAGTCAAGAGGTTTCAGATAAATTACCTTTAACTTGCAGGGTTCAATTAAACAGAATATGAGAATATCTCCCTTAAGTAGTCTATGTGAAATAGAGAAACCTCTCCAACCAGCACTCAATCCATGCCTATCTATCAGATAATTTGTCTTGTATTCTTTGCCCCATTCATCCACCAAAATAATTGTAGAATCTTGACTTGGCAGATGTAGGCTGCAGAATCTTTTGGGAATAATCTGTCAAAGGGAAAGAAGACAAACAACAAAAGTAGAAAAAATTGTGAAAAGGCATATCTATCTGAGAATCCCGTCCTCACATATCAAGGTGAAATTTTGGGCTTACCAACCAAAAGCTGTAAGTGACGTTTGAAGGGAGCATACACTTCACAAAGCAAGGGGTTTCATCTGCCAGACTGGACATAACTCTTTCAGCTCGTTCCATGACAGTAAACTTAGCTTCAACATCTTCATATATGTCATTAGCGGCAGTCCTCTTTCGTTTACGGCTAGAAGTAGGTCTCAATAGTTAGGATATTATCCAAGAATCTCTACATAATCTACCCTCAAGGATGGAAACAAAACAGAGAAACAATTGAAAAAAAGCAAAGGCAATATAGTGATAAATTGCCTACCTTCCTAATCCTGACTTCGTTGCGGTGTCTGAGGTTACCTGTTAAGAAGAAAGAGCATATGATGAGCATGATGCTAGGAAATAATATTCTTCTAACCAATCAATGCACAATATTCCCTTGAGAAAAATGATCCTTTTTTTTTTCTCATATAAGATAAATGACCAATTATAGTGAGCTCTAACTAGGGAACCTGAATTAATATTAAAAACAGGCATCATTGCTGCTTACTTTCAGTCGTTGAGATAAAACGACAGTTTTATGGATCAAGGATATTGATTTAAGGAGTGTCAGGAAAAGCATGCAAGTCGCAACTTCTACAGGACATCTTATTTCAAAAGTAGCAAGTTCAAGAATTAGCCTCAATTTGGCCTGGTATGTAAAATTTTGAAGCAGTTTGATCCTTTGCTGAACATAAATCACATAAAATCTTCAATCCTATTAATTATGCAATGCAACAGATTAAGAACAATGAGGCCAATTCAAATAAAACTCAGTAAACCACAAATTTCACTAGCTTTCTACTTAACCAAGTGACGCCATTAACACGCCTATAATGTGCATGCATGTGCCCAGACTAGTCAGCAAAGCATGCTGAGAATGCAGCAATGCGCAAAGTGGAAACACAACCAAGGTAACAAAAACGTAAATAAGCAAGGGACACATCAAAGTTACTAGCCAAATCAAACTTTTTTACTATTCACAAAAACTTAGAAAATCATTTAAAATGGATAATGAACTCAAAAACAAACTGTCAAATCAAGTTTATTGAAATTAACTGAACAAATTCCTTATAAGCAATTATAAAGCTTTCATGAGGATTAATTCATTTCCCTTCCAGCCAAACATTTCGGCTTCTGTACCTGAAAAAATTCTAAGTGCCACAAACAGTAGATACCAAATACGATGACAAGGAATCAAGATCCTATATATTTAAACCAGAAGCTACAAAACCAAGTACGTGGCTAAAGTAAATGCGTTACGGTCGCCACCATTCACATCTTAGTATCAAATTAGTGTTGGAACATTTCGGACAATTACCGGATCATACAGTCCGTTGCTCTAAAGAAATGCAATACTAGACTAGAATTAAGAACAGCCTATCTTCACATCAGAAAAAAGGAAAACTGCCAAAATCTATTAAAACTCAACAGAATTGAAAATCACAAAGCGCAGGTGCATACTAGCTCTTGCACCAATCTGCACTTGGGACAACGAAACTAAATCAGCTCACAGATCCATAAGAAACTGGGGAAACAAACTTAAAAAAAATAATAAATATATATATATATATATATATATATATATATATATATATATATATATATATATATATCTTACTTGCTTCCCTTTGGATTTCAGAGTCTTGGGCTTTACAGCAATCACCTCCTTCTCCTTCTTCTTCTTTTCTTGGGGCATCTTTTTCTTATCCTGCTCTCAAGTAAAAAAGAAAGCCAAACTTGTCAAAAAAAAAAAAGAAGAAATATTTGCAGACGCTTACACAAAAGTATAAAAACACAGGACTTGTGAAGCCCAGTGAAATGTAGAAAGCTGAGAACCCACAACCTGTTTCTGTTTTTTTTCCTCGATAGAAACTTGGGTGACATGTTTCTTGCCATTTACAAATTTCTCAGAGTCCATTGTAGGTCCTGTAGGCTTTCGGCTTTTTTTCTCTCCAAAGCCACCTGAAAATATTTACATACGTATAGATGTAGAAAGAGAGAGAGAAGAGCTGAGAGTTGGGTATGGACTTTGGAGTAGCAACCAACGGAGCAGACAGAGACAGGGGAAGACGGGTCAGACCGGTCAGACGAGTATTTTGTTCTGAAAAATGACCGCACAAAGTATTATTCTTCTCCCCGCTGTGTTTGGACGGAACCAGCGGCTAATATTGTCCCAATAATAAATATTTCACCCATCAAAAAAAAAAATTCATCATTGCTTATATAATTACGAGTATATATATATATATCCACTCTATAAACATAGTTTTTGCTTGTCAAAATAGGTAAACTCTAATAAAAAATATAATTTTCTATCTTCGTCTTTATTTTTTCATCCAAGATAAAATAATAATTCTAGTTCAGTTATTACTAATTAATATTCACTACAAAATGTTTAAATAAATTAATATATACTTTTTTTCACTCTATATTAACTCTTATTTAACATGGATTAACTATTAATGATAATTAATTTTATAATTCATGTATTACAATATTTAAATATACATAAATTATATTTTTTTAATTTAACTTAATATTATATCTCTATTTCAAAAGAGATAATAATAAGATTCATTGAATGTACAAATTTCGTGTTTCTATTTTTCTTGTTTATTTATAAGATTAGATCTATTTGTCAAAAGATTTTAATAGCAAAGTTACTCTTTTAAACTTTACCACAAAACATAGTACTATTATGAAATGAAACATGTGGATTCCTCTTTATATTTGCAATTCATTTACTATATTATTCGTAACTCTTTTTTTTTTTTGTTGACAAAGTACATTGAATTTTGCTTCAAAAGCAAACATACATTATGATTTGTTTTCAAATATAGTATATATTATGAGATCTTTGTGGCAAAAGATCTTGTATCAATGTATAAGTGTATTTGGATTGATTTTCTAATAAAAAGGATCTTATTTTTTTCGCACTTTTTTTATTTTGAATCTCACTTCTTATTTCATAAATAATTTATTTTTATAATTCTAAATATAACTCAACTAAAAAAATCAATTCCAATACGTTTTTTTTTTCAGACAAAAGTTTGTTATTATTACACAAAGAAACACGAGATTCCCCCTCAACCACTCCACTAGGGCTGCTCTTATTTTCCTTGCTTTTTATCTTAGCAACGATAAATAAATAAATGTTGCAGTTAACTATTAATATAATAAAGCAACTATTTCCACACTAATAAGATCCATTTATCTGATAAAATAATGTAGAGACTAGTCTAATTTAAGTTCGACCAATTAGTAAAAGCCAGGATTAAGCAAATGACAAGCTCCAAATAATATGAAAACAACAGCATCCCATACTCATATACACATGGGGTTGGGAAAATCTCATAGTTTTTACAAGTTTTGAGAGTATGAACCCCCCATGAACATATAAAAGATACCGAACTGAATTTACAGCCCCGGGATTCCACCGTTTGTCCCTATAAGATCACTGGAAAAGGATGTGACTTAACCCTCTAAAATTACATTCCAAAGATTAACGAAAGAGAACTTACAATCGAGATCTTTCTTTCTGTCCACAAAACATCACTAGAGAGTGATTTACTTAGTCCTGTGATACAAAAACAAAACTACTGCTGGTATATATATATACCAATATGGCACAAAATGCAGAAGTCTTCTCTCACCAAGGAGCAGTAGCCATTTCCATGAATGATTGTGCTACCCTCTTGTTTTTCACCTTGAGAGCCTCAATTCCAGCATCCAGAGTTTCTAGCTCTTCTTTAACTCTGAAAAGTTTGGTTTCAAGTTTTTCCTTCTCCATTTCTATTTGAGCTCGTTCAAGTGTCTTTGACTTCATCAGCTCTTGCTCTTCATGTTGAAGGCAAACTAACTTCTTTATCCGGTGGCGTAAGAACCCAACAGCCATTCCCATATCCTCGAAGGCTTTCAGAGTTTTGTCCCAAGTTTCAAGATAATCGCAGGAGTTATGTTTGGAAGCTCTAATAGCATCTGCAATGTTGACAGTTTCAGAAATTATTCCAGCAACTAGCTTGCAGTTGAGGCCCTTAACAAGATGATCGTGAAGAAATGAATTCTGACTGCAGCAGAGCTCGTAGTACTTTGTCCGAAGATGTTTAGGTATCTCAGAGTCAATGACTAAACCATCTACAAGAATGATGAAGCTCCCGAAGTCCTTAATGTCCTTAAAATCTATAACGGATTCCAAAAATCTGATACCATCCAAAATTTCAGAGCCAAAGTCATCACTTTCGTTCTCAGATTGATGATTTTGGGCAGGCACAATGTCACTTTCAAACCAAGATTGAGCATCTAAGGTGGGCACATTGTCAGGATTTACAGCTATTAAGGCATTGTTTGCAATAGCTTCTTGGTGACTGTTGTTTGTGCAAGGTTCCATTAGCTTCCATTCCACTGTACTAAATTTCTTCACAACTTCTGCATTTAGAATTTTCATCCACAACAGTATTAACAACTGAAAGAAAAAGGGTCTCTGCTAAACAAAATCTAAAGAACCATATACTAATTGTGAAGGCGAAAAACAGAATAGGAAGCTTCGCCTTCAAAGAATTGGTAAATACCATTATCAATTTGCTTAGCTTGAAAGTCCAAATTTAGAAGGCTGATTGCTCCATCAATTTCTGACAAGCCGTCAGCTCTCATAATGTAGACCTACAGAAAGAATAGGTAACACTCAAAACACTGGAAAAGTAGAAAATTATACATGGAAGTTTGAAGTGAAAATGTGATGGCAAACTGCCCTCCCCCCCCCACCCCCCGCGGGTTGTTATTATGTTAGGAGCTTATAGATTTCAAACTGACATAGACTCTGGAAAAATGATCTTGTTTCAAACATCCTATTCCATGCTTCATCCTCTAAGATGGTTTCTGTGCCTGACAACCATTTTCACTTATGAATCTTGTGCTTCCATTGTTGATCTTAAAAGGTACTTAACAATTTTTCTGTTTCATCAGTTCAAACACTACAAGTCCACTTCCTAAGCTAGACTCTTGTGTATGCCACCCAGTAGAATTAAATAGATGGGACATATTACTCAAAAAGAAAAAGAAAAAGACGGGACATAGAAAGGATGGTCAAAGGATTACCTTAATCCTGCAAGGTTTAATCAACTGGAAAACAACAGCATCCCCCTCGAGCAAGTTATGTGCAACGGAGAAACCTCTCCATCCAGCACTCAGTCCATTCTTCTCTATGAGGTACTTGGTGCTGTATTCTTCATTGTCTTCATCCACCAAAACAACTGTTTCATCATGCTTCGGCAAATGTAAATCACAGAATTGCTTGGGCAAACTCTATAATTGAATAAGAATATTTGGTTATACATGGTGCCAAGAAATATACTTTATAAACTGGAAAGCAAATTCGTCTTACCAACCAAAATCCACCAGTAACATGTGATTTGAGCATCAATTTTACACAACTAGGAAATTCAGAAGGCAATTTTGCCTGAACCTCAATTGCTCGGTCCAGGGCAGAGCCAGAGGTTTTAACTTCTTCAGAAACCATAGGAGCGCTCCTTTTCTCTAATTTCCTTTCACTGCAAAAATCAAAAGAAGAAACGATTCAAACTCTTCCACACCCAGGGGAAAAAAAAAAGAGCAATACTATTTTGATGAATATTTACATTACCATATTGTAGGACTTTTGTCATTGCCAACGTCCTCCTGCGCATTAGCATGAAATTTGTTATTAATTTGATATTTGACTGAGGTTGTGGAGAATTGAAAGAAATCAATAAATCCAGTTCTGTTGAATAGTAGACCACTTCCTCTAACATCAACACAATGCCTGCTCGCTAAGCACCTCTCTAGAAAAATTAGCCTCATTTGGATTACCGATCTCACCAAGGGGAAAGATTATGATTATCTTCTTATTATTTCTCATTCTTGTCAAAAAACCAAAAGAAGACAAAAAAATTTAACGCATTTTCTTTACCTCATCAATACCTTAAGTTCTAATTCACGATTAGAAAGAGAGGGAGTTGGGGGGACAGAAAGAGTAGAAAGTTAGCAGTAGATAACCTTGTTCCCTTCACATTTTCTTCAGAAAGAGGAAAGAAAATGCTAAAATTTAAAAACTTTACAAGAGTTCCCGCCACCGGAAAGCTGGAAGATGTATTCGATTAACTATCAGCAGCACAAATCAATGCAGAGACAGACAAAAGGGTTTCTGTGAACAGTCCCCTCAACTCTATTGATAGTATAGAGAGAAACGATAGTGCATACTTTCTTGACCTTGTTGCATGGAGGAGCCGTCGGCTTCTTCTTCAGCGACTTTTTCTTGACTTCCAATGGCTTCTTCTGTCTAAGAAGTCAGAAATCAATATCACAATAAGCACTGCAACGAAAATACAAAAAGGAAAATGAACGAGCAGAAAGAGAGAACCTTTGAGGATGATTTATATGGGATTTGTTGAGGTATAGCCATTTGTGTTTTGGGCTTCAACTTCCTCCTCTGTATTCTCAGCTGCAAGGACGGTGAAGATTGAAGAAGATAATTCGACCGTTCGGTTCAAAATGAGAGCGGAGTTTTGGCAGGTTTTTTTGAATTGGATTTGACAAACCACACGTCTTTCGGAGAAGACAACGCCGAAATGGTGCACATTGCACAACGTAGTATGGTTGAAATGATTTCTTTTCTTTCCCCTATGTTTTTTTAATAATAAATTATCCATGACCACATTATTACAATCACAATTAAAATAATTCTCAAATTAATATATTTTTTTAAAAATAATAAATTATCCATGATCAAATCATCACAATCACAATCAAAACAATTACTAAACTAATATAGCAAAAGTTGATCGATGAGAGATTAAAATAATTTTAAAATTAAAAAGATAAAAATTATATAAAATAATTAATAATATTTCATTATTCGATAACTTAAGTAAGTGATAAATATTAATATTAATAAAAATAAAAAATAACATAATAATCTTCTTTATAATATCTCAATTATATTTGTACAAAAATTTTAAATTTAATATTTTTATTAGAAATTAATAACTTAAACAATAATAATTTTAAAATTATCTTAAAAAATAGAAGACTGAAATAGAGCTCAGATTTGATCGGCGTTGACGCACATATCAAAAAAGAAAGAAATGAAAATCTTATCAAAAAAATAAAAGTTAAATCTTACTTTATTTTATTAAATCGTGATAAAAACTGTATAAATAAAAGTCTATAATAAAAAAAAGAGTACACAAACACAAGAAAATAGTAACAATAAAACAGATACGATCAAAATTCGAGAGCAGGCCGAGACCTTTGCTCGGATCTCGCCGGGTCAGGAGGATGGACTAAGAGCAGCGGCAAGCAACTGAGCAAGACGCAAGAAGAGAGGAGAGAATTGGGTAGAAAGAGAAGCTATGCTGTGAACTTCCCGGATTGCAGCTAAGAAAAAAAATCAAAAAATGAAAATAAAATACTCCTCCACTCACCCACGCTTTCCTTTCATTTTTTTCCCTTTAGGTAACTTTTTCTTTTTTGGTTTATTCCTAAAGCAAAATTACCTCCCTGATTTTCTTCTTGGAATAAGAGTTGTAGTAATATCACGTAATTAGTATCACTTAAATAGATATTTAGTTAAAAAATACTACTATTCAGATAGATGGACTAATTAATAATTAGTTTCCTTCAAAGTTTCTCTTAGGATAGTTGGAATTTGTCTGCAATTCTTACCAAGTAAATCTAATTATTAGGGGTATCAAGTAAATAGGTAGGACAAAAGTATTCATCTGTTGAGGCGCCTCAATCCAGGCGTTCGGCGAACCATTTCTCAGAAATACAAGTGGCGATGCAAGTGTGAATTGGAAGCCAAATTACATGCCCACTACCATAGAGTGTAACATCTAAACTCATGAACTTTGGAAGTATTTATGTTTATAAATGATGAGAAAGTTACATCCAATTTTTCAACTAAATCCAGTAAGAAGTTTAACTGAAGAATTTTATCCTCATTTTCCTCAAGAATTTCTCCCTGTAGGGAGGAGAGAACAAAAAGTGATTATCCAAATAGGGAGATTTGACATCTCAGCGTTCGTCTTGAGAACCTCAATCTCAGCATAAAGTCTCCCTATACCCTCCCTCAGCTCTAAGCCAACACCTCTACGCTGAGCATACTTGTATATCCTCCACCCTCATTCTGGGAATGCATAGCTTCATTTGACTCCAGAGCACGGCGTACAAGTTGGTCCATCTCAGCATGTACCCGTTCAGGATTATTCTGCAGCCACTGATACCCTATCAAGCGTTTGTTCCATGTTGCTCTGACAGCTCTCGCAATTCTTTTAAGTTTCAGAGATTAAACCTGCAGAAATTGAAAAGCAAGAAAAGAAATATCTTTAGAATTAGAGAAATGCTCAGGAAGTTTCGGTAGTTGTTGGATGAGACTAGGTGCAGTTTCTGAAGCTTGTAAGCTGTGATGGCACTGCTTAAAGCAAATCGAAGCGACAGTAGAAAGCAGCAAAAGGTGATGGGGATCAAACGGTGGTGGCTAAGCTAGTTCAAAAGGACCTTAGGTCACAAACTCAATATTACAAAAAGAGTCTGGGAAAATGGGGCATTAACTAGTTTAGTGTGTATGCCTCTAATCTTTTCTCGTTTGCTTTTAGCTCTCAATAAGTGAACTGTGAATAAACAGCCTCAGTTTTGTGCTCATGAATATTACCGCATCGAAGAGAATCAAGTAACCTTGTTCTGCCTTAGGGTCCTACCTTCTAAGGCTAGTTGAAGGTCCTCACAGATGTTTTCTGGCCTGTTCATTACCACCCTAGTGTTGCTATTCCGCCTGCACTTCTCGTACTTGCTCGGGGAAACTTCTTGCAGAAGAGCTCTTTCAAGCTTTTCTCCACCTGGTTTCAGATCTCCGGCAACGTCCCTTTTCTGCCCTGTTAGCTAGACAGCAGTATATAGAGAATGGTGGAGAAGTCACTGCGGAGAATTGCTTCAAATTTAAGGAGAAATCACCTTACCTGAACTCGTTCCTGTTCTATGAGCATCTAAATGCAGAAGACAAAGAGCTGCATCCACTTCGGCGAAATGATCGGATCTTATTATGTAGACCTAATCAAGCGGGGAAGAAGTTAGGAGGAGGGGGGAGGGGTTTTAGAATGCATATTTAACAGGGAAAAAGGGAATTCCGGAACCATGGGGCAAAAATGTATCTAAAGGAGGAACAGATTCTGGGTTAAAATATCCAAACAGACCACCAACATCACATAATTAAATTATACCTTCATTTTGCAGCACTTAACCATATGGAAAACTAGAACATCTCCTTCTACTAAGTTGTGTGCAATTGAGAAACCCCTCCATCCACCACTAAGACCCCTCCTTTCTGCAAGATAATTTGTGCTGTATTCTGTCTGGTTTTCATCCTCTAATATGACTGTTGCATCATCCTCTGGTAAATGCAACTCACAGAATAACTTTGGAAGAGACTGTGAGAAGGAAACAATTAGTAGCTAGCGTTAGCTTGCTAAGCTTTGAGTTCTTGAGCTTGGGGATTAGTCTGACACCGACTAACCAAAAGCCTTTTGTGACAATAGATCGGATCATTGGCTTTACAAAACTAGGGAAGCCGGCATCAAGATATGCTCGGACCGCTTGAGCTCGCTCCATAATAGATGATGTAGCTTCAACTTGACCATAAAGGTCATGTATCATTGCCATTCTCCTTCTATAGTTTGAGAAACATCAAAATTTAGGCCCTTCTACGGTTTAACTGATTTACAAATGATGAAAATAAAAGGAAAAATATGGAAGAGTTATAGAATCCTTCCACTACCAACCTTCTTGATTGCCTGAACTTCTTGGGAACTGACTGCTTGAACAAGCAAAAAATAAGATCAACAAGGATGAAGAAAACGGGGTTGTGATAAGAAGGGACAAGAAACCTCATGCAGCATATATAAGCAATAAAAAAGAAAAGAAGTTCACCGCAGAGTAGTTCTGAATTGAGTTATCAGGATGGAAGAGGACTCGAAAAGAGCACTCTGCATGTAAGCTAATAGTTTGCCTATAAACACGAGCAAAGAAAAAATATGCAGACTCAACTTCATTTTAGTGCTCTTGGTTGCGAGTAACTTATAGCAGCCACGTATAACAAGGGAAACAGAGTAAAATTAGCACTTCCCCATCATCTGGTGAGCAACAAAATTAGCAGGGCTTATATTCCAAAAGTTGAAGAAAGCGAAAATTTCAGAACACAAAATATGCATCCAGTGCATTCATACTCTGCAGTCCTATGATTCTCCAGGCTGATTAATTCTGTTTTCCCTCCCACCATTGACTTTAATTTCAAAACTCTCAAGATACATGACAAGATAAATAGAAGAAAAAAAGAGGAACTAAAGCATCCAATACAAGAAGCAAGAGCCAGTATAAAGATGCAGCAGAACAAATAAAATACAGAGATGCACCCAGAAAGGAGGTAGAGGGAGAGACCATGAGAGATGTATGAAAGCGATTCTGCTTGGTTACTTCTAAATGAGGAGAAATCATCTTCTTTCGGTCTGCTTCCGCGCAAATCCTCTGAAAAAAGGTCATAGGAATTTACCTTGAGGACATGGTTTAGGGAAGAAAAAGAGAGAGACAAAAAGAAGAGACCATACACTTCGTTGCAGCTGAGGCCTAAATTGCATACCATAAGGCTTTTCCTTAATTTCCAACAAATTTTTCATGGTCTCGATTCTCTTCTTCCTCTTCATCTGCCCATTTCACAAAATCAATCTCATAAACACACAAACGAAACAGATACATATATAAAGTAAAGGCTCGGGTGAAAAATGATTTCACAGGGCATGCTATTATCCGTTGGTGCTCAACTATTATTATATGCAAATGGCTTTCTTAGGGGGTTCTTGATCTTGTGGACTGCTGAGGAAAAAAATGGGATCAGATCAGGAAAACTTTGCCGCGATAACGTCTCCAGTTCCCCATTTTGGGTACAAGGTCTAACGACAGAGATTAATGGAAGTGTGGCGGGGGGCATGGCGTGTGTAGTACGTACATGTCCACTCGGTAGTTTGATGGTATTTTCAGTATTCCACTTTAAAATGGAAAATAAAGCATTAAGCACAATTGTGACGTTTTGCAATTTCGGGGAAATAAATATTGTGTTCACTTTAATCAATCATCTCCAAAGATGACCAAAGACCCTAGTTAGCAACTCTATTTTTTTTTTCTTTTTTAGGTCTGCCACCAACCCTTTTTTATTGAGGATATATTTGTCATAATTTTTTATTTTAAAATTTTATTTTCTTCCTTACAAAAATTTTATATTTTCAAAATATAAAATAAAAAATCTTAAATTTAATCTTTATTTAATCTCATTCTGAGTGAAAATTTGCAAATCACTAAGCAACAACTTTGGTACTTCTCTTAAGAAGAATGTAAGCTTTCTATTTTTTTTTTTTAAACAAAGTTAACTAGACTCCACATCCTCTCTCTAATTTTTTTTTTAAAAAAAACTAATCCAATAATTCTTTCAAACAAAACAAGAAAAATATTACTGCCAAAATGCTTTTATGTATTTAAACACGTCTAAATAAAACGAAGAGGATAGCTTTAATTTTTAACCACCTTATACGACACGTAAAGGCAAATAATAAATAAATAGTACCAATCACGTATCAAACGCAGTTCTTTTAAAGCATGGGCAGGAGGTGCCTTTGGAAATTCTGCAGGTAGAATGGTACATGGATCTTCCGCTTTCAACAAATGCTATTTGAACCTAGTGGCAGAATTTACTGCTAATAGCAGTTCAGCTCCAATTAATTGAAAAGGGTTGAGATTAATTCCCATTCAGAAACAGCAACAAATCTTATTAGGACACGACTATATACAATTTTTTTAAAATTATATATAATAATAAAATTAATTATTTTTAAAAATTATTTTCTTCACTCTCTCCTATATAAAATTCTGTCAAGAAATAGCAAAAATTTACGTGAACTTTCATTGTGGTAAAACTCACACACTATTAAACATTTAATTATCATGAATTAAAATTATTTAATTACATAAATTATTTTATTAATAAATAAATTTTTTAAAAAAATAAATTTGAAAGAGTATAAGCAATACTTGTAAAACTCCATATCAAGTCCTATTATATGCCAAATTTTACCAGCACATAATTTTATTAACACTTACGAAACTTTTGTTTGAAAAAAAAAAGAAAAAAATGAGAAATAAAATTTTTAAAAATAATTAATTTTTTACTATATATATAATAAATATATATTATTAAAACCAATAACTTACGCCACACTCATATTATTGACGACTGCAGGGACGTGCTCTCCCCCAGACCCAGCTGGAAAATGGAGCACGTGCCCGGGGAAAGAAATAGGATAGCGGATTTTCTGGAATGGACATGGAAGAATAAAGAAGAATGTTTTCCTCCCCTTCCCCCTTTTACTAATGTCCGACCTTTTGCGTATAGACTCTGACAGTGTCTTGCACCGAAGAATCAGATGTGCTAAATAAGCACGGTATGTGACGTGTTCGTACAGAGCATTGATCTATCAATAAAATACTCCTCTTTCCTATTCACAAATAAAGAAAAAAAGAAATCAAGTAGTAGAATATGGTACCTCACTCAACCCGTCGAAACGTAAAAGCTTTGTAGTAACTGAACATGCTATGCAAGCACTCTTTTAACTGTTTTGTGGTTGCAGGGCAGAGTGGCACTTGGGGATTACCAGTAAATTATACCGATTAGAAGTCAGGAGAATATCTGTTCTGTTCTAACTCGTTCACAATCTAGGACAGACTCTCTCCTCAGATATATTAAAGAATATATACAGCAGGCAAGTTTTCGGGTCAGACAGATGAGAAAAAGCAATAGCAGAGCAAGCGGATAAAAAAGACGTTGGCAGTGGATCTGATAGGGTTCAAGAGAATCTTCTCGGAATCATCAGATTTCAAGAGCATCTTCTCGAACCACATATACCGTCTCCATCAGCTTCTGAAACAATCTTCATTTTCTCATTGACCATATGAATCTGGAATCGTCATTCTTCAGAAGCATAATTCACTGCATAAGTATCTATACATTTCATTGCTAAAAGCTCGAGCCACTGCAGACGCTTAGTCGCGGTCAGATGCTGGAAAAATCACCTCATACATTTCCTACAGCTGGTCATTCCTAGTTATTCTTCAGACATCTTGGAAATGTCTATCTTAAACTGCGAGTTACTCTAGAACCATCGTCCGAAACTTTAATCTGCCTCTCCATATTCATCTCAAATGGATTCATAATCTGGAGCGGCGTATGAATTTGATGGGATTTAAGGGCGAACGCCAACGAGCAGAAGCATATGGCTTGCCATTCAACGAACCAGAAAATTTGATATCCCAGCCTTCTTCAATGTTTTTTGGCACGCATGCATCAAAGAGAATCTGGCCAAGAACACTGTGAGCACTTATTCTTGGGTTAGAACAAGATTGTGACTTTTCCTTCCTCTCCTCTTGTGAAGACCGAGAATCTCCAGAACTTTGACATTCCTTTGAGCTTGGCAGGAAAAAGTGGTCACTGGGTCCCAGTGCAATTCGTCTTAGGCTCTGATTCGAATTAATTGCTGCATTCTGGAGGTCACAGATTATAACCGATATTCCATCATGCATACCCTCCATACCAGTTCTTTCTCCAAGTCTCTGAATCTTATGGATAAAAGTTGAAAGTGATTCCTCAAGCAGCTTTGATATAGCAGCTCTGTACTGAATCGGATAACTCTTGTAATGACCTGAGTGAAAATGGCAAAACATGGGTACAGCTTTCATATATTATGAGCATAGAGGACTAGGGGATCATCAAAGTGAAGGAAGCTTCTACTACAGAAGCAGAAAGTTCAATTTCCAAATTTTTTGAGTCACCAACACCAAGGTTGGCTATGTCTTTCATATGGCAGAGACACCTAACGGGTAAGCAACAGACAATTCTTTCCTTCTCAAGCAAGAACAAGTTGGTACCCATGAATGCTGTGACAAGCAGCTTAAGTTGGTTTATCTAGAAGTTGAAATCATTAGTTGACAAGCAACAAACCTGTTTCCCCTTTCCAAAATCCATAAATTTAGATAATTGAAATTCTCAAACATAGGAAAATACATAACTACAAAAGACCATATTATGACACAAACTTGACCTGCAAATTTTAGTTCTTCAATAGATTGAAATTTCTAAGGTAGACAGACTGCACCAGTTCAGTTAACACAGAATTACCTCCTCAAAAAAGTAAGCTAGTACCCTAAAACCAATTAGAGTAATCTCTACTTTTTCTTTTTCTTTTTCTTTTTTTTTTTCCTTTTCAAGATTCAATAGTTAAATGCATTGTGACATCTCACTAAGTCAGTGCAAAAGCAAATAAAGCACAATCTGTAAATTAAATTATTAAACCTGTTTCTTCTATTACATCCAAGTCCCTTCTTCCCTTGATATCATCTGTAATTCTAAATAGTGTGTAAACATGATAACCGAATAAGCCATACCATATTACAAACATGTCAGAGGTTAATTGATCAATGACACAATTAATTTTTTCTTTGTTTTTGGACCAGTAACATATGAGAATAATCCATCACCAAAAAAGGGTAGTGGAAAACCCTGTATGTTCCCAGTTCACAATTAAGAGCAAGATTTGACAGCACCTTTCTTATTCATTAGATATGTAGCTTTGAGGCGCATATTTGGCCAAGGCCTACTGTTGGCAATAAGAGGAAAGTGCCTTCCAATGCGGAAACCAAATGATAGTAAGCAGCTTAGACTAACCTGCATCAGTAGAGTTCTTCCACTTTACAACTTTTACATTAGCTCCAACTTCTTGTAACCGCAGAGAAAAATTACGTACAGAGGGATATGGAGCAAAATCATCATTCTCTGAGCATAAAATGAGAAAAGGGGCTCCCAAACTCTGCAGCACAAAATGCCAAAATTTGACAGGTTCAATTGAGCAAACAATTAATGGAACTACAAATTCAAGGGTCACAGTAAATTCAGAAACTTACAGCTGAGGAATGAATGGTTTGCCAATAATCTGTGCTTTGGGAGCTAAATCTTGTGAGCAACAAAGCATCCAGACTAGAAGTGATACCTTTAGCAATCAAGGATGCAAGCTTAGCTGAACCGGGCAGTTTTTGAACAGTGTGATGCAGAGCAAATCTAGCACCCAAGTCACTGGTAAAATCAACAGGATCGGAATCATAGATTTGACCAGATATGCAGTTTCTAACCAACTCGTTGTCCTCCTTCACGTGAAAAGAAATTATTCACTAAGCCTCCAGTACATCTAACCAATGTCTTATCTATGGTTCAAATTCTAGAGAAACAACAATAAGATGTATTTGCACATGAAGCAGATTCAGAAATTGATCCATACCAGACTGAGCTGTACTTCACATTCTCCATCAATAATCTGACAACAAAATGGCATACGGAACTTTAGTAAACAAAATTATTTGGAGTCAGTAGAGGCCATCTCTTTTTATCTGAATCTTGATACTAGATATTTCCAGGTCTATGTCCTTCAGTGTAAAGAAGAAAGAAAGTCAAAGGAAAAAGAAGAAAATCAGGATGTAAAAGTTGAAACTTCAGCATTTCTACCTGAAAGACCTTGTACATGCAGGCTTGTGAACCTCCAGAAAGAGATACGAGGACTAGAGGACACGGCCTTAACCTTAGGTCCTACAATCAGAGAAAGAAAACTTCAACTGAAGAAAAAACGACTAAAATGCTAAAGAGTAATACTTTGCACTAACCAGTTGAAAATCGATTTCCATCCTTACAACCCATCTACTCCCTCAAATTTGATTAAGAGTGCATAATAATTGAAAAACGGGACTTGTCCGATCAAATTCTCTCATGAGTCATTATCACAGAAAACAATATATATTGAGGGTAAATGTGCACGTAAATAAGATGATGGAAGAAATCAAAAACTGACCTGAACAAGCTCAACAAGAATAGAGAATGCCAGCGACGCAGCCCTATCAGGGATAAATCTGCAGTAATAATTTCAGCATGCTCAAAATGTAGCAAACTACAGGAAGAAAAAACTATTTTCCATCACTAGCCACCCCTTAACATTGTATTCAAACTCAAAATTGATGCCTATGGCTTACATTCCTTCAATTGACAATAGCATAAAATAATTAGTGATACCAATAGATCAGTAGCATTATAGAATAGCGAAATAAATTAAGAACTCCTCTGGAAAGAAAAACACGTTTAGAAGATAATCAGTTAATATAAAGACAACCAATTTTAGTCCTTTTCCCTTCTCTTGGCCACTTAGTTGCATTATATCTTAACTGTATGCACATATAATTAGCACATGTTAAACAGCAACAAAATCTAATGAGGATTTGCACTGCTACAGTTTAACCCATTGGTAAATGCTACAAAGACGATAAGTTCTATTCAGCTATTGTGACATAAAGGCATTGCTCAGTGGTTGAAGCTTTTATTGCTCCTCCAGTTTCATGCTTTCAGCATTACTTGCAAACAAGTACTTTGTTAAACTTGATCCAGTTAGGTCGAGGAGGATTTGGGATTATTGAAACTGGTCCGCCCATAAAATTCTCTCTGGAATCCAACAAAATCCACCTCATACTTCTTTTTTTTTTTTCTTGTCAATAATTTAACCTCATACCAACATTTGCAGAAATGGTTCCAACAGAGAACCGTGTAGCTAAGGTTTAAATTCATCAAAACTTAAACCGGTACTATCAAAGACAGGTCAACTTAAGTATTGATGGCCCTAGCTGAGAAGAAATACAAATGGCAAGGCTTGCTGTTTCACACTTGAACTTTTGTATTCTTCTAGTTCACAAGACTATCTCCTGAAAAATGACTAACAATATCTAAGATTTCAGCACTAATACAAGTAGAAAATCAATAATATTTCAGATACTTTTCGTTCTCGTTAACCAATCTATGCATCACATAATCTGTTCTGTCTTAACCAACTTTAAGTACGTTCCTGAACTCCCAATTAATCCAAGTCAAGTAGCAGCATACTATGTAATCCGTGGAAAAAAGAGATTTTCTACTCAGACATCATAAGTTTAGGAAAAGAAGTATCTCCATTTTCCAACAGGAAAATACAGAGCATCTCTAAATGAAATTCATCGGCTCCAAAATACTAGCTCATAAGTTTAGGAAAAGAAGTATCTCCATTTTCCAACAGGAAAATACAGAGCATCTCTAAATGAAATTCATCCGCTCCAAAATACTAGCTCAGAACTCGATAACAAAGCTTCGTTAAGCACATCCGTGTACATGCTATATGCACAGAATAACATCAAAACGAGTTCATACAGAAGTATACAAGCTGAAATTGAAGTCAGTTGAGCTCACGGATTGAGGAAATCGGCAAGGCAAACAAGAGAATTCCAACCGAGAAACGAATAGAGGTCAGTATAATCCTTTAAATCGCGTTCCTGAATCGAGACCCATGCAAAAAGTAGCACAATTCCTTTAACCTTTCCCTGAGCGACTTTATCGTTTCTCACCCAAAAAAACCTGCCTCCTCGTCCTCGACCTCGTCCTCCTCCTCCACCTCCGGACATTTCATAAGCTTCCAAAACCTGGTTGGACTCTCTGAAACAGAAAACCAAATGTGGAAGGAGGAAGATCAACGGTTTGAGGTGTGGAGCGTGTTATCTTTGTGTGAGAGGTCCAGAGGAAAGATTGAATTGAGTCGATGTGGGCACGAAGATGCTGGGGTGGGACTTCGGGGGCCTATTGACGCGCGACCCTGCTGCCGTTCACAGCTCGAACGCATTACCATAATTAAAGAACGTATGACCTTATAGCGCTTAAGGTATACTACAGCTCAGAGCCTCAGACGTATTCACAAGTTTTAGACGACGCGCGGAACGCACCTGCAGTCCGGGATATCCGGTACCCTACATCATTTCTTCTGTGACCCGGACGATGTCGTACCGGATTTTTGGTTTGCCGTGGACGTTTTGGCGTTGACGTGGAAGTATGCCACAGTGCCAAGTTTTAAGTGTCTAAGGGGGTCCGTCCATCATCCGTCTCCAGTCGTTAACTGCGAAAATTTTCTTCCAAGTTTTGACAATTGATCTTTTTTTTTTTTTTTGCTGTCAATTAAAGATGCTAATTCATGCATGATGTTCAAAATTTGTTTCTTGCAGTGTATGTTGACTTTTTTTTAGAGTGTATTTAGATTGTATTTAGTTAGGAAAATTTTATTTTAAATTTTTTAAAAATAATTTTTTATAAAAAAATGAGACATAATTACATATTTAATTATGATAAATATAATCTAAATAGAGTAACCATCAAATAAATTCTTCGTTACTAATCTAATTTAGGTCAATTTTCAATGGTTGAAGTTCTTCTTCTTCTTCTTCTTCTTCTTTTAGGTTTAATCACCATGAGAAAGTGCTTGCGGAAAGAAAAAAAAATGCTGCAACGATATTAATAAGCACAGGTATATCGGATACAAGTACTTATTAAAATTGTCTTAGGACTTTTTTAATTATTTAAATAAGTTATTTATAATTTTTTAAATTTAAAATTTATTTTTAAACTATTTTTAATTACTTGTTCACTTTAATTTTAACTTATTAAAAAATATTTTTTGAAAAGCTATTCTGTGAATGCTTTTAAAAACATATTTTATTTTTTAAAATTGTTTTAAAAAATATTATTTTAATTTTAAGAACAACTATTTTAAAAGTACTTTTTTTTAGCTGTTTAAAAAAATTTTGATAATCGAGAACAAGGCCTTAGTAATTCATTTTAAGCTAAAACTATAAACTAAAAAACTAATTCAAAACATTAAAAAAATGTTAACTCTAAAAGCAGATTATTTAAAACAATCGAAATTATAGCATTTATGATGAATCTTAATGTGCTTTCTTAGATCTCACTTTAGTCAAAGAAAGAACAGAGAAACTTGAGGACAAAATTTTTTCTAAATTCTTTTGTATCAAATTCAAATCCCAAATAAATGTAATACCGCGAAGAGATACGTTGAGTCTGATAAGTCACGTCAGCCTAATAGAACAAGCTTTAGAAGTATTGGGTCGCTCGACCCCGTGCCCATCCGGCTCTGGTCTACCGAGCAAGCATAGCTGCCGGCAGTTACTGTTCAATTTTAACCTGTATACGAAATAGTAGGGTTAATTCCAGCTTAATATTCTAAAGTTAAGGAGCCTATCAATTCAGTATTATAATTTTAAAATTATTAATTAAAAAAATTAATTTTAACTATGATCAAATAAATAAATAATTTTATTATGATCACTTAGTAATTTTTAAGTATTACATATGTTATATATATGTCAATAATAATAAAATATATGAATAAAAAAGTCACATGAGGTATTTAATTTTTTAATGATGTAACTTTTTTATCTATATATTTTATTTTTATTGTCATGTGTGTAACTTATGTAATACTTATAAATTACTCAGTAAACATAATAAACCTTCTCCAAATAATTGTTAAAAAATAATTTTATTAACTTTTTCCCTTCAAACTTTATCTTTTTCCATCCTCCACCCACCAACCTTAACCACTACATCCAACCCCTATAGCCACTTAACCCAACCACCCCTCCCCACTGCAAAATATCTTCTGCTGCCTCTTCTTAGTCTTTTCTTCTTTGCCGCTCCTCTTTTTACCACCAACATTTATAAATCTTGTTGTAACTATCTAAACGGTTGAAAAGTTTATTTAAATAATAACTAATCATTTTCAACAATGACCTATAAAAGAAAATTTTGATTTTCTCCATTAAGGATAGTATGATTTTTATTGGATTGAGTTAAGTTTGATTATTACTAGATTGAGTTTTATTTGAACACCCAATTAAAAAAATCAATTTGGTTCCACCTCTAGCTCTAAATAGATGAAGAAAAAAAAAAGGTGTACTTGAATTGAAAAACCATGACTACTTTATGCAATTTATCCAAAACTTAAGGGGGCATAACGTAGAATGTGGTAAGAAATGCTAGGAGGTAATGAGAATTTGTGAAATTAATATTCTGGTTTTGTTTGAGAATTTATCTTATAAGTTGGAGAATGGGTAAAAGTCAAGTGTTAAAACACTTTGTTAGAGTGAACTCCGTCCACATCGTACTGCTTTATTTATTATTCCCCTGAATATCCAGGTAATACTACAAGTAAAAAACAAAAGTAGCACAGAAATCAACAATCTAGAAGAAACCAAATCACTTTGGTTACTGTAAGAATTCGGATAATAATCCTAATCAGCTTCGTGGAAGGTGAAAAAGAGAGAGAGATGTTGAAGCAGTCGAGACAAACCTTCTTCTGCTCTCTTGATAAAACCTCCATTAACAAATGGGCAACATTCTTTCCCTTCTCTCTCCTTCTTGAAACTTTGGGCATCAGATCCAAAGCACATGGAAGTCAGATGACTGCCACCACTCCAACACGGCACGTGCACCCTGCCTCCCTCGCTTCCCCCACTCCTCTCCCTCCGCTCCAAATTTGTGCTCACAGCTTGTGTGTATATTATGTGTATTAATGAGAAGAAGGGCCTTTTATTATTAAATTAAAAAGAAAGAAAGAGAGCCTTTTTGTTTACCCAAATAAAATTAGCCTCCTCACATGCTACTTGACTACTATTTGTAATTTGATAATCACCCAATGTTTGGTATTCATCATGTTTGTGCATTTGCCATTGCCATGTCCAGATCCTTCTTTTCTTTTTTGAACTATAATAATATATACATATACTACTAGTACTTTGTACCCAGGCACTGGCTACATGGATTCTGTGTTTACTGTTTGTAGATCAAGAGGAGCCATTTGCATCATGACATCCATCGGCGAAAAGCAAATTTCATGAGATATAGAATGATGAGAACAGCAACACCAATTTATCTAATGACGCTAAAATATTAATACTACATTCATATTAAAATTGCCATTTGCTGCTTGAAATACCAAGAGAAGAAATACGAGCCCAACTCGAAGTAATGAAAATGTCACAAACCACCATTAACCAGTATGGTTTCTGCCTTCTCCACTCAATAGCAATCAACTATTTTTAATTTTGGCCGACCTTTCCTACAGAAAACCTAAGAACAGTGACTAGTCGACAAAGTAGTTGTAACAGTTAAAAATACTCCGCCGGTTAAACACTATTCAATTTCCCTTTCTAATCGCCATTTACTCATTTTCCAAAGGCATTGGACAAAAATTTCCTCGTAAATAAATGTAAAGCTTCTGAGTACGCCTGCTTAGTGTCCCACATATATTCTTATGCCCCAGTCTGCATCGCCTGTGCTAAACAAACACCCACTTTTTCAAGTAGGTTCAAACAAAAGGGTGGACCATGGCACACGTACAACTATAATTCTTCTCAATGCAATCTCATGAAATATTTCAAGAGGAGAGCAATATTGCAAAAACTAGATTGACACTGCATGCTACATGGCAGACGTCTCGAAAGCATATACAAACAAAACAAACTTTTTAAAACCCCACATTGCAAAATAAATAGAAATATTAATATGAATACTAGCCCTCTCACATCAACCATTCCAACCCAGTAACATGAATCAATCCATTACTGATCAGTTGGTTCCCAGACTGCAAAATCTCTACCAGTCTACGGCCACTAACAGTAGGCAGGCGGGCAGTTGCAGCGCACTCAAGTTCAACACTGACTGATGATCAGATCATAATCATATGGGACAGCTCAAAATTATTAACACTGCTTTTTTTTTTTTTTTGGAACAGATATTCCTACACAGAAAAAAGTTACAGAGGAAGATTCTGAAGGAAATAGTGGCGCAGTAGTCACAAATTACCAAGAATGGATGATATTCTATTTAGTTCTTGCTGCTCCTTCGTCTTCTTGGCATAAATAATATAAGCATTGAACTTTTTTACCTACTGTACACACACTAGACATAGACTACAGTTAAATAAGCTAAAACAAGTCGAAATCGCATTCTAAAATAAAGAAAGGCTCTGAAAATAGACCCCAATCTGCTATGCTCCCTTCGTGTAATGTTAACATAATTGTCGAGTAATAAACTGTCCTCTCTCCTAATATTCCTTGCTTTCTCAATCAAGGCTTCAAACGAACCCATTGGTACCTACCCTCCAATGGGATGTCCTTCACTATATCAAAGTTGTACCTGCAACAAAAGCAAAGCAACAGAAATGTATCATAACTACAAGGATGTGGAATTTCTGCTTTCCTCTTTCCGGATTAAGAGGAGGCGTCGTACAGTGCAAGGTCTAAAATAACGTGTATGGCGATGATCCTTATCGTGCGCCAAGCACAAAAATTTAACCTATACAGCTGGTAGGTAATGTACCAATATACAACTGCTGCTTACTTTTCAGTGAATCGTTTCTGCTCGTACTTTTCTGCCACAGAGAAGAACTCTTCGATCTCCGCCGCTAATGGCATCTCCGCAGCTGAAAATTTTAGGCGAGAAATTTTTGGAGAGGGTTTCTTCTTCGTTGTCGATGAGGAGTCCATCACTTCTCCAGAGTCTCCACGGCAGAGCTCGCTTGATGCACTCGTCTCCCTTTCAGAGAGTAGAAAAAAAAAAGAAGTTAGAATTTTCCCATGGAAAAGAATGTATCGGATGTGAAGAGTCGCAGAGAAGTATGAGTTGCGTATTTGTATGAAAGAGTAAGGAGGAAAATGAAAGGGTGGAATATAGATTATAGGTGCATACAGAAAACCAAATACAGTTTTGAAATTCTAGTGGGGTTTAAAGGAAAAGTTGGGAACGTAAATTATAATATCTGAAGATGGAAGACGGAAGACGTGCTTTCGGATGTTCAAAATTTGAATGCACACCTGAATTCGCCGATAGTGAACGTGGAACTTTCAGTTTCAGAATCTTCTAGCTGTAAATCCACAATAAATGTATGAGCAATTCTATTCGTCCAAGGAAAAAAATCTTCCAGAAAGGAAAATTCACGAAATATCTAGGATTATTAATAACGAGGAAATACAAGTAGTAGTAATTACTTTAGTCGTTTGAATTTCATCTCCGCAAACCTTCAGATCTGTGGATCTCAGACCGTCCGTTACGACGCCGCTTGACTGCTCATGAACCGATGACGTCGTGGAATTCGCCGGAGAAGACGAACTCATCGAATTCGCCGGAGAAGACGTTCACCATCTGCGAGCCGTAACTCCTTCGTTTCTTACACGAAACTTCATCCATTGCTCTCTTCCTCACTCCTTCTCCATTGTCAACCTCCGTTACAGCTCTCATCTCTCCAAGTGATCTCTTGCAGCTCTTCAAGCACTCATCCATGCCCCCCTTCCTCTCTCCTCAGTTCTCTCTCAATAGATATATGCATGTATCTAAATATATCTCTATATATAATGGCATGTATTAATACAGAAATACATATATATCAGCTGCTAGACTTATAAAAAATAGTACGATGTACTATGCATGTGCCGTATAAATGTGGCTATGGAGTTGAAATTCTCTCTGCTTCGGGCGAAAGCAACTCGAATTGCAGGGAGAGAGAGAGAGAGAGTGGGGATGGGAAACGGAGGGAGGAGGGCAAAATGGGGAATTAAGGGAGGAAAACGTGGATGTGATGTGATCGGACGGTGGAGAATGGATGAGGCGGTTATGGAGGAACAGAAACATGTGGTCCTGATTCCGTTAACGGTGACAGGCACATGGCGGTGCCGTTAGGAAGAGATCTGGGCAGTTTTGATGTGTGAGCGAGAAGGGGGGACTGGTAAAATGGCTAATGAACTAAGGACACGTAGGAGAGGGATGGTGACCGGGTGTAGCCGGTGGCGTGACCGGGAATCAAAATTATGACTGCTTCTGGGGGGTTGGTTGTAGACCCGTGGTTGCACTTCGTGCTGCTGTTTTCTTTAAAAAGTTGGAAACTGTAGTACGAAATTTATATCCGGTTTGTGAAGAACAGGTGAAGAAGTAAATGGGATATGGATGAAAGTCTGACACTTGGGCTTTCTTATGCGTCTGATGCATTTCCAGAAATGCTTTTTAATCTCATGCCAAATTGGCTATATCTTAACAACGGTTTGAGCTGCCATTGTTGAGCATTGAGAAGAAGCCATGAAAATTTGATTGGGAATTCATTCACCTTCATCTTTTTTTTCTTTTCTTTTTTACTATAAAAAGAATAAAATAATTAAAATATCATATATTTTAAAACATATAGAATATAAAAAATTAGAATTTAGTGTGATTTTAACAAAGTTTAGTTTTAAAATTTTTATTTTATATTTTATAAAAATTAAATTATTTGTAAAAAAAATTATAATCAAAATAATTTTTAAATTTTCGTTCAAATACATCAAAAGAGTTTTGAAAAGTTATAGGCGAATAATCAATGATTTTAAAAATTATTTAAAAAAATATAAAATATTAAAAGAGAACTTATATTAAATTCGAGTAGATAGGTTCCTTCAAGGAGGATGAGAGAAACAGTAAAATTTTTGCAAAAGATCCCATCTTTACGTCTTAAATTTTAATAAAATTGTGTTAAAAAATCTATCATAATTTATAATCGAAATAAAAAGTAAGATCACAAAAAAAAAATAATAATAGGAAACAAAAGTATTCGACTTAAATCCGGTAGTCAGATCTAGCCTGGTTGGAGACGATGCAGATGTCTTCAAGCAGAGAGGAATAGAGAGAAGGAGGAGAAAGTGGGTATAGAGAGAAAGGATCTGATATGTCTTCTGGGTAGCTACTGATACGATATGATGGTGGAGAAAATCCTATTATACATTAATAAGAATTTTGCGCACCTGATCTTCCAAATATCGCTACTTTTATTGTTAACAGTATTAGAGAATTTTATGATCAATAGAGTTTTATTTCCAAAAAAAAAAAAAAAAAAGAAGAGGAGATTAATTCTGCGTCCTGTTAGATTGGTGCATATGGTTTGGTTGAATGGAAAATTCGTAGAACCTATAAGTGATAATGGTATAATTGTCTAAAAGCTTCTAGTGTACAAAAATCTAAACTTGTGAAGTTTCCTTAGTTAATATAGGCATAAGAAGTTTATTTATGATGTACTACTAGTTTTCTTGTTGGAAGATTTCTCCCAAGTACGGAAGATGCTCTTCGTATCCAACCACCCTATTGGAAATGAGAAATTCAGAATTGAATCAGGACGTACGGATTTTATAAAATTTGAGTTAATATATATAGTTTGTTTATTTTAAAATATAATTTTTATTTTAAAAATATTTGATAATTTATAAGAATTATTTTTAAATAATTTTTTTATAAATATAATTTTTATTATATTAATAAATTTAATTAAGAATATAATAAAAAATATTTATTTTTATTTTTAAATTTATAAAAAAAATAAATAAAAAATTTTATATTTTAAAATAGAAGAAGTTCGCATCACCATCAACTAAGGTAAGTATGTAACAATCTTAATTCTTACAACTATATGGCCACACATGTCCGATACTCGTTTGGTTATTGCTTCTCGTCTGCCGAATTCAGGTGAATGCCAACTCCAAGAAGATAGACTGATAACCTTACCAGTTATAGTATGGTAGGGAAAGGTAAAATTTAGTGGGTTGGGTGAGATTTATGTGAATATAACTACCATGTTGATGTTATCCACATACTACTGCTATTTACATTTGTGCCAACACAACATGTAGTTGTAAAACTCATTTACTCAAATTTCTGTTACAGGAGTTTACATGAAAAATATATTTATTTTTAAAAAAATTAAATATTTTGGAAAATATGAATATTGAATTTTAAATAGAGGTATCATATTCTTCTTTATTATTATTTTTTTAAAAGGAGAATAGATATATTCTTTGGAGTGGTAATTTTGCATGGTTTGGTTTTACTTGTGCAATCTGCATGCAGAAAGAACTTCCTAAACTGGATGGGAGGGACGACTTACCTGCAAAAGGAATGATCTTTTCACGGAAGACGACTAGAAGTAGGGTAAGCAATCCAAGCCTTTAATGCATGGAGACTCAACCAAGGTTGGTCCAAGCTACAGATGGACCGCAGACGTCGGACCAGTGTGGTCCTATGCTTCGGGTTCTTCCTCCATTTTCTTTGCCGCATTTTCCTTCGTTAGAAGTCAATATTACAATTGACATGTACTCCTTTTTCTTTGTTAAGTGTATGATGTATGGTTGTCCCAGATGAGCCCATTTGCAATTAATCATCACCGAATTTTAATCAACTGAAAAATAGTGCACTGAATAGTTGATTTTCTAGAACAAAAGCACAAAATCCTGCATTTTGATTGGTTTTTGAAATGTTAAAATTTATTTCTAAATCACTTTTTTCCGAGCAATTAATTTCTTAACTCTACATTTTCTTTTATAATAATTAACCGTAGAGTTACAAAAAATAAAAATTTTCCAATAGAAAGTCCATTCGAATGCAGCTTTACATATCTTATTTGGAGGATTTGATAGCATTGGTGTATTTTAGAAAATGTTAAAGCGGCCTGCAACAGTTTTAAAGCCATATAAAATCAGAGGTATATTACATATTTTCATAGCGTCACGGGGCTCCATATGTTCAATCGAATAAACAGTAACACGTTAATGACAAAGCCGGCTCGGCGGGTTATACATTTTACTTTTTCAGGGCGAGATGAGATAGAGCCTCTTCAGATACACAGTTCCTTTCAAACTTTTTCCTTTCTTTGGGGGCAATCGCCAGAGTCCAGTGGAAGCTTCAAGGCCTAAATACCAATTCACAATTCACAAGGAGCAACCGTCCCTTTCACCAACAAGAATGGCAACCAGATTCTATAGCTAAGGTTTTGGCTAAGCCTGTACTTGCGGACATACGAATTATGAAAATCCTCACCCTCTTCACTTTCTGGTGGAGTTGATTTTAACAGTTTCCATCTCAGCAAAATATTATGCCCTAATTATACAACTCATAAATATCATTATCTAAACTGAAATTATTAAATTCTTGAAAAAAAATTTAAATTCAAATGTTATTTCTTGTCCATATTGGAATACATGTCATGAAGATAACAGTTTTTTCCAAAAAAAATGTACATTTAGAGAAATATCAAGTTAAAAGAATATAATATATGTTTATAGTATCAAAAAATTGAATGCAAGCTCTGTTATAAAAATAAAATTATATATTTCTAAAAAATTAAAATATTAAAAATCATTTTTTACTTACTATACCCTTTTCACCAAAAAGAATATATTTTAAATTGTGTAACAATATTAGTCTTATTAGGAGATACTTTAGATTTTTTAAAAAAATTAATAATCTATTTATTTTACACATTAAAAAAAATAAATATAGTAACTTTCCCATATCACTTTTTTGAAAGTATCCAACCAGAATAATATAATATATTTGAAACCCCTATCCCTAAATTTATTTTATTAAAATTTAAATTTCTACATATTACTCTCATTTACTATCAATCAAATGATGCCTTACGTAAATGAAAAGAAGAAACGGTTGCAATGCACTTTCCTAATGTTCCTTCTTAGCGCATGAAGTTAAGATGAAAGACTGTGTTTGAGACTGGATATTAGCTCAAATTATTTAAGAGATTTTAAGTTTAATGCTAGTTGGGATTCAATGTAGTACCGGTCATCTCTGAAAAGAATAAGGTTGCAGCTACTTATCCATTCAGGGGTGAACTGAAAAAGAGAAAAACCCAAAAATCGCCTTCATGTAGACAAGTTTTTGTAATCCTAAAGAGAATCTGGCGCAAGCAAGAGGCAAGTGCATGGAAAATTTCTGTAGAAACATAAACGGAAAGGAAGGAGAGCCAAGCGAAGGCAAGGGAAAGATGTGGGCAAATTAGCATTGCATTGGATTCTTACAGCTGTCAGAATGGAAATGAAAGTGATGGAAATTGGCATTTAGGTAAAGCCAAAATCGTTGGGATGGAGTCGCCAACCACAACCCCCTCTAAACGAGGGCACAGTCTCTCCTGTCCTCTGTTGGCAGACGAGTTTCAAGAAGCCATAACCATAAGGAGCCAAAAAACCACTGTCGACGCGCTTTCTCCGCATCCGCCTCCTATCTCATTAACCGCCACTGCGGTTTAGGATTTCTACCACACGCAAAAACAGCAATTAGCCACATCTCAATGCGTTCCACACTATCAATACAAGAACCTACAGTACACGTGACTTCATGTGATTGGACAGAATATAACTTATGAGATGCTGACTAGTTACACAACTACCACTATAAAATTTCTCTTTTTTAATTTATTCATTTACTATCAAACTTGTCAATCGGACCGAGTGAACTAGGCCGATTGACATCGAGTTGAAGAAATGAAATTCCGGACTCGGCCCTTCCGGGCCGAGCTCAAGTCAAACTGATCCTAACTTAATTTTTAAAATTTTTTTATATAATAATAATATTTTTTAATAAATATAATAATGAATATTATTATATAATATATATATATATACATATAAATATATATTTTATATATAAATTTTACGAGTTATGCTAAAATCGAACTGATCTTACCTAGCTCGGCCCGAATAATATTCGGACTAAAAAAATAACCCGAACCTGCAATTAAGAGGGTCAAAAGGACCGAGCACGGGCCATCCCGGCCCAATTAACAATCCTAACTATCAACAACACTCACAAATTACTGTGTCCGCCACGACACCACCCCCACCACCAACGCCCCCCCCAAAAAAAAAGGAAAAATGAAGGAACGACATTCACACATCTTCCCTCAACAGGACATTTTAATTTTCCTCCTAACCATAATGACTAATAGCTACTCCATTAACACCAAACATTTTAATCACCAAAAGAATACTACCTGTCTACAAATGTAACTATTCAAATAGTCTCCCCCACAGGCATAGATACAACAAGATGCATATACTCTCACGCATATTACTTCAAGTCAATCATAATGACAAAGCTCTCATGAACTAACAAAGAGCGTTCTCCATGAGCAACTAGATTTTACTGACTAGATACAAAGAGCAGATCAAGGATGGAATTCACATGCAACATAAAACTCCAGTTGAGAGAGTGCTGCCAATCTACATCCATAATTACAGAAGCCAACCTCTTAGAAACAAATACAGTTGCACTGATCCAAATCCCCTCATCGAATATTGGTTCACAAAACGCCTTCCTAATGTAAGGTTTGTTGAGAACTCTTTCCTATCCAGATGTCCATGTTCATACTCTCCCCAGTTTGCAAAAGGTCCATGACATTGCACTTACTACCGCTAGAGCAATTTTGCAAGGGGAGACAAGGCTCATAGTTGTTCCACTTTGCAAAATGAATGTTGCTCTTCAGTAAGGGGCAATTCCCTTGTTTATGCTTTTAGCTTCTATTTTGGAAAGGTAATAAACAGGGTGAGGAAGCTTGTTTGGCTATGGTTCATGCATGAATAGTTCCAATATTCCTTCCAAATATCCTTAATAGTGCAGCAATACTAGGAATGAAGTTAAGGAGTTACTCGGTTCAATATTGAATGTCGTCGTTTCACCCGGGTTCTGAATGACCCACTTTGTTTTCACAAAACATGGTTTCTAATATAACAGTGACAATCGGCCTCAAATTTCAAACAAAATGATAGTTGTAAGACTGATCATGGAATAATTCCTTAAGAGTTATTTCCTGAACCTTTCTACCAAGTAAAATGAGGAGATTCAATTTGGGAGGCACAGAGTACAACCTATTGAACAAAATCTACAGGACCACAGAAAGAATTCCAACAAAGAGAAACCTTCCCTCAACTTTTTACAGCACATGTGAGGCAAATGAGATAAATGCTAAATTTGGAGATCCTATAAGTTGCAGAACTATCTCTCCTGGGCTTGTATCACTCGTTTTCCTCGTGTATTTTGCTTTAAAAAATTGAACAGGACAAGGAAACAATATGGATTTCGTACATACTAGATCGCATTTTTCACTTGAAAGAAGTCAGAGCAGTCTTTGTTGGCAGCTTCAACATCATCACGAGAAGCCACTGCAACAGCCACCCCTTTCCTTTTAACTACCTCAATGACATCAGCAAACTCCTTGAAGTCTTTCAGCCTAAGAATGAAAGTTCATGAAAGTATAATAGATCAGACACTTGATTAATCTTATGACAAAAAAATAAGAATAGGAAGATGACAGTGTTACAAAATGAACAGGTATTTGTTTTGTTATCCTTACAAGAATCCATAAACCCCTTTGGTGTTAAAAAACCACTAATGTACTAAAAAATTGTAGTATGCGGTTACCTTGTAGACAGTATTTCATCACGCCTCCTTTCCCTTTCTTCCTCTGTCACTCCCAGTAGGTATCGTAATAAACTGAGAGAAGCAGCAGCAAATTTAACATTCATATATGAATTGAAAAGTAAAGCATCAGAAGCATATAAGAATGAACATGTTAACTTGTGTGGGCAACACCATCTCAGAAATGTCAAAGAGTCCTTTTCTGTCTAAAACTATTAAAAGAATACAGCCATAATTCACGTTTATCACCAAGAGAAATAATTCTCTTGTATAGTTATTACCTGATTGGGAAATTCTGAATAATAAATAAAAGTTCTCCTCATTGAATCATTGCAGCCTCCTCATCAAAATGACTCACAAAGAAGGCTTTCAGCCCTTAGCAGTTCTTACCTACTGTATCCTTTGGCATCTGGAAGCTGGTATGCATCCACATCTCCAATGGTGCCAATAATTGCTTTTGTAAGAGCATCATCATCCATATCAAGCTCTCTTAAAAACTGGCTTGTTCCGTCATATATATTCAGTGTCTTCAATAAATTAGGGTCCCGGTAAGAAAGGAATGAAAAGACTCCTGAAGAAGGAATTTCAATTTTAGGATGCAATGAATAAGTTAAGACATCCAAGTGGCAGTACATATGACGGCCAACTACTGTACCTGAGTGGGTGTCAAAATCACAAAATCCGCCATATGCCCCTCCACTAACTCTTACATGATCCCACAACCAGGTATTGCTGATGTATTTTGAAATAACATATGCGCTTCCTTTAAGCTGATATCCAGTCTCGTAGAGGTTTGCCGCTTTTCCAACATAGTTAACCTACAATTGCAGAACCTTATTGTTACATACTGCAATGAAGCACAGCCTGAAGGAGTGAAAAAATTTGGGGAATGACATAAAAAATCAGACCTGAGTAGGTATGACAATAGCTTCATTTGTCAAAGGAAGTCGTGCAGAACAAGAAAATGATCCAGGTAGGGCAGAAGCAGGAAGCAAATCAAGAAATTTGCTGACATGTTTTTCTGCATCTGTGAGATTTTTCCCATCAGAAGTGAGGTTTATCAGGCATCCACATTTTGAAAATAATGACCTCCGTATTTCCTCTAATGATGAAGATATTTCAGGCCAGTCCTTGTCAACTTTCTCTTCAAGAGATCGTAAAAATTCAAGGTAGCTGCAAGCGTTTTTCACATGTCAATTATAGTGCAGAACAAAATATTTGCTAGCAATGAGAACTTTGAACCATCATGCAGAAAGAAACATTCACGCAATAAATCAATTTAGAACCAGACAAGATGCACGAAGAATGAAATTCCATGGTAAAGGAGAAGAAAATTCAGTTCCACCTTGTAATTATTCTTGTACATGAAATCGTTGAACAAATTGCAGAATTGCATTTTCCATCGCAAAAATTTTGTGAAAGTGCTTATTCAAAATCAGAATGCAACTGGAAATCACCAGACTGTCTTACCTGACTCCACCCATTTGTTCAGAGATCCATCCTGCAGAGTTGAGCTTTGCATCCATTCTAGCAGCTGCTATGCCATGGCCACTGCCTCTTACTCGGTTCTGAGAGCACGCAGTTCTCAATATTAGCAAATAGATAGCAGGTCAGGCAAAATTATGCACCGTTGCCTTTGAAAGAACTGAATTTTTACCTCCATTCTTGCTTTGCTTTGAGAAACAAATTGCTTAAAACGCTTTTGATCCGTAAGTTGAACATCTTGAAGGATGCAATTGATCTAGCAACCAATTTGAATTACGAGAATAAGTGGATTGTTAAGAGGGTAAAGCTGGTCGAGAAATGTAAAACAAGCAAGGTTTAGATTACAAAAATCCGCTTTGCATACCATGATGTTGGAAATTGTATCCCATAATGAACTAGCAGTATATATCAGCATATATAAGAAGACAAGCAGTCAGAGCAAATGGCAAGGCATGAGTAATAAGTTACGGCACTTTCCATGGTGAAAGAGAGGAAGAGGGAGCTAAAAGTATATAACCATGCCTCGTGTTCCAAAAAGAGAAACACAGGTTATAAAGAAGGTTCAGAGAACAGTAGTACTCCTGTAAAAACCTCTCAATCAAGTAAAACCTTCAATTTTCATGCACAAACTTGGAATATAAATATATAGCCTCTCCCACTGGTAGCATCAGAAAACTAATTTACCAAATTAAATAGATCTTCAGTTCTTGAGGACATTGCTTTGCCTCGAACAATTATGCGACTACAGGGTTCCTCCTTGCCCCACACTGATGATGTGAAGGGATAGACTGATATTCCTCCAGTTTTTCTCCCAATCAACTGGTTCAACTGTACGAAATCCATGTCCTTTGTGCCCATCTCCAGAAGTGACTGACTGTTGAGCAATTTGTTAAGAAGATAAGATCAACCTTTCAACAAACTAATCCACAATGGATAGAAAAAGTCACGTTAATCTACTGAGTAAGATATCCAAATTACTTTTGGCTTCTAATTACCCAACTTCTTTTCCTTGTTTTCTGTAATAAGTAGACTTTCTTAATGGCTGATCCACGCTCAAGACTCTCACTAAATTTAAGTCCTAAAATCTACTCGCCCCTTCAATCTATGTAGGGGATTTGTTGCTCCCCCTCATAGTGGAAAAGCTAGGACTGTCACCAACTCCAACTGTGAACAACATGAGGGGGGAAAGGGGAAATAAAAGGATGTACACAGCATTCATATGAAAACTAAGAACAGAACAAGATAATTTGAATAAGATCTTTCAACTACAAGACAGCAAATACAAAAGGAATCTTTGCACATAACCAGAGGACGGAGTCCCTTGACTATATTGCCGAAGACCTTATGTACGGTACATTATTACCAAAGAGTTCAGCATTACAGAATTATGAAAGGACCAGATGTGGTATAGGTTTCTGACCTTGCAGGGGGGTCACTACTATCCTGACTAGTCTATGGTTTAATAACAGTCTTGAAATCAGAACAAGATCTTTACTTCATGGACAAGGATTGCCCCACACTCAAAAAAAGATATCAAACTAATGTGATAAAAGAAAATCAGAGCTCATAATTGAGAATTATTTGCAGAGCAACAAAACTTTGACGAGTAACATAAAGAAATTGTTTTTGAGCCCCTTTTCTGTTTTCCTTCTCTTGATTGCTCTTATTTCCCCCTTCTCTCCCATAATTGGTCTTTCTTGAACTCTTACCATGAAATTGCCTAGATGTGCATACAAAACCAGAATAAGTGTAGCAACCAGATGAATTGACTGACAAATTACAAAAATTATACACAATGAAAAGATAAAAGAACCTAACAAGGTTCCGATATGACCAAAAACAGAATCTTACCAAAAAAGTGGTACCAAGGGAAGCAGCTCTTGCTTCAGTGAAGTCATATCAAAGACAACTTCAGAATAAAGAACATCATTTGTGAAAAGGTCATGCTGCAAAACCTTTACACCATTGATATCCCCAACCTACAAAGGGAAGCTCAGTAGATAGAACAAAGAATAAAATATCAATCATGATATCAATGAGATCTGGGACTACCTCAATAGGAACATGTATAGGTTTTTTTGGGATATCATGGAGACAGAGGCTTGGGACACATTTTAGAGCTTCCGGTGGATCAGGAGTTTCCTGCTTCAATCGCAATTCCTCTGTTGCACGTGCCAGCTCAGCAAGATCCTCTTCTGTCATGCTTGCTTTGACTTTATTTAAAGTTTCTCTCTCTTTTTCCTCATCACAAGAAGCCTTCTCCGGATCAGGCTGTCCAAACCAAGCAACACATGTTCATATTTACACAAATGACAGGTAAGAATAATAGTCAAAGGATGTAGCGTACTTCCTGAGATTTTACCTGCATTTCAACAGTTACACGGTGGGGATTATTTAATATATATTTCAATATCAGTGGGGAAAAAACAGCTTTAGAACCTTCCTCAGCTATTCTTGCTTTCAAATCCATTAGCGGTTTCTGATATTTTAATGGTACAAAGGGATTCATATCATAAATCCACTTCCCCTGCAATATAGCAGTCCAAAAATGAGGATAGCTCAAATTAAAAGAGAAAATCAAGGAAAAAGTAAAAGACAACCGATAAAAACCAAGTTCGAGAAAAATTAAGAGACAATTGATTAAAAAACAAGTTCCAACAGGATCAAGTGTCTTTACAATGGCACGGAGCATTAGGGCTAAGCCACGTGGGAATGAGCCAGTGTTATTTTCTCGAAGAGCAAACTCAATTGTGTTCATTGATGCTTCAACAGCATCTGAATCAAAACCTTCCTCTGCCAATTTTTCCAAAGTGTTCATGATTAACTCTTCCACGTTCTGAATATCATCTTTCTTAACCCCCTTCAGTCCAATGCTAAACTGTGGTTGAAGGAGCTCATCTTCAACACCACCCCCCACAAGAGCATCCCCCAAACCACTTTCAAGCAAAATTTTCCTCAGAGGAGAAGCAGGAGTACCCATCAATAGATGATCAAGAAAACCCAAGGCAAGCTCCGTTTCCAATTCCAACGGCTGCTCAGACAGCAGCCAGTTAACGCAAACCATATGCTTTTTCTCCAAATTATCACCTTCTGAAGCCGGATACTTCTCAATAACCCTGACAGGCTCAGAGAAAAGCTTCTGAGGTTGAACTCTTGATTCAAGAGGAGCAGAACTTCCTTCAAACATATCCAGGTATTCTGCATAAAGAAAGCAGAATATGAGATACCACTGCTATTGGATTATACTGCTAAAGTTCAGGGGATTAAAAGCGGAGCCAGAGAAGAGTGACAATAAGGAAAAGTAATGTTTGGTAACTTAAACAAAATTACGTATTATCTTTCAAAATAATTGTCTTGACTTACTGTTGTTCTCCATTTCTGTCCCCTCCGCCACCTCCCTCCACCCCCCCCCCAAAAAAACAAAAAAACCAAAAGAAAAAAAAAGGATTTTTCTTTCTTTTGTTCTAATAGCCAGGGTGGTGGAGCAGACTCTTAACCTTATATGGTAGGAGCTGATTTGAAGAAATAACTGCTTATCACAGTAGCATAGTCTCTAACCCTATTTTTCAGTTCATAGAGGAGATCAAGAAATCCCCAAGTACAGTGCCAGAGTAGAGACACAAAGAATGAGCATGTGATAGAGATAAATATTGGTGGTTCCCAAAGACATAGGAAACAACAAGCTTACAAAAATTATAACTAAATTGAGACGTATTATGTGACATCTAATATGCAGAAGAAAAAATTTGCTGATATTAGTTTTCTACATGAAACATATTCTTTTTCAAGAGATACGTGAAAGGCATGTTGATCCCTTACAACAAGGTAGGTGACGGTTTTTAAAAGAGCTGTTAAATTTAAATTGTCATGGGAGATAAAATGGCTGGTAAAACATTTTGGGTCAGGTTGAAACGATCATCATTATATATTATCCTAAATCACAGGCCAACATGCCAAAAGAAACAAAGGATTACCACTTAAAATGCGCAGGCACTCATTTGGGTCATCGTCACCATAAAACCATATCCTGGCATTGCTGGGGTGGTAATATTTACGGTGAAACTCCTGTATATTTATTTCCAAAAATTAAAAGCCAAAACAAAATGCAACCAAGAAGTTTAATGGATAATTATTTATCCTTCTATAGGTAGAATTCATACAGAGATGAGCATAACCCAAAGATTCAAACGAAATCAATGGGCAAGATGATATCTATAGAGGAAAATAATAAGAAGAAAATTGGAACAGTCGAAGCTGCATTAAGGATCTTTTGGTTTCAATGTAAAATGAAGGAGCAAATTAACAGGATTAATTTCTTCAGATTTTTACTTCATCTCAGTAATAGTACTGGTTATTTAAGTTATTATGCTTTAATTTCCCAGATATGGTTTCATCCTGTTCCTTCTTAAGATTGGGAAATTCATGATCAAAAATCTGTTTGTCAAAGTTTGTTTCAGATTTCTAGAACACATATTTGCAACTTCAGCAAAAAACAAAAATGATACTAGTGCCAATTCATAAAAAATTCTTCTCTTCTATCCAAACTCCAATCCTAAATGACTTCAACTATCCTCTCTTTGTAATACCATAGAAGACATGAAAATACAACAATCTTGTAATTAATCAAACCATTAACAAATCTTGCGAATAATAGAAGTTAGAACTTGTATTCCAAACAGTGTTACTCATGGAAAAAGACCTGACCAATCTCCCATAAATGAACTCTGGACAAATCATTTAGTCGATGCAATGCAACAAGGAGAGCCTGATTGTCATGCTCACTACTTTCAATAGTTGATAAAGGAGGTGGTAAAATTCTAATCTATTCTTGGTCTATTTTGACTGGTATTTGGATACGGTAACCAAATGCAAGTGAAACCAAACCAATTGGCGTAATACTTAAGGCAGTATTACGAAGACAGGAGAAGAAGAGTCTCTATTGTTCTCCAACAACTTCCAATAAATACCAACACTGGTTTATTTCCAACAGTCCAGGTGAAAATTAGATCAAAGCTACTTGTCTCACTATGCTTAACAATATCGACTCCATCTTGCCTTTGAGCCATATGAAAGAGAATGCATAAGTAAAATACATCAAAACAAAACCCAAAAAAAAAATGGAGAAGCTAAGTAGTCCATGGGGAAAAGAGACGGAGGAAAACCTTAAACTCTTCAAAAGTGAGCTTGGGAATGACTTGTGGATCACCACCACTATCAACACCATATGAATTGTCTGGAAAAAGAGCCTACAACCACCATAAAGCAACACTCAAGAGAAAATTACTTTCACTATAGTTCTGTATGATGTCATTGATTACAGTATCAAGTTCGACATACCGAAGTACTAAATCTGTTTCTTCAAGAGAAGAAAGAAAACAGCAAAAGATGATGTGGGAGAAGAAAAAGAAAAATTTTCAAGAGAAAAGAGAAAACTCACCTGTTGGGAAGTCCGACCTAAGATGCTATCAGGCTGGGAATAAACACCTTTCATTTCATTGAAAACAACTCCTGAGATTCATAATTAAAAGTGTTCCTTAGATTCACTGTAAGGCATGCAATGCTTTTTCCCAAATTACACAACAACAATATAGCTGAGACCAGGAGGAAAAAGCATGCCAATTCAAGTTTCAGGAAAAAAGATCTAGACTAAACACTGCGTTAAAAGATGTAGATTAAACTATGTAATGATTATTCAAAGAAACAAGTAAACTGCACCTTTATAAGTTATGTCTTCTGAAGGATCATTAAGCTCATAATGCCAACCCTCTTGTTGAAATGTTTGGAAGTCCTCCACACATCTAGGAAAAAATACAGCATCCAGATACACATCAACCAAGTTGTAAAAGTCCTGCATTGATATAAAATAAGCATGAATTAGCTTGGAAACAGGAGCCCAGAAATATTACATCTAAGTCCTCAGTGAAAGTTGATAAAATATGTTGACCTTTGCATTCGTTGAAGCTACCGGATAGCAAGTTCTATCTGGGTAGGTAAACGCATTCAGAAAAGTGTGCAAGCTTCCTTTCAATAATTCCACAAATGGTTCTTTTAAAGGATATTTTCTTGAACCACACAAGACGCTGTGCTCCAATATGTGGGGAATTCCTGTAGAATCACTCCTGCAACAAAAATTAGCAAAAGAAAAAAGAAAACAATCAAATCCTTAATTTCAAGAATAAATTTTTCCAACGGGTTATTGAAATTCAATATGGCAAATTATGGTAAACTTGGGATTGAACAGGATTTTCAAGAGCTAGAAGTTGTCTTAGACTTGTAAATTAGATGTTAAGTAAGTTCTTAGAATGAAATGAAGTCTAATGCAGAGGAACACAGAATAGCTACTTGAGAAACCAATTGACCAAATATGTTTGTCAGGTAATGACTTTGTAAGAAAAAACTTGCTGTTTTTATGCTCTCCAAAAAAAAACAAAAGATTCATAATAGAAACTAACAAAAACATCCAAGGATCTAACATCATTTCTCTTCAAACTGTCTTCATCTTTAACTATAACACAATTTTGAATACAAATTAATTTACTGTTGCCACTTTCTTTTCCGTTTTCCACAAAATCCATGATCCAAAATGGACTTACATTTTAATCAAGTCTTGTTGGTAGGAAACAAAGCTACTTTCTCGTCAGTGACTAGACACCAATCAGCAAAGACTGCTATTGTTTGTTATGTACGCTAATAATAACAGTGCTTTCTTCTTCACGGGCCAGATCAAAACAAGAGAAACTAGAGCCAGCATCCAGAAGCAACATATAACCAAGGTATCTCCATCAGTGAGGAGAAATACACGTGGCTGGTCCAGTAATAACATGACCATACAGCGAAAGAAACAATAATTAAATGTGTTGCAGTTAGATATAATGCACGGAATTGCTACAACTGCTCCTGATTTCAGAAAACAATGTCCAATACTTTTATAGCGAAAGAAACAATATTTGATTATGTTGTAGGCAGAAATAATGTATGGAATTGCTGCTAGTGTTACAGTGCTACTAATACTTACGGAGGTGTTCGGAAAACAATGCCGAATACTTTGTTCTCGTCGTCATTAGAAACAGACATGATTTCAGCTCCGGTCTTTTTATGCTTATACAAAACAGCTCTGGATTTACACTCTTCAATAAACTCCTCGGAAACTTTCTCAAAACCAAGCTTCTCCGCAACATCATCGTTAGCACCAATCACATCTAAAAAAAACTTTAGTTAACTCAATCGACTACAACGAATCTAAAAACAAAAACATAATTTAACTGCAAATAAGAGAAAAAAATAAACAGTCGATCAACACTATATACGTCGTTACAGCCACGACTAGTTACCGGACTGCGGAGCCGAAGTAGAAATAGCTCTGACAGATTGAGGAGAGAAATGCGCTTTCAAGCAATGCGAAGAAGGCGATCTAGTAGAGAGTACAGGAAGGTAGCTCCGGAGAAGTGAGCGCCGGTGAAAGTTCGGCAGTAAACGGCATCGTTTGGAGGAGATAGAAGACACACGCGACCGCGCTAGTCTGTGCAGAGAGCGGGAGAAGAATCCCGTCCTTGAGAATACAGTAGCCGAAGGAAGAGACCGTAACAGAACTGCTCCCTCCATGAGAGAGCGATGAGGTGAAGAAGATGAGGAGGAGGAGAGAGAAACACTAGATGAAGAAGTACTTACTGAGAGTTTGGGGGTATAACGACAGGGAGGGAAAAATATCCAGGAGGGATTGGAAGAGAATTCGATGACTTGGAGCGTAAGAACGGACGAAAAATTTTTTGTGGCCTATAAAGCAAATGAAAGCTTGCTACGAATTTAAAATTTTTCTTTTTATTTTTTAACTTTTATTCTCCTCATTATAGAGAGACAGAAAAACTGAATTTTATGGATCGCTTATTATTTGGGCTTTAATAATCGGTCCATGCAACATGCTAACAAACACTAGTCTGTCGCTTACACTTTTAGTTCAAGTTAAATGTTCGCAAGACCTCCTTAGGCCCAGAACTCAACTGGCTGCGGTAATGTGTAGATTTGATTCCAGGAAAAGATGAAAATAGGCCCCGACTGCTCTTACCCCACAACTTCAGGGGGTATTTGCAATAAATATTTTTATTGTTAACAAGTTATGGCTTTTACAGGATATGCGGTTTACATCCCCTTCTGATTGAGGAAAGAAGCCAATTTTTTCACCATTGCAAGAGCTTTCTCGCTTTTGGGAGAAGATAAGTTGAAGACGTGATCCTCCCCTTCAACTTCTACAACTTCTGCATTCCCGGGCCATCCAATCTTCTCCAACGCCTCCTTGTAGTACCTTCCCCTGTGTCTCAGAGGGTCGTTCTCCGCAACAAAAACCAATACCCTTTTGCAGCCAAGCTTAGAGAGATTGGGATCCACTGCAGGGTTCAGTAATGCATCATTAAGCCCTGTTGTGTTTGGGTACACAAAGAACCAAAGGTTGTCCAAGAACTTCTTGATGTCCGGGTTCGCCATTTCATCGCCGATTGGATGCTTTCCCCAAAAGTACGGGCAATTCAGAAAAAATCCCACTAAATTCACACCGTCCAATTTCTCCATCCCAACCTTCATGGCCATGTTGTGTGCTATGTTTCCGCCGGCACTATCGCCTCCGAAGTAGACACGATCAAAATCAGCATAGTCTTTAAGCCATGCCTCGGAGCCTTCACCGTTTGAGTGAGAAGCAATCCACCTAAGGGCAAGCCATGAATCTTCATAAGCACTGGGTAGATGGTACTCCGGAGCTAGTCGATAATCAACGGAAACGACCATGACATTAGCCTCCTGAACCAGTAAATTAAGATGCTTCTGGTATTCGGGAGAGAAGGCCGATTCGATAACAAAGGCACCACCGTGGAAGTAGACCAGAAGCGGGATTTGGTCACCTGGTTTGGCATTTTTGGGCAGGTAAAGCCTGGCTGACACGTTGAATTCCTTCGATATCTCCACATCTTTACTCTCAACTCCAGTTTCCCAATCCACCGATGCCGGTGCAATTTCTAGATCTCTCATCCTTTCAACTCGGCCATCTTTATATACTCTTATCAAGGGAAAGAAGTCATGGACGATGTCACTGGAGCTTGTAGCCATTGCTGAACCTAAAGAACTTGGATTCCAGAACGCGCAATTATATAATCAAATTCTTGACAGAAAATGAGAACAGATTTCTTTAAAATTGTTTGGTTACCGGCTGCAATAATGCATATACGAACAAAAAGACTAGCTACGTTGCTGATGCTGACGTTCTGTACTTGTATTGGGTTGGGCAATTTTCAATTATTGCTGATAAGGAAGAAGAGCCGTGTGCAAAATCTATTCGGTTGGTCTGCTTCATTTTGAAGCGAAAATCGTAAGAGGGGACACTTCTGGACCGGAGCACGAAGCCACGGTTTGAAGAAATTTAAGACATCGGATGAACAGAAGACCTCGTTCAGATAAATTATCGTCCTCACGACGATATTGAAGATCATATATTATGTTAACATCTGGGAATCCGTTCTTGTAGGACAGCGAAGGAGATGAGGTATGATGATGGATGACATCTGTATTAAATTGTGCTCTGAGAGAGATTTGACAACAAATCTATCCTATAAAATGGTTTTGTATTTCTAATCAATCTCATCTTGCGTATTAATGTGGTCCTCCCAAGAAATGGGCGTATATTATATATATTAAGAACAAATTCAAGAAATGGATGTGTATTACTGCTATTCACTCTAGGGAAATTTTTAAGTGAGCTCGGTCCACCACCTCATTTATAGACCAAATTTACTTAAAAAGTCAAGTATTTCTTTTTACCTGAAAACTTATTTAACCCTTTTCTCAAATATCATCTTTCCTTTTTCGGTATAATCATAAAAAAAAATATTCCAAGTCAAACGTTATGACATCCTAAGATGTTCCTCTGTTGTCACGCTATACACTACTTACGATATTGCACTGTAGTTTCGCAAGTCAAAAATTTATTATATTATTTATTTTAAAATATAAAATATTTTAATTTTAAATTATCTTTTAATTATAAATATAATTTTTTTATTTTTATTATATGAAAAATTTTATATTTAGACATTCTATTTTTTTTTCTTTTTTATGATTACACAGAAAAGAGGATGTTTGAAGAAAGGGTTGAATAGATTTCCAAGTAAAAAGGGACACTTGGCTTTTTTAGGTAAATTTGGTCTATAGATGAAGTTGTGGACCGGGCTCACCAAAGAATTTCTTATTTTTTTAAGATATAATATCTTTTAGTTATTTTATTTTTAAAAAATATTTATTCTTGTATAAATTTTAAAATTTAATTTTTTTAAATTTTTATAGTCTATAAAAATAATTTTTTTATTCTCTATCATATTAAAAAATTAGTTAAAAATATAATAAAAATTTTTTTAACTTCTTTGTTTCTTAATTCATGTGAAAATGTAAAAAGATACTTACATTTTGAAATGGACAGTAACAGATTGTAGCTGGCAATCCTCTTGCTAAGGTTCTAATATGAGAACCTATCAATACTCAATACTTGCCTTTCTTTCTTTTTCTTTTTATTTTCCAGAAATTCCTGTACTAATACAGGGAGATAGAAGGACATGCCCATCAACCTCTCTCCTCCACCATCTTTATACGCCTTGGTAAGATGTGATAATTCATAAGCCAATTCATTAGTTCTGGAATCCATTGCCAGGAGATGAGAAACAAGGAAGCATAAACTCCAAAGGAATAAAAAACGGGCTAGTGTTTCTTACAGAAACATCCTAAATCCTCTGGCTCAATTATTTCATGGGGACTCAGAACTAAATAACAAGTGATTATGGTCATTTTCTGATCAGCATTGTCAAACTATTATTAGCAGTCCATGTATCGCATTGTCAAACGAATAAAAGGAACCGGACCTAGAAAATGACTCCAATTACATTACTGGCAGCTGTTAAGCAAATAATGAAGCCTAACGTAGCCTCCCTGCGGAGGAGGGCCATGATTGAGCTTTAACCATTCAAGAGCATGCTTCCCCTTTATCAGAGCCGGAAATTTAAACAAACTCAGCTTTCTAACTACGATTTCCTACTCAAATCTTGGAGTTGGCTAAGCAGCCGTCCCTCAGTGTATAATGCATAGTACTGTCAAGTCTCAACCTTTAGGTATCAAAAGCTAAGGCCCGCAATCAGTAACATAATGACCCTTGTCAATTTTCCTCGTTGATATTATAATTACAAATTACAATATTCATTTCCTTAACCTACTTCAGGTTTCCCTCGTGTGAGATCTAAAACAGAGAAAGAAAAATACCCTTCTCTGAATTGAGTGGAATCAATTAGAACACGGGAAGTTAATTACTAGTACAATATAAGTTCCCAAGAAGCAGCTCAAGTTCTATTCTATTGTAGTAGTAGCAGCAGCAGCAAGGGAAAACAGATTAATTCCGTGCAGAACAAAAGGAGAGAAAGTGAGAAACACATAATACAGGGGAGCCTTTCATATATTCAAAAAATACAGAAAAAGAGAACCTCATCCTAGTTGATGAACGAAACCAGTTTTTCCATCAAAATCTTGGCCTTCTCACAAGTCGGGTTTTTGAGGTGAAAGCAATGCTCCTCCGCTTCAGTCTCCATGTATTCCGCTTCCCCTCCCCAACCACAATCCTCGAGCGCTTTATAGTAAAGCAAGCCTCCCTCTCTTAACCTATCTTTCCCCGCAGTACAAACCAAAACCCTGCTGCACACAATCTTCGACGACAAATTCAGATCAGCTTTCGGACATAGCATTGGGTCATCAGCTTTGCTATTTTCGGGGCCAAGATATGTCCAAATCAGTTCAGGCGCACCGTTACCGAAGAAGGGGCAGACTAAAGCCATCCCCAGGATCTTCACGCCAGCCTCAAGTGTTCCATCACTAGCTCGGACTATCACGTTGTGTGAAATATTACCTCCAGCGCTGTCGCCGGCGAAGTAAATTCGTGAAAAGTCGGCATGATCGTTGATCCATGGTTCAGGCCCGCGTCTATCTTTAGCATGAGAAACAACCCACTCGAAAGCCTCCCAGCAGTCATCGTAACAATCAGCGATGCGATACTCCGGTGCCAATCTGTAGTTGACTGAGACCGCCATGATATTGGCTTCAGCGGCGAGGGCACTGACGTAGCAATGGTACGTAGGAGAGAATGCAGATCCAGACATGAAAGCACCTCCGTGGATATAAATCATGATTGGAAATTTGCGGTGATTTCTGTTGATTTTTGGAAGAAAAATTCGAGCTGACACTTGAGGTGAAATGGCAACATCTTTTGATCGGACACCACTTTTAGGATCCTCCGATGGAGGGACGTATTGAGAGTCCGAGGATCCGTCGATGTAAGCTCGGAAGAAGGAGAGGTACTCGGGAGGTACAGCCGTTGAGTCCATTGACAAATATCAGAGAGAATGGAAAGTCACAGTGCGGAGTCCACTGATCAATTACCGTGGCTACTGCCTTGGACGTGGAAGACAAAAGACCAGTAATTAATAGAGCCACTTCGCTCCAGGATTAGAATGTGAAAAACTTTCTATCATGCGGAGTCTGACTGGCACCATCTGGGGTATGATTGAATTGAGGTTTTATTAATTTTTTGGATAATAAAATTGAGGTTTCATTTATGAATTTTTTTCATAATTTTAATAAAAATAAATTACTCCTATTTGTTTAAAAAAATGAATTTTGAAGTAAAAATTTTATATAAAAATAAAAAATAAAATGCAATTTAATCCCGCTTCTAAAATCCATTATGGCTACCATGACATCCTCAGTAATATGATTCCCCTAGTCGTAATTATTTATGGAGACAGTGATTCAAAGAAAAGAAAAAGAAGAATCCAATTCGATGTATCATTATTATACTTGAAAAGAACACAAGTTTTATGTTGGCTCCAAGAGGTGGTGGGAGTATTGGATTGATTCTTTTTGTTTTTGAGATTTTTTTTTTGTTCTTCTGTCTTTTTGGAAAATTGGGTGTATTTAGATTGGATTCTGTTATTTCAATATAAATTTTTTATTTTAAATTTTATTTTTTTAATAAAATTTTTCTCGCAAAAAATTTGAGAAAAATTTTTAAATTAAAATATTATTTAATTCAACTGAGATTTGGATTTCATTTTCTACTTTACACTAGTGGTGAAACTTTTTGTAAGAACCAATTTCCACTTTACACGAGTCGACAAGTACCAAACTCAAGGGACCTTTCTTTGGATGGGTCAAAATTCACGGGACCACGTAATAATAGTATGGGTTTTTTTCTTAAAAAAGAAAAAAAAAAAGAAAGAGTGCCATTTCATAACTATCTGTTTTTTCGGTAGAATCATAACCATCCGCTTTATTCATAAAAAAAAAAAAAAAAAAAACCATCCACTTGTACTCTGTTTTTCTGGAAACTACAAAAGATAAGAATGAGTGTTCTAATAACCATCCGCTTTAAATTCTACAAATATATAGATTATATTATTAATTTTTTAATTAATAAAAAATTATAATAATTTTTTATAATTAAATTACACTCTTTAATTTTATATTAAACCATAATGAAATATTTAATTACACACGAACGGAGTGTATTAAAGTAGTCTTGTGAAAGGGAAAAATATTAAAATCATAATGTAAGATAAAAAATAAAATGTGTGATTAAAACTTCAAATCGAGGCAAAATAATCTATTTAAAAAACGAGATTTTGTGGCAACTTTGCAACAAGGCGAAGTCACACGTAGCCGAGAAAATTCTTTTCAATTGTTTTCTTTAAATATTTTCTAATTAAGTAACGAGTTATCTTTTCCTTTTTTTTTTTTTTTTTGGTGGGGGAGGGGGCGGTTGTAAGACTTTGTATAGTATGGTGACATCTCATACAGCCATGAAATCCTTTTACATTTAACAAGGAAAGAAATATGAATCATAAACTTTTGTTTAATAAACAAACGTATCTTAGCGAATGAGTGATTAATTTATGATTTCGGTATTGGGTAAAAGAAAGCAAGCTCTATTTCTCCTAGGAGAAAGGAGGGTTCTCAAAGGAAGGTCTTCATTTGTTGATCACCTTTTTTTCTTTTCGGAATACAATAGTTACCTAACCAGTTAATAAAGAAAATATCTTTGTTAGAAAATATTCATATAAATGATTTAAAATGTCCCTATAAATAGAAGATTGATTGAATTCTCAAAAATCTCAACTTTTACTACTAAAATAAGACCTCGTGACTAGTAGTTGATCATCTTATTAGTTTTTGTACTAATCCGTTTCCACCTTTCTTTCTTTTGAATAAAGGAACTCGTAAACCAATCACATATAGCAGATTATGTACATAAACAAACAAATATCGTCTCATACAATAACTTGTGAACTGATAACCAAAGGTATAAAAATAAAATGCAAGCCAAATTAGAAATACAGAAAAATTAATGTTAGATAAGTCTATTGATCTTAAACCCTCACTCATTTTTACATTTTTTTAGCAGTCCTACTTGCACAAGTAAAATTGCTAAATAAAAATCAATTGTAGGTATAGATCCAGAACCAATAAACTGGTTTAACACCAAATTTCCCATTGAATTAAACCTTACTACTCATATTCTACTGAATGACAAGTTCATGTTTCACTTATACTACCAACTCGCCTATTTCTTCTTAAAAGTTGGTTTCTTCACTAATGGTGAACTGGAATTAAACCAGTCGAAATTCAACCACAAGAGATAGTGAGAGTTAGAGGTGATATTTTGGTAAATTGGAAGATATTTTTGCTCGGAAGAATCAGAACCACTTCATCTATAAATGCCCAATCGTCACGTTAAATCTAAAGATTCCACAGCATCATAACTATGCACAATTGCCGTCAGGCAGATTTTGATCCTTCTAGGGTAGATAACAAGTGGAATGGTACAAAACATATCGTTACTGAACCCATGACACTACCGAAGAACAATGTGGACCGCCACAAAAACACACAAATTTATCATAATATGACAAAAAATTTGGAGTTAAATCAGTATATTAATTCTAATTTCACATCCGTATATATTCTGCTTACGTAAATAAAATTGCCAGAAAAATAAAAGAAAGGATGTGAAACTATAACCACTAAATTAATCTATCATTAATTTTTTTTAGTGTGACAAATTCCATTGAACATTAATCGTACCTCTATTTTTTAAAATCAAATATTCATTTTTATATTTCTTTTATAAACAAAAAATCCTATCACTGGATTCCATCAATTGACTGCAGTTCCCAGCCCCACCCTTGAAGCAGTAGATAAGAAATTGGATGGCACAAGGCAACAGAATTCGCACAACAGTAGCTTGAATTATTGTCGAGCAAAACAACTGCTCTAATGAAGAAAAATGTACACAAGATTCCCAAATCCAGACGTTGCTTATGATCATGCATTCAAAAATAACAAGTTTGACGTAACAAGAAATGAAATATAATTATACATAAAAGCAGTAGTATACCGCGGATTCATCGGTAAAGTTGAAAATTTGCCTACTCTTTGAAAAATGAAATCAGTCGTTCCATCAAGATTCCGGCATTAACACAATCTGGCCTTTTCAGGTGGAAAACATGTTCTTCCCCTTCTGAGTCGATAATCTCAAGCTGTCCGCCCCAGCCGCTCTTCTTCAGTGCCTCGTAGTATAGCTGACCCCTTTCCCTGATAAAATCTCTCTCCGCAGTAAAAATCAGAACCTTGCTGCATTTCAGGCTCGATAGCAGATCAGGATGGGCCATTGGGTTTAGCCTCGGATCCTCACATCCAGTCGTATCAGAGCAAAGAGCTTCCCACAGTTTCTCGGTTTGGCCCGTACCAAAATATGGATGAGCTAAAATCATCCCCACAATGTTCGCACCATCTTCAAGTCCTTCAGTACTAGCTCGGGCCACCGTGTTGTGGGTGATATTCCCTCCAGCGCTGTCACCAGCCACGAAAATTCTCGTGAAATCGGCGTGATCGTTAATCCAGGACTCAGGTCCTTGTCTACCTTTAGCGTGAGAAGTCACCCACTTCAGCGCAGCCCAGGAGTCCTCGAAGCACGCAGGGAGAGGGTGCTCCGGAGCTAACCTGTACTCGACTGACACTGCAAGAACCTTGGCTTCGGCAACTATAGTGCTCACATAGCCATGGTACTGAGACGAGAAGGCCGATTCGATTACATAGGCACCGCCGTGGATGTAAAGGAGGACGGGAAGTTTCTCGTCTTTTTCGACTGCACTTGGAAGGAATACACGTGCCGAGACTTTGTTCTCCGGTAATATGACCGCGTCCTTGGATCGGACGACGGCCTGGGGATCGTCCGATGCAGGGACAATCGGAGTTTCGAAGAATCTTTCGACTCGGCCATCTTTGTAGAAGCGAAAGAATGGGAAGAAATCGTGAATTACTTCACCGCATGGAGCGGAATCCATTGCTAGATTACCAAACGTTGACCTGGGGTCTGAGATTATGCAGAATATCAAAATGTGAGATTGAAGTTAGGAGGATAAGGAAGTAGAAGCAAGAAGCACCTGAGTCTGTGGATTCTTCCTTTACTCTGAAATTTTTTGTTTGGACCCACTATATATTTTTTCAAATTAAAACTCAATCTACACCGCACATCATCTTTATGGTCGTCAAGTGGAGCCGCATGGTTGTATGTTCTCCTAATTCTTTTCGGTCAATGTTTGCCAAGGTTGTACGTTTCTTCGTCGGTTACCGGTAATTTTCTAGCGATGGCGTAAGGTTTTGGTTGGTTGCCTATTTGTCTTTTTTCCTTTTTTCCTTTTCTCCCCTTCAGTGCGACGTAAGTTGAAAGTTTAATTGATTAAAATAAAATAGATTGCTCGTTCATCTCAAAGAAAAATTAAAAAAGGATTTCCTGTTACTGTGGCTGGTTCAATGATCTCGTCCCCAACATTCTTCATATTTAACGGCACTAAATATATAATTAAATTTTATTTTTAATAAAAATTTTACTTTTATATAATTAAAATAAAAATTCTCCTAATCAAATATAATATAAATACATTCAGGTCCATTTGGATGGATTCATATTATAGACTTAATATAAATTTTTTATTTTAAATTTTATTTTTATAAATAAAGAATTAAAAAATTTTATTCAATTACACTCTTAATTTTCTTATCAAAAGAGCCCTTGGGAAGCAAGATTCAATCCAAATTTGTCTTTTCAATATACTACTATCAACAAATACTTCCTCTATTTCAAATTAATCATTAATATTTTTAATTTTTTATTTCAAAATATTTACAATCAATCTCATTTTTCATAATATATGTATTAATTTTTTTTCTTTTTTATCCCTCGTCATTATTTAATTTTAAATCAAATTCTCACATTTTTAAAAAATAAAAAAAAAATAAATGTTAATTTTCAAAATTTAGATGAGAGATTGTCTAATATGTCAATTGATTATTTTTTTCAAGACATCCAGTCCTTTATTAAGTTTTTTTTTTTACTTTTACAATATTTTTAGTAAAAAATTTAATTTATGCACCTTTGTCTAAGAGTAATAATTATTTTGAAGTGCCCAAAGTTGTCATTTGAGCAAAATTTGCTTTGGTAAGAGGGAAATAGGCAAGATTGCCAACCTATTTTGAAATTGAAGTAGTAGAATACATCTGTCATTCGACATGTCAAGTTGCTTGAGCTTGCCAAGAACCTATGTCAACCACTTTGAATATAGGTGTTTATTCGATTTTTTGTTTGAATTTAGAATTTTTTATGAAAATTGAATTAAATTAATTTTTCTTTAAAACCAAATCAAATAGTACCAAAATAAATTAATGTGATTCAGTTTCAAACTGGATTTTATGGACTTAGCAAAAAAACTAAAGAAAATAATAAATACTTTTTAAATATAAATATATTTGAGATTGAAAACTAAATTGAATTACTAAAAAATCAAACCAAAATTAGAAACATAATTCAATTTTTCAATTTGAACCGAATAATGAATATTGTTAACTTTGAATTCTGGAAGGCATCTTCTAGAACCCTATTACTAATAGATTTAACCCTTATGCTCGCTACTTCGGGATCTTGGTAAAAAAGTTAGTAGTAGTAGTTTAATTATAAATAAATTAATATAATATTTTGATTATTTTAAAAAATTAATGATGTGCTCTATATTTGAAGCTTGAAATTCTTAAATTAAAAAATTCAAAGAGGTTAGTTGTATGTATATTATGTTAGTAGAGTTTTTTTTTAATTATGGATGGTAGTCCTAGAAAGTAAAAAATAGATATTTAATTTCGAACATTTTTAAAAAATATGAATATTTAATTTCAAATAGAATAAGTAAAAGATAAGGGTATAATTACCTTCTGAATAGCGGTGGATATTATTTTATTTAGTCAATTGCTCTTTCTTATTCTTTTGGGGTAGGGATGCGAGGGGGAGGAATATGGTATTCCTATTATAATAAATCTTCTTGTATAAGGTCTTTCATGCATATAATTTACTATTTTTATTATTATTTAAAATATATTAAGAATTTAATTATTAATATATTATTATAAATATAAAATAAATTTAATATAAACATAAATCAAATATATCTAGCAACGAAAATAATCAAAATACTAAACTTGAATTGAAATTATTTAAGTAATTATATAAAATAATATATCGGTTTAAATTTCTTTGATTCTACTATTCTCAAGTTGTTTTATATTGACATTTGTCATTTGTCCTCATTGATATTATCATTACAATGTTCATGTCCTTGGAACATTTCCTTGGAGAGGACTAGAAAATGAAAGAAAAGTTAATTACTAAGTACAATATAAGTTCCCAAGAAGCAGCTCAAGTTCTATTCTATTGCAGTAGTAGCAGCAGCAAGGGAAAGCAGATTAACTCCGTGCAGAACAAAAGGAGAAAAAGTGAGAAACACAGAATACAGGGGAGCCTGTCATATATTCAAAAGATACAGAAAAAGAGAACCTCGTCCTCGTTGATGAATGAAACCCGTTTTTCCATCAAAATCTTGGCCTTCTCACAAGTCGGGTTTTTGAGGCGAAATCAATGCTCCCCCGCTTCCCCTCCCCAACCGCAATCCTCGAACGCCACAAAAATACAAAAAGTCAATCAAAATGTGACGGAAATTTTGGTGTTAAATCAGGTTATTAATTCTAATATCACACCCACAATTGTTTTACTTAGGTAAGCAGAGTCCAAGTTAGAAAAATGTAAGAAAACGTGTCAAACTAAAATCAGTAAAATTATTTATCCCTAATTTTTTTATATAAGTAGGAAACGTATAACATGTTTACTAATACAAGATAATATTTAAATAATTTTAACGTTTTTATCTTTTAAATAATCTATAAAATATTAACTGTATAGTAAAATTAATCGTTTCATCTAAATTATATCAACATTATTAACTTCCATTACTTATTTAAATTTTTAAAAGAGAAAATTAGATATTAATTATAATTCATTGTAATAAAATTTTAAATTTAATTTTGAATCATTGTAATTGAATTATGATTTTAAATCTCAATATAAAATTTTAAAACTATTTAAAAAATTAATACAATAAAATTTTAAAAATAAAAATTATAAAGATTAAAAATATCAAAAAACTATAATACATTAATAAAATTATTCTATATTAAACCATTTTTTCTTTCTAATGTGACAAATTCCACTTAGCATTAAAATTAAATATTTATTTTTATATTTATTTTATTAACAAAAAATCCTATCACGAGATTCCATCAACGAGCCCGATCCTTCAAGCAGTAATAGGAAATTGGTTGGCACAAGGCCCCGGAATTCGAATTTGGATCCGGTCCTGCACGTCCTTTTTGCAGGACGTGCAGGACCAAATCTGGTCCGTTGGATCAGATGTCAAATCTGATCCAATGGACCATATATTTTGACCCCTGTATGTATTTTTAAAAATTTGAAAATTTGTAAAATTTTTGAAGCCGTTGGATCATATTTCAAATCTGATCCAACGGTCCAGATTTAGTCCTGCACGTCCTGCAAAAAAGGCGTGCAGGACCGGATCCGGACGCCCGGAATTCGCACAACAGTAACAAAAAAGTATAAAGCCCAAACAAACCGAACTTGAATTGCGTAAAGTTCCAGTGCTGCACGCGCTGCACTTCCTGGACGAGATGTGGACCGTTGGATCTGCATGAAAATTTGATCCAACGGTTCATATTTTTTGGCCCCATGCATGTATTTTTTTCGAAAATTAGTAAATTTTCTCAGCCGTCAGATCAGATTTGAGAGGTGATCGACGGCTGTTGATCCGTCCAGCACGTGCTGCACGACTCCACGTGCAGCACAGTAACCGGACCCGAATTATTGTCTGAAGCACAGTACAACTGCTCTAACGAAGAAAAGTGCTGCACAAGATTCCCAAATCCAGACGTTTCTTATGATCACGCACTCACAAAATAACACGTTTGACTTAACAGCAAATGAAGTGCTACTGTTCGATCACAGTAAACACAATTATTTATAAGAGCAGTAGCAGTAGTACACTGCAGATTCATCGATAAAGTTGAAAGTTTTGCCTAGTCTTTGAGAAATGAAATCAGCCCTTTCATCAAGATTCTGGCATTATCACAATCTGGCTTTCTCAGATGGAAAATATGTTCTTCCCCTTCTGTGTCGATAATCTCAAGCTGGCCGCCCCATCCGCTCTTCTTCAGCGCCTCGTAGTAAAGCTGACCCCTTTCCCTGATAAAATCTCTCTCCGCAGTAAAAATCAGGGCCTTACTGCATTTCAGGCTCGATAGCAGATCAGGATGAGCCATTGGATTTAGCCTCGGATCCTCAGGTCCTGTCGAATCAGAGCAAAGAACTTCCCACAGTTCCTCGGTTTGGCCTGTACCAAAATATGGATGAGCTAAATTCATTCCGATAATGTTCGCACCATCTTCAAGTCCTTCAGCACTTGCTCGGGCCACCATGTTGTGCGTCATATTCCCTCCGCGTGATCGTTAATCCAGGGCTCAGGTCCTTGTCTACCTTTAGTATGAGAAGTCACCCACTTCAGCGCAGCCCAGGTGTCCTCGAAGCACGCAGGGAGAGGATGCTCCGGAGCTAACCTGTAGTCGACTGACACTGCAAGAACTTTGGCTTCTGAGACTATAGAGCTCACGTAAACATGGTACATAGACGAGAAGGCCGATTCGGTTACGAAGGCACCGCCGTGGATGTAAATGAGGACGGGAAGTTTCTCGTCTTTTTCGACTGCACTTGGAAGGAATACACGTGCCGATACTTTGTTCTCCGGTGATATGACTGCGTCCTTGGATCGGACGACGGCCTGGGGATCGTCCGATGCAGGGAGAATCGGAGATTCCAAGAATCTTTCGACTCGGCCATCTTTGTACACGCGAGAGAAAGGGAGGAATTCGTGAATTACTTCACCGGATGGAGCGGAATCCATACCTAGATTACAAAAAAAGCTGACCTCGGCTGGAGATTATGAAGAGCATCAAAATGTGAGATTGCAGTTAGGATGACAGTGAAGTAGAAAGCAAGAAGGGCGGGATATTTATTTCTCTGAAATTTTTAGTTTGGACATAATATGATTGGATAGAGTTTTGATTTTGATATTTTTTATCTTAAATTTTGAAGAAAAATTTTTTTATGAGAAAAAAATAAAATGTAAAATATAAAATTACATTAGATTTGGTAAAACTCAAGCACTCTTTATATATTTTTAATTTATATAAACGATACGAATAATTTAATTATAATTATTAAATAAATTATAAATATTATATAAAACTATATAAAATAATTAATTTTTAATTATATAATTTTTTATATTCTTTTTTTATTAATTTATATATATAAATTTTGTAATACATACAAATTATTTAATAAGCATATACATAATCATTATTGTCTTCAAGTGGAGCGAGCGGAATGACCCGGCCAGAAAAAAAAAAAAAAAAACGGGGCGCATGAGCCAACCAAAAGAAAGTGGGGCGGCTTGACCCAGCAAATAAAATACTGAGGCGGCTCGACCCAGCGAAAAAAAAAAAATGGGGGGCGGCGGCATGGTTGCTTGGTCTCCTAATTCTTGTCGGTAAATGTTTGCCAAGCTGTAATTTTAGTAGGATTGAGTTGAGTTTTTTTAATTAAATTATATTAAAATTTATAAAAATAATTTATTTATAAATAAAAAAATGAGATTTTTTAATAAAAATGCAACTCAAGTTGGCCATTCATCGCTTATTGGAAATTTTGTAGCAATGGCGTAAGGGTTGGGTGGTTGCCTATTTTTCTTTTTCCTTTTTTCTTTCTTTTTCCCCTCTGTGCCACGTATGTTGAAAGTTTAATTGATGAAAATAAAGTAGGTTGCTTACTCCTTAAAAAAAATATTGCTTGTTGGTATTACTCCACTCTTTTTAAAATATAATGTATTTTGATTTTTTTAAATATTTAATATTTTATAAATTTTAATATTATTTTTTTAAAATTACTCGCATCATAAATATAATTATTTTATTATTTATTATTTTTAAAAAAATTAAATAATAATATAATAAAAATTATCTTATTTTATTTTTATTTAATCTATATAAAAAATATTAAAAGATCTTATATTTTAGAACAAAATGACTATAAGATACTGTCATTTGAAACGTCAAGTTGTTTGAACTTGCCCACGACCTATGACAAGCCACTTTGAATTCTGAAAGGCATCATCTCCAACCCCATTAATATAGGTAATCCTTATACTCGCTCTTTAGAATTAAATATCCTATTTAAATTGACATAAAAATTAATAAGAATAATTTAATTATAAATAAGTTATTATATTATTTGTGTTAGTTAAAGAGGCCAATGGTAGAACTTATATTTGAAATTGAAATTCTTAGATCAAGGAACTCACATAAGTTACTAGTAGACTCATTATGTTAGTGGAGCATTTTAAAAAAGAAAAAACTAAGGAGGTTAGTAATGAGAGTTAAATAAATATCTATACTTAGGGTGTGATTGAATAGGGTTTAGGGTTTAGTTTTGAGATTTTTGTGTTGGATTTCGTAAAAGTTAAATTATTTGTGAAAAGAAATGTGAGTTTCACACTTGAAATTTTGAGTTTTGTTTTGAAACTAAACATTGTCCAAGTAGAGTCTTATATATATAATACTTTTACTCTCTCTTCTCCCTTAAAAGCCTTAGAGTCTTCATTATTATTTTTTAGATTTTAAGTTTTTTTACTAGATATAAAAGTTATTATTGGTTAGAATTTAAAATTTAAAATTTTAAAATCTCAATTCTTAACCCTACCTCTCTCATTAAATCCCTTAATTTGTGTTATTCATGTTTTCTCTTTCTACATTTTTCATACATTTTTATTTTAATTGGATTATGTATACTAATATATATTTTCAATTATTTTAATAGACAATTAATAAGTTTTTTTTTTCTTTGATAAATTTTGAAGATTCATGTATTTCAACAACCTCGTTTTTATCACAAAGTTTTTTTTATTGAAGAAATGATTTTAGAAAAACTTAACTATTTAATCCTTGGTATCTATTACTCTAATTGCATCCTTAATATACTACAAATTAAGCACAAAAATGTCTAATTATCTATTAAAGCGTTGTGCATCAGAACATGCATGACTTTGTAGAACATTGGACATAAAATGTAATAATTGATGGTTTTTGAATTTGTTCCGTTTTTTATATTTTCATCAAGTGGATTAAAAGAAAAAATTGAATTTTGTAAAGTATAATAAGTATAATAACCACATAATTTCTTTCTAATAGATCGACAATATTATTCTTTTAGAAAAATTTTGAGCACTAATCTGAGATTTTTTTTTTATTTTTTAAAAATATTTCTTTGAGGTTTTTAATATAAAGTACTGATTTTTTAATTTTGTAAGTCATTTATTTTTTAAGAGTGGAGAAATAAAAGGAAAGTTATAGAGATTTTAATATTCACTGTGATTTTATTGTATATATATTATATTTTTCCTTAGTGGAGGATTTCTTTAAGGAATAGTGTAAGAATATCACAATTTAAATAAGCTTACTTTGAGGTTTTTTAATTTTGAAAATTTTCTTTGAAGGGATGGTCTTGGGAACACAAAATAGTTAGAGAAGATTCAGTAAAAAAAAAAAAAAAGAAGACGATAAGTAAGTGTGACGTATCATCATAAAATTTATACTTTATAAATCGTTAATCTTTTTTTAGGAGTTTTTAATAAAAAAGTGTCAATAGTTTTATATAAAATGAATAGTTTATGTTATTGGATTTGACAATATTTTTTCTTCGTTTGCTAAAATGAATAATTTATATTATAACCATTCAATTTTTTATGGATAGATTAGTGTGGAAAAGAAATTGAACTAGATATTACAATTAATTTTTTTCTCTTAAAGATTTGATAATGATAATATTTTATAAATATTTTGTTATTGAAGTATAATTAATTTATTTTAATAATATTTTAGTATTACAATAGTTGTTTAAATATTTAATTTATTTTTTAAATTTTTATAAGTAATTTCACAACGTAGTATTTAAAGTTATCGTACAGGTATCCTCACCAGGCAGATTCTAAATTTGTTTTCTTTTTCTTCAAAGAGCTCGTGATTGTTTAAATATTTAATTTCTTTTCTTTCTTATTTTTATAAGTAACTTCATAAATTAATATTTAAAATTTTAATCATTCCATTCTTCGTACAAGTAAATTAGGGCATTTCTTACTCAATTATTTATTTATTCTTTATTTATTAATAATGAAAAATAAATAAAATTAGAAGTTTATTTTTATAACTCTGCACTACTATTACCTACAATTATTTTTAAGTGAATAAAATTTTTTAAACATATATATTTACTTCATAATTTTAATTTATTAAAAATATATTTCAGTCATTATTATTAAAAATAAAAATTTTAATACCGATACATAGCACGAGCTTTTACGCTAATATAATTATATTAAGCAAGTAGATATTTCATTTTGGATATCTTAAAAAGAAGATATAGGTATTTAATTTCGAATAGAATAAATAAAAGATAAGAGTATAATTAAAATTTAAAAATTACCTTCTAAAACGAATGAGGGAGTATTATTTTATTTAGTCAAATTTTTTTTTTATTTTTTTGGGTTTGGGCAGGGGAGGAAGGAATATGGTAACCCTGGCGCCTCAACCTTTCATTTTCTCATTAATCTTATATTCTTATTGTCTGTATTTTTCATATACATATTGTTTCTATTATTATTATTTTAAATTATAATTAAATATTTGGATATATTTGATTTAGATTTTGTTGTGAATTCAATGTAAAATTTTTTATTTTTAAATATTTTAATTTTTAAAATAATTTATTTTTTAAAAATTAATATAAAAAATTTCAAATCAAAACTATATATAATCTCACCATCAATTATTAATATCTTATTGTAAACATCCTCAACTTGCATGAGAATTACTATCTCTATTTCCTTTCTCTCTTACCCAAAGACATAATTAAGAGGGCAAAAAAAAAAAAAAAAGATAAAAAGGATCATAAGTCTCCCACGCCTACGAGCATCATTATGCTTCAGATTCACTCATAGTATTATCATGTAGAACTTGCAACTATAATAACTTTGAATCATCACCTGCTATCCAAACCATTCTTAGACTATGCTCCTCAATTTATGTATTTAAGGTGGTAATAAAGTCCAAAAAGCCAGAAAGCACGGGTCAATCGGGCCAGAACGTGAAACCCAATATCCATAAAGTCGACAAACAATTATTTTAAATTCAAAATAAACAAATCAACGCAATTATCGAAATTCTGCTTCATACCATAAGCACCAGACTCCTTTCAAAAAATAAAAGGAGCAATCATAGCCCTATCCACAGTTCTGTTTTGTCGAACTATACTGTTGCACATCGTGCTTAAATGGTTGTACATTTGGTTTCCAATTTCTCTTATTAACAAGAGGGGAAAAGTTAATCAGAAAAGGAAACTGCCCTTGTATCGGACACCGGTCCATTCCCCTTGCTTGGAACAATTGCATTGCTAATCGAGATGATTGACGTGGGACATTTGACAAAATCAAAAATCTTTAAAACGACGCCGCTGACATTCGGGACTAGTACTCATTACGGTCCTACTTTGTTCGTTTCATCCTTTATTTGGATTCGGATCTTACCGTTAACTCAACCTTACCAGCCATCCAGAATCCACGTTACGAGGGACGAACGACGTAAACATAGAAGAGAGAGAAAGTGTGGAGGTGTAAATCTGAAGGAAGATCTTTTAAGCTAGAGGAGAAGAAAAAAGAAAAAGAGGGAGCGTGACAGGGGTCGGAGGAATCATTTGTTTTTGCGTTTGTTAATAATCGATATTATTGTTCTTCACGAGGAAGAGCAGAAACAAAAAAGTTAACAACTTTGCTTTCAAGATTGGTATATGCACTTTTATTTGTTTACTTATGCATGCGTAATGTGAATGACGGAAAGGGACATACTCGTTGGATGATGAGTAAAGCTAGAAAGAAAAGGTTACAGAGGGCTTGAATCTCAGCTGCAGAGATATCCCTTTTCTCTTTTCCTTTTTGGAATAAAAGATATGGCTGACGACCTCTGTTTCTTCATCAAGGTATGTTCTGGGTTTTTAACTCCTCTTTTTTCCTAAATTAGTATTATAATCTGTTGTCGGCAAAGTTAATCTACTCGAAATTGCGAGTTCGGGAAACATTGGTGTGTGGCGTTTTCCTTTCTGTTATGCTTTCTTGCATAAATTTGTTTCTCTGATCTGGGCATTCGGATAAATTGATATGTGTGAGAGTTTTCTCGCCCATGTTCTAGGCTTTTTTATGTGAGATTGCATTCTTGTTTCTATTTTTCTTCAATAGTTTCTCCTCCGTTTGGATTAAGACTACTATGCATTATCTTGTCAAATTTGAGCTGGCCTGGTCAGTCATTTCGAGATTAACAGTGTTGATTTTTTTTCTTATTTTGCTTGTTTTCATAAAGCCGTTTCATTCTTCGTGATTTGCTCAGATTGATTTCTTTACTTATTGTGGTAGCTCAGTCAGCTGGATTTCTCTTCTTCTTCTCTGCTTTAGTTTTAGCTACCTCTTCTCCCTGCTTCCCTGAGGGGTTTAGGGTCGTGGGAAGAGGGATTTTGGAAACGCTGCTTCATGGAGAAAGATGACATTATTATCTTTAAGTTTCACTTCTCCTTCTGTTTCAGGATAGCTTGATCATAAAGCCTCCAAAGAAGTCTACTTTGTTATTGAGATTGGTGGTTTTGATATTTTCAATGGTCTGTGGAGTATATATATGTTCCATATGTCTTAGGCAAATTAGTGCGCATACCAGTGGACGTTTATTGAGTGTCCAAGTGATAAGACCATGTGAGGCACCTTATGTTGAACCTTCAGAGAAACCTTTTGTGCACTTCCCAAAGCCAAAAACATTCAGCAGGTGATAAATTTATCTGTTCATTCTACAGTTTTTCTACTTGTTGCTATGATTATCAGTTGAATGACATGCTGTTTGGTGCATAATTAGGCGGGAGTGTGCATGCAATCCTGTGCGCTATTTTGCCATTTTGTCCACACAGAGATCAGGAAGTGGATGGTTTGAGACGTTATTGAACAGTCATATGAACATAACCTCAAATGGAGAAATTTTTTCTGTTAAAGATCGAAGGTCTAATTCATCAATCATTTTTGACACTTTGGACAAAATTTATAACCTAGACTGGTTAAATAGTGCTTCCAAGAATGAGTGCACAGCTGCTGTTGGATTGAAATGGATGCTTAATCAGGTATGACGCCTGAAGCTTTTGGACTTCTAATGTTTGTATTATTAATATTCATGCATCTCATACTTCTATATCAGTGAATCACAAATATTTTGTTGTGTAATGTTCCTATCAGATAGTTAATACTTCTATACATGGGCTGATACATTGCATTATTGTTTACGCATTCTACTGGAATAGAAAAATATCTTAATAGTAACTTGTGCATTGTCAAAGATTATTGGTTCTTTGTTCTATTAACCATCAGATGTGTTTGAGCAATGTTAAACTCTTGCCAGGATTCTTAGCATCTGTCTGATGTCTTCTAGTTCCAGATTGTATTGGTACATAGCCCAAGTAACTACATTGAGGAATTGCCCTTCTTGGTTTTGATCCAGAATAGGAAAGAAAAGAAGTTGACTTTGGGTTTTTCTTAGTAGGAGATTTAATTTTTTTCTGAATAACAAGTAGCTTGCTGTCTGGCCATTTCAATTTCTCGGATAACAATGCATATAAGGTAGAAAAAATTGAGAGGGCAGAGGATTGATTTTGGAAACTAAAACTGCTTTATGTCTTACATTACTGAATAATAGGGATGTGCAAATTTTAGGATTTCAGTTTCAGTAACCGTATGTTTATGTGACGGTGAGGCTTGTCAAATTAAGTTAATTGGAGGTGAAGATATGCATGCATCAAACTATTGCTCTAACTTGGGTTGTAAATGTCGCTTTTCAGAATTCTTTCTGTAAATAGTTGATCTTGAACCTATCTGAAATTTTACAGCCATAATAAGAAAGGCAACATTAGGCTTTTCAGTGGTGGATTTGATAAAATTTGCTCTCTAGAGATTACTGGCTTAGCAGCTCAAGTATTTCCTTTCTCATTCATATATTGTAAAAAGAAAATGAAGTACTCTGATGGCCATTAGCGAATGCTATGCATGCCTATAGTTCTGTACATTGTCATTATCTTTAGCATATATTGTGAAAAGAAAATGAAGTACTCTGATGGCCATTAGCGAATGATATGCATGCCTATATTTCTGTACATTGTCATTATCTTTAGAAAGGGGGCAGTTCAAATTTTGGACTGCATTCACTCGTCTGGTTACTTTTATAAGCTCCAGCCCAAAATTGTACAGACATATCTAATTTGCAAAATATTGTATGATGGCTGTCAAATGTTTGTAACTGAGTTATGAAGTATGGATTTTAGGTTCAGAGACTGCGTATATTTACTCAACACTGGACCGAAAAAGGTCCTAAAATGGAGTTGGCAGGACAGAATGTAACTTTAACTTTCGGAAGAGCAAAGTTTTAAATGGAGGAGTAGTCAAAATGTCAATAATCTGAATGCATTTGGATTGGATTCTTATTTCAACCATAGTGAACCTACAAACAGTAAGATCATTAATGAGGTGCTGTTTAAAAAGTGAATGCATTCCCTTGCTTGAATATATAGGAGGCTACATAAAGGGAATAACAGAAAAAAGAAAAAGAGACAAAAGAATAACGTAAATGTGACCTTTGTCCAATAAATCCATTTGAGAGGGGACGTGTGTCATCAAGTATGCATCCCAATAATATAATGTGAAATGCCTCCCAAAGTGTTGCAGCTGTTTTGAACTGATCATTTCCTTCTTGGGCTTGTTGCAGGGTTTACTGCAGCATCACGAAGAAATAGTAGAGTACTTCAATAATAGAGGAGTTTCAGTAATGTTTCTTTTCAGAAGAAATCTTCTGCGCAGAATGATCTCAATACTTGCAAATTCCTATGATCAAAATGCTAAGCTATTAAATGGAACGTACAAATCTCATGTGCATTCTCCCCAGGAGGTCTCTCTTGATCTCTCTGAACTTCATGCTATTTTCTTTTTCCCTCAATTTGATAATCATACAAGCATAATATGGAACCATTGTATCATCGTTGCAGGCTGAGATACTTGCAGAATACAAGCCAGCAATCAATACAACTTTGCTTATCCCCAACCTGAGGCAAGCAGAAGAGATGGCTGCTAAAGCATTAGAATACTTCAATAGCACTCGGCATATTGTCCTCTATTATGAAGACATAATAAAGAACCAAACTGTAAGACACATCCACTTTTAACATTCAACATAATAACAGAAGATATAGTTGCATTTTGTTTTGCTATCCTTTGACACCGAATCAACTTTTGTGATTTCTTTCCCAGAAACTGACTGATGTTCAAGATTTTCTGAGGGTTCCACAAATGGAGTTGCAAAGCAGACAAGTTAAGATACATAGAGGGTCCTTATCTTCTCAGGTTGAGAATTGGAGTGATGTTGAGAAGACATTGAAGGGTACACCCTACGAGAGCTTCCTGCATGCAGATTACAAGCTGTAGATAGTAATATGACGTGTAAATATGGCATGCATTTTAGTTCTTTTTTTTTTCTTTTTCCTTTTAGGTTTTAGGTTATTCATTCATTAGTTTTAAGGTTAACAGAAGCCAACAGCGATGGCATCCTCCTGTTGAAATTTTGGCAATATGGTATTAGTTTCTATGCCCTGTACCCCCCAGAACTAGAGAGGTAAATGACCTGTTGTGTTTTGCATGAGATAATATTGAGAATCTGTTTTGAATTTTTACCTCTACATAGGTGCCTGTCAAGGATACAAATGCTTATGCCTAGTCAGAATTGTCACCAAGCTGATTCTGCTGCTGAACAAAAAGATCATAGACATTTATCGGCATTGTGAAGTGGAATTTATGTAGTTATCAAGAAAATGATCTTTGTAAGTTTGTTAAAAATCACATGCGGGAAAATACAAGGTCGTTTATTCTTTTCAGAATTATTTGAGTCTGTCTGAATCGAGAAAGGAGAGCTTTTGTAGTTATCATGGTAGGTCGGTTGATCAAATGCACTTATTATTATTTTGGTGGGATTGAATACTATTTAATCTCAAAATTAAATTGTGGAATATATATATATTAAATAATTTAATTTTTTAAAAATTTAAAACAAAAATTTTAAAATTAAATTTTATCCAATCACAGTATTAGTCTCAAAGAATTTTGATTCAGCTATAAGATTCTAAAATGATTCACAACGCCCGTCCCATCTAAACCTTATTTATGTTGCAAATTTTAATATTCATGCGAAGGGTTATCTAAGATTCTAAATTTCATTATTTTATAAACCTTTACCATTCTTTCTTAAGAAAAGAAAAACTTTAATCTTTTCTAATTATCGACTATTTAAATTGTCTAATTTTTAAGAAATGTTAACTTATAGAGATATAAAAATGATGCAACTATTAACAGAAAATATTGTGCCAATATAATTATTAGACACTAAAATTATCAATTACGTAATCATTTAATGGTGAAGTGTTTGGTTCTACGAATCAAACTTATCAACTTAACCATTAATGCATTATTTTTAACAATATGTATAGGGCGGATGCATTAGAAAAAGTCAACTTAGAAACAAATCTTCTCCTGCACATACTCGTAATTGACAAGTCTAACTTACACCGAGTGCCAGGCAGACAAAAGTTGTTTCAGGTGACGACACCATTAGGAGGGTTGTGCTCGCTGGGCGGTGGGTGGTTGGCGCTGCGAGTCTTCTCAATTCTCATAAAGCACTTGACGGCGAAACCCGCGCCAAAGCTCCCAAGCATTAGACGGCATTTGCTATTTAAATTATATTTAATTAAAAAATATTTTATAAAAATATTTTTTTTATAAAAAATAAAATTTAATTACATATTTAATTAAACCTAACAACAAATCAGACAAGTAATAACGTGCGTATTGATCAGTACCTCATTTTTGGTTGCCCTCAGCCCCCATTTGACTTGGTCCAGTCAAGCCACCCAACCCATTGGGGAAGTTTAGCATCCTTGTCCCGTTCATTAAATACTGTTATGTGAATTATTTTTTTTACAAATATTATAAGTATATATTTTTGAAATAACAAATTTATATATAGTAGTTCGTAATAATAAGAAGATAGAGGATTCAAATTTTATTTAGGAGAATATAATTAATTTGTATTAAGTACACTCAATGTCTTTATATTAACAAGAACATTTTATAATATTTAAAAAAAGTTTTCACACATCAACACTGCAAGCATAATAATAAATAAATTTAGAATATTTTGATTTGATAAAGCATGTTATCAATCCAATTACTTTTTTTAGGTTAGTACACTGTGACTTAACAACGATAATATATGTAAATCTAATTTCTTATTAAGATATAAATATATAATATATATTTTTCGTTAAAAAGCCTATAGCAGGGAGACAATATCATATCTAAAAACTCTAATGGAAAATATATAATAAAAGGAAAAACAAAGCGTCAATGATATACTGTTCTCTCCGGAATAAAAAATCCAACTCTTATCTTTTTTTTTTATAATTCATGTGATCTGTCTTTTTCTTCCTCGTGTAATTATTTATCAAAAAAAAAAAAATCAAACTCTTATCTACATCTCTGAACAAGTATTTTAAAAGATTCTGGACAAATTGCGAAATTATCATCCAATGCGATGAAAAGCAAAATATGATTGATATTTGATAGCTGTCACCACATAATCAGAAAGCACGTACGTTATATTCTAATGCGTCGCGAATGAATTTCTTACTTAAAAGTCATTAGTGTTAGAGAAGACTATGCTATGAGTTGCAAGCAGGACCAGGAAAATTGTAGAATTGTTTAATTAATGAAGTAGAGAGTTCATGAAATATTTGATCTCTACTAAGAGTTAAATTACATAATTATTTTTAAATTTATAAAAATTAAATTATTTATTAACAAATATAAATTTTATATTAAATTATAGAAAGAAATACTTTTTAAATATACTTTAAATCAATTACTAAAAAAATAAAAAACGACATAAGAAATATTTAAAAGATCTAAAATTAATTAAATATAATATATTTATATCGCCATTTGTATTATTTTCACTATTCAAAATACAATTTGATATTAGATCAATTCTTCCATCATATAAGGCGTCAGGAAAAATTTTACAGGGGAATATACCGCAGCGCATTCTCATAGATCCATATAAATTGACTTCAAAGGTAAGATCACGCATGGCCCCACATACATCATTCCCCCGCGTATCCGTTGTCCCCACAAGCCCCAAAATATACGGTCCCGATCTTTTCTCCACCTCCCATCCGACGCTTCAAGATGCTCGTCGTTACAAACAACAATGTCACCGTAGTCCGCCCTAGATCCATCGTACCCTTCTCTTTTTAGTCGCTCGTAAGCCGTCTCTGCATTCTTCTCTCCTCTCTCCTCCCTCTCCCCTGTCCAAGACCTCAGAACTTACCTGGTTTTTGGCCCCGACCAGGTTGCCCCTCGCTCCCTCTTTCTCTCTCAAGAACGGTAAGGAAAGCCAAGAAATTCAAATTCTTCGATAGAAGAGGGAGGAAGAGGGGTAGATTGGGTTGAAGAGTGGAATAAAGATGAACAGTGGCGGAGATTCGAGTCAACAGCAGCAGCAGCAACCCCAGCAGCAGCAGCAACAGCAGCAGTGGCTAGCGATGCAGCAGTATCAGCAGCAATGGATGGCCATGCACATGCAGTACCCGGCGGCGGCTATGGTGATGCAGCAACAGATGATGTACGGCCAGCAATACGTTCCTGCATACTACCATCACCAGCAGCATCAGTTGTACCAGCAGCAGCAGCAGCAGCAGCAACAGCAACCCCAGCAGCACCAGCAAAATCAGCCTCAGATTCAGGCCGTCAGCGATGACAATCGCACGATCTGGATTGGTGATCTCCAGCAGTGGATGGATGAATCTTATCTTCAGTCTTGCTTCGCTCAATCCGGCGAGGTCTGGGTCTTTTCTTACTCTAATTATTTCTTTTGGATAATTTGTTTTTAAAAATTTTTAAGTGTAGGACGTTGAAGGCTGTCAATTTTAAAATTTTCTTCAGCCATTGTGAATATGCTCATTAATTACGCGCCATAAATGTTGCTTCTTTATTCCTTCACATTATTTGGGATTGAACCACTGAAAATGTTAGTCTATTTATTTGTTTTGCTAATGAGTGTAGCTGATCTTAATTGCGGGATATACACTCACAATTAAAAGGAAGAAAATCAGATCGCATTGAGTTGAAAAAGAAATTTAAGAAATGAATTCATAAACCCAAATGCATATACACGAAAAATGCTTGAGAATATCTAGATGAAATTTATTTTATTTGTTTTTGGTTGATTGAGATTTGACAGCCAACAGGTGCGCACCCTATAACTTCGAGTCTAATTTTGCACGTCTGAGCTAGTACGCCGAGTGCATGAATGAAGGGAGAAAAGGTTGACTTGAGTGCACTATTGTAGTTCACTTGAGCAGTTCTCTCTTTCTTCCACTGGGCCTTTCTTAATTTGCGTCATAGTATGTGTTGCCCAAAAACAAGAGCAGATAGCAAAGGCTTCATTCCGGGAAATAAGAAATAAATATGTATGAATGATGTTAATAACTTCTGGCTTCATCTCAGTTTCAAGCGTGTATTACAAGATTTGATGAGTAGGCATGGTGAAGAGTTTTAACATGTACTGGTTTAATAGGAGCATCTGGGTCTCCTTTATAATCCATTCTTATAATTTTATGCATTGAATTTTGAGTTGCATATATCATGATGAGTCGGGTTGCATTATGTTTATGCATGAAAGTATGGCATTTTTATTCTCAGGAGGAAATGCGAAAGATTAATCTTCTGATTCTTTTGTTCAGTTCTCTTCAGTATCACATTGCTCTGTCCACCTTTCTTATGCTTGCTGAATGGCCTTCAATCTTGCAAACCATACAGGTGGTTTCTGTCAAGGTTATTCGCAATAAGCAGACTGGTCAGTCAGAGCGATATGGTTTTGTGGAATTTGGTTCTCATGCGATAGCTGAGAAAGTTCTACAGCGCTACAGTGGCTCAACAATGCCAAACACAGAACAACCATTCCGGCTAAATTGGGCAGCCTTTAGCATGGGTAATAGGCGTCTGGATGCTGGTTCTGATCTATCAATATTTGTGGGAGATTTGGCTACTGATGTTACTGATACGATGTTGCATGAAACATTTGCTGGTAGATATCCATCTGTAAAAGGTGCAAAAGTAGTGGTTGATTCAAATACTGGCCGCTCGAAGGGTTATGGATTTGTTAGATTTGGTGACGAGAATGAAAGATCTCGAGCTATGACAGAAATGAATGGTGCATATTGTTCTAGTAGGCCTATGCGGATAGGTGTTGCTACCCCCAAGAAACCTTCTGCACAACAACAGTATTCTTCTCAAGGTATTGATGATTATGCTTTCTATCTTATATTAAGTATCTTTTGAAATATTCATGGTTTAGCTTTTGTACTTGTTTCTGTTATTTCAATCATGTTTTTGGACATACGTACAATTTTTATTTTGTGAATGTTATAACCTGATTGATATATTACTGGATTTGTGTGCTTGTACTTGTTAGATAGATGTCGCGGATGACTGATTAGACCTTCTCACTTTGTGTTGTTATTTATATATGTTATTGTAGGCCTTCCTGTATATACCATGTATTGTACTTTTACATGAAAAGAGAAGTATATGTCTTCATTCATGAGCCAATACTTCTGAAAATGACTGTTTATTTATTATGACAACTCGTTACAACTCTGTTGATTTCCTAAAAGGTTATTTACTTGTGCTCTTACGATTTGAATTTATTCTTTTCTCGGTTACAGTTTTAATTCATTTAAGTTACATCTCTAGCTATCTAATTGAGACTATGGGGTTATGAAGGTGACATTCTGAATAGAGGATATTGTATATCACAAATGTTTCCAAATGCTCCCAGATGCTAATTACTTTTTAGCCTCTTGTGTTTCCTAGTTTCAGTATTTTGACCCTCTTTCAAGTCTTGACCTAAGACTCGTGGTTTCTTTAGCTGTAATATTGGCTGGAGGATATCCATCAAATGGTGTTGCAGCCCAAGGCTCCCAGTCTGACATTGATTCATCTAACACAACAGTGAGTTCTACATCCCTTCACAAGCAGATCATCAGAAATTTCAATGATCACTAATCCTCTCTTTTATATCTTTTCAGATTTTTGTTGGAGGACTTGACTCTGATGTTACTGATGAAGAATTGAGACAGTCCTTTACCCAGTTTGGTGAGGTTGTTTCTGTGAAAATACCTTCTGGTAAAGGATGTGGTTTTGTACAATTCTCTAATAGGTACTTCTTATTGTTCCTTTGTACATTAGGATTTACTTAATTTAGGTACATTGAGAAAATCATTCCCTGGTTTTTATTGAGCATAGCATTGGAATAATATAGGGAGTTTTACCTTTCTGAATCTGTTAATTGTATGTGATCTCTTTGCTGTTCTGTATCTCCTTCAAGATCATTGATAGATTCCCTTTGATTTGCATGTAACAGGAGCAGTGCAGAAGAGGCAATTCAGAGACTAAATGGAACACTTATTGGCAAACAGACTGTACGTCTTTCTTGGGGCCGAAGTCCCGTGAACAAACAGGTATTCCATCAGCCAATGAAGCTATAATTAAACTTGATTTGGATGAGGAAACGTTTAGAGTAACCTGAATATTCTATTCGGGTGAATTTAGTGGAACCTATTATTATGCCTATGTTCTTATCTTGCTTGACTTTTAGGGGTTCTGGGATGCATGTCTTTAGTCCTCCATTTTGAATTTTGTGCTTTTCCTTCGTTCTGTGGTAAAACTCATACACCTTGTTTTATCATTTTTTTTTTGCCTTTTTTCCCCTTGATGGTTTATAAGTTGAATCTACAGAGTTTTCTTGAACAAGATATTCTCTCATGAATTTGAAAATTAGCATTAGGCAGTGTGAAATCTTTATACTGGTTCCCAGTGGTGTTCCACATCATCCTCCATTTTTTAGTGCTGATTCTGGATACTTGTAATGGAGAAGAAACAGCACTAAACACAGATAGGAATTGCCTTCATGCCATGCAGGAAGTTAGTTTTGTATAGATATTTAACTATCTGATTTCCTTTGTGGTTCTGCAGCTCAAAATGGATACTGGTAACCAATGGAATGGTGCTGGTTATGGAAGGCAGGGTTACAATGGTTACGGCTATGGCATGGCGCAAAATCAGGATAGAGGAATTTTTGCTGCTGCTGCTGCGGCAAATGGAGCATCTTCAAACGGTTATGCGAATCATCAGCAGCCAGTGAATTGAACTTTAGTGTAGCGCAGTGGTCTAGTCTATGAAGACTTGAACAACCTAGGGGTAGTCAGTTCTTGACCCCAAAATTTTAGTCTGTAATATGTTTGAATTTTGTAGCTTATTTATATTTTATATTTTTGAGACTTCCGGGATTTTGACTTGAGCATATCACTGAGGTGCCTTAGGGGCTTGTTATATCAATGGTGTTTATTTGGTTAAATAGTCTTTATTTACTTAATAGTACCCTTCCGGCTGGGTGCCACGTTCTCATCTTTGGTGCCAATCTGCCATGGCATTGAATATCGTACTTTCCTAATTTCATGGCGCTAAATCCTCTAGGGTTTTATTTTTATTTTGTGTCTGAACAATGTCGTCACTAATTAGTTGGTTCTTGTGATTTTGCATTTCCTTTGCAAACCAATTTTATATTCGACGGCCCTTCTTGAAGTTGACATTAACAAGTGAGATGGTCTTATTCGTTGAAGAATGCATGGGTGGAGATCCCAGCCGGTAGCTGTTGGAAAGTAGGTTTTAGTATCTTCCATTAGTCTGTTAAGGGTAGTTTGCTTGGGTTGAAAAGAGGGAGGAAAAGGGGATGAGATTTAAATGTAGAGGCAAAAGAGCTCGTGCGGTAGGAATCGAAAGAGGAGGGGAAAGTAAATGGAGTGGGAGTGAATCAATGAGAGTCGGCAAATGCGTCAAACAGAACGAAATAGAAGACTTCGAATTCTTGTTTATAGAATTGCTCATAACGTGCCCAGCAAAAAAGACAAAAAGAAGAAGAAGAAGGAAATGCTCATTATTCAGGGAAAAAGAAAAAAAGACGCAGCCTCAATGTCTGGTGTACACTCCCCTTGTTCCTCCTCCGATGATTTGTAGTAGTGGGGAACGTCTACTAATGATTGTAATCCCCCTTCTCCGATTGGATCCAACGGCTAGGATCTTATTCGTCCAATGGCATTTTTTTTAAAAAGAAGGGAATGGGTAAGGTGATCCTAAGGACAAAAGAGCGCCATCTCATCTGCATGCATGCGAATGAGTAAGGTGATCCTAAGGAGAAAAGACCGCCATCTCATCTGGATGCATGCATGCATGCAGTGGTAAAAGGAGAGGGAAGCCGTCCAATGCGAGATGTCCAAAAATGGCAAGTCCCAAAGATTGATGGTCTTTGTGTTGCACAGACTTGAACCGTAACTGTAATCGCCTACCCTCCTGTCACTTGTGGCTCCAATAAGTATTATTTCTCTGTTCAAAATAGATGTTTTAGTTTGATTTTATATAATAATTATAAAAAAATTAAATAAATATTTAAAAATATTATTATTTTAAAAATTAATTAGTGTTTTTAAAATTAAATTTAAGATTGGAGATTGATAATTTAAAATATTTTTTTTGAAAAATTAATAATGTTAAAAAATTAAAAATTGAATAATTAGTTAGAGATAAAAATAAATTTAAATAAAATAATCAATAAATTCTTTATATAAAAAAATAAATATTTTGAAACATACTAAAAAAGAATTAGAATAGATTGTGATATAAGATGAATAATACCCCGTGTGAGGGTCATTTCCGGTGTGTTTAGATCGGTTTCAATCCAAATACACCCGAACCATGAACTGTTCCGTGACTCTGATATAACTACATTATTGCTACTCTTCTGCTCCTAGTAATTGTCCTTATCTGCCACGTGACGGTGTGGACCAAAATAAATCAGGCTCAACCCTATGAATTTTGTATCATTTATCCTTTTTTTTTGGCAAAATAGATCCCGTGTTAGCTTCTTTTCTATCACTTGCTAAAAATAGCTCTTATGTTGTGTAAACAAAAGAAGAAGGTACAAAAACAAAAAGGAAGTAGGAAAACAATGCCCCTTTAGTTTGGAATTAATGTATACATTTGACTCAATATGCAAATTTAATGCAAAATTTGATCATATTTATGTTATTAAGGGTGTATTTAGATTTTGTTTGGTTAGAAGAGTTTTTGTCTAGAGTTCTGTGAAAGTAAATTTTTTATGAGAAGAGAAGTGAGTCTCAATTGTGTATTTAGTTTAAAGAAATACAATACAAATGAATCTAAATTATTCTTATTCATTAATAATAAAATTAACATTGAACATATATATCAGTGTAAGTTAACTTAGATACCTTAAAAATGTTGATCGTGAAAAGTTAATTGAAAAAATACACATAGTGTTAATTTGGAGGAGAGTATGTGATAATAAAACATTAATCTTGTTTCATTAAAAGAAAAAAAGAAAATCTTGTCTGACATCACCTCAACTTGCACTGGGTCCCGGTTTATTTGCCGCCCATTGCTTTATGGAGCCTGACATTATGGGGAACCGGATTCTGCCAGGAGTTTGGAATTTGGGATCGGAAAAACCCAGTACCCAAAGCCCACAAAATCCGCCATGCCCAGTCCGGGGTCTGAAAATCATGCAATTTGGACTTTGCTTAGCCATTCAGAGCTTCCTTTCTTTATAGGTATTTTGGCAGTACTACCAAATAACCAACAAATAAATTGTTCCCCAAAAAAAAAAAAAAACCCGTATATTGATGATTTCGTGGAGCCAGTTTATTTAGGATGGATGGCCATAACTAATGCAGCCCATAAATAAGTAAGTAGTTAATTGATACTCGAAGGGTGCTTTCCAACTTTGCAAGTGAGGCTTACTTCTTCCATTTTGTTCCATGGAGAAGAAACACGTATTCTTCTCCACAATGTCAACCTTCTTCTTCATTCTTTTCCTACTCTGTGTCCCGGGCCATTGCCATGGCTTTGGGATGGATCAAGCCACTTCACTGATGGCCTTTCGCCGCGCTAAAATGCATGCTGCCAAAAATGCTCCCCGCGATTTGGGATTTCCCCCCTTGGAGATGAGTTTGGATGAAGAAAGAATGTCATTTGATGTGGGAAAAATGGAAGATGATCTGATTGAGGAGGGACTTCCTGGGCAGCCGTCACCAGTGTTGTTTAAGCAATATGCTGGATATGTTCATGTTGATAGAACCAGAGGCCGAAGCCTTTTCTATTACTTTGCTGAGGCTGCTCAGGATCCTTCTTCAAAGCCACTTATTCTCTGGCTAAACGGAGGTGAACATTGAAAACTCTCTTGCAAGTATCTTGGATAAACTTCATTTTCTTCTCTGCTATTACTCTAATAACATTTTCTGACTTCATGTGTAGAATTCTTTTAGTCTTGGAAATGCTTCTTTACCTAGAGAAGAGCGTTCTGATCCTTCTTAAGTAGTGGGGAAAAGTTGTAACTGGCGGTGCTCGTTGTTTGCAGGACCTGGTTGTTCATCACTAGGATATGGCGCTATGATGGAGCTTGGACCTTTTGGGGTTAATCCTGATGGCACAACACTCTATTCCAGGAAGTTTGCGTGGAACAGAGGTATAAGTGCAGTTTTCTTTACCGCATTGTGTATCTATATCTCTTAGGCCTTCATTTTGTTTGAATAATGAACAAGATGAATGATGCAGTCGCAAATACGCTATTTCTGGAGTCACCGGCAGGTGTTGGTTTCTCATACTCCAACACCACCTCCGACTATGAGATGTCAGGGGACAACAGGACAGCTGAAGACGCATATATTTTTTTGGTCAATTGGTTCCAGAAATTCCCCCATTATAAAGCTCATGATTTCTACATAATGGGAGAAAGCTATGCAGGTTGGTAATAGGTTTCGAACCTCCTCCAGAACCCCATCCAGACACACAAAACAGTTCTTTCCTTCACTATTATATCCTCATAACTCTTTCAGTTGCAAATTTTACAGGTTATTATATTCCGGAGCTAGCAGATGTCATCATCCAGAGGAATAAGATTGAGTCAACCTCGAGAATCCACTTAAAGGGAATCATGGTAAACTAATCTCCCCTAGTAAGCTAATTTATGCTTGTAAATAGCAAGTTCTTGTTGCTTCTCTGACAGTCTGGAAAATCAGAAAGGCTAATGCAAAAAAATTGATATGAATTTGCAGATTGGAAATGGGATAATGAATGATGTTACAGACACCAGAGGAACTTACGATTTTCTTTGGAGCCATGCACTAATTTCAGATGAAACCTATCGAAGACTCAAAGAAAACTGCATGGTTGAAACAAAAGTATGTGAGGAATACGAAGCAATAGGGAAGACAGAATTCGGAAGAATAGATCCTTCTAATATCTACGGTCCGATATGCTCCCCTTCTGGCGGTCGATGGAGGACAAAGCTCCTTTTAGGGTATGATCCCTGCGAAGGAGATTATATACGCAGTTATCTCAATCTCCCTCGTGTGCAGAAAGCAATGCATGCCAACCAAACCAAACTGCCTCACAGTTGGGAACTTTGCAGGTTAACAACCAGTTTCTCAATCCTGCACTTGCTATATTAATTCTGCTAGCTCGTTGAATGTGATTGTTTATGTTAGCAGCCAGACTGTCTTGCTGCTTCCCGGGAATTATCTTCGGTTCGTGGATAAGATTAAGACCACATATTTCCTTTTTTCTTTTCAGCAGCTAAAATTCCTCTGTTTTTGGTCTCAGTGATGTGATTGGTGATTGGAAAGACAGCCCCTCAACAATGTACCCTATTTACAGGAGGCTTATTCATTCTGGTCTTCGGATTCTCCTTTACAGGTAGAGTAATTCTTACAGAGCTTTAGGCTGGTAGTGATGCTAAGCTCTAGTTGTATTGAGTAACCATCTCATACTCTCATTCTTGTTAAGTTCATTTGATTTTATTTTTCTGCTGAAACTTGCGGTCTTCCGTATCTGAAAATATGATGGGCAGTGGCGATGTGGACGTTATTGTTTCGGTGACTAGCACTCGGTACTCCATTGATGCTATGAACCTTAAGGTGATTAAACCATGGCATCCATGGCTTGATCAAAACAACGATGTAGGTTTCTAGCCTTTGATTACTTTCTACAATTTCATGAATTTGTCCGAAAGTAGAATGTTCTGACATTAAGAGTTACACATGAATCGCGCAGGTGGGTGGATACGAAGTTGTGTACGAAGGCTTGACGTTTGCAACAGTTCGAGAAGCTGGTCATCAAGTTCCAGAATATCAGCCTCAGAGAGCATTTGCTCTACTGAAGAAGTTTATAGCAGATAAGTAATAATGATAACATAATTCAATTTGTGCCGACTAAGAGTTGAGCCATTGTTTTGGCAAATGATGAACTCTTGAGTCTTTTGCTAGAAAGTAGTAAGCTCCTCAGCTGCTGCAGTACGGCTGGAGTACTGGTCTTTTGACAGATCAAATGTAATTGGAACCAAAATTGTGGAATGGAATGATGGATTTTGAATCTTATTTTCTGCTATTTGTTGCCCTTTCGAAGGAAAATTGATACTGGGTTTCAGTTCATTGGAACAGTCCCTTAGAACTATATAACCTCAAAGACTGAACTGGAAGAATAGGAACAGTTCCCATTGATCTATTTACCTGAGTTGCAATTAAGAAAACAATGGTTCATTTCTAAAGATTTAAGAAACTCATCAAGTTATGACAGAAGATAAGATATCCTCTAATAATCTCATCTAATGAAAAATCATCAAAAGTCAGTCAACTGAATAGTGGACCAAAAAGACCACGGGAAGGAGACAACAAAGTAATAATTTACTGCCACGAAAATGGAACATTAGCATACCCAGTACCTAGCTGTAATCTTCAAATACGGTAAAGATGCTGATCCAATGGCTATGAAGGGCCTCCGCACATACATTTTCAGCCATTGCATAACTTGCTACGTATTCCTGTAGATTAAATTTTTACACTACTGATTTTGTTGAAAATGCAGCGGCAAATATCCTTTTCCTGGAATCACCGGCTGATGTTGGATTTTCTTACTGAAATTCAAAGAATTTTCATTATGGAGATGATCAAATTGCAGCAGATAATTATATTTGTTGGGAATTTATGATGTTTCACAAACTCCACATTAGTATGATATTGTCCGTTTTGGGTTAAGCTCTCACGGATTTGTTTTTGAAAACCTTCCAAAAGACCTCATACTAATGAAATTATCTTGAATATTATATTTAGACATCTATTCACTTAATTTTTACATGTGGGATTTAGTTTGCATCCCAACAATGTTTTCCTGGTCAATTGGTTGGAAGGTTTCCAGAATACAGGAACAGGGACTTCTTTCTAGCTGGAGAAAGCTATGGTGGTCACTATGTCCCTCAACTTGCTAAACTAATACTTGATAATAACAAGCGTACTATTCATACAGTCATTAACTTAAAAAGAATTGCTGTAAGTCTGACCCTTTAATTCCTTTTGGTTCTTTAAAGCACGAGATTCATGTCCTGATGTTGTGTCTGAGAAACCTGACTAACTTTTCCTGTCAGATTGGAAATGCTTGTTGATTATGAAACAGAAAACATCGGGACATATGATTACTTTTGGTCGCTCTCTCTCATATCTGACGCACTTTACAGCAACATTCTTTCAACTTGCAACCTTTCTTCGGCAGTCAATGAACCAGAAGCTTGTTTTGAATACAGAAGGGAAGCAGAGATCGATATAGGCGACATTTTCATCTATGACATCTATGCTTCCTTGTGTTCTTTATATCCTCAGGCTTCTTCAGTAATGCGCTCATTACTTCATTCGTTCTCCACTTCCTTCTTGGCTCCGAAATGTTATTACAAGTCATGGTACTCAGCAACTAATATCCTTCTCTTGTTTAAAGCGGTTACTGGGATACGATCCGTGCTCTGATTATTATGTCAACTCCTACTTAAACACTCCTGAAGTACAGAAAGCGCTCCATGTGAATCCACGAAGATGGGATTCTTGCAAATACTCACTGAGCAATTTCTCTCATTCAGTATCAATTTGAAAAGGAAAGCTTTTGAAGATTGGGCTCTTTTTGCTTACCATTCTGATCTTTTGCATCTCTTCATGTCAATGTAGTCAGGTGGTAGCTTTAGAATGGATCCCTGCACCAGAAACAGTATTACCAGCCATTAAGCAGTTAATGGAAAGTGGCATTGGTGTTTGGATGTATAGGTAGCCTATGGACTGTGCTATTATATGATCTGTTTGACAACTAAAACTACAAATTATATAAGCTTTTTATTACAAGAAATCGTGTTTGATATTGCAGTGGAGATACAGATGGCCGAGTCCCTCTAACAACTTCAAGATACTGCATAGCAAAAATGGGGTTTTCAGTTCAGACTTCATGGTACCCCTGGAAATTTAGAGGCGAGGTAATCGAAAAGGAAACTCGCGCTATTCCTCTGTTTAATATCTATTTATAAGATAAAAAACATGCCAGAATATGCTACTGCTGCTGTGATCCTATGTTTTAAGGTTTATGGGTACGTGGAACAATACCAATATAACTTAACGTTTATGACCATAGGAGGAGCCGGACACTTTATACCAAGTTATCAACCTGCTCGAGCACTTGCCTTCTTCTCATACTTCATCGAAGGAAAGCTTCCTCCGAGATTTTAGAACTCAATAGTCGACCAAAATGGATGTTATAAAATGAAATGGAAAAGAATAAAGATGCCATTCTTGTTTAGCAGGAAAAAAAAATTCTTCAGCTGTTGAAATTCCATTCAGACAGTGAAAGAGATCATGCGTTTTCTTTTGTTAATTAAAGGATATATTAATCCATTTTTTTGTCTTTTGCATTAAACGGAGAAAAGTGCAGTCTAAGAGGCATTTACGTCCCTCTTTCTTGATTGATGGCTATGGCGGTGTTTCCCATGAATGGCAAGAAGTTGAGATATGAGCATTTCGGCACCATTCCTGCCTGTTTGATGGGGGCGAATACTAGTTTCTGGCTAATTCATTTCCTGTATATATGGGATTCACAATATGTCATCCAAATGGACCAACTGAAAAAAAAAAAAAAAGAATCTGAAACACACTGAATTTCCAAATTTTCCAAGGTTTAGAATCTGGAGGAACTCTGGTGCCATGTAGTAACCAGCTAGAAATAGAATCTCTTGCTTCATAGAAGTCTAACCGTGCAGAAAAACATATTCACGGGATGGGAGGTGGAACACACCGTAAGCCTGTCATTATTGCCAGCATATGATGTGTTCCCATCCCTGTCTTCTTCTACTGCTCCGTCTTCAAATTTTTCTTGCGGGGGCTGATAATGTTCGCGAAGGCCAAATTAGGTCATAATAAACAAATTAAAAAGAAAATTTTCAAGCGGAGGATACAATCTAGGTAATGTAGCTTAGCTGTAAACTTGAGGGAAACAAGAACAAAAGACGGCACTTTCAATAGCATTCTCAGACCTATAAATAGACATAAGAATTTCCACGGATAAATTGTATTAGTACTTCCCCTCAAACATGCAAAGGATGAACTCTGCATTCCTTTTATCCCTTAGTCTCCTATGGCTAGTGTCATTTGCACAATGTTATGGAGGGGAAGAAATTGAGTACCCTATCAGGAAATTTCTTCAGGCTCAGCGGTTAAAAGGATCGGTGAAACATGTCATTGAGAAATCAGCAGATGACTATTCAACAGTTTATTATGGCCCTCAAGATGGCCTGAAGGACGCCGACAAGATCAGTGCATTGCCAGGACAACCAAGTGGAGTGAATTTTAATCAGTACTCAGGATATGTAACTGTCGACCCTAAAGCTGGTCGAGCACTCTTTTACTATTTTGCCGAGTCTGAAAGCTCTTCTACCGCACCTCTGGTTCTGTGGCTAAATGGAGGTACATTTGCTCCTGTTGTTCATTTCTACTTAGCACTTAGCAGTAGGTATATTTAGAAATAGTACTTTCTTGAACGATCTCCAGTTTACGTTCTGCATTATCATCTTTCTATACTAACACAACTGGGGTGAAAGGCCCTGGCTGCTCTTCTTTTGGCAATGGAGCAATGATGGAACTAGGACCATTTCGAGTGAATAATGATGGTGCATCCCTTTTCAAGAATGAATACAGCTGGAATACTGGTAAGTGCTCAAAACTGAAAAGCAAATGATCAATCAACTTAACAAGCCTAAGAACAAGTTTCAATAATTTTTTTTCCTTGGAAATGCAGCTGCAAGCGTTCTTTTCCTTGAATCCCCAGCGGGTGTTGGATTTTCTTACTCAAACACGACGTCTGACTATGTTGTTGGAGATTCACGAACTGCAGCCGATTCTTATACATTCCTGGTCAATTGGCTGGAAAGGTTCCCAGAATACAAAACAAGAGACTTCTACTTAACCGGTGAAAGTTATGCTGGTCATTACGTGCCTCAGCTCGCTCAACTGATCCTCCTTAACAACCAAAAAACTAATCAAACTGTCATTAATCTAAAAGGCATTGCTGTAAGTTTTTCCCTCCGTTGATTTATACTACCAGCTGCCTTTAAAAATCACCCCTGCCCACAAATTAAAAAAAAAAAAAAGACCTGACTTGATTTGTTGATGCTATCGTGATTTTCAGATTGGAAATGCATATATTGACTTCGAAACAGAATATAAGGGGACGTATGATTATACCTGGACACATGCTCTAATATCTGATGAAATTCATGAGGGAATAGTTTCCAACTGCAACTTTTCTTCAGAATCTACTGTCACAGAAGCTTGTGCAAAATATACAAATCAAGCTGACGCACTTGTAAATACTATTGACCAGTATGGCATATATGCACCATTTTGCTCTTCATCTACGCCTCCTCCTACGGTAAAACCTGATCCCTTTGCCATTAATCTTTCATTTTGCTCTTCAGATTGCAAATCAAAGTTAATGCAGTTTATTTTGTTTGATACAGATATCTCAGTACGATCCTTGTGCCGATAGGTATGTTTACTCTTACCTAAACACACCTGATGTGCAGAAATTTCTCCATGCTAATGTCACCAGAAGCCAACCAGGAGGGTGGCACTCTTGCAAGTAAGACAGTTTTTGCTCCAATGTACACTGTTATATCACATTGTGGTGCTGTTTTGGCTAATTTTCATTCATAACTTCATCTGAAATAAAGCAACTTCATCTTCCGTAATTGGGAGGATCAGCCAGAGTCAGTGTTACCTACCATTACACAGCTGATGGCAAGTGGTATTAGAGTTTGGCTCTACAGGTAAAGTGATCATCAACACCAGTTTGCCCAATGGTATAATTTTGCATCTGTTCCAGTGCTGCATAGTTGATAGCCAAGAACTCTTTTTTAACTTTTGACTGCAGTGGAGATACCGATTCTGTTGTTCCAGTGACTACAACCAGGTATTCCATTAGCAAACTCAAGATACCGGTTAAAACTCCATGGTATGCCTGGTACTACCAGGGCGAGGTACGGAATTTGTTGATCAGATCAAACTGTGTTCTTTCATCCAATATTGCTATTCCTTTCTGATGGATTTTACTGTTGCTTCTGAAGGTTGGTGGTTTTGTGGAGGAGTATCAGAACTTAACATTGGTGACCATAAGAGGAGCGGGACATTTGGTTCCAAGTTATGAACCTGGCCGGGCGCTCACCTTCTTCTCTTCCTTCTTGGAAGGAAAACTTCCACCAGCTGGAAAGGAGGACTAGACGGTGAACAAATGGACACAATGTGTACAATTGGATCTGAAAATTTTCTAAAGTTGTTTTCCAATTGTCTGTCTACTCACTCTTGAGTCAGATGTAATTTATACCACCATAATAAGCGAACATTTCTTGAAATTTTACTAGAATTTTTATTGGTAATTTTATATAATTAATTAATGAACTATATAAGAGTTGTACTATCGCATCTTATTCAAGGATGAGAAGCCTTATTACAAGATATTCTTTGTTTATTTTAAACCCCTCGAGAATAATTTGAGGTTATAATGAGTTAAAACAACTAAGTTGGTTAGAAGTGGTAACACAAAAATAGTTTAGGGGTAATTTTAACTAATTTTTTGTCAAAAATGTGAGTCAAAGTCATCTTAGTATTGATGAAGGACATATAAGAAAAATACTAAGTAGAAATTACTAACTTAACTATATTAGCTAACTTCCTTAATTCATGTGAAAATAAAAATAAATGTAATTTTGTGGGATAGAGGAAGTACATTATAATGAAAAAGGATTTGTTGATGTAAAAAGATTTAGGATTTTTTCTCTTCACAGGAGGGTCAAAAGTTAATCTCTAATCAATTAAAAGAAACTATTGGACAATATATATTAATCGAATAATCTGATAACTACTCTCTCTTTTTTTTAAAATCATTTTCTGTGAAATATAATGTAGTTATTTTGGGAGAGAATAGAAAGTTTAATTAACTTAAACAAAAATTAAAATTCCCTGCAATAAAAGAAAATAATAATTTTTTTAGAAGGTAAAGCAATTCAAGTGCACCCTAATCGCTAGACATAGCCCTAACAACAATTAGAAGCGCGACCAGAAATGCAGCACCAAAAAAAAAAAAACAGTGCGAGTAGGGAACAGGAAATCCTGGGTGATTTTGAGAGGCGGCTTTTGTTTCTCCATTTTCAGTCTCTGTTTGCAGACACCACCCAACTGTTAATTCACCAACCTTGCAGAAAAGCTCTCTGGGTCTGTTTTATGGTACCCTTTGGCTGTGATTTAACTGATTAGTTTGTCGTATAATTGCTTTTGAATACAGTGATTATATAAACCTTAACTGGGAAGACAAGCCAGATTCACTATTACCTGTCATCCAGAAGCTTATGGCAAGCGGCATTAGTATTTGGATCTACAGGAGTTCTCAACTCCATGGATGTTGCCTTGATCCGGATGCTGGCTGAGGATAATGAATCTTGCTTCCGTTATTGCAGTGAAGATTCCGACGGGGTTGTGTCAGTGAGAACCCCCAGAGATGCCATGAAGAAACTGGGGGGCATCGGTTAAAACTCCATGGTATTACCAAAGCGAGGTAAGAAAAATTCTTTTCTAGAACTCAATCTCTGTTACTTATTACAAATAATATTAATGTGGAATCTGTCGGTGTTCGATTTAAATCAAGGTTGGAGGCTTCGTGGTGGAATATGAAAAACATAACATTTGTGAGCGTAAGAGGAGCCGGACATTTGGTGCCAAGTTATCAACCTGGTCGGGCACTTGCCGCCTTCACTCCCTTGTTAGTAGAAGGAAAGCTTCCGCCTGCAAAATCAGATCTATAATAGCGTGTACCAAATGTGAATCATATCTGGAAAGGAAACCTTTGCCTCTGACCTCTAGTTTGTTCATCTCTACATTTTCCCTATGTTTCAAAATTGTGACCTCTTCTGGTCTCTACTTGCACTTCTTTCTTATTCTCAAAATTTAATGATCAAATTATGCATTATTGTCTATGTTTCCTTTTCTCTTCGACTTCCGTTTGAATTGAATTTGAACTTAAGATTTTTTATTTTTTATTTCATATGAAGAAAAAATAAGATTTAATCGAAATAAAGTTTAATTATATTAAAAAAAATATATTAAAACAAAGTACACTCACGTGTTGAAAACATGTTAGTGCAAAAAACAAGAAATATAATATTAAAAATTTATAACAAAGGTTAGGCGTTGCAGCGAACAGTTTTGATTCATTCCTCTGTTCGAGAAGAGGCTGCGAAATTTTGACATGACAAATAATTCCGGAATGTTTATGGTATAAACCGAGTCTTGCATCTCATCATATTCATACACAAAATGTAATATCCCATATAAAGAAACCCAACGCGGGCAGAGGTTTATTAGAAAATAAAACGCGCACGTTTTATATTTCTTTCTTTTTTAATTTCCCTGCGGAGGGCGTGCCCGAGATTGATGTGCACTACCTGCTAAGAATATCACAAAGTCAAAATCAACCACTAAATCTATTTTAAAATATTAAAGTATTTTTAATTTTTTACAAAATTATTCTAATTATAAATATAATTTTTATTTATCTATTATATTAATAATATTAGTTAATAATATAATAAAAATTATTTTTTTCTTCCTTAACTTATGAATAATACGAGACAAAATACTTTATATTTTAAAATAAAATAAATACAAATTTAGTTATTATTTATAACACAGATAGAGATATAGAACTATTCTAGAAAAAATTAAAGGGGCTTTCCTCTAATCTGATTCTGTATCGCCCGGGGGGGGGGGGGGGTTCAAATTTAATTTTATATTAGTATAACTCCAAAAAAAGGACCAAAAAAATAGAAGTGAAAAGAAGAAAAGGAAATGTGTAATGCCAAAAGATTTAGGATTTCATTTTTCTTCTGAAGGAGGCTACGAATACATAACTTGGACCCCCAAAAAAAATATAAAAAGAAGCAATTAAATATTTTTCTCTTTTTTCTGCGAATTCATTCATCGAACAATTCCATCCCGCAGCCGCAATACATGGCCTACCTCCACAAAACAACAAACTCGGCTCTCTCCCTCTCCCAATCACAAGGACCAAAAAAGGGCCAAAAACAAGAGAGAGAGGGGGGGCCGCCGCACTGTCTGTCCCTTGCTCTCCCTCCCTGCTCAGAACAAACTAACAACCCATTTTAAGTATTCACAATCATTAATTACCGTAATGAACTAGTAATTAGATATTATTTTGTTTAACAAGTTTAAGAGTGTATTTGGATTGTAATTAATTTGAAAATTTTTTATTTTGAATTTTATAAAAATAAATTTTTTATAAGAAAAAAAATTTAATTATATATTTAATTGGACTAAAAATTATTCAAATGAATCCTAAGAAATTTTAAAAATAATCTTCTATTGGAGAGATTGTATAGTATTTCTATTTGAGAACTCATTTTAAAATTTATAAAAATAAATTATTTATAATAAAAATATAAAATTAATGTTAAAAATATTTCATTGTCAAAATAAAATTTTATTCTAATGTTCACTTTATTGTAGAACCTCAGTGGAAAAAGGTAGTATCCTTTTTTCTTCGCGGCGAAAAATGGCAATTTTGTTTTGCTACTCCAAAAATGCGGTATTGACATAACTCTATCCACTAGGCAGCCCACAATTGCAGCTGTACAATGCAGACCAAAATTTAAACACATCAATGAAATAGTCAATTTTTACTATCATCATTATCCCCTCTTCACCCGAAATTAAATTAAAAAAAACATCATTATCCCCTTTTTAAATTCAAAAACCCAGCAGTAAAAGCAATACAAACGGTAAATCTAAAGCCATGTTTCACTGTAAAAGACCATTTTAACCATGCGATCCAAATCCCCATAAAAATCCATCCTTGCTTCCCCAAAGGCTAAATGTGGAATTGCAAAACCAGTTGTTAGAAAGTCCCAATCAACTTTGAGAGTGCAGAAACAAACAGTATATACTCCATGAGCTAGTCCAGACTGATTTAAAAGGCCGCTTAGTTCTGGTCAATCACTGAGGTCAGCCACCCTCATCCTTCTCTGCACCCCCTCTCCCCTCCCCCCTCACCTTCCTTCCTCCTTCCTCATTGACTATCCATTTTCAGTCTCTGTGGAGTATAAATCTTTGCAGATACCAACCAATTGTAACCCACTGATCTTGCAGAAGATAGAGAGCTAAAATGGACATGAAGGTGATGATGCCAACAGCCCCTGTGGACTTCAACTTCGATAGTGCATGCAGTACTCCGTACATAAGCGCACCTTCAGCGCTCCCACCAGTCCCACCAGAATCTCCTCCTTCTACAATGATTTCAACAACTTCCGAGGCCATCACCGAGCCGGTGACTCTGTCTCCTCTGTTCCATTTGACTGGGAGGAGAAGCCCGGAATTCCTAAAGCAGAGGATAGCCCGGGCAACTTTAGTGATGACGACGACGAAAAAGATTTCGCTTTCGATTTCAGTGGGCAGCTAGAGACGAGTTCTTTAACTGCTGACGAGCTTTTTGATGCGGGCAAGATCAAGCCTTTGAAGCCACCTCCTCGCTTACTGTATGATGGTAAATTGCCGGCCGAATCTTCAAGCCCCAGGTCCCCGCGATCGCCCAAGCAAATGATTAAGGAGGCCTTCTCACCGCGACACAGAAAGAAAGACATCGATCCCTTTGCACTAGCGATTGAACAGACTCGTAAAGAATGCGCTACTGTCGGAAAGCTTCCAATTGACCGTCGAGAACGCGGCAGAGAAAGGACTTGCAGCAACATATCATCCAACGCTAGAAAGAAAGGCGGCAGATCTCTGTCGCCTTTCAGGGTCTCAGACTTGTTGTCTGATCGTGATCACAATACGGAGGATGCAAAAGATGATGATTCTTCATCGTCTTCTGTGTTTTCAATTTCATCTTTTGCTTGGTTTTGGGATAGAAAATGGAAACTCAAAGACTTGTTACTCTTCAGAAGTGCATCAGAAGGTCATGCCACGACCAAAGAGCAGTTTAAGAAATATTCCATGTTGAAGAAGACTCAGCAAGACGATGTGAAGAACTCGAGCTTCAGGTCCACTGATAGTGTTGGCTCAGTCTCAAGCTCGAGGCGGAGAGGACCCATTTCAGCTCATGAGTTGCACTACACAGCCAACCGCGCAATGGCAGAAGGGATGCGGAGGAAAACCTCCTTGCCTTACAAGCCGGGATTCTTCGGGTGCTTGGGATTCAGAGCGGGAGTGCCCATCAATGAAATTTCCAAAGGTTTTGGTTCAATGCCTCGAGAACGTTATTAATTCCGGGGATGGATGATGATGCAGAGAATCGGGCCTTCATTCTTTGATCTTCTTTCTTTTATTTCTGTGTTAGAAGAGTATGATTTTGCACTTAAAAACATTCAATTCTTGGTTGATAAATTTGCCATTATAATGCAGTACTGGGGATTAGAATTTCCATGCTTTTGTACAATATGAACAAAATGAAGATGGCTTAGCCTTTTTAGGATGTCTATAATACTGCTATTACGATACACTTGTAAGTTTTGAATGCTTTTGTCTTGATTTTTTCTTCTGCACAATGAATTTTCAGTACAGTATTTTAATTGTTTGACAGTACTACAGAGGTAAAGCTGCTCAAGCACTGGGAATTGAACAGACATTGGCATTAATAGCCGTGGCGTTTTTGCAATTGCTCCTGCTCCGGTTGTTGGTTTCGGGGAAGCACAAGCTGCCTGTCTGTAGTTGTTAGGGGGACAATGGTTTCATCGAAGGAATTAGAAAACCTTTTAACTGCTAGTGGAACAATAGGGGATATAAGCAGAGGAGGAACAGCAGAATGAGCCAATGATAGATCAGATCAACTGTTAACTTTTTTTTTTTCCTTTTTTGACTGAGGAACTCACAAATCACAGATTAGCAACTGCAGTGCACTAGGTAAACTCTATTCTTGTTCAATAACTCGCAAATCACACAAGAAAGTGAACCACACTAACTAAGCTTTATGCGATGATGAATTCATGTTATAGAAAATGTTTAATCCCTAGTCCAGGATAGAAAATTTCACCTATACTCCATTTGACCAGATCAACTGTTAACTACACTTGCTCAGTAGTTCTCTTGAATGCCAATATGCAACTTAGACTACCTTTAGGCTTTTGTTGTAAACTCGATACATTGATCAACATTTAGGCTTGGCCCTTCATTTATTTTTTCTTTAGTTTTGAATAAACGGATTGTTTGTAAGAATAATTCAATTGAAACTTTTGTGTTAATACTTCTAGTAAAGTAATAAAAAATTTTTATTGAAAAAAATAATTTTAAACTTAAAATCTTACGTTATTCTTAAAACATATGCTTAAAAGTAACAAGGTATCATATGTAAAAAAAGTCTTTTTTTTCTCCCGTGCAAGATGCTTTAAAAGGGTGAATATTTGCATATTTTGTGAGAAAAGACTTTTTAAAGCCAAGCTAATACAGAAATTTCTATCTACACTAGACATAACTCTTCCTTGGTTTTCCTCATCATTCTTTTTTTGGGAATTTCGAATGTGTGCCAAATACGCACGGTCACACACTACATTCCCACCAGAATGAAGTTGGGGATTCCACAACCACCATGGCAATGGAAGATCCAGTTTATAGGGGACCAGAGGGAGGTTGGTGTCTGCATTGTGGGGCTTCAATTTTTCCGGTCTATCTGTTGAAAGAAAAGAATGAAAATAAAGAAAAAGTGGGCATCATAATGTAGGGTCCCTCTTTAATTAGGGGATATTTTATTCCTGTAGGGTAAAGTAGGAGCGAAAAACCTCGCAGGAATTAGCTTTATCATCGGAATTCATCCAAAGGCAGATTGTCATATCCAATTAAGAGGAGAAATAAACACACACACAGAGGAAAAGCCTTGAATCGTGCAATCTTTTCCTCCCCTTTTCCCCTCTCGAGCATATTCTCACAAGCCGCATACGTGACCAAATGGTGGAAGCAATCATCTACAAATAGGTGTTAATGTACCACATATCAATCTCTTATCATATAAAAAACTATATATTATTGAAAGATAAAGTTTGTATTTTAGTATAGAATGATGATGGTGGATGATAGAGATGGTCATCACATAGCGACGGTGGTGTCGGTGGTTGTTTCAGTTTATGCTCCATAGACGGTCACATTGCATATTAGGGGTATGATTGTATAGAGTTTAATTTTGAGATTTTTTGGTTTGGATTTCAGAAGAGAAAATTTTTTATGAAAAAAAAAATAATATTTAAGATAAAAAATTACATTGAGTTCCGTATATAACCAAATCAAACCACACCTAGTAGTTGTTAATAGCAATGATGAGTGATGATGCTATTCTCCTCTGATTCCGCAAATTTTCTCAATATTTCCGTGGATAAACACAAACCCCTTTGAGGTACTCTAATAAGAGGTGGGAGTGAAAGTGTCATTCATGTGTATAACATCTGGAAATAGAGGTTCACGGAGAAAAGGTATCACCGGAATTAGTGCAGTTTTGGTTTTGCATCACTAGAATCTAGCGATGGAGTTTACGAGAATTGACTGGGAACGCAAAGACGCCACAGTTTCTAACTTTCTAATGACTGTTAGCATTTGGATTGGGAGAGGGACAGCGACATAGCGTGACATCTCTGCGCTCTCAAGAGATTGGTCTGAGGGAAGAAAAAAAGACTTGGTGCACGCAGCGGAGCGCCTGTAGATCCATGACGATTCCTGCCCCAGTGGCCAATAATGTTCCATGTGGGACCACGTCGCCGATATCCTTGACATGTCAAGTCAAAAAGGGTACACTTAAGTCAATGGCCATGGGATGAGTGAGGTGTTCTTGGATTTTCCCCCTTTTTTCCCCTTGCTGACGATTGACGAAATCCCCGCTGCAATTGCTAAAGAATTGACCAATGCAGAAGCCCAAGGTGTATTCATCCTTAATCCTGACGGTTCATATGAGTCTTTGCCTCCTGCCCTCTCTTTTTTTTTCCTCTGGGTTGCCTCCTGCCCTCTCAAACGTTACAAATTTAATTTTTTAATTAAGTTATATTAAAAATTATAAAAAATAAAAAATTTTAAATCAAAAAGTCAATAAAAATATAATGTAAGATTTTTAAACTTAAAAATTTACCAAAACCACCCCTTTATAACAAAATTTGTCTCATTGATTCTGTCATTTTCTATTCTTTTTCCCTTTGAGCTAAATTCGAGAAGATTCTATCATAAACCAAGGCTTTTACTCATTATTATATTATTGTTTTGACTATAAATTCTCTCTACACGAGAAATTCACAACTAGCTGAACCATTGCAGATTTAAAAGAGCAAGCTGATGCATAATAGCCCGACGCGGGGTGTTCAGTAAGGGGGAACCTCGCACACAAGTTGAAACATATAAGGTAAGGAAGCTGATGTAAAACCCAACTACTTATCACAAAGAAGGGAGGGTTAATACCCTGGATATTAGTGAATGCCTTTATCAAGTCAAAAAATGCCAATTTCACTTTTACCAACATCATGGACCTTCATTCATCAAAATATTGTATTTGTATCTAATTCATTCTTTTACACCAACAAAGCCACAAGTCTTATTACCAAGCAGTAAGATATATGATCAACATTACACAACATCCACAGGTTTTCTTTTCACGTCATTTAGAGTTAAAAACTTCGGTAATTTTGAAATTCCTGCATCCCATCATAGATACTTCTTTGCGTTGGACTAAAGGACCTGAGCAACACATCTACTACTCCCATGTCAAAACAAGTGCTCCATCTTCAATGGAAAGAAGAAAAAAGAAGAGAAGAGAAGAGAGAGGTACAGTAAAAGAATTGAACAGGCTGTTCAGTTGGACATGTTACATCAATTACCAAGTGAATAGAGCATATCTTTTTCTATGTCATCATCTCCTAAAACTAAGCAAGCTTCCAACATGAAACATCCAAAACTTAGATGGAAGGGCAATTCCTAAATCTCTTGTTCCTTTTAAACAAGAATTTCAAAAGGATAAATGACAAAAGCACTCAAGGATAATAAAGAATTCTTTGGCTTCTGTTGCACCAGGCATGTGTTGGATCAATTGCAGTATCACTAGTCCATCTTGATCAGATACATTTACCCACGATATATCGTAGTTGTAGAAATGTCAAGGAGGGATACCAAAACTGTCTAAATGAACCATTGCCAAATTAAAAAAAAAAAAATGCAGGACAAAGCCCTCAGAATGGTATTGTGTTGGAAGCGGTGAAAGGATCTCTTTCGATACATGAACAGCAAAGGAAGAAGGAGAAGCAGATTCATCTACATAAACTGAGCAAGAAATAACCTTTTCAATTACCTGCCCTTGGGTTCCAAGGAACAACCTTTGAAACAGTGAAACTTCCAGAAAACAACAATAGAATCATCAAATTAAAAATTTCACACGAAATGCAACAGTTGCCAATGTTTAGTGTATCTGCTGAAAGTGTACCTCCTTTGTTGAACAAGGAAGACTCCGAGCAGTCAATGCTTGTAAAGACCAAGCAATGATTTTTCTCTTTCTTCAACCCTCCTCCTGGACTCCTCCCTTGCCTTAAGTGCAGCTGCTTCCTCTTTAGATACCACTTTTGGCTTCTGATCTGGCTGTTTTCGCTTGTTAACAGTGAGTCTAGAAGGAGCACCTTTAACAGTTCTCATAGGATTTAGGGATTTTGTAACAACAGGCCCAGGTGGAGGGGCAGCAAGAACAGCTACAGTAGGTTTATCTACTGAAATATGTCCAGCCTCCTTTGATGATGATGGCTTTTCTAAAACAGGTTTCTTTTGCCTAGAAGCAGATGAAGCCTGAATTGCGGCAAGTACCTCATCTTGTGTCACCCATTTACCTGTTTTACGAATCATGAAGCTAAATATTACGAAAAACTAAACAATAGTGAGAAGGATTAACGAAGGGAGCACCAACTCAGAAAGTCACCAATACCTAAAGATTCTGTATAGTAAAAACCAGAGTTCGCATCATAGTAGCAACCATCAGTTTGATTGTAGTAGTAGCCAGATGAGCTGTCATACTCCCATTCTGTGATCATTAAAACTGATTAAGAGTCTAAACAGTATAAAAAACCTAATAAATTATCAAAATCCAGAGATGAAGCCAATATTGCGTGGTCTAACCTATTAGGAAAAGAAAAGATGGGTCCTAGGGCGTAGTATGTCAAGCTAAGGGTAGTACAAGTATTGATTCTTATCACCTCCGGAAAATCCTTTAGCAGACCCTTCGCCATCATTTTTACTAACCACTGCCTGTAAGTTGGAGTCTCTGGCCTCCCGGAAACTTGCTACGTCCTTTTGGTAACTGCGTCTTGCTTTCTGGCAAAATTTGTTTCAAGAGTACAAAAGGCACTGTTACTTGTGAACCAATAAACAAAAGAGTAAAAAGAAACACATTTCACTTTCTATCAATCAAAATTTCATTTTACAAATTAGACAAAGACAATAGTTATCATATCAATTGCACAATGCACCTGGAATATTCTTGAAAGACTCACCCAAGAATACATAGATTCAATGCCTAAAAATAATCGTGGGGGTGATATTGAAAACGGATAAAGAAGAGAGAACTATTAAGAATGGATTAAAGTATGGTGGAGTGGCATGGTGAAATGGTTTTTCTGTTATTCTTTTTCCTATCAAAATGTTGTGAAGAAAAAATAATAAAACCATCACATATCCACCGGGGACAACAAAAGCAAAAAAGACAAAATCATGATACTGATACACGCAAACCTTAGATGTACCGCTACACAGCTATATCACTAAGTACTGATAAAGTTTTGGCACAAACACGGAACATATATGCTGAGGAATTCTGCCCAAAAATCCTTTCTTGCACACTACGTCCAATCATGACCCTTATTGGCAGAATATCAGGTAGAAAAACAGTTTCTTCGATGAGGAAATAACTAGTGACTACAATCCATTTAACGAAAACCATTCTAAGAAATTAAAAATATTTATTGCATTCATAAGAACTTACTGCTTCAATTTGTTCAAGAGCACGAGTTGCATCCTTTTGTTCTTTCTCTTTAGCAATTTTCTGTTCCCTCATGGTATTCAGCCTTTTAGCAACATTATCCTTATGACGTTGACCAAGCTCATGGTTCCGGATGCTTGCAGGATTGCTGGATATGAAAATTTTGCAGAAATCACACCATTTGTTACCCTGACTGACCCAATACTGGAGAACAAGAAGACAAAGATGCATTAGAGGACTGTAGAATCAAACTGCATAAAAATCATTGTCCTACAAATGATCTGTTGGACCTCCACACATTAGCAGCAGATAGGAGGAAAACAGCAACGGAAACTAGAAATTCAGTTAGCTTTGACATTGATCTACTTAGGGATTACAGTATCATAATTCAGACATTAACAGTCAGGTTTTCGCCGATTGATAGCACATGAATATTAACCAGCAAAATAGGAAAACTAGTCAGACTACAGGAAAGATTCAAAAGGCACATTCTTGAACCGAACCATATTAAACTAGTAACAAGGAAAGCTCTTGGCTCATGAACCACAGTAATTTTTCACTATAAGCTAATGTTCGCCAATAAAAACAAGACGTATTGAAAACTTAAAAATAGGAGCTAACAAACTACCCAAAATACCATTTTTTATCATGCAATGCTTGCTTAATTCTTCTGGATGTAACCACATCTTATGTTGTTTGTACGCAGAGGAACAACGATAAGAAGAAGTAGCATCAGAAGAATTTCAGCCAAAAGATTACAATTTCCCCCATTCAATCAGGATGAGGGACATAGGATTTTTCAATTAAACACCAGGATCTCTGCGGTGCTAACTCGCTGACAATTTTGAAATTATTTTTTGGTAATCACACTTCTGAAATTAAGAAACTGTAGATATCAATAAAATATCACCGGCTAAATATGCAAAATCTAACAGAAATTTGCAGCTAAATAGACAAATTCTAGTACTTCATTAAAGCACCTGAAATTGTAAGATAATTGAAACGAGAAGAATTTATTCATACCTCAGTCATGGCTGCAAATCGCACTTTATACCGAAAAAATATTTTGTTCGAGCAAAATTCCAATTTCAAAGAAGAAAAAAAGTTATCCTGTAAGCGTTGGTAAAGCTCAGAGGAATTATTCGTCAGTTGATGATAGGATGTAACCCGATCCAAAAACTGCCTTTTCCTTTCAAACCCTAGCAAGATAATTTCTCTGTTAAATTTTCGCACTCTTCCTTAAGTCTTTCTCGATAAACTTCCGGGAAGAAGCAAAGTTGAAGTGGCGGCTCCGGTGGTCGAATTTTAACAACTTTCAAGATTCCAGAAGCGGCAAAATTTAGGGGCCAAGGATGATTTACCGGGGATTTTGACCTAACTTGAACGCATTACCATTTATAGTGTTGCCTTCTCACCAGCCCACCCTGATTTTCCGTTTGCCGCTAATCCATTTGATTATTTGAGGGGAATAACGTCGTTTTGTCACTCTAACCCATACCTTTCCAGTTTTGCAATTTATGTCCCTAAAGTTTTATTGTAGTTAATTAATCAGTTTTTTTTTTTGCATTTATGCTTTCGTGGGTTCAAAAAGAAATTTATTAAGTGTGAGATTGGATAGAGTTTCGTTTTGAAATTTTCTACTTTGGGTTTTGAGAGAAAAAAATTTTTGTAAGAGAAAAAAGTATAACAAAAGTGAGAAATTTGCATTAGTTTCCGGAATCCAAGCTAAATATACCCTAAAATAGAAAATAGCACATAGATTACGAAAAGAATTCCATCCTATGGATGAAAAGCAGCCACGCAGCCAATTTAATTTCGATGATGTTGATTTTAATAATTTTTTTAGTTTTATCATAAAACTTATACAACATATTAAATGCAGCTTATCACATCCAATTTCCCGCATTGGTTATTTTTCTTTGCACTTTCTCTTTCTTGGCAATTAAAGAGTGTAAAATATTTAAAGATGTATTTAGATTAACTTTTTAAACTCCATATTTTTTCTCTCGCACACAATTTATTTTTACATTTTTAATGCAACTCAATTAAAAATAAAATTCAATCTAAATACGTCTTAAATTATCAGTTATAACGTTCCCCTCTCTCCTTATTCTTCATCCCAATCCTATCAATTCTCCTTACTTTCTTCCAAATCACAATAACGGTGCAAAATTATATAATTTCTTAATTATGTAGTGTTACTGTATGCTGGTAAATTGTTTAAGGTAAAACATGGAGAAGGAAAAACCGATGTAGGAATCAAAAGCATCATTTTTATTGTGCAAAGTCTCTTTGCAGCATTTTCTTGGACCTAATTCGATTGTAATACATAATGAAATTTTTTATAAATTTTTGTATTTTAGTAAAGCCTATTATTGACTTTTATAAAAAAAATGAAATTAATAGTAAAACAAAAAAGTACAAAAAGTAATTGAATTGAAAGACAGGGATGCCGGGGTACTCCTTTTTCTTTTTCTCTGCTAGAAGTGCCAAGGACGTAGAATGTACTTTACCCGTTGGCTCTTGGTAAAATTTTCCGAGTCGATCATCTTAATTCAGCATGACGAGCCATTCACGGGAAAAGGTTACGAAACAGTTTCTCTTTTATCAGCGGAAACGTCGTCGTATTACTCGCCGCCGGAATATGTGTCCCGCCACCTCACAGCTCTTCATAAGACACAGTACCATTCTGCTCGGAGTTACAAAAACGAGGCCTCCGTCCTTCTTCATGCCCTCTCTATCCGTATGCAGTTCCTTTAGAGAGAGAAACAAATCTCAGAAGTCAATCGAGCCATGGATCAGTCCTTCGTGCTAATGCTGTCAAATTTGTTACACCTCCACAACCACCTTGACCCCACCACCTCCCTCCTCTCCGACGTCACCTCCTCCGATGCCTCCGCCGCCACCTCTCCTTCTTCCCTCCTCACCTCCACCTCCGCCGCCCCGCTTCTTTTCTTTACCATCGCCTCCGTCCTCTCCTATCTTGCCTCCCACTCCCCAAACAAATTCAAATACACCAAAAACAAATCCCACAAACCCAACGCTTCTGCTAAACCCCACTCCTCCTCGCCCTCCGCCGCCACCCCCGAATTTTCGGTATCTGCCTTTCGGGCCCTCTCAACTGAGCATATCTGGGCTATGGAAGCTCCGCTTCGGGATGCACAGTGGCGATCCCTCTATGGTATATCTTACCCGGTCTTCACTACCGTCGTCGATAAGCTTAAACCCTACATTACCCAATCTCAGCTCTCTCTCCCCTCCGACTACGCCGTAGCTATGGTCCTTTCCAGGCTCGCCCATGGCCTCTCTGCTAAAACGCTTGCTTCCCGTTATGCCCTCGAACCCTACCTAATTTCCAAAATTACCAATATGGTTACTCGGTTGCTCGCCACAAAACTCTATCCTGAATTCATTAAAATTCCAGTGAGTCGACGCCGCCTGGTGGAGACCACCCAGGGGTTTCAGGAGTTAACTTCGTTGCCCAATGTTTGCGGGGCCATCGATGGAACTCCTGTGAGGCTTCATAAGCTGCCATCGGATATAATTAACCCTTCTATGTATAATTCTAGGCATGGGTTTCCGTCCATCTTGCTTCAGGTAGTTGCTGATCACAAGAAGATATTCTGGGATGTCTGTGTGAAAGCCCCAGGTGGCTTTGACGATGCTACCCATTTCAGGGATAGTTTGTTGTATAATAGGTTGATATCAGGAGATATTGTCTGGGATAAGGTAATCAATTGTAGGGGACAGCATGTGAGGCCATATATTGTTGGGGATTGGTCTTACCCGTTGTTGTCTTTTTTGCTTACTCCATTTTCTTGGAATAGAACTGGGAGTCCGGCACAAAATGCATTCGATGAGGCCCTGATGAAGGGCAGGAAAATGGTGGAGGATGCTATTGGATTGCTGAAAGCAAGATGGAAAATTCTGCAGGACTTGAATGTGGGTCTGAATCATTCACCCCAAACGATTGTAGCATGCTGTGTTTTGCATAATTTGTGCCAAATTGCACGGGAGCCTGAGCCTGAGCTCTGCAAGGAGCCAGAGGAGAATGGTTCACCTCCAAGAGTGCTTGAGAATGAGAAATCCTTTTATTATTATGGTGAGAGCTTGAGACAAGCCTTGGCTGATGATTTATATCAACGACTTTCTTCAAGATGATATGAAGGTATAATGTTCAGATAAGGGGACAGAGTTAGGTGCTTTCTATCTTCACATGGTCCTAACGTTTTTTAGTCGATCCTGACTTCTATCATATCTACAACTGCCTGAATTAGATTTCTATGTATCATTTGCCTACGAGACAAGTTAACCTGATAGTATATTGCTGCGAATGGAAGGAATCTTTTGGCTCATTTTTGTGCATAACTAATATTGTCAACTATATTTAGCTTTTCTCACTAATTTATTGTTCAGAATTATCGTGCTTTTAGTTTTAGCAACACATTAGATAGCATTGTGTTTAAATATCATATAGGTGTTCATATGAAGAGTGGTTATGAAAGATTTTTACAGTGTGAGGATGTACCATATCCTGGAGGAGTATGAGTCATATTTCCTGTAGATATTACTTTTTCATTTACCCGTTCTTCACCCACTAACGTGGCCCAAAACAAGAGAAGCAAATTCTTCTGTTTCCTTTCCTGGAACAGCTATATTACCTGGATTTATGATTCTGATTTCTCTCAAGGCAGTGCTTTAATTGATTTAATAGCCTGGTAGGTTGATAGGATCTAATTCAGTTTAGAAACGTAAATTAATTTTGTAGTTAAAGAGAACTTGTAACAGTAGTAAGCTTTGGATTTGGCCTGCACTTATGTATTGGAAATGCTAAAAGTTGCTCAGGAAAAGCTTGATCCTGTGATTTTCCTGAACTTTTATGGGTTTATGACTTGTAAAAACTTTTTCTTAACTTCTTACATTTTGAAACTCATGAAATTTTATGATTTATGGTTGTATTTAAAATGGATTGCAGCAAGAGATGTTCTTTTTTCCTTTTACCGATTTATTGCATGACGGTTGGCATGACCTCCATCAGAATGGGAGGGATACAGTGCCAGTAGTTTTACTCACTAGAATATACTGTTTCGGTCTTTTCGAATGGTTTGATGTTTTTAGAGTTGACAGGGTGATGGTCGGATTTCAGCGTTCCCGTTTCTTTTACTATTCAGGTCTGAAGTTCCTCAAAGGTTCTGCAAATTTGTTTAGGAATCTTTAGATACATTGGCTTCCTCAGCCCAAAAAAGACTAGAAATCTGCCAAATGAAAATTTAATTTACTTGAATGGAATTTGTGGCTCGTCAATCATCATGATTATTTGTCTGCTTTTTAACTAGAATTGGAGACGAGCATGACCGTGTCAGTATGGGGCAAAATGGTTGATACACCAGCTATAGATCAAAGGGAAGTAAGCAGGCCTCTTCTTTGTTATTTCTCAATGGCAAATCAGTCTTTGTAACATCTTGTCGAAAAGTACCAATTGAAAATTGGGAAGTATATATTGCCTTGCTGCAAAGTGGCGGAAAGATGGAGATATTCATTTGACAGAAAATTGTCTTCTAACCCAGTGATCATCACTATTTCGCTTGGTTGCTGGTCTTTAATTGCACTCGAATTTTATTGTGTTCTCTTCTACACAGTTTGAACTGAACCAAACTGATTCCCGACCCCCAAACAGAGAGAAGCATATGACTTTCCGCATTTCGGGAATCCCAAATTAAAACTAATATTCGTTTAGTATGTACACTTTTGGGGTTGACAAAATCATTAATCAAAAAAGAGATACAAAGTACAAAGAACATTTCTTCCAGACCAGTCAGATTGTTTATTTAAGAATATACAATTCATCAAGGAAGAAGCTCTTGACCTTCATGCTAGCAAGAAAGATCAAAAGCCATGCTGGTAATAACCAGTAGTAATGGTACTACTGGACTATGGTGATAGTTCCTCCGAACAGGAGAAGAATTCGAACCAGCCACTTCAAAATCTTGACACCAAGCGCAACCCATTTACACCAATATCATTTCACCCTCACAACAGCTGAAAAGAATAACCATAATATTCTAAAGAGGGGGTACCCCCATAAGAACAATGATACAGGCCTCAGCTACGCCCTTTTCTCCATAAAATATAGCAGCTTTGCACATCTCTCTTCGAGTATACTTTCGAAGCAACCAGTCATCGAATAACTGAAACATGTTTTGGCTTCCAAAAAGTTGGAATCACCTTACTTTTTTCCATTTTTTCCTTAAGCAAACATGATCAGGCCCTTCAAATGGTTCTTCCACTTCCAACTTTGCTAAACCAATTCACCGAAGTTGATCTACAGATCAACAGCTAAGTTTGTACATTCCTTTAGCTGCCAGGGTGTAACATGTGTTTCCTGAAACAAGCAAAATGAAGCGAGTATCAATAATAATTGTTGTTTGCAATCCGCAATTTCATAGACAAACTCAACTTCCATGTTTAACCACTCAATTTACTTCGTTATTTGACTAATTTAAAGAGTCAACTCTTAGAAAAATCAGAACTGACAACGGAATGCCAAAGGAATAAAGTTCAAAGAAAGGTGATACCTGAATAATAGCTCAAAATACCAGTAACAAAATTAGCTGAAAGCATTCATAAGGTCAATTTAATCTTTCTCCCACCTTCAACATTCATTGCCAGAATGAAGAGGGAAATAACAATCAAGTGATAACAAGAATGCACCATTTTATGACTTAACCCCAAGCATAGGCAGTTCTCCCACTGTTTGGAAGAAGTCCATCCTTTCCCATTTGACTAAGAATATCAAAGACTGCATCCAAGTTGCCTTCTTTGTAATTGACCTCAACAAGAACTTTAGCAAGCTCAGCCTCAGTAAGCCTACAGCTACTTAATGTCTTATGGATTACTTCATCCAACTCCTCATTCATTTCCTCTCTGGAAAGTTCTTTCGTCAGAGCAATAACAGTCACCATATGAGGAGAGAATCCATCATGAAGCATCTTCCTGTACAAATCAAGGGCCTTATACACATTCCCAGCCCTACAGTGACCATGCACAAGAATGTTATAAACTGCTTCATCAGGCCTTTGATTTCTCTGAAGCATCGACTGCAAAACTTGATCTGCTTTATGCATCAAACCTTTCATGCAGAATCCTTTTATAAGAGCTACTGTACTCTTGAAATCAACACTACCGCAGCTTTCAATTAAAAAGTCATATGTAACATCATTAGGAACAGACTCTTTGTAAAACAACCTGAATAACAACTGTTTTGCTTCTCTAGTTCGAACTTGTTTATTCAGTCCGTTGATTAGAACGCTGTAGGTAACAACATCAGGAAAGAACCCCTTACTGATCATTTCATCATGCAAGCAAACAGCGTTTCTGATATCTCCTTCTATACAATATGCATTAATAAGCGAAGTGTATGTACACTTATCAGGAACCAAACCAGCTCTCAGCATCTCTTGAAAAATTTCACACCCTTCCATCAGCCGCCTTCGCTCACAAAGACCTTGAATCAGCGATGAATAAGTAATAGCATCGGGCAGAACTCCCCTCTTAACCATCTCTTCTTTCATTAGAAATGCCTTGTCCAGATCCCTGTTCCTACAAAACCCAAATATTATTGTGCTATAGCTTACGACATCAGGGCTAATCCCCTTATGTATCATATCTTGCATCACTGTTAAAGCATCTTCCACTCGTCCCATAAGACAATGCCCATTGATCAAGGCATTATAAGCCACAATAGTAGGCAAAAGACCTCTTGCAATCATTTCATCCAAAACATTGTAAGCTTCACGCATCAGACCCTGTTGGGAGAAGCCATCAATCAATGTTGTGTATGTTCTCTCATTCGGCCATGCTCCTCGATCTATCATCTGATCAAAGAACTCCATAGCACGACGCATATTCCTCTCCTTACACATACTTCTAATCAAAGCAGTATAGGTCACAACATTTGGGCACAAGCCATTTCTCATCATCTCCGAGTGTAAGGTAAGTGCTTGATGGAAATCACCGACATTACAGTAGCCATTCACAAGTGTATTATATGTTACCTCATCTGGAACCAAACCTTTCTTTCTCATTTCCTCTACTACCTCATTTGCCCCTTTCATCCTGTCTTCTCCGCACAACCCATTAATTATCGCATTATACGTAATGACATTTGGCTCCAGATTCCTCTCCCACATCAACTTTAATAATTTAAATGCCTGGTCAACCATCCCCCGCTTGCAATATGCATCAATTAATGTGTTGAATGTAACAACATTTGGCAAACATCCGTTCCTCTCCATTTCATCAAAAAAACCCAAACCTTTCTCCAATTCTTTATTTACACAAAATCCCCTGATCAATATGTTATACGTGAACACATTCGGCGAAAGGCCACTCCTTCTCATATCATCATATAATTGTTTAGCTAACTCAATATAACCACGAGAGGAAACACGAATTATTGCATCGAGAATGGAATTATATGACAATGTACTCGGCATAAATCCGTGAAATTTTGCTAATTTGAGTACATTTAAAGCTCTATCAATCATCTTCAAGCTAGAGTACGATTTGATCACCAAGTCAAAGACTGCGGAGCTCGAATCGCAGGTGTGGTACGAGTTCTTTAGGCCAGTAAAAACCAAATTCCCCGTATCGTCATCGTTGTTGACAGCCATATCCTCCGCGAGGGATTGCGCGGTCTTGTAGAGTTTGAATCGGGTAAGAATGTGAACTGAAAGACACTTGCATTGAAGGTCAAAAAATTGTCGCCGGCGAGCCCAGTTGATGAATTTGAGGCATGCTGTTTTGTCAGATCGCGACTGAAGGAGTACATGGGAGGCGGACTGAGGGGTAAACTGGGAAGACAGAGATTCGAGGTGGGCAGGGAGATGGAGCCTGAGAAGGGCTATGGCTTTGTCGACTAGGAAGGCGTCGAAGGGAGGTGAATCGACTGAAGTAGGCTGAGGACGGGAGCGGTGGAAGGCCCTGTGAGGGGGTTTAAGGAGGATCATTTCGGAGAGGTCACGAGTAGGAGCAGCTGAGGTTTTTGCCGACGCAACTATAATTACAAAGAAAGGGCGCTGCGCTGTGTAACGCCGGTTTTACGATCCCGCAAATATTTTGAGCGCATCCGAGTAAACGCATTTCGACAATGCCTTCGGTGCTGTTAATTTCTGTCCAGGGTCAGACCAGACAAAGACCCCGAAACTGGATCAGGTTTCCTGCCCGAATGGCATGCAACGTAATGGCTCCCGTAGGAGAAGAGGGTTTCTTAAGGATGGCCCCGTTTAGCCCAATTCAAGATTTTATGGGCCCCCACCTAAAAGTTTGGGAATGGGGGGCATCTTCTGATTCCCTAAAAACAACTGGCCCAGGTTTGGCTGCGAAACATCGGCATCCAAAAGTGGGCCATTTCTCCACTGATCCTTGAATCCACAAGAGCAACTAATGTAAATATTAAGTTTGGAAACGCATGTCCCCTCAAAAAATGATTTTTTTTTTTGGGTAGATCTCTCAAAAATGATCTTTAAGTTTACAAACTTTGAGATAAAAAATTTAAATTCAAACTCTAATCTGATTTCATCCTAAACAGATCATATTCATGGTTGGCTCTGAATTATGAAAGAAAAAAATGAAAAATCAAAAAATTAATTAACGTAATTTTTGCTGCAATAAATGATAAGAATAAAAATTTAAAAAATATGTTAAATACCTTAAATAATTAAAAAGTTGTAAAAAAAATGTCCAAGGGAAATAGTAGGAAATTCTCATTTTTGAGATTTTTACTTGCTTTCCTGAACAATTCCTCTTTCTTTTACAAAAGCAACGAAGGCAAACCCCCAGCAGACTGTCCAACGTATGTCAAAGACATGGACTGTCTAAAAGCTATAGCTATTCAAGAAGAAATTCAATCAAACGCATGGTAAAGTTAGCATTCATGCACATTAAAGTGACTCACGTAAGTACTCAAGTAGTAACATCAAGCGTGCTTTACCATAGGAGAGGAGAGAGGTTCCTCTTTACGTTAAGTACAGCACCAAACTGGTGGAAGCAATAAAAGATCATTTAGTGCACTGGGTGACGAGGATGACTGTTCCCTTCATAATATTGACAAGCTTGCAGAAGAAAAAGGGTGGTAAAAGTAACTATGGAAAGCTATATACAAGGCCGGTAGCATCAGTAATATTAATTCAGTACACAGATGAAGCGGCTAACAGCATGTGGGAACAATAAAGAAGATCATTCACTGCAGCTGTAGATCATGAAGACCACCTTCAAAGAAATATTAATATTTACTTTCAGAACATTAAAAGCCAGGAAAAAGATGCACTATAAATGCGCAAATTGGAATGAGATACAAATCTTTAACTTGTTTTCAGCAGCATGACAACTGCTTCTTTGTCGCATGCAATTTGCATAGAGTTCCACCTTTCTAGCTTTAGCTACATTATACACATCATGGTCCTCTACCACCTTTCTTTCATTTCTATTCGAGCAACCTGTGTCAGGGGCCATAATCAAAGCACGTGCTTGTGAATCTGCTTAGATATCAATTCATTACAGTTGATAAAGAATGGAACTTATTATCCAATGGGATAAGCTATGAGATATGACGGATGGGCAGCAAACCATTAGCAAGCATGCATTGATTTTACCACGTGGAACTCAAACGAGACGCGACCAAGCCCCGAAGCAATCAGCATTTACCATGCGGGCTGCAATCCGAGCCAGTTTAGATTAAAAGGAGCTCGAGACACCCAACCTGCCTACCCTTGAAAATGAGACTTGACGCAGAATCCTTAGACATGCTACAATATCTCTCATGGCACCTTTGAATGTGCTCGGGTGGAAGGACCATGCAACAGTTTAACAAATCCAAGGAAACTAAGCTTCCCATCAGTGTGCCGAATCCAGTCATGGAGAACAGCATGAACAGGCACCGAAGGACTAAGTCCAAGTTCCTGAAATCACACCATTATCACACGCCTCAAAAAATGCATCAAAATTACCACATTTCTATTTCAAGCTAGTCCCAGAAAAAGGGACAAGAGAATGAAAGCGAGAAAAAGAGGGGGGGAGGGGGGGTTGACTTACAGATGCAAGTTCTTCAATGACGATGGCCCTGTTTCCTTCCTTCTCGAAGATTTCATATGCACAACGAGCATGTTGTTCCCAGCGATCAAGTGCTTCCAATTGATGGACACTTATCGCAGCCGCACAGAATTCTTCAAAATCCATCTTTCTATATTGAAGTACATTAAGCTACCAAGGAAAAGCCACTTATCAGAATGAACACAAAATACATTATAAAGCTAAACACAAGTAGTGGTCTATCTATACCGAGGCAAGAAAATCAGTGATGCGAGACTCCTTCATAGCATCTGTAGCATTCTTCATCAATGCCTGCTCAGATACAAGAAATTAGATAATACCTTCTCAAGCAAGTGGCCCAATCAATATTTTGGGTGAGAGCAGGAAAACCTAAAGCACCCCAACACAAACAAGGAACAGTGGGAAGGGACTAAGGATAAGAAAAAGAGCTGGTGATCATGAATGACCAAAGGAAAGGAGCTTAACCGTTTTTAGGTTGTCTAATGTTATACAACCATTCTTGTTAGGTTCCAATAAAGCGAACTGCTCCTTCAAGTAGAAGAGTTCATCCGCAGTCAGCGTCTTGGACAATGCCTGCCAAAAGAAGCATAATGACTGTTACATTGCATTCTAAAAGAACTCAAGCTCTGAGTGTACTATAACTAATCTATTCTTAAGAAATAACAGGGAACAAACTATGCAATGTAGACAAGCAATAAGAAATTCGCACAATTTATCTGTTGTCAATGTAGAGAAAGCAATAAGGAAGCACATTGCACACAAATTAACATAACTAATACTGGACAGGCTCAAGAAGTTATGATAAACTAAAGGCTCTGCCATGGACTTAAAAGGTTGTGTTATTAGTCTCACTCTTGCACCCTGAGGGTTTACACTAGCAATATTTACAACCCACACCTCACAAAAGGGGGGAACCAACACACAGTGACTCCTTTGAAGCCAATATGTGGACCTAATAAATGTCATCCATAAGAGAAAAACAAATCCTAAGAATGAACTGCAAACTTAAATCACCAAAACAATAACAATAGCTGACCTGAAGATAAAAATTCCCAAATTTGAATTCACCTTAAGGTAAAAGCTCTTAAAAAGTCACAACTGAGATAAATCCATATCCCACCCAAACCCCCTCTCCAAGCCACCACAATAGGTAAAAAAAACTCTTAAAACCACAGGAGAAGACCAAAAGCTAATTTTTGCATTCACATGTATTGAGCAATTGTATTCTAGGAACAAGTTCAATACAATCACAAACCCACCCTTAAAGCAGCCTTTCGTAGAGATGATGACCGCATATATGCTTTCATAAGCTTAAACACATGGATATCAAGAGGAACTCTTACACCATTGTAACTCCGGATCCAGGGATGACCTGCAATCAGAAAATTTTAGAAAATCCAAAAACAGGCCAAACTCTAGCATCTATGAGAGTAAGATGTACTAACTTAATGCCTGTGCAGCAGTCATCCTTTTCCGTGGGTCTTTATTTAATAGACGCTTGACAAAATCTTTAGCATCTGCAGATAATGAAGGCCATGGTGCTTCATCAAAACTTGGATCAGCTTTAAGGACTGCCCGGAAAATGCCGGACTCGGTTCGGGCCCAAAAAGGGCGACTTCCACATAAAAGAATATATGCTATTACGCCTATACTCCATACATCAGCCTCCGTGGTATATGATCTATGTAAAACTTCAGGTGCAACATAGTATGCACTTCCAACTATGTCGTTTAGTTTTTCATCTGCAGACAACTACAATAACTGAATACACCATTGTCTGAATGCATAACAAATCAATTCAGAAATCAATGGGTCTAAATAACCTAAATTCACCTGGTCTTACAAAATCTGACAAACCAAAGTCTATAACTTTCAACTGAGAATTTTCCTCCTTTGAGGTAAATAGGAAATTCTGCAGAGAAGATAAACAAACAAGATAACATCAAATGATTTAATAGAGAAACCGAAAAAGTAATCATGAGAGTCTAGTTAACCAAAAATGAAGAGTTTCGCTTTTGAGATTTCAAGGCCTAGATGCCACAACCTGAACAACTGGGGCAATAGAATCACCATGCAGAAAAAAGAAAGTTTCATAAATTGCATTTTAGACCTCTTTTTGCAAGTTAAAGACCACATAAATCAGCAGTTAAAGCAGAAAATCAAAAGTGCAAACAAAAGCATTAAAATTCTATTTTGAGATGACACTTATTGATCAATAAATCAAATGTCCACCATTGTATGACATATTGAAACTTTTGCAAATAATGATAGACTCCTATCAGGGTAATCACACCAAGCAGTACGAAAACTCTTATTAGCCTAGAACTTTAAGTGAGTAGTTCACTTAATAGTTTGTCGGACTAAATAATCAAGGACAAATCTTCAGTTTTTCAGGAATATATTCACTCTCAAAGATCCTCAATGATATAACAAAAGTTCATAGAATATTATAGGAGAACAAAGTGAGTGGCAAACTCATTCCATTACTTAAGAAGTCTTAACTGAGATGAATCCAAAACAACATAGAGATGGAAAAGATAGTAACAACTTATCCTGCAGCAAAAGTAAAACCTAAACTATCCCCACCAGCATCCCAAATCCCCGCCCCAGAAAAAGAAAAGGAATGCAAGGAATGCAAGGACGCTCTTTTGATTTATGAAAAGGGGATTAGAAAAATGTTGACCTCAGGTTTAAGATCACGGTGCACCACACCCTGCAGGTGACAAAATGCAACAACATTTACTATCTGCACCATGACAACCTTGGAATCATCTTCTGAGTATTTTCCACCCCTGCAAAGGAAGTAAGAATATAACCATTGATAATTACAAAAAGTAACGTGAGTTAGATACAAAGGCGAAATCATAACATTCAAGCGAAACAGCTACCTTGCAAGTATTCTGTCCAGAAGCTCTCCACCTTGGCACAACCTAGAATGCACTATAAACAGTTAGCAGATAAGTGCTCAAATACCAACAAGAAGTACGCTACACCAACCCCATACTACCTCTCACAAATTGAAGCTCCAAGATTATTTTCTTCTTCTCCTGACACTCTTTATTTTTTATTAGGATTCTGTTTAATCTCAGGCATGCCTACATGATTATCTAGCATCCAACTATTTCCCTTTAATTCAGTTCTTTAACATAACATTTCAAAAATTGATAATCCACATAGAGAGCTTATGTAGAATAGGCATTTCAGAGTCATACTCCATCACAATGTAGACATTATCTTGATCTTCAAATGCGTCATAGAACTGTACAAGATTGCTGTGTCCTGCCAAGGCATGCAATATTTTCACCTCCCTTCTCACATCCTCAATTGCAATAGCTGTTGTCATCTGCTAAGCCGCCAACAAGAAATATTTGTTTATCAATCCTCTAATCTTGCTTGTCAGGGCTAAAGGAAAAAGATATATATGTAATAAATACAGTGCACTTTGCGTCATGGCAAGACCTACAAAACCACTTAAAACCAGATCTCATCTCTTCACATACAGTATGCACAAGAAGATTTGTGCTTTATTTTAAGCAGCAAACATCTAATTTTCTGATTAAGCAAACCTTTTGGTGATCAATAGCAAAGGTTCATCATTTAGGAAACCATCGACATTTGTGTAGAGTGTTTGCACAATTAACCTAACTTTTAAGGATAGAAATTGACCAAGTTCACAAATTTCATGATTGGATGTAGTCTTATAGGGTGGCAATCAGAAATTCAGTAAACTCATGGAATGCCTCATTTCAACTGCTAGGCCTACCAAAATACCATTTTTCTTAGCGCACTTGCAAGATCTCAGGACTAACAAATAGCATAAATACATTAGAGCAGCAAAATTTTGGTTCTTGACAGCCAAAACCGAAGGCAAGTAGCAGGGACCTTGCAGGCCTGAACTAGCTATTAATACAGCAGAACAGATGCCTCCTAGACCAGGTTTAGCATTGAAAGGGTACAAATAGGATATCCTAGCATAACTAAACTAGAGCACAGAACTTTTGATATTATGGAGATCTAATCAGTACATATTTCTATTGATATATGTCTCTGTTAATGATTTAGGGCAAAAGGAAGCTTAACTCGAATAACCAAGTCAACTGTGGCAACTCAATTTAGTTAATTGGTGTGCCTGATACAGTTAAGTAATGAAGCAACTTGCTATCGGTTGAATTCAAAAGTAGACCAGTTGCATCACCAGATAAGTTTTCCTAACTAATTATCATCTTTGTATTCCTACTATATACTAAAAAAATGCTCTTGAAAACCACAAGGAATCTTCTGAAGAAACGCGTATTTTATTAGTAAAAGAAGGCACATCCCTGATTAAAAAAATCTTTACTTCTGCCGTACCAGAAGTGCAAAATCAAGGGACAGACTTAAAAAAAAGGGCATTAGGAGCGAATGAAACAAAAAGGGAATCTAACCCCGGAACCCGATCAACACGATAAAACTCCAAAGAAAAGCAAAGCCAGAAGTCTAAATGAGTTGAAAACATGATGCTCTACAATCGAACTAATCCTTACTTCAAAAGAAGAGTTTTAAAAGAAAGAAGGTAAAGGAAAGAGACACATATCTATTATGAAGGAAAGAGAAAAGGAACAGAATTGATCAATGATTCAATTAATTATATCCCAACCAGATATGCAGTAAATATTTTTTTAAAAAAACACACACACACACACAATTTTGCTGGCAGATGCACATCTAGAGTAGTGAAGAGAAAAACCGTACCTTGGCCTTGGGGATAACCTTGACGGCGACTTGCTGACCCTTAAGATCGCCTTTCTTAGCTACAGCAGAACAAGTATACCCAAAATGCCCCCGGCCCACCTCATCCCCAACTTCATACTTACTGGTAAACTGCTTGGAGAACCCAAAAGCTTTATCCAACTCCGCGGGGGAAGCGGCATCACTCTCCTCTCCTTCAGGTATGGTTGCAGCATTATTCTTACCATGGCGCCTCAAAAGTACAGCCTTTATATGCTTAGCCGGAGACGGCGGCGGGAAAGGCCGCTTAAAAATCCTCCTAGGCGTAGAATTAGCACTCCGGGGAGCGGAAGACGGGGGAGGAGCGGGAGACTTCTTAGAGAAGAAGTAGTGAGCCGGACTGGGAGTATAAAAGGGAAAAAAGGGCGACTTCTTTCCTGCAGCATTGGATTTCCTGTTGTCAGCCGGAGTGTCGCAGGGCCTAGAACTAGGGGTGTCTAGGGTTTCAAGAGGCTGGTCCCTGGGAGTGTATGGGTTTGGTTTTGGAGGCTTGGAAGTGCAGGCTCCCATTGCAGCTGGAGAAAAGGGAGCTGGGATTAGAATGGCATTTCTCGTGAATTCATTGGAGATGCACTAGCAGAGGGCACTGGTAGATAGAAATAGAGAGAAATCTAAAAGCAGTGATAATAAGAATGGAGAGAGAGAGAGAGAGAGACGAGAAGAAAGCTTTTGAATCTGAGCAGAGGCGAGGCGAGTTGAGTTGAAGGGGAAGGGGACACTGTAAAATGCAGGAGGTTTTTTTTCTTCTTTTTTTGACGTAAAGCGGTAGATAGATCACATAGAGGGAGACCGAAGGAGGGAGTTTTTTCTTTTTTTCCTGTTTCCTTTTAATTTCTGCCGGGCAGGGGGATTTTATTTCGGGTAGCTTGTTGCTTCTAACTTGGGGGTAGCCGGAGCTGAAGAAGGGTGGGGATAAGTTGCGTGGAAAGAAATGAGAGCAGAGCAGCGTCCACGTGAATTAGGACTGATCCATTAAGGCTTAACGCTTAGATTGGGATTTAAATTAAAATTTTTATTTGTTAATTTTTTATTTTAAAATAATATTTTAATAAAAAATTTATTTTTATAATTTTTAATATAAATTTAATTCAAAAAATTGATTTAATCTCACCTTAAATAATGACCGAGTTTGTGCGCGTGACCCTTCGACGCTCATTCCCTTTCCAGCATCCAAGATTTTTCTGTGTCGTCCACTTGTCCGAGTCGACTCGCTCGTCGATTGAGTTTTTGTTTTTTTAATGGGGTATTTGTGTTGCTATTCAATCTAAAAGTTTTTTTTTTTCATTTTGAATTCTATTTTTTTCTTTATAAGAGTCGAACATATTTTATAAAAATCCCCAAAAAAAAATTACTCTTTTCAACTTAAGTTGCAATTTAAATATATCCTCAAATCATTAGTAGCATTTTTTTAGATATACTAATTGAATTGAATATTGAAATCAATAATTTTTATTTGTAGTGTGACACGGGATTGACTGTTATGAAAAGAAAAAATATGAAGCCGTAAGTTGACTTTTTGAGGGGGAAAAACTCAAGAATTTTCTATTTTAAAAAATATAAATAAAAATATTCTTATCACATATTTTATCTAAAAAATAATTTACCTTTAAAGTTAAAAAATTAAATAGAACCATAATCCGATGTACTAAATTCACTATTTACACGGAAGAATATAGTCTCATCTATTCAAATTCAAGGCAGCAAGTTGCAACCATCACCTAATTATAATGATTAAACTACAAACAAAGGGAAAAAGTAAAAGCAAAATGTTTTGGAGTACAAGATTTTTCTTTTTTGACACATGTTTATTTATTTTTTAATAAAATTTGTAACTTTGTATCGTATTTTATCATTTAATAGAACTCATAAACTATGCATTATTTTTATAATTGATATGTATAACATTTGTCAGTAATATAACACTTATTATATTAAAAAATAAAATACAATATAAGAAAGAGATTCAGATAAAAGATTCAAAATCTTTCGCTTAATACACAATGTTTTCACTGAAGTACCATTTTTTCATTACATAATAAATTACTCAGTGTGCATAATAATACAATAACTTCATAAAACGATATATGAAGATATTATAATTTTGATTTATGCACGAAATAATTTATAAGTAAAAAATTAATGTAATATTAGATATAATTTAAATTTTTTAAAAATGAATTATAAGATCTAAAATAAAAAATATATATATTAAATATTACAATAGAACATAATTCAAATATATTATTACTAAGTTAATATTCATCATTTCGACTCTCCTATAAAAAAAAATAGTAGTAAAAGGAAAAAGTAAGAACCAACTGGAACAGTATCCACTAGTCATTCCATTCTCCGGATCTTTGGAACAAAAAATTATCCTAAAGGTGAAATAAATATGGAGCGGAGCTACCCATTAGTGGTGGTCGGGAAAAGAGTTCAAGTTGTTATCATGTCAATGTCATGCTCGGCGTCGCGGATTCCTATTTGTAGCGACTTCACATACATGCAAAGAAGGCCTCAGCCGGTAGTGATAGCCTTTTAGAATAAAACGACAACCATTTGGGGTTAATTCCCTAATTCAACCTCATTCGTCGACCTACTCCACTAGCCCCTAGCTCTGGGGTAGGATGAAAGCAAAATAAATAAATAAAATACAAACAAGATATGGATTGTTCAACAATATTTTTTTACTAATATACCAAAAAACAGATAACTGTCAATTATTGGAATAAAAATTATTGATAGATACAAGTATTAGTGACGAAGAATCAGAAATGTCAATTTTATTCATTAAATAGTATTTAAATTTAAAAATTTTTATTTTAAATTTTATAAAAAAAATAAATTAATAATAAAAAAATTATACTAAATTTTTTAATAGAACCGAATTCAAATATATTTTTAAAATTGATATAATGTTGGTTTAACAATTTTTGAATTTTCTTTTCCTTTTAATTGTTTGCACCCTTGAGCCAAACTATTGGTTCAAAACCACAAATCTTTGGAGAGAACGAAATAAAGATGACATCATGATTCCATGAACTAATGTGACGTCAAAATGTCAAAAGAATTTTTTTTTTTTTCAGCACAACAGAAAGACCACACGAATTGCGGAGTATTTTTCGTTTGCAAGACACAACAATAATTGTAGTATTAAGTATAAGGCATGATTTCATATTTGTGGCTAATATAGCGTATTACCAGCAACATCATTGATTAGGAACCAATACAAGTTCCGGATAATCACGCCAATCTCTACCCACCCACTTTTGATACAGACTTTTGTTTTTTACTTTTTAAATATTATTTTGATTTAAAACGAATAAATATATATAGACACTTATTCTTATACTTGAGTGAGATATTTGATAATTAATTAAATAATTATCTATTTTATTTTAAAATATAAAGTCTTTTGATTATTTTTTATTCTTAAAATAGTTAATATTTTGAGAAATTTAAAAATTATTTTTATAAAGTTACATTTGTAATAAATATAATTATCTCATTTTCTATTATGTGAATAAAATTAATTAGAGACATAATATAAAATACATCTTATTTTATTATTTTGTAATCTATTCAAAAGGATTAAAAGGCTTTATAATTTAAAAATATAATCCATTTCAAAATATAAGGTTTTTTTAGTTATTTTCTCACTTCTCAAAATATTTAATCTTTTACAAATTTTAAAAATACTCAACTTTTGTCACTTTGAGCCTTATTTATTTTTTCACAAACAATTCAATCAAACACTCCTTAAGAATTTCAATCAAAATCCCCAAAATGGAAAAACCAACAGCAGTAGATCGAGGAACCTTTAAGGTTTAACCATTAACAACCCAATGACAAATCAACAAAAGATTGGCTGATTTCGGCAGCTTCTTAGCGGACATAAATGAAGGTAAGAACAATCTTCTTTCTGAGCAAACCATACTGTTTAGTTGAAGGTGGAAAGTAGGAGTCCAGAGGCTAGGGAAGATGGGTTGCTGTCACCGGACATTCCATCCAACGTATTCGGAAACGGGATCCACATGGGAACGAGCTGTAGCCTTGTGACTCAAGGCAGCGATGAGATATTGATGTCCAAACTTAAACAAGACCTACAATCTTCCGCTTTTAATCAGCCACGTAATCAGAACAAGAACGTACCAATTGTCTGGCCCTAAACGTTTATTCAGACAGTGATTGTCAAACTCAAATCTTCAATTGCAGCATTATTGTAGGTAAGAATTAGTAATCTGTGATCTGCCAAGGAGCTAAGCTCACTGTCTTGAAGGGTTCTCTTGCAAGATTATCTTGTGTTCATACTACAAGTAAAATCTTGATTTGCTGTCCCAGTCCATTAAAAATCCTCAGCTATTTCAACAACTTGACTTATCTAGAAACACAAGATTAAATTACTAGCTCGGAGCGGCAAAGGAAGGAATATTCTCGTGCCCGGATAAAAATATGAAAAATCTTGCTGTAAAATCTTGTTTTTTGCCCAAAAAAAACACTTTCAATATGTTTTATTGCTCATTTAGCAAACTTTACCATCATAATAAAAAGATTAAAGATTTAAATTTAATTTTGGCCTGGGCAAAAATATAGCATTTTACTACCAATTTCTTTTTCTCCTGCCGCTGTCATATTCAAGGTCTAAAAGCCAAAAGCACAGAGCTTTGAACAAAACACGGGAAAAAAGTAGAGAACATAAGAAGAGCATGAGAAGGGTATCGAGAACGGGGCGTTGCGGGCAGACGAGGCAAGAGAATTTGCCATTGGGAAGCTGCTTATAAGCTGAGGAATTGATGCCTTCAATAACCAAATCATCAACTCTTCTCTTCCTGTAGCGCGTCTTTCGAGCCCAACTGTCTCCTCTGAACCCCCTCATAGATTCTTTCCCCTCTCTCTATCCCCGGCAGCCCCCTAAGAAGATTGTTCCCTAATCACCGGATATAGCAGAATCCGGGAGATCCGGCCGGGGTTGATTTGTACTTCCCTCTATTTTTAACAATAGCTCTCGCCTCTCAGGTTTTGTGTGAAGTCACAAATTCAAGTTTCAACCGACATCCATCTCAAATCTGGATTTCTCCAGGAGACCAGTCTTTGTTGTGAAACAGTTAAAATCTTAAATGTGGGGGCCTGGCAAGGAAGACATTTTGACTCTTAGGATAATATATGCTTCAACATAAGTATGCCAGTCCCCTTAAGTGAAGCAAAGCCTGATACCAGTGATTCTAGCAGCAGAGCTAGAAAATAAAGAAACCACAGTTATTGCAGCATGTTCTGGTACACCACATGCATTGACAAAAAAAAGTTGAATGGAAGAAAGGTCAGATTTGTTTATCACTGCTTATAATTCCAGACAGACATTTGGATTTTCTTCGTCAGAGTCAAATTCAACCTGCAAGCAAATCGAACGCAAGGCATGAATTAGTTTTCTTTTCACAATATAGCGACACCATCTTATGTCCAGAAGTGGATCTAAGGATCAACAGCAGCAAGAAAAAATAATAAGACTAATAAAAGCAAAATCCGGCACAAGAGCAAAGGCATAAGCCACAAGCAGTGTGACAGGTAAATCAAGTGGGTAAATAACACTAGCAATCATATTACAGTCAGAATCTCACGTTTTCATCCTTGAACCACCTTCCATGGCAATCACGCTTCCATCCTGTGTCAAATCCCAGATAGTTCAAACTCAAACTTCAGCTAAGACTGAAGCTTAATGAAGTTAACAAACAGAAAAGTAAAACAGAATAAGAGAGAGGATGGATTGAAAGGCAATGAGGGTGATCAGATTGTAGGAAAACAGAAAGAAATTACTGAGCTCAAGAAAAGCTCATGAACATAGGTTTCTTGATTCCAAAGACAACTATACAATCTGTAAAATTAACTTAAATACTAGATGGAACACTACTGGAATTTAATCTGATCCCTCCACGCATGGCAATGCTGACTTCATCTCCATATCTACGCTGCTGCTTCAGTCCCAGTGAGGAAGAAAAACTGTGCAACGGCTATCTTCAGCTTTCAATCTGTGCTGTCCACGTGTCTTTAATTTCTTCTCCTCTGAACTCCCAGAACGCATGCTTCTATTGAGTCAACCCTGCCTTAATTTCTCTCAACCAAAGCGGCGTCGTCCTACTTATTGCTTCAACCGAATTAACGAACTCTCATTTCCTTCCCATTTCCCGTTTCTTGCTTCTGGATATAACAATACTTCCCCCTCAACAGCAGCCTTGTCCTCAAGGCTTGAATTCTGAAAATTGTGCCTGAATGAAATCTGCATCTTCCCATGAAGCTTCTTCATCTGGAAGATTGGACCATCGAATTAGCCACTGCACCACAGCCCTATTTTTCCTTTTGATCAGCCTTCTTCCCAGTAATGCAGCAGGTTCCAGTTTGGGTTGTCCATCATCTCCAGCAACTGGTAAATCCTGGATTGCTACTTTATGGCTTCCAATCTTTTTCTTCAACAGACTGACATGAAAAACGGGATGGATCTTTGAGTGGGATGGTAGCTTCAGTTTGTAAGCAACTGCACCTATTTTCTCTATCACCTCATAGGGTCCATAAAACTTAGATGACAACTTCAAATTCTTCCTAACAGCAACTGAAGTTTGTCTGAATGGTTGCAGCTTCAAATAAACCCAATCCCCCACTTCAAAAGACCTTTCAGATCTCTGCTTGTCAGCATAGGTCTTCATCCTTTGTTGAGCTTTGTGCAGATTCTCCTTTAGGACAGTTTCCATAGCCTTCCTGTCAGCCAAATGAGATGCCACTGCAGCATTGCTGCCTGTTGCATACGGTCCCAGAGCTAATACAGGTGCTTTATATCCATACAGAGCCTCAAAAGGAGACATTTTCAGTGATGTATGAAACGTAGTGTTATACCACCATTCAGCCAAAGATATCCATTCTGTCCATTTATGGGGTCTGGAGCTAGCAAAACATCTTAGATACATTTCCATCGTTTGATTGAGTCTTTCTGTAACTCCATCAGATTGGGGGTGATATGCCGTGGACATTTCTAGTTTAGTTCCACATGACCTAAACAGTTCTTGCCAGAAATGGCTGGTAAAGACTTTGTCCCTATCAGATACTATACTCTCTGGTAGTCCATGGAGTTTGTAGACATGTTCTAAGAATAATTCAGCCACCTTCTGGGCAGTATAGGGATGTGCTAGGGGTATGAAATGCCCATATCTGGTCAATCTATCAACCACCACCAGTATAGTATTTTTCCCTCCTGACTTGGGCAATCCTTCCACAAAATCCATGGCTATGTGGCTCCAGGCACACTTTGGAACATCCGATGGGTCATGAATGATCCCGAGATAATGCACCTTTTCCTCCTTATTCCTTTGATGAGACATCACACTCTGCAATGGATTTACGTATCTCCTCTCTCATACATGCCAGTAAAAATATTGTTTGGCCACTTTGGTAACAAGCTTGTACTCTGAATGACCCCCTTGGAATGTGAAATGTAGCTCTTTTATCGGTTTGATCTGGTTTCTTTCCAGTACCAACATATATTACGTTTACGAAATTTCGATATCCCATCCCCGGAATTTCCACTCTTCATTACCTTTACCCCATATTAAACAAGTTGTAACCATCATCTGAGCATGATCATCACCATCATAGCTGTCCATTACCTCCTGAATCCAGATTGGAATGGAAACTGAGATAGCTGTAAGTTCTTGCTTTCTGGAGAGAGCATCTGCCACCTTATTTTCACAGCCCTTCTTATAGTGAATTTCATAACTCAGTCCCATTAATTTCGTGATCCATTTCTGTTGTGCCACCGTAGTTATCCTTTGCTCCAACAAATACTTAAGACTTTGGTGATCTGTCTTGATTATGAAATGACTCCCTTCAATATAGTGCCTCCATTTGCTTACTGCAGTGGCCAATGCAAGCAATTCTTTTTCATATACGAGAGAGCCCTGTGTCTGACCCCTAAAGGTTTGCTCATATAGGCTATAGGTCTGTGGTCTTGCATCAGAACAGCTCCAATCCCCACTTCACTGGCATCAGTCTCCAACACAAATGGCTGGGAAAAATCTGGCATGGCCAAGACTGGTGTCTGGCTCATGGCTTTCTTCAACACTTCAAAGGCCTCTTCTGCTTCTTCATTCCACTGAAATTCTCCTTTCTTCAACAATTGGCATAGTGGCTTGCTGATGCTCCCATATCCTCTCACAAATTTTCTGTAATATCCAGTCAGGCCCAAGAATCCCCTCAATTGTTTGACATTCCTTGGCCTTGGCCAATTAACCATGTCTGTCACCTTCTTAGGGTCAGCCTCCACTCCTGCTTGGCTAATGATATGACCCAAATATTCCACCTTAAGTTGGGCAAAGCTACACTTGCTTATCTTAGCAAACAGTTGATGTTTCCTCAACAAGTCAAACACCTCCCTGAGATGCTTTAAATGTGTCTCCATGTCTGGACTGTAAACCAATATATCATCAAAAAATACCAGCACAAATTCTCTTAAAAACTCTGCAAAGACTTTGTTCATGAGGGACTGGAATGTGGCTGGACCATTGGTTAAGCCAAAAGGCATGACCAGAAATTCATACAACCCCAAATGGGTCCTAAAAGCAGTTTTGTGAATATCTTCCTCAGCCACTCTAATCTGGAAATATCCAGATCTTAGGTCTACTTTAGAAAAGTATTTTGCTCCATGCAATTCATCAATCAATTCATCAATAATGGGAATGGGAAATTTGTCCTTCACAGAAAGGCTATTAAGCTGCCTATAATCCACACAAAACCTCCAGCTCCCATCCTTCTTCTTAACTAGTAGCACAGGTGAAGCAAAAGAACTATTGCTTGGTCTGATTATCCCATCCTCTATCATCTCTTTCACCATTTTCTCAATCTCAGTCTTCTGGAAGTAAGGGTACCTGTAAGGCCTCAGCTTGAAAGGTTGAGCACCCTCAATAAGATGAATGTGGTGTTCATGCTCCCTACTAGGGGGTAGTCCTTGAGGCTTTTGAAACACCTCATCATACTCTTGCAGGAATGACTGAACTTCCTCTGGTATTTCCTCCTCAACCCCCAACTCCTCCATGCTCATCAATTGTCCCACCCACACTGATTCTCCCTGGTTCACCATCTTCTGAAGTGTTTGAGCATTCACTGGCTTCCATCTAATTTCCTCTGTTCCCCCTGCCAACTTCACCTCTTTCCCATCCTTGTTAAAGGATAAATATAAGGACTGGAAGTCAAACATTATAGGACTCAGAGGCTTCAACCAATCAGTTCCCAAAATCAGATCACTACTACTGAGTTTTAAGACTCTAACATTATGATCAAATTCCTGTCCTCCCATTTTCCATTTCAGTCCCTTACATATGCTCTTACTGGTCATAGCAGTCCCATCTGCAATTGTAATCAACACTGGTTTAGTGGGGAACTTCTTGAGCTGCAATTCCTCCACAATTCTCCTATCAATGAAACTACAACTACTGCCCGTATCTATCAAGACTGAAATCTCCCTATTCTTAATGCATCCTTTAATTCTGAGGGTTCCATTTCCCACCTTTCCAGACATAGCATTCATGGACAATTCCAAACATTCATCAGGGCCCTCCCCTGTCAAGGCTTCCTGGTCCCCTTCTTGAACTTCTTCATATAACAAAAATTCTTGCCCTTCATCATCATCCAATTCCTCCACTATCACCATATTCAATTGCTTTTTAGGGCACACATGATCTGGACTATACCTCTCCCCACATTTATAGCATAATCCTTTCTCCCTCCTATCTTTGAAATTCGGTAGTGGTTATTTTCTTGAAAGCCATTGGTTCTTTTTCGAGAATTCTGTTGAGGACTCGGGAAAGGTTTCTTAAAGGTGGGGCTGATTTGCACTAGTCTTATAATTTGGTGTGTAAGGCTTGGTATAAAGGCTGCCCTTTTGAAAGCAAATTGTGCCATGTAATCTGTATTCTAGTAGCTCTGCTCATAAGCGTCCCATTAAGGTAACGAGTTTGAACACCTTTAACAAATGCCTCACTTCATCTTTTAGCCCCCACAAATACGAGACATGTAATATGCTTCAGTAGCCAGTGGCATTTGACTCATTACCACAGCTTTAAGCTCCTCAAATTTGTCTATATATTCTTCCACAGAGCCTTTTTGCCTCAACCTATTGAACTCTTCCATTAAATCCCCACCATCCGGCTCACCAAACCTCCTGCAAGCCTCCCAAGCCATTTGTTCCCAAGTTCCCTGAGGATTGGTTCTTAGGAACCCTTGCGACCATGTATAGGCCTTCCCTTCATATGCATTTCAGTAATCCCCAACTTCCTATCTTCGATGATAGCATGGAACTCAAAGAACCTCCTACATTTATCCCTCCATTCCCTTGGTCCATTCCCATCAAAGCTAGGAAAATCAATTTTAGGCATTTTATATTCCATCCATTGTTCCCTCCTTCGACCCGAACCCTCCCCCATAAAAACAGAACCAGTAACTATAGGGGTTTGGGCAGAGAAATCAGTTCTTGGTTGACTACCACTGTCCCCTTCTACTTGTTTTCCCCCTCTGATTTCCATTTTCTTATTAATGTCATCTAATGTAGCCATAATGCATCGCATATTCATCATCATAGTAGCCAAGTATTTGGTGTTACCTTCAATCCTTTTCGTTCATCCGCTCCATGCTTCTTTCAATGTGGTCCACCCGATGCCCTTGCTCCTTCATTGCGAATTCCACTTTGTGCCAAATTTTTTTCATCTGTGCCTCCAAGTGACCGTGCGGCTCCTCAATGTCTCCTTCTACCCGTTGCATGGCCTCTTCCTTCTCTTCTGTCGTCAGTTGCTTTGGCATTTCCCACGGGATCGAACTTGCTCTGATACCACTTTGTCAAATCCCGAGATAGTTCAAACTCAAACTTCGACTAAGGCTGAAGCTTAATGAAGTTAACAAACGAAAAAGTAAAAACGAGAATAAGAGAGAGGATGGATTGAAAGGCAATGAGGGTGATCAGATTGTAGGAAAACAGAAAGAAATTACTGAGCTCAAGAAAAGCTCATGAACATAGGTTTCTTGATTCCAAAGACAACTATACAATCTGTAAAATTAACTTAAATACTAGATGGAACACTACTGGAATTTAATCTGATCCCTCCACGCATGGCAATGCTGACTTCATCTCCATATCTACGCTGCTGCTTCAGTCCCAGTGAGGAAGAAAAACTGTGCAACGGCTATCTTCAGCTTTCAATCTGTGCTGTCCACGTGTCTTTAATTTCTTCTCCTCTGAACTCCCAGAACGCATGCTTCTATTGAGTCAACCCTGCCTTAATTTCTCTCAACCAAAGCGGCGTCGTCCTACTTATTGCTTCAACCGAATTAACGAACTCTCATTTCCTTCCCATTTCCCGTTTCTTGCTTCTGGATATAACATCCTGCTGCAGTGAATTTGAGTTCCCTCTCTCGACGATCTCGCAGATTAAACTGCAGGTTCGGTATTTCTGCAGAAACTGGCCCAACTTCAGTAGAAGTACCCTTTTCTTGAGTAGATAGGCTTCGAGATGTTTCAGCACATTTTGATCTAACGACTTGGCTTTCCTCTATCGTACTCCCTCGAGGAAACCTTCCATTAAGTATCTCTGAAGCAATTTTTTGTGCTCTCTGAATCAAAGGCTTGTTTGCTGATGCAAATCTTTGTCCACATGCAGTAGCACTAGAAACAGAACTGGAACTATCTGATAATGCGATTCTCTTATTTTTCTCATCTTGTATTGCTAATTCTCTTTCCTTCAGTTTGGACTCTGCAGCTTGATGCCGTAATCCCTTCATATGCGTCTGCCAAACAAGCTTGTAACAATTAGTTATCTAGTATGAAAGAAGAATCATTTGCACTATTAGAAATTGGAGAAGTTTGGGAGCCCACAGTTCAATACCAACTTGACAGGATGAAGTAGTGCGTTTATCCAGTTTATTCAATCATTAAAATAAATCTCACGTCCATAGCTTCAAATTGAAGGAATGAGTTCTAAACAAAAGAGTATGATTGCATTCAAACCTTGATAGCATTCAAAGGTTGGTAGACTAACAATGATTAATCTTCTTTCTGATGGAATCACTACAACGATAGAGTGAAAAGCAACTACTTTTATACTTTTCACCATTAAACTCTGAACTTGAGCTAAAAGTCCCTAGTGCATTACTTTCCCAAAATATGGAAGATTTCCCATCATCTGAAAACAAAGCCCTTCTGCAACTAAGATTTCTGTAAGGGAAGGAAAATAAGGTTCTATTCCCATATGTCTAAGAAAGAAAATCATTTGTCGAAAAAACAAAAAAAAAAACACTTCAATCTCAACAATTTTTATCGTTTATTTAGCAAACTTTACCATCATAATAAACAAATTAAATATTTAAAATTGATTCTCGCCCGAGTAATATATAGTAGCATTTTAATATCACTTTTTTCTTTTTCTCTTGCCCGTCTCATATTCAAGGTCTTAAAACCAAAAGCACAGAGCTTTGAACAAAAGACGAGAAAAAAATAGAGGGCATACGGAGAGCATGAGAGGCGTATCGAGAACGGGGCGTTGCGGGCAGATGCGGCAAGAGAATTTGCCATTGGGAAGCTTCTTATAAGCTGAGGAATTAATGCCTTCAATTATCAAATCATCAACTCTTCTCTTCCTGTACTGCGCCTCACGAGCCCAACTGTCTCCTCCGAACACGCTCATCGATTCTTTCCCCTTTCTCTATCTCCGGCAGCTCCCTGAGAAGATAGTTCCCTAATCGCCGGTTTATAGCAGATTCCCGACGATCCGGTCCAAGTTGATTCGGGCATCCCTCCGTTTTTTGGAGCAAGAGTTACCATAATGCGTTGAACTGGTATTTAATAACTCGCACTCACCGGATTATTGTGAGGCGTTCACGTTACCTAAAGAACGCGTTCAAACTATTTGTGACGAGGCCAAACAGGTCGGAAACCCGGTTTTGTAGCTCAGTGTGTCATTCTTTTGAGCGATATCTTTTTGTAGTCGAGGTACTATTTAATTTTTCCATTTTTTAAAATAATTTTGCAATTATTTCTCTTTTCGGAAAACCACTAAAGTACTCTTTTTTCTTCCTTTTGTTTATGTGAAATGTAAATATAAAGTTTTTTTTGGCCAAATTCTTCCATGTCAATTTTCGTGGGACAATTTGAAAGTTTTGATGAGTCAGCTTCCAACTAAAGATTCTGTATAACAAGACAGAAACATCATAATCGAAACGTTATTGTTATAAAGAGTAAATTTATTATAGTCACTAAATCTAAGGAACATTGTCACATTTTATTCGAATACAAAAATGAACCACTGGAAGGTTGCAAACCTTTTTCCAAGATTTTCGAGGAGAGGTTAAACAAATGAAAGGGAAAAAAGGAACAGTCAAATGAAAATCAACCCGAAGTTGTATTTATTCAATGTCTCATTAATCAACAATATCACACTCAAATTGTGAAAGAAACATACAAATTTTGGAAAATGAAAAGAAAAGAAAAACCAAAAAGCAACGTTCTAATGACGGGAATTTATGGGAACAAAATCCAGGGTATACTATAGGCTGCGCTGATGATGGCTAATACAGCTAATACCAGTGCATGAGTGGCGTAACGGCGAACTTCATAGTCCCGTTCCTGCAATGAAATCCATTGCGCTCACCACAAGCGAAGTAGTAAGGCCGCCACCACCTGAGCACGAATTCGAATCCATCGCCGGCCCCTTGCGTGACGTCTGCAATCTTCATTGCCCATCGGAGGTCGCATTTCATGAAGCTCCAGTAATTCGGCAGCAGATATACGCTGTGAGGAAACGTCGTATCGTTTGGAGGATCGTACTTGAACACTGCAAAAAGAAAAAAAAAAAAACCATTCAAAGATCAGTTACCATTAGCTCTGAAAGATTCCGCAAGGCAGGGTCCCTTCCTCCCTTCCGCCTCCTTCTGCCTTGAAAGATTCTGTATATATGACTTAACCTGGAAGGTATAAAGGAATTAGCTAATGCATGCAACATGCATGAATATGTTATACCTAGGGTGTCACGGAGGTAAAAGGGACCGTTTTTGAGAGACCAGTCGATGTAGTTAAAGCCGAAATGCCAGTTATCGGAGCCGCCAACGACGACCTTCTTGGGTTGAGTTGCATTGTGGTGCCTATAATATGGCCAATTGTACCAGTTAGTGAGGTTCTTGTTAGCCGTGGCTATGGTGGTTAAGGTGGATGCCAACAGCAGGAGGACCAGTGCTCGTCTTCCATACGCAAAAGCTGCCATCTTCTTTTAACCGTGCGATTAAGCTCCTAAAACTGGGGAATAACTATATGTTTATCAAGATTGCTCTGATGGAAATGAGAGGAAATAGTGGCGGGCTTTTATAGGCAAATCATGAGCCGAGACTGTTGGACAAACACTGGCGATTTAAATTAATTAATAGGAATATTAGTTGAAAGAGGCAAAGATCTTTTCCTTAGTTGGTTGGTAAATAAGGAAGAAAACGTCATAAATTAAAAAGTCATGGCGTGCTTTCTTGTCATTTTTTTCCAAGTCCACCACTCTGCTAAGTAGCTATTTGCTTTCTAAATTCTTAGAAAACTGAAAATAAAATGCTTCATGAATTTGCCCAAGTTAAGTCATTAATTAACCCATTGTTTTCTTGGACATCATTAGCACGAGAAATTAATGCATTCTTCCATGTCATTCAACATAAACAGCATATTAATTGTAGCTTTTCTTGTTGCAATAAGAGAGGGAAAGCTCAGCTCCTGCTAGGTTAGTTTACACTCAAAAGAAGGCTTAAGGAAACTTTTCCTTGTCTTTGGTCTCCATTAAATCCTGAAACTATGCAGAACAAAGGCGAAGCTTCCAGAAGAGCAGCCTCGAGAACTGCTGAAACGTTAATAAAATTAAAAGTCTTGCACAGCTGAGTTAAACTCTTACTGTTGTGTTCCCAGCAGACGTAATATGTAGTATTCTACTGAAGCGCTGACAGAGAATGTAATAAGAGAAGCGAAGTTGAAAACACAGGTCAAAAGAAAGCGGGACGTGGAGCTTTGTAGAAGGAATTGGTCAATGTTGAAAACAACGGGAGTAATTCATCATTGCCAACTTGAACTTCTAGCTCGCAGGAGTTGCGTTTTTAACTGACAATTAGGTACTCTGCATCTAAACCAAGGTCGGTATCAAAGCAATGCCATCACTATGACGTCGATATTAGCTCTTGATGACGTCTTTAATTCCTTTTCATAAATGGCATTACTTTTTTTTTTTTTTGTCTCTTTAGACAATGCTTAGTATGTGCATGCTCACCGTGAATATCAAAATTGGTGCTTTATCAAATCTGAGATTCATCATAATCGAGGCACGGTATATCCTTTCTTAGCTTTTTCCATTTTATCACTCTAGGAGAGATAGCACGAGAGCAAACAATATGAAAAAATAGATAGATTGATTTTTAAATTAAAAATTTTATTTTTTATAAATAATTTAATTTTTATTATTTTTAATACAACTTAATTAAAAAAAATCAATCCAAATACATCTTAAAAAAATAAAAAGAAATAAAAAGAAAGGCCGAAGCCATATTGTCAGTGGTCGGGCAACTGAGCTAAAATGGTTATTTAATGCGACTGGGCTTAAACGAAATAATGACCCAACAGTGGGCTTTGGTTAAACCAGGACTAATCCTTGAACCCTGGCCTCTAGTCCAAAGGAGCCCAGGAGTAAGGCCCGTTAGGTTCAACCAAACAAGGCCCCCTTTGTGGACAGTAGTTCTATAAGCCCAGGATTTAGGCCCGTTCTGCTCATTCTTTTCCAGAAAATTGAAAATTTTTAAAAATATCTCCCGCACTGCTAAACCTTGGTTCCCTCTGGAGTTGCGCCGGTACTCTCCGAGCGGCTGATTACATATAGGCTGATACGGAGATCGCAGCTGACGCCGACGTCGTCGAGTAGAAGCAGAAAGCAAGAGGAATGGGACCACCGAAGGCAGTACGTACGATATCACAGGAGGCTTTCGATGAAATGGTGAAGGAGAACATGGAGGACCTCGGAATGGACCCTGCCGAAGCCCTCCAAGACGCCATCGATACCCTTTCTCTCCAAGGCGTCGATCTCTCCGGTAGTTTCTGCAAATTGGACTTGAACTCATAATAAATCTTAATGATGATAAATAGCAGCAGTAATATTTCGTTTGTACCGTCTAATTCCCATTAATATTCCATCTCACTCCACAGGAATAGTTCGGTGCATTCCCGGAGAGAGCTCCTTGAATGAGAATCCGGTGATTCATGCTCTGAAAAGATTGAAAGAATTGAGCTCCGATCGCTCCGACAATGAATCTGTGCTGAATGAAATTGCTGAATTATTAGGGAGATTGAATGAGTTGTGTAGTTTAGAAGGGTCGGGCAATGCTGCTATAGCCACGAAAAACGGAGCGGTGGAGTTGGTAATTTCGATTTTGAAGAAACTTAGGACGAGTAGCTGTGATCGGGGTCTCGTCTCAGCTTTGATCACACTGGCTTCGTTGCTTTATGGTATGGTCTGATTTGCTGGTACTTGTGCATTCCAAATACGACCCACACTGTTGGCTTTCAGTTTCTCTTATAACTTACTATGGATCGTTTGAAATTGCTATTTTCTTTAAACAGGTCTACTTACCCTAAATAGTTTTAAACGGAATTGTTTCTGCATGTCTTACGAGATTTATAGATAGGATATGTGGATTTCTCTTAAGTCTTCATACTTGTAGTTCAGTTCTATTGAGGATGAACTATGGGCCGTTGATCATCATCCTGATTCTAGGAGTTCCTCTCTTCCTTTTTCCCATTTTCTTTTCTTTGATCGATTGGAGACAAATTTTGATTTTTGAGCTGCTTCATTGTCATAAAACTGCGGTCAAGACGTCAAAGAGTTCACTGAAGTGACATTTCATGGAACACTGTCTGTCCATAGGAGTTTTGGAGGAAATGCTGGCTATGCTTACTCAGCATCATGATTCAATTGAACCATTTTAATTATTTAACATGTAAGGTTGCTCTAGTTAAGAGTAAAATTGTGACTCATGGTAAATTTACATTAGCTGTCCTCAATGCTCTGCATATGCTTGGCCAATAGCAGTGTCTTATATCTTGACTCTTTTCTCAAACAGATCTTCAGACCTCCGAAACATTTGAAAAGAGAGGTGGCCCAAAGATTGTTTTGGATATTATACATGATGGAGCTCAGAATATTAGCACAATAAATGGTGGTTTTTCTGTTGTTGCTGCTGCTGCATCTGGAAATGAAATCCTGAAGGAGTCTTTCATGGGCTTGAAAATTGATGAACTAATAACCAAGATTCTGAGAGAGCATAAATGTGGGAGCTTTCCGTGCTTGTATGATGCCATACGAGTTCTCTTAGCATCTGACGATAATCGTGTTGTTACTTCTCAAGTAAGCCTCGTTAAAGTTTGAATCTTTTTACTAATACCCATTGTTAAAGTTTGAATCTTTGTACTAATACCTAAAATCATCACCTTGATGCACTGGAACTGGCTGTTAGTTCTCAGATACCACTAATCTTAAGTATCTTTTTGAGCTAATCTCATTACATAACTGCAGGTTTATGGTTATGCTCGGAAATTTGCAACTACGGGAATTGTTGAAGCTCTGGTGGAAACACTTCATGAAGGTCTTTGTTCCCCAAATATAATATCAGCCAGTATTGCTTTGAAAGCTGTTGCTGTAAATGTAAGTCTGACTGTTCATGATGGCAATTCACCTCATTGTCAAATATGCTGATTTAGAGAGTTGTGGTTGAATCAAATAAGTTTAGCATGTGAATGGTGGTTGATAATGAGAGATGTTCACATGGTATGTAATTACAGAGATTGAAAGTTAGTCCAATTACTAGCAAATTAAAAATTTTCAAAAGGCCAGTGAAATGCCATGATTCAAAATAACCTCATTCAACTTTTTAAAAATTGATCCTTCATTCTCATCTGAGGCTAAAGGAAGGAAGCTGTGTCCTATATGCTTATCTACTTGGCCTAATGCTAGGATTTTCTTTTTTGCAGGATGAGATTTGCAGATCTGTTGCAGACAATGGAGGTATTGATGCAGTTCTCCTTTGCATTGACAACTGTGGGGAACAGGGCAACAAAACTGTGGCAAAAGCTTGTTGCTCTCTGTTATCAAAGGTGCAAAGCCTAACGGAACAGCTCAGCTAATTATTCTTTAGTGAAGTTACTTGGTTCTATGCACTCCCAGTGAGCTACCTTACCTCAAATTGGTGTTTTTCCCAACATGTTTTGTGTTCACCTCAGTACTAATTTGAATAAGTTAAATCTTGCTATTCCCGAGTATCCCCCAAACTGATTTTAAGTGGGTAAATCTCAGGGATGATTTCTGTAAAAGGTATTTCTTTGAAAGCTTTTGTTATAATCTGAACTGGACATTGCTTCCTGACTTAGATGAACTAATGATGTTTTGGCTTCTCCGAAAATTCAATTAAAAATTTTTCATGCTATTTCCTTCTCCTGAGTGTAATTGCTATGTCTAATGCTCATATTGACTACTGGGATTTAGGAGCTTATACTTTATTGGCTGCTGCAGTTGGCAGGAAGTGACATAAATAAGAGTTCTATAATTGAGAAGCAAGGAATGGATCGGCTGATGAAACTTGCAGCAAGATTTTCAGAAGACCCTTCAATACTACAAGAGGTTAGTAATTTCCATGGTGTTTAACTGTTATCTAGGGATTTCTATTTGCTTTTCACCTTGTATTATTTATGTGTTACATGGAAACTGATGCTAAGGCATAGAATAAGATCAATAGTACATTATTGGAGCACACGAACAGAAATGACATGCATTAATAGATAAAATAATTGTGTAAATTGGATAATTTCTGCACATCCGAGTGAAGAGCTACTAAAGCAGTACTAAAAGGAAAACTTTTTTTACACTTACATCTAGCATATTTCCTGGAAATTCTTTAGCTATCATAGACAGGGAACTGCAACCAAAGAAGTTCAATATAGGCCTTGTTATGCTAGAGTATAACAATGGCTTCTAGATCAATATAAAATGTGGAAAAAGCTAGTTAACAAAGCAAGGTTGTTAAATCCAATGATGGTCTACTATCCCAGACAGGAAAAAAAAAACATAGCTGAACTAGATAAGTAGTATATTACAATTACAACTACATAGCTGACAAGCACTTTCAGAACACAATTGATTTGATGACTGTCCAAGAAGTCCAGATATTCGTTGTCTGTAATTGCTATTGTAATTATGTGCAGGTCATGTTAATTATTTGGGTACTCTGTTTAAGATCCCCAGATAATGCAGCTCTAGCAATTGAAGCTGGAGCAGGAGACCTTGCTGTAGAAGCCATGCTGAGATTTCCTGAGTCAGAGCAACTACAGCGCAGTGCTTGTCTCATGATCCGAAATCTTGCTGTTAGAAATCCTGAGAATAGGCAAGCATCCCTCGTATCCTTTTCTTGGCTCTCCTTGATATATTTATTGGACCATTGTGATTTGGAAGTCTGATGAGTTTTTTGACATAAGACACATGCAATTCCCTTTTACAGGACTCTTTTACGCGGTAAAGGTATTGAGAAGCTCATAAGAAAAGCCAAAGGAAATCACAAAGGCTGCAAGGATGCGGCCTCCGATGCACTCCGGGATCTTGGCTTGGACAATTACAACGCTTAGCAGAAACTGTTTGTTTGTGTTGTAGAAATGTAACAGACAAGTTCATGTTTACGGCTAGAGTTAACGGGGGGTGATGTTGAGTTTGTTAAGGTTTTCATCCTGTTAACTTTTATTCTGACCCCCTTTAATTACAATGACCTGCCTAAGTTCGAAACAATATAAAAAAAATCCTATGAGAGTGATTCACCATGTAACAGGTGAGAATAATAACAAACCCAGCCCTAAAACCACGTTGAAAGCGAAAAATCACTCTTGAACAACTACAGAAGAAGCATTCGGAGACATTTTTGAGAAACAGGGTTCACTTTTGCATGTTTCCATTTCACAACGTTTTGAAATCCTTTCACGTGGATGACGCTCCAAAAAGAATTAACCAGAACAAGGATAATTCCAAAGTCCTTAGAAGAAGCAAAAGGTAAAAATATTCCGGATCATTTTACAAGACTCCAAGAATGCTAAAATCCATCAATTCTGGCGTGAAGTCCGCTTTAAAATGCTAGAATCACATCCCATAATATTACAAAACAGAAAAATGCCAGGCCTGAAATTTATACTGTAAGTCTATTTCGAGGAGGGATCCATAAGCAGCAGTTCTTCGAAACCACCTGCAAATTGGGAAATTAAGTGAGATTGAATATTAATTAACCCTAAATCTTAATAAGAAATTTTGTTCCTTAGACATAGCCGAACAATCCCCCATTTATAAGTAGTAACTTCCTCCTCATGGAGGTGCTTATTGCCAAATAGAATTAAAACAAGAAAGCAGCAAAAGATGTTTACACCTGACAACAATTCAGCTGATTGAAGCCCATCAAACAAAAGCCTGGACCGATTTTGAGTAAAATTTTGTTAATCAACTTACAGAATCACGAGCAACATCTCCCATGATAGGCATGGGAACCCTGTATACAGAACCAGTAGGGAACCATTCTCAGAATCAGATCTTATCCCAAGTTTTAACACCCTAGATCAGAAAAGCAAGGAGAATTACCTGAACCTTACTGGAACATCTTTGCATATGCTTTCCTTTCCTGATTACGTCTATCAGTAATCTATTGGCAAAGAAGAAAAGCATCACATTTATAAGCAACCGGCAGCTAATACAGCGGGTAAAACAACCTGAAGGTAGACTTCATTCTACTCTTAGTTAAAGGTCTGACTAACCTTCTTCCTTGCAGCAGCAAGCTCTTTCTTTATTCCTCCTAGAAGATATAATCTGTGTCAGTTATATGGGTTTAATACAAATGCAGAACCCTGAAATCAGTATTCCCATCCTTATTCTACAATAATATCAGTATTCCCATTCCCATTCACAACCCTGAAATCATTTCCAAGTACTTGGAGAGATTTAGCTCATCCCACTCAAAAAGAATCTGGTGAAGGAATTAAAGCCTAAGTAAAGATGCCGCAGGATCATATGCAATATCAATTCTTTTCCTTTCATTCAGTACCACGCATGAAGTTTCTTTCTCCTTGTTCCACTCTTCTTCTTTTCATACAAGTTCTCTTTATTATTGTCTAAATGAAATATTGTTTTAGGAAAAATAGGTTATAGAAACGCTATAACTGCATTAACAAAGAGCATCACAAACCGTCATTTGGCTCCAACTCCAATGCCTTCTTAAAGCTTTCAACGGCAGCGTCTACATCATTAAGAGCCATGTGTGCCTGGTTAATCAATAGATTACAATTAGCACCATTACAAACCACATAGTTGAAACAATCTGCGACATAACATTTAAGAACCAGAATCAAATGCAGAACCCTATAACCAACTTGAAATCAATTTGTCAAAAGGGATGCACCACTTTTAGATATAGTCATTGTCCAAACAGCATACTAGACCTCCCATTACTCGGACCGCAATGCCAAATTAGTAATATTTATGAAAAGAAGAAATAAGGAAGAAACAGTTTGATTCTTTCCGGGAAAATAAATTTTTAAACAATAGAACCACCAAGTTGCAAACCTACAATCAATTATATTTTACTTTAGTTTTGAGAGATTGCATACTTCTTCACATACTGAAGACATTAGATGAACAGAGATGCAATGATAACCACCATGAAAATAGATGTCAATTTTTTCGATGATCACCATTTCTTTACAAATATCAAACTTGTGACTGCTCTATCTTTGGCGTTTCATTAGATGCAAACTATTGGGAAAAGCAATCACATCCAATTCTTTCGTTCAAGTAACAAGTTAGTGTTGTTTGGTTCAATTCGTCTCCCTAAAAGTAACAAACTGATAAAATCTGACAGATGAAATTTCCCTAGATTACCAGTCATATATCAGCTAATTAAAGATTACCCCAAAGAATGTCACTTGTTAAGGATAAAAAATTCCAATCAAATCTTGATGGGCAAGATAACTTACCTGACCCTGACGAAATAAAGCCTTAGCATTATTCTCCCCATCACGTATTGCAAAATCAGCGTCTAAAAGTGCTCCCTTCAGATCTCCCAATTTCAATTTACAAGCCTAACAGAATGTAGATTAAGTCAGTAAGATGGAGAAAAAGTTTACACGTAAACTTCATAAGAGAAACGAAAAATCTTCCTGAGAATGTCTACATAAAGGATTTCAAATTCAGATACTTCAAATAACAATCTAAAAGCAAATAGGGGATAAATGACTGTCCTCAGCAAGAAAAGTTAAAATGCCAAATTGCATAACCATTTTATGTTCCGAAATATAACAATTATGCTTCAAATGTAGATGGTAATAACATCAGAGACAGAGAACTAATTGTTCTGTGAATTATTGAGCACAAACCCTTCTTACTCAATTGAGATTTTGACACATAATAAAGAACAAAATTTTGGCAGTTACAACAAGCAAGACAGATGAGCCACTAAAGAACTTGACCATTTATCCACAACATGCGAAGAATGCCTAGTCCAACACAGTTTTCCAACTCCCCATTAAGAGGGTTTTACCACTAACAAGTTGAATAAAAAATTAAATATTCACAAGCTTCATCCACCTGTCACCGCAGGTTGAGCCAAACAAAGACTAAAAGAGACAGGCCAATCGCAACACATGTGACTAAGACCTATATAGACAATCTTACTCAACCTTATAAATTTCACTAGTTCTATCCACAATAAGAGAAAGTAACTATTAACTATTAACTTACCGAGCTATTAGTGAATATTTGGGATTTCATCTTTCTCAATTGAAGACTCTGGTCTGCGAAGACCCACATTTTAGAGGAGGGGAGGGGGGAGAAAAAGGAATGTTAGATGGCACAAATATCTTGTGCAAGGTCAAAAATGGAAGAGCCATTTAATCAAGTTTGGAAAACAAAATAAACAAACTTTCCACCTTCATCAACCCCTTCCTTTTCCCAACAGATATCCAAATAGCGCAGAGCCTTCCGGTACTTTCGGAGAGCCATCTTATAGTCTTGCTTCTATAAGAAGTGAGAAAACAACCAAGAATAAGAAAAGAGGATACAGAGGACTACTAAATGACTGGTAACTGAATGTTCTAAGTTCTAATACCTTAAACTGTTCATTCCCAAGCGTCTTAATAGACTCCACAGCAGTCACCCACCAAGAAAGCTCACCAGGGTTGTTGTCAAGATCAGCAGGCCAATCAGCATAAATATCTCCATCTTTAAAAAAGTCAGAAATTCCATCATCAGCACCTTCTGGGATCTCACCGCAGTCCGCAATTATAACCTCTGCAGTGGGGCAATCATTTTCGTTGGTAGTCACATGCTCAATGGAACGAACAACTCCCATTCCTTTGACTACCTTCCCAAATACAACATGCTTTCCATCGAGATGGGATGTACGAGTCGTGGTAATGAAAAACTGAGAACCATTTGTGTTAGGCCCAGAATTAGCCATTGATAACATTCCCTTTCTTTCATGTTTCAGTTCAAAATTTTCATCTTCAAATTTTAGACCATAGATGGATTCACCCCCCGTGCCATTGCGAGCAGAAAAGTCGCCACCTTGTACCATAAAGCTTTTAATAACACGGTGAAAAGGGCATCCCTGAAACAATTTAAGGCTCGTCAGACCTAGAAATTAGTTTGTAATCACTGGTCATTGCCTGATAGTCAAAAGAGCATTGTTAAAAATCAAGTACACAGTTCAGGAATTCAAACATTCTATTATACACACCACACCAAGCAGGATGAAGCAAAGTAAAGAATTTGCAGGAAAAGATGAAAAAAAGTTAACAAAAGATGTATTCTAGAAAAGGAGAAGCCCACTGCACATAAAAATGAATGTTCATATACATCATATAAATTACATCAGGTAAAAGAGGACTGTTAAAAATCCGCAGTCGATCTTTGAAGGATAGGACGCCAGCGTGTTATCTTTCCGAACATACTACTTGTATGGACATACGTGAGGGCAAGGAATAAACCAAGTTTACGAGGGCCTATCAGTATGTGTTAACAGAAAGGATTGCTTCACGTAAGTTGCAAGAGATCAATTCGAACCATCTATTCCCGGAACTATCGGATAATTTAGCGAAAGTAGAACTCAGAACAATTACGTCTCCAACCACTGAGACTAATCGTAGTTCACTAACAAGAACCGTATTCAAGTCCAACCCAGTAAAAGTCCCCAGCTATGACACGCGCTCAGGATCACGAGGGAGTAGATAGATAGGGAAAAGGAGCAGAATAAGACGGAGTGTTGAAAATGGACGGACCTTGTAATGGAGAGGGACGCCAGTGTGAGGTCCAATGCCCTTCTCGCCGGTGCAGAGAGCTCTGAAATTTTCGGCGGTTTTGGGGACGATGTCATTGAATAGCTCCACAACAATTCTGCCTTCTAGCTCTCCGCCGACGCTGATGTCCAGAAAGCACCGCAACCTCTCCATTTCCGACGAACGGCCTCGCTACTCCCAGCTTTCTCTCCGTGCTCTAGATATATCAATCGTTATATGTTGAGAGAGAGAGAGAGAGAGAGAGAGAGAGAGAGAGAGAGAGAAGGGGTGGGGGGAAGAGAACGACCGCAAGCAAACAAAGCACTCAGCAGTCAGCACAGCAGAAGAAAAACCCTAGCTGAAGCTTCGGAGCGCAGAAGTCCGTTCACGGTCCCGCTTCTTTATATATTTCGAACTCTTGGAGCTCTTCCCCTCATTAGTCATTATTCACACTCCTACCACTGTTGTGTGTTAACCAGGGCACCTGGCTAAATTGCGCCGGGTGTGCCGGCTTATTTTCCAAAACGGACTATCTTTTTTGTATTTCTTTTTTAATGAATAACTAGTAACTACTGTGTAGTGTGCAATTGGATCACTTTACCAATTATATATTTTAAAATTTTAGTTTAGTTTTACTGGAAATCAATGTGCTGTGCTTTAACTATAATTAATTTAGGAGTGTTCATTATTTAGTATAATTTAAAAAATCGAATCGAATAGAACCAAAATATATTTTGATTCGATTTTTAATTTTTTTGTTCTATTCAGTTTGATTTTTTGAGTTAGAATTAAATTTTGTTCGATTTTTAATTTTTATTTTCAAATTGAAAATTGAACCGAAAAAATATTTTTTTAAAAAAATTATATATAAATGCATTTTGGTAAAGTATTATTTGATAAACATTATTTTAAAAAAATCGAATCGAAAATCGAATTATCCCACTGAAACCGTTTCGAACTAAATAACCGAATGAATATTAATTAATACAACAGGTGAAGATTTAGATTTCAATATATCATTTTAGAACTAAAATGTCAAAAAGGTAATTTAGTTTTCATTTTATTTTATCCGCTATTATTTCATTAAACCAAATATATTAGACTAAACCACATTAATTGCTTCTTCAAAATTTTAAATAATTAATATATCATTTTAACTTAAACTATTTAATTACTTGCTGAATTCATATGGCAAAGTCGTATTCGAGAGATATTTATTGCAATTGTTCCCAAAAAAATAAAATAAAATACTAGTCCAATTGTACTCCCTCCAATCAAATTGCTCGTAAAGAATTCAAATTTCTATTATTACTATTTTTTAATCCAGTAAAAATTTAATAATTTATTTACTATTCTCATTCTAATTTTACTATTAATTATCTTAAAATATGTATTTATTACTCTTAAGCATCACACTTAATATGATTATTTAAGATCATTATATTTTGTAAATTTTAACAAATTATTTATCTCCCTCTATGTCTTTTTTTTTCTTTAAAATAAAAGTGACTTCAATTTTTAGGCATGTAGCTTGTCATTGATTATTATTTGTTAATAAGAACAATCTAGATATTGGATTAGAGTATTAAAATGCAATAATCAAGAGATCCAATCCGATAACATTTATCTTTTGTCATGTGTCCTCAATCGTCGAATTTGTATATTTTCAATTTAATTATTAAAACTTTATATGTAAATAATTATTTATGTGAATAATTATTTAAATTATTAATAAAGGGAATAGTGATTGACGAAGACTTGCTTCGTAATAAGGTTCAAAACCGGCGATGCGTGCGATGAGGCAACGATCCATGGCTTGCTTTGCTCGCAGCACTACTAATCTATGATTTGCTCTTGTTAACAAGATAGAAATATAAGCTAACTTCTTACTGTCCCTTTATTTGTATTATATGAAAAGGAAATTGTAAGAGAGACAAAGTGGACCTTTGATATTTGTCTCGATGTGGAAATTGGATTGTTCTTTCAAAGCACAAAGACTTTGGGACTTACGACAATTGTTGGATGCGTTTGTAAGAAGTGTCAGCATCTGAAATAGAAAAATGCATGCAAGTGTTTCGAGCACCTTGTGATTGTGCAATGCCGCTGCCTACCGCTAAGCGCACTATGTTATAAAACATGATTTATTCAACTCTTTTGTTTTGAATTTGGTAAAATTGGTTTGATTTTTCAAATGAAATGCATCCACCGACAATCTCTCAATGATTCTATCATCATATGTCACTTCTGTCCGTTGCTCTTGTAGTTTTCTAACCAAACTCTGTTATGGTTACTCATAGTTCCCTCAATTCAGCTCATTTAGTTTCTGAACAAATTTCATTTCCCACCTCCGGAATCTTCAGAAAACGGTCAAGACAGACATCATTTCTAAACAGAAGGTTTTTCGTCTGCAGACGTGGTAGAAGAATTTTGTCGGTCGGCTCTGTTCATCGTTCATTCGTCATTAACATTAACAACTACTGTCTTGTAGTGGCGAAAAATGAGGTGACCTTTTTCTATCGGATTCAGACGAATTTCTTGCTCCATTTCATGAACATCATCCGCCTTATGCAACACCAGTTGTTCCACCACATCTTGCCTATAATTTACAGGCAATTGTTGCAGCACCATAGGACGTATATTCTCACACAAATATTCAGTGATTAGACATAATATCGAACCAATTAGATGTGAGGGGTGCATGGCAATTCATGTACTAATAGTACACCTTAACCATCTGCACAAGAGCGGTACGTCATGCTAACGATCAGTATTCAGTACTAGTATTATGAATCAAAAGCCAACAAGGAAAAAAAACAAAGAAATCCAAGTGGAGCTACAAATTATATACTGGGTACCGCATACCCTTACTGAAATTTTAGCTGCTTCAGATATGTAATTAAACGAAGAGCCAAAAATGGTAAATAATGATTAAATGTCTTTAGATCCATTTGTGATTCTGAGGAGTCGTATGAGGTAAAAAGTTCATATACATTGTTGTAATAGTAGTGAGAACAACAATGTTCTAATATATAATTATTGTTTAACTATTTAAATACATCACAGTCAAAATATGATCTTTAAGATTTAAATTTGTAATGTTTATCTATAAGATTTATCATTTTTCTAATTTTTTTCTCTAGTCTAGCGGAGCGCGAGAGAATACCCCTTGTCCTTGATCTAGCAAAAGCAAGAGAACAATTAGCAGGAGGTTCTCTGTTTTTATCTATTTATACCCCACAAAAAAAAAAAAAAACTGTTTATACAAAAAAAAGAAACTGGATCATTTTGTCAACAACAGTCGTACCCTTTTAGAGGCTTGGGTCACTTGGGCTAGAATTGAAATTGGAGAATCACCAAGCCAAAATGATGGCTGCAGAGAAAGAGATCCAAAAAGAACAAACGCAACATTGGCCCATTTGGGACCCTTTAGGGCTTTCCTTTTGTTTACAGAAAAGAAAAAAAATTATGGCTGGTGACACGATTAAAATATTTAATTCCCGCAAAATATATAATTCTCTTTTTTATGAAAATACTTTTCAACAATAAAATATACTACACAGAAGCACTTCAAATAGTCGAATGAGATTGATAAGTTAACAGTAGATGAAAGTCAGAACCTCTTCCTCCTACCAAAAAAAAAAAAAAAAACGCAGTATGAATAATTCTCCTCGCTATATTTAGAACCTACTTGAATTGAATTGAGATTCAATTTATTATTTTTTAATTTTTTTATTTTGAACATCACTTCTCTCTACATAAATATTTCTGGTGTGTGATTTGATAGAGTTTAATTTTAAAATTTTTATTTTGAATTTCATAAAAGTTAAATTATTTATAAAAGAGATATAAGTCTCGTATTTAAAATTTTAAATTTAATTTTAAAATTAAATATTATATAATTATATTTTATTTTTATAATTTTAAATATAATTCAATTATAAAAAATAAAAATCCAATATCATTCTTAACTTCTTGTCAATTTTTGTCTGTAAAACAAAATGTTACTATAAGATTGTCTTTTTCCTTTTGACAGGGTAAGGTGGTGTTTGGCTGGTCGTGAAAGAATGTGGGTTGGTTTCGGAGGCTGGCCTTATTTTTGTATTTTCCGTAAATGGTATTATCCCCCGACAAAAGCTGCCCGCTCACGTGGTCAACCTAAAAGCTTCTCCGGACCACGTGACAGGATCGCCATCTACACTGTGTATCGAGGTTACATTTGTAAATTCAGCTCAAACCAAAATCACCTTCCAATCCATCCTTCTCTCCGCCACCTTTTTCTCTTTTCTTTTTGACCCGCACAATCGACAATGATTTGTCTTTTTCGGTTTAACCCGATATTTCTACGGGTGTGAATCCGGGGCTCCAACCCCATCGGATTATAGTGCGGCCTCCACTGCTGTGTTCTTCGGCCTTTTGCATTTCGCTATTAAAAGAAAAGTACGCAATAATTGCAGGAAATTTGTCGACTTTCCGCAGTGAGCCCAAAGAAAGAGTTATGATTTGCACTTACATTTGTTAATGGCGCCATTCCAAAGGCACCTCCTTATGATGGCATCAAAACTTTGGAATATCCGCAATGTTCCTGATTTCTCCTAATTACAAATATTTGAGTTATTCTTTTTAAAATTTTCTTATATAATTTTTATTTCATCATAACATATACAATTAACATGCTTTTGAATAGACGATTAAAAGACCCAATAATAATAATAAAAGACAATTTAGAGGGAAAAAAATTTAATTGAGATTTTATTTTTCTTACTATTAATTGACAACACAAACCAAAAAGAGCAAACAAGTAACAAATATACACTCAACATACAGCAATGGCGCCCTACCATCCAATTAGATTCATAAACAGGGGGAAACTCAATATAATGGACCACATAAAGGTTTCTCAAATACTAAGGTGTGATTGGATAAAGTTTCGTACGTAACGCAATACAATTTTTCATCTAAAATCTTACTTTTTCTCTCACAAAAAAATCTCTTTCCCGAAATCCAAGTACGAAACGCAATACAATTTTTCATCTAAAATCTTACTTTTTCTCTCACAAAAAAATCTCTTTCCCGAAACCCAAGACAAAAAATCTCAAAACCAAACTCTATCCAATCACACCCTAAATTTGCACTCCTCTTAGTAAATGACATTAACCCAAGTGACAAGGAAAGAAATTAATTCATCAAATTAAAATTAAATTTTTATTTTTTAAAATGAATAGAAAATCAACTTTCGGTGTTGAAAGAAAGAAAGAAAAACATTTTAATTTGATTTATATTTTTTCTGATATAGAAAAAAAAAATAAAAGAAAGACAGCCATCTAATTGTTCATCTTAAATCTCTTCCATTTATGAAAAACAAAAGAATGGATACATCATCATATCATTACATATGCACTAATGTTGAAAATCCGCAAAGAAAATTTCCCCTTACCATTAATTAAATGAAAATAAAAAAAAGGAAAAAAGTTGCAAGCATTTCACACGAAGTGAAAGAGTGTCTGAAGCAACCACAAGAGAAGAGCTCGATAACGTGAACCACCCACCAAAAAAATCACGATTCAACTCTCTCGTGTGGATGGCGGGGTCGATCGGATGATGCGTCTTCTTCCTTCGTTTCTTGATTAGCTTCCTCCGCGGTGGCGGCAGCCGGAGGAGCGTCTCCGGAACCACTACTGCTGCAGCGTTCCACCACCCTCCGACGCATCGGAGCTTCGACCCTGCCATCTATGCAAGACGAGCACTTAGTCTCTACCCAGCTTTCGAAATCGTAGTGCCCTCGGCCCATGATTCCTCTGCCCGAACAGAGCCTGCCGATCATGACGGCGATTGCTCCTAGTATAGCTATAACTGCAAGAACTGCGATAACGGGGCCAACTGAGCCGCGACCTGAATGAGCTGTGTAGGCTCGCTGTTGGGCCATTACCATCGGTGGGGGTTGCTGCTGCTGAAAGGGGTCCAATGGCGGCGGTGGAGCAGACATTCTCAAAGATGGCCACAAAACGAATAAACTTAGCTGAAAAGTAACTTATTGCCGAGTTTCTTTTATTTGTGGAAGACTCCAGCACTTGGATTATTGAATTCTTTCTCTCATTTTTTTTCGGTTCGCGTATTTTTGGATTAGGATGAGACTGCGGCTTCTGCTATTGGAGGATATTTAATTACCACAGTGCGATAAAGAGTTGATCTTGAGACGGAAAAAATAGAAGGGAACAAAAGAACTATTTAGTCCTAAAGAATGTGAGGTCACAGGCTGCTAGATGAAGATTTTGTTCTAAAAAGATGGCGAGAAAGATGATCAATTGGCTGAATGGGGTACCTTAAAAGTACAGAGGGCAGAGCATGTAAGGAGAAGGAGGTGATTTCTGCCAATGTGAGAAGCAAATAGAGAGAGAATGAGTGAGGTAGGAAAAAGTTGAGGGAAGAAGAAGGAAATGTTGAGTAGTACTTTAAGCAGAGGAGGTTGGGGAGAGTGGGGCTGGGGCTGGTTTGGAGTTTGGACAGTGGACAAAGCCCAAGAGAAAGGTAGAGAAGAAAGGGCTTTTATTTCTTGTTTAAGGACCTTTTGTGGTACTGAGGGTACTGTGCAAAACCGCAAAGCGATGATGTAAAATTGGCAAAGGCTAAAGGGACTTGTGATGAGATGCTGTAGCCTGCGGTTTCCTCTGCTGCTGTGCTGTGGAAGCCAGCGCCAGCCAGAGCTTCAGCCATCAGCTAATTGATTGATTCTCGTCGTTCTGTTCTGTTTCACTACATTTACGATTTACGTCCTAGGGTTGCAGCTTGGTTGGGGTTTAGACCACTGTGACGTTATGAATATGATCGGTTCTCAATTCCGTCCAGGATCCCCCGCTCCCCGGAGGCACCTTGGCCTTTGTCGGAATATCGAATAACTCTTTTTATTTTCTTTTAATTAAAATTTCAAAGCACATGGGAAAGAGAGGGAGATATAATGCAAAAGAGTGTAATTTGATTCACGTCCAACATAAATTTATTGACTTGATTTTCGACTTGCAACTAAGGAATTACATTGGTAGTTCGAGGCTCGTACTTGATATAAAGGGTGTGATTGGATAGAGTTTGATTTTGAGATTTTTTATTTTGAATTTTAGAAGAAAGAATTTTTTATAAAAAAAAAGTAAAATTTAAGATAAAAAATTATATTTGTTGCGTGCATAACCTTAGAAGCACACCCAAACAAAGTACCAATAGTGGATGGAGGTTGGAGCCAAAAGATTTCTTTTCAATTGGCCAAGAAAGAAAAAAGAATGCAAAGCAAAGGTGGAGTGCAATAATGATCCATAGATTTCTCGCGCTCTGGCCAGATTTCACACTCGAACCATATACTCAATATTGACATGAAGAATATTCGACCTGCAGAGGGATTAAATATTGAAACAAGCTGCATAAAGCATGGACTGGTTTCCATTTTTGAATGGAAGGGTTTTCTCTATGGCAGATAAGATTGCTTTCTAGTATAAAGTCAAAAAGTTCAAAAATCTTTAGACAAAAAGCTCCCCTCTCCACTTCGCTTTTTATGTCAGTTTTGTATTGAATTTAGAAATTGTCACTTTCCAATGTCTTCATGTCTATCATCTCACTTAGCCAATAAAGGGGAAGAAAAGAAAGAAAGATGGAGGAGAAGGAGACTCGCCAAAATAAAATAATAAATGATATTAAAATATATAATTTAGAAAAGTAATATTTTTATTTTATTTTTATAATTGAAAATTTTAATAATATTTTTATAATTAATTATTTTAAAATAAAATATTTAAGTTGAAATTTTAAATTTTTTTTAAATATTAAGGTCTATTTAATTATAAAAATAAAAAAGTTTGGAAATATCATTTCTTATAACATTTAAATTAGCCAGCATAAAAAAGATTAAAAAGGGACAATCTTTAGTATCAATATCACAGTCATCACAGTTACTACCGTGGATGTTAAGGTAAAGAAAAGAAAAGAGAAGAGGCGAATGAACCGGAAAGAATCATAAGGGAGAATCCACGTAAAATCCAGATGATGCGAAATCCAAAGACGTCCAAGCTCTGACTGACCTCTTCGGACAGACTCAGGTAGGTGTGGTCGTATGTAGAATCTCAGAGGTGTAGGAAGTTAATATGTCCTCTGCACTCTCTCTCTGACTGCCCTACCCTTTCCCTTGGGAGCGGAGACCGTGACGACCACTTTCGTTAGTCGTTTACAGTACTAACTTTTTTTTTTGCATGCACTAATAGGATGGTCATCGTTTACAGTAACAGTATTTGCTTTTGGTTGACCAGTAATTTTCTTAACATCCACAGATACACGGAGTGTGCGCTTTTGTTTGAGAACCAGCCCAAAAACAACAGAAGACCACAGAAATCTCTCCACGAAATTGCAGAGGTTTAGTCAGGCTCGGGACTCGGGATGCCCACCAGCTTTTCTTTTTATTTTATCAATCTTTTGTCGAGTCCAAACTCTCCTTGTCGGTTTTTCGTTGAATCTATATGCTTTCCAGATCATTCTCTCCTTTTTAGTCCCAAAGTACGAACTCAGTAACAAAAAGAAATACTACTTATAATGTATATGATAATTTGATTTGATTCTTTATGGTTCAATCATGATCGTGACTGGATTTTCCGCTATATCACACATAACTCTCTTGGACGCCTATGCTAATGCTGTTTACAAGGCCAATAACTCGAAACCCATTTGTGGAAAGATCCAGATTACGATGTTTTGATTTCTTGAAGAGCTGCTGCCAAGAGTTGAGGTAAACGATGCGTGTCAAAAGCAGAGAACTTGAGATAATTCACTAGTCAAGCAGAGAAGTTTTATTCATGAAACCTAGGGTACACTGTCTCACACTAACTTGGTTGTACTTCATATAATGGCCAATTTATAAGCAGACTGGTTCCTTCTTCGTTCTACTGTTGTTTACCATAACTCTAGGAGTTTACAGAGCCACATTTCTTGCGAATTTCCCCAGCATTCCCCGTCAGAATCCCAACATAACCAAGTTTCACCATTGAAGCTGCAAAATCTAGGAAATACAGATACGGGTACATGCTGTAAGACTGGACCATGTCTGCTGTTATTGGATTCCCCATCAATGCTTGATCAGATTCAAGCAGGCCCGAGTTGCTCATCAAGTTCTTATAATATGCATTGTCAAATCTAAGGGTAGTTTGAACATCCAAAGAGACTAGCTTGTTGTTTGATCCATCCCCATTTGGGCAAGTGCTTTGCAAGTTCGAAAGAAGGGACGAATCAAGAGTGGGGTCTGGTTTGCCAGAGCCTTTGAAATCAAAGAGCCTTCTCTTGAATGTGAAGCACTGAGCAAACCCGATGGTATGGGCTCCTGTATCGCAAAGAAACGAAGGAGAGATATTTAAATGAAAAAAATATTTTGAGTAGTATAAGCGGACTCTCATAAAATTTTCCTTTCTTCAATGTCGTAACAAAATTAAAGGGTTGAAGTACCTGAGAGGACTACCACGTCCTTCAAGTCTAGACCTTTTGATACAAACTTGGCAGTTATGTTGTCCAAAGGCTCAAATGGTGATGGTAATTGCTTATTTGCTGCTTTCTCACTTGCAGTAAATCCATCTCGCCGGCCTAAATAAACAGGATAATAGGGCCCTCCTGCCTAGATATTATTGGATACAAGAAACATTACATTAACATCAGTACTTTATTCCCAGGGTTTATGGAAATAATTTTGGTTCAACAAGATGAATACTTACTAGAACCACTGCCTGTCTAGCTGCAAGAGCCAAGATGTCCGCACATGATACCACAGAAGGGCAAGCATTTTCGACATCTGTTTTTATACTATCAATCACTTCATATCCTCGGGCTGAATTGCGGTTAGGAAAAGCATTCTTCTCACCCTTGAAGTTTACAGTGTCATCAAGAAGCACAGAAGCATCACCACCCTGTGGCAAGCATCAAAAGGTTAAGCAATCTGGTCTTCAACAGTGAAGTGAACTTTAACCTTCATTTTGACATCCTTGAACCCTGTTATCATCTATCAAGCAATTCGACCTTATCCATAATATGTCTTTTCACCTATTAAGGAATGCAAGCTATCAATCATGTTATAAACCTTACCACAGTTAAGAGTAAATTAGGTTGCCAATTTTATTCTCTAAACATAAGGGTGGAAAAAATTCCTTGTTGATTGCTTTTTCTAAAGTTGGCAGCCATTAGGGGAAGCATACCAATTTCAACATCTCTAAATATGCAGTCTGCTAGATACAAAATGATACCTAAAGGAGCATAATAAAAGATATAAATGTAGATAAATAGAAAGCAAATTTTGGAAATAGAGTATAGAGACTTCTAAAATAAAGACTGTTGCCCAGTGATAGGCATTAGAGCTCAGGTAAAACTTGAACTGCTTTATTTTCTACTTAATGGGGAAAAATTGAAAGAATTCAATTAACATGGCAATTATTGGTTCATTATACCGAGAAACTAAATAACATAATCACAGTTCTTCATAAGAACTTGAATGGTGATCACACTCACACCCGTTAGGTGTGTTTTGCACACCACTGAAGGTATTGCCACTTTATTAAAAGGAGGTATGATAAAAAATAAGCCACCTCTTTGAAGCAATAAATCTTACTAAGGGGAAGTGAATGACAAAAAGACACATAATTAGCTGATCATGAAGGAAGAAAAATAAGAAAAATTACATTTACAAAGCAATCATGAAAATACAAACGGAGAAGCGATGCAGCCATTCTGGTGTCATTTCTAATAGCTGCCCAAACATTCCATTTAACTATTTCAGCCAAATTAGGGCATGATATATCATAGAAATGGTAATCTAATTCGGCATGAGCTAAGGGCTCTATGAAGAAGATCGTGCAGAAGTAAATACTCAAGAAGGAGAAGGTTTTATATCCCATAGCTTTCTGATATGGAATTTTTCAAGCACAGCAGGAAGTGATGAAGTGCAGTAAGCATGCTGCTGCAATTTATATAGAATCAATGAAGTCCCAAGTTTGTTCAATGGTGGGAATTACTTAGTGGCATTGCCACTATTTCATGGAAACCTAGTGGCCATGAACCTAGATCTTATTTTTTATCTACTATGTAAAAGAGATAAGTACAGCACTAAGCATCCAATAGGAATTCATTATTTCTAGCTTGCTAATTAGAGATAAGTTGTAATGATATTTTTGAGTTCTCGGACGTCAACTCAAACCCTAAAATGATCAAGATGTGATTAAGTCCTTAGGATGATCAAGCACTTCTAAGAGATGGATTAAGTCCTTAGGATGATCAAGCACTTCTAAGAGATCTGTAAAGAATTGGCTAAAAAGTTCTTCCAGCGTATTGAGCGTGGTTAAACTTTACAAGGTACATAAATGGAAAATCAAGTGAGTATTTATAGCCTAAGGTCACTCAGTAGGATATGTTAATCTACTCCAAACCCTTCTCTATTTCATAACCAAAAGTGTTCAGAATTCACTTGAATATTCAGATTCTAAGTGCTAAACTTTTGAAAAAATGAAATGTCCAAAATTAGCTGTTAGAAGAGACATAGCCTCACAGAAATATCCCTAGCGAAGAGTTCCAAGATTCTGAAAGTACACAGCTCTGCTGGCCAATCTCAGTTAGGCATAAATAGGTCGGAGCCATCAATAAACGACAGTTTTTAAGAAATAACACTGTTCTAACCGTTAATGGTCAAGGAGCCATCAATAAACATGAAGTTCTTGAAGACCCTCCTCCCCTTATCCCTTAATTCTACAGAAGAACCGAAAAGAGAATAAAGCAAAATTTCAACCCAGACCCTGCTCAACATGTCGAAGAAATGCAAAACCGATAAAAGACTTAAGCTTGATGAAGTTGAAAAACATAAAAAAATGCCCACTACCAAGAACAAGGGGATTATTATAAGCAGCAATTAGGAACAATGAATAAAATATGTAATGAGGAGAATGATTATACAATGTGCTCTAGAACATTAAAATTTAAGCGATTCATGTCGTGGGATTATTGATTCATACTCTACCTTTCAATGAGGTCAATTTGGAAGTATCTGAAAGTTGAATTCAAAAAGATGACGAGCAACATCCAACTTTTGAATGGGACTGGAATAAACAGAGATAAAAATCAAAGAATTCAAACATGTGAGGAAGACACTATACAAAAAGATGTCATTGTACAAGAATGCAACGAATTATTTGCAAGGGAACAAACAAAAGGCGGTGGAAAGTGCAGTCCCAGGTTATTTTCCAAATTGCAGAGATAAGTATCAGTGCCCTCTTGACATATACGACAACAGGCAAATAAGGAGTTTACTTGGGTAACCGGTTTGATTGCTCATTGGGACAATTCCAATTTGCAGAATTCACATGCCAAGAACCTCATTTTGACATTGCTAGTGCTGATTAGAAGGCCAAGATTTGAGTGCGCGTTTACTAATGGCGGCAGTAAATATATACAAGCTGAATGTATAGTGGGTTTTATCGACTGGCCATGATAAAAAATAAAGAGTCTCCTCACTCAAATTCATTGATAAAAGAACGTGGAAAAAAGTCACCTTGTGGCCCATGCAGGTCTCGAACATGCGACCTTCGCGTTATTAGCACGACGCTCTAACCAACTGAGCTAATAGGCCTGGATGGTTTAACTGGCATTATAAATCAACAATTGAACAAAATCAAGATCTTTATCTAATAACTCCTTGCTTACATTTGACTTGATATAAAGTTAAAATGATAACAATTTAATTATAAAAAATTACTATGATATATTTATTAATTAAAAAATTAATGATAGAAATTATAAAACTTAAATCTTTTAAATCGAGAGAGTAAGAAAAGTTAGTAGTATTATGGAGTTTACTTCTTTAAAAATTAAATAAGAAAATTATTAATAGAAGATTAAATAAAGTATTTAACTATTTTAAAACGTTGAATATTCAATTGTAGACACATAGAGTATAATTTACTGCTATTTAGAACAATAAACTCTAGTGGTGAATCCAACTCTTGCCCGAATCATACCGGAAAAGATCTGCTCACTTCTGGGATGGAAGAATGTTCTTCCAAGTCTCAGCTACCCAATTGCAGTCCCTCAGACAATGCAAAGTTGAATCAATAGCTGTATTACAAACTCCACATAAGGGAGAATCTCTAAGTTCCCATTTCCAAAACAGAGATCCAGTTTTCAGCCTATCTTTTCTAGTAAGCCATAGGGTCAAAAAGTATCTTAACGGCACTTGAAATTTCCATACATTTTTCCACGCAGGATCACCTCCGGAGGTCTTACAGACTCGCAAGAATTCGTACCATGACTTCATGGAAAATTTTCCAGTCACTGATTTCAGCCTTCTAGGTGAATCCGAAATGTCTTCCATAGTGAGATAGACATAGCTCCTCAACAAAGATAGAGAACATTCTCAGACAAATATGGATGCAAGCGACGAACATCCCACCCAGAATTTTCATTCCAATACTCTCGAACTGCAACCTTAACTATGGATCGCCTTTGCATATTACAGACTCTGCTACCGTGCAGAATGTTTCCATTCCACGGCGTGGCATTATTCATGTTGCAAGGAATTTACAGCAATGTGTTGATTGGGATGTGAATAATGGGAAGACCGCGAAATTTTGGTTGGATGACTGATTACCTATTGGTAAATTGATTAATGTTTGCCTTCAACATCCACCTATTAGTGAATTACGTAATTTATTTTCTACATACAAAAAGCGCTGTTCTTGAAATGTTGCTATATACCGTAGTGTACTACAAATTCTTTGTCCAAATAACCGGGATTCCAGAGGAAGAAACCAAGTATGAATCAGAAACATGGAAAACAAAGCACCTAGTGCAGTTCCTCATCAAAACCGAACATTCATTTCTTGAATCTTTTGCAGAAACAAAGGAATACAACCTTCTTTATTCTTGTTAAAGCAACAGTGCTGAGAGAAGATGCTAAAGCAGAACATACTTTTCTTGCCATCCGGGGACAATTAGAGGGGAGAATATCATTCCCACGGGAAACAGGACAGTCCGAGAAGAAAAGGGTACCTAAGAAAATTTTGAGACCTTACAAAATCCTTGGGCATAGCCATGACCTTGTCTTGACATGCCTTAGCATACTACTTTTGGTCCAGATGCCTTTATCCTAGATGCCTAGAGAGTCACCAGCAAATACTAGAGCCTAAATTCTTTAGCTCTCAAATCGAAATTGCCGAACAAAGGTAGACTTTGCAGGGTTTGGGAATGCACAACTCGGAAGAACCCACTGACTATTGCCCATCACACCACAGCAGCTGCACAGGACTGAGGAGGAGGAGAATTGATTGGCTTTCCCCTACCCATGGTGAAACCTCTGGTTCCGTCTGGCATTCTTGGTCCTTTTACGGGTTGTCTTGAGGATGCTTCACCCAGGATGGAGTTGCTCAGTTGTGGAGCTGAAGCAAGCAGGCCTCGACCTCCTGGAGTCTGAGTACGTAGCCTAGATTTACCACGGCCTTTGCTCCATACTTTCCTGGATGCTGCTGAACTTTCTTCAGCCTGAACGAAACGAACAAACATGGTCCTTGCAAGATATTAACTTGTTGGCTGCTGAGAATCGGGTCTACCGCTTGATATTAATCCAAGGCAAAAGGGCTAACAGAAACGAACCTGTATTCCTGATGAAATTTCTGAAAACAGGGAGAAGATTTTGTTCCTTTCTTTCTGAAGCTTATCGAATTTATCAATGATATTCATTTCCATCTAGCTCGAACAGCAAGATACAATTTTTTAGTACAAAATTGATCATGTGAAATGAAACTACTAAAGAAAGAGGGCAAGGACACTCACATTGCTTGGAGCAACTACAGTACTAGCTGTAGCACTGGCAGCTACTGCAGCAACTGATTCTGCGTTGCTAGTATGAGAAGGTGCTTCTGATAGTATTTCAGGAGGCAGTTCATCTTCATCATCTAAGATACCATCAATTGCATTTTTCTTGTTCTTCAGAACAGATTTTGGCTGCACGATTTTATAATAGGAGACGGAAGATTTTCTTGAATTAATAGAAAGAAGGTGGGCGTATGTTGAAAATTTTGTTAGTTACCCAAACCTACCGAACGCCTTAGCAAACAGCGGACGCGTAGGCCTTTCCTCCAATTCCATTGGTCATTCAACTTCTCCACCTGTTGAAGTAAAAAGTAGCAGTGAGTGCAACAAAATGATTCGTGGAACAGGCAACAGAAGTCGAAAACAGGAGGACTGCAATATCAAGCTTGAAGGTTTTAGCATACTGCTTTCTCTGCTGCTTCAGAATTTTCAAACTCAACAAGCGCATGTAGCTTCAATACCAGAACAAAATGCACATCAGTCAAACAATATATATAAAGGACAAAATGCCACTACGAAATACTTAAGGCTGATTCAGCAATAAGATAATCCGGCTCTACCAACCTTAGTACTGATGATAAAATCTCCTTTGGAGCGGGTAGAAGGGTCCTGTGGGTGGCATATTCTGATCGTTTTGACACTGTCAATACCCAAATGTACATTTTATTAGTCTGCTCTAAGCAAAAATGTGGCCGAATACCAAAAGATCCAGACAATTAGCAGGTTAATAATAACTCCACCTTCCAGCCACATGAAATATTTTCTCGATGTTTTGATGGGAGTGATCATCAGGTAGATTTTCAACCACAACAGTGCGCAGCTGTGGCCATAATGAGGATGAAGCTGAGAGATAAACCAAAACCAAAACCGAAATATGGAGAATTGGTGAGTTAAAGGTACAAAGAAAAAGTGTACCTGCAGCTCTTCTTTCACCTTTTCAGTGAATGGCAACTTACGCTTAACCCTCTTCCCATCACTGTTAACATCCTATTTGGAAGGAGGATTACATTGCAACCACATTGTCATTCAATCTTGCAATATGCCATTTTCTGAAGACACCGCATAGTTATATAAAAGCACTAACCAGTTTTAAAGAGGCCCGAAGAGCCTGGGCAAGCAATTGGTGATTGGTGCCCACAAGGGATTTGATCTTCTTTGTTGATGCAACTGCAGATATTGGTACTGTTTCCATGCCATAAATTGAAAATTATGCATCACACGGGATTAGGATTTCCTGGTTGATCTCGTAAGCTGATTAAAGGGTATGCATAATCCTCACCATAGCCTTCAGGGTCTTTGCTGATCTGTTTTGCTAAGTTATCATTTGCCAGCAAGCTCATGTCACTGAACTGGTATTCCATCTATTAGATGGACAAAATCTCCTCAGATATCAGCAAAATCCCACAACATATTGAATCCCACGGCAGAGAAGGACAAAGATTTGACATAAGAACAATCATTTATATGTTTGCATGCAAATGTTAAACAATAGTTTCTGAGCTATTAGATCATAATTACCCAATACAAATACATGCAAAATGAGACAATCTGCATTTGCGGAAAATCGATGATCAAAATGAGGCGAGAACATAAGTCAAGATCAATCCCAAGAAGAGGGGAAAATGAAAACGACAGGCAGTAAAAAGACCTGCTTGAGGATCTTTTTCTGAAGCTCCTCAGTGAGGACGGTTTTGGGCTGCTGCTGGGATGCAGCGCCGTTGGAATTAGTAAGCAAGGAGATGGAATCTTGATCACTGCCAACGCAAATCCAATCAGTCCCACCAAGATACTGGAAACAGGGATAGAAATAGCCAGAAATGGGGATCGGGGTCTGTGATCTCGGAACGAATTCGGGAGCATTTGCATTGAATTTGAAGGAGCTGCTAGGATCATCCTTGTTTTGATCCTTGTTAATAATGTTAGTGAATGTTTCAAGAAATTCTTGTTTCTCTTCTTGAATTTCTTTCTCGGGCTGTGCCATTGCCATTTTTTGTTTCTGTTGATGGATATTCTCTTATTACTTTTTTTTTTTTTTGGGGGGGGAGGGGGGGTTCTGTTTAGGATCCTCTAATTGTTTCTTGGGTGAAACATTCACAGGTCCATCATCTATTCCTCTCTCTGTGTTCAGTCTATCGTGGTGGTGGGAGGAGAATTGTTGGAGCGGGGAACTTGCCGCTCTCTCCTTGAGTCTAGTAACTGTATAATGCCACTGGAATTTAAAACCACAAATGCCGTGCCTCTGAAGACTTCTTCATCAACTCTCCTTCTTACACATGACCGTTGCCTATTGGTGGCTTTGACCCCTTTTTAAGGTCCACCAAATCTTTACATCTCGTGCACGCACGTGTTTGTTTATTTTTACCACCAAAAAAATCATTATATACAAGTATAACTATAAGTAAATCATATGAATAAAATTACTTCTCAATTAATGATGAAAATTTTACTTTTATCTACGAGTCGAGTTTATAATAATTCTCCTTAAAATAAGAGTTTACAATAATTAAACACATGTTGATAATAGATTTGTTTGTCGTAAATTTTTAACGAGTTTCACTGTAGACTTTTTCAAACTATGAGCATTATGAATAGTTTTATTATAATTATTAAATAATTTATATACATCACATGAGTTATACATATATTAATAAAATAAAATGTATAAAAAATTACATTATTAAAGAAATAACTATCTTAAGTAATTTTTTTCTTCACATATTTTATTTTTACTAGCATATATACGATTTACGTAATATATACAAGTTACACAATAATACTACTCGAATAATAAATCTTGGATTGACATATATTTTGAATATTCATTAAAAAACATTTTTTGGATTAAGAGCAATCTTGGCCCAACCCATTTCAATCCAATTTGTTTGGGAATTCTTGAATGTTTGTGCAGTCATAAGAGGAACTGCTACTATTGCTGTAGAATCTCCAATCGAGTGTCTCTTATCTCATCATGACAGCACTTCCGGGCCTCTCTTTTATGCCCCATTCATTCTCAGGTAGTAGCCCATAGTAGGGGACTAGGACTGCGGCCTTTTTAGTCGGGTTCGCATATAGTGATTGGGGAACCTTAAACGATAATTTTAAGGACATCTAATCTAAATAATTATTATTTTTAATTATATTATTCTAACTTTTTAAATAATAAAATTACTCATTACAAATTTACTGTCAACAAATTACAATAGTTTACTCTTAAGAGACAATCTACTTAATCTAATTATCAACGACTTTAAACAAATTTTTGCAATTAGCTCAATTTTTTTGTTTATCTTAAAAAGTTCAATTCATTATATTAAAATTATAGAAGAAATAAAATTTTTATTAAATTTTTAATTACTCAAGATATTATAAAATATTATTAGAGAAGTTACTTTTAAGTGGGGCAGTGTCGCCTAAGGCCTATGCGACCCCATTTTTAGTAGGGTAGAAAATCATGTTCAAAGATTAGTAGTATTTTGATGATGGACAAAGCGTAGTTTGTTGGTTATCGGTTACAATCAGCCAAAAACAATTTCTAATAGTCTGTGGGTTTTAAATATAAGTGTGGCTTTAAGAGATCTTGAATCATCAAGATGGTATTTATTATACTTCTTTAATTATTACATTAATTAGGCTTTAATATCACTTTACCTTTTATTAATTTTTTTCTTAATTAATGTGTCAGGACCTTAAACGACATGTATATGCAAAATTAGAGAAATGACAAACTATTTTAATTCCATGACTCTTTTTTATTGGAAAATGTTGGAAATGAAAAGAACATTGCGTCCTGCATACTTGCAAACAAGAAAACCAGTGGGACTAAATAAAAAAAATGGCAGTGGGAGGAAAGGGCCAAAGAAGAAGAAGAGGATCAAAATGGGATCTGAGAATTATTGGATATCAAAGCATGACAACATGAAAAATGGTGGAGTAGTAGCTGTCATCAATTATTAAGATTTTACCGATTCAAATCAAGCAATAAAAGCTACGGCAATTCTCCATCTCCTTTTGCTTTCTTCGGGTCCTCCTCACATTAGAGAATTTTGTGGGGAATCAAAATCTCTCAAGAATATATCAAAACCTCGTCGTTTAGCGGGAAGCCAAACTACCATTGTCAAAGAATCAACGTGTGCTTTGGCTGCCCTGATTATATTCCCTTCCCGTCTTTATCAATAATCATAAAACCAAAAATGCTTGAAAATCTGTAAGAACGCAAACAAAAGGAGAATTAAGAGCCGGAAATCACAGTCTATGAATCCCATTTGTCCAAAGAAGATAATCAAGTTTTTTTCTCTTTAATTAAACCCTAAGGCGGAAATAATTATGATTATCATACAAGGGAAGAATGGACGGGCCTATCAATTTCAGAGGGCTGGGTGTGTGGGGGGGGGGGGTCGTTCATGATATCTTGTCTGAAAGATTCTTCGGCCATTATTTGCTCGTGAAGGGGACTGTTTTTTCACGCATTTGGCTAAACATGGCAACAGCTTGCATTTCTTCATCACCGGTTAGGTACGAATATTAGACCTGAACACCCTTTTCCTCATTTGACCTCGCAACCACCATCTCCGTCACTGTGTTGGACTATGGAGCCGACTGTTTGCACCCAGTTGGTTCTTACAAGAGAAGAAGATCAAACTTACAAGTTTTTTTTTTATTTGATAGAAAGAGTAGGATTTAACAATTGAACGAGTTTAAGTAGTACCAAAAAAATAGAGTCAAATGAAACCATCCGTAAGTTGTTATGTTGAAGACTTCAAAGGGTTAATTGCCATTTTATGCCTTTCCCACAATGCCGTCGGAATAAAATAAAGTCCAAGAAATGACAGGCTTTGGATAATCATCAATTTGAATTTGGAATCCAGAATCTGTGCATCCTTCAAGCCGTATACGACTGCAGTTAGGCAAGATTCAAGAAAGAAAGCTCATCTTGCTGCCGTGAAAACTTTCCTCCGTTGGGAGGCAATAAAGAATTAGCCAAATATGGAGATATATACTACTATTATAAAAAAAATTTTAAAAAAAATCCGAATCACCGGTCAAGCATTACGGGTGGACCATGGGACGTGCCTTGTTGTAGACAAAAGTTAAGGTTTGGTCTTGCCTAGTCTTTAAAGGCATCTCCATTCCCATCTCATGACACCTGAATCTCTCTCCATCTTCCTTCTAATGAAAGATATAAGCAGGCATCATTTTCACATAAAGAGATGTTGAAGAGTTAAGCCAGCGCAACCTACAATAGAGAAACTGCGTTAAAGAGAAAATGTTCCGTACGCAATACTTTCCCGGCAAACAGGGCAGACATGATTATCCGCGTTTCAAGAGGGACAATTTCTTAGAAGAAACAAGTCAATAGGAAATAAAGAAAATGCACGCTCAATTCAAGAAATGGACTTTACTTGAAGTTCCTTATATCCAAACACCTATATCAAGAACGAGATTCAACACAAGGACCTCTCTAATCCTGCAAAATTTGGGTCACTCTCCATGATTCATCTATACGTATGATGAGATAATCTAGTGTGTTTTTTATATCTGCAAAGGGGTGGGCATGTGCTATACATCGTTTCTTTTAGATGTGAGGGCATGACTTTTCCAGCTGTGGCTTTCTGATTTTTCATCATCTTCATCTTCCACGCTATCACCCCCCGTCATTGAGGTACCCCCAGAGGCACCCCCTAAGTGAAGCGGGCCCTGAGGAGAACCAGACTGAGAGGTGCTCTGTTTCGAAGATTCACCATACTGCTCTTGGGGCACCCATAAACCTCCCAACACAACAACAGATGGATTTGTGGGGGTGCTTGTTGTACCTGGGAGTCTTCTAGTGTGTAATCGATATTTCTGTTATTACCAAAAAGAAGAATACATTATTTTCATGGTCCAGAACTCAATCAAAAAGAAATGAAATAAAACGAGATGTAAACTACAAATCACCTGCAAGTGACTCTTCACTTCATCATTTGTAAGACCATCAACTTGCATAAGCTCTCTAATCTGCTTAGGTGTAGCAGCTGCGTAGGATCAAAAGGGTCACGTTAGATGTACAATAAACAAATATAAAGCTGCAAAAGGAACCAGAAGTCGCAACAAATAATTTTGTGAAACTCATTCAAAGGTAGCTGAGTTTCCAGATGAACTCAGCTAACTATTCTTGCACTGACAAACTCAGCTCTGTTATCCTCTATGCAGATTCCTAACTTGAACACCTTTTCTGTTCGTCAAAAGGTTGAACATTTATCAACCAACAATTGCAGAATAACCTAACTGATGTACAGTGTGAAAAGGAAAGAATGAACATATCAATGCAAGGAAACAACCCACCATGGACTTAAAAATCTTAAAAAAGTAAACTTCTAGAAAGCCATAAATTTACAAGGAAAAGATCCAAAGAACAACAACAATACGAACAATTGCTAAAATAGAGCCCAGCGCTAGATACCATATTTTTCTCTAGATTTTACTTCTGGTATTAGCTTGTGAACTAAAACAGTTAATATATGCAAATTTCATACAAGCTTCAACAAGCAGCTCAAGTGCAAACCTTGACAACCCCCAAGCTTCTGCAGGGCATCCACAAACCACCGATGCAACTCTGGTGACCAACACCTCCTTTGCTTTCTAGCAGTTTGGGGCTGGCTCTGAGTTAGAACTCTTACATTTGATTGGACGCTAGTGATAGAAGAAGAAACAGCTCGGCTACCACTAGCTGTCGAACTAAAGCCAACACCACCAGCATCCTCCCTAGTTTTCTTAATCCGAAGGGTCTGAAGTGAAAGCCCGGGCACTCCTGGTAATTCCTCACTATCTTCCTTTCCTGGAAGTATTAATGGTAAACCAGAACACCCTTCGAAAGGTGCAAATGCCTTGACCATGCTATGGCTTTTACAAGACTTGAAGAAATCATCAGACGTAGCCTGATTTTCTTCTTCCAAAACTCTCTGTAAAACATAATGCATTAAGTACTGAGAATCAACAAAATATGATTGGTAAATATCTAGGTTGAGTCTTGTTAGATAGATTACCTTTTTGTTATCCGATTTTGAGATTTCGTTAGAGCTAAGGTCAAGTTTTGAGGATTGATGATCACTGTTCCAGAGCTGGACAGAACTCATCCAATTCATCTTATCTCTGCAGTCCTCTTTTCTAGCATCGCTTTTGTCTGTTTCATCTTCATCCGAATTCTTCTTCAGTGGTATAAATTCTTCCAGAACCGGTTCAGCATTTGATTTCCCATACCTCGTTGATTCCTCTTTCAAAGCCATAATCGCTGCACGAGCAAACACAACCCAAAAAATTTATTCAGAAGCGCTGTTCGAAATCATCTGACTTCAAAATCTACACCCGGAATCTCAGAACTTTATAGCAAGCACCAAAACAAAATAGGTTTATGAAAAAAAAAAGGATAGGGTTCCACGTTTGAAATTCCATTTCATCCAAGTACATTAAAATAAAAAATCAATAACACAGAAGTTATTCAAACATCAAAACCCATCTCCAGAACCACATCGCAACTAAACAAACCGTATGGACGCACAGAAACATGACAAACAGATAAGCACAAAATTGGTAAAAGACGGACCATCACTGAGAAGAAGCATGCATAGAGGGAGCTCGCGCTTGAAGGCCTCAATCTTCCTCATTTCATCTTCTAGTCTCTTCATATAATCGTCAATCTTCGACAGCCTCTCGGAGACGTGACCCATCGTCGAAACTTCTGCAATAAACTTGCTGATCGTCCCCGGAAATGAACTCTCCTCTGTAGCTACGACAGTTGCCGTCGTCGTTGATGTGGGTCTATAATCCAAGCTCAGTTCCGGTGGAATTGAATCCATATTAGATTAAAAATCAGTAAAATTTCGCAGATATCTCACAGATCAAACCCTCCTCGCTCTTGAAATTAGATCTGATTCTGATTATTACAGAAATTTGAGGCGAGAGAAGAGATGAAATCAATGCTACTGAGGATTTGTTTAGCTTTATATATATGCGCGTTTGCGCCTTTATGGGGGGAGAGAGAGAGAAGGAAGAGCGGAGAAGAGGGATACAGGAAGATTCTCCTAAACAACGCCGGGTTTTGACAAAGAAGAAAGATGAGATAAAAAAAAAATGCCATTGCGGGTCGTCGCATATTTTTTAAAAAAGTTTATCTGTTTTTTTCATTTTTCTTGTTTCCTCCTTATCAGGTTTTGCTTAATATTTGGATTGAATTTTTTATTTGAAAAAGGCCGATTGTCTTTTAAAAAATTTGAGTTTGAAAATGAATGTGCACTCTCAGCCTTCATTATTTTGTTTATTTCTTGGATGAACATATTCCTCTTTAAAAATCATCCAATTTGTCATGCCAAAACTTTAAAAGCATTATCAATTACACATTTGTTATATATAAATTTTTTATTATATATAATTAAAAACTAATCTTTTTTAAAAGATTATATCTCTTTTCTCTCTTGCCCAAAGGTTTCAAGTTCTATCAATACGTGACGAAATTCACTTCAAAAATTTCTTTAAAAATATTATTTATTAAATATTATTAAATAATTTATGTAATTAGACAGTTTTAATTTATAATTATTAAAAAATAATTAAACTTTAAAAGTTTTACCAAGTGTTGACAGACTCCAGAGAGAGAGAGGGGGGAAAAAGATAAAATATTTAAAAATAATTAATTTTTTTTATTTTATATAATCTAAAAAATTATATATAACAATAGTCGTTAATTAATATTCTAGCGTATATACTTTGACTATATGTTTTTTTTTAATTTTCCATTTGAGGTCGAAGACGTAAATTCAAGTATAGTTAACTTTGAACAATTGAGTTATTATTTGCCATTTTGCACTTTTTTTTTTTTTTGTGAATGTCATTTTTCTACTACTACTACTATAAGGTCTGAGATTCCAATTTTAATGTATTTAAAATGAAAAATAATACAAGACAGTTGTCCTTCATTGCCAAGTACGAGAAAAGACCCAATTTCATGACAATTAATGTTACAATTTGAAGAAGAATACATGAAAGAAAAACCAATAAGTTACGTGGCCTGTTTTCGAGATAAATATTGCAAGTGAGTAGACAGTAGTTGTTAAAATTTTTTATTTTGTATTTTTTAATCAAATATATAATTATATTTTATTTTTTATAAAAATTTTAATTTCATGAAATTTAAAACAAAATATCTCACAATTTAAATTTTTCATTTTATCAATTTCCAATATATATGAAGTGTGATGAAATTTTCAAATAAAGATACTCAATGAACTTTCTTTACTGCTTTGCACACCTATTGGCTATTAATCAAACATGTCAACTTTTGGTTCCTCTATATAAAGTATTTAAAAACTTTATTCAAAAAAATAAATTCAACTTTCAGAAATTTAGAATGGAATTAGATATATTTGAGTTTGAAATTTTTTATTTTAAATTTAATAAATAAAAAAATTATAAAATAAAATATTTATATTAAATTTTGAATGAACTAATCCAAATACACCCTTTAAAATAAATAAAGAGCGACGCATCTATATTAAAGTCCCGCAAATCTTTTCAATAGTGAATGTTGGATCATGTCGTCATGTGAAGCCAGAATTGATAATCCCAGCCATCCACTGCTACATTTGCCCAACACTAATAATCCATTTATCTCTCTGTTAATGAGCTTTCCAATTTCATGTGATCTGTCTCTTCTTTTTTCTGTGTAATTATCTATTAAAAGAAAAAAAATAAACTTTCTAATTACTATTTAAAAAATATTTAGATAAATTCAATATAAATTTTTTATTTTTATTTTATTTTTTATAAATAATTTACATATGTCTGACTCATAATATGCTCTATTGGTATACTCAATTTATAATATATAATGCAATTATTTTAAACTTGTAATGGACGCAGGTCCATGTGTTCAAATAGCAGGAAAGTATACTGTGAATTCAACTGCTGTCTTTTTTAACAAAAAATTATTTTTTAATAAAATTTACAATTAAAAAAATTTAAACTTAAGTAATTTAAATACACTGGGTAACCGGTTGGAGGATTGGAGATAAAGGATGGAGGAGAAGGATGAGTGGGGCCCAAATATTGATCTCGGGAGGATTGCCGGGCAGAGGAGTAGACAGGAGCGTAAAGTTCCAGTGCTGCACGCGCTGTCGTGCAGCACGTCCTGGACGAGATGTGGACCGTTGGATCTGCATGAAAATTTGATCCAACGGTTAATATTTTTTGGCCCCATACATGTATTTTTTTCGAAAATTAGTAAATTTTCGCAGCCGTCGGATCAGATTTGAGAGGTGATCCGACGGCTGTTGATCCGTCCAGCACGTTGATCAAAGACAGGAGGAGAGGTTGGGAGTTGAGACGTTGCTCAAAGATGCCCTTTCGGCCTTTCCCACCCAAAAGGGACAAGCTTTTACAGCCATTAGATTCCGTTACTACTTTTGAGGGAATCTCTCAACAAACATCTGCGCCTCCTTTCTCTCATTTTCTCCTTTTTTTAAAAAAAAATCAAATCTTGATCCTTGCGGTATGCGTTTCTTTTCCTTCTATTTCCTTCCTTCTTCTGTTCTCCTTTTTCTTATTCTAAGAATCTGCCCTCCTTTGTCCTATATTTCCACAATTACCGTTCTATTATTTTTCTTTTAAATTTTTTTCGCTTCTTTATTATCAATTGAACCTTTCTTTTCTTCTTTCCTTTTTCATTTTTTACTTGAATACCATGATGATCAGAGAAAAGAGAGGTGAACTGGTGTTTATGTTTTGATAAGAATCGTAATTTTTTATTTTTTGTGTTTCTTTTTCTACAAAATTCAAATATTGATTCTAATAAAATTAGTTATTCTATTTCCAAATTATTGAATTCAATAAATAACTATTAAAATGTTCAATTTAACTTAATTTCTTTCACAATTTCAATAATACTTTGGATAGTCTCTAATTTTAGAGACAATCAGATGGCAAGATGGAAATGGAAAAAGTTTACAGCCATAAGTTCAATTAACGAAAAGGGTAAAAGAAAAAAGGGATCCCTTTTTCCTTCCGTGAGAATAAATTTGAGTTGAGAGCATTATTAATTAGCGGTCAATAGCATAAGATTCCTTCCTTCCAATGACACTAATGATAACTTAGAATTTCATTTGAAACACGTGTCGAGATCGTGACTGACTCATCCTTTGAAAAAGGTGGTTCAGTTTTGTCAATTCATTGAAAACGAAGCCCCTCCAAAGAAAATTTGGAATTAAGAAGTCTCTTCCTAGTGCTCCCAGTGCCTGATGCGTCAAAGCCATGACCACAAGAAAAAAGGACGAGCATAAACGTATTCCAATTTCTTCTGCGTTATGTGGACACCACCCAGAATCCAAGAATTGGTATCTCCACGACTCTATGCTGATTCCATCTTTCACACTCGGATATTTGACGACTGAGGTCATTAAAGAATATAAAAATTAAAAAGTGGCCCAAACTTTTAGACCAGCCATTACAGCCACGTTTTGATGTTTTTTTCCACATTCAAATCGGATCTGCGTTTAGGATATGTATAGAAAAGCTTGGCCGATAAGATTGTGGGTAATTTTGTTTCATTGATCAAATTGAATATAAAAGTTGAAAGCTCGTCCGTAAATTGTTGGAGGCTATTTTTCAAATAGAGGAGCTTTCAATGCATATACATTTTTTTTTTATTTTTGTAAATAAGATCGTGTGATAAGTTAAATTATATTATAATATAAATAGATTATAATGTATTTAAAATTAAATGCCTATTTAATTTTAAGTACGAATTAATAATTTGCACAAAATATACTAGAGGAAATGCGCAAGATACCTTGCATTATTGGAAACATTAGTTGAATTATAGGCACATGGTAGGAAAATCTTTTGGCCAATAAATGGAGGATAAAAGAAGTGAGTCGAAGAAGAGAAAAAAGGCAAAAAGCATCAAGGAATTTGTTTCGCTATTTCCTTGCAAGACTCGGAGAATGCATCAAAAAGCATCATTGCCTTTTGTTTTTGGGAAGAAGTTTCGTTGCCAAGTTGGGAGTTTTGGATCCAAAGAACAATTTCAGATACCTAATTCAATAGTTTTCGAAGAAGACACAAAATAATCCCTATCGTTTCAGAGCATCTTGCACGTGATGACAAGCTCATTCCTCATCACATCTTCCCTCAAGGGTAGCTTTTGTCCTATTGTTTACTCATCATTCGTTCAGCTTTTTTTTCGTTGAAATGGAATCTTTTGTAGATGAAGACATAAGACATTGCAATGCAATTTATAAAGAGTTGTAGGTTCCCTTGATGGCATGGCCAACAAGGGATTCGTGATTCGAGAAAAAAAACATTTTGTGTTTGAATGAAGAAAAATGGTTAATTTAGTCTCTAAAATTACGCATATGACATATTATGATTTTTAAAAAGTTATTATTATAATCTTAAAATAGTTAATAAAGTTCAAAATAATATGTATCAATAATACGGCAGAATATATTATTTAGACTTTATTGACTATAAAAAAACTCTTTAAAAATTATAATAGTTAAAAAATTAAAATTATAATATATTTAACACTTAACAAAATATTTTTTTATTTAAAGAAATATGAATTGGAGAATACACGTGTAAAAAAGAAAGAAGTCTGTATAAAAGTTTTGACTGTTGAATGTTGGGTTTTTAATCTCTTTTCCAAGGTTATCCTTGACATTTTGAATGTTGGATCTTTTGGATGTCTTGTGCTGCTTCTACTTTTCATCGAAGGCCTTTTGGGAGTCGTTGAGTGGAATTATTGGTGGTGTGCTCGAGAGTCCCAGCAAGAATTCCACTTGCTGGACCCGCTTCTCCTTGGAAGAGTGACCACTGACCACCGCTCGTTGTTTCTTTGAATTTTTACCACCTCCATCTCCCGGATGGGAGAAGTCTACCTTGTCGTTTTGACAAATCATGATTCTTAACTAATTTCTAAATGCATCTGAATTTAAGATTATTAATTAAAAGATGTATGTTAATTAAAAAATAACGTTGTGTCAATTTGGACTGAATTTTTTTAGTATTTTTATTTTGAGATTAAAAAATAAATTAATTTATGAAAAAAATGATATTTAAAATTTAATAAATATTTTGATTTTAATAGTAAAAATTAATCCAAATAACACAAATTAAAAATAAAATTGTATTGTTAAAAATTATTTTTACTTTAATTTTATTTATCTTTTTATAAATAATTTATTTTTATAATCGTTAATACATTTTAAGTCAAAAAAATCTAATCTAATTTCACCGTAATCTTAAATTTTAGTGGCGCGATCGACGAAACTTCAATTCACCGACGGACAAAAGTTTTCCTCGCTACTTGAACGGAATTAATAAGCAGGACCAAATGAAAAAGAAGGAAGCCTTCCTAGCAAGAGAAGGTGTTGGAGAAGTGGGGCACGGGGAACGTGGCAGTGTCGGGGCTAGGAAAACCAGTGGGAGGGAATCCGTTCGCCGCGTATGAACGGCGGTGCTTTCTATCAATCCGAATACTTGAGGGTCCCACCAGCGAGAAGATTCACTCACGCAATGAGGAAAGCAAAGCAAAGGAAAAGATGCCTGCTCGCCTCTTCCACACTCCATCTCGGCGCACTCTCAAACAAAAAACATTCCGTCGCGTTTCCAACCCAACCCGGTAGAAACGCAAAAGGCTGTCTGTCCTTTGTCCATGCCCTCACTCACGCCATCATCGTTTCCTCACCCTTCCTTTCCTTTCACCATTCCCATTTCCCACTATACCCTTCATCCTCCCAATTACCTCCGCATCAGCAAGAAATATATTCATAAACTTGTGGAAAATGTCAAGGCATGGTATAAAAGTAATGTAAAATGAGAGTTGAGATTATAACATGCGATATTGTACACGGCATCCTAGGTCATTAATTTTTTATAAATAAAGATTATTTATTAATAATAAAATAATGAATCATTATAATTAAAAATAACCCTCAAATTTTTATTTTAATACATAAAAAAAGAGATATTGAGAGTTTGAAATAACTCAATATAAAAGTTAATAAAATTACATATTAGTTAAAAAATTATAGTAATAAAAAATATCTCATACCCTAAAAATTCAAAATAGATAAAATATAATATTATTAATATAAATAAAATTAAAAATAAATATATTTCAATCTTCTTCATTATAACTGTATCATCATTCTCGAAACACAGAGACAAATATAATTTAGTATCTATCTCTCTTTTAAATAATAACAATTTAAAAAAAAATCATGAGCATATCAACGATTTTTAAAAATTATTTTAAAAAAAGACAAATCACTAAAAGAGGATCCAAATAAACTTCGAGTTTAAAGATTCTTCCAAATAGAGAAGAGAATGTGCAGAATCACTCTGTAAAAGAGCTTGTTTGTGTGGCTTGAATCTTGATGAAATTTGTATAGAAAAAAATCTATCATAATTTGCGATCAAAATAGATAATAGAAATAAACATGAAGGAAAAAAAGCAACCGGAAAAGAATCCGGCCAAGCTCCGGTGTTCGGCCAAATCTGGCTAGAAATGAAAGGGACGGCCAGAAACAGAAAGCCAAAGAAAGGGGAAAAAAATGCTAGCCAAGATCCGATTCGTCATGAACTTTCTTATACGATTATTCTCTTTGCTTTCTTATAGCAGAGGTTTCTTCTTAAATGGGTTCTTATTTCTCCATAAACTATGGACATTCACTCAGCTCCACACGTATAGGTTATATTTAAACAACATTTAATCAGATCAGATTTTATTTTTTCTTTTATAAAAAAATTCTAACTAAACACATTCTAAATATACTCATAATATAACAACTGATTGACAATCGAAAATTCCTAGTGAATCTGGTCCACGGCCTCGGACTGGATTCATCTGGAAGAGCTTGTGTCATTTTTACTTTTGTTTTCCAAACAAATACCGGCAAACTTATAGTGTCATTTTCATCCTGGCTCCCTCTGCGGGCACTCTCTTTCTTGCCCCTCCTACAAGTCAGCCTCATTTCTCTTATGTGCATCTTTCTCGGAGGGGCAACGTTGGCAAATTCCAAAAAGATCTTGATAACACACTACCGTTGGATTTGTTTATTGAAGCAACCACCACAGTGGTTATGCAAGGAAGGGCGGTGGCGCTGGCTTTTGATGAATTTTGCTGGGCTTCTCCTAATAATCTTGAACACATACCTGTCGATTACTTGTAGAAAATCTATAAAGAAGAAGAGAAATTGGGCATTTGTTAATGTGCTTTTCTTACAGGGAGTGTTGGGGAAATGAGAGTTCTTGATGTGGTTTTGAAATTAGATTCAGTAGCAATGGTTGAAATAATTTTGGTAAAGGTCAAAACCTTTTGTTGTTTTTCTCTCTTAAAATATTGAGCAAGTGAGAAAACATTGTTAAAGGGAAAGGCATCTAGAAAAGTAAGAAATTTGATATGAAAGAAGAGTCTCCATCTTCAGCCAAGAACTTGCAGATCATCGCCAGGATGCTTTTCTACTTTCTTTATTATTTCTTCAGTGTCCGTAGGCTCCGATCTGCAACCCATTTTTTGCCCCCCATTTTCCCTTTACTTTTGCTTTCTTTTGAACTCTCTAGAAGGGGGGAAAAAGAGAATTCCCAAATTGAGTATGGTGATAATCCTGTTGGTGGCGATTGTGAGGTGTTTGAACTTGAAGAAGGGAAAATCAGAGATGTTGTCAAAGGGTATCATCAGCTCTGAGTCTCAATCTGAGTGGAAGCTGGGAGGGAGAGGACTAAGAGGAAAGGTTGAACAGGTTTACCGGTATTTGTTAGAAAACAAAAGCAGAAGTGACACGTGACTTTTTTAGGTTAATCCGATCTACAAATAACATCGTTGGATTCACCTAAGAATTTTCCGATCAGAAGAGGCCTTTTAAGGTCTTATTTAATGGTTAGACTAATATTTTTATTGGAAAATATCATCCCATTATGTTGAACCGAACGAAGAGAAAAAAAAAAAGAGGAAAAGTTAATTATAAAAAGGCAAAAGAGAGAGAGGGAGAGAGCAAGAAAGAAGGATGGTCCTCGAATCATTTGCTTTATGACATTTGTGATTCTTGAAGATGGAGCATATGTTAAGTGAGAGAGTAGTTGAGGAGGGACCAAAGCGATAACTCTAAAAAGAGGGTGCAGTTGCAAATCATTCGTGTTTTGTGTGGACGAACCAGCCACCGCTCAAGTTTTCCGTGATACTTTTCTGTACTTTTCTTTTTCTTTAAAAAATTTCTATACTACTATTACTCAGGAAAAGTAAAGAGTTGAAGATAAGGACACTATCAAATTTGAGACTTTGCAATCTAGTAAAAAATATTTTATCAACTAAATAATGATTTTTTAAATAAAAACATCTTTTATTTAGAAGTAATATATGCACTAATGACAAGTGTGATTGGACATTAGTTAATTTTAAAACTAAACTTACAATTTTAACTTTAAATTTTATATTTTTTTCATAAAAAATTTAGAGTTTATTTAGATTGAATTTTTATTTGAATTAAATTATATTGAGAATCATAAAAATAAATTATTTGTGAGAGGAGAAATAAGACTGTTAAAGTAAAGAAAAAGTAAAAAAAACTTAGATTAAAAACCACTCTAAGTTAGCTCTTAACTTTTACGAAATAAAAAATAAAAATTTTAAAACTAAACTCTATCCAATCATACCTACAAAAGCTGAAACCTCCTCCAAAAAATAATGAACGTGACATTTCTTTCTAAATAGTATAAATCCTTCTTTTACAAATGAATAATATTTTTTATTAATAAAATTAATTAACAGTCAATACTTGTTACAAAGACCAAAAGAATGATAATATATTCCTCTATTATTATCAAGCATGGTACTGGATTATGTATTTGTATTTTGTTATTATTCAAAAAGCGACCTAAAATGGTGTAGTTATTCTCCTTGACCCATTCAAAAGGTTAAGACGCCAATTTTTCCTTAAACAGACAACTTTTCTACCCGTATTTTGAAAATTATTGGCATTTGACAGATATTTCTTGAACATACAATGGGCCTTTTTATCCATAACTAGGGATGTTCAATCGGTGAAACGGTTCGGTTTCAAATCAATAATTCGGTTTTTGGTTCGGTTTTAATTTTTTTTGAAGAAATCGAACCGAACCAAATTATGAATAGTAACCGAACCGAACCAAACCGAATTATAAATTTCGGTTCGGTTCGGATTGACAAAAAAACCGAAATTCAGATTGAAAAAAAAACCAACAAAAAATTCAGAAAAATCTCATAGTTTCTTCTTGTTCTTGTTCGCTGTAGAGCTGTCGTCACCGGCGGATCCCAACCATTTATTTTTCCCTTTTATTTTTGTACGCTGGCTCTCTTCTTCTTGGTGCTCTGGTATACAAGCTTGCCCCCTGATTTGCTGCTAATATTCAACTAAATCAGCAAAAATAATCTCATTCCAGCATATTATTCACTAATTGTATTAGTTTAGAGCCGAAGAATACCTCAGATTCATCAAAATAGCTTTTCCTGTCACAGAACTGTGGCCACGTGCCGTCGTAGCGATTTGGCCAAAGTCCGTGGATGCCAAAATCTTCTGCAGGTTTGTCACTTGTAGGATAGCAGCAGCCGCACTTCGTATCACAGTATGATGCTGGCCACTGCATTCCCAGCCAAAAAGCAAACAAGCACATTAAATCAAGGCTCACATTCAAGATTCGAAATTCAAAAGATGATCATACAACAATCTTTCACTGCAGATCATAGGTTTCAAAGATGACCTGTTGAACAAGGTAGAAAAAATCAAAATCAGAATCTTGAGAAGCAGCAAAACCTCAAACCTGTTTTCTCTGCACCAGAGGACCGAGGACACCGGCGGATCCCAACAATTCATTTTTCCCTTTTACACATGAAGGAGCAGAAAATGGGGTGCGGCGGCTGGTGAGAAGAGAAGAGAAAAGTTTGAGAGTTTGTTCAGAAAGCCCTAATTTTGAGATCATAAACCGTGACTGAACGCATTCTATGATTGCGTTCTAATTTTTTTTGCAGACATTCATTGAACGCATTACAAGTATGCGTTCTCATTTATAATTTGGTTTTTCGGTTCGATTTTAAGAACCGAAAACCGAACCGAAATTCTTTAAATTTTAAAAAACCGAACCGAACCGAACCGAATTAATAAAAAACTGAACTAATTTTCTAAATTCGGTTCGGATCGGTTCGGATTTTCGGATCAACTCATATAGTGAACACCCCTACCCATAACTGGGTCAACTCCAGAACTCATTTGTCAGAAAGGCTTTCATGCGGGAAGAAATTGAATATCCATTATGGGCTTTGCCGACACGTACTGCAGGCTTTCATTTGAAGGACGAGGAGAAAAGAAGAAGAGGATACGCAGATTGAAAAGAAAAGTACAGAATGAACTAATGAAACAGAAATAGTAATTGAATTTCAACATCTTCCACTTTATGTACATGTAAGCAAGAAAAAATATTACCACTAAATGCCCTAAGACTAAATGGAGTGCGAAATTTGTTGCCCTAGGGAGACAATGTCAAGGCACGCCGATGGATGAAAGGTAATTATACTGCTTAAGGTTGAGCAACCGTGGTTACTGAACTGTTCTGTGCCAACAAAAACATGAGAAGAGGTGCCCAAAAGACAAAATTTCATCCCTAGTTTGGGCTCTTGGTAGGAAAATGTCAAGGTTTCGTCTTCAACCTGATTTGATGAAATGAGCAGTGAGGTGTTTTGTCATTGTGAATCCATTGAATGAATCAAGTTTGAAAAGTTCTTTCAGCTTGTCATCACATATGATTTTCCTCTTATCATTTGGATCCTGAAAAGGCAAGACAATCAGGAGTCAGTTAAGCTCAGCAACGTTTTGGAGAGAGCCAAATATTCTAAAACAACACATAGAGCAGAGGAAGTGAATAAAATGAGATAGGGTGACACAGTGATGTTCCTCAAACAGCTCGCTAAACTCCAATGACTACTCAAGGAAGAAATGTGCTATGGGTCTTCTATGAACTTAATTTTCATATTTTGCAATAACAATCCATCTAAAAGCCAAACTAAGAACCAAAGACATCATGCACGAATTCTGACAAATCTTTAGGACAAGAAATGGAACCTAATGTGATTGATTATCAACATCTTCACTTTCATGATCATAGAAAAAACAGTCAACATCTTTGTCTTGCAGGAGATATCTTGTGTTTAAACAATACATTGCAATGAAGCTCAAGACAAACACAGAAATACCCAAATTCAAAAGTACTAGTGGCTGCTTCAGTTTCTGGAAGATAGTATTAGCCTGTTCCAACTTTCAGGCTCAGAATCAGAGGTCATAAATTAAGAAGGGCAAACTATAAGAAGGCAAGAAGCCATGTATTGTAGGTCGATATTAGAAATTCTGAAAATGTTTTGGGGGCAAAAATGTAATATATTTAGAAGGATTTTTTTGAAAGATTCGCATTTCTCTAAGGAATATAATATAATACTAGAATTTTCTTTTTTTGAGGGGGGGGAAGGGGTTTCCACCCCTGCTACCCCCCGTTCTGCCTGCGCTAACATTATAATTTCACTAATGAACATAATGCAAGGAGGTAGAAAACTTGTTTACAGCACTATATGCACGCATGCTCATCAAGTAGGATACTATAGCAAAGATAATATTGTACACTCCTTTCAAAAGGATTCTAAATAGCATACCATCAACTTCTCAGTATAAACAATATGATACAAGTAGAACAACAAACCTGCAATTCATTTTCCTTTATGTACTTCCACATTCTCTTCACAACATCAGCTCGGGACAACTCACTCTCACCAGTACCAATGAATTTCACAAGAGCATCTGACAACTGAAGTGGGGCAAGGAAACCAGAAGCTTGCCCTTTCTGCCGCTTTACCTTTTGCTTTCTTTCATCTACAACTGAAGAAAGGGAAACGAGAATTGGTTATTTCATTTAGACAGTAGACTTGGTTCGACAAATTGCAATATAGAGATCCATGCACATGATTAAAGAATACATTATTTAACAAATTTATCACTTAATGGCGAAATTTCTTGGTCTGCACTAGACAGTAGTCAATTTAAAAAACATAGGTTCTTAATAAAAACAGAGAGCTAAAGACAAATTTCATTAAAATCAAAAGCTCCAAAATTTCCTATTAAGATGAAGAACGCATAGAAATCCTTTACTTTAGAATCCTAATCCAAAAGTGAGTCTTAATCTTCAAGAAATTAACTATTAGATTAAGTAAAATGGACTAAAATTGGAAACTAACTAGAAACTTGAATAAATTAATCCTTCATTTTAATAAATTTCTCAAGGCAGGCCAGCCTGGTACTGTGGTACTGCAGACACGAACATTAACTTATTTTTCATGTGCAATTGGTTAAGGTCAAATTTGCATTAGGTCATACATGCAATGCACAGTCATAAGGTAAAAGTATATTGTGCTTCAATCATATAACTTAAAGGTGTACTCTCACCTTCTTGTCTGCCTTGTTTCTTCTGCACTGCCTTTGACGAAGATGTGACAACAGTAGCTACATCATCGGCCAGGAATAAGGAGAAGAAGAAAACGTCAGCAGTTAGACTAAAGCTCACATTCAAACAAACAAAGATGAAGTTCAAATCAAATTAAAAAAAAAAAAAAAAACTAGAAGAAACAGCAATCTGATCAAAAGTAGGTTTCTTGCAAAAATGCTCAACCATCATAATTCCTTATTTATAGGTGAAGTCCAAAACCAGTCTATAAAATGCAATGAAATTTCCTAGTAAACTCTTAGATGAAAATCAAGGCAAAAGGAGGGAAAGGAAAAAGAAAGATCGAAGCGAGGAGGATGGACCATCGAGAACAGGGAAAGCAGCATAAAAAAGTACTGAGGTGAATTTATGAAACTGATGCTCCGAGGCATGTGAATATGAGCTTTCATCTCTATTATTTTGTTCTTCACTATGCAGCCTTTTCATCTCTATTCTGACATTTCTACTTACAGAAAAACAACCCTTGACATCAATAAAACAAAGATGCACGTTGATGAAGCTAAGAACAAGCACAGTTGTAACATCTCAAAACACATTTATCAGTGAAGGGTTCTGATTCCAAGTGAGAGTCTAGTCAGAAAAAAGTGGATTCAAAGGCTCTCTTTTAGATAAAAGAATGATATAACATGTCATTCTTCTATAGTCTTAGGTCACAAAGTATTCATGTCTTAGGGAGAATTGCACGTAAAATTGGCGAAGTGAAAGAAAAGATAGATTGCAGGACATACCACCTTCGATCTCAATTGGCCATATGTGCTTGGACAGCAACTTATTCATCTTAAACATGTCCACGGTATCAACTTGAAAAATCCTGCGCAAGATATCGTCACAAATAATTTTCTTCTTATTATTTGGATTTTGCAGATTCTTTTCCCTGATGTATGCCCAGATCCTTTTGACCACCTGTAGAATCAGAAGGTAGTTGTCATGTGAAAACATTGAGTAGAAATGACATTTCTCAATGTGGTATGTCATACCTCAGTTCTCGCAAGTTCTGGCACTCCAACCAATTCCTGAAGCTGTGGTGAAAGGGCATACGGTTTGCTAAAGCCACTTGCTCTACGATTTACGCATTTATCCATCTTGTCAGACCTACTTGATAAGATCAGATGATTATCCATTAATCAGTAGATTCAGTACTAAGAACATTAAACAGTGCACAAGCACGATATTAGTCTAATAATAGCACATAATTGCCAATGAAGTCTTATGATGCTAATACCAGATTATACTTCTAGAAAAATTCAATAGAGAGAAGTGTCAGAACAACAGATAAGGCTCCCGTAAAAACAAGGTTAAAGAAGGGCAAGACATACATTGCTTGCACTAAAAGCACGAACTTTATTGTGTGGTTATAACCCTGAGCTCATGGGTTATGCTGCTTCTAGTAATTAAAAACCATATTTTATACAGACATATAGGCAGTACTTGGCTGAATCCAATAGGACTTACAAAAATGCATTCAGAGTAAAACTTAGACCAACCTCTTCACCATGTAAGACTATATTACGATATCCAAAACCTGTGAAGAACCCATGTTGGTTCAGTCTCTCTTCCTTTATGCCCCTGTTTTTCCTCTGCGCTACACACTACAATCCACAAGCTGCAAAGACTTCTTCAGTTTAGTTAAAGACTATTGCTCAGTAGTGAATGAGCATGGGGTCTAAACTTACCCGTACTATAATTCCAAATTATCGCACATGCAGCAAATATGCAAGTAATTAAAGACTGTTACTTAGAAGCCATCAATCATGAAGGCACCTAAACATTTGCCTGTACTATCCCAATTTCCTCAAATAGTCGTGCATGAAATAAGCATGCCATTGATATCGAATCTAGTAAAGACCACAAGTTGGACAACTTAGTTTTCGGGGACGAAAAGTTTGAAGTTCTATAAATCCTTCAAAACTCCGAAATCCAAGAATTTAGTTTAGAATGATAATTGAGGGGGAAAACCGAAAATAGGGATGTAATACAAATTTCTTCCTCTTTCTGCAACCGTCAAGAAGAATAAGACACTTATAAAGAAGAATATCAAGAATACCTCTTTCTCTTTCTCCCTTCTTCATCATTATCTTCCTTATCTTGCTCTTCTTCGTCTACTTCGGACTGTGATTCATCATTATCTTCTTTCTCTGCATTCTCGTTTTCGTCATCTTGTTTCTCATTCTCGTCATCATCACCATCTTCTTCTTCATTCTCTTCCTCAGCCTGAGGCTGTTCTGCGTCGTCGTTTTGGGGTTCTGAGAAATGGGTTTTGATGAAAACGTCAATCTGTTCTCTGATAAAGGCCTTTTGGTCATTCAAACTAACCCCAAACTCCCCCTCGAGTTGCCGGCGGATGGAGCAGGCCGTTGCAGTGTTGAGGTCAGAGCTCCGGAGAATTTCCCGGAGCCGAGTGACGAGCTCCGAGTCCGACACCATTTCCTCTACCCTCCCAATCGCACGGTTGTTAAATGGTCTATCTCTGCTTGTCTACATGTGTTTCCAATCACTTTGCATGCAGATGAGGAACGAAGTTAAATCCGGGGGAACGCTCAAAGGGGAAGAAGAGAACAGAAGTATGCGTGTCAGCGAAACGAGGTTTAGCAAAGTCTTGTTAGGGCAGTAACGGCACATCACACTTCAATTGTAGCATAATAAAGAATTTTTAAAATTATAACGCAATACTTTTTTTTTTACTTTCATATACTTTCTCTAAGTCTATCTTAATTTTTAACCTTAATGAACGTTTATTATTTCTTACTCGCATTCTTATATATTTATTTTTTTTACTAGGTATATATTTACATACCTACATTAACTATATTATATGATTATAATATAAAGAGAAATTAGTTATGAAACTACTAAAAAAAGTCAATTGTTTCTTTTTTCATTGAATATTTTTTTATTTTTTTATATTATTAAATAATTAACTTGTGATAAATTATGATATTTTCCCATAAAATATGATAGACTTTAATGAAAAAAATAATATATTTGCGGTGACATATTTATGAATGACATAATGGTTTACATATGTTATTTTTTTTCATTGGACTCTACCGTATTTAGTGATGAAATGATATAATTAGTCACAAATTAATTATTTAATAATATAAAAAGATAAAAAAATTCAATAACAGAACAAACATTTGACTTTTTTAGTGACATTCATGATTAATTTTTCTAATATAAATAATAATTTTTATACATAATAATGATAAATAGTAATAAATAACAATAAATGTTTATCTTCCTTTCTAATCTTCATCTTTATATAATACTTATATTATATTTTAATATAATAAGAAACATATTTCTTTTCATTTATTTTAGATTTTGTTTTAAATTTTTTGGCACACGATGATAACATCATCCATCCTAGATCAATTTAATAAGATTTTAAGTTCAAATTTATTTGAGATTTGGTTACTTGATGTATGGTTTGCAAAACTTGAAAGGCAGGAATGAAACGCTTCAATTAAAGACATGAACATCTTTAGACTCCAAAAAAAAAAAAGGAAAAAAGGAAATGTACTTCCTTTTTTATTTTTAAGGTTTACTTTTTAGTGATCAGTTGAGGGCCGAAGCAATCGAATTGGATTAGTGATTGGTTTCTATTTAATATATAGGTTGCAAAAGTACTCATTCCAAACTCAAAAGAGCAAACTTGAAACAAATGTTAGGACAGAATACCCTAAAACCTACTTTTAGCACGAAATAGGGTACCACACATATGCATAGCAAGAAGAATGCGAGGTAGAAACCTCACCCGAAAAAAAGTCCCATTAGCCTTCGAGTTGTTTTCAGCTCAAACCCACAGGGCGACGACCACAGAGACAAAAGTTTGCAGAATCATATAATCAGATGATCAGTAAACACAATAAACGTGAGTATATATACACCTGGATTTTGTTTTAGGTTGGGGAGGCATCAAACGACCAATATGCTTAGAATTCCGATCATCTAATCATTTACCTTCCAAATGGACGACTACATGTTCTTTCCACAGTCTAAGACCAAGGAATATGTACAAACTGCTGTTCACAACACTTCCAAATAGCTGAGCTGCTTGAGATATCCAATGAATCAGTAGAAGTAGCAGTAACACTCCATAGCAAAATCCTACCCCAAATCACTATAGAGAGAGAAAGATATAGTCCTACAAGTTGTCATCATCACTGCATTCCCAAGCTTTATCATCTGAATCAGATCCACTTTCAAAATTGATATTTTCTGTTTCCATTATTCCATCAGAGGATGTACCACCTCCTTGGAGAACGTCTTTTAAATCGTCAAGAATAAAAGGTTCTACTAGTTTCCAGAACCAGGTAGCATTGCTTCCCAGAAAACCAATCCAGAAAAAGTTTCCTCTCTTTTTCACCCGGCAGTCCAAAGATTTTGCCTTCAGCGTTTTCACCATCCTATGAACACCTTCTCGACTTCCCTTTAGCCTCAACAGGATATCCCCTCTTGACGTCCTGTGTCCCCCGTACATATACCAATATGCAAGAACTCGAGGTGACAACCACCGATGGACTAGCTTTGGAATCACAGCTCGACTATTAGGCCAGAACTGTTCTGCATAGAAAGAAAAATATGTGTGGGAGATTGTCCTCAAATAACATGGGACGTCATCACTGCCATCTACCAGCTCATTTCTGTTGACTAACCACTCATGGTATTGGTCATGTATATGCCTTCTCAAAACAGAGTGAATCCTTGAATTTTCATTGAACTCAAAGCAGATTGCAAACTTCTTTTTCTCATCATCTGTAACAATTTGCAACCCACCCAACAGCATCCCCACCAAGATCTCTCGCTGTTCTTTGCTAAGCTTCATTTTGGCAGGTGTTTTGACAACTGTCCTGCTCAAGCTCAGAACATAATCCAGCTTCTCCATTGATTGATGCTCAATATTATATTTCTTCTGACACATTAGGTCATAAATCTTTTCTGCCTTGACATATTCTCCACAAGAGAGATAACCTTTTAAAATTATGTTGTATGACCTGCTGTTAACACCGATAGTTTCATTATTGTGCATCCGGATGAAGATCTCTTCAGCCTCATCAAGACTTCCAATGTTTACAAGTGAATCTAGGTAAATATTATACAAGGTCCGATTAGGCCGGCATTTCTCAAGGCACTGCAAGAAAGCTGACTCCACTTTATCATGCAAGCCTAAACTAGAGTACATATACATCAAATCAATAAAAGCTGGCCTCAGGGGTTTCAGATCACTTTCTATAAACTCTCCCATAACAGACTCTGCTAGTTCTTTATTTTGATCCTTAGATAACACCTCAATGATTTTGTGGTATGCCGCTGCAGTTCTTGAACCCAAAATCCCTTCCATACTCCAGAAAACCTCCAAAGATCTCCCATAATCTCCAACTCTTGCATAAAGTTCCATTACATACACAAAAGCTTGAGAAGGAGGCTTACCATAAGAGAAAAGCTTATGCCAAGTTTTTTCAGCTTCCTCTACATCTCCTACTTTAGAGCAAGCTCTCAAGACTGAAACAAGCACTTCTATATCCTCTTTGATTTCTTTTGATTGCATTTCTGATCGTAATGATGCAATCCTTTCCTTATCTATCACATCCTGATAGCTGTGGAGCCATATAAGACCACCATAAATATCCTTGTGTATTTCAATTCCAGAAGTTGTCAAGTTCTGAAATATGAACTCCGCCTGTTTCAGATGATGTTTACAAGACACTCCTGGCTTGTCCAGAAGAGCTCGAAATAGTGAATTATGTAAGCTTAGTCGAGGCTTATAACTTCCCAACTGAATCATGCGATTGTAAATGCTGCATGCTTCCTCCAGGCAACCTTGGGCAGAGGAACTAAGATAAGCAATTATCAGAATATGGAAAGTGGATTCACTGGGAACTCGTCCTTGGTTAATTATATCATCAAAAATCTCTCTACACTTCAAGTACTTCCGCTCCTTACCCATATAATCTGCTAACTTGGTTGCAAGAGCAAAATCAAACCGAAACCAATGTTGCTGCATCATCCATTTGTAAACCTGAGGCAGTAAAGTTCAATTAATGGATCAAAATGAAAAAAGAAAAGCAAAAAAGGGCAAAATTCTACATTGGGTGTGAACAAAGCATATTAGCCCCTGGAATGTCAGGTTGAAAAACACAAACATGTACAAAACTACATGTATAACTGTGAATTAATTCTCCTGTTCTACGCTATGATCTATAATTCAAAAGTAAAGAGTAAAATTGTAAGTCATAAACATATGGCTTTCATATTTAAGCAACAGAATCTCTTATAAGCGACATTGCAAGAAACAAAGGGAACAGGTAAACAAAACTGAAGTTTCATACAATAAATCCTCTAGAGCTATAACCTAAAGCGCAACAGCAGATAATTCCCAGCAAAATTTTCCAACAATAAAGCTTATTTGTCCATTCCAGTTAACTAGTGCCACCGAATTTAGGGAGAAATATCTCCTATATAACTCAAATAATAACATAACTGAAAGTGGAAATAGAATTTTACCCTAAAGCCGGTTTCGTTTTCGCGAATCCGCATGCAATGAATAGCAACATAAGTTGCATCTTCTTGCTTCATCCATTTTCTCTGAGCATTAAGCACCCGAATCACAGTGGCTGGTTTATGCGCTGGCAATTCCTTACAAAGCCAAGCCAACTTCGACCTCCGCCACTGTTCCGGAAGGTCTTCCAATTCCTTAATCTCAATAGCCGGTGAGCCGAACCTCCTTAAATCAGTCGACTCAAAAGAGCCATCAAAACCGAATCTTTCCGCCTGCCCGTGGTTTGAAAACTCCAAACTACCGTCCTCTTCTCGCGTTTCTTCGGACGAGTACTCCGAACGTTCGACCAAAGTGCTTGCTGGAGAAACCGTAGAGGAGAGAGGCGAAAAAGACAAGCGGCAAGGTTTAAATGGCAGGAAGGAAGTTGGTGTGCCACGGAGGAAAGAGACAGTGCAGATGAGGCGACGATGGCGGCCCTGATGGTGGACAAGGTGGGAGTGGAGAGAGAGAGAGCGGAGAAGGGATAGGGCCGTGGCTGTGCTCATAAGGAATTCTGAGGATTCGTCAGGCCACGTGCGGGACACAGAAGGAGGAACACGTGACGAGCTATGGCAGCTCAGAAGCATTATCTTCGACGGTGAAGCCGCGAAGGGTGTCGGCGCAACGCCGCCTGTTACCGCCAGTGCTGGAGGAGGAGACGATTAGCCATGCGATTCGCTAAACCAGGTTCTTGAATTGTTTGGCCTTTGTTCATATTTGAGTTCCGCATACAGCTTGAACGCAATGCGAGCGTAGAATAATGGGCAGGGAAAACAAATTACGATAGAGCTATTAGCTGCTATAAAAAGGGAAAATTCTTAGTGAAATCTGGTCTAAAGCCCCACCTGTGGACCGGAGAAGCCACATGTAGTTAGGCTTGTCAATCGATCGGGCTCGGTGTAGGCCTTGTCTAGCCGAGCTCAGTCTCAATTCTGTTCAGGTTCGATTAGATCCTAACTTATTTTTTTATTATATATATATATTTTTTACTCCATAAAATTTTATTTAATTTTATTAAGATAATTGATATTATATTTTTAAAAAATTTAAATTACATTTAAATTTTAAGTATTTACTAATTAAAAATAAGTAATTTTTTAATTATTTATATTATTATTATATATAATAATATTTTTTTAATAAAATATAATAATAACATTATATATATAATGCACGGATTAAATTAAAAAATGAATATAATTTACTTTAATCCAACCTCAATCCGAATATAATGTAAATTTCAAAATTTAAGTACAAATCCGAATTTAACCGAGCCAAATGAGCTAAGTTTAGAATAGTCCGAAACCCATTGATACTTCTACATGTAGCGTTAACCTATCAACCTGCTCAACCCTTTTTATCATTGCCTGCTCCCTTGCAGATCTGTCTAGTCTGCGGCAAGCATAGCTATGAGAGCTGATATCCCCATCTCTGCCTTTTCTTTGCTCTCGCACTTCGCGGATCAAAGTTTAGATGTTATTCTCGTGAACAAATCCTGTAAGAAAAAGAAGCTTTAGATTATCTATTCGGTAATTTTTAAAAAAAAAAATTGATGATGAATGAGTTCAAATACAAAGTTTGTCATTCCACCATGGATTTCTTTGTCAATTTGAATATCTTTGTGTTTTCATCCTCCTCCTTCTACTCCTCTTCTTCCTTGTCATTTTCGTTGTTTTATTTTTGACAAATTGGTATTATTGATCCTCAATATTTTTTTGTTTAGTATCTTTAGTCACTTTTGTTTTGTTTTAGTATATTCCGTCCTTGAAGTTTTTTCGAGAGAATGTTTAAGGCATCGCAGCCACTTTCACGGTGGTTTTCGATTGAACACGTCACGTGATTTACACAAGTGTGTGAAGGCAAGGGTAAAAACGAGATTTTCTATTGATAGGGCAAAAAAAAAATAAAAGGAGGAACATAAACATAACGTCCAATGCGTTCCTTTACTGCTAGGACGTGTTCTTGCTAACTGAAAATCATAACTTGTTTTCTCCCAAAAATAGACTAGGGTTTTTTCCCCCAAATCAAACCGCAACAATTCTTCACGTCGAAAGCAGATTGACCAGTCGTTGACTCACGGCAGTGGATAAAGGTAACAACGGAGATGTATCTCTGAGAAACAACAGGCGAAGAGCCAGATTACGGTGAGTTCGGAAAATTTTGAATGCTTTTAACTTTAAAATCTAGTATATGCGAGATTCGAGTGGCTAGAGTTTGATGTATTGTCTGTTCAACAAGATTTAAGCTGGATTATTTTTGTTGTGTTGTGTGTTTAACCTTTTCATTGGCCGAAACGGAGATGGTTCCGCAGAAGCATCTCAGTGATTGATTTGTCGTCATGTTTGGCTGCTCCTTCTTCGGTCTCTTGGGGTCGAATGCTTGTGGTGACTCTAGCTCATTTCCCTCTTCTACATGTCTTCTCCTTATCTTTCTAAGCTATTAGTGGGTGAAGGATCCATGATCTTCTTCAGGCTGCAACAATGCCCACGGAGGAGTGAATAACTGAAATGGGTTTTGATTTGGGCAGAAATGCCCTAGCTCTCATTGACGTTATGTTTATGTTTCTCCTTTTGTTTTTTTTTTTTTTTTGCCCTAGCAATAGAGAATCTCGTTTTTACCCTTACATTCACACACTTGTGTAAATCACGTGACGTGTTCAGTCGAAAACCATCGTGGAAGTGGCGGCGATGCCTTAAACATTCTCTCGAAAAAACATCAGGGACGGAATATACTAAAATAAAACAAAAGGGACTAAAGATACCAAATGAAAAAACATTGAGGATCAATAATACCAATTTACCTTTATTTTTTTGCCTAATTTTTTGTTTCTTTTTTATCTTTACTTGCATAGAAGAAAATGACAGTAAACCTTAGGACTTCCTATAAATTGAAAGGTATAGTAGGTGGAAGTGAGGTAATAGAGTGAAAAATATATCGGTGAAAGGAATTCTTCTAAAGTGAATTAAAAGAAAAGAAATACAAACCGAGATAATATTTCTAATAAATTCATTTGTCAAATATTTCTGTTGAGTTACGTAAAAAGCATTCTTTTCTTATAAATTTTACATTTGATATCTTTTTTATTCACTTTATAATTATTTTAAATTTTAATATATCAAGTTAAATTAGTTTTTTCTTTTTGGACTTTTCAAATTGTGAATCTTTTGCTCAATTCTTGTATAGTAATCTCTTTTGTGGCGGCCTTGTTCTATTTTTTCCCCACGTTTTATGGCATTGTGCTGAAGAAGGGAGGAGCCACATGATGGTGAAGGGGAAGACACGAACGGGACAGGAGAGAAGGGTGACAGCGAGGAGGTGAAGATGGGTAAAGGGCTAACAGGTTTCCCCGTAAAAATGATTATATGGCTTCTTGCGGTGCATTCGGTCTATGGGGGGGTTACGAACGAGAAGTTTTAGGTTGGTAGCTGACTAACTACTCAGCTAACTAAAAGTTATATTTCAGCCACTAATTTTAAGCCATGTGGATTATGGCTGCCAACTCAATTACTATCTACTTCACTAACGTCGAGATCTAACATGGATACCGTTACTTTAAAATTCAATCACCCGGGAATCTTTAATATACGAAAATCCGAACCAAATTTGTGTGACCCGCCAAAAGCTCATCAAACACCGCGCTTAATTCAACTACAACCTAGTCGGCGGAAGCCATTAACAACGCAGACTCAACTTCTGAAAAGACATCCTTTTCTTCTCTGCATTTTTGAGTTTCAATTCCTGGAAGACAATAGTAAAAATCAATGCTTCAAGAGAATGAAATAATGCTAGAAGACAACGGTAAAGGCAAAGGTACTATCTTTACAAATTTTTTATTTACTTATGATTGAGACTTGTGGTCAATAATATTCATGTCAAAGGCTTTGTTTATAATTTCTCTTTATCTATGTATTTTTGTTTTACCGTGAAGTTTATTCCCACTATAATTTCTCTTTTTATTTTGTTTTTTGTAGATGATAATGCTGAAAATAAATTAGAAGATGCATTTATTCATGTTGATTCCAGATTGAAGATTGGAATGGTATTCAAATCTGAAGATGATGCATACACTACATATAATACTTATGCCATTTCAAAGGGTTTTGGAGTAAGGAAGGGACAAAAGTTTTGGGGTAGGAATGAATTAGCTAGATGTATATTTGTTTGTTCATATGAAGGAAAATCTGTTGTGCTTGCACCTCATGAGCAAAGAAAAAAACAAAGACTAGAATATCGATGTGGATGTATGGCTCGGATAAAATTTAAAATTTGCAGTGGGTTATGGGAGGTAGTTGAATTCAACGATGATCATAATCATCCAATGGTAGATGATGGACAAAGACATTTCATCTAATCTGCAAGAAAACTTGCACCGGCTACTAAACAAATTATTACTTCATTGGTTGATTATGGTGTTGCTCCAAAAAAAGCCTATAGGTATTTGGTGAATCAAGCTGGTTGAATTGAAAATGTTGGCCTAATAGAACAAGATGTGCATAATTTTCATCAATCTCGTAGGAGAAGCTTGATTAGCTCGGGAGATGCACAATCTCTTATTAATTATTTCAAGGCTAGACAATTAGAAGATGCAAATTTTTTCTATACCTTTGAACTTGACGATGAGGGCAGATTGTCTAGTGTCTTTTGGAGGGATGGAATGTCCAGATTGCACTATGAGTGCTTTGGAGATGTGATGATTTTTGATACTACATACAGAACAAATAAATGGAATATGATTTTTGCTCCATTTGTTGGTGTGAATAACCATTGGAAAACTATATACTTTGGATGTGCTTTCTTGAATGATGAGACACCAAGTTCATTCGAGTGGTTATTTAAGTTATTTTTAGATTCTATGGGAGGAAAAGCACCGATATCAATTTTCACTGACCAATGGGTCTCTTCAATTTTATACAATGCAAAGTAGTGTCGAAAAAAATCATGTTGTGCAATATGATTTAGCAAATTCTAGTATCACATGTAGTTGTCAAATGTTTGAAAGTTTGGGATGGTTGTGTCGTCATGCTTTGAGAGTCATGCATACGAACTTGGCTCTTGATCATATTCCGGATAAATATATCTTGAAGCGTTGGAATATTGAAATTCAGCAAGAAGATTTTTATCCTTCTCCTCAAATTCTTCTCATCAATTTACATCAAGAATTACAGAGAAAAATTTTCAGTATAATACAAGAATATTGAAATTCAATGGAATTGCCCGAACGATATATAATGTTTTAGCTAAAATTACAACGCAAGAAGATAACTTCCAAAGTAGGCAGAGCAAATTTGCATCCGATTCAACATACATTTCTCTTCAAATTACTCATCTCTTCCAATTTATTTCCTTTTTTGTACCAATAGAACCATAAGTATGGGTGAATGGAGTCTGCACTGTTAATGGCTGGTCTCAGCCGCACTATATTTGTCAGTAACAGAAACACATCCAAGTAAATCGAATTGGGAAGATTGTTTCTGCAGATACGACTTCCACCGACTGGGTAGGAGTTGCTTGCGGAAGCAAAGAAAAAGAGTAATTGGAGGAAGAGAAAAGAACTTTTTGTACCAATAGAACCATAAGGATGGGTGGATGGAGTCTGCTCTGTTAATGGCTGCCGCCGACTGGTTGGAGTTGAATGGAGCGCGCTGTTGAAGATTCTGTGGGTGATTGAATTTTGAAGTAACGGCATCCATGTTAGATTTTGGCATTAGTAAAGTTGATAGTAATTGAGTTGGCAGCCACAATCCTCATGACTTAAAATTAGTAGCTGAAATATAACTTTTAATTAGCTGAGTAGTTAGTCAGCTACCAACCTAAAACTTCTCGTTACGAACATATGTCAATAGAAAAACAGCATCCGACATCCTGCTCAACCGGTATGCCTGACTACTGGATCTGGTATTTACCAATCCTGGATAATGGGACCGCAGTCGCCGGACCTTTTAGACGGGATGGGCCCATGAGCTCAATTTGAATATTTGGGCTTTGAGTTTGTTGCTGACCGATAGCGGCTGAAAGATTAGATGACCCCACACCACACTTTCAAACTCCCACCCGCTGCGTACCTTTATCTTGGGAGGCCTCTTATTGAACCAACACTTTTAATATGTCGGGATTTAGGTGGCCCAATCTTCTTTTTGTCCTTTTCCAAAAAAACGTAAAATATGTGGAAATTCCACGTATACAAAATTATGCGAACCACCACTCACAAAATTAATTGTAGTGAACTCTACATGTAGCACATATTTTGCTTCTATTATATCAATAAAGTGATTAAACATTCATTTTAAAAAAGGAATATAGTCTCCCTCCTTTTGATATATTTTTTCACTTGGTATAAATATTGAGACTAGCATTTACTCATCAATTATTTGACAATATTAATCTTATCAATTAAAGATTTAGTAATACGATATATGTATTAGTTGATGTTGCGTCTGTTAAATTAAAGCATTAATTATAAATATTTATATGTAAAAATATATTTATTTTAAAAAATTAAATGTCTATTACAAATATTTCAATTTATTTTAAGTAGACCTATCAATTTTGGATGAAATGAGTAATAATGCGGTGAGCATTTGATAAGAACTATCCTTTTTTTTACCGGAAAAGATTTCATCTATTTATATAATATGATAAAGATTAGCTTAATTGGTAATATCAGTCATTTGTTAAATAGAAAGTTGAAGATTTCACCGGCAGAGTTCAAAGAGAATTCTTTAGATAACATTTGGTTGAAGTTAGAAGCGAGAAACAATATGGATTTAGTCCTTTGACACAACACTTAAAGATACAGTGAAAAAAATTAGAAGTAAAAGGATATTAATAGAATACTTTACTCATGCAGTAGAATTGTTTTTTTTTAAAGAGCATGTGGAAATATAAACAAAGCTGCTAACATAATAATTTAAATATTAGATTAATAATAATTTAAAGAAGATGTAAATAATTCAAAAAAAAGATAGATAATTCTATAAGTATTTAAAAAAGTCATATATCCTAACCAGGAAAAATAAAAGACATAAACGTATATACTTAGCAAAAAATGTAATTCATATGTTTTAAAATATAAAATATTTTGACATGTTTTATATAAATTTATGAAGAATAAAATAATAAAAAAATTTAATTATATTTTTTTATTAATTTTATTAATATAATAAATAATAAATTTTGTTTTTATAGTTTAAAAACTTTTAAAATATTAAATATTTAAAAGAACTACTAAAACACATTATGTTTTGTGATAGGAAAGTATACATAGAGAAAAGTTTTAGATGGGAACACGGGGTCTTTTTAAAGGAAAAAATATATATGGGAGAGAGAGAGAGGGGTTGGTTCCTTTAGCGGGGGGAGGAAAGGAGGTTTGGAATGTTGGGGACCACGACAGCAAAATGAGGGGCTTTGCCTAAAATGATATTGTTTTTAAAAAATCATAACTAAAATGACTATATTTGGGGAGAGAAAGTCGCATATGACTATAATATCAAGGAAGAAGGTATTATTTGACAATAATATCTTTAGCATGGTGTCATTAATTGGAAAAACATTATGGTGGTAGCTGTGTAACTAGTCAGCATCTCATAAGTTATATTCTGTCCAATCACATGAAGCCACGTGTACTGTGGGTCCCTGTATTGATGAATGAGTAAGTGATAATTGTATGACCTACAGTATACGTGGCTTCATGTGATTGGATAGAGTATAACTTATGTGATGCTGACTAGTTACATAGCTACCACCATAAAGTTTCTCCGTTAATTGACAATTGGTTGTGAATAATAATCGCAAATTCATGATGATAACGCTATTGTCAATCGCGTTTTTGCTATAAATTTATGACCACATAATCTATTTGTTCAAAATTACAAAGTTTGGGGGGAATAGGGCCACATAGGTTGAAATACTTGCCAAGCTATTCTGAAAAGGATAAAACCATTGGCAAAATGCATGGTTATGATAGAAAGGGGTGATTCTAGAAATTTGGAATTTCGGATGAGGGATTTGTTGAACAAATCTAGTGGTCAGCCGCTTATTTCAAAAGCATCGATTGAGTAGTGTACAATTTGCTTGGAAAACTAGGAGGTTGGTGGGATGGCTAAAAATATGACTTGCAAAGCAGAAATTCTATGCAAATTCATGACTATTTATTATTAGGACTGTCAATTGGGGCGGACTGATCCTAGTCGGCCCGTTCGGTCTTCTAAAATACGGGTTCGGACTGAGGTAAGCTCAGTCTGATTTTAACTCGGTCCGTAAAAAAAAAAAAAATATATATATATATATTTATATAATAATAAATATTATTATATTATTAAAAAATATTATGATTATACAAAAAATTTAAAAATCAAGTTAAGGCCGGCTCGAAAGGACCGAGCCCAAATTCATATTTTCTTCAGCCCGATATTAATCGGGTCGAGCTCGAGCTTAATAAAGCCCGATTCAATGAGTCCGATTGACACCCCTATTTATTACTTTTCATAAAGCAATGATGTCAAATTGGTTAACGTTATTATTTTTAAAAAATTAATAATGCTAACTAATTTAGTATCATTTTTTAAAAATTTGACTTCGATTCACAATGCTATTTGTGAAGGCATCCTTAGATATGTATCATTCTCCTAACAAACATGATAATTTTAATCACAAATTTTAAAAACAAGATCATTTTGAGTAATGACCCAAAATGAGCTTTTGCCTCCTAGGACAATTTGTCTGGGGGCACCGTTAAATGATGCCGACCTGCAATTGACCACTTGTCGCACTTAAACGCAGCCTCGTGTCCCATGGCATAAACCTTATCCACCACTTAGAGGTCGCTTTCGTGCAACGCAAACCGAGGTCAGAAACAGCAAAGCCATTATCGTCCTTCCACTCCATCTCCTTTTACTTTTATTCTTTTTAAATTTCTTGAAAAAACAAAAAGAGGAAAAAATATACCTCGCTCTTACACTGATTCAGAGAAAACAGCATCAATAAATAATCGCCCTTTGTCCGCTCAGAGCCAGTAAAAAATCATTATCCTCCAGCTCTCTTATCACCATCTCCCCTCTCTCTGTCTCCCTCCTTCCAACCCAAGGCCAAAAGAAATGCACTAGCTGATCACGATAATAAAGGGCTACTAAAGGCCCTCAAAAGCAGCCACCCTCACGAGCTGGCTCTCCTGCGCAGACACATATGCGGATATATGTATACACATATATATGCATGTATATATAGATATCGTTTAATGTCTCTGTTTATGTGAATTGTGATCATCATCGTCATCATGGGAGTGACGGGGCTAAAGGATTCTTAAAAAAAGGTAAAATTGGGTGGCAGAGGCGGGGCCGTGAGGGCTTTCACGGGCTTGGATGAACTCGTGTACTCGAGGGGTCTTTTTCTTCAACCAACGATAACTATTTTTCGCTTCAATCGTGTGATCAATCGCTTGCCACGCCCGCCTGGGAGTTTCGATGTTTATTGGAGTTAGGGTTTTAGGGGCATCCTTTTTAGCTGGTGGGGGGATGATGATGGTAATGGTGATGCTTGTTCAGGGTTTGTTTTGAAGGAAACAGGGCTTGGATTGAGGGTCAGAGTTGAGTTGTTTATCTTCTTTTTTGCCGGAAATGGATCGAGCGGCTGTGACCGTGGGGCCTGGAATGGACATGCCGATCATGCATGATAGTGATCGATATGAGCTCGTTCGGGACATCGGTTCTGGGAATTTTGGAGTTGCTAGGCTCATGAGAGATAGGCAAACCAATGAACTTGTGGCCGTCAAGTACATCGAGAGGGGAGACAAGGTTGTGCTTGTTTTTCATTTTATTTCCCTGTTAAATGAGTTTTTAGTTGATTAAATTTGAATAATTAGGTGTCTCCTGTTACTCTGATTACTTTGCAATTATGGCGAGTTAGTGAAATTATTAGGTTGGTGTTCTGTGGAAAGAGTGATTCCACTGCCTACTTTTAATTGGTGAAAACATTTGAAAAAGGAAGCGAGATTTGTGGAGACCTCCAAAGATATTAGTTTCTAAGTTTGTGTTGATTGAGTGGTTTTGTTATTGAGTAAAATTTTGAATATGAAGATTTGCTAGTTGTCTACCTGTTAATGTCATTGCAGTTAGATATTGAACATCCACCTTAATCAATGAGAATTAAATAGCTATGAATTCTGTGCACCTAAATGCAACTGTCAATCCTGCATGATTAGATTGCAATATTTCATCATCTTAAATCTGTAGCTAGGTATCCTTCTTTGATTTGTTAATTGAAGTGTTTGCAGTGGCACTAAGCGCATGGTAGATTAAAGTTCTTAGTTATATATTTGTGAATGTAGTATCAGCAAGTGATGACATGATGGAAACCAGCAAATATGAACACTCTGATAGATAATAATACATTTTGTTTACCAGATGTAGCAAGTAACTTTATTCAGATGATTACTAGAAAAGGATGTGCTTGTAATTGATCATAAGGTACAAATCAAGGGTGCTGGTTGGCTGACAATTTTGGCATTCTTAAAGTGATACCAACCTGCTGAAGATGCGTCTTTAGTGAGAACTTTATTCACAATTCAGATAGCCACAGACAGTTTGCATTACTAGATAAAAGGCTTAGCTGAGTCAAATATCATATTTTGCATTTTTGTTAAGGCTTTACCCTGTAACTGTATGTAGTCCTCTGCTCCTGATTAGTTTAATGGGAACACACGTGACAGATTGATGAGAATGTGCAACGGGAAATTATCAACCACAGGTCACTGAGGCATCCGAATATTGTCAGATTCAAAGAGGTGAATGTACTTGCTTTTTTTTTTTCACCACCCAGTTTTCTTTTCTTTTTTGGTTGGTGAGGGGGAGAGTTGTTGAGGTTTATTATCTGAAGAGGTTGAGTTTTTTAGATCATTATGTTACTTCAGGTCATATTGACACCAACTCATTTGGCCATTGTGATGGAATATGCCTCTGGAGGAGAGTTGTTTGAGCGGATATGCAATGCGGGCCGATTCAGTGAGGATGAGGTTCTTATCTATTGCATTAGTTTTTGTTGCATCTAATCAATTATCTTACATTTGATGGTTTGAGGTGCTTTTTGGTGCAGGCAAGGTTTTTCTTCCAACAACTTATATCAGGGGTCAGCTACTGTCATGCTATGGTACTTAAACAAATGCCTTTCCAATTTCTCTATATTTGGATTGTGTACGGGACCATAAGAAGTTTATTGCGGTATCATTGTTTTCTCTTTCTTTGTGAAGCAAGTTTGTCATCGTGATCTGAAATTAGAGAACACATTACTGGATGGAAGCCCAGCACCTCGACTGAAAATCTGTGATTTTGGTTATTCCAAGGTACCAACTCCCTTTCCTTGTATATTCTGTCTGTTTGCTTCTAATTTGTGAACTTGCTTCACCTGCACCAGTGTGAGGCTTCTTTTGCAGAGTTGCACATGATTGATAGGATAGCATCTTGGGAACATGCATGCTAGACTGCTAGTTCTTATTAAAATCCCCATGCAAGTATGGTGACTGGAAAATGTTGAAGCATGTGTCCCCTTTCCATTTTCTCAACCTTGCCGATTTTTGTTTTCAAGCTACTCTGCCTGGACATGACACTGGTTACTGTATCTTGTAGTCGTCTGTGCTGCATTCACAGCCAAAGTCAACTGTTGGTACACCTGCATATATTGCACCGGAAGTTCTGCTAAAGAAAGAATATGATGGAAAGGTAACCATTTTCATTGCTTTGTTTGATTATTGAAAACCGATTTGGTAGATTTGGTCCTTTTGTTAAGTGTATCGTTTAGCTACACAGTCCTTAAGTTCAATTCTGTCTAAACATTGGTTCATGAAGCTTAACCTTTTCTATGTAATGGGCGATTAAAATTATTAGCATATCAAGTTGCTAAAGCCTTTCCTATGTTTGCCAAACTTCCTTTCATGCTTTAGAGTTTGCTAGATTGGCTTCCGTCCTCCAAGGGAATTACTATGAGGCACAACCATGCTCAGGCCATCCTGGAGATTTGGTAATTTTGGATGAGAAATCAAACAGAATCTTGGTTCTTGGTGCTACAGACATATAAGAGTTGAAACCAAAGTTTGCCAATTCTAGTTTAATTAATTTCAGTTTTTGGGTCAAACCCTTATAAGAAAATTTAAGGAATCTAATACATGTTATTCTTCTGAGAGTAAGATTTGCTCCGTATACAATTTTTAATAGTTTGAAGTACTTCAGCTTTCTTTGATTTTGGAATGATTTTGTATGTGTTTTGTTTAACTGTCTAATCTATATTAACTAGTGGAGTACTGGTCTGCCAGAAAGACAAACTTCCCCTGGGCCTGGCTCTGCTCTGGGCATGAAAGAAGAGAAAAGAAACTTTTGTATCTTGAAAGACTAACTTCTACTTACGTGCCATTACGGATGTAGATTGCAGATGTGTGGTCTTGTGGAGTTACTTTGTATGTCATGCTTGTGGGTGCTTATCCTTTTGAGGATCCAGAGGAGCCGAAAAACTTCCGAAAGACAATACAGGTAACTGCTGTTAACTCATGTTAATTTGTATGTGATTCTTTGAGATCTTGAATTAGTTGTCTCAAGGACCTGTACTTATCATGCAGAGAATTCTGAGTGTCCAATACTCTATTCCTGACTATGTTCACATATCTCCAGAGTGCCGCCATCTGATCTCAAGAATTTTTGTAGCTGATCCTGCAAAGGTTTTGATAGATTATAGTTTTTCAACTTTTGGATTTTGTTTTGCTGTGTTTGATTCCCTATCACATCTTAAAAGGTTTGCTTGACTGATTACTTTGTTTACTTGCATTTAAAATTTCATTTATTTGAAAATGCTGAGAAATTCTCATTGTTCTTTTGGTTGCTATTGAATTCTGTTGTTAATGTACTTTGTTCGTATTTTAATCATGGATAAAGTATTTTGAATTCTTCTTTTGGCTAGAATGCATGTGGTATTCGGTAAATAGGTGATAGGTTTCTTGCATTTAATCAGCCTCTGATTTTTTATTCTGCTAAATCATGAGTTCTTTTCTGATTATTCTCTGTTTCAAAATTCTGTAATTTTGTGACAGAGGATAACCATTCCAGAGATCAGGAATCACGAGTGGTTTTTGAGGAACCTCCCTGCAGATCTGATGGATGATACTATGGTAAACAACCAATTTGAGGAGCCGGACCAACCTATGCAGAGCATTGATGAAATTATGCAAATCATTACTGAGGCTACCATTCCAGCTGCCGGGGCAAACAGCCTTAATCAGTATCTCACCGGTAGCTTGGATGTTGATGATGACATGGAAGAAGATCTAGAGAGTGACCCAGATCTTGACATTGATAGCAGCGGAGAGATAATCTACGCCATGTGATGGCAATATGCATACCTGAGTCTGGGGAAGCTATAAGGGACTGGTCCAGTAGATTGTGTTGAATTTAGTGTTAGTGGTCTCATTTACTGGATTTTGTGAAAAATTCAAGGAGTTTTGTGCACAAGATTAGAGCAATGTGGAGTATCCTGCAGTTTCCTGCTTGTTAAACTTTCATGTCCTTCCCATATCTCTTCACTTGTGCACTTGGATTTCACATCTTCTCTGTAATCCTATGTTACCCCATGTTTCATGTAATGGATGTGTAAAACCTTCAGATATGCTTTGTGTGGGCAGAACTGCTACTTCAATCATGCACATTTGGGCTGAGGGATAAAGCTTCCAAGACTCCTTTTCCCCCTCCTTTTCTTTTCTTTTTCTTCTTCTTCTTTTGTATGAATAAGAAATTAGTTACTCTTACACTAATATTTATCGTGCGAAATTAGTCATAATAAAGGAAATAATGGCGTGCACTAGAGTAAAAATATTTGATATTTGTTTCATTAACACAAAATGAATGTCCCCTTTATTCGAAGTCGACATACTGTCAACTTAAATTTTGACTATGTCTAGCCTAAGAAAGTATTGATTTTTGGGGTTAATATTTTTTTAACTATATTTGACCTTTTTAATAATTTATACAAGAAGTGATAGGTAGTTTGGATTGAGTTTTTGTTTAAATTAAATTATATTGAAATTATAAAAGTAAATTATTTGTGAGAGGAGGAGTAGATTGGAAGTGAAAAAACAAGAATTTTTGCAGTTTAAAACTTAATCCAAGTTGGTTTGCTAGGTAATCGTACAACGTTAAGACAGCTTTGGAGTTTGAGTAGTCTATAGAGTGGATTAGAACATTCTTTCGAATGTATTTTTTTAGCCAATAGGGTCGGTAAATAAATTTTATATGTATATTGTGTGTGTACCGATATGATAATCAGATCAAGCCTCAAAGTGAAATTGTGATTTTTGGCTTACTTTGTTTTTTGTTGTCTAATACATTGAGAGAAATTTAAAATTTAAAATTTATGGCCTAATAAAGAGGATTGTTTGACCCTATTTTTTTAAAGATAAATAATTTAATTTGTTTTTAAACTTTATCTGAATTTTAATTTTTATTATACAACTTTAAAGTAAAAGATTTATGAAAAATTACCAACTTGTCATTATAGTTACATTTAATATTAAATAACTAATAAACTTTATTATATGACTTGTATATAGATACTTTAAAGATACTTTAACAAATATAATCATTTAAACTACATGTGTCAAATTTTAACTTCTACAAAAAACCAAAGAACTTGGAAAAAATCATCTTCCTCAAACTACAAAAGACTATTTTTATTGAATTAATTTTGAAATAAATTTGAATTTGAATTTTAAAAAAATATAAAAAAATATAATAGTTTGTTTATATTGACTAAAGTATCCTTACAAAAATCATATGAATGTCATATAACGTGTACTGTTAGACTTTTAATAATAAAAATAGGTAGAAGGACGATGTTTGATTATTTTTTATAAGACTTTTAATAATAAAAATAGTTAGAAGGACAATGTTTGATTATTTTTTATAATTTAAGGTTACAAATAATTCATTTTAAAGTTGAAAGGTCAAAATTAAAATTGGGGTAAAGTTTAAGTACAAATTGAATTGTTTACCTTATTTTTAATAGTACAAGACTTTGCAAAAAATTGGATAATTTTGTACCATTTGTTTTTACTTTTAGACACTAAAGAGTATCTCAATTTTTTTTACTCATTAAGTCCCTTTTATTTTTATATTTAGACACTAAAGGACCTCTTGATTTTTTTAACTTGTCAAGTCCCTCTTATTTTTAAATTTGAATACTAAAGATCAATTTTTTAAAAAAATTTTAAGTTCCTATATTTTGTTTTATCAAAAGGATTCAATAAGTAACTTGTAAAAATTATAAGGACTTAAGAAATTTAAAAAAGAGGTATTTTAGTGTTCAAATATAAAAATAAGATAGACTTAGTAAGTTAAAAAAATTGAAAAGTTATTTAGTATTTAAATATAAAAGTAAGAGAGATTTTGTAAATTAAAAAATTAATTTTTTTAATTTTCAAACTTGAAAATAAGAGGAATTAAAGGACGTATTTGGATTGAGTTTTTATTTGATTAAATTATATTAAAAATTATAAAAATAAATTATTTGTATGTGAAGAAATGTAGTCTAAAATAAAAAAATAGAAAAAATATATTTTTTTTTGTAAAAAACCAACCAAAATTTTGCTAGATTTTGCAAATAGCTTTCTCAACGCATCTCGAATGCGCACTTGAGCAGCGAAGATAAAAGTATAAACGCATGACGCAACGCGTCTGCGGAGCTCAGTATTAAAAACAAGGCCAAGGAGGTCAGAAAACTCCATAAATTTGGTTTTGGTTTGGGATGGGTTTTTTCGCGGCTGTAACAGCTGTCTAAAACTCATACTTGCGCCCGAGGGGGGAAAAGCACTGCATCTTACGACCGCCCACCGTGGATGGTTCACGGCGTGACTTTACCCTTATCATCATAGATAGAGTTTAGATTTACAAGGAAGATAACAGCTGATTTTTTACAATTTGGAAATTTCTTGTCCACCCTGCAACGGTTCCAGAAGCTACCCCTGAACTGATTCTTGGATTCTAATTAACTAATTGCTGGACATTGCAATTTTGCCTGTCGCGATAGAGCTAAGTGACGACTGATCCCATGACGGATAAGTACAATGACGAAGCAGCAGAAATTCTTGCTAACGAGGCTCTGGTATGCGGATTCTCGGATTTATCTTTTCTTTTGTTTTAAATTTTTAAATTTGGGTGTGAGTTCTAGCTAATAACATACGGTTGTTGCTTCCTGTGTAGCAATTGCCAATTACTGAGGCTGTGTCGATATATGAGCAACTCTTGGCTATATTTCCAACTGCGGTGAGCCTCATCTTCCAGTGTCACGCTCCCCTTATTGGAATTTTTTCTATGCATTCCCAATCTATTTAGTTGATTGAATATTCCGGTGGTGTTTAGTTGTGAGTTTAGATGTAAAGAATTTTGGTCCGGGGAATATTGAATTTGTTTGGAACGTATGCGTAAGGGTTGACTAAGGAAAGCAATTTCAGGTTTTGATTCTAGTAAAAGTAAGGTTCCTGAATATAGACTTTCCTAAGTGTTGCTCAGATAGTGCTGATACAATTATTTGCTTCTTTTCTCCAGGCAAAATACTGGAAGCAATATGTCGAGGCACATATGGCTGTAAATAATGATGATGCAATTAAACAGATTTTTAGTCGCTGCTTGTTGAACTGTCTGAACATTCCTCTGTGGTACAACTTTTTTTTTTTAATCCTCCTTTACATTTACTTTTGGTGATCGGCATTTTGGTTTATTATTAGTCTTGACTCTTTCCGGTAGCTGAAGAGAGTTCTCATATCTTTGGGTGGAAGGTTTTGTTCTTCAATGTTCTTATAGATTCAATTCTTCTTGCTACTGGGATTTATTTTTTTTATTATAGTTATCAGAAAAGATTGTTGATTTTATGCATGTAACTATAATGCAAATGTGGTACTAAAAGATTATGCATTTCATCCGTTTAAGTATGAATTGCATGATTTTCTGATTGTTAAAATTCTTAATATAATGACACACATTTCATTTTTTAAAAAGGCTGGAACTTTTCTCATCAGATGCATATTCATTGAATTTCACAAGTGTACTACTTTTGACTTTGAACTGAACTCGGCATGTTATACAAATTTGCACGATTGCCTTTTGGGTTGTTTGTAACTGTTGTTAACAATAGAATGAGGCTGTTTTTGGGCTTTAGTTCCTAAGCGCCCCTTAACATTTCTTTCTCTGGTAACCTGAAACTTCTTGTCCTTGATCTCATATTATTTCAACAGCTTTAATTATCTTTGAGTTACAAATTCAAGAAATCAAAGGGCCTAATGTTCGGTAGATCTGCTATGCATAAATATTGTTTTTGGAGTCATTTGAAAGAGCTCCTAGTGTCCTGCATCAGAGGAAATTACCATAATTAAGATCTAAGAACTCTTTTTTATTGGAGAAGTTTGGAAAGAAAAGTGGAGATATAATTCTAAAAGGAGCAGGTAAAGAAAGGAGGGAAAAAGAGATTGATATACTGGAGACTTAATTCCCTTCCACTGATTAGTGTATATGCACTGGCTTTATCATATTTGCTTCGAATCATAGCCAGTAATTATTAGGATGTAAATTTAGATTGATGAAATTAGGAAATGACATAGGTATGTGGAGTTTTGCATTAACGAGTAGTTGTAAGAGTAGTGAAACATAGTCCCCGTATTCTAGTTTTTGTGTAATAATTTTGTTGAACAATAATGTTCTTTAATAGTGCTGCTTCAAATTTCTCCATTCGTTTGATCATCCGCTGTTCCTCTACTGAAGTTTGTCTATGGCACTGCTGGCATTGCAGGCGTTGTTATATTCGGTTTATCAGGAAGGTAAATGATAAGAAAGGTACAGAAGGTCAGGAGGAGGCTAGAAAAGCTTATGATTTCATGCTTAACTACATTGGTATGCTTGCTATCTTTTTATTTTCAGATGTAGTTGCTCCATCCAGTTTCAACACCTTGTAATATATCTACTAGCTAGATTGTCTATGAGTATATATTTTGCTAGGAATTATAGTGCACATGTCAATGTGGTTAGCTTTCCAATCAATGGAGATCCTTCAACTTGCGTGAGATCTAACAACTTTCCACGAACGAGCTTGACTTTGAGCATGAGAAGAAATGTCTTCATGAACAGTATTAGAAGGCTGAACTGGTTGACAAAATAATTTATCATTTGTGTTTTGCCAAGATAATGGACAATGGCAGCTCAAATATGTTTTTCCATCCATTCAATCTAGGAAGAGGAACCATGGAATGAATTTTTAACCAAAGAACTTCATCAAATCAACCAAAAATGATGTAGTATTCCAAGTATCGCAAGTATTACAGACCAGGCAGATTCAGTAAATGGCCACTTGGAAAACAGATCTTGCGTAGACTCAAGGGCAATGCCACAAAATGAACAAGAAGCATCAACCATAAGACCCTGTTGCAGCAACCTAGTACTTGTCAGGGGTTCAGGACTGCAAATCATCCAGGGAATAATAGAAAATCTAGGATTCTCTTCTTATTGCCAAACTGTATCCACCAGATGCTTTTGGAGACCAGTATAAAGCACTTTTGAAAAGAAAAGAGCCTTGTATAAGATGGAGACAAGAAATCCTATGATATTTGTAAATTGCAAAACCTCATATCATGTTTCCACATTTGAGTGTGAATCCTAGTTTGACTATGCAGCAGTATTAAGAAAGATGTGAAAACAAATACTAGTTGAGAAAAAGTGGAAATCAAGTGGGGCATTTCGTTTTTTCAAGTTAAAACATGTGGGACCTAAGCAATCCTTAGAAAGACATTTATTTTGGAATGGAGTTGTCTAATATAGACTTGTAAATAAGGAGGGCGTACATATTCATTTCTGGTTGCACAAAATTGATATAATAGGGAACTTGTTCAAGGAAAAAGGCCAGAAGAAATGGAAAATTTGATGAAGATAGAATGCTCTAGAATACTTAGACTGAAACTAGTATTTTAGGGAATTAAGTATCTTTATCTTAGGTTCTACTTTTACATATGTATTAAACTTTTATATGTAACTGTTGATCCATGTGAAAGGAATTTAACCAGAGCTATGTGGTAACAGGAGCAGACATTGCATCAGGTCCTGTGTGGATGGAGTACATTGCATTTTTAAAGTCCTTACCGGTTGGAAAATGCTCCTATCATACTTGTATAGCATTGTCTTAACTTTTTCATCTTTCTTCTTTCTACTCTTTTTTGGTCTTTTTATCTCTCTCATAAGATTGTGCTGCAGGCTCAAACTTCGCCAGAAGAAACACAGCGGATGACTGCTGTTAGAAAAGCATATCAGAAAGCTATTGTTACTCCTACCCATCATATTGAGCAACTTTGGAGAGATTATGAAAATTTTGAAAATTCAGTTAGTCGTCCCCTGGTAAAATTTTTCTTGTTTCTCTATTATAGAATGTATGCATTTAATCTTTTACTGTTAACATACTTAGATAAATATCAGGTATTGAAAATCAACTTGAAGCATAATTTACATTGATTTCATTGTTTGGAAAAGCTTGCATCTTTGAATCTACTTTGTGAAAAGAATGCATGAAATTTTTTATTGACATTTTTTTATGTCTGAAAACTAATTCACTGGATGTGCTTACCTATTAATCTCCCATAGGGACAGAGCTCATGAATATGAACTTGTATGTCATTGTGAGATATATTATAGTGTTCTCTGTGGAACTTGTTATGTCATAATATTTTATTCTACAGGCAAAAGGATTGTTGTCTGAATATCAACCAAAATATAACAGTGCAAGGGCAGTATACAGGGAAAGCAAAAAGTATGTAGATGAAATTGATTGGAACATGCTTGCCGTGCCACCCTCTGGTTCTTCCAAGGTAATCTCCTGCTCTACTTCTGCAATCTGGTCCACCTTTGCACCGTCTGGGAGGACTGCTTTTCTTCTCTAATTGGGTTGCCAATAACCAAAGCTCCTGAACATTGTCTTAATCTTCCTTATACAGGAAGAGATACAGTGGATGGCATGGAAGAGGTTTTTAGACTTCGAAAAGTAAGCAATTATGGTTTTACAATTGGCTGCATATGTTTACCTGTTAATCTTTAATGGAGTATTTACTTAGTTATGAAAGTAGTCTATGGCTGATTCAAATTTAAGATGGTATGTCTAACATTTGTAAAACTAAAACTGATATAGCAGTTTGAGCCAGAAGTCTAGAGTCTGAATTCTGATCAGTGTGCAGTTAGTGCTGCTAAAGATTTATTTGATTACTTTTACTTTCATTTCAGAGGAAACCCGCAAAGGATAGACAGTGCTTCTGCTAATAAACGGATCGCTTTCACATATGAGCAGGTATTCAAATGCAATTTTTTCTTAATTTACAGTTTTGTTTCTCAGTGCTTGAAATTTCCCTGAAATTAGTCTCAAAACTAGCATGTGAGATTTGTGTAACTTATACATTAAGCTATGGAAGAGCAGGGAACGTGCATGTGTTAATGCATCCAGAAATTCGGATGCACTAAAGTTGTGGGAATTATAGTTAAATTCTACTCCAATAACTGACACTTCTTTCAGATACAACATAGTTCTGCTGTACCCCTAGTTTTCCTTTTTTTCTGGTTATAATTCTTCATAGTCAATGTCTTGAACTAAGTAATGTTTTTTAATTTGTTTTCTGCTGTCCTATTATGTGCCGAACTATCCTTAAAGACTGTATAAATGCTCCATTGAACTTTTATTACTCTATCTTTCACTGTTGCTCCATTATGCAAGAAAGATTGCTAACTCTATCTATGTATCCTTTGCTAGTGCCTCATGTATTTATATCATTATCCTGATATATGGTATGATTATGCTACATGGCACGCAAAAAGTGGTTCAATAGATTCTGCAATCAAAGTTTTCCATAGAGCTTTGAAAGCTCTTCCAGGTATTATTCTGTTTTATTGTCTTTCAGTCTTTAAGTTGCTTTGTTCTTGTTCCTCTATTCCTATTTATTCTGTACAAAGTTGTTACTTTATTTGTTTCCTATATATTTCTTGATGATATATAGGATTTTGTGCCGGCATGGTTGCTTCTAGAAATGCAGCACCCTGAGACATTCCCAATTTTACACTGTTCCACTCTTATCATTTTCTATTTGGATCAAATTCGCTTATTCACTTTCTTATGCAGATTCCGAGATGCTACAATATGCCTATGCAGAATTGGAAGAGTCTCGTGGATCGATTCAGGTTTCTGTCTTTTGGTAGACATGCTTTCCATGACATGAATATTTAATCCATTCAACTTCTTAACACAATGCTGTGTGATGCAGGCTGCAAAGAAAGTATATGAAAGTCTTGTAAGGGATGACGGCAATGCTACAGCCCTTTCACACATACAGGTACTATGCAGTTTCTTTACAGATGTCGCCTCAACTCAGAAGCCATATTAAGAGAATGTTGGCTATTTAGATTTATAAACTTCGAACTTTTTTATACTTCCAAAACTCTTTTTTTTTTTTGGCTGTTCAATATTACAGTTCATTCGCTTTCTAAGAAGAACAGAAGGAGTAGAAGCAGCTCGCAAGTACTTCATGGATGCACGCAAGTCCCCTAGTTGCACGTACCATGTTTATGTTGCTTATGCAATGATGGCATTTTGTCTTGATAAGGATGCGAAGGTAATTGGTGGTATGTATTGCAAGTTTAGATATTATGTGCTGTTCTACAGTACTAAACTGTAATTAACCTCAATAAAGGTGGTGTATAACACAGAAGCATGATCATCTCTCAAAATCTGTTCAACTATGCCTTTGTTGAACCTCTGATTCCTGTAACATTAAGATGGGATAATTAGAGGACTTCTCATAAGCATTCTGAAATCTGGATCCTCATTTCCTCCAGCTCATGAAACCTGGAAAAGAGAAGGAAATAAAACTGCTTTTCCACTGTTTCCCATCCTCTTGTAATTAATTTTTCACGCTGGTTCTTTTGGAGTTTTATTTAATCAAACATAGCAATAAGTTCTGTCTTAGGATGTCATGGATCATTAGGATTTTATATTATTAGGTTCGGGAGTTTTTCCCCTGCCCTTCAATCACCAATTATTTTGTATATTTTTGAAAAATCCTTAGTTAGTTAGTGAGAAAAAGTACCTCTATATTTTGAAGAGAATAGTTGTACTCTAGGACCAATATTAATTTTTTCCCCCAAAAAAGGAAGGGGGTGGGGTGGGGTGGGGAAAAAAGGAGAAAAGAGGTAAAACACTGTAGCTTATTTAGTGCACACTTAATTGGTGCATGTGGTTTATGGGCTATTGCTGGTACCCAATGAGTTTACCTACTGCAGGTTTAAAGGATAGTGGCTGAAGATTCACCTAGCTAGCAACTCCCCCCCCCCACCCCACCCCCAAAAAAAAAAAAAGAAGTTATTTGGTTTGTCTAATTAATATATGACGAAATGACAATGGGGAGAAAAGGGAACTTGTTTTCTGATAAAGTATAATATCACAACTAGAAGTGGAAAGTGATTAGTACTTATTTGGAATTATTCATAATAACCAGGACGGGAGGACTAGGTTCTATATCTCTTAATAATTTATTTGTTACTTTTCCCGATTTTTAAGCTTATCACCCACATGAAACTTGTGCTCTTGTACCTGCAGCAGAGTATCCAACTCTGGAAAATTAGATTTTACCTTATTATTCTGCACATTTTGCAGTTTGCACACAATGTTTTCGAAGCTGGACTGAAGCGTTTCATGCATGAGCCTTCATACATTCTCGAGTAAGCCCCCTTACTCCAAAGCTGTAATCGTTGGTAATAGTGCGATTAGTTGTTGTGGTACGTGGTTTGCAAGTGTTTGACACTCAAGAGGCACTTACTGATAATAATCATTGGTGGATGATGAAGTTACAGATTCAAGCCTATAAGACCTGTTCATGTTACGAAGTGCCTAAAGTCTAATGTTCCACTTGGATTGATTTATATTTTATTTTTTTAATTTCCCCCCCAAAAAGTCAACTCTAGATCCCATATTTTCTTATACAACAACTAACCTATAAGTCACTGAAACACCACAAAAAAAATCTTTTAAAACAAAAAGCAATCCAAGTAGAGCCTAAAATTTTGTTGAATATTGAATCATTGGATGAAGAAAGAAAAAGTGAAAGAGTATATTCATCCGTTAATTGCCATATACCGACCTGATGTTGCAGGTATGCAGATTTCCTATCTCGTCTGAATGATGACAGAAATATCCGGGCTTTATTTGAAAGAGCTTTAAGCTTGCTGCCACCTGAAGAATCTGTTGAGGTGATATTTGGGGTTCCACCTGTGTTTATAATGTTATTTTTCGTTGGACTTTGGATTGTAAATTCTAATTATGACGTTCTTAGGCTTCTTATCTAATAGAAGGTGCACATTCTTTTTTGTAGATATGGAAAAGATTTAGTGAATTTGAACAAACCTTTGGTGATCTTGCCAGCATGTTAAAGGTAATTGTGTTTTATTTGGATTTGGCTTTAAGCAGTGTCGATTTGTTGCAGATGCAATTCTATTTCAATTAGGAAAGAAAAAGTTTGTTATAAATGTAATTCACAAATTACTGTACTTCCAATGAGAAGCATGGGAACCAAATTTTTGGAATCTCTGTTCTCATGAATTGTTTTAACCATATAGTCTTTAGTTGTTTGTTTTATAGAATAAATAGTGTTCCCTTATTGTGTCTATAATCTTGTGTGTCATATACATTTATATATTTGTTTTATACACTCTCAGTGGTTTTTGCCCTTAATCAGGTTGAACAACGAAGGAAAGAGGCTCTTTCTAGAACTGGTGATGATGGGGAATCCATGCTAGAGAGTTCATTGCAAGATGTTGTATCACGTTATAGTTTCATGGACCTGTGGCCTTGCTCTTCCAAGGATCTGGATCATTTGGCTAGGCAAGAGGTAAATGCAATGTAGGGCTATTTTATATCATCTATTATCTTATGGTCCCCACGTCTCATTTTAAAGTTCAAGTACATTACTTATTGTTTAAATGTATTCATTTGTATGTGGTACCTTTTCCTCGTAGTGGCTTTCAAAAAACATCAATAAGAGGATAGAGAAACCAGCTCTTGCTAATGGAATAGGCTCAGCAGGTACTATTATTTTGTCAAAACCTAGGGCTGCTATCAAGATATAACTACCTACATTCATTGCATTGAATCTTGCTCTTTCGAGTGCAGATAAGAATTCTCCAGGGGTTTCTACTAGTTCAAGTTCTGCAAAAATTGTTTTTCCAGACACATCCAGGATGGTGATTTACGACCCAAGGCAAAAGATTGGTATACTAGATGTTGCTGCATACGATATGTTTTGTGTTTACCGGCCTGAAAAGATGAAAGCGTTGGATGGTTGTACTTGGGCCAAATCATAATTTGCTTGAATTTGTGCTTATTCAAGAAATGATAAAGCTTTAAAATTTATGCTTGGATTTTAATTTTTCAGAAGTATAATGCATTGTAGGTTTTAAGGCATAGGGCATTTTTGGGGGCTGTATATTTTTTATGGCTTACTGAACAGAAATTAGAAAAAGGGCATAATGTAGACAAAAAGGGAAGTAATTCTTAGGGAGAAAGAAAAACCAGCAATTGAAGAGAAACAGGGGCTGTTTGGATGCTATCTATGAACCATAAACTCATGCTTTAGGTGTTTTGACAAGATCTACAACATAAGTTTCCAGAATTGGAATTTGGGATCTAGATTTCTGCTGATCGTCCTTCATTTCACTGGTTGTTTTACCTCCGCAACTACTCATCCTTGGATTTGACTCATCCTTGTAGGTGTCACTGGCCCTGTACAGCCTGGTACAAGCATTCTGCCCTCTTCGAATGCTGCATTAGGTGGAGCTGGACCGCCTAATGCACTCAATCATATTTTGAGAACCTTGGCACCTGCTTTAGCAGCATTTGTAGCAAATCTGCCTGCTGTTGAGGGTAACTTACAGTTTTTTCTTGCTTTATTAATTAACTTCTTTCTTCTACTTTTGTTTTTCTTTCATTTGGTTACTAATCAGATGTCCTATTTTGTTGAGTTCCCCTGTGATTTGCATTCTTGATATATTGAAAACTATTATATATGATGGCCTTGTCAAAGCAAAGAACGGTATTGAAAATGCTCATTGTCAGATTCCTCTGCTTTTCTTCTATTTTCTTGTAGACTTATTTCTTAATACTGGATATTGGCACAGGACTCTGATCTTACAGCCGTTTATTGTTTTTAATTTGGTGTCAAGTATTCTAACTGTTGGTTGTGATAATGCTAGGTCCATCCCCTGACGTTGATTTTGTGATATCTGTATGTCTTCAAAGCAACATACCCTTGGCAACTGGGAAACCCGTGCCTCCTACACAACAACAGGCTGGTCCTGCTCCAAGCACGAGTGACCTCTCCAGTTCAGCAAAATTAAAACCAACAAGAGACAGACATGTTGGGAAGAGGAAAGATCTTGAGAGTATGTTATCAACTATAACCTATTTGATCCGTTATTTAGTTGTACTATGTCAAGTCTGGAAGAGTATGTTATCAACTATAACCTATTTGATCCGTTATTTAGTTGTACTATGTCAAGTCTGGATCAACTTTAGTATTTCCAAGAAAGTCTAGTACATGAATGACTTGTATGTTTTGCAATTCGTACCGCAAAATTGTATAGAAGAGTACTTAGATGAAGGCATCTATACCTGTTTTGATTATGCATATTGCTAATCATCAGGATAGAAGCCAATGTTGATGTGATATTCCTTACTTTTTCAACTCTACGATCATCTATCATCCTTTTTATCCTGCGTGTAGGACAAGATGACGATGACACGGCAACAGTTCAAAGCCAACCTCTTCCTCGAGACGTGTTCAAATTACGCCAACTACAAAAAACTCGTGCTTCTGCTTCGCACACCACCGGATCAGCATCATATGGAAGTGCATTTTCTGGGGAGTTATCTGGAAGCACCGGCTGATGTACGTGTGCTCTTTTTTTCTCTTGAAAAGAGCTGTTGTAATATGAAGTCATTTTGTACTATTATCTGTAACATAGATATTTTTCTGGTTTTGAGGGAAAGCCGTTGGGAATATTGTAAAATAGGAATTTTGTACCGCTTGTTCTTAAGTGGGCAGCCATGAAAATAAATAAGGTTATTGTTATTAATTTTAAAATACAGATATGTGTCTTGCATATAGTTTGCATTTTGCTTTAATATTTTCATTATTTTAAATTCTAATATTAAATTACTGGTCTAAGTTCCATACGCTTTTTGAAGACCTAGCTCTGCCACTCCAATATTTATCTAAACCGAATTAATTACTTATGTTCACCCTTCATGGTTGGTACCGTACTGGCCCTGCCTCATTGTCTCATTTGCTCTCGTTTTTATTTTTTATCTGTTCGTATGCCAATAATAAAGCACTTAAGCTTGTAACTCACAATATCATTCAGAAAAAAACTGCCCCCGCAATGTGAACAAGGAAGATTCAGTGGCAACATAAACAAGTTTAGAATCAAGAAGCCTGAACTTCTAATAGTAAAGAGGATAACGTGGACGACTTCTTATCGTTCTTTTTTCTTATTCGGCCGGGGTACAGGGGGTGCCGGAGGTTGCATTACTGTATCAACTATCCTACACATCCAATATGCAAAGCTATGATTATTTAGCAGGATAGAAGAAATGATTCCGCCTCTTTCTCTATATGCCTAGACTACAAAAATGTCTGCTTGTCCAGATATGCTGTAACCATTCACCCGACATTCAAAGCAGAGCAACTGAATGATTTTAGCTGCTTAGGAACAGAGCACATTCCCCTACCATCCCTTTGTTGATTGGCTGAAGGTAATGCCCGCTGCATTCTTCAATTTTTGATTCACAGAAGCTAGTGTAACTGCATCTGTAATAATCATTTCAAGTATCAGAAATAACATCATGATCTCTCAGGAATATAAGATTACCAACTTACAAAATCGAAAGATAACAATGCTATCCATAAGCTTATGAACCTATCTACCAAACCCTGGTTTCCTTTCTCTCACTCGCTTGGTACTGAAGGCTTGACCAAAATAAAAAAAGTAAATAGGTAAATGAGAAAAATAAGATATCCGGAATAACTTAAAGCGAAATTTTATAGAAGCTAATTTTGAAAAACTAGCTATCCGTACCTGTCAGACGGTATCCTAAAATACTAAGGCTTCTCTTCTTCTCCACCCCCAACCACAGGATCAGCAATGGTGGTATCAGCTGACTTCTTAGGTCTTTTGTACCACAAAAATGCAAACCACAGAGTCCTCAATAATGCCCCATTTGCAAAATGAGGGATGAAAAGGCGTCCCCAGTATGGATAATATGGGCCTGGCAATTTGAGCAAAGTAAAGAAAATCCCAATGGCAATCAGATGCCAAGGCACTGCTGCATTCTGAAATACAACCAGATGATACTTGAGAAATCTAATTTTGAATAATTTTCATTTGGTTTTACTAGTTTAGCGGTCCATGAGGAACATTTGACAAAGAAAATAGCACAAACATTTGATAACAAATAGGAAACATTTGACAAGCCACAAACAGAAAGGGAGCCAATGATATACTCAAAACCTCTTTACTAGCCAATGATCTACTCCAAACCTATTTACTCCTATTGATGTGAGAAATTTGTGCTTCTCATATTTGCAATTACTAGAGATCATCCAAAACAGTAGTAGAATCCTACTGTAGTAACAAAACTCCAATTGAACAAGGATTCTGAGTGTGCCAAAACATGTATTAGTCCCAGGAATATGAAAAAACTGTGCAATTGGAATCAAGCATGTCATTATTGACAGAACATGCTAGCATATAGATAATCAAAATTTGAAAAGCCACATGTCCTCATGCATTGGTTAGGTAATTTTCCAGGGTAATACAGAAAAGATTACAATCCATCCACAAGCAACATATTGGTGACTCACGAAAGAGCTACCAAAAACCCAAAATCAACAATATCACCTCCTAGTTTTCTTTAGTTTCCAGGTTTTGATATTCACTATGCCAAATATCTTAGTTGTTTCCCATTTCTACAACTGGAACATGCTAGTGTCCCTATTCACATATATTCAATATGCTGCGACAGAAAATATTACCCCCAGAGATGGAGATGATTCCACTGCTGCTGTTCTCAAGACTCCAGCTACAGCAGCTCCAACAAGGAATGGAAATGGAATTAAAAACAACTTCCTTTCGTGTGCGCAGTAGGACATCTCACTAATGGAACAAACAAAGAATACAGGTAAAGACAAAAATTTTATGACTGCCAAGATGAGGTCCAGTATAAGCTGAATGAAATTTTCAAAAGCTCTGTCCCAGGGGAAGCTCTTGACTGGTTGAGGAGAAGCATCCCATAGTCTTTTTGCCTTCTCCACAAGAAGATGATCAAAGTTCGACTTCCCAGGTTCATCCGATTGTCCAGCAGTCATATTCATTACGCATGAAATGTTGGGCCTCGTAGTTTTACAAATACCATGCTTCCTGCTGAAGGTGTAGTTTTGTAGCTTGGTACACGAGGATGAACCCTGCAGCAGACCCAAAAAGAAGATTACCCACAAAATTGAGGATGAATTTCTCAAGGAATCCTTTGTTGCATTCCACATTATCTAAACGAGAACAACAGAATTCATCATTTTGTTCATCCTAACATCTTCCAACTTACATATTTCTTTCCCTGTCCTTTTCCAAAAAGGAAAGAGAGAGGGAAAAAAGAGGACGAAGCTATTAGGCCCTACCTTGAAGTATAATGCATGGAAAGTAGGAGAATTGAATCTGAGAGCCATCGCAAGAGGATGTTTTCAGAGCAAAAGTGAAGGTGAGCCGAGCTGACAATGAGCACCGCGATATTTACGAAAGAACGCCATGGAATCACATTCGAGTAAAAGAGGATAAGCTTTCAGATTCACAGAGACGAAACCCTTTTGCCGAATGGGCACCGGAAACGGGCTTTAATACCAGTGGGTCTTTTGGCCTGTTGGGCTTTGTTTCTATATAAAGCACCGAAAGTAGCCTTATTTCGGGAGTTGTCCGGAAACAGCCTAAGCGTATTAGACATTTTGCAAAAAAGTTAGCCTACCGCGTTGCTACTTGGTACTAAGCTGAAGCACAGGAAACGCATTCTTAAATACTGTCAAAAAGCTGAACAGATTGTGCTAATGCGCTTAGGTTGTTTGAGCAACATCTTAACCCAGTACCACAACGGCGCGCGCCTCCCCAAAAACCGGTCTTACTGATTTTCCTCCTGCCGTCGTTCTCTGACCTCACCCTTTCCAAAATATTTTTTTCAAAAAAAAAAAAATAAATAAAATCAGTCAAGGAAATTGCTCGCATTCATATTTCCTTCTGTGGCACGGGCACATCGAAAATTTTATTGGCCGTCATTTTCTGGATTTTCTAGCGATTTCACCATTTCAATAAAAAGACATTTTTGACTTCTTCAAAGTCAAAAGAACTTTTTCATCCTTCGATCAAAATTTCAGAATTCCACAAAATTGCTTCAGCTATTTCTCAAGTGAAAAGGCTTCAAAGAGACAAACGTAAAACATTTTTAGCATGACTCAGATATCAATAATTTGATCCAAATTAGTAAAACTATTGCACAATCCCAAGTTTCCTTCACTTGTATATTATAACTCAGGCTGATAAAGATGCAAGAGTAACTTCTGAGATCAGTGTTATCCCCCAGATATTCAAATGCAGCACTTTTTAACTTTTTTGTGCATACAACACAGCCAAATCATTCACTCAGATGCCCAAGCACTTGCTATAGAAAATTATTTCTGAGATAATCGCAGGGTTGCTCGGAAAGTGGGTCATGACACTTCTTGTACACTATATTTCGAATTGGAGCAGCTCAAAGCATCTGTAACTGGAAGTGGTGGTGCATTCAGAACAGATCAATAGTGACACTGCTGGGCTGCTGCCTTCTTTAAATTTCTACAGGGACAGAAAAAGGCACATCAAAAAGACACATTTCGCTTGTTGGCTTACAGTGATGTCGCAATGAATAAAATCAAGATATGAAGGATGGTTCGTGTGATCGGGGCTGGGGGTAAATTCAATGCCACGATCATTTAGTTGGCAGTTACATGTTACACTCAGTGAGGATCAAAGGAACGAACGGTTCAAGGAAACAAAGGCATATACTGGAGCCCACTGTTCTCTGGAATTCCCATCATTAAGTTGAGATTCTGCAAAGCCTGACCGGAAGCTCCCTTCACGAGGTTATCAATCTGCAACAGGTATCTTATAATTCAGATGGCGATATATAACAAATTTTATGAATTCCTTGCAAATGTTCAATAGAAATTATGCACAGAAAACAAACTTACCACAGATATAATTATTGCTCGTCCAGGAATTCGATCTGGAAATACATTCATAAGGCAGTAATTTGATCCGCGGACATGTTGAGTGTGAGGAACAACTTCATTTTTCAATAGAACCACAAATTCTTCATTCTGGATAATTTCAAATTAATCATGCCAATTAATTCAATCATCAATGAGGGAGAGGAACAAAAGGGGAAAAAAGGAAACAAAGGTTTTGTAGACAGCACATCATCAACTCTAGTAATGATCTCTATGTGCGTCTGTGTGTGTATGTTTTATATGTTCAAAAACCTACAGCAGTAAGATTGTTATTGCATGCCTACTTGTTGCTTTACTCTGTGCGCATGTACTCATGTTTTCAGTAAGAGAGTTCCAGGATGTTAATCACATGCTAGAAGAGAGAGAATCCAGTCATAAGACTGAAGATTACAGACCTCATAAAAGCTTTTTAAGTGCTGATACAAATCCTCACTTGATATTCCAGGAACCATTTCCACATATATGGTAGATTGCATACCACGGCTCTATAGCATTACACAGTCTTGTAAGTAACAGAAGTTAATGAAAACAGCTGGTAGGTCAAACTCATGGATATCCCTTCAGCCTTACCATTGGCATCAAGTGTGGAGTGAAGCTAACTGTCACTTTTGAATTCAAGGCAACTGACAATCCTTGCTCAATTTCTGGAACTGGTAATTGCCAATAGAAACTATATAAACAACTCTGTAATCTAGGAAGGGATCATTCCACTGACAAAAATGTATATTCAATTAAGGGGGGAAAATGCACATTTCCTAACTTCAGAAGCACTTAATCATACAGATATGCAGAATCAATTACTATAACTGTCCTTAAAGGAGGAGACAACAGTCAGCCACTATTCGGCAAGGTTCCCTTTTTGCAATTTTGTGCATTAGTTTCAAGATTTCGAACTAGGAAGTACTGATCATAAGATTTCTAATAATTGTTTTAATTTATGTGAAACTATGAAAAATTGCTCACCATGGCGATGTCTAGTAATACCATAAGAATGTATTCCCTCTGCAATTTCAGTATACAAATTTGCCTCCTTTGCACCCCGTCCTATGTATCAAGCCAGCATCAGAATTTGATTCCAGAACTACTGCTACTAAAAAGGAAAAGGAAAAAAAAATGGAAGAAGAGAGAAAAATGGATCAAACCAGCTCCACTGACTCCAGATTTTGAGTCAATAATAATATTTTTAGATTCAACGAGATTAGCCTGCAAATAATATCAGGAGGATAACTTAAAATTTAAATTAAAAAAAAAGTAACAAGAAGAAGTAAAGCTGTTCATGCTTTTAGTAGTAGATCTCATTGATATTGTTCAAATCAAGATAAAGCAATCGAGCGTGGCTAACCCAAATATGTTCATTTTAGGCTTGTGACTCCTTTTGAGTCTTAATGTCTTCCGATCAAGGCTGGATGCAACTTTAAAATGTTCCAAAAGGTTTTCAGAAACAAACAAACCTTTAACAAGGGAACAAGAGGAAGTTGAATAGACGTAGGGTAACAGCCAGGATTCGCTACTAGACGTGCATCTTGAATTCTTTTCCGGTAAATCTCTGTCAAACCATAAACAGCTTCTTTCTGCATCCACAAAAATGAGTGCTTAATGAGAAAAAAGAGTTAACTGTAGAAAACAATTAATGACCCTGAATCAGTCCACAGAACAACCTTTAAGAGGAAAAAAGTTGAATAGATGATGCATCAGAATTCCAAAACATAGAAATATCCAACCTGCAATTCTGGAGCCTGGTGAGGCTGACCATACCATTCCTCATATTCACCAACATCTTGCAGCCGGAAGTCCTACATAAACATTTTATTATGTTGGTGCGAATGAGATCAAAGGATGAGTGAAAGTACCCAAAGGATGCAAGAGGCTAAGTCATAGAAGCATTGCACATCATAAAATATGAACTGGAAAGCATACCGCTGAAAGATCCACAACTTTTAAGCTGCTGGAAAGACCTTTAATAATCTCCTGCAAAAAGAAACAAATGGTAATCGAATATACATATAACAAATCAACAAATTATCGGTCACAATTATGGAAAATGGCCAAAAACCAGAAGACCTGAGTGGTTCCATGCGGCAAGCAACAAAATACAGCATCAACATTAGAAAAATCAGCATCTTGAACAGCAACCATATCTGGCAAATCCTGCAAGAAATCAAAGTTTTCCAAAAATTATAATACTGATAGTAGTTAGAAGAGAAATACACACTAAAAGTTTAATACCGAGGCTCATACTTGTGTTACCAAGTGAGGAAATACAGATCCAATCGATTGACCTGCTTTTCTATCTGCGGTCATCAGAGTAATCTTAAAGTAGGGGTGATTTGCCAGGATTCTGACAATCTGCCACAAGACAAATTATGGAGCATATATTGTCAAGATAGAATCCTATTAGACAGAAAAAGCAAAGCATAGCATCTCATATCATACCTGCTCACAAATTTGTAGGAATATAGGAAAGGAGGCCGAAAGATGTTTCAACTCATAAACCGTTTAGTTTAACTGGCCTTATGAAGCTTAAATTATTAAAACTAGAAACAGAAAAGGTGTTCCAATTAGGCAGGGTAAAATTCCTGGGGACTCTCTTTGAACACGCTGAATACAAAGGGATTATTGTGTAAGTTTGTTCCCTCATGAACATGCAGCATAACATTCCGCCACTGACCTAATCGACTGTTAAGCCTACGGACTTTTATTCATCAGACATGAAAGAAAGGGGATGAGCTCATGATCATGCAGCACAATTCTTCGTGCTTCCAGTCCATCAGAGGCTATTTCTCCCAAATCAGATACAGAGAAGTGACTCAGCGGCCATGAATGTTTACTTGCAGAAACCATAATGACAAAATAACAAATGATAACTACAAGAAGAACTACAGTTGATGCCTGTAGTAAAGCCACTAAATGAAACCCAGACACATTAAGCAAAAGAATGATAATTGCAAGAAGTGCCTCCTTGGCCTCTCACACACATAACACTGAGTGTTTGAAAAAGAATTCACACCTCAGAACCAGTGTAACCACTAGCTCCAAGCACACCAATTCGAAGCTTCTCTGACTTCTGAGCTTCAATCGCTGCAGACTGCACAGTCTGTGGGATTGAAGTAGCCACTGAAGCTCTAACGCAAAGTTTGCCAAGCTTTGAACCTTTCCTTTCATCCTGCAATTAACCAAACGCATTACATCGTAAACATTTAGAAAAACTAAAAGAAAGAAACTTTTGAATCTTTAACCAAAAGAAACCCAAAAGCAACACATTACTTGCTTCTTTTGATGGCTAAATAAGTAGAAGGAGACGTCTTCATTTGAATAAAAGCAACCTCGATCGAAACAACTGGAGCAGAGAGCAGCCAATGAAGTCATTTCTGTTCTCTAAATTGCGAAAAGCCAAACAATCAAAATCAAGAATAACAGAGAAACTTCAACGGCATCAGCACATAGGCTCAATTTCTTATTCCCAACATAGCAACAAGAAGAGTAAAAATGGGGTTTTCACCTGTCTGACTCGTTTTTTAGGCCGACGGAAAATAGAATGATCGCAATAATTGCATAACGCAAGCGTTCAAGTAAATGTGTCGTGCTTATGCGTTCATATCTTCTTAAACGACAAGGCTAAGAAACCAATTTGGTGAACGCGTTTGCGTCCAGGCTTTCTACGGAGGTCAGCCAAACAGGTCAAAAACCCCAGAAAAAAGGAAAGCACGGTGTCGTTTTTTTTTTTTTTTTTTTTTGCTTTAAGGCTTTATACGAAGCTTGAATTCTTTTCTTTAGCGGGAAAGGGTGTTGTTTCTGCACAGTAGTCCAGTGTCGGCTTCGGGTCGATAGACTGAGGAGGGGTCATGCGCTATCCACTGAAGCAGCTAAAACAACAAGCGTGTCGATTTCATCTCCAAAACTAAAGTTTGGCTACTTTAGATTAGCCAAAGAAAAAACTGGGAAGCAGAGAAAGTAGGCAGTAAAAGATATTTATATTGATTTCATTTCTGTACAAGAGGCGAACTATATAAATGTATATGATACAATCTATCTACATATGAATATAAAGCCAAAATCAGCACTGTATTGTGACTATGTATCAGCAATAAGCTTTTTTATCGATCAAAATCTGAAAGAAATGGAGTTTGCACCACTCGGTTTTGAGTTTGGGAGTTGTGATCCGTCCTTGAGCGCAATGGTGAAGTTTCTGGCATGAGCTCAGACAATCTGATTCTTTCATTGTTCATTCTATTCTGAAAAGGAGAAACAGATAGAATCTTAGATTCTTACAATCCGTAACTTCCTTGAGCATTTCAAGTACAAGAAAAGAAAGGTTTTGGTAGCCTTAATCTGCTCCAAGTTTACCTTCAATTTGACGTCTTGTAATTCTCTTTCTATCGTATTGATTCTGTTCTTGAACTGTTCGAGTGCTTCTTCAGCCACCGAGGGACTTATCTCAGATGTTGGCCTTGTTATCCCAGCAGCCTGAAATTTACACCAAACAGCATAAGGATAAAGGTTAACTCCAACAGATTAGAGGTTCTGCTTTAAAAAGCTTCATGCCATAAGACTTTCGGGAGTCCTTCAACTAACCTTTAGTATGCTGGTACACAAGCTGACTAACTCCTGTGCTAATTGCAGCCTTTCAGTTTCACTTTCCTATAATATAGAGAATGAAAGAATCAACTTCATCATTATTTCAGGTGTAACCATTTAACCATTATCATCTATCTCCCTCTTTATCTCATATGCATTTCACAAGATAAAGTTATGCTTCAATGCAAAGGACTCTCATGAAGTAAAGCACTGACCTTCAACTTATAGGATAGCCGCTGCTCTTCGTCGAAATTGATGCAGGGGCTTCTCCCGCTGGCTGCACGGTAGTGACCCAGCTCTTCCTTCAACCTAGTTAGAAGAGCCTCCACTTTTCGCAGCTTCATACTAAGTTCATCATTTTGACTTTTCAGTAAATTGTTTTCTTCCTGTTCCATGTGACGACAAATTGCTGGGCATCAATGTGATTGTATTGTGAAGAGACAAGAGTATGAGCAAAAGTAACTTTCTTCCGGCCACAGCTTGGGCCAGAAGGAACCAGGTCTAGAAACAACTTGAAAGGGAAAATGAGAAGGCTTGCCTTGATTTTTGCATGATGATGAATTCGCTGCTGGATATTTTGCTGGCCGGACAATTTCTTTACTTCAGATTCAAGTTCCAGGACCCTCTTCTTGTGATTTATATTTTCCGCCTGTTTGAATAGGAGGAAGAGCGTCCAAAACAATTTTCAGCAAGGATTTAGAGGTATGATATATAAGGAGAGTTCATGTACTGACAACATTAATTTGACCTTTAACATTTCATTCTCTGTTGTCAGTAATTGATCTCGCTGACGTAGTTTTTCCACTGCAACTTGGGCAGCCACCATCTCAGCTTGTTTTCGCTCGATTTCTACCAGCCATCTAGAAAGGATATTTGACATACGCTGAATAAACATGGCTAATTCCAAACAAAAAAAGAAAACAAGAGACAAAGGAAGTTGAGCAGTCTCATATTTGAAATAAATGTTTTTCACCCTTTCCTCTCCTTGATAAATTCATTCAGCTGCTGCTTCAGCTTAAGAACCTCCTGCTCCTATAAGCAGGACAGAAATGGCGCAAAAAAAGGTTACACCCTGTATGCATCATCATAGTATCACAGTGTCATTATAGCCAAATGTTACCTTGTCTCGAGCATCAGCATTATGAAGTTGAGCCTTCTCTGTTAGCATTTGCAGTTGTTGATTGTCGAACAAGGTCTGTCAATGATAAACTAAGTTACAAAAATGCAGAATAATGGACTTCAAAAATATTATGAAAAGGTGCTGAGATACTCATTTGAATTTGAATTAATAACCTCCTAGATTAGGACAATGTTGGAAATGAAAATTTTAAAATCTCAGATTGGAAATATTACCGCGCAGCTACTCATGTCCAACTTTATGCCCAACAAATCACGGATGACATCATGAGTCATGCTCTCTGCAGCAGCTAATCTAGAATTCAGCATGAATATCTGCAAGAGAATCATCAATTAACTGATCAACCACCAATTCTGGAAAATGCAAATATGATAGGGGCAGGGCTATAGCATCCAAACTACCTCTTTTTGTCTACTTGCAGCTAGGACCTCGAGCTCCTCAATACGATGTCTTTCTGCACTGATCTCTTCTTCTTTCTCAGACTTGATTTGTTGAACTAAGCCCAACCCAATGCATTTGAAAGGTGAACCAGAGCCCCTAGACTTTGAACTGGTTTTCTCCAGTTTATTAGCTGATGAATAAGTGCCATGAGCAGCTGGGATGTCCTGCTTGACTTGTTCAACCATAGCTTCCAATGCCTTGAACTGTTTTCAAGTTTCAGGTTAATAACCATGGATGACATTGAATGTTCACTATCTATCTTTATATCATGCAGTAATCCACCTTTTGCTTGTATTCAGAAGCCTGCGCCTCGGCATGCAGATTTAGTTCAGAGATATGAGCCTTGCATCTGGCAATCTGTTGATTACAAGAAGGTCATTTAAAATGTTGGAACCAGAAAGAATGAGCGGGTTTGGCTGAACCACAAGAACCTTTAAACATGGAAGAAAATTACGTGAAGTAAGAGAAGAGTGAACTTCACTCACTTCAGCATCCCTTGCAGCTATTTCTCTTTCAAGAATTTGCACTTGTTGAAGGCTTTCTTGAAATTTCTTCTCATTTTCATCAAGTGTCCTGCACATAGATAAAGAATTAGGGTAGATGTATAAAAATGAGAAAATTTATTACTACGTGCCCACTTCTTCATACCTTCTCATATCAGCATCACAGTTTTCAACATTATGCATTTGTTCCTTGACAGCATGAAGCTCACTTTCGAGCTCCTCCCTCTGTAACCTCTGTCTCTCAGCTTCTCCTTTGAGAATCTCAACCTTATGAAGAATCAGAAGCACAATGTTTGATAAGGATAAGGATAAGGATAAACCCTGGAAAACAAGTCTAGCAGGAGTAGTTACCTTGTTTTCAAGTACATTCACAGTACATTCTAGCTCTTCAACAGAGCGCTCTAGTAACTTTACCTCCTCTTCTTTATCTTCAGCTTGGAGCTTTCTGATTTCAGCTACCTGTTGATCACAGAAAGATATAAAGGATATCGCACGTTAATAGTAGTTGAAATGCATGCCGCTTTCTCACAAAAGAGTGTTCACACCATCATTACCTCTTGAACCTCTGCAACAAGTGCTTCATTTTCTTCAGAAATTGCCTTCTGCCTCTTCAACTCTTTCTTCAGAACATGTAACATTTCACGTAGATCATCTCTTTCATCAATAGCATCATTCAAATTACTCTTTAAGGACTGAAATGCAGTGTTCATTTCAGCAAGAGCAGTTCCCATTTGAGCTACTTCCTTTTCAAGGTCCTCATTGACTTTACTTCTCTCTATCAATTCCTCCTCCACAGCCGTTCTAGCTTCTGCAGCATCTTTCATGCTATCTACCAGATGAAGATTTTCACAACTGAGAGACTTAACATGCTGACGTTCTTTTGCTATATCTGACTCCAGTGTAGATATTATGCTTATCTTCTCCTGAAGCTCTGATTCGAGTTTTTGGCTTTTCAAAACAGCTTCATTGAGACTGTCTGCTTTCAATCTTAACTCGTTCTCCAAAGAATCTAAAGTAGCTAATAGAGATTCATACTCATCTTTTTTATCCTTGATTTTAGATGCAGACTCTTGCAACAATTGCATATCAAACAGCAGCCCATTAAGAATATCATCCTTCCTAAACAGCTCAGTTTGAAGGGTAAAAGTTTCGGATGTCAGATCTTTAGCCAGTTTCTCAACGTGTTCAAATCCCTCCAGAAACCTGGTCATTGTTTCATTGATGTTGCAGATCTCCTCAAACATATTATCCGCAGCATGCATATTTTCCAATGAATCAAGACATTTTACAACTTTCAAGCTAAGAGTATTAAGGTATTCATGCTTTTCATTCAAGAAAACAGTGAGTTCATCTCTTAAGAAAGCATTCTCTTTCTGCAGAGCATTTACTATATCAACTTGGATTTGCAAATCCTGACATTTTGCCTTTAAGTCATTTTCAACCACAGATTGAGAAAGTTGAATTTCGTTCAGCTCTGCTTTAGCCATCGCGAGATCAGTCTGCAGACTGGAGATACGATTCTCAAATGAAGAAATATTATCTCGCAGTGTCTGATTTTCAGTATCAAGAAGATTTTTATCTCTTAAAGATATCTGAAATTCAGCTTTCTTATCCTCTAATTCTTGAAGAAGCACACAATATTCTGCCTTTACTTTCCCAATATTAGACACAAGCTCTTTATTCTCCACTTCAAGACAGCTAAATTTTCCGAGTTCCACATCTTTGATTTCCAACTCATTTTGAAGTTCAGAAGATGCTGTTTCCAACAAGCAAATCTTCTTTTGTAACATCTGGTTCTGTTGCTCAAGGGTAGAGATTTGACTAGATGAAAATGCAAGAGTAGTTTCCATCATCTTCTTCTCTTCAAAAATTTCCTTAGATTCAGAATTAAGGTTCTCAACCTGTGATGAGAGTTTTAGATTTTCTTCCTTCAATTCTTCGAAGCTACGTTTTAAACTATCATGCAACGAGGAAGCTTCTTTTAGTGACTGACCATCCAGCAGAAGAACTCTATTTATTCCATTTACTTTTGCAACCATTGAATTCTCTTTTTCAAGCTCTGAAAGCAACGTTTGCTGCTCCTTTTCTACTTTTTCACGCTTGTCTTGTAGAAAAGAACATTCCATTTCCTTCTCAAGCAAGATTGCCTCCGTTAAGCTTGCATCAATACTGTACAAAATTGCATCTTTCTTGAGAATCTCAATGATTGCAGAAGGAACTTTTTGATCCTTCTCCATGTCAGCTATTATGGTTGTTGCTTGCTTTAGCGCCAATGATAAGATCAACAATTCCAAATCCCTAGCACATATTTCCACGATGATATTTTCCTCCTGAGTTCTAAAGAGCTCCTCTTTTTCTTTCAGCACTCTTTCTTGATCTAGAAGAGATACCAAAACATTCCTGTTACTCAGATCCATGTCCTTCATAAGTATGGTGAGTTCTGACCCAATGTAATTCGACCTTTGCAACATTAACTCCTCTTGATACTGTAGGTTCAATATTTTTTGCTCAAAAGCGGTTAGCTTGAGACTGAGTTGCCCAGTTTCATCTTCTTGCCTTGACATGCGACCAAAACTACTTTTGATGTCAGCCAATAATTTGCCCTCAAGAATTCTGCACCTCTCCAGTTCTCTCCTTGATTGAGAATTCTGCTCCCTTAGCTGAGATATTACAGCATCTGATTCACCTATGCCATGATAAAGGAGACCGTTTTCTGCATTCAATCCAGTCACAGTTTCTAGAAGAACACCAATGTGACAAAGATGCAGCACAGATACAGCACAGTCCTTTATGATATTCTCTGACCAGATATCCTCAAGACACAACTTCATTAGTTTCATGGAGTCGTGAATTTGAGACTTTATGGCGAAGCAGTCAGAGGCTAAAGACATGTAGCCTTCCTCAGAGTTCATTTGGACCTGGGAAACAATGGACTCCAAATCCTGCACCAATGACTTCACTGTTGTGAATTCTGATTCTAGCTGTTTTTCTAGTTCTCCATGTTGCAAATCCTTCAGGTTGTTTGTTGACTGCAAGCTTTGAATTGTGTGGGTCAGGTTTTCTCTTTCGTTAATTGCTGAAAGCTCCCTTTTCTTTAGCTCTTTAACATCGAGCTTCAAGCTCTCATTGGCTATCAACAGCTCATTTATCATTATATCTGCTTCTCCCATGGTGACTTGGACCTCTTCAAATTTAGCAAGAATACAAGATGCTTCAGTGGCTTTCTGTGCAGCAACTACTTTTGCTTCACCTAGTTCAGCCTCTAGAAGCTGTAAATATTTTTTTAAAAAAAGGAAGAAGAAAACAGGGGTTTGTGAAGAATAGGCCAAAAAATAATTGGTCAAGCAAAATGATAGATGTTTAAAGGAAAAACATTACATACTAGTTTCAAATGAACTCACTCATACATTCCTAAACCTGGCACATTAAACTTCTGTTTCTGATACCATTTTGAGGTTTCATTCTGTATAGCAGGACTTCAAGAATTTATGTGTTCAGGAAAACTAGTTTTACAAATATATGTTTTACAAGAAGACACTTATATCTTAAAGCAACATAATTTGTTTGAATAAGGTTGAAATTAAATTAGATAGCCTACCTCCTTTTCTTGAAACCTGGAAGTCCAAGAGCGTTGCACAATTTCCTCAAATCTCTGTAGCTTACCATTCAGAACATCTATTTTGGATTTGAACTCTGCTTCAAAACAATCCATCCCACTTTGTAAAACAAGTAGCTGACTCACCAGGGCCTCAAGATTTCTCTCTCTCTCTTTTCCAGACATCCAGAAATTATCTTTCTCACTGTATAAGTTTGCCATCTCAGCTTTCACCCCTTTCAAGCTTTCAAGAGCACATTCAATTTCTTTCTTCAGAAGAACAATAGTTGTATCTCTGTTTTTTCCATCCTTCAAAGTCTTGCACATTAACTTCTGGTTGCTGATATTTTCATTGAAATCCTCACCTATGTCACCATAACTTTCTTGAGACCTAGGTTTCATGTATTTATGGACACACAACTTCGAATCCCCTCTTCTCTTGGTACCTGTCTGCAACAAATATCAATGTACATAGCATCAGGAATTCTCCAAAGAAGAACACTTACCATAATCAAAGAGATTCAAATTTTGAATGAATTGAATAATAGGCTACTTTAAGCAACAAAAGTCACAATATTACCTCTATATCACCTTTGTCGATAGTAGAAAATCCAGGAGAATTATCTCTAGGATTATCTATCGAGTCCTGTATCCATGACTTTACTGCTGAAACACCATCTTTTAGCACTGTAAGTTTCTCCTCTGCTTTCAAGATATTAGTTTCTTCATATTCTTCAAGCTCCAGCCTCAATGTGTTAGTACATTTCTGCTCTTCAGATAGTTTCATCCTTAAAACACTGCAACTTTCCTCCAAAACTTCTAGGTCTCTTCTGAGAGATGAAGTCTGCTTCTCTGCTTCATCAATTACTGAAGCCTGACACTGAATGATAACGTCTTTCTTACTAATTGTTTCAGCAGTTTCTGCAAGCTGTATATCCATTTTCTTTAGTGCATCAAGGTAGTTGGAATTTAATTCAGATAACCTGTTCACAACCACAAAAGCAACTGCTGCACATTTTGATGCTTTTCGAAGTTCATCCTCTCCAAGTTTAATTTTGCTCTTCAGATCCAAAACGGTGGATGCTTCGTCAGTTAACTTGGAAGTTAAAAGGACTATCTCTTTATCTTTCTCAATGCACTCTTGCTGGTGAACTTCAGTCATAACAAGAGCTGCACCTCTTAAAGACCTCAGCATGCATTCCACATCATTTCTGTTGCGAAGGGCGTCATCTAAGCACCTGTTGAGCTCTTCGATCATCAGATCCTTCTCAAAAATGTGCTTTGTCATTCTCCCAAATTGGCTAGCAATCCAACTCCTTTTCTGAGGAAATGAACTTGAAATGATATTTAGCTGATTAGAAGCATCTTTGACAGATTCATGTCCATCCACAAGAACAGCATTGATCTCAGTTGTCAAGATTTCCCATTCTTCAGTTAATTTTCTTATTTCCTTTTCTTTGTTGTCAAGCATTTTGCCTAAGCTTTGGTTATCTTGGTTCATCAAACACAACTTGTCCTCCAACATTCTCATTTCAGCCTGCATACATGCCAAGCTTTCTCTGGCCTCCATCTCCTTCAAGTTACTTGCTTGGACTTCTTGCTGAAGAAGAGAGAGTTCTTCCTGCAGGCAGACAATCACCTCAGCTGTTTCAGCCTCCACCTGTCTACGCACTTTTTCCATTTCCTCTTCATTGGATGCTTGAAGAGCTTGATCACTTTGGTACCACTTATTCAGTCTCCTAGCTTTTTCAAGTGAATCATGCATTTTGTTCAACTTTTCTTGTAACACAGAATCTTCACATTCTGGGGGCTTTAAAGATGAGAGACTTCTGAACTCTTGATGATGAATTCGCTCCTTTAAGGAAGAAAGTTCAAGCTCTTGCCTATTTACAAGTTCTGCATAGTTGTTATTACAGTTCTTTAGGTCCTCTATCTCCTCAATAGATAAAATTTGTTGGGACTCAAGAGCTTCAATAACTGACTTTGCTTCCTCAAGTTCATTTTGGATAGCTTCACAGTGTTCAGTTATCAAGAGAACCTTTCTCTCTGACAATTCGAGATCTCTACACAAAGATTGGGCTTTTTCCTCTGCTTCACGATGACATGACCTCTCTTCTTTTAGAATTATTTTCAGAATATCCAATTCCAATTGTAAATCCAGGATTTCTTCTGTGTGTGTCTTAGTACTTTCATGCCATATATCTTTCATCTCATTATGAGCAGCAGCTATTGACTGATTCCTGAGAGACGGAGCTTCTGATATGGGCTCCTGATAAGTCAAAGATTCTCATCACTAACAATTTGAGTGCCTAAACATGATAAATTAAGCAATAGCTAGAAGCACAATAAATAGGACCACCATAAAATAGATATGATCTTCACCATAGATGGTCATAATAATGACAAAGAATACTTCTCAGAACATTTATTAAAAACTGGCAAGGCAGCATATATTACTCACAATGGAAATCTGTAGATTAAGACTTCACATAAAACCAAAAAAAAAAAAAAAGGGTTGCTATCCACATTTTCTGGTATTTTGCATATTTCTATGTCGATACATGATTGACAAAGAATTGAAGTGATATTATCAAAGCATGTTACCTTAATTACTTCATTATTGCTCTCATGATCAGGGGTTACAACAGATCTAATGCCATTCAGAGAAGCATGCAAGACCTCAATTTCCCTGCAGAGCATTAAAAGACTATTTATAAGAAAGAAGTAAAGAAGGAAATTTTTTAGCAAGGAAGCCTGCCAGTCCTTTTGGCTCGGATTTTTCCCCATCAGATGAATCTGTGGCATGAAAAGAATCAAAGCTATACCTGCTGAGTTTTGTGTTGCACTCTAAGCAATGGTCAAGATTACTCCTACATTCCTCTAATTCAGAGAAAGTTCTTTTTAACTGTAAAGAAACAGATGCAACTATGAAACCAAGCTTAAGAAGTCACAAATAAGATTTGTGGATATGAGAATCCGAACCTCTGATCGTAGTGAATCATTCTCTTTGGAAACTTCTATAGCCTTCTGTGACAACAAGAAAAGATTCTATAAATTCTATACATATCCAATTTAAAGATAAATTCTTTTTTTTCTTAAGAAAGTTCCACAGTTTGGAATGACAGTGACAAGAAATTCAAAGTTTGTTTAGAAGCTTACATGGCCCATGTTCAAGTCTGGATGGTTAAACTGCTTCAAGTTCCCGTCAAGAAATAGAATGATCTGTCAGAGAGAGGAACAGTTATCAAAGCATGCAGAAAAACATTTTAGAAACTAAAAGAATTTGTTATTTGAGGTTTGTAGATACTTGATCCCGAAGCTCAGAGACTTCTGCTAACAGCATTTCTCTCTCTCCTTCTTCATAGAAGTCTTGAAATCTAAGAGCAAAAAGAAAAATGAAACTTTCGGATAAAAAACTAAAACCGCCTTAATCCTAAAATTGGTTATGCATTTCCTCTTATCATTTTTTTCTCAATCCTCTACCTTCGAAGTTGTTCTAGAAGCCTAATGTTTTCAAGGGCAAAGCGTGTCACTTCAGGATTCTTTTCTACTTTAGCTTGAAGTAACTGAATTTCATCACAAAGTGCACTGTTTTCTTCTAGTAAATAGGCATCAGCTGGAATTAAACCCCCAAGAAGAGATTCCATTCGCTGTATTTTGTCTTCCCTAAATTTCAACATCATTTTTGTGCACCTGGTGTCTTCCTCCCTTTGACGAACCTGAGAAGAAATATAAAATTAAAAGTTGAAAATAAAAGATATTATTAAGATTAGAGCAATCAGGTATCACGAATTCATTCTTTTGCTGAATTATATGCCTTTCTAGCTTCAATGAAAAGAGGGGAGAGTGTGTGAGAGAGATCTTGGTGGAGTACCAGACGGTTCAGCTGTTCAATCTCAGCTTCAAGTTGTTTAATAGAAGTTTCTGTCATCTGCTCCCTCCTCAGAGCTCCTGCAAGCACAGTCTCCAAGGATTTCAACTGAACCAAAAAGAAGGTTAGATGAGAAACAAAAGAAAGAAACAGCAACAGAGATAGAGAAGACTAAAAACATCAAGTTTGGGATAAAATAATATAATCGCTCATACAGGAAGAGCGGATCTAGAACTCATAAATATGGCAATGATCATCGTATTTGTACACCAGAAAGATAGTAAGTTACAAACTGCAACACTTTTAAAGGAGAGCATGTATTTATTTTTGGCACTAATTTAGGAAGTATTTTACATTCGGTAAAATACTTCAACCAGCCAAGGATATTCTTGTGTGGTACAGATTGACATGATTAAACTAAGTTGCTCAACTAAGAGATTTAAATCATCAGTATTCAAAGTAAAAAGAAGTCTCAAGAAAATTTTTAGCTTCTAATTCCTGATTCCTGCTTCCATTTTATGATCAACTAACTCTCTTGAAAACCAAAGTTGACTAGTACATCACCTACTGCAGTTATATTTCCTTCTAATGAGCATTTATTGTATCATCAGCAGCTAAAAGCTCTTTTTTGCCTGTTATTCCAACTACAAGTGGTTTACATTACCAAAAATGGAAAAGCTCAGCCAAGCAACAATTCTTGTTTCACCTGTTTCGCAGATAGTCTAAGAGCGCCTTTAGATTCCTTCCCCTGTAAATGACCCTGCTGATCTGTTTCAAGTGCTTGTCTAGAGGAACTGTGGTCATCTTCTTTTCTTGCATCATTAGTCATTGCTGGACCAAATGACAAAGAGCGGGATACATTTTGACGTTTGAGAAGAGACAGCTCCTCCTATTATTAAGTTCCATCAGACCTTCACTTTTAGACAGTGTTTTAGATTTCAATCTGTAAAAACTAAGCAGTAAATTCTACCTTAAGAAGCTGTATCTGGTTTTGTAGTGCAACAACATCTCCGGAAGAATCTTCATTGACAACAGCCTTCATGATGGAGATTTTTTTTCTCTTAAAAAGATGATTAAAATGAAAAAAAGAATATCTACGAAAGCTGCAATTCCTTAAATAGTCAAAGAAAAGAACTTACATTATTCTGAATGAGTTTTGCTCGTTGAGCAAACTTTAGAGTGTTCAGTGTTTCAGCAGCACAGCTAGAAACGAAATTAAGATGAAAATCTTAAGATTTGCACATATCCATATCTTGTGAGTGGTATTTTCAATTCGCTATAGGCAAAACATAGATAAGTACCACATAGAAGGGCTGACATTGGCAATTATCATTGTTTTTGAGTTCCCACCAAGAGAGTCCTATATTCATACAATGTTATAAGTACAGCAAAGGTGTGGAGAAACTCTATCGAAGCAGGAAAACTAAGCTATTGTTTACCTGAAGTAAAAATGTCAGCCGCGAATCTCTATGCACGTGCCTTGGTCTCCCATTGGCCACATCCACAAGGACCATAATTACATGTCTGAAAAATGAGATATATCAGCAAAGTAAGTTATAAAAGCTTACCTACAAAATTGTGATGCCATCTCCACCCATTGTTAATTGAACAATACCCTAGAGTAGATAATGATTTATTGATATTTGCAGCTTCTTTCAGACGTTCACCCTCGGCACCGGAAGTCTTTTGCCTGTTGCAATTGATGGCAATTATAGATTGCACTGGTACTGCCCTCTAACATAATGAAAAGAAAACAAGCTTTGTTAGGGTTACCTCTCAGAACCAGCAAGATCAACAAGGTTCAGCCTTGCAAAACGAAAGTTAGAGGTAGAATCCTTCTCCCAGCTACTCTCAATTACACATGTAAACACACTGTGGGAACGGCTGCTTTCTCTATTCATATTTGTTGCAGCTACTTTCCTGTTTGAAGCCCCCTAAAACACCAAACAACAAGTTCAAATTTGTGACATATTTCTATGAATACACTTTATGCATGACAGAGTCATGAGGTAGAAATTATTTGATAGTCATCTAGGATGCAAAATATAAATAAAATTAAAATGAAAAGAAAAATCAGTCACCTGTCTCAAAAGCTTAAGAATATCGCCAACAGTTTGGACTTCAAATTCTGACAGATTTTCAACATACACGCCCTTCTTAATATCCTCTCGCAACTGCAATTGGAGAATAGTATGTGCAAATAACACTCAAAAATTTTTAAGCTATTAAAATCTGCAAGTCAAATGAGAACCAGAAGTACCAGCAAGTTTGTTGATGAAGGGTCAAGGAGATCAGCAATTTGTTCGTTGTAAATCTCTAAAAATGAACATTTGCAATGATATCTTAATTTCTCATCCTTACGACTTTCTTCTTCCTGAATGATAAAAAATATACATAAAATCAAGTCAAATTAATAGGTTATTATGGCTGAAATACTCATAATCAGAAGGTAATGGATAAACAGCCGAGAGCTGGAGAAGAAGACCGAATCTTACAGCTCTGATTCTTGCAAATAAGAATTCAAAAATGCGTGGTGTCATTCCACGATTTGTGCTAGGTTTAGTCTCAAGCCCTTCAATATCGCCAAGCATTGTGTATGTCTTCCCACTTCCAGTCTGCATTGATTATCTCTTTTATATCACAAAAAGCTATTGAATTTTAACCAGAAGCAAAATCACAAGAAAAATGATAAGCAAGAAACTAGGAAAGTGGTATCAATTAGTTTGAAAACAGATATTGATTTATTAAGATAGGAAAAGAATACAAGGGAGAAAAGAGCCTGATAGACAACCAGAAATGAATCAAAAGATAAGAGCAAGAAAAGAGGCATAGGTTGATGTAATAAATTGAGGCAGAAATGAAAGGAACGCATATCTCTAGCATTCCCACCAGTGACAGAAACTTCTAAAACCATTAAATAGGAAAACATTCACTGGAATACAAGCATTTGATGCAAAAGAATCAACGAGATACAAAATATGGCACCCTCACCATTCTTTTTAGTTATGGGATCCTACCCTGATAAATGAAGAAATTGTAAGCACTTAAATTATCAAGTTTATGAGATGCTTTTAAGTGGCAAAGTTGAAAATTTGAAAGAACGCTACTATAATGAGTTCCCTAAATTCCTAATATCACAGAAAATAAACCAGTACCCCCTTTCTTTCCAGTTGCCTCCAAGGCTCAAAAGGACCACAAGATTTAAGGTTTTGAAGCAATGCCAATCAGCAGGGAGAAAATAAATGGGACTCAGGCTAATACTAATATTGAATTGTATCTTTGACAGGAACTCTAGACAGAGCTTTCTAGGATCTTAACTAACAAAACAGAAATTCAAGACAACTAGTTCAGAAGTTATTCTTCAATCTCTTCTGGTGGATACTTCATGTGTTGTCCTACTTTTTTGCATCTAGTTCTCAATTTTATGATCTGGCTCAGGTACAAATTGGTTTTAGCGGCCATTTCCTACAGCTTATTCCTCTTTGCAGAAACGAATTAGATTTTTTTGCCTGGACTATAGATGGGAGTTCACAATCTGCTGTAACAAAATTTCCCACAATCTAAATTAATACTATGACAGTATGAATTATGTGTAACTTCTGCTGCATACCTGCCCATAAGCAAACATACAGCTATTGTATCCAGATATGCAATTCTCTACCATTGGCAAACCAACCATCCTGAAAAGAGTTTCCTGAAAAAAGTGAAATTGCAAAATAAGCTGCCAACAAAAGAATTTCATTTGCAAACTAAATTTCATATTTGATCTCATAAAACCTGGTCTATTGTTTCACATGCAACATGATCAAATGTGAAACGAGTTTCTGGCTGCCCAATCCAGGTGATACATTGTGCACCTTCCTGCTTCAGGCACCTAGTATAACCATAAGTACTTTTCTCCACGTTACTGAGAGGCCTCACACGTATCAAAACCTAAATTAGCTCAACGCTTATCATTGATTAGCCTCAAAAGAGCAAGATATAACAAGGATATCTAAAATTCAATTATAGATATATTCTCAACAACTAAACAGAAATTTCTGCACGGAACTCTACTTACTTGTACATTGTGCTCCAACCAGAAGGACGGATCCTCCTTGAGCTCAAAATGAGGTACCTCAATGGTATTCACTACAGTGACGGAATTACAAGATATCGGTATCCCTTTAGAGAGAGCAGCAAAGTTAGATATCCGTGCTCCATTGGCTGGATGTCTAGAACCACTAGCCAAAAAGAACCCTGGATTTGGAGGCTTGCTGACACTCTTAGTAGGTGTGCTTTGAGTTGAACTGCACTCTGAAAAACTCGAGTTAGCCCTTCTTCCATCAGTCCTGGTGGACCGAGGAGTATTCAAGTTGGACATTGTCCTGGTGGACTGAGTGACATCACCAGTCACGTCGACCCTTGCGTCATCCTTCCCTTCCACTGCGCCTGAACTAGAATCGCCTCTCTGAGCCGAACCATATCGATTCTTCCCTTGCTTTTCCGGTGTTCGCAAGGGCAATGTCGTTGCAGCCTTGGGTTTGGTAGGGGTTCTATCAATTTTACTGGCCCTAAAACTCACTTCTTGATGCATACCACCTTTAAACTTCTGGTATGGTTCTTGAATTGTATTCAACGGAGGCCTTGGTGGTGCCTCCGTCCCAATCGAAGGACCCAGCGAGTCCCTGGGGTTGACGGGGACATTCTCGATTTCCTCTAAATTGGGATTCTTGCCAGAGTTTCGACGCAAGAATTTGAAGTCCCTCAACATTCTGAGAAGAAACACCAAGAAATGAAGTTGCACAAAAAGGATTTCTTGAAATCTTGAAAAGAGCAAAAGGTATGCAGATTGTTTTACCTCACAGAGGAAGTGAAGAAAAGAATCCCAAATCCGCGAAGCCCAGAAATTGTTTCCTCTGAGGTAGAGAAAGTTTACTGCTTCAAACTGCAGCTTTACCAGTTTGTTGTCAGCTTTGATTTGAAACTCATGAATCTTGATTCAACGATAAAACAACTTCAACAAAGGACATGACTTTTCTTTCCGACAGATTTTTCAGGTAATATGTCTGCATCTGACTGTTCAAGGCCTGGAGTTAAGCTTGGAAATATCAGACATCTGATAGTTCAAGCGTTTTAGGTTAGATCTAAGGCTGGGATTTGAGAAATATTTGAATTTGAGTTCGGTTTGAAGAAGAACCCTTAACGCGCTTGTGGGTTTTGAATCTTGTAAGTGTTTTGGGAAACAAAGGAAAGAAAGGGGCGGAATTTTGAAATGCAATACAATAATGCCTGATAACGGCTATTATATTCAAAATGACCTTGAGCCATGGACCACACCAATCATCACTCTGGTACCCAAAAGGCGAAATCTCTCGTCCTCAGGGCCCCCACACCCAGGCCCGATCAGTCATGAGTGAAAGAAATCACTGCGACTCGCTCATTCAAGCATGTGAAGCGCCAGTTGCTCGCGCTCACAAGCGACTCCCCACCCCACATCGGGAGGCAGGAAATCCCATATCGTGGCCCAGCAAGCTCTCGACTCTCGAGCTCTGCAGACTTTAATCTCGCCATCGCCGCTAATCGAGCCTACGCCCTGCAGGGCAAAAAACTTTGGAGGATAAACTTTTATACTACTGCTACCACCGCATCACGTGCCCCACCACAAGAAACCCCGACCTCCGACTTTCGACCTACTGACAAGATACATCGCTCGCCCCCTACTCGTATGGTCATACCCAACTTGAAATCTGATTTTTTGAGAAATGCTTGAGATTAGTGGGATACTCTAGCAGAGATTCGAACCCTCAACCTTAAGGGCTGAGAGATCGAGCTTTGACCACTGTAAAGCTGCTACCATCGGGTAAAACTTTGAAGGTAAACTTTTTATACTAACTGCCCACCGCACCGTGGCCCCACCACAAGAAACCCCGACCTCCCGGCCTGACCTACTTGACAAGATACACCACTTGCCCCCTACGCGTGATGGTCATACCCAACTTGACCGTGATTTTTTGAGAGATGTTTGCAGTTTAGCTGATACTCTAGCAGAGATTCGAACCCTCAACCTTAAGGTTGAGAGACGAAGCTTTGACCAGCTAAGCTGGCTACCATTGGTAAAAACTTTGGAGGGTAAACTTTTTATACTAGCCGGCCCACCGCACTGCGGCCCCACCACAAGAAACCCCGACCTCCGGCTTGGACCTACGAATTAGTATACACCGCTTGTCCCTACGCAGACGCCATACCCAACTTGGGCTGGGATTTTTTGAGAGATGTTTGCAGACTAGTGATACCTATGGTAGGATTCGAACCCCTCAACCTTAAGGTTGAGAGATGTAGCTTTCTGACCAGCCTAAGTTCGGCTACCATTGGTAAAACTTTGGAGGGTAAACTTTTATACTAGTCGCCCACCGCACCGTGGCCCCACCACAAGAAACCCCGACCTCCCGGCTTTGGACCCTACTTGACAAGATACACCGCTGCCCCCTACGCGTACGGCCATACCCAACTCGGGTCGGGATTTTTTGAGAGCAGTTTCGAGACTAGCTGATACCTACAGTAGATTCAACCCTCAACCTTAAGGGCTGAGAGACTAAGCTTTGACCAGCTAAGTTCTGCTACCATTGGTAGAAACTTTGGAGTAAACTTTTTATACTAGCCTGCCCACCGCACCAGCAGCTTTCCCACCACAAGAAACCCCGACCTCCGCTTGGACATACTGGATAAGATACACCGCTCGCCCCTTACGCATACGGCCATACCCAATTTGGGTCGGGATTTTTGAGAGATGCTTTAGTATTTGAGTGATACTTACGGGTAGATTTCGAACCCCTCAACCTTAAGGGCTGAGAGATGAAGCTTTTGACCAGCCTAAGTCGGCTACCACTGGTAAAACTTTGGAGAGTAAACTTTTTATACTAACTGCACCCACCTTATCGCGGCCCCACCACAAGAAACCCCGACCTCTGGCTTGGACCTACGGATTAGTATACACCGCTTGCCCCTACACGTATGGCCATACCCAACTTGGGTTGGGATTTTTTGAGAGCGTAGGTACTAGTGATAATGGTGGAGAGGTGGGAACCATCCGATTTTCCTAATCAAAAAGGGCTTCCAATATTTCGGGTCCTTAAAGCAAAAGGGCAAAAAAGAGAGAGAGAGAGAGAGAGAGAGAGAGTGCTATATGATGAGTTTTTTATTTTTTGATATTATTATATACAATTTTTGTTTAGAATATATATAGTTAAAAAATTCTATTATTTACTATTCAATCTTTAGATTTTTGAAGTTTTCTCAAATATTCGAAACGCTAAAACTTAAATATATCAAAAATCGTTTCATCTTTGAGAGACAAAAAATTAATTTCTCAAATTGTGTCTATTTTAAAGTATTTGTGCATATAATCATCATAAAAATTAACATTAAAACTATCAATTTTTTTTAAAAAAATTACAATTACACTTGATTTGAGCCAAAAACTAGCGCAAATCATCTACAACTTGTGCCAATTTCATGTGCAAGTTAAGTGCAATTGTAATTTTTTAAAAAAATTTGTCATTTTAAGGCCAATTTTTATGATGTTTATATACAGAAATACGTAAAAATATATATAATTTCATAAACTATTTTTTTGTTGCTCAAACACAAAATAATTTTTGATAGATCTGAGTTTTGATGTTTTGAATATTTGAGAGAAATTTTAGAAATTTAAAATTTGAATAATAAATAATAAAAATATTTTTAACTATATATAGTTTAAACAAAAATTGTATATAGCCCGAGCGTTATTTTTTACATTGAAATCTAATCAAATTTAAAAAAAAAACTTTGAATCCTATTTTTCTTTTTACAAAAATTATATTTTATAATCCCACTAAGAATGAAAAAAGTACACCTCTATTTGAATTGCAACTCATTCTTCAAAATATTTTATTTCTTAAATTTTTCCCAGGACTTTTAGAGCCAACTTGGATATCCTTTTCAATAAAAAGTTTTATTATTTTTTTTAATTTTGAATCTCACTTTTACTTTCACAAACAATAAACTTTTACAATTCTCAATATAACTTAACTAAAAAAAATTCAATCCAATTCTGTTACAAAAGTCACGTAAACCTCATCAAAGCTTAAAGAAAAAAGAAATAGATGAAATATGTTTTTACTATTTAATTATTTGGAGATATAAGTGAAATTTAGATAAGATTTTTGTATAAAATAAGGGATACATAGTTAAACTTATTTGAATGAATTAAAGAAGGAAGCAAAAGTAAAAGACTCCTGAAATAGAGTTCAAACAAAATCATTTTTATTAATGCCACCTCTACTATTGAAAAGGGTGAATCCAGCGTGTTCTATTTTGGTAGAAGACAATTATTAGTTATCTAGCAAAAAATAAAATAAAAATTCTTTTTTAGGAAACTCATGTATCTCAATAATGCTCATTCTTCTTCTCTTTCCAACAAAAAATAGACGCTAGAACTTACCTTCAAGTGCAAAGTTAATTATTCTTTTCTTTCTAACAAAAATGGAAAATCCTTTTGTTTACTTAGAAAATGAATAGAACATTGAACATAACAACAAATGGAGATGGCACATTATTCAGCCCAAAAAAAAAAAATTTGAAGAGGGTATATTCGTACTTGTCAACAATATAAATGCTAGGAAAATGACCTTGAATCCAATCAAATTATGGATAAGGATGGTTTCAACTTCCGAAAGTTATAGATATTTTTTGCCTTGTAATATGTATCGGTCCAAATTTCTTTATCATAAAAATGTACGAGTATAGAATCATTCAAGATTCCCTGTAATGCAACGTTATCTATAATATTTTATTTTTAAAATTATAATTATCCCGACACCTCCAGGCAAGCACTAATGTACGCTCGACCAAAGTCAATTGCCCTATAATGTTTGGGAGATATTATTATTTCAGAGACAAGAAGAACGGGGGTTTGCTTCTGCTTTGGCCCCAGGAGTTCTCAAAAGCCATATTAATCTTCCTTGTTCCACCTAGCCAGCATATACATCTAGGTACACCAAGGCGAGAGACATTGCTAAAGCAGGTAGATGCGGAGACTAGAAGGAGAGAGGTCTCAGTCTCTGATACCCTAATCCCACATGGGATAACTGTAAATAAGGTACTCTGTATATAATCATGGGCTTAAGCATTCATTATTAATTTGGAATATCTATTTTAGTATAGCGAGAACGGTTGCCAAATAGTTGACCGTGGGTGCTGTCAGGCCCATGAGTCGCGCTCTCGAGTCCGCGGGCATGAGGCGTGACATTATGGTATCAGAGCGATTTGGTCCTAGGCCACTGATTCTGTTCTGGGCGCTTAGCGGTAATTCTGTTCTGGATTCTGTCTTGAGGTGCCTAGCGAGGACGCTAGGGCCTTAAGAGGGGGTGTATGTGATACCCCAATCCCACATGGGATAACTGTAAGTAAAGTGCTCTGTATATAATCATGAGCCTAAGTATCTATTGTCAACTTGGGATATCCATTTTGGCATAGCGAGGACAGTTACCAAGTAGTTGGCCGTGAGTGCTGCCAGGCCCATAAGTCGCGCGCTCGAGCCCGCGGGCCCGGGGCGTGACACAGTCTCTCAGAGAAGGAAACGCATGGCGCTGACGATGAATTGATGATGGTTCGAGCTTGAGTTGGCTAGAAAAATGATGATTTCGAGACTGGAATTGTGTTTGGAAATACTGCAACTGGTAATTGAGTTTGCTCTGGTTTTTGTCGAAGCAGTTCCTTCGGCTATCAACCAAAGCACATCTCAAGTCGTCTTACATAATTCGAGGCATTATATAGTTCCTACCTCGTACGTCGGTTTTCTTCCTTAGTTCTCCAACTCTGTTTTGCAGACTTCCATTGTTGCTTCTGTAATTTTTAAGCCATCTTGATTTCTGAGTTCCTGCAATGTACTGCAATATATTCATGTACCCCTAGTTTTGCCAAGACACTGTTTTACGTGTTGAGATCATTTTTACAGTCTTTGAATTGTTTTCTTCTCTATGAATTCCTCTGTTTCTCTTTTAGAACTTTAATAATGAGAAGTCTTGATTCTTTTTGGCTAAAATGCTGCCTGAAAGTTGGGCGATAAAACTTGGTCGAGACAGCCCGTAAGAGGGTTGCCCAAGAGCTTTCCAGTTTCCGACTCCCCCACCCCCATTAATGGACTCCTCCCTCCCAAGGCTCAGCTCTCGTTGCCTGAAAACGGCAACTATCACGGTGGACGTGAATTAACTTCTTCCGTTTCAGTGTAGATGAAAGAAGAGCCGGGGGCCAATTATCGACAGGCATAAATGATTAAACAAGCTAATGAGTGCTTTACGACGAAAGATTCTATTACTTATTTTTGCATCACGTGACAAACGTGAACATCAACAAGGAAATATTAATGGCTGTGGAGACGAATCAAGTTCAAGGGTAGTTTTCAGCAATCCTCAGAAGACGAACAAAAAGATCTGTCGGCCTCGACAACATAACCATGTGATCGGAACCTTTGATCTCTAGCACTTGGTGAGGAGGATTTTTCCTGGTCATCCATTCTTGCAAATCCTTCTCTAGCAGCTTATCTTCTTCGGATAGGATAAAGACGCGACTCACAGACCCATACTCCCTGCTCGACAATTTTATTTTTGCCATCTCCTCTTCGGTGTACGCGTGCATAGGTCTCACTAACACGCTCGCCAGTGCTATGTCCTGCAACAAAATCAACTGTTTTTAGATTGTAACAGAATTCAACAGATTTTTTTATTTTTTACTAATTTTTTCACTTTAAATCTCCTATATTTTAACAAAAGTCAAAGTAGACTTTAAGTGCAATTCAATTTGAGTTAATTGCAGGAGATAAATGAGATTAAATAAAATCTCTATCACTTTTAGATATCAAGTTTTGTTTGCGTAGAAATTATATAAAGAAATTAGCAAAATCAGTCCCAAAGTTATTTTATTTGTCTTAACTTATCCTAAATCTATTTTTCTACTTTTTAAATCTCAAAAAAAAATTTTTTGAAAGAACTTAGTGCTCGCCACCACTTGGATCGTGAAATCCTGCAAAGTCAGTCATGTGCAAGTCATATGGAAATCAATTAGATAACTATATTTTGTGTATAATTATTAAATTATAAAGTCAATGTCATCGATTAATTGAAGGTAATTTAATTTCTTAATTAAATATATCATTTATCCATTCAAATATTACCCAAAAAAAAAACTCATACAAATAAAAGGAAGCAATGAGATTTTTTTGGGCCCGTATTGGACCGTATAGCTTCTATGGGCTTCTCTTTTGATGAATTTATGTCGTGCATCAACTTACCTCAATGGAGCTTCGTTGATAAGCCAGCTGCGCTAGGGCGTTTGGTCCAAAATTCGAATCCGACTGGACGATTTTCAGGCCCAATTTTCTTTATTAAATGACTATCCAGTAGAGGCTCCACTCTCCTGGACAACTGCCACATAATTGACGTGTTAGAAGGGAGCAGCACTGGCAGAAAAGGATAAACAGAAGGATAAGATGAGTCTGTGATTATGGAATGGGTAGTTACCATCCTTTTCTTGTCTATATGCAATCATGCATCTTCATTCTTTGTCTGGCACAATTATTGAACTGACAGAACACAAGGAGAAGAAAAATGCACTCAGGCGTTAAGGTTACAAGGCGTATCTCTGACAAAGGTAGTCAGTTCAACTGGCAAGAGGCTTGTCCCTCAACTTAAAGGTTGAGGGTTCAAAATTTCACCGGAGACATACAGTCCCTTCGGGCGTATGCGAGCTGATAGAACAATCAAGGTACTTTCGCTGGCAGCAGTAGGATGAGGATTCAACTCCTGTTGGGAACCTGGGAGCTATATTTGAGGAGATATAGTGGAACAATCAGTTTGGAGTAGGTCCCTTGTGTGCAGTAGTGTACAGGAGTTTTGAGAACTTGGGACCTAATTCGTGTACATCCGTGATTTACATACTCTATATCTTAGGGGCAAAGGTTATGGGGTTCAAGAATAGTTAGGCTTAGCTTAGAAATCTGGATTATAAAAAAAAACAAGGCGTACCTCTCTGTTAAGAGTGGAGATATTGAAGTGTGGACTAGGCATTAAAGCAGTGACAAAAACGGCAACAGCAACCTTATCCGGAAACATTTCCATGGCTTGAGAAATAGCCAATCCCCCCATACTATGAGCAACAAGGATCACCCTTTGACGAGGAGGAAGAGAACCCATGAAATCTATCAATGGCTGGAAGTACTCGGATATTGTTCTGACATTATAGAACTGCTTGGGATTGATTCCCGAAGCAGCTAAGTCGAGGGCTGTAACATTATGGCCAGACAATCTGAGTAAAGGGGCGAGCTTGTACCAGGACCAGGCTCCATGACACGCCCCGTGAACTAGGACAAAGTGTTTGCTGCTTGTTCGGGAGCATGAATCTGGTGCTGATTTTGTTGCCTCCGCCATATGGGTTTGAAAGATTGCAAGAAACATGAAGATGAACTTCATTTTCTTCCCTCCCATGTCTGCGTTGTCTCCAATATTGAATGTACTACTAATGCTTATGAGAAACAGGGACTTGGAGCGAGGTCAGCTTTGTGGATGTAATCGTTATTGGATTCCGTTCCATGTAAAAGAGATCTTATTTTCTGGACAATTAATTTAAAACGGACTAAATAAAAAAAAAATTATGACAATTATTGTAAAACGAATCGTAACAATCTTCTGCACAAACTTTCAACTGCAGTGTTGACTATGTGGCTTTTTTTAGATGCTGTTACTATGCGGTGCTTGAATTGATTTTTCAAGAGGAAAAAAATATTTAAAATATTTTATTTTTTATTTTAAATATTATTTTTAATAAATAATTTATTTTATAATTTTTAATACAACTTAATTAAAAAAATTCAATTCAATTTTATCTCAATGTTTGGATTGCTCGGTATATTACAATAGTAATTTTCATTCTCCAAAAGCTCCACATAATACTCGTAGATGAATGCACACATTTATTACAAAAATCAATGTAAAATTTTTACATTTATAGAAAACAATTGCTAGGTCTTAAATTAAAAAAGCACCAATCTCTTCCGAACTTTGTTTATTATTTTTTTAATGGGTGAACTTTGTATAATTTTAAATGGCTTTTTTTGTTGACCTCTTGTCTGTATCTAGAATGGCAGGGGGAACTCGCATCTGGAACACCAGTTTTATGGACTTGCTTGCTAGTAGTCTTTTACCTGGGTCCAAGGAATTCTCCAAGTCCAATATCTATAATCTTACATGTGAGCCCAATCTGAGCCTCCAGAATTTCCCTCTTCTTTTGATGGAAAATAGTAGCAATAATATAAAAAAGATTTGGAGTGTATTTGGATGGGAACTTAGCTCAAAAGAAATTTTACTTTTTTTACTTTAGACATCATTTTTTATAAATAATTTATTTTTATAATTTTTAATGTAACTTAATTAAAAAAATATCAATATAAATACAACATTAATATCATAAATTACAATTAGAACAACTTTTGCCCTTCGAATAATTTACTAACCCTCTCGACTCAAGTATAATGAGCATTTTTACCACTAAACTACTACTTAAAGATGTGAAAACTATATTAGAAATCACGTAGGTCTCCTATGTTCATATGCCCAAAGCTTAAAGTGTCTATTGCTGGAGCAATTTTCCTCCAGGCTACAGCCATATGTGAAATGTTAACTTCGAATATTTTCCATAGATGATTACACGTGGATTAATCAAGTTTAGTTTTCATATAATCATGCCGCAAGTTCATGTACAAAGAAAACATTATTGAATTACAGTCTAATTGGCCACCCCAATCCATTTTTCCACACCAACCCCGGGGCCAATGCAACCCAGTGACTTTGCCAACACCGTAGGGAAGTAGGATCTACCCCTCAAAGACCTAATCATCCCCCAGCGGCTGCTTTTCACTCTTGGCTTTCCGCTACCAGGACTGACCAACGTCTTCATACCGTCTGCCGGTGCCGGAATCATCGTGGTAGGAACACGACGGCCTTGTCTCTCCTTGATTGCACTGAGCTCCATTTCTGGCTTGAACTTCACTGGTCCAAACATGAACATCCATCTTCTAGACTTGGCTGACATTGAAGTCAGAGATGTTAAATTCACCTTCTGAATTTGATAATTAGCTGAATGCTTGGTCGGTTGAGAAGCCAAAAACCGGAATGGACTCGGAGAATCTTTGCCAACAGAAACATCTTTTTCTTCGTTCATGACACTAGGAGGTCTACCAAAAGTTTTGGATCGTACTGTAGCTAGATAATCTCTGTGTTGGTCGTCATTGTGATTGGCCTGGCCTTCATGGATGATCTTTCCGCAGAATATGATGTCAGGGTAGGCAATCGAGCTCACTAGAGTACTGGAAAACTCGAAGGGTTCTTCAGCAGAGGAATTTCTTGGGCTCTGCATGACAGAGCTATCTGTGTTATCTTGCATGGAAAAGTTGCATAAAGAGAGAGAGTCGTCCCATTCTGATCCCTCTTCAAAGTATTCGCAAGTGGTGTTTTCTTTATTTTCCATGACAAAGAAATGTACTGTTTGAGAGAAAGATAGTGAAAAGAAATGTTTCGTAATGAATGTATTTTGGAAGATTTTTGGTTCAAAATGGCGAAGATATATACGCGTATTGGTTTTGGTGATTGGGGAGGGGGAGTGGGGGTGATGATTTCTTAGATGCAACGTCTTCTAGATAGATAGGTGGCTGACCAGTGTGGCGACAATTGAAGAAAAGTGTCCACAATGGAGAAGAATTTGGCATAGAAAGGTGACTTACCAGAAGAGCAAGAATTGGTCAAATTAATTAACGACATCTACGAGTGAGCCCGCGAGGAAGACGCCTTCAAAAGCGGTCTGGAAGAAGAAACAAATATCGTTCCAATAGTCAGGGCTTCTGGAAGTAAAAAACGCCATGTCAAAAATCAAAAGGGATCAACTCCCCTGAACGGGAGTAGTGTTTTATTCACCAAAAAATATAAAAAAAGGAATGCGAGTTGTATTTTCAGAAAGAGGCACGAAGGACTTGGCATTGAATTTTGTGGGTGAGTAAATTCCACTCCTGTATCCTCCGCCAAGACTTGAATGAATTGAAAGTGTTATGATTAGGATATATTTGGATTGTAATTTAAATTAAAATTTTTAAATTTTAATAAAATTTATATTTAACTTTTGCAAAAAAGCACGAGATTTATATCGAAAATAGGGAAGAATTAAAGTAATTTTTGCAATCTAGCATGAGGATTAAGAGGACCGTTTGCTCCGCTACTTTTATCCTTTCTCCAAAATTCTAGCCACAGCACTGAAAACTGGCGAACAAAAAACGAAGCTTTGGCGCTGTACAGGTATAGCTAGTGCTCGGGAGCCTCATTGTTCAACGGTGAGACTACTTGCTGATTGTTATAAAAAAAGGAATTACTTCTCTGCATTTGATGATATGGGCGCTTGGTATCTGCTGCAGTTGAATTTGCACCAAATGTAAAATGAGAGAAGCAGAAAATACAAGCAAAATTATTTCCTTCAGTGCATTGCTCGATCCATATAGACACCTGAAGTTTTTTCTTCTTCTTTATTTTTTCCCCGCCTTCCTTCCTTTGCACTCCTACAATACTTTTTATGTCATTTAGATACAGAATATGTTTCACTCTGAAGAGAGAGCTGAACAACCTGCTTAAATTTTAAAATGATGAATCTGAATATTTTCGACATCAAGTTTCTTGAAATTACTTCGCTTTCGTGTCGCGAAGAACTTTCCCCAGTTATAAGCCTTGTACTTGGAATGATTCTGCTTATTTATCAGCTCCTCCAGGGGTTCCACCCAAGTATAGTGTGCTGGGTTGAAGAAGAATGGAATTGAGAATCTTTCCTTCTCAGAATTGACCATCACCCTGTGTTCTACACTCTCATATTTGTCATTGCTCCAGACCTTTAAATCTTTCATAAACATCAGTAGATCCTATAACAGATCAATCCTTTTAAAAAAAAATCAGGATCATGAAAAGCTATGATCAGAAAATGATTAATTAACCTGGATAAGGTCACCAATATTGATGATGTAGGCATCAGGAGTGGGTTTGACAAGAATCCACTCTCCATCTGTCTTCCGTTTGACTTGAAGTCCTCCAACATCATCTTGAGCAAGAACAGTCAAGGCACCAGCGTCCTTATGCCGACCCACACCGAGTGCGAGATGAGGGACGGGACAAGGGGGATAATGGTTGAGCCTGATAAAACTTGTTTGATCTTCAAAGAAGCCATTCATTCGATTGGCAGGCAAGCCTAAAGTCAGAGATATCAGTTCCAGTAACTTGAAAGACAGTTTTTGCATTTCTTCAGCATACTCCTCAGAAGCCTCCCTGGGAGCAACAGAGTAGTAAATCCATTACCAGAACACACAGCGGTAAATAATCAAAGGATGATTAGTTTTACAGGGCAACTCAAAATTACCTTAATTCTGGAGGATATTGAGGCCACTGATTAAACAACTGCCCGAGCTCTTTGTCGTCGGGTTCATGAGAAGCGGGTATGATGGTCGGATTCTGTATGGTAAAATCGAACACTTCTTTCCAGTCCCTGACATTCTTTGTATGTTCAGTATCATAATACCCCATGGGGTTGTTTTCGTTCCTTTTCGCCTTCAACTTCTCCTCTTTCGGCAAAGCAAAGAAATTCCTTGATGCTGATTCAATCTTTCGACGACATTCCGAGGGCACACCATGGTTGATCACTTGGAAAAATCCCCATTTGGTGCATGCATCACCTATCTCGGAAATTAGACGCCCCAACTCATCTGGTTTAGAAGAATCTAAACAGTTTAGCGCTGAGAGATCTATGACGGGGATACCTTCAGCTTGGATGATGGTGAGATTAGATCTGTGTTCAAGGGCCTGGATGAAAGCAGGATCAACTTCTCCCATGGCGGAGACACTGCACTGCAATTGGATCCGAGTGGCTTTCCCAGGGGTGCTCTTACGTTTTTCCCTTACAAGAAGATATAAATAAACTTGGCGAAGAATGACATACATTGGACCTGGACACAAGTTATTAGCCACTGCCATCTGATGATTAATCCCTTACAACCACTTTTGCTACGCTGCTGCACGTCCTTTTCATCCCCTGCAAGTGCATAAACTCCTCGGAGAATGACATACATTGAACCTGGACACAATTTATTATCTGTCACTACCATCTGATGATTCACCCTCGCAGGAGTTTTCGTGCATAGGATGTATAGACAAGATTTTGGATCAGAAAAGTCATTCCCTATTTTAGCTTCTTCTTCAATCTTGTTGAAATGAATTTCAAAATTTCACAACAATAGAGTCAATCCTATAATACCAACTGATAGAAAATGGATTGAAATGGTGGGAATATGGTAGAATTGAAGGTAGAAGCACTCAAGATCCTCCAAAATAAGAAACTCTAAAACTCACAATTCAAGCCCTTTAAAAAAAGGGGGAAAAAAAAAGGAAATTCCTTGCCAAAAGAGAAAAGAAAAAGGAAAGCATGAAATTGTAACTCGAAAGTTTAGGCAACAAACTACTATTTGTCCTTTTACCAAACAAATAAAAGAAAACACTACTATTTGTCCAACCAGGGAAATAGAAACCACTTATTGTTGCAAAGAATATAATAATTACTAAAATATAAGACTTTCTATTTTTTATATATATTAATAAAAAATAATATGTATTTTTATTATATCGTAAACTAATTTAATTTATTATTAATTAACATAAGAGATAATTATAAAAATATATTTATAGATAAAGATAAATTGTTTTAAAAAATTATAATTTACAAAAAAATTGAATATACTAAGAGATAAAAATATCTAAAAAGTCTTATATTTGTGACGAACCATTTTTGGTAGGAATATAGGTGTCAGTTAACTTGAATAACCTCTCTTATCTATTTTTAGTTTGTATTTAGATAATTGTTTCATTTCCGTATGGACACACTGATTTTAAAAATGTAAATAAGGATAATTTTGTCATATTGTATTGGTATAAAATATATTTTATAAAGCTTCACCTATAAATAAAATTTGAAAATATGATGAGACTTTTAAATAAATAAATATTTGGCATGTAACCTTCAAAAGAAATATTTAATATAATATTCATTATTCAAGAATATCTAAGCAGACTCGAGCTATAAATTGACCCAATAGGTGGAGTGGGCTCAAATTCACCATGTTTTGGTCCAATCCAACTTTCAAGAGTGCGGACTATATTCCAAAGATGAAAGACCAGCTAGGCAAATCACTCCCTCATTTTGTTTGTTAAAACTGCAGCCTGCTACGGTGTCGGTTCGATATTGCTTACTAACTTCTTATACGATGTCGTACACCCGTCGCTTCAGCTTCAAAACTTCCAGTTCACGGGGCAACCAAACCTTGAATCAGATCCGGGGGCCGAAGTTCACTTCGAGTTAAAGCTCTCTGTGAAAACCGATTTTCATCAGATTTTGGCACTGTGAGTGCTGCGAAGAAGAAAATTGGAGAGTTTTTTCTCAGTACTCAGATAACGAAGTTGTGAAAGAGTTGCATAAATCTGGCAGAAGTTGAATGGCAGAGAAGGAGACCAATTCATCAAGCGAAGAGAGAAAGCTTGTAGAAGAAACTAAAGAAGAAAAGACTATGCCAGCGTCGGTGGATGAGACTCCATCTCAGCCGAAACAAAGTGGTGGAGGCGGAGGATGGGGCGGCTGGGGTTTTTCTCCGCTGTCTTATCTCTCAGATCTTCAGAAGGCTGCTACTGTTGCTGCTGAAGGGATCTCTCGCAGTGTACTATCTATTTCGTTTTTTAACAAGTTTTTCTTCCTTTTTAGTGCTTAGTTGGCTTAATTGAATACGGTATATCATTGGATCTCTATGTGGCTTAGGGCTTTGGTAACTCAAGGGTGTTAAAGGACAGTGGAAAGCCAGCTTGTGGAATGCTTCAACTACTTTTTTGCAAAGTAAATTTTTTAAAATTGGTAGTTGTAGGTTTTGGTACTGCGTGTCCTAGTGTAAATTAATGCTGACTTATATAGATATGCTCCAGTTGAAGTTCGGAAATTTTCCAAAAATACGTTGATCATTTCTATTCTTCTTGTCTTACTCACTCCCTAGTCAATAAAGTTTGAAAACATTTATCGTTTCACGGGCATTACGCCAACGACATTTGGTGTATTGCATGGCATTTAATATTTCTTGTTTTAATTGTTTCAACATCTTTGATTGACTATTTCTCTCACCAGTATTTTGTTCATCATTTCTTGTTTATAAAGTTATATGTCTTCCTGTCAAAGCGACTCACGATGGAGCTAGTTAGATGTTTTGGTGTTGCCATCATTTGTGCGTTCTGATGTGTTTGGTTTTCAACACTCCAATAATCAGTTGGACCTGGCTACTCTTGTGAAGTTATGATACATTTTTCCTGTCCCTCTGTTAACAGCTTTCTAATATGTAATATAACATCTGTGATGACCTTTTCAGAACACAAGAATCTGAATTCATACTGGTATTAAGATTTTTGTGTTAATCTGGAAGCTCCAAAATTATGTCTGTGGTAAAGTATCGGAATGCTGAAACTTTTCTCACTTTTTCATGCATCCCAATTCCCCAAAATTAGTTCTGATGGTGTTGGACATCTGTTAATGTGATTAGGATTGTATTGAAAAAAATATCATTTTATCCTTTATAGTTTTTTTTCTATTTCTTTTGACAAGCTATTTGTCTTCGGGTATAGTGTATAAATGCATTCATTGTGTTATTTGTCTTTGGATATGTTGTTCTGTGATAAAACCATTGAATTTATTGAGTTTTAATGCTGCGGATGCAGGCTGCTGAGGCTGCTAAAACTGCTGCAAAAAGCATTGCAGATATTCAAAATGCTGAAGACTCTGAATCTTCCAAAGATGACAATGCAAAAGCTTCTACTGTTCAAGAAGAAAGTGAAGATGAGAGTGAAAAGCGCCGAAAGGCTGCTATTGACAAGCTAGAGAAAGCAAGTGAAGATTCCTTCCTCAGCCAGGCAAGTAATTGAAGTATTTCAGATTGCAGTTATATTCTTTCTTTCTATTTTGTGATTGCAGTGTGCTGTTGCAGTTTTTAGTTTGGCTGTATGACTTACAGACTAATTTTCTTCCTATCTCTACCATGCAATACTCTTTTTTCAAGGAAAGTCCTATATCTTCTCTTGGTCTCCAGGGTTGTTAGACATGGAAAAATGGCAACAAACCATGGCCAAAAAAATATCCTTTGTAGTGTGTTGAAACTTTATCCAACTTATATTTTGTTGTGTACGTATGTGTTTTCCTGTTTCTTATGTTTATATATATTCAGGGTTTGAAGGTCTTTGACAATAGAGTTGAGAACATTGCTTCTGGAGCTTGGCAGGTTTTAGGAAATGCGTGGAAAGGGGGTTCAGAATTTGTTCACAAGTATGTCCAAATAGTTGCTGAATATTTTGATGTAGTTCCTATAACAATTGTTTGGTACATGGAAATGGTCTTTTTGCTCGTGTTATCAGGCTGTGTCTTTCTTGACTGGGAGCATTCAGCTTTGCATGATGTTTAAATTGGTATTTTTTTTATCATAAATTAAGAGATGGCTCATTTCATATTTTGGAATCTTATTCTTTAGCCCTTAGGAGAATTGTGCTAATAATTTTTGGAATGCTTTCTACTCAAGGTAGTTTCTGAGAGGCAATGCCTGTGTTATGTTGTGATTAAACCATGTGAAACTTGAGCTGATTGGCGGTTATAGAGAAATGAGGTGTCAAAATGTGAAATCAAAGTGACAAATCAAATTCTAATAAAGCCTTTTAGTTGGGAAATTTCAAATAGGACTGGTAACATTATGTTCCCATGACATTTGCACTTTTTCTGACTTTAATCAACATAGTTTCTCTCCTTTATTAAACATGTAACCTATTTTGTTCACTGCTGAACTTTTAACCTCTTCTATTCCTTAACAGAAAGGTATGAAGTTCTAATTTGCATCAGCCTGTTAGTTATAATTCCTGACATTTTCCGCTGGTCGAAATATGATTGATTGTTAGTATGGGGCTACAATGGACGTATTGTTAGACTGCTTTCTGTTGGACCTTTTTCAGGCTTGAGGATTCTGCTGTGAATCTTGCTGATTCCATTCAGCATGGTGGTCTGCAAGGGACAGCTGGTTCTGTTGCACCATCTATCATAGAGGTCTGTTCACATTTTATTCTTGTTATCAATTTTCTTGTTAATTACTTATCCTTGTGCGTTGCCAACAGAGTGGAAAAGTTTTGACTGCAAGGGGCATGCAAGTACTTGAATTGGTTGGAAAAGAAACAATGGATCTTCTGATTGCAGAAACTGGTATTGAAGTGGAGAAAAATACTAGGGATACTGAAGGACAAATAGATGAGGATCACTTATTTGAGGAGGTTACATTTGACAGATGCTTTTACATATATGGGGGTCCCGAGCAGCTGGAGGTTACTTTTCTTATCTTTCACTACTTCCGCATTTAGTTCTTTTGACTATTATTTTTATGAATTTTCATTGTTATGGTGACTTAGGAGTTGGAGGCATTGTCCAATCATTACGCACTTCTATTTAACCGGAGAAAAGCTAAGTTGTCATCTGAACAGAAGTCTGTTTATGACACAAAGCTTAAAGAGGTGCTGCAGATTTTTGACTTGGGTTCTGAAATTGATGGAAGTACTGTAGAATCTGAGAAAGGAAAGAAAATAGATGCTGGAACTGAGAGCACCATTAGTGAGATGAAGACTCTACATGATTCTAGTGTCAGGAAGGCAGCTGAATTAGCTGCAGGGTATTATTTTCTTGAATATAATGAAATCCTTTTCTCCATTCTTCTGGTGACTTAAGTCCTTATTGACTATTGGTGCAAATGATTACCCCTCTGGTTCATATTGAATAATCACAGTATGTTTGGATGTTGATATTGTATTGAGTTGAAAATGTAGGAATAGCTTAAAGGGAAAGTCACAAGCATGTGTGACCTTTTCATCGGTTAATTTGGATTCAAAAAGAAACTGGAGAAATGTGGACTCGTTTTAGGTGTAAACTAGAGGACTAAGGGTAATGTTGTAAATTTATGTATTTTTTATATTAGCTAGAAGGATGAGTATGATATTCAATTTTTGAAATAATTTCATAAAACAGCAAGAAATTCTTAGATGGTGAGTGAATAGATGTATATTTTTTTTGTTCAATTTCCATGCAACATGATCAGATATAGTTGGATGTTCAATGTGTTGCCACATGTTTAGTTCATGATTTCAGTATTCGTTTTGTTTTTAATGTTTTCTCCACCATTCTTGAGTCAAGCCCTTTGGTTGACTGTCCACAATTGTTGCTTCAAGCAGTCTCTGGAAGTTCTGTCTCTGTCCCATTATTAATCTGTCTTTGGGTATCAAAGTGCTAATACTTTTGGAAATTTTAAATGGATGAACTTTTATACAGCAGTAAAACAACATATTTGCTTACTCTTTGTTTAATTCCTCAGTCTAGCGAAAGTGGTAATTGAAGTAATGGCGTGTCAGTAAAGAGATCTTTGTGACTTCAGTTATTTTCCTCTGTTGAGAAAGAGCTTTTCAGTACAGAATAAACCTGTGATTGCTCTGTTTTATTTCTCTTTGATCTCATGTTCCCTTTTGAATATTTTGGTGTTGTAGTTTTGCAAATGCTTTAGCTGGTCAAGCTCCAATTGATATTATTCAAAGGACTGCTGGAAGACTGGATTCTCTGCACTCGGAGGGGGTTCATGTCAGTGGATTATATTAGTTTGTTGCTGGAATCTTGATACAGATATAGGCAGTTATTTCATATACTTCATGGATTTGATACTAAGTTAATTTTCATGCTACAGAGACTATCTGAAATGTGCTGTTTTGCGGTAACTCAACTTCTGATGCTTGGCAAATCGATCATTTCTAATGCAAACAAGGCTCAGGATCCAGATATTGATGAAGAAATAGAAAAAATTGATTGGCCTGAGGATTCTGGTGAAAAAGCAAAGATCGTAAGGACAAGAGCAAAATCAATGACTGGAAATGTAGAAGCCGTTTCCGATAGTTTCATTACAGGTAAATTTGTTTTTTAACTCCTTGCCCGCCTTCCTGTTTCTAGCTCATCAAATTTCCAAATAGGTCTTGCTGATGCGGAAAATTTTACCTTTGATATTGCTGCATTACCTGCCATGTGCAAGGAAAAAGAATATCCTGTGGATGTTTCTGAAAGGCCTTATGTCTGGTGTATTATTTTCTGCTGTCTATTGATTGATTGTAACTAGTATGCTCGAGCTTCAGATTCCACACAAACATGTAGTAGGCCCTGGAAAAAAAAAACAAAAGATTTTAGTGATTCTCAAAATAGTTGCTAACCTTCGGACATGAGTAATGAGGAAGATAAATAAATTCAAGTTAATCAATCTACAAGTGAAAACTACGGTCCTTTAGTTGCCGTGAATATCAGAAATTTCAGACATGTTATCCTTTGAACAGTTTTAAAGTGTAAACCCTGTATAATTGTAGTTCAATTGATGCTTATTTGTATATGTTAAATTTGCTGAGCAGGCATATCGGATGTAGCTGAAGCGTATCTAGCAGCAATAAAAAGTGTTACTTCTGATTCACATGAAGTTGTTCCTCAGAATTCCATTCAAGAAAAGGCCAATGCTTTCTCGAAGAACCTGCGTGAAGATCACAGCACCGCCTTGGCCAAGATTCAGGATGGGCTCCAACACTTGTCCTATCTAATTCTTTCCGCTTCAATGCCTGCTGTTTAAAGTCAAAAAGTCCTTGATGCAGCATTCGTGATTAGTTCTGTTCTTAAATCATTTGTAAATACTTTACCTTGTCTATGCTTTATATATGCATCTGTTCATGCTTTAAAGCAGTCATTTTCCCACTATTTTTTTGAAGGGAAACAAATAGTATGTTGCATGAATTGGTGAAAGGATACCTTATGGATTTTTCATCTTTCTGAGTGTTATTATTAATTTTCTATATTGGATCTTTACTATTGATTTCTTTAGGGATAAAACTTGGCGCTTTCATTCTTTAGCCCGTTTTATACACGTGGTTAAACTCTTCACTTAGATGGGTGACTGAGTTTTTAGTACGACTTGGTACTCTTGGCCATTGTTTCTTCAACAAACTCTAAACTAGCTTTCAATCACAAATGATGACACTTTATTTGATGCTAAACAGTACTTCATATTGTATGACTAAAAGGGATGCTAAAAGAATTGGAACTTCCGAGATCATCTGGTGTCATTGAGGAGTATAAGGTGGGGTTTTCGGCTGAAGTTGTGAACCAACAGAACATCTAAGTTTTTGAATCTTTTTGAAAAAGCTGAAGGCAAAATGTTACAACAATGGAAAGTCTTCTCTTTATTTATTGGCTTAGTGAGAGTCTTGAGCATCTAATGTGAGGATTCGATATGTTACTAATAATGATTCGTGTGTTGAGAAATACAGCCTCAAACAGGTCAGACTTACCAAGCAAATAACAAGGCCAAATTCTCGATGGTTCTTCATCAGAACCCAAACTGCAAATTCGAATTTGGCGCCATTTCTATAGATTGGCAAGGTAAAGGCTGTGTTTGGCTTGGTTTTATTGTGAGAGCATCAGAACCCAAACTGCAAATTCGAATTTGGCGCCATTTCTATAGATTGGCAAGGTAAAGGCTGTGTTTGGCTTGGTTTTATTGTGAGAGTAATGCCAAACTTTTATTTTGCTTTTTTTTTCCCCTTAAACAATTTACCTTTACGCAAAAGCAAGAATTCTCAAATGGAACACAGTTGAAATGCACCCAAAAAACAAAACAGCACGTCAAAATGATGATGCAAATGAATAAGGGTAAAATTTGGTATTTGGGCAGTATGAGCAGTACAAAAAAAAAATTCAACTCAAAACATTATGTATTTTTTACGACTAAACAAATTTACGAAGAGAGTCTACAATTTTTGTGCTACTAATAACGGAAATACATTGGCAAATGATTGGATAGAACTCCTTAATAGCCTGGGAAGACTGGCGGCGGCGGTGATGCGTACTCGAAGCCCAAGTTTGGTGGAAGGGCGATGTCCTCGTCTGTTGGGGGTGGTGGAGAAACCACAGGAGGAGGAGAAGGAGATTGAACCGGTGCTGGTGGGGGAGGTGACGCAGCTGGAGGTGAGGCAACTGGTGGCTGTGGGGATTGAGCAGGAGCTTCGGGAGGTGGAGAGAAGGCCACTGGTGGTGGTGGAGATACTGTTGGCGAAGGCTGTGATGGAGATTGAACTGGTGGTGGAAATGGGGAAGGCGTTGTTGTTGACTGGGTAGGTGGCGGAGATTGTTTAACTGGCTCAGGGGCTAATGAATGTGCAGAAACTGGTGCTGGTGTAATCTTTGTTGGTTCTGGCGAAAGGGTGGTGGGAGGAGAAGACATGGACTCGGCAGGTGGTGAATTTGGCTTCACAGACTCGGGAGCTGGTGTTGGTGAGGAAGTTGGCGGCGGGGATTGAGTTGGCTGGGTCGAGGGTGTAGGAGACGGTGAAGACTCTGTTCGTTCTGGCAACGGTGCAGGTGTAGGGGTCAACTCCATTGCCTCGGGTGAAGGTGTGGGCGTTGGTGACTCAATTGGTTCTGGGAATGGTGTTGAATCTGTTGACTCTGGTGAGGGTCTAGGTGATGGTGAGGACTCAATTGGCTGTGGATACGGCGTAGGTGATGGTGTCGACCCTGTCTCTGTTGGCTGGGGTGAGAGTGTAGGTGACGGCGAGGACTCAATTGACTGCGGATACGGCGGATGTGATGGTGTCGACCCTGTCTCTGTTGGCTGGGGTGAGAGTGTAGGTGACGGCGACGACTCAATTGGCTGCGGATACGGCGTAGGTGAGGGTGTCGACCCTGTCTCTGGTGGCTGGGGTGAGAATGTAGGTGATGGCGAGGACTCAATTGGCTGCGGATATGGCGTAGGTGACGCTGTCTCTGTTGGCTGGGGTGAGAGTGTAGGTGATGGCGAGGACTCAATTGGCTGCAGATACGGCTTAGGAGATGGTGTCCACCCTGTCTCTGTTGGCTGGGGTGAGAGTGTAGGTGACGGCGACAACTCAATTGGCTGCAGATTCGGCGTAGGAGATGGTGTCCACCCTGTCTCTGTTGGCTGAGGTGAGAATGAAGGTGATGGCGAGGACTCAATTGGCTGTGGATATGGCGTTAGTGATGGTGTCGACCCTGTCTCTGGTGCTGGTGAAGGTGTAGGTGATGGTGGCGACTCAATTGGCTGGGGATATGGCACAGGAGAGGGCGTCGACTCTGTCTCGGTTTCAGGCGAGGGTGTAGGTGAATGTGACGACTCAATTGGTTGTGGATACGGCGTAGGTGACGGTGTAGATTCTGTTGGTTCAGGTGAAGGTGTTGGCGATGGTGATGACTCATGTGGTTGTGGATACGGTGTGGATGATGGCGTCAATTCTGTTGGATGGGATGATGGCGATGGTGATGATGACGACTCAAATGGTTCTGGTGAGGGTGTAGGCAACGGTTTCGACTCTGTTGGCTCTGGTGACGGGGTTGGTGATAGGACTGGTACTGGTGCAGGAGTTGGGTTATAGGTTTCTGGGGATGGATTCGGTACCGGAACTAGATATGGCTCAGGGGTAGGACTTGGTGGCTCTGAAACAGGTGAAGGGCTGGTGGTCTTTGGTGGTTGTTGAGGAGATGGTTCCGGAGATGGAACGGGAGATAGCTGAGGGATGGAACTTGGAGGCTCTGAGATCTTAGGTGGTTGTTCAGGAGATGATGTCGTAGGGACTGGAGTTGGTTGTTTTGGTGTAGTAGGTAGAACAGGGGCGCTCTTTGGTGGTCGTGCAGGTTGAGGGTACGGGGTCGGAACCGAGACAGGAGGTGAAGCCTTAGGACGATTAGGCCTTGGCGAAGGAGTTGGAACGTGATGCCTAGCCGGTGCTGGTGGCGTTGTATGTCTAGCCTTTGGTGGAGGCACCGATTTGCTTGGAGGATGTGGTTTAAGTTTTTCTGGTTGAGGCCTGGGTGCCTTTGGATTTGATGGAGTTTCTTCGCCGGGAGAAGAAGGGGATTTCCTGTCCGGTGCACCTCTGCAGCTATCTTTGCTGCAATTAACAGGATTTTCCAAGATATGGGAACAGGCCTCCTTTGTCCTTTGGTGTGGCCTTGACTCCATACAATTCATCTCGTCGTCCATAATTATACCATCCTCTATTGGTGGCTCGCATACCGGTTCCTCAAACTCAAAGTAGTTGTTAGAGATTGAGACCTTTGTAAGATTATCGAAAGAACAGAATGCATTGGGAATAACTCCCGTGAGCATGTTGTTGGAGACGCTTATTTCTTCAATACTCTGCATGGATCCTATATCCTTGGGTAAGGTTCCAACGAATTTGTTGTAGCTGATGTCGAAGACATTTGCGCTTCTGAGCATTGTAATTTCTTCTGGCACGCAACCAGAGAGTTCATTGTGGGCCAAAATGATCTCATCCAAGGTGTCCGCCATTTTGCCGATGCTCTTTGGAATGCAGCCCATGAATTTGTTGTTTGCCAACACAATCACCGAAGCTGTTGAATTGCCAAAGTTCTCTGGGATACTGGCATGGAATCTGTTGTTGTTGATGAAGATAGCATCAAGATCCTTATCAAAGAGAGCCGGAGGCAGTGACCCTTCAAAGTCGTTGTATCTGATATCAAGATACTTGAGCTCTGGCAGGTCCAAAACCACCTCAGGGAATGGTCCGACAAAGCGATTGTTGCTAAGATCGATCTCATAAAGAAGTGTTAATTTAGCAATGCTCTTTGGAACGATCCCACAGAATCGATTGGAATTGAGATGGATAAGACTGGCATCGGTTAGAAGGCCAATCTCCACGGGAAGGTGCCCGGCAATATCTCCATGATTGAGATCGACACCAGCAACAACAGTCACCTTTGGATCATCAGGTGCTGGTGCGCAGAAGACGCCATTGTAGGCACAGATTTCAGGACCATCCCAGTTACCGGTCATGTTCATGGGGTCAGAATAGATGGCCTTCTTCCACGCCCGAAGGGCAATGTAGGCTCTTTTGAGCCTAGCATTGGCAAAAGTCATTCGGACATCAATCTCATATTCGATTCCCTCAGGGAGCTCACCGTTCTCAGGGAGTGTTAAGAGCTGGCGACGAGCAATGTAGGCTGCTTCAGCATCACTTAAAGCCAGGGACAAGGAGGAAAATGAAGAGAGAGATAGGAGGGAGAGGAAGAGACAGCAGCCCAAGGCCTTCATGTTTTGCAGGTTAGCCATGGTAACCACCTTGGAAGGCCCCAAGGCTGCTTAATAATGATCATGAAGGGAAAAGAACGGAGGGTGTTATATGTAGGTATTGGAGGAGGGGATGGCACAGAGGTATTTAGAGATGTCCACGGTTGAAACTTCCGAATTTCGCTCCCAAGTCTTCGGAACTCCTTCTGCACCATTGAATTTGGACATCCTTAATGTTCGAGAGAAGTTTTGAATTGTAAGGTTGGAAGCAGTGCTTAAAACCAGAAAATGACCCAGGCTTTGCTCTGTCGATTTATAACAGAAATGTCCCAACCAAATTTTTTTTTTTAACGCATAAAACTCCTATATTTTCCTTAGATTTGACACCTATGCGTCCGCATCTTCTATCATCTTGGCTTTGTTTACATAATTCATTTCTCAGCTTACCTGGTGAATCACATTACCGGGGATACCCCTTCACCGTTTGAACAAAAAGGTCGCTAAAGCAGCCGTTTTGATCACTCGCCAGTAGTCATTGGGCTTGTCAGTGATTTTGGCAAACATTCTGATACAATTGAGAAGAGAAGTCTCCCGAATGGATCCAATTGGTTTTTCTGCCATGGAGAACTGCAGTTTTTGTGGCAATTATGACTTCAGTTCTCAAGATGACTGATAAAATCCATAAATTACATCAAAAAATTGCCCCGTAGAAGCAGTAGTTGCAAAACTCTAATATTAGAGCGAGGCCAACATTTTGAACTCATTTTCCTTGGAACCCGTTTAACTCGTGCCATACTTTCCTGCATGTAAAGGGAAAGAGAATAAGCTGTAACCATTACGAAGCAATCTATGCTGTAAAGTACAATAAATTGCCAAATATTCTACTTCTACGCTGTTTCTTGTCTTTTAGCAGCTGTAGACATTCAATAAGAACTAGGGATGTGAAATTCAAATGATGGCCAAACTTTCATTTTATCAAACTCTCCTAGATATATTACAATGCAGGATTGCTCAGAGTAGACAATCCAGTACAACCCTTGAGGTCTTAAATCGGATTGGAACCACAAACAAAGCGAGAAAATGCATTTACATAAGACAGAATTTGTACAAAGAAATCCAGATCAAGCTTTTATTCATTTCTTGCGACTCACTGGGTAGCTTACGTATACTATTGCATTAATCAACCGATGGATTTAGGCACCTAGTAATCAGGCGCAGGGGAGTACCAGGCAGGGTTCCTCCCCTTGGTCCTAAGCAATCTGGTGAATGGTGAATCAGGCATTCTGGCATTTTCTTCTTCCTCAAGCTCTTCCCTTGACTTCGGCAATCCATCAGGGACCGCACGGGGCCTTGCTCTTTCTTGCTCGATGTTTGAAGCTTTCTCTGGGTTGTTGTATCCTTTTTTGGCTCTGTGAATCTCTGCAATTCCGTGCAAGCAGCCTACGAGAGATTTCACTCCGCCAGATTCAATGATCAGCCTCTCCACCTCTTCTTTTGGTGCCTCATTCTAAGAAAAGATGCATTTAGATTAAAGCATCACCATAAAATACTTTTAAAGCAATACACATCCAATTAGTATAATCTGTAGGAAATAACATAAAACATGAGGCAGGACACCAAATGGATCGTCAAGGTTCTCAGTTTCAGAAGTATAAATAATAGCATCCTAAGTGTGTTGATCATATATCTGTACCCCAAAATCCAGCCACCAGATGTAAGATACCCCCCTCAAGAAAAACGATGTGATAATATGTATCAGATAACACTACATTAAATTTCATAGGTTTCATAACAAAATTACAATATTAAAATATTTTTCTTTCTTCTGTTTTAGACTTGCATGATTAAAAGAGAGATCAAAGAACTTACTTCGAGATCTTTGAGCTCAAAATAGGCTTTCCAGCAGTTGTATGATTCATCTCCATCCAGCGTGGAGCAATAGTCTAAACAGACAAATATGAAAATCAGAAACTATGAAGCAATCAAGACAACCAAAACATAATCTGCCGAGAAAACAGTTTGAACTGGCATCTTCTTGATAATTGTACGGTAGCAGAAAAGGGAAACCAGTTCTCCGAGTCATCAATCTGAGCACAGAGGTCTTGAAAGTTCAGACAAATGACTATAAATCATTCAACTAAGGAATTAAGCAACTATATGGACGTAGAAATTAGAAACTAGAACCAATTCCCCGTCAAAATGTAAAACCGTAAAATTCTCCAATGAAATCAGTATTGTCAAGAAAAGAAAAAGAAAAAATATACTTTACTTTAAAAAAATCAAATTTCGAAAACGAAACGCAGAAAGCTACGAAGAGATAGACTTTGGATGATAATGGATAATCCCGCCAAGAGAACGACGTACCTGCGAGTTGGTTTTCGGATCTTTGAATCAGAGGAGGATCTTTAACGACTCTTTCCAATTTGCTTCTGCTAAAAGGCTCGAGCTTTGGTATGTATGCATTATATCTTGAAGATGAAGAACAAGAAATCTTTGAATTTACAACACTCCTTGATGATGAACACGACGATCTTGAACACTGAAGATCGTTGGATTCAATAAGAAGAGTAGAAGGTGAACTAAAAGGGAGCGATTGTAGCATTGCAGCAAGCACTGTAACACTCAAGGGGTCATCAATAGATTCAATACCAGTTTGATATATCCCAGTTTTTAATAGGCTTTGAGTTCAATGATGAAGAGGAGGGGGCAGAGGGGAGAATGGATAAGGAGAGATATTATTTATTTATTTTTAATTGTTTTAGTGGATTGACTGGGGAAAATTTGACAGGGGCTCTGATATTTGTTGATGACAGAGGAGTGATAGCCGTTGATGAAGATGATTCGGAGTGGTGGATTAGCTGTAGGGATGGGATAGATGGAAGTTCAGGACGCGGCGCAGGGAGTATCGGACCGAATCAATGGGCGTTTGCTTTTGTTTGTTTGGAACAGAAGAAAAATCCGGAAACTTTTGTGGGCAGTGGGCTCGGATTCAAGATACTTTCGGCTTTTGAGCCCACCGTTTTTTTTTTCATTTACAATTATTTTAAAAATTACACAGTAATCGCGTACAAATATTCATATTAATTACAGTAATATAAGGAATATATACTTTATTTTTTGGAAGAAAAACATATTATGTATGTGAAAGAGATTTGAATTCATATTATCATCTATATTGCTTGGACCAAATAGTATATTTGGATACAATCTTATTTTAAAATCTAATATAAAATTTAAGATTTGAAATTTACACATTTTTTTATAAATAAATTATACTTTTATTATGACGGTAAAAAAAAATTTTGAAAAAATCCAATCTCTCCTTATTTTCTATTTCTATTTTACTTTTTTCTTCAAGGACATTTTAGGATTCTTTTATGCAATTGAAATCGATAACTTTTATCAGGTAGTAGAATTTTTCCTTTTTCTTCTTCTTCTTTTTTTTTGGGGGGGTGGGGGGGCTCTTAAACAAGTCTATAATAAAAATTTATTTTATTTACAAAGTTTTTTTTTCCTGTTTTTAGGTGTGTGAATATTATCATATAATTGTAAAAGGTATTACTAGACTTTGATTGTCCCAAGCTTCATATTCTACTTTAGGCTTAACTTGAACACTATTCAGCTTCAAAATATAAAATAAAAATTTTAATGTATAGCTTATATTTTTTTTTACAAAAAAAATTAATTTTTTTAAAATTAATAAAAAATATCAAATTCAAAATCTATCTACAGTCAATCCCTGTCTGCTACACTTTTAACGGTAGAAGAGGATCTCATCCACCGTATGCAAGTTGATGGCCAAATAATCCACGTGTGAAATTCAAAGTAGGAAACCTTTTGATTCTTTTTTCCTTTTTTTGTTCTTAATACTTTTAGAAGTTTACATTTTATCTCTAATTTATGAATTAAATGCTCAATCATTAAATTATTATCTCTACATGACGTGTCATTCATAAATATGCCAAAAAGGCACTGCAATACTTGAATTTATTATACGAAAGTTAATAATGACAAGATACTTGAACCTCTTAATGTGAAAAATAAAGTTTTTTTCCTAAAAATATTTTTGAAAGATAAATTGTGAATCAAACTCAAACTAGACAAGGATTTTCCTCAAAAAAAAAAAAAAACTAGAGAAGGATTTCCATGTTTCATGTAAAAATGTTAAAAAGAGAAGAAAATGAAAGATTTTAGGACCGTGTTAAAGACTTCCACAATCTTGGGGACGAGTGAATCCAGATTGCCCCATTGCCCATTTGCCCTCCAACTAGGCAGTTGAGTGCTTACTAGCTTGGAAATCTTATTAACCTCCGTTTTAAGAATTAGTAAGGACAATTAAATTGTATTAATAACTTTAGGATTTCATAATCCTTCTCCACCAAATTAAATCAACAAATTTGGAGAAATTAGCCATTATTGCCTTCAAACTATTTACATCTTCTCACTGTTTTCTTTGATTACTTATACCACTAAACTAATTTTTATTGCTGCATCAAATCATTGTAAGTTGCCGCAGTGGGGTATTTTTGGCTACTTAAAAATAGTTTAATGGTGTAAGTAGTAAAAAAAAAGTAAAAATGGAAAATTTTATAGGTTCTCTAACATATCTCCAACAAGTCACTTTAATTTGGTGCTCTTTAGTTTTACACCCTCCATTTCAAAATATATAATTTTTTAATTATTTTTGTATATATTAAAAAGAAAAAAAATGAGAGGGCAATTTTTATATTATGTATTTAATTAATTTTATTAATATAATAAAAATAAAATAATTATACTGATGATAAGTATAGTTTTTAAAAAATAATTTTTAAAATTTATAAAAGTTCAACCATTTTGAGAATAAAAAAAAGAGTTAAAAGACATTAGATCCTCTTGTCATAACGTGTACATTTCTTAAACAAACATTCTACTTAAAATCTTAAAATAAACATTATACTTGTATATATAATATTTTCCATTAATACCGGATATAGTATTTTGGACATTAGAGCCTTCTTCCGCGTATAAGTGCATGCATCCTCTTGCAACTCTAAACAAGATCGGAACAACTATTTTTGGGGGAAAAAGGAGAAAAAATTCAACGTACTTTTTATGTTTCAAGTCTCTCAAAACATCTCCTTTTAAGGTAGAGAACCGTTCTTCATTGATATTCATTAAGTACTCAGTCCCTCATGGGGTGTAAAAGGTGAGGCTTTGAAGCCACTAAGCCATTTTCACTTAATAAATAAATAAATAATAAAATTTCAAAAAAAAAATTATCCAATAAAAATTTTAAGTTGAATATATTATATATAATGCATTTTCTTATTCTTGGAGTGCGACTACTTAATTTAAAGCCTTTCTCTCATGTGGTTAAATATTTGATAAGGATAAGGGAATTAGTACTCCATCTTTTGCATACAAGTAAAGAACATTGTAATTGGACAGTTTACAACTATTATTTATTCAATTATTTTTAAAGAATTTAAAATTTAGTATGTGGCTATTGATTCGTATTATTGGCTATTGCCAAAACAACACTAGAACGGTCAATTACGAACACTTTCTCCATTTAAAATCCTTGATATAATAAGGGGACGAAATGTAATTTAAATAAAGATATTTCTCGCCAATAAAATTACTGTTGAGAAAAATATAATAACAAATATTTTACTTAAGATTTTATACAAAATAAACTATTAATGTTTAGTTATAGTTAAAATATTAACAAATCATATACAAATAGCCTATTTTTTTGCCCAATTTCAAAGTGTTTTCTAAGTTAAATTAGTAAAATAACAAGTTATGATTGATAATCTAACATGTTTTTGCACATTTACATTGTAAAATATTTAGATTTATTGAATTTAGATGTAATTTTTTAAGTCATTCTAAAAAGAGAAGGAGAAAAAAAAAGTAAGACTTTCAAATGAAAATTTGTATTTGCAATTTGTGTCATTATGTTTGACAAATATGATTCTTTTTTGCTGAATATGTTAAGCAAATATATCATTAATGGATAAATTGACAAAATTGATGATTTTTTTTTTTGGCTGAATTGCAAGATTGATCAATGACTTAGCCAAAAAAACAAGGGGCAAAAAGACAAAATTTGATCAATGATGTGTCATTCCATTCAGCAGTCCGATTACTATACTGAATGTCTTTTTTTCTGCACATGCGGATGAATTTTTCACCATTCGATTGGCTACTATTTATTGTCTTTTGATCCGACGGTTATGAAGCATGAGGGGTATTTTGGGTAAGCAAAATTAGGAGAGAAAAAATAGAAAAGTTTGAAACGATTTGAAATTCACTATTTCACCTACTTTCTAACATCTACTTTTTTCAACTACTTCTACCAAATTCTCTCTCTTTTTTCTCTCTCTCTTCTTTATGTCTTTCTTTCTTCTTTCTATCTTCTGTCTTCTCTCCGCTACGATTCATTCTCTTCAAGATTCATTTTTTTCAAAATCATCATTTTGTGTTAAACGGTTTCGATGAACCTTCAAGTTTTCTTTCGGAGATAGATAAATCTTCACAAAAAAATATTTATGGTCTGCTTGCGGAGGTAGAGAAATCGATGTGTTGATTTTATTTTGTTTGAAGAATGATTTCAGCAGTGGAATATTCTTATGATTTCAAAGTGGCTTCTACGCTATAAAAATCTTTACTAAAAAAAGATTTATGATCTATTTGTGGAGGTAAAGAAAGCGATGTGTTGATTTTTTTGACTTGAAGAATGATTTCGACAGTGGAATACTCTTCTGACTTCAAAGAATAATTTTGATGGTGGAGAATTTGAATATTGAATCTTTTTTTTAACTTTAAAACGATCTGCTTTGACATTTTTGTAACAATTCTAATTATTTTGAATAATGACTCTAAATATTAATTATTCAAAGAAAATATGTATGGTGAATTGATATTTACATGAAACGAATACATCTAATTTGATCGAATGATATTTTAAGAGTGAATAATTATTCACGTAATAGTGAATAATTATTCACTTGATATGCAGTATTTACAGACAAAAGTATTTGGTTATGCTGAGTGAATAATTATTTTCCGATGAGTGAAAAATTTTCACTTAACATATCAAGTGAATAGATCTATCATATCAAATAATTATTCATAACAATCTGAATTGATATTTATATAAAATTAAATATATTTGATTTGATCAGATGATATATTAATAGTGAATAATTATTCACCGTTAAGTGAATATTTATTCACTTAAGAATGAATAATTATTCTCCACTGAGTGAAAAATTTTCACTTAACATATCAAGTGAATAGATATACCATATCAAATAATTATTCATAACAATCTGAATGGATATTTACATGAAACTAAATATATCAGATTTGGTCAGATTGTATGTTAAGAGTGAATAATTATTCTCCGATGAGTGAAAAATTTTCACTTAACATATCAAGTGAATAGATCTATCATATCAAATAATTATTCATAACAATCTGAATTGATATTTATATGAAATTAAATATATTTGATTTGATCAGATGGTATGTTAATAGTGAATAATTATTCACCGTTAAGTGAATAATTATTCACTTAAGAGTGAATAATTATTTTCCACTGAGTGAAAATTTTTCACTTAACATATCAAGTGAATAGATCTACCATATCAAATAAGTATTCATAACAATCAGAATGGATATTTATATGAAACTAAATATATCTGATTTAGTCAGATGGTATGTTAAGAGTGAATAATTATTCTCTACTGAGTGAAAATTTTTCACTTAACATATCAAGTGAATAGATCTACCATATCAAATAAGTATTCATAACAATCAGAATGGATATTTACATGAAACTAAATATATCTGATTTGGTCAGATGGTATGTTAAGAGTGAATAATTATTCTCCGCTAAGTGAATAATTATTCACTTAAGAGGAAATAATTATTCTCCACTGAGTGAAAATTTTTCACTTAACATATCTCTCATTAATTTGTAACGTTTAGCGCAATCCCACTGTCAACAACTTCGCTCCGTATTCAACAATCTCAACCGTTCTCTGCTAACGCTATACTGCATCTACTCTTGGATGCTTTTATAAATAATTATTCATAATTATTCAAGATTGTATGAATAATTATTCACCACTGCATTAATGTGAATTGTTGCATTGAACAAACTCGAGCATTTTACATGAAACTAAATATATCTGATTTGGTTAGATGGTATGTTAAGAGTGAATAATTATTTTTCACTAAGTGAATAATTATTCACTTAAAAGTGAATAATTATTCTCTGCTGAGTGAATAATTATTCTCCACTGAGTGAAATTTTTTCACTTAACATATCTCTCATTAATTTGCACCGTTCAACTTAATCCCACTGTCAACAACTTCGCTCTGTATTCAACAATCTCTACTGTTCTCTGCTGCCGCATTTACTCTTTGATGCTTTATAAATAATTATTCATAAATATTCAAGATTGTATGAATAATTATTCACCACTGCATTAATATGAATTGTTGCATTGAACAAACTCGAACATAGTATAAATAAAAGAAATGATACGTACTAGTTACGTAAATTTACACTTGTTATTGTATAAAATTCTAATATATACATAAAATTTTCAGCAAAAATAAGCATTGCACTATTTTTCTCTCCTCCTCATCAACATTGTAAAGACAATCATTATTGTCAAGAATACACCTTTAGAGATTAAATAGAAGAGACCAAGAAAAAATAATACTTAATATAACAATATTCATCTATTCATCTACTCAACCCAATTTTTTGTCTTCACTCCAGATGTAGCAAACTTCCACTCTTTTCGATAACCCATTTTTCATATTCAATGATTGATTTTGCAAAAATCTCATTCACAGTACGTTGTGATTCAAACTGAACATCATTCTTTTCCTTTTTTTGGCCATGCAAGAGAAAAAAAAAGAAAACATAACAAACTTTTAGATTCAATGCATTCAAGAAAACACAAAAAATACCTCGAGGGAATCCATCCGAAATGTAGGCTTTCTTCAAGAGATAAGAGTTCTTCGTTTGAAGAGAGGAGAAATATGAGAGAAATGTAAAATACGAATGGAAGAATGGAAGAGATGAGAGAGACAAAAGTTGGTAAAAAGAAAATGTAATATACTTTCTTGATATGATAGATTTAGGCGGGACATTTGTTTTGTTCCAAAAAATTTTTTACTCTAAAATACTCCTGATCACTCACAACCATTGGATCAAAAGATTCTTATCTAACAGCTGTGAAGGGCATCTGCACATGCTGAAAAAAAGATCACTCAGCATATTAACTTCTCCGTCCATTCAGACATCCAAAGAAGGAAAAGGGTAGATTGGTCAAAAAATTCCCGACAATCCAACGATTACTTGAATAGATACAGCAAAAACACAACGCAGCAGACTTAACGCATATCAACGGCAGCAGCAAGGGTAATAAGGACGACATTACCTGCCTTTTTCCCACGTTTTTTTCTCTCATCCTCCACTGTTGTCCCTCCCCTCCCCCTAGTCTACCAGAAACAACTTAAAGGCCTCTGGTCTGCTATTATATAGTATCGACTATTCTCAATTTACTCTCTCCGCTTGCTTTCGATACTTTTTTCACTCTCTTACCCAAGTTAAGAGACGGAAAATTTTCCCCTCTGAAACAAAGGCAGGATTTTTTTTTAAAATCCTTTCCTGCTTCTGTTGATTTCTGATGACTTCGTGTGGCATCTGATTGTCAGAATTTTTAGGTTTTTTATTCTTTGGAATGGCTTATTGCTGAGCTCTAGTATATCAATGAGATATAGTTATCGGGAATTGAAGGGTTTTCCCGTTTGATTGGAACAATGAAGGCTATGGAGACGCTGCAAGATCTGATTGAAGAAGCCAAGCTTCGAACGGTGTGGTGGGCTCTGTGTATCTTCGCTTGTTCTTACTTCTTGACGCGTAAGTCATTTGATTTTTTCCTTAAAATCCTTTATTTTTTTCTTGTTGGGGGGTGTGGGGAAGGATTGTGCATGCTACGTCTTTATTGTCTTAAATTCTGTTCCCTTATGCCGATCATGCTTCAATAAAGTTCTGTCCAAACCAGGTGTTTCACATTTTAGGGTTGACGTACTGCTTTATTAATTTTCTCTTATGCATCACCTTCTTTTGTGGGTTCAAGAATTGTATTGCATCTCTGTCTGATTCAAAAGAATATCTGCCATTTCTGTAATTGCTGGAAAAAATATTTGGAAGGAAAGTGTGGGTTTACAAACATAACTGTTCAGTCCGAGGTTGTGGGAGTGCAAACATAAATGTTCAGCGCGAGGATAACCTTTCTATTAACGCTGTCCCTTACTACTAATGTTCTGCAGCTATGCTTCCAGAATTGATATCCTCGCATTCTGCAGCTATGCATAAGTAACATTACTGCGACTTGTTCTATTATATCTATTCTCTACTTTTAGTTTCTGTTCTTGCAAAAATGTTATTCTTCTTATATGCACGGATTCGTCATTCTGAAACTGGTTCTTGAATTTTCATTTCACTGCAGATACAAGCAAATCGATATGGATGAATATACCCATAGCTATTCTTTTAGTTTCTGGACTAAGGATATTGTTTAATGAGGTGGAGTTTCGTTGGAAGGTTCAGAAACTTAAGCAACCAACATACTTTTCGCACTTGGAAAAGAAGCAGTTGTCTGTGAATGATTCTCGTCTTTCTACTTTTCCTACCCCACCAAAGTGGAAGAGGAAAATTGATTCACCTATTGTTGAGGCTGCACTTCATGATCTCGTCAGCAAGATTCTGCAGGATTTTGTTACAGATCTGTGGTATTCGGACATTACTCCTGACAAGGAGGCTCCTGATCTGATATACGGGATAATCATGGATGTTCTTGGTGAAGTATCTAGAAGAGTAAAAGAGATAAACCTCATTGACTTGTTAACAAGGTATTCCTTGCCCTCTTCTCTTTCATTTTGTTGTCTTTTTCATGCATTGTTTATAGAGTAGTGAACTGATCTTCAATTATACAGGGGCGTAATAGACCTTGTTAGCAATCATCTGGACCTTTTCAGAAGAAACCAAAGTGCAATAGGAGTGGATGTTATGGGGACATTGTCTTCTGAAGAAAGGGATGAAAGGTTGAAGCACCATTTGCTCTCCTCTAAGGAGCTTCACCCTGCTTTAATATCCTCTGAGAGTGAGTACAAGGTGTGAGTGGAGTCTTCTGATGAAAATTGTTTCTCTAGAATCCTGATAGTGACAACCGTAGCTTCTAATGAATTTCTTATTTGTATAGTATCTTCAGCGGCTTACAAGTGGCATCATAGCTGTAGTGCTTAGACCAAGGGAATCCCAATGTCCTCTGGTTCGATGCTTTGCACGAGAGTTTCTAACTTGTTTGGTAATGCAACCTGTCATGAATTTGGCAAGTCCCTTGTGAGTTATTTTCCCTTTTGTTTTCTTTTTTCATTTTTTGGTTCTATTTTTCTTCTCAAATGTTTTCCCTTTCTTGGTCCAGTCTTACTTAGCGGTTCTGTGTTGTGGTTGCAAGGAGATGCTCCACAAGAAGTGTTTTTATTTGGTGTTTGCTTATTATGTGTGTTTCGCATGAATGCTTGAAAGATTTGATTCTCTCTCTCTCTCTCATTCTCACTCTCAAAGGAAGAAGATTTGTTCTGTGTGTCTTTTGTTTTGCTGATGTTCAAAGATTCATTCTGTATGTCTTCTGATGGACTGAATATTCTGCATCCAGATCTGGAGAAGACTATTTTGTTTTCTGTTTTCTTTCTTTATCTTTTATCCTAATTTCCTTATTGCCTTTTATAGTTGAATCAAATAAATTTCAGAGTTATATTACCAAAAATGGAAAAATTGCAAATGAAATAAAGACTAAGAACTTGTGTTATATCTTGATCACACAGTAATGCTACATTTCTGATTGAAAAATTACATCACTCTGACCATTTATTTTTTAACTTGAAGGTATGTTAATCAGGTGATTGAGATTGTTTTTACTTCTCTCAAGGAGGGGGGTTTAGTGGAATCAGTATTTGAGCCTCCGTCCAAGGCTGAGGTTCAGGATTTGGTTCATGCTGTCACCACAGACTCAGCACAAAGTAGTGAATTCTCTTCAAAGAAAAAAACAATTTCCGGTGATCAAGGAAACCTTTTGTCATTGTCTCAAATTGACAATCAGAGAGGACTATCATCAGATGTCCAAGAAAATTCACTTTCTAATACAGTTAATGATGGACCTCTACATCCACGACCAGGTGAATGGGCTCGAGTCCTTGAAGCAGCTACTCAGAGAAGAACCGAAGTTCTAATGCCCGAAAATCTTGAAAACATGTGGGCTATAGGAAGAAACTATAAAAAGAAACTCCAGAAGAATGCTGCTAAGGCATCTCAGGCTCCTGGAGTTAAGGGTCCAGTAAATAGTTCGATGACTGTAAAGGATGTGGCAAAAGAAGTGTCCATCCCGAAGCCTCAGACATTTAACCAGATAGATGACAAATCTCTTATGCAATTGAATCCAAATGATGGACCTAGTGATCACAGCATTAACACCTTGCATCTGTCTCAGGATGTCAAGGAAGGGGCATCTTTGGGGAAACCCTTTCTTGCTAATGACTATGGGGAGCTTACTTTGGGTGTTGTTATTGAGAATCAAAGTAGGCTTAAAAGATCAAGTAGCACTTCCGATTTGAGACCTCAACCAGTGATGAAAACTGAATATGCTGAAGAAAGTGGACATATAATACCAGAATACTACACTGCTGACTCCAGCAGACGTCATGAATTTCATTCTGTCAAGACTGCATCAGATATGGTCTTACAAAGTGAAGCATTCCATGCCCCAAAGCTCAAGTGTCGGGTAGGCTAAGTCTTCTTTTTTCTCTTTGGAAGTAATTTATGGCTGATTTAGTCTTCGAGTACAAATTCTAATATCAATTTATAGAAGATTTGATTTGTTTGATCAATTGTGTTAGTGATATGTGTTTCCAGTGATCTGCACTTGCATGCATATCTTTGACCTAGGCTGTTAGATGCCGTTTTATTTCCCGTATGACTAGTACTTGTTATGCAACAGGTTGTAGGAGCATACTTTGAGAAACTTGGGTCAAAATCGTTTGCTGTGTATTCAATAGCAGTAACTGATGCTGATAACAAAACTTGGTTTGTGAAGCGAAGGTGATTTTTCCATTCCCTTATTGTGAAGAAATATTCTATTGTTACCTCTGTACATCTTTATGTTTATCGGTATTATGTCAACCATAAAATACTAATCGTTTTCTGCAAGTTATTGAGTTCACTGAGCTTTGTGAACTTATTTGTTTATTTATTATTATTATTATTATTATTTTGTATTGGTCATTCTGTTTTCACACTCCCACAGATACAGAAATTTTGAAAGATTACATCGGCACCTTAAGGATATCCCTAATTATACGCTACACTTGCCTCCTAAGAGGATATTCTCTTCAAGCACGGAAGATGCTTTTGTTCATCAGCGCTGCATCCAGCTTGACAAATATCTGCAAGTATAGTCCTCTCTCTAGTGTTTCCATAAAAGATCTTCCCATTTGTTCGTGTTTTCATTGTGCTTCCTTTACCAGGACCTCTTATCAATTGCAAATGTTGCTGAACAACATGAAGTATGGGACTTTTTAAGTTCCTCCTCAAAGGTGCTTAGACTAGGACTCTTTTAGTTGTTGTTGACCAATTATTTCCAACCTTAAGTTCATTTCAATTGAACTAATACTTTTTCTCTGAATATCATGAAGAATTATTCCTTTGGAAAATCTCCTTCAGTGATGCGAACGCTGGCTGGTATGCTGCTTTTCCTGATTGTCTTGTGTTTGTTTAATTACACACACCTCTATGTGGTTTTAGTGCTACTTGAATTTTTATTTGTTTTTTAGCACTTGTGCTTGCCATCGATTCATAGGATGTGTTGTGTTGTAGTTCGCTTTTAGTCTGACTGAAAAGGATGAGTCCTAAGTGGAACTATCTGAGCTTGACTACATTGCTATTGTTGTTATTTATTTTTTTCCAGGGCTATGAGTGACTTTGAAATAAATAGGAGAACGGATTTGGTTTATTCATTTATTTTCCAATTCTGCAACTGCTAGGATTCAGCAGCAGCCCTAGTGTCTAATTTCAAATAATTGTCTAAGTAGGAATTACCTATTCAGCAAATTCTTAAATTCTGTGTCATGGATTGTGTCCATCAATGCTTAGCCATGAGTATAATATAGTAAATGGCAGAAAATAGGATCTGTACAGCTTTAGTCATGTTCATGGCATGGTTATGTTTGTCTTTTTCGTTTCTCGGATGTAAAAGAGATTTAGATGAATAAGTTTTTAAGTTTTAGCATATACATTTATAAACAAGTCTTTTAACTTATCTCTTTGGGTGTAGGATGAACTTGGGTTAATTGTCATTCAAAGTAACTTTTTTTTGGGTGCCATATATATCTATTTGTTTTTTCTTTTGAATCTTGAGTGGAAATTATTTTACTTAAGAAAAGATTAATGTATTTATAGGATCACTTAGTTATTTGCTTATTAGTTAGATATTCACCTTTTGATTATCATGTTCCACGTTGAAAGACTTGTTGGACCTAACGTGCTCTATCTCTGAGATGTTTGGATGTTTCATAACCCCATGCACATGTGAAAGAGCTTAAATTAGCAACTTCACTAGGAAATTGTTCTTGAGAGTTGTTTTCAAATTTATTAAGTATGCTTAGCATTCATTGAGTATGTTACCCATTCCAAATAAATATTTGATGAACCTTATGTCACTTCTGTTTGCTTATTATGGTAATCTTCAAGCATTGATTCTTAATACTTCTTTTGATTGAATCTCTACTTTTGGTCATACTGCTGATGGGATTAAAATGCATTTCATTTGGTCAAACAGTTAATGTTGATGATGCTATGGATGACATTGTACGTCAGTTCAAAGGAGTTTCCGATGGTTTAATGCACAAAGTTGTTGGTTCACCTTCCTCTTCAATTGGACCTGCTTCAGTTCCACCTAGGCACTTATCCTGGAATGTGGATGAGATGAATAAACTAGCTTTGACCCAGAGTGTCTCAGAGTCAGTTAATAGTTTTTCTGACAATGAGGATGGTTATAAAGATGGAAGCCAGGGCTGCGAAGAAGCAGAATCTGGTGAACAAGCTAATGGCTGGCACTCAGATAATGAGTTGAATTCAAAGAGCTTTCCTCCAAGAATTGTTAAACGTGATGAAGAATTTGGAAACCTGGATCCCGAAAAGAAACATGACCCTAGGGACCTATTTAAGTCACAAAACCCAAGTATGACTCCCGAGTCAAGTTTATTTTTGATATCTGATCGCATGGATGATCCTATTGGGGTGCCACCTGAGGTAGGTCTATGATTGGTTAAGTACTTCATTTTTCTCTTTTGGTTGATCATTAGCTCCTACCTTTTTATTCTTATAGGATCCACTGTTATCCTTCAAAACGTCTTCTGTTCTTAACAATTTCTACATTTTCAACTACACAATTCTGCTTCCTCCCTCTCTCTCTCTCTCTTGCATGCACACTTCTGCCTTTATTGAGTGTGGTTGGTGGTCAGTGGGTGTATAATGGTACAATCTTTTCTGACAATACATTATTATCTGTATGAATGAAAGTAGATGAGAATGATGAGATAAAATCTATCAGAATGATGAGATTACATTGTAGAAGCTGATAGAGGCAAGCTAGGTAATGGGGCTGCATTCCTGGGGGAATTCTTCTTTCTTTATCCATGGGCGTATTTGGATTGAGTTTTTGTTTGAGTTAAATTGTATTGGAAATCATAAAAGTGAATTGTTTGTGAGAGGAGAAGTGGGACCCAAAGTGAAAAAAGTAAAAAAAAAAGTTTGTTTTTTTTTTGGTTTGAAAGCCAATCAAATCACCCTTAATTTTTTGAGGTATATGGGTTGTCAGGGAGAGTGTTGGATAGAGGCTCGAAGTAAATCAGGTAGATCTAAATTGAATTAAATTCATTCATGCTGTTGAGAGCAAACAGATCAGATCCAATGCTCTTTCTGTAAATGTTGGAGGAAACCTTTTTACTTCATATTATTTTTGGTTGGTTTGTCTACTGTTTTTTCTATTATTTCCTGTGTTTCCCACTAGGTTTATGCTTCTTGACGTTGTTTCCTTTGCAGTGGACACCGCCTAATCTGAGTTTGCCTATCCTGAACCTGGTAGATAACGTATTTCAGCTCAATAAAAGAGGCTGGTTAAGGTAAACTACATGTTACTCTGTTCTTGCTATTCTTTAATATGATATATCTAGTTACAGACTCATATTTCGGGTTGTCATTTCTTGAAGTTCTGGTTTTGCCTTCATGTTTTTGGATAGACTAGATAAGGCCTTTTGTTACTTTTATTTGGTTTCCTTTGTTTCTGTGTTGTGTAATTTTGCAATGCAGTGTCAGCGCTCAATGTGCTTTGGGGTTGTCTCATTAATCGATGATTGTGGAACATAATATTGCTGTTCTATTTTTGCTTCTCAAATTACCTATCTTTTGTTCTAATTTCTTACAATAAGTAAAGTCTAGCTATATCCTGTATCTCACAGTTTAGACTAAAACATTACTTATTTTCTTAATTGCAGAAGACAGGTCTTTTGGATATCAAAGCAAATTTTGCAATTAATGATGGAGGATGCCATTGATGACTGGCTGTTAAGGCAAATATATTATCTTCGAAGGGACGATGTTGTTGCTTATGGAATACGGTGGATCCAAAATGTAAGTAGACAGTTTGAATTTCATAGTCAAACACGAGAATGTCTATGCACATGCATATGCTTTTGAAATTCTGCATGGCCTGAAATAATGCTCATACTGTATTATAGACAAGGGATTAAATTAAACAAGTATTGCAAATGATATAGCACTTTCATGTGTATGTGGTCTTCCAACTGATCATTGTTTTGACTTCCATTCTTTCTTCTCAAGGATGGATCTATACCTTTGGTCAACATCTATTCAGGTTACTGTTGCCTAAGTTTTGTACACGTCTTATGCAGGCCTTTTGCAATGTGTCCCTTCTGATGTTCTCATAGACGTGTACATGATAAAATTTCTCAATTTCCACTGTTTATAGCTAGATTATCTCTGGGAGAGAAAGTTGGCATTAGCACAATTCGCCTGGGCTTGATTTCTTTGTAAGCTGAACTATGAATATTCGTCTTTTCTTGTATAATTGGTTGGTATGCAAATACTGGAGTGTTTTCCAAGGTGCTGAAGACTTGAATGGATGAGAAGCAACAATCTATGTACTAAGTATCAAATTTAAAAGAAACGATGAGAGATAACAGCAACAGGTGGTAGTCAAAGAGACTAAAGGTTGAAATCCAGTATGTGTGGCACTGAGGCAGCAGGATGTCATGTCAAAAGCAATGCTAAGATCTAATAGTCCATTCGTGTGATTCAGTTTAGATTCCTTATATTTCATCTTTGTTTTAGCCTTTGGTGTAGTTGTTTGTGGGTTGAATTTAGCCATGCTTCTTTTTGAGAATGCTTGACACATCAGGGTTGAATTTAAGATAGTTTATCTTGCACTAATGATCATCTAATCCCCAGGTGCTTTGGCCTGATGGTAGATTCTTCCTGAAACTGAGTGCCTTGAGTGGCGTGGATCAGGTGTCAAATCAAACCACAGAAGCACCAACTAGAAGTAAAGTCTCTCGGCCAGGATCTTTTGAGCAACAGCTTGAGGCTTCTCGTATAGCTAACGATGTGAAGAACATGCTCTATGGTGAGTAGTCTACCTCTGTGGCCTGTTGGCCACGAGCTTGAGCAATTGGTTTCCATTATTTTGTCCTTATTATTAGTTTTAATGGTATAAACTCTTTGAGATCAATTAATATTTTCAGTGGAGCAGAATTCTTAATGACTTACTCATGGTATATGCTAATTTTCTTCAATCGGAAGAGTTGTGAAAGTAAGAACATACCTTTTTGCTTAGCTCAAAATGATGAGTCTTCAACAAGAGTGCAGTATACCATAAAAACATACATTACCTGGGTTGTTATGAACTTGCAACGAGTAATTCTTATAGACCCTTTTTTTCAGATGGTGCTCCAACAGCATTGGTCAGTTTGATAGGGCATAAGCAATACAGACGTTGTGCAAGAGATTTGTATTATTTCCTTCAGGTAAAACTCTGCCGAGACTCGTAATTGTTACCAAAAATGCTGTGCGGTGTGGATTTACTGTCAATAATTTTATGGAAAACTATAACAATTGTCAATTTGCCAATTTGTAGTCCACAATTTGTTTAAAGCAACTTGCGTATGCAATACTTGAACTCGTGCTCATATCAATTTTCCCGGAGCTGCGGGATCTGGTGATGGACATCCATGAGAAGATGCGTGCTGAACATGTATAGGGAGCAAGTTTTATTTCCTAGATCCAGAAATATGCATTTCGTAGGAACCATAAGGAAGTCTGTAAATATCAAATTCGCAGAAGATTGGGAGACGAACTTGGTTGGAGCTGCTTCTTGAACTTAATTGCTTGTGCAGTCTTTTACCTTTGACAGCCAGGCATTGGTCTAACTTCTTTTAGGGAAGTGGGGACAACTATTCTCTTTCTGGTTTCATCTTCACTGTACAAAGGTGTATGTTAGGCTATGTACAGGAGTAATCGCTGCAATACTTCTCTCCCTGGCTATGTGCCTTGGCATTTTGATAAGGGCTCTTTGTAATTAGTTTTTCTAGTTTCTAAACTACTAACCAGTACTGGTTATTCTCTTCAATTATTCTTCACTTGGCTTCTGTATTTCTGCTTGTCAATTTGGAAAGGTGCATTTGGATTGGTTTTCTGTTTGGATTTCCGTAGAAGATGAAGTGTTTCTAAGAGAAGTCAAACGTGAACATTTTGTAATAGTTTTTGAAAGGGATTGATATCTTCTTGTGTTATAATTGATGGAGAGGGATCGATTCTCGTGCCTGTAGTTGGAATAGATATTCAATTGTACATGGAGGGGGGTCTTTAAGATGTTGAATTGTACCTGGAAAACAAAACCACAGATTGCTTATGTTGTTTAAGAGATCTATGATTCAGTCACTTGATTTTTCTTCCTTGAAGAGACAAGGAAAACATATGTTGCTTATGAATGGATGCGATATCTGGCCGATCACAGTCAAGAACAGGGATCATATGTATTAACAAGGAAACCTTAAAACAAAAAATAACTAAAATAGAACAAGCGGCAAAACTGTCGAGTTTATCAAACAAGTGATGGACTTCCTACCAAGAACAGTCTGACAGGCCTAGAACAAGCTTGAGGATGTGTATAGTTTCATGAGTTTACAATATAAAACCATCATTGATGCACAGAGGAGTAATGTATGACTCTCGCAGTAGAGTTTTAGAAAAGATTTCTGAAAGGACTGCTGAGAGAATCACGAATATCTGAATACAGGGCAAAGAGGGAATACTGTCGAAGATTTGATACTTCATACCACGAGTTGAAAACGTCGTCGTTCTTGTCGGTGCCCGAAAATGCCAACTGGATCCCCACGTTGCAGTCAATAGACCCGCCATTGCCCCTGCACCTGGAATAGGCGATTGCGCAGTCTGTGTTGTTTAGGCAAACAAAAGCGTCCCCCGAGCAGCGACCGCAACCGAACTTCTTCCAGAACAGGTTTTGCAGATTGCCCTTCTGGAATTCAAGAACCTAAACAAAGGACCATTTACAAGGCTCAAAAATGGCACCACAGGCTTAATACAATAAGCCCTGCTGGAAAACCTTCATAAAGAGCCACATGCCTGGGGGTCTTACCAGGGTGAAACTGGTTACGGTGTGGGTGTTATCTTCAACAAAAACAGGTAGTGATCGAGCTGCATAGCGCCTTCCCGCAAACGCAACCATATAACCGCCAGCCATGCTCTGAAAATTTAACATTGGATTTTCACAAACAGGTTACATGGAAAGAAATGCAATCCCAAGTATTTCTTTTGTCAAACTCGATCACGAGCAAATAAAGAGGCCCATACCGGATTGAAAGTGCTGCTATTGATGGTGAGAAGTGAAATCTCATCAACCTTAGGCCTGAAAACAGCTAACTGCGAGTTACCACCAGAAAGGGAGAGACGCCTATCACAGGGTGAAAGCTGAGTTTGATTGAAAAAGAAAGATTCTCTCGAAGAAAACGCAAGACCAAATGTAAACCCATCCTTTTTTTGAACTTTTGTATCTGAACAGGGATCAAATACAGGATTTGTGTTGTCCCCACGGGCGCTCATCTTCATTGTCATCACCATCATCAACAGCAGAAATATATTTCTTGTAAGCATGGTTACTGCCCTTTTGAACCAAAACCCACTCCTCTGTTGTCTAATTCCTTCCTCACCTAAGCTTCAAGAGAAACATCTATCACTAAAAGCTGAATTTATAGAATCAAAGCTAATAGGCAACAGATTAGCCCATAAATCTATACATGCTTCAAGAAATATCCATCAGGTGATTAGGAAAAGCCCATGAACACAAAATAAATGTCCTAATTTTTTCTTTTTGGTGTATTGATACTTCGGATTACTCATATAAGATGTATTGATCCTGTAAACCTTTCACCAGAGACATGATTTTAACATTCAAACAGAAACAGAAACAGAAACAAATGAACACGGGAAATCCAGCGAAGCTGGATGAACGAACGTATTTGAGTCCATATAACAGACGAAAATCATGGTTTGACAAGCGTGAGGACAAAAATTTCAAGATCGCATACTCAGAATTCTGAAGATACGTAAAATAAAAATGAAAAGAAAAATTAGTTTACCTCCATCAAGAATCAGAATTTTACAAAAACAGATTCTTAATGAGACTGATGTTTTCTTCAATAGCCACAAAGTTTCTTGAAATTAAATTATCTATAGAATCAAATAACTATAAGGAGATGATACAAATGGGTAAGGATAAATGGTCTGAATTCTTAAGATTGGGTTTTTAACCTTAAAGAGATGATTACGAGGTCAAACCTGATCGTCCTGGGGGAAAAGCTTATGGAAAGTGGGAAGGGCGACAAACGGTAGAAGCGGCAGCCCGCTGGATCTTGTCCGACGGACGGTTACGGGGGTTGGCGTTAACAACACGGAAAGGTAATTAAAGCAGATTGACCACTATGCCCTTCTGCATTTTATTTTAACAAAAATGCTGATTTGATTTTCTGTTTGTTTGGCACATCAGCATTCAGCAATGGGAATGTAAATCCAGCTTAAGACTTTTCATTTGGTAAGTGGTCTTGCTGACAAAAGAGTGGCGCCAAGGTTAGGCACTCCCCCAATTCTTTTTTTCCCCTGTTTTCTATTTTATGTTTCTTTTTTCTGTTTTATTTTAAAATAATTTATTATTTTATTAATTTTTTGTTTTTAAATTTGTAGCTATAAAGTTTTTTAAATTTTATATTAGAATTTAAAATTATAATTCAATTACAATCAATTTAATTTGAAAAATTAATAAAATAAGTGTTACATAGATAATTTGAAGATTTTAAAAAAATATGTTAATATTATATAAAAAATAGTATTTATGGAAACAAATTGAGCATTGAATTTACATACTATGTATTATGTAGCAAGGTTGGCATCAATCAACCTATGATCAGATAATTGGTCGGAATTAGTTTGCATGATTGACCCTTGTAAATTTAAACAATGAATTAGCAAATTTGGATAAAATTTATTAGTTGTATCCATTATCTATTGTTATTTTGTTCTTAATAAATTTGTTCTCATTTTTCTCCCTCTTATAGATAATGGATGAAAAGCAAAGGGTCAACCCTAATCATTAGTTTGTGGTTTCCAGCTAAATAAAGCATTACCATTAACATATTCGGTCTTATTCCCGTGCCAAGTCTGCATAATTGGTCTACTTAGTGGTAAGCATGAATGCAAATTCCCAAGCCATGATAGACATAAGAAAGCAACATTTTTCCAGGTTTGGATTTCTGGTACTCTTCTACGTTTCGCGTGAAGTAGTCATCCATTTTCATGTATTGGCAACCATTTGCATCTTCTCCTGTCTTCGCTTTTCCCGGTTTGAACGGCGGTCCAACGTCTGCACAATTCCAATTCCAGAAACGGAAGGCAAAGGGACTCAGTTATCACCAACTTCGTCATCGTCTTCTTCTTGGTCTTTATTGCAAATTCCATTTGTTATTATCACAAGCTGTCATCTCATATTTCATTCTGCTCTCTCATCTGAACCAGAGAAAATGGTGAAAGAAAAACAAAGCCCTTTTGCAGGAGGCAAGGATGAACAGAAAATGGTGTTCGACCGCAGGCCTTGCTTCTTCAAGACTTATCTTCCTTATCCGATCAAGACCCAACAGCAGGTAACTCTTCACCTTCCTCCCTTCAACATCTTTCGTGACTTCTACGTGGTGCTAGCTTTTGTTTGGAGTATTTTCAAATCCAAGACTAGGAGACTATAGCTTATTTTTTTCCCATCTGCGGCACCAGATCAAAATCCCTTCACACTTTGTCAAGCACATACTGGAAAAGGTGACGGCGAGCAGAGCAATCCTTCCGGTCCTTCTGGAGGCTCATGGTCTGTGGAAATATTCAAGACTAGGGAACATGTGTTTCTGGGGGACGGTTGGCTGAGGTTCGTGACAGAAAACTTGCTGCAGGAGAAAGACTTCCTCCTCTTCAAATATGATGGAGATTTGTGCTTCACTGTTCAAATTTTTGACAAAAGCCGTTTAGAGAGAGAAACATGTCATTTGGAAGATGCAACCCCAACTCCCGTAGAGGAAAGAATCAGACGGTTAACCGTCAAAATTTTCCGTCTGAATGCCGGACAGGTGCACATCTAAGTTTTTCTTGCAGAAAAAAGAAAAATATTTAGTTGCGTGCATAAATATTGGTCATAACTCTTGAAGCTTGGCTCTTAACTGAGTGAGATACTGAAGCTGAACCAATATAGATAATGGGGTTTGCGGGAGACATTTTTCACCAAATTATCTCAACTTAAGGGATCCTTTCTGTAACTATCTTTCCCTTGAAGTACAGAATTCCCATAAACAGTAAGGGTCTGTTTGGTTCAAGGATTTTAATGAGGAAAAGGAAAAAGAAGAAAAAGAAAATAAAATCCCTAGAAAATTAAGATTCTATGTATTGTTTGGTTAACTAGGGAAAATACTAATGAAAGGGAATATGATTTCCAAGAAAGTGTTTTCCCTTGTTTGGTTTATAAGAATTTAGTATGAAAATTAGAAAGGAAATGACCCACTAATATTTCTTCAAGCAAAAGGTAAGAAATATGAATACAAATTTTGTATTAGTTAGTAAAATCTCAATATTTAAAAATATCTAAAGCAATAATAATTCTAACTAAATTAACTAGTCTAATGTCTTTACTTTGTGCAATAGTAATAAACTTCAATTTGGTAAAGTATCAAGATAATAGTCAACTTCTACCACTAATCCATACAAAAGCAACTCATCCATACAAAAGCAACTCATGAACTGTTATCAAATAATGAAGAATCATATTTTACAGTTAGCCAAAGCTTTCTTCGATCAGCCGGACATGCCAAGTATGCTCGAGCAGCACTCACATCTTCAGTTAGAGCTTGATAAACCTTCATTCTTGAGACGTCAATCATTCCTCCAACTTCTTCAATTTTCTCAAACAAAAGTTCCTCTGTGAAGTTTCGAACATTTTCGCGTTCTAGTGCAGCTGCTACTGCATCCAAACCATCCTTCAGATACTTGATTTCCTCACTAACAACATCAACAATTCTTGTTTTCTTTTTTTTTTTCGTTCTTCACTTTGTTTGGATGTTGAACTTGGTGCTGCTGCTTTTGAAGAAGACGAGACCTCATTATTTGCCTCATCTTGGAGATCAAACCCATCCTCCAATTCATGAGAATTATTGTCATTACCTTCCCATTCTGCTAGCCTTTGTTTGGGTCCAATAGCACGGCTTCCAGTTGCACGGCCTTTTCCAAATATTTCATCCAATTTCTCAAAATTTGGAACTGGAGTGTAACGAAGATGAGAAGCATTTGGTTTCCCCTGTTAAAACCAAAAAAAGATCAATTTTGAAATTCTACAAAGAGTATACAAGAAACAAAATTCTACTTTTCGTTTATCTCATCCTCCAGCCACATAAACATCACATGAATTCCAAGAGAGAATTTGAAATCCCACTGTCAAATAGTAAAAATGTTGAAATCCCACTAGATTAGCCAATAATATGAAAGCCAGTAATTAAAAAAATCATTTGAATTGAAATACTCCATATTTTACATTAAGATAATTAGCCCAAACACCTGCTTCAGCTTCAATCATATGTGTTGAGTAATTGAAACCAAAGCCACTTTTCTTTTGTAAAAGGTCTTTAACCATGCCAAGATACTTCTTCAAGGTCTTTACACGATTTTTCACATGTCCTGGATCACAACTCATGTCAAACTTCATTGAAACAGCCATTGTTGCAGCTCTATAAGCAGATTTTGTGAATGAACCTCCAATCTTTTGCCCCTTAAGTTTTTGCTCAAACAATGTATCCACAAGGCAGCTGTCCATCTCATTTGTCCATTTCATGTTTCTTTTGTCATTTATTGACAAATCATCTTGTTCTTCATCCACCTGTTTCAAAAGAAATCAAATAGCATTCTGAAGCCATAAACTCACAAAACTAGCGACTATAATATAAATTCAAATAAAATCCACATGTAGCATGGTTGGTCCTGCACTAGGCTACCTGGTGATGGTGATGATTGCAGACCCCATAGGAACATGTTTGGAGTACTAAAGTAATATCTGTAAACTCAATGGCCACGTAGATTTTATCTTTAAAAGGGCTATCTCAAATGAAATTTCAACTCCCATACTAAAAGAAGATATGAGATCCTTCTCAATTTTGCATTGCCATGGAAAGAAAGTCGAATCCTCCTTTCAACAAAGTCAACCCTTCCACATCGATAGAAGAACTGAGAAAGATAGCGGCAGACTATTAGTACAAAGATATGAAGAGCTGGAAACAAGCACAACTGAGAAAACAGTTGGATATTGAGGCTATCCAAGAACTGTTTAAAGGAAGTCTCAATCCAATGGAAAACAGAGAAGATCAAATATGGTGGAAGATATCAATGAAAGGCCAGTTTGATTCCAAATCAGCCTACATGAAGCTGTGCAAGTTTGAAGATGGAAAACAGGAAGGCTACTTGGAGTAGAATCTGGAAATTTGAGAGGCCCATGAGAGCATCTATATTCTTGTGGTTTGTTAGTCATGGGAAATTACCAACAAGAAAGTTCCTAGCTCATAGAGGAATTACAGATTGTAGAGTGTGCCCGTGATGTCAACAAGAAGAAGAGGCCTCCTGCATGCCATCAGAGATTGCCATTGGGTCAAGCAAATGTGGGAGCATTTAGTTCATCCATTTTTTTTCTTTTTTAGCAAAATTTTTACTACTCCAATAAATGTTTGGATTGGGTAGACTTGAACCAGAGGAAAGACTGGGGGAAAGATATTTAGTAAAAGGCGTGGAAATGTGTATTTAAGAAAACTATACATTTAATCTGGAAAAGGAGAAATGCCTTAGTTTTTGAGGGGATAGAGGATAATGTATCCCCTAGTTCTTTTGTCGAGCATAGTGCAGAGTAGATGAGTTACTCAAGCTCCAGAATATGAAAACTGTAAATTGTTTTGTTTTGAGTAATAAATAGACAAAGACCCAATTCAGTGAAAAAAAAGAAACAAGACGAGCTTCTCCAAAAATAAATAAAAGCAAGTTGTTGACCATTGTTCTCCTTTGTCAGTTGCAATAGCACAAAATAAATTAAAGCCAAAATAAATTAAACCAAATTCACTGTCATGACCTATAATGCGGCACCCAAAAATAGGCAGAACTTGGCATATTTTCTATACTAGCCTGTTTGAGCAATATCTTCCTTCGTTACAGATTACAAGTATCACATTAGTACCAGAAGAAAAAAACCCTTAAGACTGCAAATTTTTTCTTCAACATAAGAGCAACCACATTCAAAGCTCCATATCAGATACAACACAAAAAAATCAGAATACAACAATACGAAGACATAAACAACTAAATTAACTAATTAATTAACTAAAAATTAATCAGAATAAATAATATACAGTTCAATAAAAATCAAAAGAGAAAAATTAAACTCCATATAAACAAAAAAAATGGATACAAAGAAAAAATTTCACAAAATTAGCATACCTCTTCTAGCTCATCTTCTTCTTGAGGCATACTCTCAACTTGTAGATCTGATGATCTATTAGTATCAGAAACTCCCTCCAATGAGGACCTAGAATCTAGAATATCAAAAGGGCAAAGGTTTCTTAGGGGATTACTAGATGTATATCTTTGGGAACTAACATTAGCGGGTCTCTGATGAGGGAGTTTTCTGGAGCGTGAGTTTGGTAATGGAGGAAGCCTATTTCTACTAGGGTTTGCAGCGCTTGGATTGAGGTTTGAAGATGATTGACGCTTGCCATTTGAATTAGACGCCATGGCTGCATAAAGAAGGTTTGGTTGAGGAAGAAAGATCAAAGATAGAGAAATGTCTGAGACAAGCTCAAAGACAGAAACAGTTGAGGCTGAGGCTGAGGTTGGGGCTGAAGGCTTCGATCGCTTACTCTTTTCCACCGTTTTTTCTTTTTCCTCACACTTTTGTGAGGAAAAGTACTTTCCTGAATTTCTAACAAAATTTTCCACAGTAATTTCTTTATTTTATTTTCCTTACTCTTTTCTTTTACAACCAATCACAACAAAACGTTTTTCTAAAGAAAAGTGTTTTCTTTTCCTTAGAAAAATCCAAGAACCAAACTGACCCTAAAGTTACTAGCACCGGGAATCCCACCCCCACCCCACTCCCCACAAAAAAAAAAAAAAAAAGAAGAAGAAAAAGAAAGAAAATAGCCCACAAGGAAGCATATATGTGTTGTGTGCTCCCTAGTTTTTTATAGATGAAACCGTTGCCAGAAAGCCCAGAGGTGACTACGCGGGCATAGACTTGTTGGGGGGCCTTTAGTTCTCTTAGCCCTTGGAGAATTGAAGCTTGTTGACTGCAGCCATTAAAGAGAATCTTATGAGAACTTCTAATAATATTATCGATTGGGTACCGGAAAGCAACCAATAGGTCAAAAATGGTCCAGTTACAATTCTACTGCAATTTTTTTTTTAATATTTGTATTGGTTTCATAATATAAAATTTTTTTGATCTCACTTATTCTCTTAAAAAAAAATTTTCACTCAAGGCAGAAAATCTTAAACTAAAATACTATATAATCATACCATAGAATTCTTCGAGTGTATTTATATAATATTTTACTATGAAACTCAATCTAAAATTTTTACTTTAAGTTTCACTTTTTCTCTCACAAATAATTCTCTTTTACGAGTAAAAAATTTCAAATCAAAATATTATTCAACCTACCCATTGACATGATAAGCTAAATAGATTGCTCTTTTTATTACTTCATTCATTCTAATGTTGTTGTATCATTACTATTTATTAAAAAAAATCAAAGACGAATAGAAGTTTTATATTAGATTAAAACTATTGAAACTTCTTTCTTAAACATTTAGGGTGCATTTGGATTGGTTTTCAAACAAAAAATTTTATTTTTTTATTTTTTTCATTTTGAGCTATACTTCTTTTCTTATAATTAATTTACCTTTACTATTTTTAATATAACTCAACTCAAATAATAACTCAATCCAAATAGCCCTTGAATGATCATGAGTTTCTTATGTAAAGAATTATTTTGTTAAAGAGAACTGGATAAGAATATTATTTATGAGATATAACTAAAAGAAACGTTTCTTCAATTATTCAATTTATGTTTATTTTAATCTGTTTGCTGTTTGGGAAAAAAAAAAGCTTGGAATACACAAATGAAAAAAGAGAATTTTCTTTTCGCAGCATAGAAGAATTCTGAATTTCTAATGTTTGGGGGGTCAAACAACTATTTTCTCGAACATCAAGGGTCACCAAAACATTTACTCAAACAAAAAATGCAAACAGAACAGTTAAGATAAGGTCAATAGTCAAAACCGACTTACGGGTCAGGAGAATCGGGAAACCAACCACTGAAAAGACCGACCGGCTAGGGCTGGCTTTGCGAAACTCTTGAGGTTGTGACTTACGATTAGAAGTGTCAGCGGCTTTCAAACATTTTGTTTTGAATTCGAACCTGATCACTATTAGTACTAAATTCGATTTAATTATTTGATGAGTCTATACAGAGGGATCATACTTTATAGAATTTCGAGTCGGATTTAGATAGATCCGATAAGGTATTTTAATATAAATTTATAAATAATTGACTGTTGAATTAAACACATTTAATAGTTATAAAAATTTAAATATAAAAAATATTTATTATTTAAAATTTAATCGAGTAATCAAGTTTATCGGGTTCAGAACTTTGTGTATTATACCGTACCTATTTAAAAAATATATTATCGAATCAAAATTTAAATTTAAATAAAAAAATATAAATATTATTTCAAATCTAAAATTATAATAAAACCCTATCCATCAACATCAATACTTATGATGTGACCCCGTGTTTAAACAAAGCTACGAGTGTGACGTCTAGCTGAAGATAAGCTGAACGCATTTCAATATAACTTCGGACGCGCTTACTAATGCGTTCAAACTTTAAACGCGTTTAAGGTGAAGTGCTTTTGTTTGCGGACGCAAGTCAAAGACCGAAAATTTTTTGGAGAAGAAGAGCAGAGACGCCATAGCTTCGAGCTGACGCGGAGGAAGGATGTCGTACGACGACGTGGAGATCGAGGACATGGAGTGGAACGAGGAGCTGCAGGCCTTTACGTACCCATGCCCTTGCGGAGACCTCTTCCAGATTACGAAGGAAGACCTGCGCCTCGGTGAAGAGATTGCACGGTGCCCTAGCTGCTCTCTTTACATCACCGTCATCTACAATATCGAAGACTTCCTAGGCGATAACGATCAGAAGAAGAAGAATATTGAACCTTCCAAGCAACAGCCTATCGCCGTGGCTTGAGAAGTTCCTCAGGTCTAGAAGGAAAATCTCTTCATTTTTCCTCCCGGAAGTTTTGATCTTTCTTTAGCAAGTATTTACTTGGCGTACGGAGCCGATAGATTTATTGAGGTTTTTCTGGCAATTACTGATTGCGGGTGATAGCGTAGACGAATATAGAGGCATTAGGGTACTGTTTCTTGGTGCTAGGATTCTTGGATAACAACTAATACCTTTCCCTCAATGTATTCTGAGGATCTCTGTGGAATTTGAACGCACCGAGTCGTGGCTTGTTCTGATTTAGGTGTATCCAGAGTTTCATCATATAAGTTTGATTGTTGCATTTTCTCTTGTACTGAGTTTGTTTTGGTGGGTGCTTTTGTCATTTTATTGTAGATTTCGGACCTTTTTCTATTTCTTAAATCTTGAGTTCAATGTCTCCCTTCACAAATTAATTCACTCTTTTTTCATGGTAAAAAAAAAGTTAAAGCAAATACCGTTTCAGATGCAATACTCCAATATGTTTGGTGTTCGATTAAAAGTTATCAAAATGTGAAAAACAAGAATAGTCGAGAGTGCATTTGGATTCGTTTTTTGAAGATATTCAGGAACTCACTTAACTATGGATGAAAGATGTTGTCAATTCAAAGATTTTCAAAGATCTTCTGAGCTCTAATTAAAAGAGCTCCAATTTCCAGGCAGTTCACCGCGGGCGAGGGTCGAGGAGCTGGTTAGATTTAATTTTAAATTTTTTATTTTATAAAAATTAAATTATTTATTAAAAATAAGTTTACATTTAAATTTTAAATTTTAATTTTCAAATTAAATAATATTCAGGTAACTTGTTCAAGACTCGGAAGTAAATGAACAGGTGGGTCAATGTTCCATTTGTCTTTTTCTTTTTTATTTTTTCATTTATGGGTGGTCTGGTCGATGTTCCTTTTATCAGAATTAAAGTTTTTTTTTTTGCTAAGTCAGAATTAAAGTAATTCATTGCTTTGATTTTACATGATTCTGAGGCTTCTTTCCTCCATGGCGTCGTGGGAGAGGAAGCACAAAAGAAGAAACATGCCAGCACTGCTTTCTCAGGACCATTTTCCTATTCACAAGAATGGAAAAAATGGACAGAAAGAGAGAAAAGTAGTTTTAGATCAATACCTTCCTCGGCTGTTGTTCCTTTCAAATCCATTAGTTTGTATCTTCTGATATTTTATTCAAAAGGGATTATGTCATGAATCTGTTCCCTTTGCAAAATATCAAAGTAAACCATCTGTGGAATGTTACGGAGCATCAGGGCCTAAGCATTGAGAATGAGCCAGTGTTTCCTTGAAGGGCGGACTCAAGTGTGTTCATTATCCTTCCACCTTCTGAAGTTCATCTTCGTTAATACCCTTTAATACTAAACATTGGCTGAAGGAGCTCATCTTCAACACCGACCTACAAGAAACCACTGGAGGACCACCAAGTTCAGAGCCTTCTTCCACACTTTTTCTTCAAAGAAGCTTCTCCGCAGGTGGATAACAGTTTGCTCGTTGTTCGGTAGAAATGAAGCCTTCAACTGGGTTACCGGTTAGGTTTTATAGAATCATCGACCGATACGTCCTTTGTAACCACAAACTGGTAACTTGTCTTTTCTCCCTTTCCTTCTTTTTCTTTTACTTGCCCAGGCTTTTGAATCCGGGATTATGATTCTTATAATGAAAACTCAGTGGCGAAAGCAAATCCCCAGAAAACCTTTATTAATTCGGGCCTTTGATGCAAAACAAGTTCTGGAATTTGTCATATATGATGCGCTTGTGACTGTTAAGTTGTGGTTTTTATATTATGTTCTTCTGTTACTTGTTTGGTCCTGTAAGCATAAGTTAAACTTGCACAGTTAACTTTATTAAAATAAAAAGAAGCCTTTTTTCCCCCACCTTTTCCATGGGAGGACAGAGGGGCTATTTTGTTGAATTTGCACTATACTGTACTCCCGGAAATTGGATAGCAGATGCTGTGATATCTGGTTGTTCGTTTATCTTCTTATTGGGAAATACGTCATCTTGATTATGTTTCACTAGTTAATGGCTCTAAGATCAATTATTATGTATGCGGAAGAGGCAATTTTTCCAAATGCAGGACAAGAAAGGATGCATTCTACATTGTCTTTTAGCCAACATGTCTGATTGTTGCTATATAAAGGATTTTCAATGATTCTGAAAATATGCCAAAGTGAAAATGGTTTATTCTGGAGGTTTTTAATCTTCAAAGTTGAAAGCAAGCTATCCCTCTTTGGTAATCATTCTACCTCACTTTCTAAACTTGCATGCAATTCCTACATAGGGGAGTACCATGAGTCAGTGATGACCAATGAATCATTTTGTATGTGGCACATGACTTTCTCAGTATCCAGATTAACTGATATTTGCTGATTAACCATTTCGATCTTCCTTTGTTTATTCAAGTATTAGTTTGTCAAACAATATGGATTGGGCAGTGTTTTTGGCTACTAATATACTACTGCTTGTAAAGAGGATGCCAGATGGATTTGTTCAGAAATATGGTGGTGAACTCTCCAACTTTGTCAGGCTTAAAGTTCCAGCTGGAGATATTTGGCATATTGGAGTTGAAAAGGCAGGAAATATGTTTCTTCTTCATGATCGTTGGCAAAAATTTATGGAGCATCACTCTATTGGCCCTGCCTTCTTTTTAGTCTTCAAGTACGAAGGGAATTCCAATTTTCATGTTCACATATATGACCTAACGGCTACTGAAATTCAGTATCCATTTACTACCAATGCCAGAAGGCCTAATCACACTATTGCAAGTTCAGGTCATGAAAAAGAGGAATTTGGTGTCGACAATGATGAATTTATGGTAGACTCCCCACTGCTGAGCCCCATGCTTACCTACTTAGATCTTAATGCTCTACATGAAAACAGAGCTAATAAGGTTCAAGATGGAAAGGCAACAATGGCTGCAACTAATCCACATATAGACAGAACGTTTCCTGAGCATGTAGTTGAAGGAACCCGGGGAAGAAAGAAGGCTTCCCTAACTCTAACATCTAAATCTGATAAGCCTTCATTCACGGTCACCATGAAAACGTACAATGTAAAAACATCTTTCGTTGTGGTGAGGCTTTCGGCTTTACATTGAATGTCTACCATTTTGGATGCATATTACTGCATGTCTATTGACTTCCTTTCTTGCTTTCTCCTGGTTTTATTTGCTTATTATAATCACACTTGTAGATATAGCTTGACAAAATGAAATGAATTCGCTTCTGCAGCTGATCCCATCTGAATTTGTGGAGGAGTGCCCCTTAAATAATATTGACTGCATCAAACTTCAGGATTCCGATGGTAGAAAATGGCCTGTTGGTTGCCTTAGAAAGTCTGGTAAGCCTAAATGGCTAAGCAAGGGATGGAAAAGCTTTGCTGAGGCAAAGAAATTGGTTACAGGAGATGTTTGTGACTTTGAGTTGATTCATGCACAATAGACACAAGCATGTGCTGTGGAAAATTCTCTCAGATACGTTGCCTACCAAAGAGAAGTTGAGGAAAATATTCAGTATGGAAAATCTGGATTGCTTGATATGTGGATTTGAAGAAGAAAGTGTCAGACATCTTTTGCTAACATGCCCCCTAATGAAGCTTATCTGGTGGAATTCAAAATGGACAGTAAAACTGGAAAATATAGCACAGCTGCAGATTGAAGGGTGGATAACTAAACTCCTTGAAGTAAAAGGTACTTTGCTTATGGAATCAGAAATTAAAGCTGAAATGCTAAATTTTTTAGCTATTGCTTTCGAACTGGTTTGGACATATAGAAACAAGATAAGACTAGGAGAAAAAGTGGAGGACTGGACTGACCTAAGTGAGAGAATTAATAAGACTGCTGAGGATTATAAGAGAGCCATTCAGAGAAGGAATACGAAGAGAAAGGAGGTATTTGTCAATCAAATTTGGAGACCACCAAAGCAAGACTACTTGAAGTTTAATTTTGACACAGCTTTTAAAGATCAAGAAGCTGTAGTGGCATGTGTAATTAGGAACTATCTAGGGGATATTGTTGGTGCTAGTACGGGTCACTTTAAGGCTGCAAATGTGTTTGTAGCAGAAGCTAGAGCTGCATTGCATGCTTTGAAAACTGCAGAGGAAATGAATGTGCAAAAGGCTATCTTTGAAGGAGATGCAAAGAATGTGATTTTGGCACTTAAAGGTGACAACGGGGAAATAGAGTGGAGAGGTGAGGAACTGATTTGCACAGGCAGAAAAATCCTAATGAAGCAGCCACTTTGGAATATATGCCACATCTCAAGATTATGTAATTATAGTGCTCATAACATTGCTCAATGGGCTGCTTACAATAATATAAATGGAGAAATCCCTGTTCCCCTCCTTCCCCCATCTGTGTTTTGTGATAGAGGAGGTACACCCTCTACTTCATGTACTAATCTTTTGGACATCAATATATAGTAAATCATTCATCAAAAAAAAAAAAAAAAAAAAGAAGATGAAGCTGTGTTCAAGTTTTCTGTGTTTCGTGCCAAGAATAAGCAGGCAAAATTTGCCGAACCCCAATCAGACAAATAGAAATCAAGTTGTTGCTGTTGCTAGGTTGCTGAAGCAAGCAGGTAATCTTCTTTTTGATTGATTACATGTCCCATACTTCCTTGGCAAGCACGAAGGAGTAATAAACATTTGCTGTTTGACGTTCATTTAGGACCCTCCTGTTTCTGGTACTATTGTTCGTCCATTTGAGACCCTTCCCTTTGATGCTGTATGATTTCTTGCCATTGTTGCTAATTGGAACATCCATGTTCTGTTTAATCGTCGGATGATCTTTATACAACATCCAAAAGTGCAATATGCTGTAATGTCTGGATGCCCGAAGTTCCGATTTGCCTTTTGCTTGAAGCCCTGCCTTCAATAGCCTTTAGGGCTCGTATGGTTATGCGCGTGCCAAAGCAATCTCCAATTCTACGATGAATTTACAAAAGCTTTTGATTAGTAACGAATTTTACAGGGTAATACTTGACGGCCAAAAGTGAATTACTTAACAAGAGACCATAAAACAAATTGGCAGAGGGAAAATTTTCCTTTCCTAACGGGGCTTGGCAAATATTCATAAGGAAATATAATTTTAAACTTAATGATTGAGTTACGTCACTGTCTTGATCATTCCCCTTATCTAAATCCAGTCTACTGTACGTTTCCGTAAATAATTTAGGAGGAAAATACATAAAAATGCATTGGCTGGAAATATGCAGAGCATGTTATCTAGGAGTTTCTCATAGTGACAAACCATCTGGACAAAATGCTTTGCCTGGAAATGGTGCTTGAACTATGTATCTGAATACAAAAAAAGGAAAATAAGAATATATAGGTGCTGCGTCTTGATAACTCTTCAATTAATATCTTTCCTCAGTCCAAAAATGGCAACAAGCCAGCTATATAAGCTACAGAAAGTATTTCCTTCTAGGAAAGCAGTAATAATGCTACAACCAGCATAGCCCGGATGCATTTCATGGCAAAAGTAAACCAAGCCTTCGAGTCATTACCTTATATTGACTCCCCAATCTACAATCTCCACCTGGCCCTTTTTCCAAATGTGACTGAGGATAACAATGGATTGAGGCAGAATTGATTATCATTAGTTGTCAATTTGCCACTAGTTCATCAATGTGTGAAACAATTTGTAACGCCTTCTGTCCCCGAATATATATTGCTTCCCTTTGGAGTTCATTTCAAAATTTAGCCATTTCTCCTTTATAATTTGCTCAAGAAAAGAAGTGAGAAAATTAAGAAATACAAGCAGAAAGAGTTCTCCTTTGGCAGTCAAAGATGAGAACACCAGCAAGGAAGTGTCTATCCTTCTTCAAAGTCTTCAACAAGGAAAGAAGCTCGGACAAACTGGTAAATTCTTGGGTCACGTTATCATTTTTCTTCTTTTCTTTTCTTTTTTTTTTATTTCATTGTTTTTGGATGACTTGATTACCTGCAAACATGATTGGATTTCTCTGGTTGTTGATCTGTTGAAGATTTGTGCTTAGTTTCTGAAATGATTTCTTGAATGCTGATCCTCTAATCAATTCCTATTGTACAGAGTTCCCGTTAACCAGTGGAATTTGAGTTTTTTATGTTGCAGATTAATTGAACTTGAAGATCTCTTATTTCATGCTCAAACATTTAGGAACCACTTACAGGCATGTGATTGATTTGAACCATTTATGTGTTGTATCTTTGTATTTATTACAGGGTAGTTATTTTCACACTCCCTATTTTAGCTTCTTGCATTTCCCTCCCCCTTCTTTATAAATGAAAAGACTAATACTAATAACTATTTTTTTTTTAGTGCAAGCTTTGAGTTGGATTATTGGAGTCTTTTTTGGGCATTAGTCTTTTCAGTTATCAAAAATATTAGGAGAGTGTGAAAATCAATGAAAACAGTCTTTATACAATCTCAGAAACAGTTCTTTGACATTGAGAAGAAATGTTTCAAATTTGCCAACTGATGAACTAGGAGATCCAAGATTCTCTTAGGATTCATTACTGATATTACTAAAACTTTGATTTCTAATTTCAGAAGAATTTGTTTGACTGAAAGTCTTGGAAATCAAAAGCCCATGTGTTGGAAGGGAAGGCCTATTTCTCAGACTATGTTATGCTTCTATTATCTGGTACTAAGACAATACAGGAATTATGGCAGTCTGGAAGGCATCAGAAATAGAGGAAACCTTGTAATGTAGCTTGTTCTAAATCATGTAATGTTTGCTTTTCATTTTTGCTTATTCATTTTCCAAATCCTCAAGCTCTTATTGCCATATTTGGACAAAAAGTCTATGCTTGTTTTCTTATCTTGACCCCGGTTTGATATGTAAGAAAATGAAACTTCACCTTTTTCAGGATACTTCTTGTCAAATATACTGAAACTCTTACTAGAAATTCTATGTTTTATATGTCTGAAAACCTGATCATGTTTGCTTCTATAGAAAATTCCACCAGCATGTTCTTTGCACATGCATGAGACTCTGCCGTGTGAAGTTTTTCTAGGGGATCAGTATGGGAATAATTGGCCTGTGAAGTTGGAAAACACTGAAAACCAGTTGCATTTTGAAGAGGGCTGGGCCAAATTTGTGGAAGATAATTCAATTGAGGATGGAGATTTCTTATTTTTCCAGTACCACGATGACAAAGTGATCCAAGTCATACTAACTGGACGGAATGCATGCAATAAGAAAGGAGTTGGAGCTCGCAAGTCCAATGAAAGAGAGGAAGAACATATGGAGGCAGAAACTATCGATGTGGAAATGGATGAAGTTAATGACATGGAAATGGAAGATCAGGAAAGCGAACCCATTGGGGAACAGGTTGGTGAGGAAGAGCAAGAAGGCTATGATGAGGAACTAAATGAGCTGGAGGACGAACGCCTTAGGAAACAGGTTAAGAGAGAAATAGCAAAATTGAGGAAAGAGGTTCAGAATCTAGCCAAGAAAGTAGGAGATCCTGAGTCTAAAGATGCTAATGGAGGCTTAAGAAATTCAAACAGGATAAAAAACTGTGAGTACAAAAGTTTTTTCTGTTCTTACTGTTGGTGCTTCTTTTGCAATATGTTCCTCTACATTAAGCTAATACTCATGATTTGACCATTCCTTGATTTAGTAGCAGTCCAGAAAACAGCTGGTGCTAAACGTGGGAGAAGAAAAAATCCCGACTATTATGGTGCTGAAATTTTCAAATCAGGGATCCTTCCCCGGCCCCAAAATCCTTATTTTGTGACAGGAATAAGGCCAAAGAGACGGGAAGAATTGGTACGTGTGTGCAATGAGTTCATCCATGATTTGGTATTTTAGTGTTTCATGTTCTCTATTTTTGTCATAGTTCTTCCCTCGTTCAATGTAATGTTATCGAAATGTATTGTTGCTTTGCCAACTAACCTAGTTTGGCAAAGATGGTTCCTGTTCTCCTGCAGATGACTTGTGTGGAAATATTATACTTAAGCACGTAGCTCACGTTACAGTTTGTATTTTAAGGGATAACTGAGTTGTACTGGAGTAATCATTAGCTGATGATTTAGTAGTAAACCATTTTTCCACTAACACTGCTAGTTGCTGATTGGAAAATTCTTTGTAAACCAATGCAGTACATTCCAATTGAAGTGCTTAAAGATACCGGTATTAAGGAGCTGCCAATGACAGCAACTCTCCGTGATTCATCTGGGAGGACATGGCCTACCTACCGCACTAAGTGGGGTGATGGCAGAAAATTCTATATTGGAGGATGGGCAAGCTTTTGTAGGATGAACTTTGTTGGAGAAAATGATCTATGCGTTTGTGAATTTATAAAAGGAAGGAACAAAAACGACCTTATCTTACAGCTTCAGGTCGTCCCGACCAATAACAATGCCAATCTTTGTAGGGATCAAAAGACGGCATAACAGATCATTTCTTGTCAAGTTGGTCTGCAGCAGCTGTGTTCTGCATTCTGTTGAGGATTGAAAGCTTTTGTTCTCATGATTCTAACATACGGAGCCAAAGTTCAGACCATAAAATTTTTCACTTAAGTTGTTTATTCAGTTTTCTTGCCCCTTTGGGTTTTATGGTCCTTCAGACTGATTATCAGACTATTACTGTTTTACAATATAATACAATTCAGCATCTGTGCCATTTTGTTGAGTTCATTGCTTCGGCATTTTGAAGTGCATCCATTCAATCTGACTTGTTCTGAGAAACTGATCACATTGCTCCAAACATATGAACTCATGTTTAATGTATAGGAACCCTGTACAAAGCTTCTGGTGCTGAAGGTGGAATGGACCGCCCGCCCGTTTGGAACCCTATGACTCGCAAAGTTGAGGAGTCAAGTTGAAATGTGAATTTGTTAACGGATTATTAGTCTGGTTGATTCCTATGTCCACATTTATATTTGTAATCACATGTCTAGCGGGACACATTTTTCATGAATTTTTAGCATTTGTTAAATTCTTTTCCCTGTGCTATTTCTCAATTAAGGTTGACTTCTCCTCCTTCCTGTTACTGTCGCAGCGCCTTTCTTTTCTTGTTCTTGTTCTTGTTCTTTTTTCGAGAATACTAATGGCGTAGTATCACTTATTTATTAATTTTCTTATTTTATATTTATAATAATATACTTATTAATTTTTAGAAAGAAAATTAAAAAAATAGCACTATACCTTAGCATAACCGAAATGTGGTACACCAATTTAAAGAGAAGATTGCTTAGTAAATACTACATGAGTGATAAAGTTTTGGGGTGAGATTAAATAGTATTTTGTTTTGAGAATTTTTGCTTTGGGTTTCGAGAAAGAAAATTTTTTGTGAAAAAAAATAGTCTTAGGGTGAGAAATTTATTTTGGATTCCGTAACGAAACCCAATCCAAATACACTCTTAATTTCAATATCAATTTTTAATAATTAGAACTTTTTCACTCAAATTCTATTCGGAAAAAAATTCTACTTTTGAGCGAAATATTTTGTACGTAATTATTTTATGATTTTTAAAATTTTCTTTTGTAAATTTTTATTAAAAATTATTTATAAAAAACTACGTCCAAAACAAAAATTTTATATTAATTTTTAAAATTAGAAATCCAACCAAAGTACAATATCCCTGTTTAAGATTTCCTTTGAGAAGGGTGGCTCCGTGCCCCCATGTTTTTTCTGGTGGCCTTGCCAAGTCAAAATAGCCTCATCCAATCTTTTTTTCAGCCAATCATCTCCTACCGCCTTATCTATTTCTTTTCATTTCTCCCCTTGCAAAGTTTCTTGCTCACTCACTCAATCAATCTCCATTTTCTTGCTAACCTCAGTGCTCCGCAGGAAAGATCACAAACCAGGTAAATTGCTTATACATCCCAACCCTGATTACCCTCCTTCACTTAGCTAGTTCTCTGCCGGGAAAAACTGTTAACTGTCTGCTTTAAGCTCTGCATAATTCTTGCATCTTCTCTCTCTATAGGTTGTGGGTCAGAAAGCAATGGCAACCGCCACAGCTTCACTTTCTCCGGCCACAATTAGCGCTGCAGCCGTTGTTGGCTCAGGCAAGTCCGGCCAGAAGAGAGCAAAAGTGAACTACATTAGTGGGTTGAACTCATTTGGTGGGCTTAAAGCTCAGAACAACGTTGTCTCGCTAGGGGTCTCTGTTTCGACTGAGCAGTCCTTTGCCAAGATTGGTAGCTCATTGAACTGCCCATCAAAAAGCAAAGGAAGAGGCGGGGGAGCTCTCTCTTCAACCTGCAGTGCGGTGGCTGAGATTTTCAGGATTGCAGCCATCATACCAGGCCTGGTTCTTGTTGGAGTAGCAGTGGGTTTCGTTCTCCTGCGAATTGAAGCATCTGTTGAGGAGGCTGAATAAGAAAGTAGCAAACTTTGGTTGGTCAATTGTCGTTCTTGATCAAGACTGCTTTTGGTTTAATTTCATTCTATTCTGAGTGTAGAATTCAATTAATTTGAATATATAAATCATAATTAGGTAAACCTGTTTCTGCCGGTATAGTTCTTGTATCTAATCTTTACTAAACTTCCTATCTTGATTTCAATTATTTCGTTAGCTTGCTTTTTGATCTTAATTTTTTTTAAAAAAAACTTTGGCAATATATAGATGGATATACCTATGCGGACACCGACAACTTGTGTTGAATTCTACTTTTCTGTATCATATTTCACAAGGCTAAACTTAAACTCCCATAATATTGTTTTCATTTACACTTAACAAAAATAAAGTAAAATCCCATAATTTTAGAAAGACACAAGCACTGATAAACAGATTCTTGATGCCCTTCATTGGCGCCTGTTGCTATTGTTTTCTCCGTTCTGTTCAGATGGAAGAGAAATCAGATTTGGAAGAATTATATAACTTCAATATGCTAGTTTTATTGGAAGTACGAGTTAGATAATCATAGCAATGTATACTCTCTACTTGGTTTTCTTTTTCTTTTTCCTTCTTTTCTCAAAAAGAAGAAATGCAAACTACAAATTGAAGCATGTTATGGTACAAAAAGCAGGAGAGGTTTCGCTTTTAATTGGTGTCTCTCCACCTTTGTGGCATCCTCCATTTTGCATGCCAAAAGATCGATACTTGGGGCCTGGTAAGAGAACGAGAGAGCTGGTAAGCTTCTTCATCCACCCTTAAAGGCAGCCACACATATCTTGAATCTCGCAAGTCATCCGGATTCCAACGATCAGCAATGAAAACAAATGATCCAGGAGGCCCTTCTGGCATGGGAAGAACAGATGTACTCTGAGCAAAGAACGTGGTGACCCGGAAAACTTTATTTGCCCCAACACAAGGGTTCCCGATGCTCTCCCATGGCCCCAACATTGTATCAGCCACATGAGCTAGTGCTTCATTTGGCGCCCAACCGCTGCAGCCTGATGTGATCATGTAGTATTTCCCTCGGTGCTTAAACACTGCCGGGGCTTCCCGGTGCTGTCCTACGAGAACCTTGGTCATAACACTTGTAACATCAAGATAATCTTGACGAAGCGGACCAATATGAAGTTCTCTATTGTGCAAAGAGGAGTAGACGACATAGGCCGTGCCGTCATCGTCCTTGAAAATTGTCAAGTCCCTGCTATCGAATCCATGAGGACTCTTGCTATAGAGATACTCAGATGGACCAGTAGGGGAATCACTGATGGCAATCCCAACTGCAGCTTTGGTGTAGTTGGCATCATCAATGTGCATCCACATTACATATTTGCCCGTCTTCTCATTGTAAATCACTTTAGGCCTCTCCAGCACCTTAGACTTCTGCAGATCATGATCCCGATTCTTGTCCTCTGTTTTGAGCACAAGGCCTTCGTTCTTCCAGGTTCTCAAATCCTTGGAGGAATAACAGCCAACTCCGATAACATCAACTCTGGCCACGCCCTTTCCAGGAGCACGATAGGTAGGACCGTCTTTGTATTCGCCATACCAATAATACATTCTTGATCTTTCGTCGCGCAGAATACCACCTCCATGAGCTTGGATTGGATTGCCATCCGTGTCCAACCATATTCTTCCCGGATAATAATATAAGGTCTCGATATCGCTCCCCCGCCTGGGATCTACAGCATTTCTCTTATCAGGAAAGAAAAAGGGCCTTATTTTCGAGGACTTGTCCAGAAATTCATCAACTAGGCTTGTAGTTGGCGAAGCTTGGCTGCTTGATGATTGTGGAATTGGCAATTCTTCCGCCTCTTCAAGTTCCCGCGAATGACGGTTTACGGCCATCTTGAACTTCCCAGCAGGGACAGTTTCTTGACCAATAGTGGAATAGAAATGAATCATAAGAAGGCATACCGCCAAGCTAAACACCAGTACGAGGCAAAAGGATCTGTTTCCCGAAGAGAACCGACTCATGACTGGCGAAAACTTCTGGGCAAGGAGATGCTCCAGCGACCCCAAAGAAAGCTATCTCTCCTCAAGAATCTTGTGTTCAGCCCAGCAAGGCCATCATAAGGTCCTGCTTGTTCTGTTCTTCTTGCATTTTAAACGGGCATGGCTTGAAATTTACTGCAGGAGAACGTGCTTTTCGATACTAACGAGATCACAATATTTTTCCGGGCAATCATGGATCTCGAGGTAATGGTGGTGAGATGAGATGGTTATGATCCCTTGAAGCTTTTTTACTCCAATAATGCTTCTATTCTATAAAATGGCATGCCGCCGTTCACCAGGTTTGGGAGCCGGGAGAAATAAACAGAAGAAATGCACCAAAATTAGGCACCAATACATGAACTCCGCAACAAAGGTGGTCATACAAGTTATTCATTGCAATTTCCTAAAATTAAACTCATCTGTGCACACGAGTATCCCATGTTTTAAACTCTCGATTTATTTTGAAAAGATTTCTACTATCAATTAACTATTTCGGCTCAGAACATAAAACACATACTGAAGAAACTGAAGTCTGAAAATTTTATTCATTATGCAGTACAAAGAAAACAAAACGGAGAAGAAGTTTATATACAGCAATAATTAGTAAAGTCGGTGCCTAGTGAACCGGGTTCAATCACCAAACTAATTAACTAACCCAAATCGGGTTTAACTAAAACAAAAACTAACTACATTGCTGTTGACTAATGTTGCTCAGCTGTTGACTCTCAAAAACCGTCCAAACTGTCACTGCATTTTCTGTTTTGTAACACCCCCCGCAAGTGCAGCTTGGTGAAAATATTCTGAACTCCATAAGTAGACAATAGCTGATAAAAGTGAGGAGCAGACAATGCTTTTGTCAACAAATCTGCTAACTGTAAACTGGATGAAATAGGCAATGGCTTAAGCAAACCAGACTGATATTTTTCTCTGATGAAATGGCAATCAATCTCAATGTGTTTTGTGCGCTCATGAAATACCAGATTTTTACAATGTAAAGGGCAGCCTGATTATCACAGAATAAAGGAATTAGATGATGCAAATGTAAACTCAACTCCTGCATAAGAGATGTAATCCATTGCAGTTCACAGCTTGTAACTGCCATTGCTCTATTCTCAGCTTCTGCTGAACTTCTAGAGACAGTGGACTACTTCTTACTCTTCCAAAAGATTAAAGCTTTACCTAAGAACACACAATATCCAGTAATTGATCTTCTTGTGTCTTCACATCCTGCCCAGTCAGAATCTGAAAAAGCCTGAAGTGTTAGTGTATTATCTGCTGGAAAGAATAATCCTTGACCAACTGTCCCTTTCAAATACCTCAACACCCTATGAACTGCTTTTAAATGCTGTTGTGTAGGGGCATCGAGAAACTAACTGAGTTGCTGAGTAGCAAAAGAAATATCAGGTCGAGTAAGTGTGAGATAAAGCAGTTTACCAACAATACTTCTATAAGTTGTATTGTCTGACAAAGGTGGAGAATCTGCAAGTGATAACTTGATGCTGGGATCCATTGGAGTGCTGACTGCTTTACATCCCAGAAAATCTGTTTCAGTAAGTAGATCAATAGTATATTTCCTTTGGGATAGATTTAACCCAGTGTGACGTCTAGCAATCTCCAAGCCAAGAAAAAACTTCAATTCACCCAAATCTTTGATTCTAAACTGGTCATGCAGAGTATTTTTAACAGCTTGAACTGTATCCATATCATCACTTGCAATGATCAAATCATCCACATAAACTAGAATAGCAGTGAAATGAACAGCAGTAGTTTTAACAAATAAGCTGTAATCACAATAGGATTGCTTAAAACCAAGTGAAATTAAAGCTGAGCAGAGTTTAGCATTCCACTGCCTACTAGCTTGTTTCAATCCATATAAAGACTTTTCTAACTTGCACACCATATTGCTGTCTGAACACTGAAAACCAGGAGGAATAGCCATATATACTTCTTCATTCAATTCACCATGTAGGAATGCATTATTGACATCTAATTGATGCAAAAATAATCCTTTGGCAGCAGCTACAGCAAGAACTGTCCTCACAGTTGTCATCTTAACGACTGGTGAAAAGGTTTCTAAATAGTCTATCCCAACTTGTTGTGTAAAACCTTTAGCTACTAATCTGGCTTTATATCTTTCAATAGATCCATCTGACTTTCTCTTGATTCTGTAAACCCATTTACAACCAATCACATGTTTATTTGGTGGTAAAGGAACTAATCGCCAAGTTTTTGTAGCCTGCAATGCTTCAATTTCAGTTTGCATGGCATTTCTCCACTCTTGATGCCTAACAGCCTCTGTATAGCTTTTAGGTTCAATATCCATAGCAACATTCAAAGTGAAAATTTTATGATGTGGTGCAATCTGTTCATATGTAAGAATATTGGATATAGAATATGGTGAAGTAGGAAGAATGTTACAAACATAATCTTTCAAATAGGCAGGTGGATGTTTATTTCTAACAGATCTTCTTGGTGAAGAATTAGAAAATGTAGCACTAGAAAGTTGCTCATGAAGACTGTCAAGAGTAGATGAATCATGATTGGGAAGATTTGTTGAAGCAAATTGTTCTGAAGTGTCATGTGTAAATGAAGGATTGAATGAAGGAACTGGAAAGGATGAATCATGAGAAAAAGAGGAAGAAGTAGAAGAAGGAATTGAAACAGAAGAAAAAGGAAAAACACTTTCATGGAATTGAACATCTTTGGAAACAAAAATACTTCTTGTCTCCAAATCCAAAAGAATATATCATTTACTTTTGGTGGAATATCCTAAAAATACTGATCTTTTTGCTATAGGTTCAAACTTCCCTCGGTTGTGATTCAAGGTACAAGCAAAAGATAAACAACCAAATACTCTCAAATGAGTGTAATTGGGAGGTTTATGAAACAGAAGTTCAAAAGGACTTAAAGAATACAGAACTGGGGTAGGAAGAAGATTGATTAGATAAACTGCATGTTGAATGCAGAAACCCCAATAGATCAAGGGCAGATTGGCTTGAAATCTTAAGGCTCTAGCAACATTGAGAATATGTTGGTGTTTGCGTTCCACCAAACCATTTTGTTGAGGAGTAACAACACAAGAAGTTTGATGAATAATGCCATTTGTAAGATAGAAATCAGGAAGATGAAATTCTGGTCCATTATCTGATCTAATGATTTGAATAGACTGAGAAAATTGAGTATGAATAAAAGAATGGAAAGCTTGTATATGAGAACAAATTTCTAATTTTTCTTTCAGAAGAAAAACCCAAGTATACCTACTGTAGTCATCTACCACAGTGAGGAAATATCTATGACCATAAACAATTTTCTGCTTATATGGTCCCCAAATGTCCATGTGAATAAGCTCAAAGCATTTAGTAGTTTGAGATGTACGCAAAGGAAAAGGATTTCTTCTTTGTTTTGCAAGTGGACAAATGGAACAAACAGATTTAGAAGAAGAAGTAATACAAGCTGGTTTATATGTAGAACTAATCAACTGCAAACGTTGGGGTGATAAATGACCTAGCCTATAATGCCATAACAAGGAATCAATCTCAGCTGAAGAAACAAAAACAGGAATATTAACACTGGAAGCAGAATTAGGAAACAACAAATTGTATCTAGATTGTGCAGTAGTAGTTGCTGATGAATTGGAAGTTGGAGAAAGAAAATATAGGTCATTGCAACCGTCAGCCAAGCCAATCATCTTCATAGTTGCAATGTCATGGAGCAAACATTTCGTTGAGTAAAAAAGAGCTAAACAATGATTCTGAACACAAAGTTTACTAACTGAAATAAGATTGAAATTGAAAGAAGGAACGCAAAGGACTTCATGAAGAACTAAATGAGAATTTAAAGAAACAGAACCTTTGTGTGTAACAGGAACAACAACCTTGTTAGGTAGGGTGACAAACAGATTTGTAACAGGAGCACAAGAAAAGAAATATGAAGGAGAACATATGATATGATCAGAGGCACTAGAATCTAAAATCCAACACTTTGAGGTATCACCAGAAAATTTACCTGAAGCAGTTGGCACATCAGGATTGTTAAAATTGGCTGACAACACTGCTGCTTGATTAGTTGTTGGAGTATGGGAAGAATTTCCAGAATGAGCTTGCATGTCTTGCAGTAATTGAATCAAATGTTGAATTTGATCTTGAGTAATTCCATCTTGATTAACACTACTAGAATATTCTGATGTTGCAGATGCCACAGAAGAAGAACCATAATCAAAAGGTCCAGAAACCTGATTTGCCAAATTGTTCTGTGGAAAATGATTTGAGACTTGAGCCTTCATATTTCCAACCCTCTGTCTATTAGGAATACTAACAGAAGTACCTCTTGTTGCCTTGTAATTTGGAGGATAGCCAAATTTTTTATAACATCGGTCAACAGTATGACTAGTTTTACCACAATAGGTACAGACATATACTTTCTTCTGATTTCCAGAATTGTGTTGCTTAAAAGTCACAGCATTACCAGTAGCCTGAGGATTATAAGGCTTTACAAATTGATCATTATTTCGATTGTTCATGTTAGAACCACGAAACAACACTGGAGCATTATCACTAACTCCATTACCAGAATCAGCATATGCACCTTGAGTCATCATAATTTGAACTTATGCACTAGGTATTTGTAAAGAATTATAATGCATTTGTCTCTCATGCTTCATAGCCATATTAAAAGCCTTCTTAATAGAAGGAAGGGGTGTTTGCATCAACACTTGTGATTTAACAGTATCAAATGATGAATTTAAGCCTTTCAGAAATCTTATCACATAATCAGCATCAAAGTATTCTCTCACAGTTTTAAAAGCACCACAGTTACAAGCTGGTGTGCAAGTGCAGTTAGGAATCGGTCTAAGTACAAGCATTTCTTCCCACAACACCTTCAATTGAGCAAAATAGTCATTCACAGATTTGTTACCTTGCTTCAATCCATGAATTTCCTCAATGAGGTCAGAGAGATGATAAGAATCTCCATCTGAATATCGATCGCGCAAATCCTGCCAAACCTCATAAGTTGAATCCATCCACAGAACGCTTTGCTTGATTGTAGGAGAGACAACTCTGGTAATCCACGATAGCACCATACTATTTGCTTGTTCCCACTGTTTGTAATGTACATCATCCCTACCCGGAGTCACAATTGTGCCATCAACAAATCCGAGTTTGTTTTTCGAAATAAGCGCCATTTTCATGGCGCGATTCCAAGCATGATAATTTGATTCATTATGTTCGGGTGAAACAAGAACTAATGAAGGATTTTCGTTTGAAGCAAGATGAAAAGGATTAGAAGGAGACAACTCATGATTTGCCACAGTCGCCATTGTTGAAACAATGAGCTTCCAGAAAAACACTCAGAGACAAACAAACTTCAAATGAAAACACGAAGGCTAATGATTCTCAAATCAATGAAGATCGAAGAGGAAAACAATGAAGAACAAAAGAGAGAACATAAGTCAATTTGCAAACGGAAGCTTCTGCTCTGATACCATGAAGAAACTGAAGTCTGAAAATTTTATTCATTATGCAGTACAAAGAAAACAAAACGGAGAAGAAGTTTATATACAGCAATAATTAGTAAAGTCAGTGGAGTCGGTGCCTAGTGAACCTGGCTCAATCACCAAACTAATTAACTAACCCAAACCGGGTTTAACTAAAACAAAAACTAACTACATTGCTGTTGACTAATGTTGCTCAACTGTTGACTCTCCAAAACCGTCCAAATTGTCACTGCAGTTTCTGTTTTGTAACACATACATTCACTCACAAAGAAATAGTGGAAATTCTAATGGAAGAGCACTTTCCACTTTCTTTCCCCTGCCGGGCACATTCCACTTTGTAGAGTCAATAAACTCCGGCTTGACATCTTCCTTAGCTTAGAAGCAAAAGCCAAAAAGTCTCTTAAATCATAGTTTTCAAAAGGAAAAAATAATCCCACCATTGCTTGTAGTTTCTGCAATGGTTTGCGTGTTTTGACTTCTTTCAAGAGATTCACAAAACTAAAATAGTATGTTATCTGCATAATTGGCCTCTGATTTCTGAAATGCGAAATCAAACTAGACACGTGATACATGTGGAGCAAGAGACTGTCAAAAACTACTCAGGCATGAAGTCTTGCTTAAAGCCAGTTACTGATAAAGGGATATCCGCAACTCTATTGTTAAGCTGTTCATAATCAGTGGATGATTGTCCTCTTGGTGCAGGACTTCTTGCCAAAGCAAGGCAAATGCCCGCGACGAAGATCAGAACAGCAGAGACCATCCAACTGAACTGTAAGTTAGCCAGTGCTCTTGCCCTGAAATCAGCCTCCGGGCTCTCACAAATGACCGCCCCGCGCCAAGTGCTGCTGCTGCTTCTGGCATCATTTAACTGCGCAACACATCCTTGGGAAACGAATTTGGGAATCCATATCATGAAAGCCATAATCATGAACCAAAATCCTTGTAATACAATAGAAATCGAAAGAACAAGTGATGCAGGGAAATTTGTGGGGGAGATTGTTGCAACCAGTGCTGATAAAAGGGAGACGCATACTATGAGCTCGAACAGCCAGTGGTAGTGGCCTTCAATTCCAGCGTGATCAGCTGAGTGGTAATGGAGCAAGAACAACTCTTGAGCGAAGATAGAGGAAGCAAGGATCCCGGAGACGCTGTGTAGGATTTCAGACAAGTTACACAACTCGGCAAAAAGAGTGAAACCAGCAAAGATAGCTAGGTGAAGAAACACGGTTGCATGTTCCAAGTTGTGAAGCTTGAAAGAGAGGTGTACAAAGTTGGAGTCTAAGATTTGCATAAAAATTGAGAGGATGGAGAAAGACAAGATGAGTATTGGCTCCAGAGTTTCCAGTTTGCGTACTGGACTCTTGAATGGATACCAATACCTCAAGAAGAATTTCGCAGGCCCATTCAAACTGTAGGCTCTAACAGTGTTAAAGGTATGCCATAAACCAAGGAATGCAAGAGTTGAGCCAGCTAGTAGATGCTCCTCGAATTTTCCCATTGAAGTATCTGATCTTCGAGCAGGCTGTCTTCTTCACTGCATTCGCAATGCAGCCCTTAAATACTTGAACCGTTGAACGTGCTCAAGTTCATGTCAATAATAGGCAAAAGGTGGGCAATCTAAATAAATGTTGGTGCATGCTGCATGTGTATCCACAAAGGATTTCTTCTCATACAAGATGCCGTACTAATCAATGTGACCATTCGGAATTATTTTAAGAATAAGGCTAAATACAGTAAATCAAAGTGCCCCCTAGGTGAAATCATAGGACAATGATACCATAATTTAATAACAAAACTTACAGGCATTTGAAGCTTATGTCCCTCGCAGTGATTTAGCTCAATAATCCATCAATACTTCGCGGATCAGAAACTCCAAAAAAGGCGATAAATATATCATCCAGCTCCAGCTTAACCCATCTTTTTCTGCAAAGAGCAAACAAATGTCTCCAAGAAATTACACTCGTGACGGCAGAGAGGATGTAATTGACCCCACTACCATGTTGTAGTGGACGATGATACATTTCCAATTATTAGAAGTGGAGAACAAGGCGTCCCACTTGCTCAAGAGCATCAAAGATCAGTGCGCTGAATTTACGTCAGTTAAATATATGCCGTTGCGGGACTTTTGACAGTATTGGACCTCTTTTGAGAAAATTGCACTGATTTAGCCATGGTTTCGCGAAGGTTTCGTGAATGTATAACATGAATTGATCTTGCGTTATATAGTCATTCTATAGCGCTAAATATTTTAGCGTTATATCTTGTTTGGTGTTATAATGATTCTACAATGCTTACTCATTTAGTGTTCAAGATAGATATCACAGAAATGCTAAAAAAAAGCGTCTAAATAAAAAAAATTGTCTTTTATTCTGTACGAGTTAAAAGATCCAACTTGAAATTATTTTAATTGATTATTGTGTTTAAAATATATGCATAAATTTTAAGTTTTAAAAATTAAAATTAATAGTTTTTAAAATTTTTAAAATGATTTATTTTTTCTTTTTATTAGAGAAATAAAAATGAGAATAAAATAAATAATTATGTCTTTTATTATAAATACTTAAATATTTAAAAAATAAGAAAGGTAAAACTAAAAATAACATAAATAAATACTAAAATTTTATAGAATTTAAAATTTATTTATTCTACATGGCGCATTACATAATAATAAAATAAAGTATGAATATATATAATGTATAACAAAACTAAGAGAAACTTGACCCTACAGAATTGATAAGGCCACAACTCATTCTGTTATAACTATATTGTATCTTGAAGAATAATCTGAGTTACGATAATTCATATTAGAACAACCAATAACGATTATGATTCACGAGTTATCGTTTCGACATGAATTATCGTATTTATAAGGACTGCTAAATAAATAATTTTTTTTATTTAGATGCATTTTTTAAAATATTTTTGTGATATCTAAAATGTCATGCCGTTATAGAATCACTATAACACTAAATAATTTGATTTTATAAAAAAAATATAATACTAAATAATTTAGCGTTATAACCATGGAAGCATTCCTTTCAACAATGGTCAAACCAGTGTAATTTTTTCAAAAGAGATCCAGGGTGTGATTGGATATAGTTTTGTTTTGAAATTTTATGTCTTGAGTTTCGAAATAGAAAATTTTTTGTAAGAGAAAAAATAAGATGTGAATTAAAAAATTACATTAGTTCTGTGTGAAACCCAATCCAAGCACAACCTGATATTGTCAAAAGCCCGCCCGTTGCGAGATATCCAAGGAATATACCTTAGCTGGGCGCTGTTGTACCGCAGTCTGTCTTTTTTTGTCCAAGTTCAACTTGAGATATCTGAAACAGGGAAGTAGCGTTCGAAACAGCAACGGAATACAAATTAGAACCACCTATGTGAATGAAATTGCATGGAAAAATATTAAAGCTTTCCATAAATTAGAGATGACGAATCAGAGAACCTGTGCCAATATTCAAAAAGCCAGCTATACGTAAAAGTTCCTAGCAAGATTTGACATGAATCATGTCAAAATCCAGCAGAGAAACTTGCTTCAGTAGATTTTCAAACTTGCAGGTGCTTAACTTCAGAAGTTACCAAAAAGGGTTTCTAAAGCAGAAAAGAGTTGCGGCACAGCGAGAGTATAATTTCTCACGCACAGAGTGAATACTATTGCTTGGAGTTAAGTTCCAGTGAAGTAGCAGCTCGTGCCTCCACTGGTGAAATGACCTGTTATTATAAGCATATTTGGCAAGAGCAAATTTTGTATCTTTTATTTATTGAGGCAAAGAGTGCAATTATACATGAACGAAGTTACACCCAGAATACCTTGAACTAAGAGGTCTTTGATAATGCCAAGAGGCTGTTGAAGTATGACGACGACAGCATCCAAGGATATGCTACACTAATGTACAGGGGAATCGGAATCACAGAGGTCCATATTATATTCAGTAAGAGGCGACTCTATTATCATTAGGGATCGAATGCAACCTGCAGGACTCAAGTCTGAGTAACCTCCGGTCCCAGGCCCATTTCAACCCTGCCAAATCTTGCACAACTTAGCTAGCAAGTTCAATAGTTACAAGTCTAGCCTGAAATCTCTCCAGAAAAAACCCAGTCTAAGCCCATTACGCTCTGCGGGATCAAGCTTTGCATTAGCCGCCTCATCAGATTCATTTAAACCCATGATGGAGCCAGTGCTTCGTTTGATGTAGGGCTTCCTTAGTGATCTTCTTGTGGCAGCACCTGGACCATTTTGGACTCCTCCGAAATGTCATGACGTTCTCCTAAATGACTTAGAAGTAAAGATCATTAAACAGAGACATTGGCCTTAGTGTCCCATCAAGCCAAGCAATCAAGTACTTGTATCCTTTACAGGAAACTTTCCAAGCCCTGATCTCCACCAGATATCCCAAATTCTTTATAGCACAGTTGCAGTTCCATAGAGCATGATAGATGGATTGTTTCTTCAGCTCCCTTACTGGGCAGCTATGAGAAGGTTAATATGTGGTCTCCAGTTCAGATCTCCATGTGACAGTATATCATGCCTTACTTGCCTGAGTAATGCTGTGCTGTTATGTCAAGAAAGTCATCCATAGGCTGAATCATTAAGGATTTTTAAACAAAACAGAGCCAAGAAATACTAACAAAAGAAAACCCCTCAGAGTGGCCCGTTTCACGTTAATGCAATTAGCAGCCTCACAATGGATCCTTTTTCCTCAAGAACTCCTCGGCATTCCCAATCCCTTCAATTAAAGAAATATAAGTGCTATCATCAGGAGTAATGCCTTTACTAACCATTTCCTTCAGAAGTTCCTCAGCAAGATCCCCTTGCTGGTTTTTGCATAATCCCTTTATAAGAGCATTGTATGTCAGAAGTGTGGGACTGAGACCTATATTTAACATTTCATCCAGAACTCTAAAAGCATCTTCTATGTCTCCTTTCCTGCTATACCCACTGATCAACGTGTTATAACTGATATGATCAGGTTTAATTCCCCCTTCCTTCATTTTGGCCAAAAACTCACAAGCTTCTTCTACTCTACCTTCCCTGCAAAAGCCTTGCATTACAGTATTATAGGTCACTTCGTCAGGAGGAACCTTCATCTTATCCATCTCCACTAAAAGCTGAAGAGTACGGTCAACATCCCCGTTCGTGCAATGACCATCAATTAATGCATTGAACATTATAATATCTGGCAGTATACCTCTTCCCAATATTTTTGCATATAGGTCGTCTGCCTCTTTCATTTTATTTCTCTTGCCCAAGACATGAATAAGAGAAGTATAGGTAACACTGGTAGGTTGGATCCCTCTAACTAGCATTTCATCCTGAAGGCCGAAGGCTTTCTTGGCATTTCCAGCCCTGCAATGCCAATTGATCAATATGTTGTATGTAACGGCATCTGGAACCACCGCTTTTTCTCCCATCTCTTTTACCAAATTTTCAGCTTCTGGAACCATGCCTTCGAGAAACAGAGCATGAATCAACAGATTATACGTATAGGTAGTGGGCAGTATTCCGTTTTTAATCATCTCATCCCTGTAATAAAAAGCCTTGTCCATGTCCCCTTTACTGGAATATCCATCAATCAAAGTATTATAAGTTACTGCTGTTGGTACCAAGCCACATTCCTTCATCTTCACAAAAAGGGCAGATGCCTCCTCTACCCTCCGCTCCTTACACAAGCCACTAATCAGTGAACCATAAGTATAGGTATCTGGTACAACCCATTTCAATTTCATTGATTCAAAAACCTTATTAGCCTCTTGCAGGTTACCATTCAAACAGAGCCCGTTTATAATCGTATTACAGGTTACTAAATTTGGCTTGAATCCAAGACCTTCTATTTTTCTCATAAACTCTTTGGCAGTCTTCAATTTTCCTTCTTTGCACAGCACATTGATCATTATATTAAAGGTGTACAAACTGGAATTAATCCTTAGCCGAAACATCTCAGCATACAAAGCCCAGGCCATCTGCGTCCTGTTCAACCTAAGAAACAAACTCAGCAGAGTATTACAAGTTGCAATCTTGGGCAAGATATTTTTCTCCTCCATCATTTTAAAGCATTCGAATGCTCCGTCAACTTTCTTCAACTCACACAATGCCCGTACCAGCAAATCCAACACAATAGAGCTGGATATATTCAGTTTGTCTCGAGCACTGACTAACCCATCAAAAATTTCTATATAGCTGGCGAAGCGAGAATCGATAACCTTCATGATCAGCTGCGTGGCTTGTTTCGGGGACGGGTTTCGGGCGAGAATTGAGATAGCGAGGCAATAGCAGTCAACGCTCAAAGTGTTCGGCTCAAGATTTTCGATGAAGTTGAGAATTAATTCGGGGGATGAACGGAGGTTTAAAAGGGTCGCGGAAATTGAGGTTGAGGTAAGAGATGGTGATATATGTTTGATGAATTGCCACTGAGAAGATACCACGTATTCCTGCAGTGTGCGAGAATTAATGGGTGGATCAATTGGGAGTAGAGGAGAAGGAGGTTTTCTTGATTTGGAGAGTGAAGTGGAGGAATAGTTGGGATGAGCTCCAGTGGTGGCAAAAGGGATTGTGAAATTCCGGCTCTTGAGTTTCAAGAGACACGGGGTTTCTCGTGTTTTTCTCATGGTCCGCGGTGGAATCAGTGGCTTGAAAAGAAAAGCAGATATATTCAAGATTCAAGCAATTATTTGAGTCTCAAATTTATTGAGAGTCGTTGCAGAGACCACCGGAGATGAGACGACGGCGACTCTTCAACTCATATATAGGCTGTTCATTATTTGGAGAAACCCGAATAACCGAACCAAATCGAAATTTAATTCGATTTTCGGTTTAATTTTTTTAAATTTCGATTGAGAGAAAATTCAGTTTTTCATTTACAAATTAAATTTCGGTTTAATTTCGATTTAGATTGAGCCAAACCGAAAAACTAAATTTTCTCCAAAATTTCTCCAAATTAATAATTAAGTTAATTAAAAATTAATAATCTTAATTAAGTTAATTTTTAATTAAAGTTATTTTAAAATTTAAAATAATTAATTTTTGTATATTTTTAGAAATATTATTTAAAGACTAATAATTCAAACTAAATTAGATTTTAATTAAGATTATAATTAATATTAGAGTATAATTAATATTATTTTAAAATTTAAATTATTAATTTTATATATTTCAGTTTTCTCCAAACCGAAATATTTCAGTTTGAAGAAAATTCAGTTTGAAGGTAAATTAGGTTTGGTTCAGTTTTGAAACTATTTTAAAAAAATTAATTTTTTTTAAATAGTAAAACCGAATTTTCTTCAAACCGAACCGATGAACATCCTACTCATATATGTATCTCCTTGTTTTCATACAAAGCTCAACAATCGTTTGCCTTAGCCCTTAAAGGAACGCATGGCGTTAATCAGGTGAATTTACTGCTTTTTTAAATGCGTTACCATAGTGCGTTAAAGCTCATGATCGCTTCTGCGCTTTCTGTTGTTATGCCCTATTAAACATATTATGGTGCATTTTTGCATTTTAAAGTTTTGTCCGTAATGCACTTCTATCATTATCTTTCTGTAAATGAACAGTTAATTATTAATTACATTATTAAAAATATTTTAAGAAAATTTTTCTTTACACAGAATCTTGTGCTATTATAAAGAATCTTCAATTTACTATATTATCAGTTATCTGATTACAAAATTTAGAAATATAGAGAAATTTTCAAGTAAATTTCTAATTTATTAGTATAAGAAAATATTAAAAAATACTAAAAGATAACTAAAATTCTTTAAGAACCAACAAATATAACAAAATGAACGCATTCGAATATAGGGGTCTAAATTCCATCTGCATGCGTTCAGACTAGAAGATACTAATGGGCCACATCGACTTGGCGGCTTCTGCGTTTGTTTTAGGATTTGCCGCTTTCCCCCTGGAATTTGATAAATGACGCTTTGACCCCTAAATTTTCAAAAGCTGCATTACCTCCATGCCTCAGATTGTGAAGACAGACACCTAAGCCTTGCATTGGTTTCCTATGCTTTTCATTTTTTAAAAACAACAGCATTGGAAATAAGTTCTTTTTTTGAAAAATATAAAAAATGCATTAGAGGTATAAAGCTACTTTTCGTTTAAGATAGAATACAAAAAATGCCACAAAAATGTCTGTTAACTTATGTGAAATTTGGTGGAATGGCTTGTCTTTGTGAATATGCATCATTTTTAGATAAATATCTTGAATTTGATTCACTTTTTTTTAATATTCACTAAAGAAGTAAGATGATTTTTGGTAAAGTAATGGTTATTTTCCCCTATACTTGCATTGATACAACTTCAAAAATAGTGTAATTAATGGTATAAAAATATAGTATATTCCAATAAGTAAAAGCAAAAAAAGAAAACTTAAAGTAGACAAAAATCGAATATTTTGTTTCTAGTACATATTTAATATATAACTCAACTTTATATATTAACAAGCTTTAGAAAACATATGATGCAATTATAAAAGAAAATATATGTGATTATTTTTTGTCTATAAGATATTATATTTTTATTATATATTTTTAATAGAAGATACAATATATATATATATATATATATATATATATATATATATGTGTGTGTGTGTGTGTGTGTGTGTGTGTGTGTGTGTACAATATTTTTTATGTTTTTCAAACTCAACATTCTTCTGCCATTGTTTCTTTTTAGGGATGTTTCTCTAGTTAAGCACAATAGGATACATACACAGGCATCCCTTATTTATTTAATTTTTCCAATTGAGACTTTTATGGGTGAGTTTTGCATTTGCTAAAACATCATGCACGACATATAATTTTCTATTATATATAATTTAAAAATTTTAAACATTTTTTAATTTATTTATCTATTTATTTCGCATGTTCTCTCTACTACGCCCACGGTTGAGTTTCAAAGAGTTAAAAATAATTATTTTTTAATTATATATAATCAATTATATAATAATGAAATAAAAAAAATAACCAATATAATTTTCTTTTTTCTTTTCTTTTGGTGGAAAAGCAAACTGTAATTTTGGGCTGCGTTAAGGCCCCTTGAATTCCTTTCTTCGCCGTTCACTCGTCGCCGGTGAGAAGGAATGCGACTACTTACGTATAAAACTGCTACTGCCTTAACCAGCAGAGGGCCGCGTAATACTCCAGAAAGACTAGACTAGACTGGACCAGAGATGCGAAACCATAGAAAAAGAGATGATGCAAGGACTCCACCACCAGCAACAACAGCTTGCAGCGCTGCTCTCTGCCGCGCTTCCTAAAGAGACCGATCCTTCAACTTCATCTACCTCGGCATCGACATCGGCAGCACCATCTTCCGCCAACGCCACTCCGTCCGTAGCTGGAGACGACGAGTCATCGCGTGTCGCCGCTGTAACTTCACTGCACCGAGCAATTTTGTACCCTCCCAATTCCATCCTCGTCACTCACTCCGCCTCTTTCCTTGCCCAAGGCTTCTCTCAGCTCCTGTCGGACAAGTAACTGTTCTCTTGTGTTCCGTCATTCCTCCCTGAATGTGGTATTTATGCTTATATACTCGAAGGTTCTCTCTGCTAACGTTTGCTTGTCGGGTTAAAATTGCCTCTATCCATCGTAGCATTATCTTTATTACTGAAATAAAACTGTCTGGATTAAGATCCTTTGTTGCTCGTAGTTTCGTCTTTATTATTGAAATAAAATTGTTTGTGTAGCTCTTGAGCGAGATACTTTGGCAAGAGCTCTGGCATATATATTATTTTCTCTGAGTACTACTTAAAATTTTTGTATCTTTAATGTTGAGGAGGAGAATCAGGAGATAACTCCGTTTGGTATAGAATTACATGGTCAATGTTTCTCTTATGTCAAAATTTAGTTAATTCCATGCCTGATCATTAACAGTTCAGATATAAAGATGTAGTTAACCAAAATCATGGGAAAATGCTCAATCTTCAGGTAACATATTATGAATTTTTCCCACTTTGATACATAGAGTAATTAAATCAAATCAAAATTTTGGCAAGTATAAGAATCCCACAAATTCTAAGCTGCAATACAACAGATTTCTAATAGTTTGAATTAGAAAAAGATTTTAAATGGGTTCAACTCCAGTTCTAGTTACATTTGGTATCAATTGGTCTCATTGCTTACATATCCATAATTTTTGCATCCTTATCTATGTCTTTGCTTCCTTCCTCCTTCCAACCATAAATCATATAAGGAAGCCAACTGCAAGGAGTATATAAGAAAGGAATAGGAAAAATTGCCTCCAAATCATCAACTGAAGAATAGGATTGTTACTGGGAACGATTCAACTCTGACATCTATATCATTTCATTGAGTGTCGTGCTGACTACTTATTCAACTGCTAGCTGAAATGATGTTTCTACACAGTTGAAGAAAGAGAGGAAATGCTTCAGCAAAATGTTTATGTTCATAAAAACTGTGAAATTACTTGATCTTGAAACAAAATTCATCTGTAAAGAAATTGTTCTGATCTTAATTCTGATGAAGTTACTTTTAAGATCAATTCCATGTATGGATCATAATCATATTTTCATTATTTACTATTTATTGATCTTCCACTTTAATTTTGTTGCCTAGATCATACTTGGTGCGTCAATCAGCAGCTTCAGCCTATGGGGCTTTGTGTTCTGTACTGTGTTCAGTCCTAGCAACAAATGGCAGACAAAACCATGTTTTACTTGGTAGTTTGGTTGATCGGTTCATGGGTTGGGCATTACCATTGCTTACTAATATTGGAAATGGGACACCGGAGCTGGCTTTGGAAGGTTTACGTGAATTTCTTAATGTTGGTGATGTTGGGGCAATTGAGAGATATGCTTTGCCTATACTTAAGTCATGCCAAGAACTTCTTGAAGATGAGAGAACCTCCTTGACTTTATTGCATAGGCTTCTTGGTGTGTTAACTCTGATTTCTTTGAAGTTTTTCAGATGTTTCCAGGCCCATTTTGTAGACATTGTTGATTTGCTTCTTGGATGGGCAATGGTGCCAGACCTTGCAGATTCTGATTTGCATGTCATTATGGATAGTTTCTTGCAATTTCAGAAACATTGGGTGAATAACATGCATTTCTCATTGGGCTTGCTGTCAAAGTTTTTAGGGGATATGGATGTACTACTTCAGGAAGGAAGTCCTGGTACTCCACGACAATTTCAAAGACTTCTTGCTTTACTATCTTGTTTTTCAACTGTTTTGCAGTCTGCAGCATCTGGTTTGCTGGAAATTAATTTACTGGAACAAATTAGTGAACCTCTTTGCAAAATAGTTCCTACTTTATTGGGTTGTCTATCACTGATTGGAAAGAAATTTGGATGGTCAAACTGGATCGAGTATTCTTGGAAGTGCTTGACGTTGTTAGCAGAAATTTTAGGTGATAGGTTTTCAACATTTTATCCTGTTGCAGTTGATATTTTGTTTCAAAGCTTGGACATTGGAGTTACGATCCAGCGAATGGGGACTAAAAGGATTACTTCCTTTCAGGTTCATGGGGTTCTTAAAACTAACCTGCAATTGCTGTCTCTGCAAAAGTTTGGCCTTCTACCGACTTCTGTGCAAAAGATATTACAACTTGATGGCCCTATATCTAGGTTGCGCCTACATCCAAATCACCTGGTCACTGCAAGTGCTGCAGCAACCTACATTTTCTTGCTGCAACACATTAACAATGAGGTTGTCCAAAAGACAACAATTTTGTTGATTGAGGAGCTAAAGTTATTAAAGACTGCACTTCAGAAAACTGGGGTCAATGGGGATAATGTTGATAGAAGTATTGCTCCAAATTTGTATTCACTATCTGAGTTATTTGCAGTAATTCATTTCGATCTGAAAGTCCTCTTAAGTCCTGTTTCTTTGGGTGGTGGTGGAAATATGATTAGCCAGGCAGAAATTGACACTATATATCTTAGTAGGTCAGAGAAATTAGTGTCTTTTATTATTCAGGAATTTGATCCTTTCAGCTCACCCATTTGCGGCTGCGTTGATCTGCAAATTACTGTTCTGAAGACCTTGGGAAGCCTGACTGCTGTTGAATTTCTGAGCAAATGCTCTATAAGTAAGCAGATTGGGGGAAAAGCTCTTGTGGGAATATCAAGTCAAGGACTCCCCAAGGAGGAGAATTTGAGGAATGGACTTCCGATGGTAGTTCTGGAGTACCTGAGAAAATACTCGGCTATACTCATTAAAGTTCTTCAAAGTGGTTCTGCATTAGCAGTCAAATTAGAAGGCTTGGAATGGATGCATAGATTCTGCAAAAATGTCATTAAAGCATACGAGAATGTAAAAGTGACACATTATCCTTGTGAAGTCTTTGGATATGTTGAGATCATGCAGGATTTGCTGTTTTCGATTTTGAATGCTGCATCAGACAGGGAACAGAAAGTGAGATCTTTTGTGGCTCCATTATTGGATATACTTCTGCAAGCAAAGCTGGTCCACCCTACACAATTTGTCTACATAGCTGAGGTTGTCCTTGAGAAACTTGGTGATCCTGAGGATGATATCAGACGTGCATTTATTAGGCTGCTCTCTCATGTTCTGCCCATTACAGTGTATGTTTCTGGTCTATATGATTACGACTTAGTTTCCACTCGGAGGACTGGTGTTCTTGGACCTGACATGAACTCTAATTTGCACTGGAAGCAGGTTTTTGCCCTGAAGCAACTGCCTCAGCAACTTCGGTCGCAGCAACTTGTCTCTATATTGAGTTACATTTCACAGAGATGGAAAGTTCCTCTGTCTTCTTGGATTCAACGGCTAATCTGTACCTGCCGAAGTTCGAAGGACCATGTTTTAAATCAACCAGAGGAGGCGGGATATTTTGATGCAAATGGTTTGTTTCAGGACATCAAAATGGATCAAGATATTCTTGAAAGAGTCTGCTCTGTTAATAACCTTGCTGGTGTTTGGTGGGCTATAAATGAAGCTGCTAGGTATTGTATTATTACCCGGCTTAGGACCAACCTTGGTGGGCCAACTCAGACTTTTGCTGCTCTGGAACGCATGCTTCTGGACATAGCGCACGTGCTACAGCTTGATACTGATCAAAGTGATGGAAATTTAAACATTGTTAGTTCTTCTTATGCTCATTTGTTGCCTATGAGGTTGTTATTAGATTTTGTTGAGTCCCTAAAGAAAAATGTATATAATGCATATGAAGGTTGTACAGTTTTGCCTAGTGCAAATAGGCAGAGTTCTTTGTTCTTTCGTGCAAACAAGAAAGTCTGTGAGGAGTGGTTCTCTCGGATATGTGAACCAATGATGAATGCTGGATTGGCACTCCAGTGTCATGATGCTACTATTCATTATTGTGCACTGCGTTTGCTGGAGCTTAACGGTTTTGTTTCTTCAGCTTTGAAAGACAAGCCGAGAGCCCAGGTGAGTGAAAATCTCCAGAATATGAGGAGCAGGTTTGCTGGAGATATCTTGAGGGTTGTCCGACACATGGCATTAGCGTTGTGTAGGAATCGTCAACCAGAGGCATTAATTGGTCTACAAAAATGGGCAAGCATGGTCTTCACTCCTTTGTTTCAGGAGGAAAATCAAATTTCTACTGATGGTGAAATCCTGCGACAGTTTTCATGGATAACGGGACTTGTTTACCAGGGACAGGGCCAACATGAAAAAGCTGCAGCTCATTTTATTCATCTTCTACAGACTGAAGAGTCACTATCTTCCATGGGATCTGAAGGTGTCCAGTTTGCCATTGCACGTATTATTGAGAGTTATACAGGAGTTTCTGATTGGAAATCTCTGGAATCTTGGCTGTTGGAGCTGCAAATGTTACGCTCAAAGCATGCTGGTAAAAGTTATTCTGGTGCTTTAACCACTGCTGGAAATGAAATAAATTCAGTTCAAGCCTTAGCTCGCTTTGATGAGGGTGACTTTCAAGCATCATGGGCTTGCCTTGATTTGACACCAAAAAGTAGCAGTGAACTCACACTTGATCCCAAGTTGGCCCTGCAAAGGAGTGAACAAATGCTTTTGCAGGCAATGCTTTTCCATGGTGAGGGGAAATTGGACAAGGCATCTCATGAACTACAGAAAGCAAAGTCAATGCTGGGGGAAATATTGTCCATTCTGCCACTTGATGGCCTGGTAGAGGCAGCACCACATTTCAACCACTTATATTGCATACTTGCATTTGAAGGAAGTTGCACTCCTGGAGGCAGCCAAGATAAGCACTATCAGCCACTACTAGAATCTTATATCCAAGCTGTGCAGTCCCCAATTAATCACATTCATCAAGATTGCAGTTTTTGGCTAAAAGTTCTTCGTGTTTTCCGAACAACTCAACCATCATCTCCTACAACTCTTAATCTCGGCAAGAACTTGATGCACTTGGCTCGAAAGCAGAGAAACCTACTGTTAGCAAATCGTCTTAGCACTTCTCTATCAGACCATGCAGCTAATTGTCCAGACAAAAATTTCCGTGATTATATCATCTCTAGTTTGCAGTATGAGAGCATCTTGTTGATGCATGCTGAAGACAAGCTTGAAGATGCATTGACCAATCTTTGGTCACTTCTGCGTCCTGTTATGTTTTCTTCTTCGTTGGTAGTTTCTGAGTCATATGATGATGTTCTAAAGGCAAAGGCATGCTTGAAATTCTCGAATTGGTTGCAAGGGGATTATTCAGATTTGAGGGTGGCAGACATTGTTCTAAAGATGCAAGCAGACTTCCACGTGACTCAGACATCTCCTCCTGGCAGACGCCTTCCTAGCTTTTTGAATGGTGATTTAAATGCTAAACCTAAAGTTAATGCTATTGTGGAAGGACTTGTCGGTGCAGCTACAAAGTTATCAACTCAGCTCTGCCCCACAATGGCAAAGTCATGGATTTCATATGCTTCTTGGTGCTATTCTCAAGGAAGAATGTCACTCTCAGCAAATCATGAGACTCTTCTTAATCCCTGTTTTTATTTACCTACTCTTGCTTCTGAAGTCCTACCTCAAAACTTAAGATTGACAGAGGAAGAGCTGGTAAAAGTGAAGTTTGTAGTTTTGCAGCTTAATCGGAAAAGATCTTGTGTAAATGTTGCAGATGAGAACAAGGAAGATTTTGATATTTTCTCTGAATATAAGCAACAGGAAAACTATGTGAAGCCTTTGTTTGACCAAATAGTGGACATTATTGAGAGCACAGCAGGAGCAGCTGGAGCTGAGGATCTTGGTGAGAATCTTTCAGCTATTCTAACTTCTAAGTTGAGGGAGTGCTTAGCTTGTGCAAGTGTTACCCTTGAGGATCCTGCAGTGTCATCCTTCCTTGATGAGTTGATCAATCTTTGTTGGTCTTTAAGGAGAAGACGAGTGATTCTATTTGGTCACGCAGCACAAGCTTTCATCAACTATCTTTCACACTCATCTTCACAATCTTCTGATGGTCAGCTAACTGGCCTCGATGGTGGGTCGAAGTATAAGTCTGTAAGCTACAAACTGAGGGCCACTTTGTTTGTCTTAAATATTCTCCTCAACTATGGGGTTGAGTTGAGAGATACTCTTGAACCTGCACTTTCAACTGTTCCTCTGTTACCGTGGCAGGTGAGTTACTGTGTATGTACATAACAAAGGTAATTGATGATTTTCTGATTTTTTTTTGTTTTGTTTTGAAGGAAATAACACCACAACTATTTGCTCGATTAAGTTCTCATCCTGAACAAGTGGTTAGGCGACAACTGGAGAGCTTACTAGTCATGCTGGCAAAACTTGCTCCCTGGTCTATAGTGTACCCAACACTTGTGAATGCAAACACGCACGAGGAGCCTTCTGAAGAGCTTCAACAAATACTAGCTTGTTTGGTAAATCTATCGTTTCTTTCACTTATTTCCGATTTCTTATAGTGTATCACATTTGCCGTTCTCTCAAACTTCTTTAATTTCTTTTTTTAATAAAAAAATAAAGAAAAGTTAGTGTGCTTAGTTCCAAAATTTAAACTTTAAGAGACCTGTTTTCTTCTTAAATTTGTCATCATTATCTGATTCAGTGCCTGATCTAGCAAATTCGATGACCAATTCAGTTTAGTTAATAAACAGTTATATTCATCTAAAAGATATTGGCAAAGTTCCTCGTGAAATATGGGCCATGTCCCTCAGGAGTGCTTCTGCTAGAATTTTCACTAGATAGGAATGTTTTTGGATTCTCCGGAAATGAGATACAGAGAATAAAAACTGTTCCAAAGGAATCTTTTTGTGGTTCTTACTACTTTTGTGCCTTAAACTTTTGTTTTGAGTGGGATTTCTCCAGATTGGGGAATTGATTTATATGCTTGCTAGTTCCATGAATAATTTTAAGTCACAAAATGAAAGATCGAAATAAGCTTAGGAGGCCAGAAAAATTGTACAAGATTCAAACTTCTTTGTCCACCTTTATTCTTCTTTTATTTTGAACTTTTTTGGAGTAAGTATTCATGGTTATGGAGACTTTGATTATTGATTTTGTCATCTCAAGTTATCGTCCAACATATCAATTGCCTACCAGAAGATTTATTCTGCATGTATATCATGTCAAATACAGAATAAGCTTTATCCAAGCTTAGTTCAAGATGCCCAGCTGATGATAAAAGAGCTTGAAAACGTCACTGTCCTTTGGGAGGAATTGTGGCTTAGCACACTCCAGGATCTTCATGCAGGTATGATTTTTCTAGCAAGCCTGGTAAGAAATTTCTGTGCAGTTGATAGCCTGTTCATTGACAAAAGTTGTTACTTGTGCTGTCATCCATGAATCAAATGGACGCACATCCAAAGTACAATACAACAATATAAATTGTCTGTTTAAAGCATGGATTATTTGTATGCCCTCTATAATCTATATAGTGTGAATTATTTCTGCTTTATTCTTGAATGGAACATTTGACCGTTATATATGCTGGTCATTCTGCATGCATTTTTAGTGCTTATACATGGGTGGTTCAGCTGATTGCTTATCCTATAGCTTAGGATTATGGTTTCTATAGAGTCATACATTCTTTTTAACTGGCTTCTCATATTGATAACGTACTTTTAAAAATATAATCTGTTTAACAGATGTTGTCAGGCGCATAAATTTGCTGAAAGAAGAAGCTGCTCGAATTGCTGAGAACATTACTCTTAGTCATGGAGAGAAGAACAAAATAAATGCTGCAAAATACTCCGCTATGATGGCTCCAATTGTTGTTTTCTTAGAGCGGCGCTTGGCTTCTACGTCTAGGAAACCTGAAACACCTCATGAAATGTGGTTTCATGAGGAGTATGGAGATCAAATTAAATCCGCCATTTTAAAATTCAAGACCCCTCCTGCATCTGCTGCAGCTTTATGGGAAGTCTGGCGACCCTTTGAGAACATTGCTGCATCTTTATCATCTTACCAGAGGAAGTCATCAGTAGCTCTTGCAGAAGTTGCACCGCAACTGGCTCAGCTGTCCTCATCTGAAGCTCCAATGCCAGGCCTTGAGAAGCACATGACAATACTGAATTCAGACAGGAGCCTCAGTACTACTATCAATGGCATTGTCACAATTGCTTCCTTCTGCAAGGAGGTAGCGATCTTAGCAACCAAGACCAAACCTAAAAAGCTTATTATAATTGGCTCTGATGGCCAGAAATACACGTATCTCTTGAAAGGCCGAGAAGATCTGCGTCTTGATGCCCGAATCATGCAGCTACTGCAAGCTGTAAATGGTTTTCTAAATTCATCTTCCGTCACTCGCAATAAGCCCCTTGGGGTTCGCTATTATTCTGTAACACCTATAAGTGGCCGTGCTGGTCTCATACAGTGGGTGGATAATGTTATCAGTATCTATAGTGTATTTAAGTCATGGCAAAATCGAGTTCAGCAAGCCCAATTTTCTACACCAAATTCAGGTAATTCAAAAAGTTTAGCTCCTCCACCTGTCCCTCGGCCAGTTGACATGTTTTATGGCAAAATTATTCCCGCACTTAAGGAGAAAGGTATAAGAAGGGTAATATCAAGAAGAGACTGGCCTCATGAAGTCAAACGGAAAGTACTTCTGGACCTGATGAAGGAGGCTCCCAAGCAACTTCTCCATCAGGAGCTCTGGTGTGCCAGTGAGGGATTCAAAGCCTTTAGCTCGAAAGTTAAGAGGTACCTTATCACACCCTACTTCACCCTGTTATGATGCTTCTGATATATAGATGTACCTTTTATATTCATAGTTAGGCATCTATTTTGGTGTTCTATTTCTCATATCTTAATGGGCACTAGGCTAGTTTCCTCCTGTGCTTACTATCTTTCAGCGCTCTTTAGGTTGTTCCTCCAATAATAGGAAGGTTTTTGTTCTCCTGGGTTGCAGAAAGTTTCTGTGCTTTTATAGCTATGGTGTGATCCTAATTCCACAAAGTTCACCGGTCTTCTGAAATAGATGCTCGAGCTCAATGGTATAAAGAGCAACACTCTCTCGTGAGAGACAAAAATGTCATTTGGCTTAAAGTAGAAATTAAACATATTGAATATGTAAGAATCCGTGTGTATATTGCATTGCTTTCAGTAACTTTTTAGAAAGAATGACACCTAGCTATAATAGAGTGCATTTTTATGCTGATTATTATCTGATAGCTCCGCTGATCATTTCACATAATACAATCTCAAGTCCATCCTAGTACCAGTAATCTTTCTGAGCTAAGTGCAGGATATGTTGGCGCTCATAATCAGAAACTGTAAATATTAAGATTGTAGTGGTATGAGGATTCATAGAAGATAAGGTTCGGTAAACTAAAATCAGTAATTGCATAAAATACATGAGAAAAATATCTTTTGTGCCCTAGAAATTAGCATATAAGATCCATGTTTGCAACTTATCAGATGTTTCTCTCTGCTGTAATATTCTATTCCACTTATTCTTGCAAATCTTGTTAATTATATCGGTGGCATCTCTCTGAGAGCCGGGTTGAAAGCATTCTCCAAGTAACTAATCTTTGGAATTATCACAATTTTAGATTAGGGAAACTGCAAACATCCTTCTATATAATAGATGAACAGATATAAGATGCTCCTAGTATATGGGTTAGTAAATTTCTTATTAATTGGTCCTGGATTACTACATCAGTTCCATGAATTGCAGTAATCTCTCTCTTCCCTCCCCTAATTTCTTTTCTTTTTGCGCTATAACCATTAACAAATTTTTATCTTTTGTCTAATTTCCTTTCCCAAGCAGATATTCTGGTAGTGTAGCGGTCATGAGCATTGTTGGCCACATACTGGGCTTGGGTGATCGGCATTTGGATAATATTCTTATTGATTTTTGTACTGGGGATATTTTGCACATTGACTACAATGTCTGTTTTGATAAAGGACAGAGATTAAAGGTCCCTGAAATTGTACCTTTCCGCTTAACTCAGACAATAGAAGTAGCTCTGGGTTTAACTGGAATAGAAGGTGCTTTTAGAACAAACTGTGAAGCAGTTCTTAGTGTTCTAAAGGAGAACAAAGACACCATCTTGATGCTATTAGAAGTGTTTGTTTGGGATCCACTTGTGGAATGGACGCGTGGAGATTTTCATGATGATGCGGCAATTGTTGGTGAGGAGAGGAAGGGCATGGAGCTTGCAGTTAGCTTGAGTTTGTTTGCGTCACGTGTGCAAGAAATTCGTGTTCCATTGCAGGTGCTCATGCGTTGTATATCTTTAATTACCTTGTTGTAAAGAGAAATAAGTTCTGAATTAGTGGAATTATGGCTCCTTAACCAATACCTTTGCTGCTCCCCAATTAGTGCAAATGCTTGGTTGTAGGTTTCTCTGTGAGAATAATTTGATTTTTTAATAAGAATTTGTTCCATATGCCTTCAGCTGCTACATTTATTTGTTTGGATTTTTCTGTGGATATATGTTTTTCTTTTTCTTCCCCTCTTCCCTCTGCAAGAGGTGATTGATGTGAATATAGTTGTCTCATGTGTATATATGTAGTTTATTTATGTTAACTATTTTCTCTTTTCACATCTGCGCAGGAGCATCATGATCTTTTACTGACTACATTACCAGCTGTTGAATCTGCTCTTGAGGTATGTGAAACTCACTACTTAGCTGGCCACCTTTAAGTTTTTCCTTTGCAGGAACCCTCTTTGACCTTTTCAAACATGTTGCTTTGTGTTCAGAGGTTTGTAAGGATACTCGACCAGTATGAGATAGTCTCAGCTATATTTTATCGTGTTGACCAAGAGAGATCGAATCTGCTTCTCCACGAGACATCTGCTAAGTCAATTGTTACTGAAGCAACATGTAATTCAGAAAAAATACGTGCCTCCTTAGAAATACAGGCTCGGGAATTTGCTCAAGCACAGACACTGGTAATGGAGAAAGCTCAGGAGGCAACAAATTGGATCGAGCAGCATGGTAGGATACTTGATGCTTTAAGAAGCAGTTCAATCCCAGAAAGTAAAACTTGGATTTGGTTAACTGGTGCAGAAGAATCCCTGTCTCTTACATCCGCTGTTCTAGTGGCTGGGGTCCCACTAACTGTAGTCCCTGAACCTACACAAGCTCAATGTCGTGATATAGACAGGGAAGTTTCTCTGATAGTGGCCGAACTGGATCGTGGACTTTCTTCTGTGGTTACAGCACTTCAAACATATTCATTGGCTCTGCAGAGAATCTTACCATTGAATTATTTGACAACCAGTCCAGTGCATACTTGGGCACAAATTTTGCAGCTTTCGGTCAATACACTCTCTTCTGATGTTCTATCCATCGCCAGAAGACAGGCTGCTGAAATCATTTCAAAGTTTCATGGTGATAGACATAATTCTGTTCAGAGCAGCTATGATGAGCTTTGCATTAAGGTGGGGCAATATGCAGCTGAAATAGAGAAAATGGAAGTAGAATGTGCAGAACTGATGAACTCGATTGGTTCAGATACTGAATCAAAAGCTAAGAATCGGCTTTTATCTGCTTTTCTAAACTACATGCAATCGTGTGGACTTATGAGGAGAGAAGATATCCTGGCTTTGGAATCACTGAAGCTTGAAGTGCCGGGGTATTCAAGATCACAGGGGAAGTTTGAAGTGAAGGGAGATGTTCTACATGTTCTGACTTCAGCCACTATCAACTTGTATGGTGATGTAAAACATGGACTACTTAACAGCCTAAATCGTTCCTCTGCGTCAAATTTAGGTAACAGGTCGCAGTCCGAACTTGGGCCTGTTTTCAATGAGTTTGAAGAGCAAATTGAAAAGTGCATGCTTGTAGCAGGGTTTCTTAATGAACTTAAGAAATATATTGATGGGGTTATTCCTTCAGTAAATGTGGATAAGGTTTCAGTCAACTTCTTATTTGAGGAGAACTGGGCATCAGTTTTTCAGACCAGTCTGCTTTCCTGTAAAAGCTTTGTTCGGCAAATGATTGAAGTAGTTCTCCCAGAAGTGATAAGAGGTGTCATTTCATTCAATTCAGAGATGATGGATGTTTTTGGATCACTCTCACAAATTAAGGGATCAATTGATACAGCTCTAGAGCAACTTATAGAAGTTGAATTGGAGAGGGCCTCTCTGATTGAACTTGAGCAGAACTACTTTTTGAATGTTGGTCTGATTACGGAGCAACAGTTGGCTCTTAAAGAAGCTGCTGTCAAGGGTAGAGATCGTTTGTCTTGGGAAGAGGCTGAGGAACTCGCCTCCCAAGAAGAAGCATGTAGGGTACAGTTGGAGAAACTTCATCAGACATGGAACCAGAAGGACTTGCGTACAACTTCTCTTACTGAAAAAGAAGCAAATGTTATCAGTACATTGGTTTCCTCCGAAAATCTTTTGCAGTCTCTTACTAGTACTGAACACGAGCAAGAGCCACATGTTCCAAACAGCAAAGTTCTTTTGGTTGCACTGATGCAACCCTTCTCTGAGTTGGAATCAGCTGATCGAGCATTGGCTTCATTTGACAGACCAGTTGCACTTGACTCAAGTGGGATTTCCCAAATTTTGGATTTGGTAAATTCCGGGCACCCCTTATCTGACTACATATGGAAATTTCCAGCCATTCTCAGCAGTCATGCCTTCTTTATGTGGAAAGTCTCTTTGGTGGATTCTTTTCTTGATTCCTGCACGCATGATGTTGCTTCATTGGTTGATCAAAATCTGGGATTTGACCAATTTGTCAATGTTGTGAAAGAGAAGCTTAAGGTCCGGCTTCAAGATCATATTGGTCAGTACTTGAGAGAGCAGGTTGCTTCTGCTCTATTAGCAAGATTAGACAAAGAGATCGAGACATTAAAGCACATGACACAGTTAAGAAAGGACCTTCCTTTTGATCCATCAAAGAGAGATCCTGGGGCAACAAAAACAGTGCAGCTCATGCTTGAGGAGTACTGCAATGCACACGAAACTGTCAGAGCGGCAAGATCAGCTGCTTCCATCATGAAAAAGCAGATTAATGACTTAAAAGAGGCTCTCCTCAAGACAACCCTGGAAATTGTTCAGATGGAATGGATGCATGATATTACCCTAACCCCCTTGCGTAATAACAGGCTTATATCTCAGAAATTTCTTGCAAATGATGATAATTTACTTCCTGTTATTTTAAATATTAGTAGACCAAAATTGCTGGAGAGCATACAATCTTCTATTGCCAAAATAGCTAGATCATTAGAGACCCTGCAAGCTTGTGAGCAAACTTCCATTACTGCTGAAGGGCAGCTTGAGCGAGCAATGATCTGGGCTTGTGGTGGACCTAGTTCCAGCACTATGGGAAGCAATATGGTGAGGAATGCAGGAATCCCTCCCGAATTTCATGATCATCTGATCAGACGGCGACAATTGGTATATGAGACTAAAGAGAAGGCATCAGAGTTGATGAAAATTTGCCTCTCTATTTTGGAATTTGAAGCATCAAGGGATGGCATTCTTCATACTGCAGAAGAGCTCTATCCATCAAGGACTGGACCTGATGGCAGGGCCTGGCAGCAAGTATACTTAAATATTTTGACAAAATTGGATGTTACCTATCATTCATTTGCACGTGAGTGTAGGACCTTACGTTCAAGTCATTTGTTAGATAACAGAACTACTTAATGTTTTTCAGTTGATAAATTATAGGAATCTTTCATCTTCCAGGTACTGAACAAGAATGGAGGCTTGCACAAAGCAATATGGAAGCTGCTTCTTCTGGTTTATATTCTGCAAGCAATGAACTTTCTGTCACATCTGTTAAAGTGAAATCTGCATCAGGTAACATGCTTTCATTTTAGAAATCTTGTCTCTGCATATTTCTTGTGCAACGGCATAGGGAACTTTATGTATTGGGAAAACATCATATCAAATAGGGATATTAGAGCATGTTACTTGTTCTTTGGTTGACAATGACTTGTACCATTTTCAAAGAATGACTTGCAGAAAGGTAGTCACTATAACAGACAGATTTGTACTGCCAAATGATAAAGCTCTTATATATATGTGGTTTATTCTTTGGAGAAACTGTAATCCTAATGCACTGATATTTGTTATTATGCACAACAAAAGGATATCCAACTCTTATAGCACTGTTAATTTTGGCTTCTACAGGTGATTTGCAAAGCACACTTCTTGCAATGAGGGATTGCGCTTATGAAGCTAGTGTTGCACTCTCTGCTTTTGCAGGCATTTCTAAAGGCCATACAGCTTTGACTTCTGAATGTGGTTCCATGCTTGAGGAGGTACAGTGCTTTTATCACATAATATAGTTTAATTTGTAATATTCTGGACTGACCTTGTTGTAATATGATTGTCCTAGTAGTTGATGTTTGTTTCTTTAGATCTCACATTGAACCTTCTGCTATTGAGGGCCTTGTTATACCATTTTGAGGTGTATACCTGACCATGTTTGCTTGTAGATTACAAGGGTACTATATAAATAATACATTCCCATTTTCTATTGGATTGTATGTGTATGTCCTCTTCACAAGCACAATCTGGATCGGTGGTGGTCTGTTTTTGGTTTAAAATTACTATATGGGCTTTTCTGAATATCTTGAACACTTGACTTAGTTTCTCTATCTTCTTTTGGTTCTTAATTGTTCTTTCATACCTAATTCCTTCATATATCTCCTCCATTTCCTTGCCAGACTTTAAACTTCCCTTTTCCTCAGCAGTTTTCAGATGTTTCCCACCAATGATTATACTATTTTAGTCATCAAGCATACTATCTCTATGAATAGTGGTCTTTGTATATAGATGAAATATCACCTGTTTGCATTTTTCAACTTGACCTTATTGTGTCCTATCTAGGTTACGCTTCTTAGTGATGTTGTTTTTACAAAATAATCATCAATATTCCTTCTTCCCTTCTCTTTAAATTGAGTGTTTCTTTTTCCTGTGTTCTGGGTTTTTCCCTTCCCCACTTTCTCCCCCCCTCCCTGTAGGTCCTGGCAATAACAGAAGGTCTGCACGATGTTCACAGCTTGGGAAAGGAAGCTGCTGCTTTACACTTTTCTCTTATGGAATGCCTTTCTAAGGTGCCAGATTCGCATCATCATATTTCTTATCTGCTTCTTACCTGGTAATATTCACTTGAGTTTCCTTCAATTTTCAACAGGTGAATGTGATTTTGCTGCCACTTGAATCTATGTTATCTAAGGATGTTGCTGCTATGACTGATGCTATGGCTAAAGAACAAGAGACGAAAATGGAAATCTCCCCTATCCATGGACAAGCCATATTCCAATCTTATTCTTCAAGAATCAAGGAAGCTTGTGAAGCACTCAGGCTTTTGCTACCATCTCTTACATCCTCTGTCAAGGGATTATACTCAATGTTGACCGTGCTGGCACGAACTGCCAGTTTTCATGCTGGAAATCTTCATAAAGTAATTAAGAATTGCAGCTGAATGCTTTCTCCTCGTACTTCTTAATGACTAAACAATAGTAAATCTCTTGTCCTTTTCTTTTCTTATAGGCCTTTGAAGGATTAGGAGAGAGCCAGGAGGAAGGATCCCAAAACAACTTGTTGAGACCGGACCTGGTTGGTGATGGTACTGTGTACGATAATGGTGAGAGTGAGATGTTTGCCAAATCTGAAGAAGAAAATGATACGGATCTTCTTGGTCTGTGCGGGTTGTCTCTGGGAGATAAAGGATGGATTTCTCCTCCTGGAAGCATTTCAAGTGCCAGCTCAGAGTCTGGTGTTTTGTCAGCTGATGCAAGTCTTGCAGATAGCTCCAACAGTTCAGATGTGACTGACCCACCTTATCTAGTTTCCGATATCACAGAGTTGAAAAGATCTCCAGACCAGTTTTTATCATCTGGCACTGATCTTCAAGAAAAATCATCTCCTGGTCAATCTGGCTCAACAAGTGTGCAGGTTGTTAATTGTGATACTACTTTATCTTCATATAAGTACCTGGATATGTAGTTTAATCACAAACATGTCATATCAATCAGGGAATGTCTGGAGGAGAGCTAGCACTAAAAAATGATGCATCCTTTTCAAACCGAGACAAGATTGAGGAGGAACCTCATGATTCTTCATTTGTTAATGCAGAAGCAGCTACTCGAGTTACAAGGGGTAAGAAATCTCGTCAGAGGCAACTTTCAAGTCTACGTTTGACCTTAATTTATTTGTTTAACTTTTAATACCTTCCAGGTTATATGACATGCGTCCTTGGAAACTAGTTGCCTTGTCATACTTCTGCAAAGCATTTTTTATCGGTCATTTATTTTGAAAATAATGAAACAATTATACATGATCCTTCAAATATCTGCAATGTCTTTTCATTTTCCACCTTAAGAAGTCAATGAACCGGGGTACTGAAGCATTAAATCTCTTAGATGTTCTTATAGCGTACATATGGTTTTTTCTTATTCTGTTACTGTGATATTGAATACTTATACTATTTCTTTTAACAAAAAATGTGTACTTTATTCTCATATATTCTTTGTAACTTTTTGAGTTACAGGTAAAAATGCCTATGCAATGTCGATTTTAAGGCGAGTAGAGATGAAACTAGATGGCCGAGATATAACAGATAAGAGGTATCTACATACCTTGATTTGTATCAAAGTTATTCTGATTAGTGTTGTGCTGATGATGAGCCTGTTGTTTTCCTCCCTTCAGAGAAATCAGCATTTCAGAGCAGGTAGATTTTCTGCTCAAACAAGCAACAAGTGTAGATAATCTATGCAATATGTATGAAGGTTGGACGCCATGGATTTGAATCTGAAGGCTATTCCATCGTACTGAAGTTCTTCATTCAGATTATATAAAGAGATCCTGTCTCGTGAGTTTCTGAGATTCATCTCTGTACTCTGCATCTGGATGGCTAGAATTTTGAGGTACAGCTCCTAAAATTAGGCCGTGCAGCACTGCCGTTGTGGATCGTTTCTTGTCATGCCAACGTCCCCAGTATTTGTTGGCAAAACTTGAACTTCAAGATCATGCCCGAGGATACATATGCTGGGCAAGGGGATGTGTGCATGAGCTTATTCATGAAGTGCTAGCAAGATTTGCCACTTCTCTGCCCGTGGTCTCATCTAAGACTACACCCGAGTCTTTCCTCAGCGGCATGGAATTTGAAGTAGTGGTGCCACTGCAACCAGTCTAAGACAATCCCGTGAACAACTCCGCCGGCCTAATCAAGCTAGCGGACACAAAATTACTGTTCTTCAGATCTTCCGGTGCTATATGAGCTTGTGCTTTCCCGGGGATTGATGCGTGGATCATGCCTTCTTCATGCTTTTCTCCGTTTTGCTCTGCACATTGAGCTTTCATCGACCACTTTGATGCTCGTTGAGCTAATAGTCTCTGTGATCCGTCTGCAAGTCGACCGTCAATGCTTCTTTCGTGTCTGTATGATTGTATAATAGATGTATCTACTAGAGAATGATAACGGATGACCAATATATTCTTGTTCAATTTCAGGAAATCTAAAGCTGGTCGTGTAATTGTGTCAAACTGTATCATGTCCATGTAACTACTGCAGGTGCATAAAAATTAACTAATGAATGATGATTTTTGATTTCCCCTCTAATTTTTCGTGATTTATCTCAATTTTTGCCGTCTAAGTTTTACTTCACAATTTCTATTTACCGCCCTAAAAATGGTACTCGTGTGAAAGATTGAAGGTGGAAGAGCATGATTGGTAGACCAATGGGCCAATGAGTCCCCAATCTGATAGCTCCAATGGACCAGATTTAAAACAATCAGGCGGTTTTCCAAATGTGACGTTCTTGGCCACTGTTCAGTTCAGGACCCTTAATCGGTGTGTCTAATATAAGCAATAATCCATTGTTTATATCTTTGTTCCCAGAATACCAGTGTCCACCGCGGTTTTGCTTTCTTGGACATTTGGAACGCAACCCAACAGACCATATCACCCAGTGTTTCTTTTGCTTCGTTGAGAGGCACACAGATGCATATACCCCATTTTAGCTACTGTGTGCGCCGCGGCCCCTCCTACCAAGCAAAGGCAAAACCACCACCTGCCTCTCCTCCTCTCTATCTCACCGTGAAGTTTGTATATAAATATGGGCTGCCACTGTTGGGATCTTCAATCTTCTGAGTATCAGATATTTAAGTATCACAAGAAGCACCCAAAGTTTTTTCCCCCATTTTTATCTCATCTGTGTTGTTAAGAAAGAGAGAAGACTGTAGATGTCAGAGCTGGTGGATAAGTGGACAGACGAGCTTGCTAAATTGCGCAAGAAGGGCGCATCCATTTCCTCAGGCAGTGGTGCACCTGCTGAGGCTGGCCGGATGCTTGGTGATCAAACTAATGAGAGGAGCTCCCTCGGCTGGTCCAAGAACTTAGCTAGAATCACGCAACTCAAGATGCCGGCTTTGAACTGCTCGGAAGCCTCTGTTTCTATGCTCGTTGATTGGTTTAGTCCTTGAAGGGTGATCAAGATTCGAGAAAGCTGGTTTTCCCTTTTGAGACATTAGACATGCATCGCTCTTTTACAATCTCCAACATTGTCCGTCTCCATCTTCACTGCTGGAACAAGCAATGAACAATGTAGAGAATGGATTTGGTTTCGTCGAATAAGAACTTTCAGTAAATATTGTATACCTTGGTTTGTTTCAATTAAAGTTGCAACGTTTTCTTACGAAATTTGAGCAGAGGCTACTAACGATTAGTTCATTCCTTCTGTTTCGGCACTGACTTGTAGGCAATGATCGATTGCATTGCATATTGTGGGTTTTCAAATTCGGCACCCAAATTAAGAACCTTTGCTTAAATTCTCTCCTACACTTGCAAGTTCAATTTGGCAATTTGGTAATACTATTTTTCCTTCAAAACGAGAACTTGAAGAAAAATAAGAAAGCAAATCACTTCTCTGACTTCTGAGTAAGGCGATGGCATTCCCATAATACCCGAAGAGAAAAAGGTGGGAAATACAAAATAAAAAGAGGAGAACAGTTATTGGAGCTGCGGGGAATCGAACCCCGTGCCTCTCGCATGCGAAGCGAGCGCTCTACCATATGAGCTACAACCCCTTGGTGTTCTTGTGCTTAGAGCATTATTAAAATAAAAATAATTGTTTTCCTTCTATTCCTTCCCAAACCACACTAAATCATTCCACGTTCTAATGTTCTGTGTTATGCACATTCAATAATTGTAACAAAAAGGGCAGGCAATAACAGCTCTAACTAATAAAATTCAAAATAGAATTATATTTTATACTCATTCCGAACAGCATAAAATCTTTTATTTAAATTTAGTGAATTTGTTTCTTATAAGGCATGTTCGAAGCTTCTTCTCCTAAGAGAGTTAGGACAATACTCCTTAATTTAACATTCCTAAAATGACAAATTTTAAATTGTTGTATCATATACATCGCAAATTATACTTATTAAAAAAGATAATAGTTTTAAACTCATGATCATCGAAATTAAAGGTGCATATAAATTGAGTTTCGTCTGAAACCTGATGCAATTAAGTTTTACTTTGTATCTTACAAAAATTTATTTTTATAAAACTCAAAAAAAATATTAAACTCAAATTCAATCCCTATGCACCCTAAGTTAATCTAAAAGTTACAATATTAAAACACATATTAGTCAGGATTAGTCAATTTATATCTCTGGGGGAATTGCGGAGATGATTCTTTCCCTTTTTTTCGAAAAGAAAAAGATTGATGAAAAGCAACTGGATATTTTGAAAGATGTTATGAAATTAATATTGTGGATGTCCATTATCTGATATCAAAGAGATAATCCAATATCAGAGTTATAAAGATACTCCAACTATCCAGAAATAGATGTGAGAGTTCTATCATATCTTTTATTAGTAATATGATTTGTCTTCTGATTACCCTCTACCTGTTCTTATTGAGATGTACCCCTGGACCCTATAAATAGGGCTTTAGGCTGATGTATTGTACACACTCATTCATTGGTTGATTTACTCTCAAAGAATCAATAAAGCTCTTGTATTCTTTCTCTCTATTTTCTCTATAGTTTTCATATTTTTCTATATTGTAGTTTCTTTATTAAGTTCTCTACATTAGTATTACGATTTCATTGTGCCGACGGCTACTATGCGCCAACAAATTCATAACACGTTATCAGCACGAGTCTCTGACACTGAAGTTGAGAGCTTAATCAAGAAAAAAAAACGAGGTATTCTTTTCTACCTTTGAATTCCTATGGTAAAATTTTTCAAAACTCGTTTTTCTCTTGATATTTATAGAACGAATTGTATGTCATATACACTAGATGCTCAAATTTATTGAGATGTAATGGGTCTGACAGACACCATTGTTGAAAATAATGCATCATCATCGTATAAAAGACATAATTTTTCTCCGCTATAATTTCTATAAAGATCTAAAGGCGAAGTATCTTACCATGAAAGATCCACTTATTTTATGAAAGGATCTAAAAGAAAGATTTGACCACTAGAAGATGATCATTCTATCAAAAGCACAATTTACTTTAAATCTGTAAGTAAATGTATTAAAACTAATTGTGATGACCCTGGAAGAGGTCGTAATCATGTTCGAAGCCATGAACATAGACGCGGATATGGTAAGAATAATCAATATAATCATGACGATCAAAATATATATGCATCTAGATATATTGGGTCTTGAAGACACCATTTAAGAAAAACAAAGCATCAAAGCCACTTGATTACTAGCAAATTGTGAATGGAAACATATAATCACCAGAAGATGATTGTTATGTAAATGCTAGTGATGATTTGTTATAAGTGTGCCAAAAATATTTTATGTCTATCAGTATAAAATATTTTTCCTTTCTCATATCTTTAACATGCTCCTGTAGTAGCAATATTGAGAAGAAGTTTTTTAAAAGTATTTTAAATTTATATCTTCTGAAACTAAATAAGTCCTGGATAAAATATTTTACCGCTCGACCAAATATTTTTATGTCATTCCCTGAAGCGAATGACATTAGAAATTATAATATATTTATGTATGAGATTTTGATTGCAGCTAGTAGAAATACACTTTGTTCTTATATTATAAAAATGACTCATTAAATTCTCAATGAATAGATATTCACCAGAAGTGAGAAAATAATGAGAAGGAAAAAGGAAAAGTAATAATTCTAACATGTTATTGATGCAATATGAAAGTTTGTTACGTACCTGTATTACGTTAAGCATGTTATGAATCTTTATTAATTATTAATATTACTTTACTTCCCTAAATTATACTACTGATAATAATGATGCTTGTGTCAATAATATTGATATGGCACATGTGAATGTATCTAATTCTTTTGAATATCCAAAAAGAATTTTTAGCATTTTGAATATCAATCAAAATTTTGAATTATCAAATTGCTACTTTTCTATTTTATCATCTTGTGATTATTAAGAAAAGTTTTCATACTATAAACTTATATTTTAGTATTTATATATTATTTTAGTTTGTTTTGGATCAAGAATGGTGAAGATACAAATTTGTCTAAACAATATTTGTTATTTATTTGGACAAAATTTAAAATATATGTCCAAAGTATAAATGGTAATACAAAGTTTCAAAAGAACTAGTTGATCAATAACTCTAGAAGAGTAATTGATTAAAAGCTCCAGAAGAGTTACATGATCTTCACCTAATGGTCAATTGTTGTAATGCATCATTCTCTATATAGTCTCGTAAAACTTTTAAACATTGATTATATTATCAGTATATCGAGACATTTGATGAATGAACTTTTGAGGCATATGCATTACCATTATGACATAAAATATATGTCAATTATATATACTACTATTCATCTCTCCTTCTTTATATTGCATAGTATTATAAAATTGAGATGCAATATTGAGTAAACTTGAAGTTTACTGATAAATAATTTATTAATTGGCATGATCGGTTGGACCATCCCAGATCATTAAAATACGAAGAATGATTATGAATTTATTATGGAACCGGAAGTTTCCTAATATGATGAATTTATAAGTGTTGCTTGTTTTATTTAAAAGTTACCAGTATCACTTGGGGTTGAATGTGTTATTTTGGGATGAATTGGAGAAATTATTAGTTGATGCATCAACAATAGTCATATGTATATTCTTGTTTTTGCAACCTGCAGTTTGCACAATTTATTGACAATGAGCTCAAGTTTTAACATTCTCCCAAAGATATAATTTTTCCTAATAATACTGGTTGTATTGAGATAAATATTAAACATCCTGCAGAATGTTCATAACTATTAGCACTTATTTCGTATTTTGCCAACACATTTTGATTCTCCTCATAGTAGTTGGTTTGTGGTCAGAAACCAAATATATCTCATTCTAAATTTAGAGATGCACTATATATATTGTTCCACCACAAAGGTAATAAGATGAATTTTTAAAGATTTTATTAAATATGTTGGGAGTAAATCTCAAGGGAAAGATTCGTATTTTGTAAATTTTGAATATGTTGCCCCAACATAAAGAAGAGAAAACATGAGGTTGGATAAATATATAAGTATGTGTCTCATCTTAATCTTCTATTTTGATCCTCATAGAAGAAACCTTGAACCAGAAGTTCAAAGGATAATTTATATAGCTAGGAATGTTAACTGACCAATATCCGGCAAAGAATGCTCATATTATATTTGATGTCCCTGAAGGACAATCTACCACTATAAATAAATTTGAGACACAATTGAAACGTGGTAGATAAGTCAGTTCCAAGAATACAAACTCATCAATGAAGCAAAGACTTAAGATAGTCATATATGTTAAGTTGAGGATATTTAAATTCCAGCAGAATTTTTTCCCCAAACATGATTGATATATTATTTTCAAAAGAAATTCATGTACCTGAAAAGTTTGGCAAATGATGAGATCTCAACATGATTGGGAAATATTGGAACTGCACGAGTATATGACGTCAATGATATTAATGCGCATAATATATTGATTCAAAATGAGGATTTCCAAATCGAGGTCTGCAGACTCGAAATGATAAAGTTCGCATGAGAAATATGAAATGTTTAAACAATTCACAAATATATTCCTAGCATGAATTATACACCCGAAGTGTAATCTCAAAGAGATAACAATTAATATTTGCTTATAAAATGTGAACTACAAAAGTGAATATTTGTCATGTGTTATGGCGTATGATTCTTCGTAAGACCTGGCGATGTTAACGAAGAAATATATTTTTAGTGGTGGATATAATAGTGCATGATAACACTTAATATGTGTTTATCTTTGTTATCATTATATAATGATACATATATTTGAAGTCTCTGATGGACTCGATATGCTTGAAGCATATAATTGTTCCTGTAGAATATAACGAGATTATCTTAGTAAATTTTTATTAAAGAATGATCGAGTATGTCTATATATATGTAGAAATTATATACTTAATTGTACTTGCTATCAGAATATATCCTCATTATACAATCTATTGATTGGCCTAGTGTTCTCCACATTAGGGGAGAAAATTATCGATTAAAAGAGGATATCATTTATGACCTTCATTATCTTGATCTATGCATAAGCATTAATGAATTGAAAGTTTAAAATATTATTTATTTGCATAAAATTGCATATTGATTGTTTGTCTAACTCCTATAGAGTTAATCAATATAATATTCAACTTATAAATATTCTTATTTGCATAAATGTCCCAGCAGGACAAATATATGAATTCTATAGTCATATGATTTTGATACACGCCTGAAGCGTGATTGATCTCTTGATAAAATTCTCAAAAGAGAAAATGATTTGATGATCAAGATATTTTTCCTAAAGAATTTAGAGGAACAAGTATTGTGATCAACATTTTGAAAAGTCAACATTTTGTTTTGATTGAACATCTTGAAGATGTATCATATGGACATAGCATATCAATAGTCATGGGTTATTATAGTGAGATCCTTTATATCTATTAAAGGATAGTGAAGAACTATTTGGTCTTGAAGTACCATAATTCAGCAATTGAATGCATAAATACACTTACTTGCGTGCAAGTAGATATATATTCTAGTTCTTCTCTACCCAATGAATTTTGACATAGCATTAAGCTTACTTTTTGATATCTCCTTGAGATAGTTTATCTCAAATATTGAGAAAATCTAACTCCTGTTGAGATGAATATGCAAGGTATAAGTTACCTATATGATCCACATAAACCATGCATTTATAGATATGTGTTGATTATAACAGCCACATCTTCAACTCATGTTGAAGAAATAGAAATTTATTATGTTGGTTGAGAATATGTGTGATCATAATTAATGTATTCGGGATAAATTTATATCCTCTAAGAAGGAATTTCAACTATATTGTTGGATGATAATAGAGTTTGAAATATATCTAAGGAGATATGATAAAGTATATTTTTACTCAAGAGCTCCAGAAGAGATGTGATATTGATGTGTAATGAATTTGATCATTTGATCATTTGACAATCTATTCACTAAGACCTTACCAATTGCAACATTTGATTGGAAAGTATTGGTTAAGAAATCTCAAAAGATTATCTCATCAGGGGGAGTAAATATGGCATAAAGAGTAGTATACTCTTTTTCCTTTACTAGAGTTTTTCCCATTGGATTTTTTTATCTAGTAAGGTTTTAACGAGGCATACTCTTATGCAATGGACATCCAAGGGGGGTGTTATGAAATTAATATTGTGAATATCCATTATCTGATATCAAAGAGGTAATCCAATATCAGAGCTATAAAGATACTCCAACTATCCATAAGATAGATGTGAGAGTTCTATCATATCTTTTATTAGTAATATGATTTGTCTTCTGATTACCCTCTACCTCTTCTTATTGAGATATACCCCTGGACCCTATAAACAGGGTTTATACTAATGTATTGTACATACTCATTCATTGATTGATTTACTCTCAGAGAATCAATAAAGCTCTCGTGTTCTTTCTCTCTATTTTCTCTATAGTTTTTCTATTTTCTATATTATAATTTTTTTATTAAGTTCTTTATATTAGTATTACTAACGACGACTACTAGACAACAAATTCATAACAAAAGACGTTTTCTAGTCTATTTTAGCTCTTTTTCCTCCGAAAAATCCACCAATTTCACGTGGGCAGAGGCCCAACTCAGAGAAGCTGCCCCGCCATCGGATATTTCTTTTCCTTTGGGACCATCCAACAGTGTCGTCTTCTGATCTATGAGACACTGAATTTGACCCTAAATTGGCCCAACCCGAAATTGACCCTAAACAAACAAGAACCCCACAAAGACCATGGTTGAGTCATCCATTCCTTTGTAGAATCATTCCGATTCTAACCGAGGATTCAAGCCTCTTTTAGCGAATTGGTTGAAAATGAATTACGCTTGTGTATGTGCTTAACCATAAAAATATTGATAAAAAATTAAAGTATATTTATTTATTTTCAATTAATAATATTTTATTTAAAAATTTTAATATGTGAGATATTTTTAATTATCATAAATTTTAAATTAATATATAATTTTTATTTTTTAAATTGTTAGATTATTTCATCCCTCAATTTTTCTCTTTAAATATATTAGAGAAAGAATTTAAGAATTGTACTAATTTGAATAGTCTTAATTATTTTACTATTAATAAATAATTATTTATTTATAAAAAATCATTGTAGGTCATAAATTTTAAAATTTTTATTTTTAAAATAAACAACCTATAATGTATGTAATATAATAATTTAAAATTTATAAATTATAAAAAATAAATTCATCACAAAATTTAAAAATCTATAGTTTTTTTCCTATTTATCCCAAATAAAGCTAAAATTCCAAGTGGGATGGGATCCACATAAGAAAGTACAACACTTGCAAAAGTCCCTTATGGAATATCCGTGGGAAGATATTCTAATCCTGCGGCTAGTCAGCCCAATACAGGGGGCCTCTACATGCTGATTTTTTACGTGTACCACAATTCCCTGGATTCTCCGATTCCCCACTGCCACAACCTCCCCTTCATTTCTTCCGCTTCATTGTCTATATAAACCGTGCATCTCCGGTGCTCCTTTCTTCGTTCTTGTAGTTTCCATATTGAATTTGCCAAAGAAATTGAGCCAAATTTTGCAGAGATAATCGAAATGGCAGCGGTGGTTGATGTGTGTGTCGGAGGGCTGGCCAAGCTAAGGGAGAAGGTCCGAGGCAGGAACCTTTTCTTGTTCGAAGCCCAGAAGAAGGATGCAGCTGATGAACAAGTAGAAGGAAGCAAATCAGATAATCAACAATCTCCTCTATCTCCTTCGTTGAAATCTGCAGTCAGAGTCAAGGAAGAGACGACATTGTCGGAATCGACTGTGTGTTTGCTTATGGATCGGTTCGTGCCCTGGTGAAACAGGGGAATTGAGGAGTATATAAGAAATTATGTGTATATATAATCATCCTTCATGTCAGAACTAGTGCTTTCTGTACAAGAGTTAAAAATCCTTTCTTTTTCTTTTGCCAATGTTTTATGTTCGGTATCACGAGAGTGTTGAGTATATGTTTCTTGTTCTTTTTCGGTTCTTGTTCCTGAGTCCTTTCGGAAAAGAAAACAGGGTAGGTATCCAAATCTGGATTAAAAGTTGAAAAGCGCTCATCAGAAGTCCATGCGTAAGAATAAAACTGGGGCTGTGCTAAGATTCCACAAGGATCACCAAGGATAGGAATCAATTTGAATCAACGAATTAAGTTTTTTTGAAGATTATACAGCTCAAATCTGCGCTTTTTGGGGCAGATCAACCCTCTCCTTACTCTCCTCTTAAACTACATCAAAAAGTTTGCGATGATTCAAGAATAATTCTACCATGCAAAGTTCCTTTTGCCTTTATTCGAGGCATGTAGGTGTATATGTGCGATTTACAATGCCATTGGCAAAGCCGAGAGACCTTTTAAAGCTACATCGTGTCTACTAGGAAGAAGTGCTAGCTTCCATGCTTCCAGAAGACCACTCGTGTCGGACGCAAGGCTTCTCCTGTTCCCACTTCAGGATTTCCCTAGCATATTTAAAAGCTTCATCTACACAGTCGGATTCCAATCCAGTGGCTGGAGCAACATACAGCTTCCTTCCTACTAGCTCCCGGAACAGCCTTTTGAACTGCACAGCAATATAGTGGAAAGCTCGTTGAGCTGGAGATCCGTTGTGATTGTTGCCGCCTTGTGAATGTTGACTGATCACTGGATTGAAGTCTTGAAACCACTCGCATTGATTGAGAGGAACCCGCTCAAGTTTTTCCTCCAGCAGATCAAACTTGTTAAGTATTAGAAGAAACTCTTTCTCTGCAAACGTTGGATAAGTGATGATTGTCTCGAATAGCTTCTTGCTTGCCAACATCTTATTTATGCAAACTCCGTCGTGGTTTACATCGAACTCGTCATAGTCCGTTAAAGAAACGCAGTATAAGACCAGATCAACATCTTCGAACATCTCCAACCACTTGCAATGCTCTCCAAGGCTGCTAGCATGCACTCTGATGAGTTGGAATCTGCAATTGCAGTGCATCTAGTTATGGTATGGATATGCAGATGGGAACTCCAGAACAGGAGTACATTAGTCTCTCTGTGTTAAAAGATCACACAAATCATAAGACATCTAGAGCATTATAGGAGACCTCACCTCAACGATGGATCATTTTGATCAACGGGCTCCATATAGCCTTCCTGAGATGGCAAAGGAAATGAAAACTCCATGGATGCAACTCCATTGGAAGAAGTAACTCCCTCAGCATACAAAATGTCCATATCAGAAGGCTCATAATCTGCTCTAGAAATCTCAACAGCCTTCAAAAGAAAGCACATCAAACTTTAACCAGCAGCTACATTGTTAAGTTGTAATTACCATGTAGTTGTAGAATCATCATAGGCAGCAGATTAGTACGACAACTTACACGATCCAAGAAGTAATTAGCAACTCCAGGTAGAGCAAATAGCTCATTTCTCCGGTTGTATGCAGCTCGAAATCCACTATCATTTACCAGCTCCTCAATTCTTGGCGCATACTCATGAGTAGCAGCAGGAAAGATGATCTCCAAATTGCCTGACATCTTAACTTGAAGAAGCCAATCAGAGAATGCTTTCAGCCTTGGACTGATGGCATAAACATTTCTCTCTTCAATCTGTTCAGAGTACCCTGTTACAATAAAAGTGATTCTTGACAACTTCAGTTATACATTTCACAAAGAGCAATCGTCTACTGATCTCTACCATTACTACAAGAAATTAAGTGCCTCCATTGAAGGGTGCTAAAAGACAGCCTAAGTTGACTTGGTGCCCGCTTTATATTAGTTATTTGGCTGAATAACTTTGAGATGACTCTTGTGAGATTTTCTCAGTCAGAGCCTAGAGTCAGTTTAAGTTCTGAAAAATAGAACCAATAGTAGAAGAACGCCCTTGTTTATTCATCACCCCTGCCCCCACAAGCCCCCCGGCCAAAAAAAAAAAAGAAGAACCCCTTGCCTGCACGCATGGACACAGCACACAAAAAAAGAACAAAAAATTACAAGGATATTTCAATTAGTGCAGCTTTTCCTAATTGATAGTACCTGAAGGACCAGGTTGACTGATAAGTTGTCTCCTCAATTCATGCAAATAAACTTCTTCAAACTGTTCTCGCCCCTCAAGCAGAATAGCAATATACCGGTACAGATTGCTTTGAATCATGATTCTAATATTTTGACGCTCATCTTCAGAGAAAGGTACATCATATAAAATTTTGGCCTGACATAAACACAGACATTAAGGTCACCACTCACACCCATTTTTGCTCAGGACAGATTTCACGAATTCAAAGATTCAGAACGATAGAATAACAGTAATCAGACACGATGGAAGAAATTGCATGAACTAAATAAGCAAAACGTCATCTAGCAGTTTAATCATCATGAACGGAATTGAAATTTCTTCTGCATCTGAATTCTATGTTCTGATGAGTAAGGATTGGAAGTTATGTTCACTTAACAAACCAAAAATAATCCCCCGGTTTAATATTAAGCATACTGCATTGAACTTACGTTTTGTGCTTCCCATAGGTAAAAATAAAATGTAATTCTGTGATGTACAAAGCACTGATAAGTTTGTGATTAAGGAGCTTCGCTATGAGAATACACAAGACAAACAAATCTTAGATCCTTCAACTATTAATAAACTTAAAATGCCAGGTTAACAACTTCACCAGTATCCAGCATATAGGGTTACCATGAACAAACCACAGCCCCTTGCTCTTCCAGGTAAGCAGAAAATATACATGGAAAGAAATTTCATGTTAAGCTCCCAAAAGATATAACATACTGAAGATGGAGGTAAGAAATATGTCCAAAACCAAAAACAAGAAGTATCATGCTGGACTCTATTTAAGACTCTAGGTGAAAATAAAGCTACGGACACTATTAATATTTAGTGAAAAATCATGTGTAACTAAAAGGTTTGTGTGTACCAAAAAGTGCATATAAACAACAGGTCGAATAAATTTTCCAAGCACAAAATACCTGCTTGAATATGGTACTAGTTCCCGATTGGTCACAACCAACCAGAAGTAGCTTCTTGACTCCTTTGTGATCTAGATTTGCTGAGCCAGTTTTGTCAGCTTCACTTTTTACTGCATCACAAGATTCGGGAGGAATTGGCAAAGACAATGCAGCACAGAGGAACTTGACTCTTGGCTGGAATAAGAAATTCAAGACAAGTGAATCTCCAAAAATACCGTAAGTTAAGCAGAAAAGGCATGAAACAAAAGAAATTGTCAGCCATCTTTGTGTATACCTTCTCCCATAGTTTCCCCATGACATTCCTTTGACCTTCTAGGAGGTAGGAACCATCTGCACTTAACCAAAAGTGTGGGTCTCCTTCACAATGAATGCCCATAAACTGCAAAGATTCAACAAAATGCTGATTACCACACATCAGAGGAACACTTTTAAGAAACTTATCCCTGCAGAACACAAACCTGCAACATCCAGAGCTCTGTTTTAGTGATCTCCCTACTGTTTATCAGCACATTTGTGTTTCCGTTGCTTGCATCTTGTTTAATTGTACCTCCAATATCCAGCTCTGGGCTGATAATTTGGGAAGGTTTCTGCCCCTCCTGTTTCATTGAGACAAATGAATGAATAAATATTGGAGTAAGAAGTTACTGTAAAATGTACAATTTGAGAAGGACAGTATCTGTACCTTTCCCCAGAAACCAGATACCTTGTCGTACCAGTAGTTCCCAGGTTTTAGCTTCTTTGGTGGATATCTACAGTTTTGCAAATGATATAAATCATCAACAGAAAGAGGCTTGCCGTTAACAGAAACTAGATGAGGAGGAAGTTGATTCACTTCACACGCTGTTTCCAATCTAATAATCTGCTTAATTTCCTCCTTTGTGAGCAATCTCTTAAGCATCCTGGAAGATTTTCCCAAAGATCGCCGCCTTGCTTCATCAATGGGGTAACCAATACAGGGTATACATTTCCTCCCCTCTGGCATTGATCCCATTGCCCTCAGTAAACAACCACTGCAATATTTGGCACCACAAACAATGCAAACTTCCTTCTCAGTAAACCGAGACCCTTTACGACACCGATAACATAACCCTTTCTTCACATCACTTCTAGCTACCGGCCTTTCTGGCTCATGAGGAGCACCTCCCTCAGATATTGTGTCACTTGATTGGGACTCTATTTGGCTTGGGGGAGGATCATATAAGGTTTCTGCCTTCACTCTATTGCCTGGGTAAGAAGCTTCACTAACGGAATCTCCCACCCCTTCATCAGAGGAAATCTCAGAGGAAGAAACACGTGAACTCAAACCTTGTTCCTGCACTTCTGCATCAGTAGGCTGCACACGACGTCTAAGCCCATTGCCCATTTCGGATTCGTCATGATCCAAGTCTACTAAATCAGAACTTCCGGAAACCTCATTGGACTCATCGTTGCTGTCTGAAAATCCTAAAGTACCAGAACTTCCAGTTCCATCAGAAACGTCAGGTGCACATCTGTCACCATTTTCCTGACCTTCTAAAGGAAACTCTTGTTGAGAAACAGCCATCGGATTGCATACCAAGACTCTACCAGAACCTCGGTCTGTACCTACGCTTTTCCATGAGGTCTGAGAGCCGACCACTTCAGAATCTAATTTTGACCTCCATGAAGATCTCCTATCCAGGTCACCCCTCTTAACAATGGGTTGAATAACTGGCAGCGACAAATTGTTCAAGGCAGAGGCTGCAGCAAACACTGAGGCGGTTGGAATCCGATGCACGTCGAGAGGAACCACCTGAGGAATATCATAACTGACTGGAGGACCACTATACTCCATAGCAAAAGAATACTCCACGCTGTAATCGTCGTCGTCGTCGGTTTTCGCGGTAGAATTGGGAACAGTCAAAAAATTACTTAAAAGACTAGCCATATTTCTAATCTATCCAAAATATTGAAAGCCCAGACTCCAATAATTCAAGAATTTATCGAATTGATCAAAGCTTGAATCTTTCCTTTTCCCTCAGCTCAGAGAAGGGGCTCCAACATATAGTTCATCGGATGAAGCCCGTCAATGCACATTTATGTACACAGTAAGCTACAAGCACAAAAGGGAACCGAAACTCAACTCTAGAAACCTCATTCTTGAAGAAGCCAAAAAGCAAAAATATGATCTTTCTGTTCTTGGATTACAACTTGAAATGATCTGGACCGAAAAAACAGAACAGAGAGTATTAATAATAGAGACAATTAAGCTCTCATCTTACCAACGACTGACGAAGACTCGGACTAAGACTCAGACCAGAGACCACAGAGACGACCGGAAATTAAAAGCCTCTGCTTCCCAGTAATTTTTCAATGTTTGACTGACCCATTTTTCCAATCCACGCGTTTTTGGAGGGACCCCAAAAAAAAACCAGAAAATTGCTGCAGAACTGTTGGAAATCCGCAAGAAATGAGGAGAAATACCCCATTTCTCTAAGATTCAAATCATCAAAATGTACAACAATCGAGGATGACAGCAGAAGCGTAACGTCTGTCCGAACTCCGAATGGTGCAGAAGGAGAATGGAATAGTACTTTGTTGGCGCTTTTATTTGTATTTTGGTTGCAAGTGTGCGCTCTCATGTTTATTTTTTATTTATTAAAAAATTATTATTTTATTTATCCAATATTTAATTTAATTGTATTTTTGTATTTAAGCTCTAAATATATTTTTATATAAACATTAAAAACTATGAGAGTTTACTCTTTAATCAATAAAAGTTAAAATAATTTCGTAAGCTCTAATATATTTGAAATTCCGTATTTTATATATCTGTGTATTTTTTATTTTTTTTACAGATTAAAAAAATGTAGGGACACTAATTTCAATTCAATAAAAGGAAGAGAGAGTAGTTAAAAAAGAGAGAAAAACAAATTTAATTTTAATAATTTCTTGATTTATTTATTTTAAATTTTTTGACAAATTAAAAATGAATGGAGAGAGTACTATAGTTGTAGTTCTATATTTCTTTTTTTTTTTTTTTTTGACAGGATGCACTATGTTCCTTCTTGTTGGTAAATTCTTGAATTAATTAGCACTGATTTTGGGATTAGCTTAATTAAACACTGTTTGCACGTTGATTGAGTAAAGGCCAAGTATACGGGCTTGACCCGGCTCTGATGAGCCTTGACCTTGGGCTTCTTCTTCGGTAAATATTTTCTTCACCAGAAAAGATCAAACAAAAGACCAATCATCAAAACGGTGGAAAGGAAAAGTTCAACCAAACTGTTTACTTTTCTTTTTTTAATAAAATATTATATATTAAAGTTAAAATAATCAATACCATTATAATTAGAATAATTATCAAACTCTTTCTCCAATACAATAAAAAAAGAATGTTGAGAAAGTATGATAAAACAATTATTATTTACCTTTTTATTTTTTTGTATAATATGCTCTTAATGAATTCTCATATTTTTAGAGTAATAGTTAAAATAGTCACATGATACCAATATATATACATTTATTATTAGTATCGTTCTATAAAATCATACGTCCCAATTTAACAAGTTTTTTTTTGTGTACATCGAGGGTTTATGTAGATTGAGTTTGGGTTTGAAAAGTTTTTTTAAAATATTTTATAAAAAAAAATTTATGAGAGAAGAGATAAAATTTAATTACATTTCTGTATGATGAAATAGTGTTAATATGCACCCTAAGAAAAACAATAAGTATCCAAAAAAAAAGAATCAATAAGAAAATTCCTTTATAAAGATTTTAGAACAACATCCATAGCGTTTCTCGCTTATGGGGTAAAAGAAAGAAAAAACATATTAGTTTTTCCTAGGTGAAAAAAGCATACATGATTCTTAACAAACTATTGAAATTATATATTTTTTAAAATTAATTATTAGATTCTCTCCGGGGCAAAAATACGGCATCCCGAGGTTGAACTTCTTCTGGGCCTTGGCTGCCTACACGGAAAGACTAAATGAGACCCGTTTCTGTTGAATTTGGGCTACTAGGAGAAACGTGACCCATAATCATTAAACCAGAACCTGTTTACGAATAAGCCCACCTCCCGGCTCGACCACAAAACAAAATCCATCTTTTTCTTCGCTAAATTTATTGAAGACGGCTGACTTTTCTTCTTCTTCTTTGTTTCCTTCTTCCTAAAGAGTATCCACAAACGAAAACTTTATAATAAGTAATAACAGGTTCCTGGTATCTCTCTCTTTGAGTCGAACTTTTCGCCTTTCCACATAGAATAGACACAATATATGCCAAACCAAGGAAAAGTATTGGGTCTCTGGAAAATTAAATCCCTTTTGTTAAGGTTGAGTTGAATTGAGTTTGAGTTTAAAATCTTATATTTTAAATTTTATAAAAATAAAAATTTTATTAAAAAATTGAGATTTAATTATTATTTCGTCGAACTTAATCTATATTGGATAGGGTTTGATTTTGAAATTTTTATCTTGGATTTCGTAAAGTAGAAAATCTCCTTAAAAAAGTATAAAAAATTTTCAATTGAGTAGGCTTATGACCTTTTTCTAGTAAACAAAAAAAAAAAGGAACTTCAAATATAAATGAATGAAAAGTTGAAGAATTTCAAGTTTCAACAACACAACCATCAAACAATGAGCCCAGAGAAATATCATTTTGTGTCCATTATCCCTCTCGTCATTATTAAACTATTACATGTCAATTCTTTTTGTAAAAGAATATAAAATATATAAGAAATAATAAACTTTAAAAAAATATTGACACGCATGATCATAATTTTATAAATGAAACAGAGGATAAAATAAAAAGTAGAACAGTCCATTATATATGTCAATCTGAATTATTAGAGATTAATTTTATCTCAATTTGAAACAACTTTTCGTGCATTTTACAATGTATTACAATAAGAAATGAAGATATTTTGCAAATTCACACGAACCATGTGATATTTACAGGTTTCCAAAACTTAAGGTTGTAAAAATTTGGAAGTTTGCTGCCTTCGAAAGGTTTCCCCTCCAAAAAGTCTTCTGCACAATATGCAAAATTGCTAGGGGACCATCGAATTTCCATTTGTTACCATGCAAACAGAAGCGTGCCTCCCACGACCCGTTCCTCGAGCGTCAGTTCTGCTGTCCGTATCTGCAACTATCCCCCAACAGCCTCCTGTCTAAGACGTTTTATCCGCGCCAACGCCTCCGTCTGTGGAGGCGCGTCCACTACAACCTTAGGCGACTACGTTTTACTTACCTTGCATAGTCTTCACTACAGGGGCGTTCTCGGACACACTCCAGACCTTTACGGATTTGTCCAAACTCCCACTATATACTATCCAACTCTGATCTCCTTTATCCGATTGATCATCGGGATCGCCTTCCACGGCCAGGCATTTCACGGGGCCACCGTGGCCAGTCAGAACAGACACGCACAAGTGGATCCCGCCTTCTTCCCTCCTCCAAACACATATGCTTTTGTCCGCTGAGCCACTGAATACCAGGTTGCCTGCTACGGCTACGCACAGAACCGCCAACTTGTGGCCCCTCAGCACCCCGCCATACGAAATGGAATTCTTTTCACGTTCCCAGAAATTGACCAGTCCGTCGGACGACCCGGCGTACAGCACTCCGGCGTCGACGTTTTCGGCCAACGAAGTCACTGCATTTTCTTGCTCCAGCAATGTGTTCACATGAACATGCTTCGTTGACTTGTCGACCAATTCTCTTCTCCACGCTTTCACCGTTCCATCGGCCGAGCCGGTGAATATCAACCCATCAAACCCCACAACCACCGAATTCAAAGCGTCATCGTGGGCATTGATGGATTCTATGCACTTGGAATCAGAGAGTCTCCACACCTTTAGAGTTTTATCCCAAGAACCTGAATACAGTAATCCTCGATCAGCATCCACGCTCAAGCATGAGACCGTGTCGAAGTGCCTTATCCAGGGCACGTTGCGGTTCCTTCGAACTTCGACGTAGCTTTTTGGGTTGATGGAACTTTTGAGATAATCTCTCGTGGTCGGTAAGCTTCCCACACGCTTGTAGGCATTCTTTTTATTCCCAGAGAATTTCCAAATCCGGATTTTACCGTCCTGGTGTCCGGTGAAAATCTTGTCTCCTAGAACAACAATGGCTTTAACTAATCCGCTATTCGATTTGAAACCCGAGAAATCTTTTAGATTCTTCCACACCCTAACGTTCTTGCTATCCGAACCAGTATACAAGAAACCCTCCGAAGTAGCTAACGAGTATATGTGGCCTTCTTCGCGAGAGATGGAACCGATGAGGCCAGGCTGAGGGGAATAAGCACCGTCTTCAACTGACTGTTGAATCGGAAATTGCTGCGTCCACGGGGATTTGGCGTAAGGAGATGGTTGATTCCATGGCGACATGAAACAAGGGGACGTGTTGCCGCTATCGGGAGCGGCCATATTGTTGTAGAACTGATAACTCGGGACGGAGGAGGCACTGCTGCTCCGGCGGGATTGATCGCCGTCCTCATCTTGACTGTTGCAAATAACTGGGTCGCAATTCAGGAGAGTGCCAAATTTTTGTCGTTGGACGCTTTTCTTTTTCTCCGCTAGCAACGTAGCATCTTTGGTTTTCCGGTTCGTCATCTGAAATATATAATCAAAGATACTAGTATATCTCCGATGGACAGAAAATGGTGGTAACTTCGTCTTACAGAAAGAAGTGCAGCGATTTTTAAGGTTGGCGAAGGATACACAGTAAAGAGGTAGCCGATGAACAAGAAGATTCTAAGGATATTGATGGAGTGGAGAGGAGTATATATAAGAAGCGGAGGTTGCCAAATGTGGGCAAGTAGGTTTATACAGGGGATCGTAGATGGACACGTAGCGACTGGTACGCAAGCCCTACGTAAGGAGAAGCAAGAGACATTGTGAAACCTTGAGAGGTGTGCCCCGCCCACAACTTTGAAACGACGCCGTAAAACACGAGTTTTCTTCATTGCCCTTTTAGCTAGTTAAGCAGGCAGCTGCAGTTAAAAACTTTCCGGTGGCTACTAATAATTTCATTACTACAATTTACCAAACATTGATAACTAAAGACGTATTCAATCCGATGAAACATTAGCGCAGGGGTTTGGTGATATTGTTTGAGATAAGAAGGCCATCTGGGATTGAAGAAAATTGGGAACGTTAGTGTGTAAAGCTTCGGTTCAAGATGTTCCTTTCACATGCATGGGAAAAGAGGGATTGACTTTGACCTTCTGTTTTGAATTGTTGGGAAGTTTGTTTTTTTCAGCATCTATTGGGTGGTTTCCGACTGTGGATACTAGTACTCGTTTTCAAGACAAGGTTAAGGTCTTTAATTGATCTTGTGGCCGATTGAGGGACCTTCCAACATTGTCCGCCTTGTTAACGTGAAATATTAGATGAAGCAGAGGCGCTTGACTTTTCTGCCTAAATTGTTAGGATACCTTCTCAAGTCGAAACTCCAAACCAACCAAAATCTTATGATTCATGAACATGATCTACTTTTTTTAAATATACTAAAATACTTTATTCATGAAAGTATAAAAGAAACTACACAAATGAGTTAAAAATTATATAATGACAAAAAAAAATCACATCTTATATACTTTGAATGTATAATTTACAAAAAATATAAAAAATAAACACATTCAATCTTTTTTTAATATTTTTTTCTCCATTCTTAGACATTACTGTTATGAATAATTCAATTTCATCGCCTTCCTCGAACATGATCTATTAGTACTACTGGCAATAGTCATTTTCATCAATTGTAAGACTCAATGGCGGGTAAAATATAGACTTGCATTATTAGCATGCACATATTAAACTCTTCTTTATTTTTTATTTTTGAAACCATGTTGATATTGAACTTATTGCAAATATTATAACATTCACATATGTATAAGAAATCTCTTTCTAGATCGTCATAGTCAATTGTGTTTGAATTAACTTACTTTTTTAAATATATTTTTTCTTCTCTCTCTCTCTTAAATAATTATTAAATAAAAATAAATAAGGTCAATATTGTCATTAGAACTGTTTATTTTCTCTAAAAAGTTTTTATTTCTATCTCAACAATGAAATTTGGAAGGAGAAGAAATATTAATGATTGTAGGAGGATTGGTACCTTTGATGTATTTCTCATTCTATTTTTCCATTCTAAGTTATTTATTTATGAAATAGTGTTTAAGAAAATTTCCCTATATATTTAACCAATACTTTTTAGGCTAAAACATTATTCTTTCACTTTTATTTTATGTTTAATTTTAATGTATTTGGATTATATTTTGTTGACGAATTAATACAAAATTTTTACTTTAAATTTTATTTTTTTATAAATAATTTAATTTTATAAAACTAAAAAATAAAAAATTATCAATCCAAACTCTCTCATATCTCACCTTTTATCTTCTCCATAGGTATTCCGGTAGATCCTCTGTTTGAAAAAAAAAAAAACAAAAGAATCGTTATTGCTAGAGAGCAGGAGTTTTTTACCCGTTCCCCCGTTCAAGCTACTGCAAATTTCATGTGAAAAATCTATTTTATTAGTATCATATTGGCTGGAAAAGTCAACGGGGTCAAAAAAGGGAAATTGGTCGTCACCAACGGTTCCCCAGATTACTGAAACCGCAACAGAGACGTCTCAAAATGCAGCCGCCACGTATAGTGCGGCGCCAAAGAAAACAAAAAGTGGCCAAAGGCTGCTAATCCGTCGTCACCACGGAACCCGCCCTGGAGAACCCGTACTAATGAGAACATGACGCGATTCCCTCCAGAACTCACCTCAGCCGGACCCAGATAGCGACACCCATTACTGTTTGCCAAATGTCAGTAGCTCAAACAGACAGGTCGTGGCAAGGCAAGGCAATAAAGCATGCCTTTTTTACGTTTCACGATTCTCCGAGTCAAAATTCGGTGAACAATAATAATTGACCCCTTCAACGTTACCGCGGGAAAACAATTTCCATTTCAAGAAACCCAAATCGCACCGCTGTAAAAAGTGATTCATCTCTTTTTACCTAAGGTAATCGCAAGAAGGCAGAATCTACATTTCAAAAGAGACAAATGGGTTACTAATTAATGAACTATCACCTTATCATACTAAACTTTCTTACAAATTATATTAAAATATATGTTACAGTTAGTATCTCTTATTTTGCAACAAAATTTAAAACTTTAGCAAATCGTTCTATGATAATTTCATATATATTATGCGAACTCGGTTAAAGAAATCGTGAGACATTTTTTTTACTAAAAAGATGATGTATGTAGAATATAATAAGGAAGAAGTATACATACTATATATGCTGGATTTGTTTCCTTGGGTGAAGCAATTGTTTAAAAATTCATCAGTCTATGGGGATTATATTAATGTCATCCTTAGCGAGCAGATTAATGTCTTTCCAAATCGAGTTTAAAAGGTAATTAGATGAGATAAGCATAGCTTGTTCATATCTAATACACTTTGCCTTGTTGTAGTAACCTTTTATTGATTAAGGAAAATTGCTGCCGTCAGCTGTGGAATTAATCGTACATTATCTATTCAAAAGTGCCATTTTAATAATAAAAGTGCTACTCGCTGATCAGATAGCATTCTAGACAAATTATTGACTTTAACAATCCAGACAACCACATCATATATTAGGGCACAAACCACGTATAACATTTGGCGATAACCATCTCCCAAAAAATATATTAATCATTGCATCCTATCTTCCAACTGTCAAATTCTGAGACCATTTTATATCAATAATATATATATATATATATATATGTATATATATATATATATATATATATATATATATATATATATATATGTGTGTGTGTGTGTGTGTGTGTGTGTGTGTGTGTCTCTGTGTGTGTGATTGTGGTATCGTATCCGGTTGGTGTATATATACAAATCATAGTAGGGTGTTGGCAGCCAGGGTTCACCAGTTTTGTGATTTTGTCAACCTGTTGGGTGACATTAATTGGAATAATTCAGCAAACAGTTAGTTACGTGGCTCTGCATGATTATAATTTTGTATGCGTATATCGCCTGTGTGTAATGCCCTTTTAAATACTATCTCTGGGAAAAACAGTTTCATAATGGTGTGTGTATAGTCATGGACGTATAGATTAAGGAAGCACTTACTGCTCGATTGAAAGCTGCATTTAATTCCACTGAGAACGTCAAACTCAATATTGAAAAGTCAATCATTTTTAGGACGACCGTTATGGAATTCACTGCAGCATGTATGAAACGTGTCTTGCGATGACATTGAAAAGATTAAGGTTAATTGCTCAGGGACCGGTCTGTTATCTTGTAGACACTTGGTCGAGTCTCGAAGAGATCAAAGAATAGATGGATTATTTGTTCTTGATGCTCTATTAGATTGTTCCTGACTTCCCGATCATCTGCATGTTCCTGCGCAACGTATCCAAAAAGTGAGTTTGTGTCTGAATTTACTACTGTAAAACGGTGGGAGTGAAAGATAAAAAAGGCTTTTGCTTCCATATACTTTCGTTGTTTCTAAATAATTCAAGAACATTCCGGATTCAAATTATTGAGGAAGCAGCTGAAATGCCGATTCTCTTTATGGGAAAGATGGAGTTGAAACCATCACTATATGTGGAGCATGTAAAGCTGAAACGGGCATCACCAAATTAAAGTATGCACCGCATGCGCAAAAGTATATGTATACTTCCAAGAATAAAATCCAAAGAGAAATTGGGCAATCTTGTAGTATATCTATAACTAAATATCTGGCAAGCACAAAAGTCTATCTTTTCTCTACTCTATCATTGCAGAAGCAAAGCAAGTCCCCAACCCAAACGAGGGGTTAAAAGAAGAGAACAAGTCAGTTCCAATCTTTGTCAGTACATTTTTTGCCTTTCGAATCCAATGAAATGAAACAGTGTCCACTATAATACTATTCCTCTTTTTCCTCTGAAATATGTCTTCTTCTAATTAAGTAACAAGGAGACCGGAACAGGTAGGGTTCTTTTGATGTGTAGATCAGGTTTGGACCATCGTTCGAGTCCAAGTAGGGTCATTTTTCTTATCACTTCTTAATGCTTCAAATGTATCTCCGAAAACGTAGTCTGCTGCAACACCACAATTCCCAGAGGGTGGAGCAAGATTTTTTTATGCTTCGTGCATCGGAGAACTTCGTGAAGAATCCATGATTGCTGCATGAGGAGATCGCGTTTAAAGAAATGAGTTCGTAGATTTTTTACAGTACAAATGGCAACTGATCGTCCACTGCTAGTGCCCCTGAACAAATGGCAGCAGAGCAGCTATGGAGGTGTAGCATCAGTCCAAGTTAAGGGGCGACTCTGGTGGCGGGCCTGTTGGAGTTGCCCTGGCTGTGCATGAACCCTAATCATTAATCAAACTGACATTGATAGTTAAAACTTATTTTTGGAGTTATTATCAGGTGATGGTAACTGAACACATCAATTAAAAGCTATACTCAAGTTAAACTCTGGTCAATTAGCTTCGGCCATTTTATCCCAGGATGTCTGGTTTAGACATCTCGATCAAAAAAGCTTATCGCATAAAAATCATTTAATGTCATGCTCTGTTTCAAGAAGCCATTTAATTTGATTTTTTTTAAAAAATCATTTACTGTTATGCAAAAAAACGATAAGGGAAGAGAAAACATGCACCCGATCAACATGGAACCCATTTAGCATAGGTTTTAGGCTAGGGGTTTCTCCAGGTGATCTTATTTGATTTTAATTATATTAAACTATTTGTTTTAAAAAGAGGAATATATTGAATATGGCCTAGAATTTGTCACCTCATTGGGTTGCATTTTGGTAGAGATATTGTTTTGTTGAGAAAATTTCCATTCTGTTTAACCATGTGGGTTTATACAATTGATGATTACAATTTTTTTTTGGAAATATTTCTTTTTCTTAATTATATAGAGAAGGAGGAGGACTCTAAATTCGTCAATTATATACAAGAGGGACATGAATGTAAATCAAATTAGAATCTAAAATCTATTTGTTTCAAAGGAATCAAGAAATCACCTTATGATAAAAAAACAGAAAGTTTTGAATATATATTTCAAATTATATTGGCATATTCCATAAGTTGAAATGAATTTTATTTTTTAGGAGAATTAAATAGAGTAATTTTATTTGAAATCTCGCAAAATAAAAAGGAAATACTAGTTTAATGGAATTATGGGCCCCAAGAGATCCTCGTTTTCCTAGCCCAATTGAAAAAGGCTGCTCTAATAACGGGCTCACATTTGATCTGAGCATAGAATGCATAAAAGAAGGCTCAATCTATAATCCCAACAACCCAGCCCACCTTGACTATGATCCAAAAACCAAAACAAATTTCTGCCAAGTAAACGACGTCGGTTAGCTACAAGGGTAACGACTGCGTTTGATTAATCGGTTCCGTAGTCTGCAGGAATCAAGGTGAAGAGCAAACTTGGCCATTTGCTCTTGAGCTCCGTAGAAGTGAGGGCTTTCGAGCGGTGAGCTGTTTGGTGTTCTGCCGATGGGATTATTTGTTGAAGAAGGAAAACAGATGAGCGAAGCATGTTCGACTCTGATATTGGTAATATTTCCAAGCTCTTAGGGTTCTAGTCAGTTCTGTTTCTTTTCCCTTTCCGAATTGTTTCTATAACTTCTGTTCACCATCATCAGCCGGCATTGTCGATTGGAAATGTTGGACAGCTTGCAACTGACCTGCTGATATCGTCTCTCAGAGCTGAGAGAATCGGTTACTTTGACGATCCAAACCTCCTCCCATGCGTTGGTAATAATGCTTATTCGCCTTCTCCTCCGGGCGACCTCGCTCTCCCTCTCGAAGGTAAATTTTACATGTGTACCTACTTAGTAGTTCTCGGATTTGAGGTTTTAATTCATTTTTATAAGTCAGTCACGTAAAAAGTATGGATGTTGTGGAGCATTGCTACTATTACTTTTTTAACTGACGTGTGGTGACATTGTTAAAGTTTTTCAATTGGACAGCTTATCATTCATCATCCAACGGATTGACCCTTATGCAGCAGAGGTCTCCAGTTGTCAAGGTTCAAATTTGTTTACTTAATTATATTAAAGTCCTTAGCTATCTTAGCTATCTCTAACTCTTCCAAAGTAGATCTGAATGTGAAATTTTATGAATACAAATGTGGAATTGCGTTTGAACAATCTATCAATTGGCATACTTAGCAATATATATATATATATATATATATATATTAACTGGCATGGGGATGAACATTAGTGATGTAGATTTTTAATCATTTGAAGTAAAAATGTATGGGGGAAGTCAGTTGTATTTAGTCATCAAGGTTCGATTTAGTTCTTAACACATACTGGAACTATTTTAACTTCATTGCATTCTATTCCTCTTGGTTGTTTGGTTCTTTATCCTTTTTCTTAGTTCCTTAATTTGGATGGTTTCTTTATCTTAATTTAGAAATAAATGAACACTAAATTAGTGTGCTTTGACAGTGAGTGGAGTGAAGAAAATCATGGAACAATGGTGAACACAAAATGAGAAGTATTCGATTGTCATGTTGTTATGTGTTATGTTGTTAGATGATCTATGTGCTAGATTACAACTATTTCATATACTAGATCTTCATTGACCCTTATTTTTCTTTCTACACCATGCAGATTTCCCCCTGAGCCAATACTGCAGCTCGTTAACCCAAAGGATTCTACCTGTCATTAATTAGTGTGCTTCTTTTTGAGTACTCTTTTTTTTTTCTGAGGATATTCTTTTTGAGTTTCTTGGATTATATTTGAAGGGAGAAACCTTTTTTTTTTTTTTTGGCCTTTTATGTGTGGATTACAAACGTGCTTTGCCGTCCAACTTAAGTAGCTAAATGAAGATCCCATCATATTCAGGGTCTTAGGGTGGATAAACAGAATATTATATCTAGAACTCCCATTTCTGGTTTCAAGGTGACTCCAGAGATGCAATATTAGTTTTTCATATGAAATGACCCTAGAAACTCTTATGATATGGCCTTACAACATGGATATGAAGATGCAGTTAGACTGAGTTGGCAGGAAGGAATTGAATTGAGGGTTTTTACACCTATAAGCGTATACAGATGGATAAATGAAAAGATTCTATATGCATGTTTTGAGTGTATGAGGAAAGGGCCAAAAGTGGGGCCATATCCTATGCTTTCTTTTGTGAATGTTCTGTGCCTTTTATGATATGAACTGACCCCTGGCTTTTATTGCTTATTAAATATAAACAGGGTATGATGGTTGAATTTGCTAAAAGTCTGTCCAATTTTGCTTGTGAAAATGGGTTAAAGCATGTGATTATCCTCTCGAGCTTGGATTTTAAGCAATGGCAGAACATTGATTTGTCTAGGTACGTGGAATAGTTATGCTTCTTTGAGTAATGATTCAAATATTTTAGGTCTATATGCTTTTCCTTTCTATTCTTTTTATTGGCCTGGAAAACACATAGATGGCTTGACGGTTATGTATTCCAAGACTTTAGGAATTTGAAATCTATCTGAAATATGCTCAGAAGTGAAAAACTTTTTCTGTATAGGTAATGATAATGAATAGTGTTCAAAATTTTGAAAGTTTAATTTCTCTGCTAGCTTCATTCTTCTGAACGAGCATTTTGGTGACATTGGTTGACACTATGGTGATCTATCTCAGTGGGTTGCAGATATATTACCTTTCTAGTTCCAGCATGGACGGGACAGATAAGGACTGTGAAGCACTTGGTTGGAAGAGACTACAGGGATACGATCCAGCTCAAAGAGGGTGGAAATATCTTAGTTCCATAGTTGAAGACAATGGCAATCCTGAATATGAATGGCCTTTTGAAGAAATAGAAGAAGAAGATTACTACCCAAGTTTACCTTTTGCTGCCCTATTTTCTTGTTTCAAGGTGATCATTTCTAAAATTTTTGTAATAGATGATCTTTCTGATGTCCAAATGAACATGATCTCCTACTTTATAGGCCTGTGCATCTTGGTTTTCTTGAATTTTTGGAGAAACAAATCTGAATTTTTCCTCTTGAAAAGATTGAAATATTTTGCTCTTTTGCTCATGTATTTTCTCCAGTATTATGTCTTCTTTGTTACATAAATTGTTTCACTTCGATAGTTCCCAAGTGATACTAGGTTGCCATATGCTGCAGTTTTCACTAGTTGTTAGAGTTCCTGACCCTGATGAAGCACTAGAAAGTGCTGGAAATAATAATAAAAAAAATTAAGATACTGACCATATGTTGTCTCATACCTTGTGTATAAACGAGGTTACCTGTGTTTTTCTTTTTGTTTGTGACAATTATGTGCCAATAAGTTTCTGTACACTAAACTAGCTTTTGAAGTATTGCATATTCTTCTCTCACCTTTCTGTTGATGCATCTCTGGGGCCTAAACCTACCTCATTAAAATATTTCTTCCCTTGGGCTAGGCCAAAGATATAAAAGTCACTTGCTTGTTTTGTTATTGCTCGGAGGGGGACAATACTTCTGATGCTTTTCATCTGGCCGGGGCTGCAAGCAAGCTCTTGAGGCTAAGCCCTGAGACTTATCAAGGTGAGTTTTGTGGTTGTTCATTCATTATTATCACGTTGCCTTTTTTCCATTGGAGAGAATTTTCACTCTTCTATCTATAGCATTTTTTTTTTCATGCATCGACATCTTATTTTTCCTCAGTTTGAGTAACTCCAGTGTCTAGATTATGTATCGTTCTTAAATTTGTAACTTTATTTTACAATTCTAATCTTTGTACGTATGTAATTGGACTAACTTGCTAATTTTTGTCCTTTTCAGGAAATGAAAGTAGGTGGATTATTCCATTCTCATGGATGAGTGTGTATGGACCACCCCCGGATACTTCCCTTTTCTAAGCTTGCTTTGGCATGTCAAGAGACCATGCAAGGTCATCTGGCCCTAAAGTCTTTGTGCTGGGGGCTGTTTCTCCAAGTAGTTCGGTAATTTGTAGTTACATGTTTCACATGCTATAGAGAATCTCCTAATGGAACCCAATGCGGAAACTATTATTATGTTTGTTTTGCTAGGTGGAAACTACTATTATGACCTCGCTAGGTTTAGGTTTTAGGCCTACCTGTTTGTTTCGGGTAGGAGTGCACTATTTTCCTTCATCTCTGTACAGAGATGAGGGTTTTTACCAAGAATGGCCTTGTTTTTTCAAAATCATACTAAAATGACCTTGTTTTGGGTGGTAGTTTTGTATATAACCATGATGCTTTTTGGTTTGGTGAAACCAAAAGGTGTCATGTACCAAAAGGTCAAATAGTTTAAGTCAATAACATTATTTTATTTGACGTTATTTCTTTTTGAGATAACGCCAAATGAAATGACATCATGGCTAAACAAAGTTAAATAACACCATTCTCAAGCCACTATTTTATTTGACTTAATTTTTATAAAAGACATCCTAACTTATATCTATCCTTAAGGAGCGGCTAATAATTGGTATCAAAGTACTAACCAAATTCAACATTATTGCCTTGGCACTGAAGATCTTTCTTCAATTTGATTTCTTTCACCGTATATTAGTATTAGCTTCTAAATGAGCACCAATTATTTGTAGGATCTTTTGGGGTGTTTCTAATTTATTCTTTTAATGTATTCTACAAAATATACGTCAATATCTTTTAGGTGCTTAAATTCATTATAAGCAATAAATAATGACGGTACGGAATTACATATAAATTAGAAATCAAATTAGATGTTTAATTAATAATAAGAGTAAAACGCAAAATAATAGTAGTATAATTTTTCTTAGCCTTAAAAGCGATCTTATTTCTATTTTATTTTTAGTACGAACATTGCATGCATTTCAAGACAGCCGCACAATTTGCAGCCCTCATTTTATACAAGTATTGATCATTGGAGTGTTAACTTGCACACTTTGATCGTTCGAGAAAGTAAAAAAAGTACCACCGAAAGAATACGTGTGCAGATAAAGATCAACTGGAGCCACGACCAAGTAATCTAATCCAGAAACCACTCACCCAGAAAAAGAAACCGTGGCCTGCAAATGGTTTTGAAGTTTGTACCCCAGGGGGGGGAAAAAAGGGAGGGACAATGTTATGGGCTTTCCGGAAGGAAATTGGTTTGGTATTAGGGGAATTGGGGTAAGCGCTAAAATTATTTATTTGACTTTATTTTGTGCATAATGTTATTGCGTTTGACATTATTTTAAAAAATAATAATTTCAAATAAAATGATATTATTAATTTAAATTATTTGATATTTTTAGTACATAACACTTTTTGATTTGATATAATTAAGACAATAAAACTAAATCAAAATGCATCATGACTATATATGTAATTTTCATCCAAAAGAAGTTCATTTTAGTCTGATATTGAGAAAACAAATCATTCTTGGGAAAAATCCAGAGATGAAGATGAGGATTTTTCATGTTTTGCTAGTTAACTTCTGGGGCTCGGTTTGACCAAAAAGAAGAAGAAAAAAAACTGGACAGGAAACCAAAAGAAAAACCTACTGATAATTGTGCAGGTTTTTTAAACGTGTTTGATTGTCGCATGATTCAGAGTATTTAGCCGGTTGGAATTCATAGTCATCAAATATAAATGGATTTAAATCTTTTATAATATTTTTGTGTAATATTTTTAATTATAAACAAATTTAAATTAAATAAAATAAAATTTTAAATTTTAAATTTAAAATATTACAAAAAAATATTGTAAAAGTTTTAAGTCCATTTATATTTTAAATAAAATAAAATAAATTTTAAATTTTAAAATTTAAATATTATAGTTAAAAATATTACGGAAAGTGTGTTGCAAAGGATTCTAAATTGTAAACTCTAGGTTGCTTCAGTCTTTGCCCCTCTGGAGGGGGTTAAACGTCAAGTAAATTCTATTTTATTTTCTCTCGATAATTAGCTTATTTTTATTTTCTCTCGAATAAAACGTCAATATTTTCGGTTTGCTTCCATCTTATCATGAGTATAATCGACAAATGGCCCCTCACGCCTCACGTCATTGAAAGCCAATCTCAAGATTTTTTTTTTTTTTTTTGACAAGTAAGATTTCAAAAGAATTAGAGGAAGTTACATCATTGGTGCCACCTTGTCACAAAGGGCTGTAGGGGGCAGTAGGGAAGGAGGGATATACCCTAAACATCCATTGGATTTTCCCCACTGTGCCAGGTTATGAGGATTTTTGTTACAATTCCTTGGTGCAAATTTGAACTGCTAGCTGTGGTTCCTGTTAAGGTATTGTTTGCCCACGTTCACATGGTCTCTTCTAGTCCAATCTTCAGCTTCCTTGTGACCTCTGAATGATCGGATTAAGTTAAGGGCATCTCCCTCTAATATCACATTCTGTAGACCTTTCTCCTCTGCTATCTTACAGGCAAGTATTGCAGCTTTAGCTTCTGCTCGGAATGCAGAGTTTAACTGACTACGTTCGATCCGTACTCCAGAAATAATCCCATTGCAATCCCTGATAAGACAGAAACTAATTGAACTTTCCTCTTCATCCCATGCAGCATCAAAATTAATTTTAATCCAAGCTTTTGGAGGAGGCTGCCATGTATGATGAGCCGAAGAGCATGTTGAAAGTTCAACTTTTCGATTTGTAGCTGCTTTCCAATAACTCGGGAATGTTCTATGGACTTGAGAGATGATTTCAGACCAATCTGGCTCATTTTCTAGTAGTCTTCTTTTGTTCCTTTCCTGCAGAACTGTCTCCATTGCTACAACTGCAAAGTGGTGCATTTTTTGCTTTTCATCAGTAGGAATAGGAAAAGAGTTCAGAGGATTGAGAAGCTCCTCAATCCATCTGAGTGATATCCCATGAATTAAAAGCTTCGAGTCTAATCTGCCATCATGAGCTAAACCAGATACTTCTCATCAGCCAATCTCAAGATCATTCTTTGTAAATTTTACTTGTCGAATTTTCAGGTGTATTTCTTCTTCTTAAGTTGAATACTTTTGCGAATTAATGTAGAGTTAATGTTTTTTAATTCCTTGTACATTCCGTAGAAGTCACTTATGTTGATCAACAACTTTGCTACTACCAACCAGCTAATAGCAGAAAAATCGAGAAAACGTTTTCTTCCTCTTTTCCATACTTCTTCTGAATCATTCAACGGGCTTCAAGTCTCCAGATGACGATCATCATTCATCCCGTCAAATCATTACAATGTTACTTATCGCTCTTTCATCACGTTTTCACTTAGAAATAATTTGATTATACCTCTAAAATGTCCGTAAAGATTTCTCGCCTTAATGGCCAGCTTACGGTTCTTTTTGCCACATTTTATTTGCCTGTCATTTAAGGGGTATTTGGATTCAATTCTTTTTATTTGGATCACAATTTTTTAATAAATAATTTATTTTTACCAAACACAATATAGTAAATTTCATATTCAAATTCTATCTAAATGTATTTTTAGTTGTTAAAAAAAAACCAAACATGCATATTAAAACATTAAGAATCCCAATCAAGTATTTTTTTTTTTTTATAGTTCACTTTTCTATTTATTTTATCCTAAATTCTGACTCTGTCAGCACTGAACAGAATGAGCCTGACTAAGTCAGTGGCCTACGAGGCACTGAGGATTGAGCCTCCAGTCCCCTTCCAATACGGAAAGGCGAAGGAGGATATCATAATCAACAGCCACGAATCATCATTCTTGATCAAGAAAGGTGAAATCATCTTTGGGTATCAGCCTTTTGCCACCAAAGATCCCAAAATCTTTGCCAAACCTGAAGAATTTGTCCCAGATAGGTTTGTGGGTGAAGGATAGAAATTACTCAAATATGTGTATTGGTCGAATGACAGAGAAACCGAGAATCCGAGCGTGGGGAACAAGCAATGCCCCGGAAAAGATCTTGTGGTGCTCTTGAATAGGCTAATGTTGGTGGAGTTTTTTCTCAAGTATGATACTTTTGGCGTGGAGGCCTCGACAATATTGCTTGGTCCATCAGTGACATTCACTTCATTAACCAAGGCCAAGTGATTCAGTCATTACCACAAGCATTACAAACTATGTCAACTAATTTATGTAATTACATGTTATTTAAAATGAAGATCAACAGCCATATGATTCTTTTGTAGTTCATTCTCATTCTTCTGAGGTGAAAGAAAGAGTTTGCACCAGCATATATCATGACTTCATTGTTTTGATTCAATATTCTTCAAGTACAATAAAACAAAGGAAGAAATGTACTTTGCACTAGCTAGTTGGTCTTGTGGGGGTTGAATATGTGGTTTTTGAGGCCTATTTTGCTTTCTTTGTAAGATAATATTCCATGGATTACATTGTTGCATAACTTGCTTTGTCTTGGTACATTTGAGCTATTTGAAAATAGTGCTGCCACTCCAAAGTATTCCTTACTATTCCTATGATATGAATATGAATTATACTGCTCTTATTCAGAATTAAATATTTATATTTTTCTTTTTAGAGTATTTAGAATTAAATATTTAATTTTTTAAAATAATTATATAATTTATATCTAAACTTTGGTTGCAAACCTCATTATTTAAAAGAATTAAATCCCTCTAGCATAATGAGCCCACTACTCATTAACTTTTTTGAGAAATATAAGTTCCATTACTAACGTATTTAATTAAATTAATAATAATATAATAATTTATCTATAATTAAATTAATTTTCTTAATTTTTGCGTCAAATCAAAATTAAAAAAATCAGTTTCAGGTGAATGAATAATCTAACAATGTTGAGCTGTACAATTTCTAATTTTTGTTTTCGTGAGAGTGATTTAAACAAGTTAGCAGTCATTGACAATTATTTTTAAAATTTCATACGGTCATCTTAGAGCTCAATTGCGTATAAACATAAAAGAGCTTTTGTAAATGTCCAATTAGAATATCTCCCTCTCTCTCTCTCTCTCATAATTCCTCAAATGATGAGTAATATGATATATTTTTTTAGAAGTATGTATACATATATTGATTAGGATTTTTTGTAACATTTTTGTATAACACTCGCTGTAATTCTTCTAAATATAAAAAAATTTTACATAATGAACTAAATAAGACAAATTAAAAATTAAAAAAATCCATTAACATTAAATACTGGAGGATATATTAGAAAATTCAAATTTTAAATATCTCTAATTGTTTCCAAATGTTTATATTCTTAAAACTAATATTAGTGTGAATGCTCGCGCGGTGTCAGGGTTACACCAATCTATTGTTGTTGTTATTATTTTTTATTTTTTTATATGATAGATATAATCTATTAAAGCAAAGTAAATGATACTTATAAAATGCCTTGCAAAATTATCGCAAAGAAGCTTTAAAATACAGTGAGTCAAAGTCAAAAGGTAACTAAGTATATTAGATAATATGTATATATATAAGGTCACCCACAACACGGCTCTCCCACTTGAGCTATCTTAGCCCCAGGCCGTGCTATTCAATAAGATTGGAAAAATGGCAGCCTAAGGGGGCTAAGGCCGGTATTGAAAGCTGGTCGTCTTTGGAAGCGTTCGCCGGTAACCAAAGATTTATTAATGAAGAAGCCGCTCGGGATCGGTCCCTATCGCAAACTATGAATATTTATGCATGAGCCATCTCAAATACTATAAATTAGCTACAAATTAGCTAAAGTCTAAATTACGTGAATTGTCAAAGAAACTATGGCAAGGGCGAGCGAGTACTCGAGCAGTAAGAACTGATAGTGAAACAACTTATTTTGCACCAACGTCGATTGATTACATAAGATCTGATTAACTGGCTGAATCACCAGCAATGGATAGGCCCCCTTCCACGCCCACAGCCTTTTATATATATATGTCTTCAGCATAGATAAAAATTACAAGAAAAAATAAAAAACCCATTGCTGACTTTAACATACTCTTGCAATAAAAATATAAATAATTTTTTCTATACGAAAAACAGAGAAAGTCAAGCACTCAATTAAAGTATTAGAATATTTAATTAATTAAATATAAATGTAATTAGGAAAAATCATATAAAATCGCTCATTTGTAGCTTCCCTCCACCAACCATCATCAAAGTGAGGATATGGTCATACCACGAAACAAACTAATTTGAAAATGGAATAACATGCTCGATAAGGCATAAGTTCAAGTATCATAAGTGTTTCTACATAGGAAAGTCCGCGAATTTGGTCAATTATTCTTCGTGCCTTGTCACCAGACTTAGAGATATGTTGATTTAAAGCATATGCTTTTTGTTTTTCATTTTTTTATTTTTTATTTTTAGCATAAGATGCCTCCTACTACTGAATCATCATAAGCATCGTTATATTTAATATTTATTAAATTAACAACAAGATCTATTATCTCTTTTTGCATGTCCTCAAAAATTTAAAGTAGGCGAGAATTCTCCCACTGGTATCGTGCTTCAAGTAGGCGATGACAGTGCTCATTTCCATGGTCTTGATGAAGTAATGGCGGGCGAATTGGTCGAATTTGAAGAGGGAACAATAGGTATTGCTCTGAATTTAGAATCCAATAATGTTGGTGTTGTATTAATGGGTGATGGTTTGATGATACAAGAAGGAAGTTCGGATTTAAGGCTTTTCTTAGTATTCAATAAGCGCGACCAAAATTGATATACCGTTAAAGGAAATATTAAAGCGGGCTTGTCTACAGAGAATTCGTGGAGCCCAACTCAACAAACACATTGCTCCTACTGGAACTCGATTAAAATTAGTGAGGTAGAGAGAAAAATTCAGTATCCAAAATCTTTCATTGAAGAACCCTTTTGGATGGGTACCATACTCGGCGTCTCGGCCAACAACTCTACTCTGCCGGGTGCTTTAACAGTAATTCAGGGAAAAATTAATAATAATAAGAGTGCTTTAACAGTGAGGTTCACACTTGAGTGGGAGTAGGAATGTTTATTATTTGGTATAATATGAGAAATCGAACCTATGTATTTTGATTAGATTTTTTAATATTTTGATTCGATTTTTAATTTTTATTTTCAAATCGAAAATTGAATTAAAAAATTATATATGAATATATTTTAATAATTATTATCATAATGCTTTTCTTTTCTTTTCTTTTTTTAATAATCCAGGTATCTAAGTTAAGCTTAACTATTCCTGGACCCCATAACTACGTCCCTAAGCTATGGAGTATGTAAATCGCGGGATGTGCACGAACTGACTCCCAGGTTTCCAAAGCCCCTGTACACTACTGCGCACAAAGAGCCCGCTCCAAACTGATTGTTCCACTATATCTAGTGGGAGGAGGGCAGGGCACACGCCACACGGAGAAATCATTAGCTTCCTCGGAATCCCATTCATAACCCTCTTGAATGAACTCTCCGGGTTTCCTCCGCAAGCCCATAAAAAAGGCACAGTGTGCCCACTGGTTTGTAGGATCTACGGCTTGCGGATTGGGATGACACTGCAACTTTGCAAAGAGATTAATTGAACCAAAACACAATGGTCATAAATGCACCCATTTATGTCTCATTTCTTCTGACAAATCGATTAATTCAAGCTTTAAGAACTCAATTTTTACCGCTTTCAGAATCTTGAGAACCAACACAATGAACCCACAATCAGAGTGTTATGAGCCCATGCAAAAAGAATCGCTCCAAAACACTTTCGGCCTTACACCGAAATGGGAACTCCGATTTCTCCAATTTTGAGTAAATTTTCTTCCTTCTAATCCAATCAATGCCGAATCCTCCTCTTGAAATTGCTTGGATTTACTCTGCAATCTTTTATCGCAGAGCACAGATCAACCCCACATGGCCCTCAAATAAAATTGTATTATCAGCTAAAGAATTGTTTTACCCACTTGAAAGAATCGCCCCAAATCTAGTTCCTTTCTTCAGTCCTGCAAGTCACAAAATCAAAGATGAAAATTCATTGAAAAGAAATAGCTTTAACCCACATACTCCTCCTATTTGATAGATGAATATATAATTGGCTAAAATATAATAAATAAAACTTTTAAGGTTCCCATAAAGATCAAAATTCAAAAAACATTTAAGAGACTTTTTAAATATCGAATTGTCAGGGGTTAATGAAATAAATTTCTAAGTTGGTTGATATTCTCCCTTTTTTTAATATCAATTTTATTTCTTAGCCTTTTCAATTGCCAGTTTTCCTTCTTCCATTTTTCCTTCTTTTTTGCTTCCCAGTCCTGCAATTTGTTACAAATTTTATTTTATATACACATATTAGCTCTTTTGTGTACGTTTATAAGTTCTTTTTTAGCTATTGTTAAAGTATGTATATATTAGTAGATTCATTGTACTTCAAAATAAATTAAATTTTATCAAAATTAATGTATGGTTATTGAAAATTGTAAAAGTCCATTATATTTTATTGATAGTTATTGTTTTTATCATCTATTTAATTTCATCAAAATTAAGACAATTAGTTATTTTTATGATTATGTAGACATATTAATTTAACATAATTTCACTTGGTATAATGAGAGTCTAAATAAACCTTAAATTACCTACATGTCACCCTCTCATAATTCTAGCTCAACTTTAATAAATAAATAAATAAATAATATATATATATATATATATATTAGTAAATATTTTTATCTCTAATTTTAAATTTTTTTTTTAAAAAAAGAGGAGCTAATCAAGGTGGCAGTCTCCGGAAGAGTGGCAGAGCCCCTTATCTACCACTATCACTGTCAAAACGGGCTCCAAATGACGTTGTTTTTATTTTTTTTAAAAAAAAATCACTCAAAATGATGTAATTTTATTTTTTTAAAAAAATAAAAAAATATATTTTTTTATTACAAAACGACGTCGTTTCAATTGCGCTGACTCAGCTTATCACGGGCCATGAACCGAGAGGTGTCAACTCGCGAGCTAAACGAGCCACTCGCTTTGAATCAGCTTTCAAGGCCAGCCGGAGCGGGCCGGAGCGGCCGAGCTTGTTTGACAGCACTATCTACCTTAGCACGCTAGGAATTAGTTTAAAAAGACACTTAGAATTATTTATAAATTTTTAAATTAAAAATTATTATTATTTAATTATTATATTTTAAAATGTTTATTAAAAATAAAATTTTATTTAAATTTTAAGTATAATTTTTTTTAAAAAATACTTATTTTTTAATTAATTAAAAAAATTTCAAGAATCGAGACCTTAATTACATCTCAAGTTTGAATTTACTTGTATAAATGCTTAAATTTATTTTTCTTAAGATTTTCTTCCATGGCGTAGTAGGATCAGAGCCTCCTCACTATTATTGGCCTCACCCACTCATTAAAAAACTTCAGGCTTATCCAAAATGTTGAGCTGTCCAATTTATATATATATATATATATATATATATATATATATATATATATATATATATATATATTTTCGTGAGAGTGAGTTTAACATTTAAGCAAGTTATCAGTCATCGACAGTTTCTCATATTTTCTTTTCAAAATTTCATACGGTCATCTTAGAGCCCAATTCCGTGTAAACATAAAAGAGCATTTGTAAATGTTCAATTAGAATATGCATTAAAAGATTCAAATCCTAAATATCTATAATTTTTTTTCCAAATGTTTATATTCTTAAATCCAATATTTGCTTTTGGTAAATATTTTTATCTCTGATTTTAACAAATTAAAAGAAAGAAGAGGAGCGAAACAAGGTGGCAGTCTCCGGAAGATTGGCGGAGGCCCTTATCCCCCGGGTAGATCCGTAGATGGAGCAACCTTCCAAAATAAGATTAAAAAACACAAGGAAATAAACACTAATGACCCTACGAAGGCGGGGGCAAAAAAGAAAAAAGAAAAAAGAAAAAATGGCAGAAGGACAGGTGGGAGCATTTAATCCATTTAATGTTAATTAATTGACTATTAGAAGATGAAGAAACCAATCAGATCCTCGTCGTTGTCTACAACTAGACGCAGTTTCACACTGCTCATCAACAGCAAAAACTTCTGGGGAGCTCTTGTGGGTCTCTGCTGTCTTTGGTCGTTAGTCGGCAAGAAGAAGTTCATTTTTGGGCAAATTATCAATCGATGGGGAAGTATGGTTATTTGAAGATGAAGACCGATCCGGCAGCCACTGAGTTGATTGCTTCGGATTTCAAGGAGCTCGGCCATGCCGCCCAGAAGCTGGCTAATCACGCCATCAAGCTCGGTGGCCTTGGACTCGGGACTTCCATTCTTAAGTGGATTGCTTTTGCTGCTGCCGTGTATGTCATTTTGTTTTCTTCGCTTCGTTTTTATTGTCAGTGGCGCAAGTTTTATTTGTCTAGAGAAATCCATCGCTAATTCAACGCCATGATTTCATCTCTCCCTTTTGTGTGTGTGTGTGTGTGTGTGTTTTTTTTTTTTTTTTTTTTGTGGCTGATTCTCCTCCTCCGGGTTAGAGGTGTATATGAAGCACTCCTGCAAATTGCTAATGAGAAGCTAACTGAGATCTAATATGAACGAGCTGAGCTTAAGTTTATATGCTGGGTTTGGCTGATTCTAGTCAAACATAATCAACAAAATTTGATGACGTTAAAATCAAAGCAGCTCCAAGAGCTCGTGTTCTTTGTTCTTTTCACTTCACTTAAACTAGGATTTAAAATTTCAACTAATGGAAATTCTCCTCCTTGTCATTTTGAAGTTACTTGCTGATATTGGACCGAACCAACTGGAGGACCAACATACTTACGGCCCTTTTAATCCCTTATATCTTCTTGAGTCTTCCATCCATATTATTCAACTTGATCAGGTAAAAAACTTGCTTATTTAACCATCGAGTATTGATGCTTATGACTGTGGCACAACTTAGACCAAGTGCACCGACTTTCTGAGATTCTCCATCATTTTGACGATGAATGCAGGGGAGAAGTTGGGAAATGGATTGCCTTCATTGGGGTGATATTACGCCTCTTCTTCCCGCGTCATGTTCCAGGTTTATTGCTTCTTCATCCTTGCTTTTTTTCAAATTTCAATCATACTTCATCCGCATAACGATTCTTAATTCTCTGCCGCTTTATTGCAGAATGGGGGGTACTGCCTGGGTCTTTGGTCCTTCTCATTGTGGTGGCTCCGAGCTTGTTTGCAGACACAGTAAGAAATAACTGGATTGGCGTTGCCATATGTCTTGGCATTGGGTGCTATCTGCTGCAGGAACACGTCCGAGCATCTGGAGGATTCAGGAATTCCTTCACAAAAAGCCATGGACTTTCTAACAGTGTAGGAATTATCATTCTGCTGGTGTATCCAGTATGGGCACTCATTATTGACATCCTATGAACAAGTGATTCGTGTACGGTGCAGCATATGGAGTGTTTGAGTTGGTAATTCTGCAGATCGTAGTGATTGCATTTATCTGTTAAACTGTGTCCTGCAAAACCGGTGGCCAGTCTTTTCAATCTGGCTTGTGTGATCTTCTTGTGGATCCTCTTTCGCTTTGTCACAGAACATGTGGATTATAAGGCAGCCGGTCATCCTGTTTCATCTCTGCTTGCATCTGTTTTCTGTTCTTTTGCTGTAGAAACTTTGAATTTATCTGTTAATAAATATGAAGGTAATTATTTCCTTGTGAAGCTCTGTCGCAATACATAGAATGGAATTCTTCGGCTGCCCCTTTTGTTTATTTTAGTAGACGGCAAGACATTTGGAGTAAGAATGGTGTAGATTTTCTTTTGCTAATCTGACTAGTCAAACTATGAGAGCCTGGCTAAAGTCTTAGAGACCTCAAACGAGATATGGAACCTACAACTCTTGGGAGGCGTATGACATTGAACAAAACGATGAAGCCCCTTATCAGCGAAAAATATTTTGTTAGCGTGCAATTTAGCTTTTAGTAATACTTCTGTCATATTCATTGCAAGTTGAATAAAAGTGATACTGTGACCGAGATCATGGACAAAAGTGAGCATGTGAAATCGATCTAAATATTTTATTCATTTCTTGTTGGGAGACATCATTCATCAATATCATAAACTTTCTGAATCATCAGCAGTAATTCTGTTTCGCATCTTCAAGATTGATCTTTTATACCTTTATCCCCTTTGCTTCATTGTACAATTGATCAATGCAATCCTGCAGAATTGAAGAACACAATTAGGACAAAGGCATCATACAACTTGTTAATTCAGGAACAGAAGTAACAACATTCAATTTCACTATAAATAGAATTTTGCACAATATTGACATGCTGCGAAAGGAAATGAGTAGCAGTGCTGCTAGCTAAAGGAAAATGGATTACCTTATAGTGTTTAAGCAACTGCGGTCTCTTGAGTTTGAATGTTGGCGTGATCAGATCCCTCTCTATGTCTAAGGGAATAGGTTCCAGATGGATTACTTTTAACATTTCAAAACCTCGAAGCTGCAAGAGAATGACTTCGGTTAGATAACATTACCAATCCCGTAAAGCTTTTACTAGTGGAAACTTGAAAGTTCGTTCACATACTTGGTGCCTCTTGGCCGTGCTGTTAAGTTCTTCTAAAATGTACTTCCTAGCCTTTATATTGTTGCAGAGAGATTTGAAGTCTCCAGACTCGTTGTTATTCGCTGCCCAATCCTCAAGTGCCTTTCTTTCTGGAACCACCACAGCCACAAGGAAGGACTCGAAGCTGTTTCCATAGACCCAAATCTTGGTACCATTCCAAAGGAATAGATAAAGTTAGATACCGGATATGATTTGTGGATATTATTATGGAATTCAGTTAACTCTCTCTTTTATGATTGCCCAAAGAAAGTGTGGCAAATCATGTTTTCTTAGGACTTACAGATGTTACAAGAGGACATCTGGAGTACGTGCTTTCAAGACTTTCCACAGCAACATATTCTCCTTGAGACAACTTAAAGATGTTCTTTTTCCTATCAATTATTTTCAATGCTCCATCAGACTGAAGTTCCCCAATATCTCCTGCAGCAAATTTCATATTTAACTATTCTGTTCCCGGAGATACCTCAATGAAATGTTAAAAATGGAATTTAACATAAGCACATAATGAAAAGCACTTGATCTGCTTGACAAATTTTTAAGGATTAGCAATGCCTTCTTCCATATCTCCAACTGGCATTAGGCTAAGCTGTAAGTGTTTGAACGAATTAAGCAGGATCTTCTGGAGAACTGACCAATGTATTCCTATGGTGGCCAGTTCATGGTCAATGGATATGTAATTCAGAATTCCTGTGGACCTTACCTGTGTGAAACCATCCATCAACAAGTACATCTTCAGTGAGATCCTGCCGTTTATAATATCCAGAGAACAAGGTAATCCCCCTCAGACAAATTTCTCCACGTGGAACATCTGCAGTGGCATCATATCCTAACTCAGGCACTGACTCAAGCCTTGCTTCAATGGTTGTAATGGGAACGCCTACAGTTCCCATCATGGAGAAAACATTCGCTATTGATGAGAAGCATCCACCGGAACTTTCTGTAAGCCCTGACATTGACCAAAATAGCAGCGAGAAATTGCATTGACTAGTGACTCAAAAAGAAAATTTTAAACGCAGGAATTAGAGTGTTGGAAGAGGTAAAACTCTCAGAAGTCCGTGATCTGTCAGATTTGATTCGTAACAGAACATCTCGAGGAAAGGTTTTGAGATATTTATCATGATGATCATATTCCAGACCTTCAGTAGAGAAACCCCTGAGAAAATTTATAATTCTTTTAAGTGTTTATACCATATCCTTGAGACACAACACAGCAGCATGTCACCCTCAGAAATTCTTCCACATGCTTAGGCAAAGGTGCAGCACCAGAAAACATAAGGCGAACTCTTCCACCGAAACCTTGTTTGATCTAATACCCAGGAGTATTAGAATGAAAGAAACTATAAATCACAATCTTAATTAGGAAGAAGAAAATATATGACCTTATCAAACACCAACTTGTCCAAGAGAGGAGCAGCCTCGTCATGTTTAAGTCCTTTTTGCAAGTTCCTCAATTTGCTGTTATAAGATTCTACAGTTACTGTTGCCATGAAAACAGAGAATGCACCTTTCAAAGGACAATGTCAAAACAATACTTACTAGTTATAAGCAAACTGAAAGAGTGCCTTCTTTATTGTACCACCAGCCAGTACTTTTTCCATTATACCTTAGTAAATGTATTTAGAACAATGCTAAGAACGTCAGAAGGAATATCACAAGCACATCAAAGTTTTGCATCAAGCTTCATTACCTGTGTATATACGATCATAGACTCTAGGAACTCCACAAAACATTGTTGGCTTCAATTCTACAAGATCATCAATCAAGTATCTGATATCCTGCAGTGTGAAAATAAAATTGCCTCAGAATAAGTAGCAATGGCTAACTTTATCGGAGGCAAACTACAGAGTTGAAAGGAGTCTTAATCTTACGCCTTGCCAGAATCCTATTGAAGAACCCTTGTATATGCAGTAAGTCTCCATGACTTGATCATATACATGAGCTAGTGGAAGGAATGAGAAATATGAGTCTTCTTCAGTTATCTGTGATAAATAAAATGCTATCTGTAAACATGAACAGAGCTAGATCATACTTGAACAAGTCCATGGACCAGCATAATTAAGCATCTTGGAAAAGTTACTTTACCACTTTATCTGTTAACCTAAGCATTTGGTCCACAGATAGAACTTCTGCCATGAGAGCCCTGTTACTCAGAATGACACCTTTCGGTTCTCCTGTTGTTCCACTTGTATACATTATTGTGCATACATTTGTCTTCTCTTTGGGAGGTAAATTATGTACAATGTCCACCTGTTAAGATAGATGGAAGAATGATTTGAGTGCCTAAGCTAAGCTAATAAGGCATTCATGGGGTAGCTGGTAGATTGCAGCTGCCTTATGCTTACCAACAGAGCAAACTCTTCCCAAGAGAAGCAATTAACTCCAAGTTCTTCAGCTTCTTTCTTTTGCGCTTCAGAAATCTTTCCAAAGCTAACAATAGCTTGAAAAAGGAAGTAGAGATACTAGTCACTTTACAGTGCCATCTAAAGAATAATTTTAATAAAGAATCATGGCATACTTTTTAGATGTGAGGAACATCTTGGAAGGCATTTCAAGATCTGCAGAAAAATTAACATAATTGTAAAACGTAAATATAAATTCACAGAACAAATTTGCCAAAAATTAGAGCATTTCCCCATGTACATAATGTTAAATAACTAGTGTGTAATAGACTTATTATCATTTCTATTGCCTGAGCTTAAGATGCTATATGTCAAGACAATAAAAAATGCAGTGTGAGCTTTTGTATATAATATGCAGCTTTAGGAGTATGAAAGCCTCTGACAGGTCCAAGGTTTGAAACCATATTTATTTTATCTCAGCATTATTTTCATATTTCCCAGTTGAATCAGCGGCAACCAAAGAAACAAAACCACTGTTCCGGCCCTAATATCCAAAAAACTTTCCTGACTAGTGCTAGTTATTCAATCACATGTTTCTTTAATTAGAAAAAAATCAGAGGTCTAAGAGCAAGAAATGAGAAATTACAGATGCTATCTTGCTTTCTTGAGCAAAAGCTATCGAAACTTCTGCATGATTGATGATGAACTCGACTGCATTTGCACCTGAGAGTTAATTAGATAAACAGGTTAGTCTAATTTCATTGCCCTCTACTCCATGTAATCTCGGATCACATATGCACCAACACCTCCCATTGTATATTGTCATAATTCGATAAAAAAAACAGGATACAAACATGGTACACGAGGAAAAGAAGACATACCAAGGGTGTCATACAGCGGTACATAAGGGATGGCTTGACTATTACATGCCTGAAATAGAATTGAACAACTTAGAAAAGTATGACAAATACTCTTACTGCCAGAGACTACTAATCGGTAGAGGGTAATCAACCACTTGAATAGAGTATGTTTTGCTTCACATTTAGATTTAGCCTTCATAGTTCTCAAACATGAAGAAAGCATATAGAGATAAGAAGGAGACCTCCATTGCCATAATCCACTCGGGACAGTTAGAGCCATATATGCCGCACCGGTCTCCCTAACAAGCATGCGCCAACTTTTCACTTAATTAGCTCAAATTCACGTATATTTGAATGCTTGAAAAGAAAGAAATGTGTGCGGTGTGTAATTGAGTGAAACTAACAGGATTGACGCCACGGCTTCGGATTGCAGAACCAATTCGAAGAGCAGCATTGTAAACCTCTTCATAAGTCAGCCACACATACGGACCTGCCTGCACTTACATATGGTATGGGCGGCACATTGTAAAATTACCAGTGTGTGCTTAGTCGCAACAAATTAATGCAGGACAAGAGAAGAACTCCAGACCTTCCCGTCCGTGACTTGACGTCTGCCGAGCATTGGATTCTTGGCATTCCTTTCAAAGGACTCCCTGCAGACGCAAAAAACAGAAAACAAATTAACATTCGATGCATCAGCAGCCTAATAGCTCAGTTTGTTAGAGGGTCCAAGGTCGCAGGTTCGGAACCCGTACCGTCCAATTAAGACTTTCAGGTGGTAAAGGCATATAATCATAACAGTAACAGATAGCCTAAGCTGCACCGAGAAAGAAAAGACACGGAAAGCCTACGTGATCTCAGAGTACAGAGATTTAAACCATCTCAAAAGATGCACTGCCCATGGAGCTCTTCTGCCATGCATGCATTATACAATTCCCAATGTATCCTTTTTACTTATAGCGCATCGAACTAAAAATAGCATAAGCAGATTCACCGTACCTAAAGAAGTCCCAGGGAGACTCCAGTCCGGCCGGTATCTCCAACAGACCATCTTTAGCGTAAATGCTCCTATACACGGGTCCGGCCGACAGCTTGCCGTCGCCGCTTGACCTTGCTTCTTCTACTTTCACTAAATACTCTAACATTCTCGGGCCTGCCATTACTCTGGGAAAAGGATTTGATCGGGTTTCCTTGATTCAGCAACAGAGTAAAAGGGAGAAGTGAGTTGGTTGAGGAAGAAGAAGGAGCATTAAATGGAGGAAACTGGTAGTAGTACTACTTGGGTAGCTCTTCTATGGCGGCCTTAATGAGTCTTCAGTAACTGAAGAGAACAGTTGACGGATGGGAAAACAGTGTGCCAAAACATTTAAATTGGTTGTGTGAATCATATACTTCCTTACATGTGACTATAGGATTGTCTGTTCCTCAGTCTGGACCATTTGATCAAACATCATCTTGTGAGCACTATGCCTATTGGGCTAGGCTATCCTATCATCTGGTACTAGTATGTTCCGTTCCCTGCATACTTGGAAATTGGAATAGATGCATTTGTATTGTTTTCTGTGTATTTATTTATTTATTTATTTATTAATATAGAGTATAGGGTTGAGTGTTTTAAGAAAAAAATAAAATTTAAAATTTTTATTTTTTTAAAATAAATAAATAAAAATGCACCTAATTAGCAAGTTTGTATTCATGCAATTTCCTTCAAATTACCAAAGGAAAATCTACTATCAATACTCTTCTTAAATATTTTTTTAATGTGATAACGAAAGCTAAACTATGATAGTTTCTAAATATTTTTCTTTGATTTAGAAAAAACTTTTCCTTTTTGTTTGACATAAGCACTGCAACCATATTATTATTATTAGCAACTTTTTATAAAGCAATAACTACTAAGAAAACACTTGTCAAATTTATGAAAAAATTTAACAATAATAATTTATAGTTGAACAAGAGAAATCATCATACCTCTTAAAATTTGCAAGAAGTATGCAGAGAGGAGTTTTCTTTAGGCATAACTTTGGACCCAAATAAGTGGATGGGCTAGATTCTAAAAATAAAAAGTGGACGGGCTCAAATTGGAAATTAGGAATTTACTGGTGCGAGGCTGCAATCTATTTGTGTAGTTATATGCAAGGCGCATAACCTGCAAATTATGATGCTAATTTGTTGTGGATTTCGCTCTACCGAATTTTGAAAGCTTTCTTTCCCCAAAAAATGCCACTTAATTTATCTATCATTCTTGTTTCGTGTTAATTATTATTTACTTATTTTTCGGTAGTATAATTTAGAAATTAAAGTGTGAAAATTTTATAGAACCATAATTCCTGTTTAAAGCTGGTAATGTGAATAAATTCTGTTCATACTAATAATTTAACAAATAATTGATTAACTATTCTAGAATAATATGTAAAATACATTTTAAGAATAAAATTGGATAGTATTGGACCTTTAGATTTTTTATCTTTTATTTTGTAAAAGTGAAGTATTTGTGAGAAGATAGAGTATGATCAAAAGTAAAAAAAAAATTGTATTAAGTTCTATAGCGAATTTCAATTTAAATACATTCTAAATATGCAATTCCTCCTTTCTTGTTAAATTATTTTTGGAAAGCCTGAATAAGATTGGAACACACATAGGAGTTTCAACAAAAAATTAAGGATGTATTTAGATTGTATTTAATTGGGAGATATTTTGTTTTTTATTTTGTAAAAATAATTTTTTTGTGAAAAGAGAAATGTGATCTAATTATATATTTACTTGGAAGAAAAATATAGTCTAAAAAAATTTGGTAAAGATAAATTAGTTTTATTAAAGATTAGGTTCAGGAAGCGACGAACCCAGAAGTCAATGTTCTGGCTTGTGAGTAAAATCTCTACGGACGGCCTTTTCCAGAAAGGCCAATGCTTGGCATCATTTCAGACTTCATATCCATTGGATTCTTATTATATATTGCTCATCCAATTGGATGCTTCTCAACTTGTATTCTAATATATAAGATTTGATTGGATTCTTGCACAAATACACATAAACACGAAATCGAAGTCTCAAAAAACGCAAGTAAATCAATATACTCATTCAATAATTGTTACTACTACTCATATCAATTTGACTTCTTGATCATTTAACTTCAAGTACGTAATTGAAAATTATGATATAGGTAGTAGTTAAGAAAGATAACATTAAAAAATTTTAAAAATTGATTAAATTATTATAAATTAATCATGTATTATAAAATAAATGAAAAAAATATAACTACTAATATTTTAGAATGAAGAGATTGAATATCATTCAATTTCATAGATTACTAAATTTGAAATCTACTATTTCTTTCTTTGTCAGATAAAAATAAAAAGTAGTTCACATTTCATTAAATTCGAAAGGAAAAATTGAAATAGAAATTCAATCTTACCCGCCCTTTGGATAAAGGAGTGTGGGTGGCGTTGTCGGTGCCAAAATCACAAGAATCCATCCAACATTAGCATCCAGTCCAATCAACCACTGCCTAAGGAGTATCTCTAATGCAATAATCAGATTCCCCCTCTTTTTCCATAACCCAAAAAGAGAACAAGCTGAAAGGCCCGCTGTAGTAGGTAATATAGCAATTAATGATCGATTCCCCATAAAGGGTTTCTTTTCTCTCTGTCTCTCGTCAATTCTCCCATTCAATGCAGTCTCACATCTCAACGTCTCCACCCGCTGCCTTAACAACGCCCATTTATTTCTCTTCTTTTGCATTATCATGACTTCCTCATCACCGCGCTCCTCCCATTTCCGCGCCATACATACTCCCCTTCATATCCAACCGTCCGTTCTCTCTTAGACGATCAAGATTTAAGTTTCTGTTACACGTGTCGCCATTGCTCACCCTTTGTTAAACCTGTCCGGTGAAAGTAAGGCTTCCGGATCACCACTTCTCAGCCGGCTCGACGAGAATAAACCAGCTGACCCCGACGCCGATGGTCTCATGAACATTGGGCTTGCCAAACACGAGTTTCGTCTTCTCGATGAACCGCCTCCTCCAGCGGAACCTGAACCGCTGTATCTCGCACTAGATTCCGATAACGGTAAGAAGCTAATTCCGCTTCCGTCGACACGCCTGCGGAAAAACGGGGACTTCATACTCATGCCTCTGTAGGAACGGAAAGAGAACACTCTTGGCTTCGTTAATGAGTTAAACGGTGATGGACGTTTACTCCACAAACTTCCCACGCCTCTCCTGTATCGCCAGGGTGAGGTCGTCACCGGCTCCACCACCAGCCTCTCCGATCCTAAGTTCCGCTCAAAACCAAATGAATACGATCGCTTTAACAAAAAGTCGCGTCCGTTGTATCTGTCTTCGGTCCCGGGAGATGGTTCTTGAGTGATCTCTCCGCCATTTGCCGAATCGGCTTTTGGTGGAATCTCCGTCAGCGGTTCTAAAATTGTGCTCTGAACGATTATGTCGTCGAGGTCGGGACGGATTCTCGTGGCCATCACCGGTGTGAAAGGAGACTCCGGTTGGAATATCACGGCTCTGCACAGCGGACAATTAGCGTGCGATCGTAACCATATATCAATACAGTCCACGTGGAATGGGTGTGAACAGACCGGAAGTGTGCGAACGTATTCGTTCTCTTTAAACTCCAACAAGCAGATTGCGCAGTTATGGCTGTTGCTTTTCCTACTGTAGATTGAAAGCGGAATAGTTTTGATAGCCGACTCCAACAGTCCACCAGGAGAAAAAACTTGGAAGCTACCGGTAGGATCGAAGGGATAAGGAGGAGAGTCAATGTTGCTGATAGAAGAGGAAGCAACGTATTCGCGGCGACGACGGCGTCTCCAGCGGAGGAAGCGACGGTAGACTTGGAGGAAGTGGCGGGAGAGGAGTCTAGAGGAGGTGACCATGACTAAAGCTGCTGCAATGATAACGACCATAGTGATCAACGGAGGACTGAACTCCACCGGGAATTTGGACGGCGGAGATGTTGCAGAGGATGAGGACGTAGAGGGTTCTCCGTTTGTTGACTGCAAAAATACTGTAGTTGCAGGAGACGGAGATGGAGACTGGGGCCACTGAGAATCATGGTTGTGGTGTTCTGGCGACGGAGCAAGGGCTATGTGGTGGCTTCGCATGATGGTGGACTGGAGGTATGAAAATGCCTGTGAGAGATGATGGGTGGTGCCGTGGCTTGGACGACAACTAGAGGGTTTGTGGAGACGACTGAGGTGGTGTGAGTGCGTTTTTGTGTGTATGTGAGTGGGGTTGACTGGGGGGCATGGTCCTGTGTGTCGCAGCAATTTTTTTTTTGGGTGTCGATTTTCTTTACCGGTTTTGTTGTGCGCAGAACACGTCAGCGGTCATGAATTTAATGCAAATGCAAACGGAGAGTAGTGAATGTGAACCTAGGAGGGGCGGGGAGGTTGTCACGTTGGTCGCACGTGAGAACTCTTGAGCATTGTCAGTGGTCAAAGGCAAAGAGTGCATCTGGTCCTTTTGAGGGGTGGACTGGGTGATCCAACTAAGCTCGCTCATGGTTCGACTGATGTAAGTAAATTTTGAGTGAAATCTTGCTTATTAGCGGGGACAGTGCGAAAAGAGAATAGAGGCTTTTGTCCAACGATTCAAGCTTGGTTTTCCAAGTGTGTAAGGTATACGGATGTTTCGTCTTAATTGGTTAACGTGTAGAGAAGGGTTTCCAATGAGAGATTGGTTAAATATATTGCTTAGAAAAAACTTGTGAGAAAATGGTATATATTGCTTCAAACTAATTGAGAACGATAATTAGTTTTTAAACCAAAAATTTCTTTTAACGTTGACTTAAATCTATCAATAGTTGTGACAATATATAAAAGTTTCTTAATTTGATCCCCTTTTCTTTTTTAAAAAATTCTATACTATTAAAAAAAATCTTTGGATCTTCCCATAAAAAGTAGAATTTTTCTCTTTAAACTAAAACACTTCTCTACCGTACACGCCAAATTAGTTTTATGAAATATTATTACTCTTAGTTACAAATTCAATATAAATCTTTTATTTTTACTCATATCCATTCTTTCATAGCTGACTAATTATCGCCGAAATAAAGATATATATAGTATTTATATAGAGAGGGGCATTATTCTAGCTCCAAAGTTCTATGGAGCCCATTGGTTCACACGGATTACTTAGAGCCAGCCCATTATCAATCGGACCCGCTTTAAAATCCTCTTAGCGGAACGGAAATATACTTCCAAAGTCTTCAACCCGGAAAGAGTACTGAATACAGGGGTCTAGGGTTTTAGTCGGTGGCAGCTCTGTCTCTGTGTGTGTGTGTCTCTCTCTCTCTCTCTCTCTCTCTCTCTCTCTCTCTCTCTCTCTGTGTTAGATTGATTGTGCAAGAGGGTTTGCATTGTGCAAGAGGATTTGCAAAGATGTTCCCGGGAATGTTCATGAGAAAACCAGACAAGGCGGAGGCCTTGAAGCAGCTCAAGACCCATGCTGCCATGTTTGGTTCTTGGGTCGTACTCATTCGGCTCACCCCTTACGTTCTTCACTACTTCTCTGACAATACTGAGGAGCTGACGCTCGATTTATAAACTGCTGTCTCTTTCTTATCAGGTAGCAATAGCTTTATATTACAAATCTTGATTTGTGAATTCTGCTGCCTTTGGGAATTTGTTATTTTTTCTAATGATTATTCGAACTGATGGAGCAACCGCGGAAGGCGATTTTGATTGTATTTTCTTTTTTCCTCTTATAGTATGGCTTGTTGAATCTATATGGTATATCTTCTTCTTGATTTTTTTTGGGGTGGCGGCCAGCGCGGGTTGCGTTATTTTTTATGTTTATTATTCACCAGGGTAGATTATCTTGTATTAGAAACATGAGACTTGAATGTGGGAATGAATGAATACACACGGTAACTATCTTACTGACCGCAGGAGTGATTCCAATTGAGCTTCTACCGCTTGCCATACTGTCGAGAGGATAACACTTGGACATGAAAAAGTAATGCTTTCTTATACTTGTGTAAATATTGTTGGATTTGTTCAACAGGTTATGAGCAAGGAGGATTTCAACACTCTCTTTCTTTAGAAATATAGAGATGGTTCTGTGGTGCCTTGTGGTGATAACAGGATATTATTAGTGGATATTCAATAAAGCATAATATCTTTTATGCCTTATCTTATACCCTCCAAAGTTGCGGCTGTATATGTTCCCTTTTGTGATCTGTGTTCCTTTTGATCTTCCTGCATTCATCAAACAAAAGAAAAGAGGGTATGATGGTGGGTGGGATGAGAGTGAGGAGTCTTTGGGCGTGATTAATTTTGTCCCTGTTTGTCTCCAAAAAGAGACATTTCAGGACCCCTGCTTCTGAGGAATGAATAGGAGGAATGATTAAAAGAGCAGCCAGTGAGTTGCCTGTTGTGATATGTACAATGCCTTGTGCCAAATGAAAGGAGCAATAGAAATGAGAATCAAAAGATTAGAAGATGATGCTGCATTTTTCCCTCAGATGTTTAACTTCTGTTTGGTTCAAGGGAAATTGAAGGTGTTAGAACACAGTGTTTTAAGTTCCTTTCTGAATGGTTAGAAGTAAACACAATTGCCATGCTTAAGAACCCTTTTTCCTAATCTGGATCAAAATCTTTCTGCATTGTTTGCTTGTACTGTTTCTGTGGAAGAAGACTACTCTTGCAGAAGGTGAAGTCTCTTAGGCTTGAACTATTTCAAGTTTATTCTATCCATGCATGGTTCTGAACTACCCAAGTATATCTAGATATTCTTCAGCATATATCTATTTATAGCACTGAGCATCAGGTAGAGTTTGGTTGTTAAATGTTTTTCCAGGGAACTCCAGGAAAATAGGCCCACCAGTTGTCGCTTCTTTTCTTTTTAGAAATGGTTAAACATAACGTTTTTTATCTGTAGTATTGCTGCATATAACATCATGGCACTGATGGAATAAACGCATTATGATTGTTGACAAGGTGTTGGATCTGCAATTTGTCTGCTATCTTCTGTTTGTGGTACTTGACCTCAAACTCTTGCTTCCAGTGTAGCATTGCTGTGGTTGCTGTTCAATCAGTGGTGCATTAGGCCGGGTTCATATATGTATAATTTTCATCATAGCTCTACTTCTTTCATTAGGTTTCAACTCCTTTGCCATGATCTTAAGAGTAGAGTTCATATGGGAGCTATAGCTATTATGTGCTCTAGAGTCATATTACCTCAATGGTACTGTTACTAATTATGGAATGCTGCTGGGTGTTATTTTGCAGTTGATTTGGAAGGGATGCAGAGAGGTTCAGGAGCAACTCTTGGGATATATGCATATGTTCTATTTTAGTTCTTCCCTTTATTCGAATATCATTTGAATTCTAAAAGTGAGCTCAGCATTTAGTGGTTATTTCTGATAGAAGGTTACGCACACTGATGCCGCGTGCTTCATGGTATATATGCATTGGCAAGGAAGTTCTGATGCTATTGCTCTACAGGAACAATTATTATTCTAGTGTCGTGATTGGGAACAACGAGTTACAAGTGTTTATATCAGAACCTTATGTTAATCTGATAAGTTTGCTGCTGTTATTGATTTGTTTGTTTGTGACTCAAACTGGTGGTGCTCTTGCTTGGTATTTTAATACCGAACGTTGATGGATAGCTCCACTCAACGCTTTTAAGATTGTGATCGTTCCTATATCTCCAGACAGCCGCCTCCATTAGGATAACGATCGCTCCCGCAAAAAACAGGACAAGCAAAACGATAAGGCTTCCTTTTGGTGAAGCGTACCGATGGCACTTTCAATATTACCCGTCCCGTTCAAACGTTAGGTTTTGTAACAGAGCCCTGGTCATTTTCCACGCCAAACTTGTAATGTGATCAACAGAACATGTAACTTCTCCGACAATATCTAATTAATTAGTTGCGGAACCAAATATGAAACAAGATTTCGCAACAGCCTCATGAACCATTTTGCCTTCCGCACTAACTTGTTCACCAACTCTAAATCAAACTGCCATCATTGAGGAGTCGTCCATACGGATGGCCTAACAATTCCTAAGTTAAGGAATCGTGTCATGTTTCAAACATACTCTGATTGCAGGTGGTGCTTCATCTATAAACCTTCTGAGAAGTCTACTCATAGTCCAGTTTGCTATGTCGGCAACGTCACCACTGATCAATGGTTCAACACATCCCGTGCCCATCTCCCAAAGTGTATTCCCGAAAAATGAAAAAGGAAAAGAGGTACAGGTAATGGAGGCAGAGGAAATGGCAGAAAATCTAAGTGTCACATCCTGGCAACAATAAGGTCGGTTCTTGCGTTCAAATACATTTTCCCTTTAGTACCAAAAATGAGAAAAAAAAAAGACATTCCCTTACCTAAAATTTCCCACTTAATTAAAGAATGATTCCGGCTTAATCAACCAAAATATTACCCGAAGCAAGTCCAAGTAGAGTTTCCCTGGCAAGAAAAACAGAAGAAGAAGAGGCAAAAAGGAACAAGTTATCCATCATAAAAAGGAAAGAGAGCATACGTCTTCTTCTACCAACTTCATCGAATGAAGACCTTAAACTGAAAAGGAAAGGCAACAAGGTTCAGCGATCCTTGGAAGATCTTAATAAGCATCTGCTCAAATAATCAATTGGTTTTGCTGATCAATTCAGGCAGGCAGAAAGCGCTTCGAAGAGTCTGAGAAAAAGAGGAGGCAGTGTTATCATGGACGTAAGAGAATGTGCAGCGCGATGAATATGCAGATTTAGATCCCATGCAAGAACACCGTATCCGGATGGCCGTGCGTGTTATACCAGGGTCGATGGGGACCAAAGCCGGCTTCGTTTTGAGACTGGGGCAGGCCATATTCTCTTCCGCTTCTCTCCTGTTCATGTCTTTAGATGTCGAGCTCTATAGCTATACTGCATTTTGGTAATTTCTTCGCAATTCTTTCGACTCTTATTACACAACACACTCCTGCGTGCATGATTCTGGACATAAATTCCAGGTCAATGTATTCATGTTCGTTCATCCTTGGTTTGTTGTGCTATACTTCCATGCTTTAGGGCCTCAGGCCATCAATTTCTTCAGTTCTTGTATTGGGTGCAAGCTTCAAACGAGTTAAGGTTGCTGGTTTCAGTACAAAAGATTTTCAATATCTAAAGAACTTAATGTCCGTGCATAAAGAATTAAAAATGGAATGTGAAATTTTACCAATATTTACCTGCAGATTAATTCTGACCATATTAAACTGTTTTACTATCCATCCTGCTTTGTTATCCATTCTTTCAAATGGTGAATGACGTCCTGTTGTACATGTTTAGTGCAGCTTCTTGGTGACAGTAATGGGTCTGGTCATCCCATGGAGTTTCACTCTGGCTCTGTTAGATGGATACTCAATCCTGGTCCACTGCCCTGTTCGTCAGCTAGGAATTTTTCTGGTCATTGTTCTAGGAGATTGGGTACGATCTGCTCCTTAACATACGTAAAATATAGATTGATGAATTAATATGACAAATTACAGGTTATGTTAACAGGTCTTGTCCATTCTCACGCTGGCAGCAGCTAGCTCAACAGCCGGCATTGTGGATCTCCTGCTTAGAGCTGACGAATCTTTCTGTCCTCCTAAGTACTGTAGTAGATATCTTATATCTGCGCTGTTAGCTTTCTTCTGCTGGTTCTTCTCAGTGGCATCCTCTCTTTTCAATCTATGGTTACTTCCTTCCGTCCAATAGTACTTGTCCACTTTTCCTCCCTTCAAATGTAAGTACAGGGCTCCTATCAAATTGGCTTTTATATAGATGGAGTGTGCAAACTCGAACAAAAGAATGTATACATACATGGTCTATCATGCAGATGCAGATATTATTTGTTTTCTGATGGCCAGAAGCAGTAAACTTACCAGAAAACTCAGAATTTTTATGTAGCTGAAGAATCACATTCAGTCCAGCTGCAGCTTTTCCCGTGTTAGTTGTTTGTAGAAGCTCAAGAACACTGTTTTTACACAATGGAACTGAATGAATTTCTTTTCCTCCAATGTGATTGGAAACAACGAAGTCTTAAAAAGGGAATATAATTCATAGGACAAATAATTATGGAGGAGATTTTTCATAAATGGTACAGGATCCCAAAAACTAATCAAGATCAGTTTCAAACATGAAATGTACTTGGTGGAATCTAATTATAAATATAAAAGAAAACAGTACAGTCAAACAACGAAGAAAATGCAGGGAAACAATTTGATAAATTGGAAATTCACTTTAAATGGAGCAATATGAAGAGCTTGCCTTGGGATATTAAGTACCAAAAAATTTTGAACTTCGGCATATTGAGAACCATCAAAATATGAAACATAAAGAACTGGGCATTTTTATGTGAATGTATCTATGATTTGAGCACTTCTGAAAATCAAGGAAGCTAATTGAACAGCAAGTGTCCATTGCTTACCAAAGATAAATGATACCACACAGAGATCTTTCTAGATTTAAGCTAAATTATTAGTGGCCATTAGATGAATTTATTTTTGAAGCTGATAAGCATATCAATTTTGTTGGGATCAACATTTAAGCTTTCAAACGCCTAACTTATCAAGGAGCCCTGTCGTAAACTCAATCTTCATGTGATTAAGAAAGAGATTTACTATACAAGCTAAGAAATAAAAGACAGGGCTTGGAAAAGCCATGGACACCACTTTATCCCGATTTCCGACTATGTTTCCAAGCTTTTTCCTCTGCTGAATGATGTCCAAGGATATTTGATATTCCAAAATACATATGCTCTCTAAACATCTCCAAAAGAGAAGGAAAGATAAAGAGGTCTACATAGATATGCAGCCAGTTTGATCATTATTAGTACGCATCAGCGGTACTTAGTGGTGTTCCCTACATGCAAAAGACAAGTGAATTTTTGATCACCCTCAAGACATTAGACAAATTGTTTATCATTATCAACTAATAATAGTAAGTTATAGTTGAATCTTAAGTTTCTCGCAATAATATTTAGATAGTGCATACGATTGAAGATAAAGATAAAAGATCATAACTGTAAAAAGTATCTCTGATAGGGAATAGAGAAAATCATATTCAGCTAGTTGCATAAGCATAGATGCATTTATCCTGTTGTCACTGAAAATGCAATTCCATTTTTCTTTACCATCAGCAGTTTGGAACCCTGGTTCATGATGCAATTCACTAAAACCATCTGCTCCAGCCAAAAATGTAGAAAAAGTTCCACCTGCATTTCAGGAAAAGAAACTTTCAGCGACTTTCTGTTTTGTTTTTTTTTTTTCCCCAATGCATAAATAAGAACCAGGTATGATTCAACAGCAGGCATGCCTTTTTGTACTTTTCCTCAATTCCAAAGATGAGATGACATATTAGACAAACATCTCCTAGTCTTCTCTATCAGGAATTTGAGTTCTTGACATTTCCATCCTCAACCTTTGGGCCATTTCCTTATTTCCTTGTTCCATGTACCCATCAATGAAGGCACCATAGATCTCTTTATCTGCCTCATAACCTTTACCAACCATCTCCGCCTGGAGTTTGAAAGCTTCTTCCATGTTTCCCTCTTGACAGAAACCCTTTATCAGAAAAACATAGCTCCTTTTTTTTGGTAACCTGTTATATTTATTTACTGCAGTTCTCAGAATCTCCAAACCTTCAGAAACCTTATTGTTGTTATAAAGCAACTCTATTAAAGCATCGACTGTGGAACTTTCTGGCCTAAAACCTTTCCTATACATATCATTGTACAAAAGGATCGCTGAATCAACATCCCCAATTTTACAATACCCATTTATGAGATGCTCAGATGTCAAACATGTACTTTCAACGCCAGTCATCACCATCTCTCTGAAAATCTCCTCTGCCCTGCAAACCTCTCCAATCCTGCAAAAACCACCTATAATAGTGTTATAAGCTACAATGTCGTACTTTATACCTTTATCGCGCATTTCCTTCCAAATCCTCACTGCATCTTCTATCCTCCCATGGTCACAGTATGATGCCATCAAAATGCAATAACTGTATGCATTGGGCACACAATTCACTCGCAGCATTTCCCCCCAAACCTCTTTCACCTTTTCCACCAAGCCCTCTCTATAAAAACCAACCATAATAATATTAAAAGTATAAGAGTTGAGATCTGAACCTCTTAGACCTTCATCATTTTCCCTATCAAGCCAGAAAATTTCTTTATATAACTCATACCCGGCAAAACAACCCTGACTTTTTGAAACCAACTCAATCAGAGCGTTACAAGTACTGATCCTCGGGAAAATATGTTTTGACCTTAACATTCTAACGACTTTGATAGACTGATGTATTCTTTTGGACTCAATACAGGCTTTGATTAGCAAGTCAAAAACAAATGGCGCCGAGTCACAAGCTCTATATGTTTTAATCAAAGTTTCGAAAATAGGAGGTGGGCTAGACGAATTGGGTTCTGGAAATTTGCGAATAGCGATGCGGATTAATCTTTTAGCTTCGCTTTTGAGGCGTGAGCGAGATAGAATGTGAATAATGGTGGCATAAGAGTACAGGGAGTGAGAGCAGAGGGAGTGTTGAACGGTGAAGGAAAAGAAGCGAAGAGCAAGATGAGGGTCGTTGCGGAGTTGTAGGGTAATTTCGGAAAATTGAGACGGAGTCAGGCCAGTGCTGCCGCCTTCGGTTTTAGAAGTAAGCAAAGAGCGGAGGTGGCTCCACCGCGTTTTTGAGCGCTGGTATTTAAGAATTGAGACGGCAGCCGAGACAAGAGTCTGATGCGACAGCGGTGGGGAAGAAAAGCAGGAGAAGGCGCGGAGTCGGGGAAACAGAGGGCGCATGAAGATGGTGGAAAAAAGCGCCATTGGTAGATCAGAGTTCGTTGGGGAATTTCATCATGCAGCTGGGTTTGAAATTCGACGACACGGTGAGATCGGTTGGGAATTCGAAGGTAAAAGTTGATTGGACTGATATAGACCCAGCCCATCATACAGGCCCATCTATACAAAGTTAAGTCCAAAGCAGTTGGGGCTCAAATCCACTATAAATAGAGGTGTAAATTGTAATCTAGACCCAGCCCAATGAGTTGTGAGCTTTTTCCCCAAATCTTGCCCATGATTGTGTTCCTTTTTCTTCTTTTTTTTTTTCACGTCATGCAATGTAAATTCAACTTAGGACTATTGATCATCGAGAAAAAAGAATTTTTATTAATTAAGTTACTTTCTTATCATAATTCTGTTGATGAGTTGGGAGAAGAATAGAGATCGCCACAGAACATATTTTACGAATGGTCCCTTAGGCTCGCCAACAGAAAATTCTATAAAAGAATGGAGTTATCAAATTTATCATTTAAAGTTAGCTGATATTCGAGATTACTCTTCAAAATAAAAATTAGTAAAAAAGATAATTACGGGCCTACGTTATCTTTTACAATAATCAACTTTGTAAGTGAGAATTTTTCAACATCAAACCAATATAGATGCAACATGTTTGTATTTAGATTGGTTTTCGTTACGAAACATAATGTAAATTTTTATTTTAAATCTCACAAACTTTCTCTCGTATAAATAATTCACTTTTACGAAATTTAATATAAAAAATCTTAAACTCAAACTCTATCCAATTCCATGCATAAAATAATGCCAACTAAGATGACATTAGAATGTTCAGAAATAGTGATAATTGCAGGCATCTATGTATTTGGCTATGTGGATATAACCATAGAGAACATAAAAGATGCAGATGACTGAGTGATTTCAGGAACAAAGAACCCGATTCATTTTTCATCTGTTATTCTTGCAAGTACAAAGTTTCAAAAGGACTAGACTACTGAGGAATATATATATATAGAGAGAGAGAGATCATTTGGCCTTCTTGAGATATTCCAGATGTTTCAAAAGAAACAAAAAGATAAAGAAGTGTGAGGAAAAGGAAAAAGAACCATCCTAACGGTATATATATGTTGATCGCTGGTTTCCCAAAATCTTGTATTCTTGACCATAAGGTTGTTGAGATTCGTCTATCCAATAAAAAAGAAGAAATGAGGACAATTTTGGTTCTTTTTTTTCAAAATGTAATTGTAGTGATCATTTGACTCAAAAAAGGAAACAGAGAAAAGAGGAAACGATTCTTGGAGTGCACTCTTTCATCCCAATGCATATACATTTAGACAATATGACATGATTTCTGCAGTCAAACCATCTTTTCCAAAGAATACATGATTTTACGTAACACAAATAGTTAGAATTTTGAGAAAAATGAAATTCATATGTTACGTAAGTGTCAAACAACGATTAGGACTAACGATTAATAAATATTATTAACATTTAAAAAGGCACAATTTAATTAACTGAGTCAATTAGAGTTAACCCACTATCAAAATTTACTTCTTCTTTGTTAATAATCTCGGCTTGTATTTTTTGATCCGTTATTATCTACATACTATGTGTGGTGATATGTATGGATATTTGTGGTATATTTAGATTGTGTTTTGTTAGAAGAGTTTATGTTTTGAATTTCATAAAAATAAATTTTTTATGAGATGAAAAATGAAATTTAATTGTATATTTGGTTGGATCAAATACTATCTAAATGAACCATTAATATTCTTAAGAGTGTTGTAAGAATTCATGTTAACCATATATTTCATCTTAAAAAACCCTCTAAAGATCCAAAGAGAAAAGAGAAAGCATATCCAAAGACAGTTTGGATGCGGATAGATCATGTAATTGTGAAAGAAACGTTGCTTAAACAATTGGCGATACCTTTTAAACCCATTTTATTGAGACAAAAGAAGAAGAAAGGAAATGATTCAAGGTTTATATTCCGTGTAAGTTTTACACCTTTGGCCTCCTCCTCCTCTTCTTCTTCTTCCACAAAGTGAAGCAACATCTATTCTGCTTCCAAGAATCAGTTCTCTTCTCTCTGTATGATAAGCATATATATATATATACACACACACACACACACTTCACTCTCATGTCACGGAGCAGTTCCTTTGTCAACTGGAAACCTTAAACAGAAATGTACAAATGGCTATTTTTTGTGGCCTCTAATTGATCTCCTTTTCTTAGTGCATTGATTCAGGGGAAAATTAGTTGCTTTGCTTGAGGATAATTACTCCAAGGAATCTGTTCTTCCATGTCAACTTTCACTCCAAGAAACCAATCAAAACACTCCGAGAACATTCTCTTTTAACTCCGATTCAAGTTCTATCCCTGAAAATTGAAACACTAAGTGCTTAGAATGTTTTGCATTAAGATGTACTTGGCTATTATTTACTTTCAAGGTTCCAAATTCTTATTCTCTTTAATCTTTATGCTCCTCGGACTTTGGTTAGGTATCAAAACTTTCCAAGAAATCTTGGTTAATCTACAATTCTCTTTCATATGTTCCCTAACACCTCATCTTGACCAAAAGAGTAAGGCTAAATGTGTAAAAAGAAGGTCTAGTGGATTTCAGCTTTCAAATTTTCATAGAATTCAGACTTATTATGATGAGATATAAATTATATAACCAATTTCACCTCTTATTTCTTTGCAAGCAAGAGGTAATTCCTACCCATTCCTAAAGGAATTTATAAGAAATATTTTAACACCCTACTATTTGGATGAAGCACAAATTCACTTTAACACTATCTATATATAGATATTTTGTTCAAGAATTCTGGGCCAACTTTAGATGGACAAATCATATAAAGTGAAAATTCCTATTCGGATGTGGGGATGAGCCAATATGCGTTGTGTCTCCTCTTCCTCTCTTCCCTTGACGTGAAGATTCTTATGTAGACTCATTTACCACTATCACCACCATCTACAAGCATAATTCCCCATTGCTTCAACTACAAGCCACAGATAACCATAATTAGCAAACCAAACCCAAAGATTCACACACAATATGTGAGGTTGTCTCTGCAGATTTTCTATTAAAAGGCCAAGAACTACCTTTATATTGTTAGTCGCCTGAGTTCTTTTGCCGGCGCCCACCTAACCATGAAATACAACGAGATTCCTCACTTCAGCCACCCCCAACACAAGCTCAAATCTGAATACACAGAAGTTCCTTTCAAATGCGACGGCTGCAAGGAAGTTGGTATCGGCTCGCGCTACAAATGCGGCATTTGCGACTATGACCTCCACATGCACTGCGCTGTCCCATCACCCTCCATCTTCCATCCTTTCTACACCAAGTGTTCCTTCCAGTTTCTGCCTCGGCCGCCCGGAAACATCCCGCGCTACTGCAACGCCTGCGAGAAGGACGTGACGGGTTTCGTCTATCACTGCAAGTCTTGTGGATTCGATCTTCATCCCTGCTGTGCAAAGCTTCCGATGGTGCTCGATGACGGCGAAGTGAAGCTTTACTTGTACCGCAAGGTTAGCTCGCCGTGCCACCGTTGCGGGAGGAAGGGGAGGAGCTGGAGCTACAGATCCACATGCAAGAAATACAATCTGCACGTAGCATGCGTGAAGGAGATGCTGGTGGAGAGTTGGCACGAGTTATACTTTGGGGGCAGCAGCGGAAGAAGACTGGAGACGAGAATTCCAAGCCTGAGAGGAACATTGCAGGCTCATAACCATCGCCGATCAAGCAAAGGTAGAGTACAGAAATGTTGTGAGATTGCTGGTTTAGCCTTGCAATTTGTTATATCGGCAGTTCTTGGGGATCCCACGACTCTGATTGCTGGGGTGGTTGGTTCCCTTATGTCCAAATAGATCGACAGATATGCTGCAAATGGTGTTTAATTACCTAATACAAGTTAAAATTGGATACGGATGCAGAATCAGAAAGTGGGATGGATCCAAGTTAGATGAATTAATTAAGGTCGTGTACCATACGTAATAGTACCAAATTATCTTTATCAAATATCAAAATGCCCTAGTGAACAATTTCTTATTGGTTTGCCCTTTGATGATGATAGTGTTCAATGGATCATATTAATCAATCATTGTTAAATACTTTGTTACAAATGAAAATAAATCTTGAAAAGTGAAAGTCGATGTAACCTTTAGAATGTTGCATATCTTAATTAAAAATTTATCTAATTATATAAATATTAATCTTATTTAAGAAAATCTAACATATTAAATTATGATCTTATCACGACGACTCTTATTGATCGAACCATGTATTAAATTTGTTTTAAGCCCAACTCCAAAAACTAGCTAAATTGCCACGCGGTGCACTGTGGAGTGCAACAATAAGATGGCGGAAATTGCAGAGCATGTTACTGCTTATATTTAAATCACCCCCAACTTTAAGCGTCAGAAACGCTTTATCTAATATCTGAATCAACTTTTGTCTGCAAAGGCAAATCAAACTGAATTCACATTCTTATTTCTAAAGCAATCTGCTTTCTCCATGAAAGCATGGGATTCATTCTTGCCTCTCAATCACCAATAAGCAAGATCGGTTGCTAAAATATAATACAAAAACGCGTAGATTACTAATGTAAACATCACTTAACTAATAGATTAAATTCCGCATCAAAGTTTTTCATAACATGTTAAACGGTTCAAGCCAGAAGATGGGAGGCTTGCCTCAACCACAAAATGCTAACATGTAGCTGTTACCAATGGGCACAGCTGCCAAATAATGAAAGGAACTAAAACAGAAAAATAAATTGGCGTTGAACAGAATACTAGATATACTATCTGCTTTCTGCACCTCTCAGTCAAATTAAGAAATCATATAAAGAATCATCAATAGTAATCTGCTGTCTACGAAGACAATAAGTCTTCATGAAAGCAGGACTAAAAACGACTGGGAAACCAAAACGCTGAAACTTAGAAAACCCAATAACATCTTTCCTATACCAATTATTTACCAGTTGTTATCATCACCAGTAACCATTTAGAACTTTCTGTTTCTCCCTTCTGATTATATGTACCTTATAAAGAATCTTGATCATCGGATAAAGCCCACTTATTTTGAGAATACGAGGACGAGAAAGTCTCCTCAATTTTTGCTAGGCATGGGAAATATTTGCAGCCTGTGTGGGACGAGGTCGAAGGCCACAGTCAAGTTGATACTCTTGGGTGGTGAACTCAAAGAGTTTCCTGGTCCGGTGAAGGTCTGCAGTTTGCTGCAGGAACAGTCTGATTCCTTCATATGCGACTCGGACGAGATGGATTTTGACGAATTGGTTACGGCCATAAATGGAGATGAGGAACTACAGCCGGGTCAACTTTACTTTGAGCTGCCATCGTCTTGGTTGACTCAGCGGCTTCAGGCGGAGGATATGGCCTGTTTGGCCGTCAAAGCAAGCGAGGCTCTGACAAGAACAGATCAAATGAAGTGTTGCTGTTATAGAACCGAAAAGGTTAATCCGGGAGTTACGTTTTACAATGAAGACTATGCCAAACAAAAGCAGCCAAGGCTTCTAACGTTCGATAGTCCTAATGAATTGGTTGCTTTGAGGAAGAAAGGAGGGACGATAGGAGGAGTTGGCAACCCTAACTGCGGTAGGTTCACAGCAAAATTAAGTGTGATACATGAAGAAGAATTCTGAGGACATTCAAGAACTGCGCATTGAAGTTTAATTTCCTCGTTGCTCTGTAGATTGCCTTTCCCATTTCACGAAAGGTCCTTTTCTTGTTTGTCTTGCTTTGTAAGGTGTGCATATATGGTCATGGTTATTGACAATTAATGGAGTTGTAATATGTAATATATATAGAGAGAGAGAGAAAGAGAGAGAGTTGCTTCTCTATAGTTTAAACTTCAGATTTCAACCATAACAGCAAAACTGAGCCCCCAGATCGAATTGACTATTAGTTTGTTTCTCGACGATCTCATTCTCCTTTACAGAATCAGATGATGCGTATCTGAGTACATGAGAGAGACGGAGTACTAATTGTAACTGCATGCTTCGAAATTTTCAGCCCTTGCGTTTCAAATTTCAAGTTTCTGTCAATTTTTGTATATATGCTACGTACGGATCATCTGAGCATCAGCCCTATAGATGCCTAATCACCTGCATGCTCAGTTTCAAACTCCCAGAAAGTGACCAACGACGGAGGGCTTACGGCAGCCAAATTAAAAGAGTGTGTTGACAATTTCACAGTGATAAGGCAATGAATTGAATATACGCACGCTAATTGTCACGATGAAAGCATCATTCCCATCTTTGTCTATTCTTAATTAAATAGGGAGTTGTTGTCTGCACAATATAAATTTATTGCCTATACCATGATTATATTTTATATTAATATTTTTTTATCTTTTTAAAATTTAAAATTCTCTCTACCATCTCTCTAAAATTTCAACAAAATTTTAATCATTTGAAGCTTTTAGAAACTGCAAATTTAGAAGTAAAATTACATTGTTTGCAATGAAAAAAGATTTTTTTTTTGTGTTTTTGGTAACTCTATGAGAATATCTTGGGAAGTCATACTAATGACTCCCCTTATCCTCGGGGAGTCATTCTAAGCTCCAGGAGGATATCTTGAGCAGCCCCGAAGATTCAAGGATCCATTTTTTAGTAAAAAATCACTTGCAAATTAGTGTGCTACAATCAAAATGTGTGATTAAATAACGGAATATGGGTGCACTAGTTCCTTTGGAGAAGTGATATTTTTTATATGGTATTAAATAGAGTTTAAATTTAAAAATTTTTACTTTAATTTTTTTAAAAATAAATTATTTATAAAACAAAAAAAATTAAATAAAAAATATGTATTGCGTTCCAACCCTAATTTAACACCAAACCACTAGCACTAGTGAATAAACTTGCCAGAAATGTTAGAAGTTCGGAGATGGCCTCGTAGAAGGGATAGGGAGCCTTGCCATTTAATGGTGTGATTAGGTAAAATTCACGCTGAGATTATTAAGGAGCAAACTTTCTAACAAGTTAAAAATACATGTCATGAGTCCTTGGAGTTGGCCTAGCTACTGGTTGGGTGAAATTCCCTACCAATGGGGAAGGTTCGAACCTCTTATGGATATTAGTCCGTCACACAAGATTTGTCTAGTATAATTTATCTTTTTGCGTGATTTACAACTTGTTATGCAGGGATGGAATTTATCAAGTGTACATATTTTGATCGTAACTAATGGTTTTCTGTCTAATATATATATATATATATATATATATATATATATATATATATATATGTGTGTGTGTGTGTGTGTCATGATAAATTTTTTATATTTAAAAAAAACTTTCAAAAGAGGTGTGTATTAGTCCAAATTTGGTTAAACTAATCTTACCTTGCACCACTAATTCACTATTTCGCTCAACACGGCAAGATTTGATTAGGTAAAGATACGCGTTGAAGGGTGTTTACTACAATGCACGTTGGGTAATTGACAGAAAAACCAGCTTCTCAATAGCTAGAATTATAAGTTGCAACAACTTTCTTCGATTTTCCTGGTCAGTCGTCATTGACTCCGGGTCAAGAGATTCCCCGTCTAACTACGTTCATTGCCTTTCTTGCTACTCTTAGGTGGCCGGTAATTTTCACTTCGTATTCCGGGAAGTTACTCCTCACCGCACCGCTGACTCCCGAGTTGCAATGGGTGACCGTCATCTTCTGGGTGGGTCAGCTCTCCCCTTTCTTTCCCATGAATCTGATTGCTGGAAGAATCCTCCACTGGACATAAGGCAATGTTCTATCTTTTGAGTCAAAAGAATCAGTTTCAGACGATGGATAGTTAAAATCGCCTATACGAGGAAAGAAAGGCGGTAATTGTAAGCTAGTATAATTTTTTAATATATTATTAATTATAATATTTTTGTTATAAAATTAATCTAATTGTAAAATTTTATTATTTAATATTAAAAAATAATTTAATATTAAAGATAAAAATATTTTATCTTTTTAAAAGATAGATGATAAAGTTTTATTATATCTTTAAATATTAATAGAATTTATCTTATGATTCATTTATATTTTTTTATTGATATATATTACTGAACTTTATAAATAAGACTTTAGATTGATATATTAGATACATGAATTGATTCATTCATTTACTCTTAAAGAATCAATAAAAGCTCTTGTATTTTCTTTCTATGATTACTCTATGTTCTTTTCATTATAATTTTTTATTTAATTATTATAATTTTATTATATAGACTATAATTGTGCTTCAATAAATATATTTAAAAATATCTAATACAAAAATGTTTCAAAAAATTTCAACCGTGTTTATTTATTTCAAGTCAGTCAACACTCAACAGCGTGTCCCACCGAAAGGAAACCGGACATCAGAGAATTAATAATGGAGTGTAGCTTTTTGGGTCGGTTAATGTTGACCAAGTAATGAATTTCTCAAAGGATTTATATAAGTTTTACTATAATTTTTTAAAAAAGAAAATATTGGCAAAAGAATCATCGTATTTGCTGAGGCAATGTTGACTGGGACTGATGAGATAATCGCCAGTGGCGTCAAGTATTTGTCCCGAACAAAGCATTCCAGCAGCGACTTCAATCTTTGGGTAGAGCAGCACTTCACATTCCAGAACATGATTCTGATTCATCAAAATATACCAATTTCTTTTTTTCTTTTAGGGGGAAAAACCCAAGAATATAGGGTATTATCGGTACTCACTTTTTGCTACTATCACTCCATTTTCTTTCTTTTTTCAATTTTCTCATTAGTGGAGAAAAATGCCCTTAAACTTATTCAGAAGTTTCATACCAAAGCACAACAAAAACATACAAGTACTCAAAATTTAAGGAATCAAATTATATCCATTAAAGCTGTTCACACAATAAGTGGTGAGGTTAAGAATCTTTATATATTGATAATTTAAATCCTATCTGGTGCAAGATTTGTCTTCTCTTTTAATAGAGTTATTTTCTCTTTTAGTAAGACTTGTAACTTTGTTATACAATTGATTAGAAATTATGTAATCTTTACTAATAGTATGACCTTTTTTTATATTAAAAGAAACTTTAACCTAGTTGGAAAGTTATTATAAATTATAACTTATATTTCTCAAATTATATATACTTCCACAAGAAATCATACTTCAAAACCATACTTGAATCTTTTCCCTTTTTTATTCCCTCAATTTTTCCCACTAGTTGCACTTTTTTCTCTTATATTAATAAATACTATATGCCCTTTTTTTTTTATTACGCATTTACTGAATGACTACAGTAGGTTAAATTATTAACTATAATTCAATTACCTTTCATTTGTTCAAATACTTTCTCTCTATATATTTTAAATTTCTATCGATCTCCTCTCTAGAATTTAAGCTCATTTTTAAGACCTAAAATTTTTAAAAATATTTTAGTACATCTATTACGTTGGATGATGATGATTGACCCTATTCTCTCAATTTCACTTGATTTCAAAGATCCCTAATTTCACTTGATCTTCTTTTAAAAATTTTCAAGAGATCCGCAATTTGGGTTGAGTTTTGCATACAACTTGAGTTGAGTCGAAAGTGGCCCCGTCGGTTATTGTCGGGGGTTGTGTTCTCCTGGACTGCTGTTACTCCCTTTTTTTCTTTTTGTTTTTTTCATTCCTTGGGGAACCAGAAGGCAGGTTCCCCTTGATTCTTTTTTTTTTCAAATTTTGTTTTTGTTAGTTCCCTTTGAAATCTTTTTTTTATTAGTTCCCTTTGTATTTATTTTTTTAAAGATATTATTTTTATTTTAAATTTATGAATATATTAAAAATTCTTTAAGAAGATTGTTTAGAGAGAAAAATTAATAAATAAAATATAATTACACACAGACTTCTTTTTTTATGATAAAAATGGTAATTAAGAAGGTATGGAAGATAACAAAATTACTTGTTTTGTAACCTTTGCATCAATTTTTTAAACTTGTTTTAACCAATAGGACAAAGGGAGAAAAAGTTGGGCAATAATTAGGATAGAAAAACAAATAAAAATGTTTTTTTTTCCTCCTGGTCCAACACAAAACTTTAAAAATGTGAAGAAGCTCCGGTCCCATAGCTCAATCAAGCTTTAAGGTAATGGGGCGGGTCCCCGTTCGGATGGAGGTTTCTGGGAAGAATGTTTCGCGAGTGCCGGTCGCCGCCAGGAAGTGCACTAACCTCTAATTGTGAGAGGTAGAGAATATTTTCTAAAGAAAATGCTACCATAAAACAACTCTTCCCCCATTTTTATAGTGCTTCTAAAATGAAAAAATGGAAACCTCTAATGAGTAGTTCACAATACTCTTCCTCTTAATCTATTCCATACTCCTTACTTCTCACACAACTCTGCCTTCCCTGCGAAAGTACTAATAAGTTAGACTGATTTGTAACTTTTTCCCCTTTTTTTTTTCGAGAGAGGTTTGAAATATTTTACTATGAGTAAATGCTGTAAATAATATATGAACTGCACAATTATTATTTATTTTATAGTAACTTCCCATCTTTTTTAAAAAAAGATATATCCCAACTATATATTCAAATCATATAATGAAGCACTTTATGCAATTGTCGTAGACTTGGTAACTTTTTTTTTTTTCCCTATTGAAAGTAAAAAACGAAATCTTCAAAAAAAAAAAAAAAGGCTTAATTGTTAAGCTATAGAGTTATGCAATGCAATGAAATAAACTCTACCAAGCAATTACAACTTGACTTGAATACAATAAAGTACTCAAACATTGTATTCAAGAGTAGAACTTATAATATATTTGGACAACATCTCATCTTGCAATCATTATAAACCTTCAAATTTATAATTTTTATATTTTTTATAAATAATTTAACTTTTATATAATTAAAAATATAAATTTTAAATACAAAATTTGTCTAATTTTATTTTCAGTTATGCGTATAAAAATGCTCTTTCTTGAATCTCTATTCCCATCATAACATTAAAAAAATTATGACGTGACATAAATATGTAAAAGTAAAATAACAACTTAATTAATAAAAATACTTTCTTCTTTTGTTTTTAGATTATCAAAAATTAATCTTTTAAACTATAAATTAAATACTCAAACATCAAATTACTACTTAAATCATTACTAAAAATATCACTTTATGGTTATATAATTCAATCCTCCCCGCTCGGGAACTTATAAAAAAGGAGCATGTGAACATATAGAAAAGGAACACGTGAACTATTTAGTTAGATAAATTTATTAATATTAAAGGTAAAGGGACACAACCCCTGCTCTTGCCCCGACAAACTTTTTCCCGTTTATATATAGCGGGTACCCCAACCGCGGCCTCCATCGGCATTTTCGGGAATCATTTCCTCATTCTCATTTTGCTCCTCTCCGTCTCTCCTCCTTTCTTCGCTTTCTTTTTCTCTTAACCGCACTAATATCACGGTCCACTCTGAAACGCAAAATTACCACATCTCTCCTCCATTGATGGGTCTCTGTGCTTCTTCTCACATCATCTCAAGCCAAAACGGCCGGTTCTTAAACTTTCCGTATACAGTTATGGTGATTCACTTAAATGGGAGGCTGCAAGAACTCAAAAAGCGGGTTAGAGCCGCCGAAATCCTTTCCCAGAATCCAAACTGCTTTCTTTGCTGCTCGGAGACCATGAACGTCGACTCAATTCCCATCCAAATGGCCGCAGGCGATGAGTTGCAGGCTGGCCAACTATACTTCCTCATGCCAGTTTCCAAGTCCCAGTTCCCGCTTACTTTGCAAGACCTCTGCACACTGGCAATCAAGGCTAGCAAAGCCCTCAATGATTCAGAAAAGAGAGGGGCAGCGATGGCGGCGTCCTCACAAATTCTTGATGGGAAATATGCAGTTACATTATGGTCTACGGCCGGGGGTTCTTGCAGAATAAGGAACGGCTACAACGGCGGCGCAGTTGGTATGGATTCTCATGGCGCCTCAGCCAACTAAACCGTTGCTTTCTAGGATCAATAGCTGGAACGTGAAAGGAAAGGTAAAGAAACAAGAAGATCCCCGGGACAGTGATATTCTAGATCGTATGTACATGTATTAACTACAAATATCTTGTAATTCTCATTGAAATTGCTTCGAGTGAAACGCAATTTTGTAAGAAAATTTTGCTTTCTTTAGTGGGTTTGCGTAAAATCTGCGAAATTTAGCAGACAACATGAACGAATTCAAGCCTGTGTGTTCCCTACGTATATCAACTGTTTTAGAAATATTTTGTTGACCATAGGCAACATATTTTACGGAGTAATCACTTTGGACAAATGAGTGCGCTTTCAAAGGGAAGGAGAAAAGGACAAGATGGAGACGCGAGCTTTTTTCTTTCTTTCCGTTTTTCTTTCTTTCTACGGAAAGAAGATAATGGAGGACGACCCAAATATTGTTTGTAGTCCACGGGACATGGCTTTACGGATTTCTTTTCTTTTCTTTTTTTTTTTTTGGTCGCGGGGTAAGCGTGTATACGATGCATGTGATGAAACGGCATTCCAATAATTAGTGATTTTTTTTTATAAGGAAAATCCCGTGAAAGATTGCTTTTAATTCACTTTCTTCCTAAGCGTATCTCTCATTCATTAATTCAAGAATCTAACCTAATACCCTTTTTCCTCCATTATCACATGACGCTGCTGTGATAATTTAGCAGTCAAAATGATTGATTTTTGAATTCAAATTCCGACAATTCAACTAAACGAAATAAAGAAAGAAGCTCTAAGCGAAGATGGCCTCCAACTTGATGTAATCTCGCAATGTTGGGCAAAACCAAACTACTTTGAGATTTATGCTGCTGTTTGCTTATCTAATAGGGTATAAAGTTGCACAATAAGAATGATGAATTTAATTAATTTAGCATGCTCTTATTAAATAATTACTTTTCTTTTTATTTTTAAAATGTAGAGCCATTTACTCTCTTTTTATAGATTAAAGAAGAAAAATAATAAATATTTTTTTATTATATATTTAATTAATTTAATATATTAATATAAAAAAGAATGATAAAATTATATTTATAAGTAAAAATAAAATTTAAAAATGGATAAAGATTAAATATTTTGAAAAAAGAATCAAGAATCGAAAGAAATTATATTATGAAATAGGAGTAAAATACTAGGGTGGCTCACCAAAGACGCAAAGAGCTTGAAATTAAGTACCACTCCCGTATGAAACAAGTTTTATTTTAGATTTTTTGTTTGCTTGAATTATATGTCATTTTAAATCATTATATTTTTTTGAAATTAATTTTAAATTATTATGATTTTTCTCTTTCAATCTTACGCTCAATACACTTTATGAATTAATGACTCCCTTAAACATTATGAAGTTTAATTGAGAATACAAATTCATACGATATCACTATTATTCATTGTTACATCATCATAAATATGAAAATTAAAATGAAATTTAAAATTCATGGCCAATGGACTATTTATATATTTAGGGAGAGTACATGATGTGATACCGAAGTAGAGATAGGAAGATGAAAGGATTCACTAGAGAAATCATTAAAAATCAAGACCACCACACAGTCACACACTGGGAGGGCGTCAACCGTCAACCGTCACGCTTTCATTTCTGTCTTGATAGCGGCCACCAGTTGATCGTAGGCTTCTCCCCACGCGCTCTTCATGTCAGCAGACCACATCTCCGGAACTGCTGCTTTTATTGTCTCCAACAATGCATACTTCGTTACCTGTTACTCTCTTCCTTTTTGTCACTTCTCTTGTTATAAATAAAATTATTTATAAATTAAAAATAAAAACTTTTATTTAAAATTTAACTCAAGATCTTTCTTAATAATTAATTTAATTTCTTGAACACAAATAAAATAAAAATATAAAAAATCATAAAATATATCTCTGCTACGTTACTCCTAAGTGATAAGAAGGGCCTTCTTACCTCAAAATGTTCATCCACGACGCCATATTTGAAATGTACGGCACCCAATTTTTTCAGACTTGAATCTCTGATCATAACTTTTCCAGCTTTCCGGAGTTGAACGGCCGCTTCGCACGTCTGAATTGCCCAAAACCGTCAGTGTATCTAATACTACTATAGAATTAGGTTAAGTCTAAAAACACCCCTGAAGTTTTGAGCGATTCTCAATCGAGTATATATCCTTTTAATTTTGACAATTAAGTACCTAAATTAGACTCCCGTTTACAAAGTTCCCGTAATTGAAAATTTTCAAAGTTCTTTCCTAATATGCCCCGAACATTAAGTTTTTTTTCTTGTATTATTTTTCCAAAAAAATCTATTTAACATAAAAACTCATTATCTATAAAATGTTATTAGCTAATTAATTCATCACAAAATTATTGCTATTAGCAATGATTCATCAAAAGATTTATCCCAAAAAAAAAAAACGAAAGATTCATAAAAGAGTATAAAACAATTCATCAAAATAGTTCCCTAAAAAAAAGATTCATCAAAATTCGATTGCAGTTACGTTGATACAGGATATGAATCAAATTTCAAAATTTATATTTTGATTTAAGAAAGATGTTTCTAACCAAGTTACTAGAGCAACGACTAATATTGGAGGGGGGAAATTTCTCACCATAACAAAGACAGTTTTGGCATGGGGTTTGAGCTTCGGGTTCTGCTCCACCGGAACGTTTGAGTCTCTCAGGAACGAAAACAATTTCTTAGCAGAAGGGGCAATCTCAAATATCCTGAGCAGAGCAACCAAACAACCAATCAGTTAGCAAATATAATCAACCAAAATGCAGGAATCGAAAATCAAGGAGAGAGAATAAGAATTAGTAGTACTTCACGAAGAATTTGAGGCCCCATTCCCCTGCATTCTTCTTCATCGACTCCCATGACTTCACCACCAGTGTTTCTTGCTCCTCTGTAAAAGTTGCGCTCATTTCTTTTGATCTTCAGGAAGTTTTTGGACTAGTATTGACTCGTGTATTGATCGACTTATAAAACTGTATGATGGATTGTGCAGAAGCGCCGGAGGAACTTATATATAGAGTGAAATCGGGGAAGGAGGATACTGGATGAGCTTAACCCTTGACGGCATGGAAAAGCCATTTTGATTCTTGAACAAGGAGATGGTTGAATTCAATATTACTACTACTTGTGGTGTACATTACTTAATTTCAAAACCGGGGGCTGTCCTGTTTGCGGCAAAACGTTGGGGTACATTGGTTTTGGCCGCTCGCCTTCTGTGGGTTGCGGTGAGGGGGTGACGCAATGAACACATCGGCTAAATTTCAACTTTTGACCGGCACGGCAGACATCTTGACCGTGCAATGATATCGTATCAACTTACCCAATTCCAGATCCAGACTTGCACTAGCCCGGCCATGTTGGAGCACGGAGGGGCTGAAACTACACATTTCAGACGTTGGATAGACCAATACAAGTAATCTTCAATCTACCCCTCCACAACTGAAAGGCAACTTAAGGATCTTTTCTTGGTTCATCTCCTCCGCCAAACTACGGGAATATTTCCTCAACGGACCACCATAACAAGAATTTCCAAAAGCCTCCGGTACTAGAACTCAAAATTATGCTTATATACCTTTTTTAGCAGAAAGAAATTTTACCCACTTCTCAATTATTTAAAAGGATAACCATCACGAGAACATATATAAAACAAGAAAAAACAGCCGCAAATTTTTTTTTTCAAAAAGAAGGAAATCAAATGGCTAGACATAATTAAGGATGTAATAAATTACTCTAGACAAAAAACGGACTTTCTTCTTCAGCACCTGAAATATCCTGCAATCTACAGCTCCGGACAATGAAAAGTCACTCGGATATCATCTCCAATACATACATATGAGCATGCTATGGACTTTCCACAGCCAAGTTCAATTAGTGAATTATGACCACAGATCTTCAGTACATTTTTTCTTGTGATAGATAATTAAAGATCCGGGAAATGCATAACTCACAAGAAACTTCCTTGTCAACCACAGCCATATTTTATATCAGGGGTTGCAACCACTGTCTCAAAAGGGATTTCTATTCGCTCTTTCACAAGACACCTTATCTCGCCATTTTCAATCACCGGCACCTTCCCAGGTGGACACTCAACAGCAATTCCACTCTCACCATTCTCTTCTCGCTGAAATGACCCAAAAAGCTTCAAGTGATTATCCCTTTTTCTTAGTCTAGGTTCATAGCCAGCCAAACTTAAAACAGAGATAACCCCCACAACAGTGATGGCTGCCTTTGCGACTGCACCAATTAAAGTTTTTATCCTGCTGAGTGGTCTTCTGGAGTCAGCCAAGGTTTCATCTCTCTGTGATTCATGGGTTCCCTTACCTAATTCATTCTTGGGACCAGCAGTAACCACTCCATTTGGAGTTATCTTATATGCATAAGGAAATTGTGGAAGATCAGATACCACAGAGCGTAAAGGCCGGCTTGGATATGGAGGAAGCAGGAGGTCATTGTTATCCTCCACAGTCTCACCAGCAAAAGCAATAGCCTCGTGTATGACTTCCAAGTGCTCACCTCTGTACTCTCTCAGCTTCTCAAGCAACTTCCTTTGACCGAACCTTATTGCAGCCAAGGCTGTTTCTTTCTCATACAGTTGCTGCTCTTGTAATGCCTGAACATTGAAATTGTGGATAGAGAAGGTAAGAGGAAGTCTCATGCATGCTAGTAATATGAAAGATCTAACTACTTATGCAGTGTGTGGAAGCCAATGTCTTTATAAGATTAAGTGTAAAATATAGAAAATAAAACAGCTTAGTTGATAGCATTAACTGCAAGGAACGACAGAACAGCCACTTGAACTCCTAAACAAGGTCATGAGACTTCTTCATATTAGCAGAAAATGACACCGTAGTATCTTAATGGAAGTTAGTCCTTCAGATATGTGAGGCAACATCAGCTAGTCATCAATATCCTGAAGCTGCTAGTTTTAGTACACAAATATTAAATTGTCTTCTAAGCACAAAAAGGTTCTAAAAGCGCCAATTTCTTAAGGTATAGGCACCAAATTTCAGATAATCTACTACTTTTACTAGATGATGCCAGACATGTATGGTGAAGAACAAAGTGAACCTTATTTAAGGCTATGAAGTTGACATCAATGGTCTCAAAAAAGTCCCAACTTAAAATTGCTTTAGAAGGATCGTTGAAGAAGAATACTACGCTTACATATATTCACAAATAAACATCGCGAACATTAAGGCATAAAAGCAGCAGCAAGATCCAAAAATTAGCCAACTCAAAGGACCAGAGGCCAGCAAGATCACATGATGCTCCAAAATGTTGAGTCACAGGGAATTTCTAGCCTATTTGACAAGAATATAAAATATTTCTTGTGCTCAATCACTTGGAACTTACATTCACCAAGAAATTGCTAAACATTCTCCATAACTGCCAGGTTAGTATTAAATTGCAAAAGCTCCACCTCCTCAACCCCCACAACAGGAAGGAGACAGTTTGACTATAAAGAAGCACAGAAGTTTTGGCAGAGAAAAAGGGATCGTAATTTTGAGTTTCATTCTGCCGTTAAAGAGTAGGAAGTCTCAGTTTTTGTGCTTACCATACTAGTGGCAGGACCATAAGGTTAGAGAATACATCAAATCAACAAATGAACCTACACAAATGAATCCCAGCTCTATATATGTTGACCTGCAACTGCTCAATGCAGTTGCTGGAAACCTGTTCAGCTGCAAAGCCAATAATGGATCTAAGGGACCAATTAAAACCATTTCCGGCAGTATCTGGAGATATGGCTAGCCGACTCTTTATTTCCAATACCTCAATTAACAGGAGAAAACTAGATTGAATCCTAATACATATTCAGTTTGCTATATTCAAAATAAATTTCTTCCAAAATCATTCCCTTCTAACAGCTACTGTACGATTCATTTCATTCCATAGTAGCAACTGAAATACAAAAATGAGAAAATTTCCTGCTCTGCTGGCAGGTCTAAGCAGAAGGAGGATTATGTCTCTCCTAAAGTTCCAGCAACTCGAACAAAGTTTGGGCTTCAATTAAAACTTGAAACGATGTTTTGCACAAAATCCTCGAACAGTTTCCCCTTATTTGCCTCAAGATAAAGTAGACATAAACATTCTAAAAAATTTAGCCTGCATTTTGCAAAAAGGGGATCTATAACAGGAAAAATATAAATGCACAAGAAACGGATCAAACCATCAACATGTAATTCTAAGAACTGCAATTCCACTAACCTGCATAAGATAAGGCCTTAAAACATTGAAGCCCTTCTGACAGTCGTCACTATGCTTAAACCCTAGTCTCAAAGCACAGTTAAATTAATTTGATTTGGTTCAAGACCCTACTATGAAACTCGTCGATATTAGGAAGTAATGTGATTCTCTTACTGATTAAACATACCTTTACCGTTCAAACTCATATTTTAAGACTAACACCAGATTTCAGCAAGAAACGAATGAACACGAGAATCCTTAAGGAGGAAAACCAAGAAAGCTTTACCTGCAAAGAAGATAGTTGGGACTCGAGGGATTCAAGAGCATCCCGAATGTTCAAAAGACTCTCAGCTTCTTCTTCGTCATCATCTTGTTCTGCTTCTGGACCCGCGTCAGATTCTTTTGATCTCTTTCCTGCTTCCTCCTTTTCCCCATTAGCCAATGCTTTTTGGATGCAGTTGGTAATTTTAGACCTCAGCTCAGACACTCTAACCAACACCAACCCAATTCTATCTTCATCCATCTCTCTGCCTGCGTTTCTTGCTTTAATTATGAAATTTCTGGGGGATTCTGAAATGGGTTTCAGAGAGAGAAAGAAGAGGACGCCAGAACCGCCAAAATAGGTCCCTTAGGCGTATGAATGAGTGAAATACAAGTGATTGTGGTGCTCTGGGAGTCTCTGGAGATTACATTTCAAGACTTTTTTCTTGCACTCAGACACCAAAATCCAAACTCTCTCTTCCGCCTAACAAGTAAAATGGAGCTTCACCTCCGTTCTGCAGGAGAATTTGTTTATTTTTTAATTTTATTATATCTTGAAGCACTAATGGCAATTTTACCCTTCAAAATAGGACACTTTTGCAATCATATCCCTTCTTTTACAAATTGCTCATCGTGCCCTTTAAATATTAAAATTTATCAATCTGACCATTCTGTTAGATCTCTAATGATCCCACTTATTGTTGACCTTTAACATGGACTTAAATACAAAAAGTTAAAGATTATAGATTTCAATGGCAAAAAAATTAAATGAAAAGGACTTTGCCCTCTTTTCTCTTTCTCTTTTTTTTTTTTAAATTTTACTTCTGTTATCTCTAATCTTATTTTTTTTCCTTGTCTTAGGGTTTTAACTTTTTGAAATAAATAGAATTTTTACTTTTAAAAGGTTATTTAAGTGTATTCAAATGCAATAGTCTAATTTTTTTTTAAAAAAATCAATTATATTGCCTATCCATATGCATATTATTGAATTCTTTACACCAAAGAATTTTTTTTTGTCTAAATGCTACTAAAATGAGCTTTTGAGAATAAAAAGTTGATCAAAGTAAGAGAAGGAAAGAGAAATTCAGAAAAAGAAAAATAAAGGAAACAAAAGAAATAATAATATAAAGAACTTTAGCTTTTTACGTCTTCACTAAGTTCAAAATATTTAATTCTTTTGCAACTAATTCCTTACTAATGTCATACCTTGACCGCTAATCATCTCATGGAATGGCAACATTGAGAAGTTTTAAAATTTAAATGAGTAAAATTGAGCCTTTTGTAAAAGGAGAGATAGAATTGCAAAAGTGTCTTATTTTGAAGGGTAAAACTGTCATTAAATCCTATTTCGTATGGGGATTATGGTCCAATAATGTATTTGTGTCCCATTTTTTCTAAAAAAGGAAAAAGAGTCTGTCTCCCATATCTGTGACTGTTGAAAAAACAAATGTATAATGTGTGCAGGAGGTCTGCATCAATTTTCTTTTTCTCATCTTTTTCATTTTCTTTCTCTTTATTTTTTCTTCAAAGTCTACAGGACTAAATGGACGATTTAGGTCCAAAGCTGCACTGATATTTCCATCCCAATCAAAAGTAAGGTTATCATTATTCATTACCCAGGGGATTAAAAAAAAAAAACAAGGGTATCATTTCGTATGCTTAGAAGAAATGGAAATGAATAAAAAAAAGAAAAAAAGAAAAATTTGAAAATCGAGAAAAATTGACGCTCGATTCTGTTCATCTTTGTTTAGGTATGCTTGTCGAACGCAAAGTCATTGTCATCACAATACGTTTATTAATGCTTAAAACAGTTGCCTAATGGGCAGAAGTTTTCTTCTTCTAAGCAAACATCAATCGATACAACAAAGTTCACAGACACACTTATACTTACACTCACTAAAATTTGTGGAAGACAGTTAAGAATGACAGTTGAATCGCAGCTCTGGCCATTTTCTGCGAGCAATGAAATTCAAGATCTTGACTCCCTCAACTCCCCTTCAAGGATTTATATCATTTGCTGGGCAGTAGAGCCCATTTGGTGGTTATATTTGTAACAGCGAGGCTGCTCTCAGGCTCAAGATTCTGGTCTGATTCACCTGTCATTCCAAGCTCTCACGCCCTTCCATGGCGTCATGGCTAAATGATACCGTAGATAGTTCACACTGCCATTGTTGAATATCACCAGCCAGATAATCCATACGGAGTCTGGGGGAAGGGGGGGCGGGCTAATTGAACAGATCATCTGAAATCAGGTAGCGGAAAGTGAAATTGTGAGGAATCCACACAATTTTCTTCCAAAACTGTACTTGGTAAGGCTGCTGGTATTTCCTCAAAGAACTAGGCAGACAATGCTCAATTAACTCCCGTAAACCAGCAGGAGACAAACCCGACTCCTTTGCAAAAGAGTCCACCTTCTTCGGAAGCATTAGCTTTTGTTCTTTTTGTAGTCTAACATTAGCCTGGATGTACTCCTCTTTTGCAACTTCAAGCTCCTGGAACACTCTCTTTGGTGTATATAGGCGAACCTGAGACCGAAAATGCCAGCAAGATCCGCAGAGAAAATTAAAAAATGTGCTAAGTACGGGCTTCTCTGTTATGCATTTCATATATGTAAGCTATAGTTCAGCCTGTGGCTGAGTGCTGCGTGACAACATCATGAACTTTGTGTTTGGGAGCTGGGTACCGAGAAAAAGAAGATGAAGACGTCCCCTGTATTAATGAGAATTTTTGCTAATCACACAATCAAGACTTTAAAGGGCTTACCACTGGATCAGAATGGCTTCCGGAACAAAGTGCAAAATGTAAGCGTGGGTCTGGGTGCATAATGGTATATGCCTTCCAAGAATCTCCGGCCTTGTATTTTGATCGGGGAGAGAAGAATGATTGAAACCACTACAAACAGAAAGATGCTTTATCAGTAATGCATGCGCATGCGCTCAGGATTTAAAACAAGCAAGGGTTAGTTTTCCAGAGGCAATTTCCACAGCATCACTGACTCGATCGAACTGTTTTATCTTAACAGAATCTAGGAAAATGATGCATACTTGTCCGGGACGTGGTAATCGACATGCCAAAATAGAGCTCTGTATCATCTCTACGCTTATGGTATGACCTCCAACATTATATGCAGCCTGGACCATAAACAAACTCTTGATTACAAAAGGAGCAGAAAAGTTTCTTTTATATGCTAAAATAACATAAAACAAAACCGGAACAATAAGCGTCAGTAACTTATCACTACCTTGAGTAGCAGAGAGATTCTCTTCAGACTACTTCGTCGAATCCCATAAACCAGAAGTGCCTGTAAGGTTGAAGAAAAGGTTTAAGAAATCTCGGTAATTCCAGTGGTTATATAAAATCAGATTTTTGAAATTCAGTAATTAAGAAAATCCATTACATGCATTACTAGGGCATTGTGAACATTTATCCAAAAAGCCAGCTTCTCTTCATGCTTCATTTTCTTAGGGTCAACTACCTCCAGAGAAGATACAAAACACCTGTAGTGGATGGTAAAACTATTTCAGGACTACTTACACGATCAAAAAAAGATTTAATGAAACATAAATAGATAGTAACAAGAAGAAGGCCATTATTTTTTAAGATAGCGAAAAGTCACCTGAATTTCTCAAGCATGGGCTCAATGTTGCTTAAAGCTTTGGGAATCTCTGCGAATCCCTCGCACGTCAGCCACTGTAGGGAGAGGTGGAATCGATTCTTTGAGTGATTCAATGTGGGAGGAATTGTCCAACCATGAATTTTCTTTGGACTGCAGATTCCAAGTATCATGCTGATCTCTAGGAGAACTCCTTGATGTTGAGAATGACACAGGAGATGAGGGCGAAACCAGGCAAAGGTGGGTCAGCAAGTTCACAATATATTGCAGAAATGCTTTTAACCATCTCCTCAGAAATCTTGTTTGGTGTTTCCATTAAACAATCCTGAACGTTGGTGCCAGGACGTTCAGCCAGACTAACGTTTTCACTGCTCTGAGCTCGCTGGAGATATAAATTGTAGAATTATATTAGCATGACATAAATTTCACTGATCTTTAGAAACTTTAGAGGTCTATTTTACAGTTTATGTCCTATAGGCCATGAGATCATTGAAGATTTTAGAGTAGGTACTGGCAAAAAATTACAGACAAAATTAACTTGTCATGTGCAAGGTATGAAATGCATGCATCCTAAATGCAGAAGCTTATTACCTGCTTATGCTACAAAGCTAATAAACTAGGAGAAAGTATTTAGATTACAGCTAGATCAAAAGACTGACCATCAAATGTTTACCCTATAGAGCAGAATAAGTTTATCATAATTTACATTCTTGACTCTTTTTTCAACTTGCCATAGTTATAGGAATACTGGTTAAAGCATGAAATCATCAGTAAGAAACAAGTAAATTGGATTCTACTATTTCTCATCTCTTGGACACTGATATCAACTAATACATGCATCAGGATACTCACCTCCAGCATTGACAAAGGTAGGGAATGATACGATTCTACAGCTTCTGCCAAAGTTCCCAGGGAAGAATTTCTCAAGGCAATTGGAGAACGCTGAGATAGTGATGAATGGCTTCTGCCAATACTAGAATCAACAAGTATCTGAGCTCCTAATATGTCCCGTGACTCCTTGAGAGAGTGGTCAAGTGAATCTTCAGATGGCATGGAACAGCCACCATTGATCACTGAGTTTGTTATGGCATTGAACTGTGGTGTTTCTGAATGCAACAGCTTATCAGTGGCTGAATTTGCATTTGGGCTTTCATCCATCATATGCCGGGATGTTAACCTCTCAGCAAAATTTTTCCGATACATTGAAAGAAGATACTTTTCCAGGTATAAAACTTCCAGCTCCAGGACAGTAACTTCTTTTATCAGATCCTTTGCAGTCTGAAAGGGAGCATTGGATTAGAGATAAAATGATTAGCCTAACAACATAAACTAAACTCTAGATCAATAAACAGCTTAACATCTGGAAGATCTTGTAGACCTGATGTCAATGAACTGCATTGCACTATCATGAAGTTTTCTGAAGCTGTTTCTATGCAAAGCTTTGTATATAGACCTAAGCAAAGATGTTTCTATCTTTTCATCGATTTTCAATTCTAGGAGGAACAGTATTCACCCTTTCGTACTTACATATGAATCTAAAACTCATGTATCATTATTTCACCTTGATTAGGAAAAAGCGACTACTGATCTGCTTGGAAGAAGAAAAGAAATAATTTCACAGGTATTCTGATACCATATCAGTACATTGTACATCGTATAGCAAACTAGTAAATATGAGAGGTTTAGTGGGGTTTGGGTAAAATGTGGAAAGTTGTTCCTAGACACCATGAAGGAATTTCCCACAGATGCAAATGATGCAGGGAATTAGTTCTCAGATCTATACGTTTTGCAAACTGAAGAATTAGAACCAGTAGAACATGAATATATCTTCCAGTTTAGGACAAGTACCTTGGAAACTGAGTCTTCATAAGTGAAATCATCCGAAGCAGGCTTGGAAAACATTGCACTTTCTAGTGCCCCCCGCTCTGCAAATTGGTTATCAAGTTGTTTCTGAAGTTCTAAAATCTGGGGGGAAAAATTTGTCCAATTTGATCATCATATTCTTATTGTAACATTTAAAAGATGCGACAGGTGACTTTTTATTTCTTTAAAATCACCTCTTGCTTTAAAGAATTCTGAACCATGGTATTAGTGAAGTGCCTTCTCTTGTTCTCAAAAGAATCCTTCCATTTTGCCATGTCCCTATGCAAAACAAAAGTGCTGAGAGACTGAATGCGATTAACTGGTGCTAGAAGCTTAAATGAAATGCATTATCTTACCTGTTCAGGATGATAAGAAGAGTTGGAGATATTGCCTAATTTGTTTTCCGCAATGATATTGCTGGTGTAATCACTGTCAAAATGGAAAATAATGCTTCAGTTGATTACAGGTGCATCCATGGCAAAGAGCTAACGGGTATGTTGTTGTAGCTAATAAAGTAGAGCTTTAATTTTTTCTCTCCATTTCGCTTTTCCCTTGAATTCTTCAAAAGTTACAATCGTTTTCTTCTTTCCTAATGATGCAAAAATTCTTAGATGCAGAGTGAAAGTAGCTGATAAAACATGTTCTACCAGTGGAGGTAGCTTACATCATCAATTCTATAGGATCATTCCTTTCATAGGCGGTTTCTGAACTAAAAAAGAGGGAACAAGAAGATAAAAGTAAGTAAAATCTCCAGCTACAAGGCCACAGATAAATCATTCCGACAAAATTAGCTAAACCGGGTTCGCATGCATGAATGTGAATTGTCCACCATTGTGGAACACAAGAAGCAAGAAACCATAGGTCCATAGCCGAACTTGAAGAAGAACAGAGCAAAGATGCATGATCAGATTGTTCTATGACAACAGATGAAGGGAGACATTTTGAGTGTTGAAATGAAAAATACCTATTAGAGCGCTTGTGCAATTCCATTTATCTCCTAACAGCAGCTAAGAAGAACCGGCCAATGTAGTGAATGAACTGCACAAGTGGCTCAATGCCCCACTTGCGAAATTCACTGAAACAGCAATAAATGCAGCAGGTATATCCAACAGAAAATGCCAACAGCCCAACAGAGACAAGGCCAGATTTACAGGTAAACTAAGAGCCAATTAACATAAGAACAAAGTACCAGTTCACAAGAAACAGAGTGAAAAACAGCGACAGAGGGGAGACTGCTCCCTTATCTCAGTTCAGCAGAAAACAGAATAACAATATACTGTTCCAAATTGAAAAATGGGTACATCGTATTCCTATTCCACACCAAAAAGCACCTCACATGCTGGTTTTGGTGAAATATGCTAGTTGTTGAGACGCATATATGCAGTCTGTGGTGCTTAAAAGATTGAATATTTTGACTAGTCCCTGTCCTAGAAAGTAATACTACCACCTTTGTTGTGGCTTTTTGCTAGAGTGAGCTTTTCCACATTAAAAGATGCAAATCAACTGGTGACTTTTGATTGCAAAAAAGTCAAGACTCTGGACATGGGCATTCAATGCTTGAAAGTACAACATTTTCTAATTCTCTTAACACAATTTCAAGAAACAAGAGAGACTATATAGAGGACAATAAGCATATGGGCAACAATGGTATACACATTAGCAGAAATCTATAGGACCACAGCATTCTACCATCTTATTAGCACCTCATCCTAATATAATATTGCATGAAATTCAAGTCAGATTACTCAAGTGAACACCCCTCTCAAAGGGAAAAGAGAAAGGAAAAGAAAAAAGAGAGGAGCAAACAGATTTACAATAAGTAGGAAAAAGTCGAGATAGTATTGGTGCACGACAAATCTCTTACCTTTATTTGTTTACATACCACTGCTGTAGAATTCAACTCTTCCACAGCAAATATTGAGTTAGCGAACCCCCGTGTGCTCACAATAAAGTGACTTTATCTACGTGAAATGGAGCAAACATATTCCAAACTCCAAAGAATGGGGACTCGTCATGATTTGGTGGCCATAATAACGCAACAAGACAAAACCCCTGCTTCTTCTAGCATTAACATTAGCTCGTGCATAATGGTAATAGTTAATTCTTAATCATTTTTTGCTACTCAGACTGCAAACCAGCCACCAGAAGGGTGATGGAAGACTATTTTCCAAGCCTCAACGGGAGCCATGGATGCTTAAATAACGTGTCTACTTAAAATTGCGAAACACGTATAATAACTCACAAATTACTCACAAAAAAAAGTGTAAGAGTTTCTATCTATGAACTTACCTTAGAACATTAGTGCAACCTCTAATAACATAGGAGGCCACCACAAAGTAGGCCAATCAAGGGGCTACATGAAGTAATAAAAGTCTAATATAGCAGTTTGTTAGTTTAGGCCGGACTGGTTTAACCCAAAGAACTTAACAGTATGTTTGGTCTACGTGGGAGGAGGAGTAAAATGAGGAAGCGAAAAGTACATCTAGGTGTATTTGAATAAAAATATTTAGTTTGGTTGGGGAGTTAAGAGAGAAGAAGTAAAGAGTTTTTAACAAATTTAAAATAATATATATATATATATATATATATATATATATATATATATATACATATATATATATATAATGGGTAAAAATAGCAAAATTATCACAATCTCTTTCATTTTTTACTCCATCCAAACAAGAGTAAAATATAATAAGAAAAAATATTTTGTAATTTATCTTTCTTTACCACACATACTAAATAAAATTAAAATAAATATATTTAATCTTTTCAAGTAAAATAAATAATGTCATTCCCTTTCCCCTCTCCTCCACGAACCAAACAAAGCACTAAGACTAGTTTAGAAGAGAACAGAAAATAGTAGCATATGAAAAGAAAACAATAAATATAAAGTGGTATTAAGAATTGCCTTAAAAGGGCTGAAAGGCGAAGGTCAAAATAAAGGCAAAAGGAATGCTGGAAAGAAATCACCTACTACCATTTGGTGGGCTTTCCATTGTCTAAATTCCCATTATCCATTCAATACAAAAAAGAGGTGATACAATTCATACAACCAAAAAGGGCTGCAGTTTGTGATTCACAGCTCACCCATTTCGTGCAGAAGAAGAGCTTTTTTTGATTCTTCCATTGGAGATGGCGCCCAAGCTTCACCAACAGAGTGAACCAGAAAGGCAAACTTCTATGCCTGAAAATACTATCCCAAGAAAAAGTTGAGCGTCTTTTAACCCAAGTCTTTCTCAATTTCTCTCCAAACTATACTCCACCGAAAGTCTACTGTGGTCTAAATATCTAAGCGTCATGTGGGTTCTCTCATGTTACAAGTGAAATGTATAAGAAAACGAGCTCTGATTTCTCCATTAATAGCTCCAAAACTACCAAAGACCACAAATGTTTTGTTCTCACCTACCGATATCATCAGCAGGGGAAAATTTTCCAAACAACACCGATTTTGGGTAATTGAGAAAGTCGGCATTCAATGATCAAGATAAAACAAAGGTAAAACTTTTAGAAATTGACAGACATGCTCGCAGACCAATTAAAAGGAGCAAGTTTCCGGGATTCTTTCACGCAGCCTAGTGAGTATACAGACTCCAATGCGGTTGCAATGACTGTTGGAGAGTATTAATGTTTTTAATATTCTAGTATTCTACTAGATGGGGTATGGGATTGGAGGGGGGGGAGGGGTGGGGGGTTTGGAATGAGACTTCAACACAATCTTTACAATTTTCATGTTAGAAGAATGAGCGACATTGTGAAAAAAAGAAGAAGAAAAAGAAGAAGAAAATATTAATTGAAGGTCAAAGGGAACTATAAAACAAACACAATGACGATGTTCAAGAACAGTTTCACATGAACATATACAAAAATTGGGGTATGGGATTCTGCAACAAACTGGAGAAGCTTTTAAAATAAGAGCAGTAGTCAATAGATGCAGCTGACAACTTCTGAGGATCTCATTAATATATACAATGAGACATTTTCTAATCCTTTTTAGCTTGAAAAGTTGTCAAAGTTCTCCAAATTTCATGTGTTGACATTCATCAACCGTTCAGAAATCAGAATCTACTGTTGTTCCCATAGCAGAGAAGATAAGAGAAGAGGAGGAGGAAAAACATGTGTGACCCACAGAGACGGAAGCAGGGTGACCGTTATGAAGAATCTACTAAGACCTCGTTAACCTAGAGTTCAGCATCACTAGGAACTTATCACCCGCTACTCAAACCGGGACTCAGCAATTTTTAGGAGAATTTGCTTTAAAACAGTAACAATTTTGTTAAAAACATGATTTTTGTGGAACACTAATTTAAGCAATTATATTTAAAAATAAAAAGTTTTAAACAACCCTTTACATAAATTATAAATTGTATATTATAAGATGGTAATTCTTTTTTTTTCATTTGGAAGAGGGTAATGGAGGTGGCTGTAGGTTATCGGAAACTAGCCAATGACAATTGACAAGGGTAGGGCTTCTGGGTGACCTGCATTTATTTGCCAAGTGCCAGCCTCCTCCATTGTGGCCCTCCTTTCCTTCACCCGCTATTGTCTCCAGAGAGAAAACCTAATAGAAGCAAAAGCCTAATAAAAGATTGGCAAAAGCCCACTTCCTTCAGCAGCCTACAGATATAAGCCCACATTTTCTCATCTTCCCCGGCCCACATGCATCGTAATTACAACCAGATAGTACTTGGGAGGGAGGAAATGTATGGGGGACCAATTTCGTCATATCAATAAAATTATCTTACCACGCTCAATTCGCCAACTGAAATCCCTGTTGCATTCCCGCACTTGTGGTTCGTTACGCAGCCTATAGATATCATATGCGAGTGCACAACTGTTGTGCAGATTCAGTTTCAGTGCAGATGGAGCAGTTCACTTACATTTCACGCCACTCTGCTCTCTTCTAAATCTGAATCACCCTCTCTCTGTCTAGCCTCCAGAAGAATCAACAATGGCGGCGAACTCTCTGCTAATCCGATTTCCCCTCCTCCTCCTCCTCCAGTCTCTCTTAATCTCTGCCTCCGCCACCACCCCTTCCTCACCATTGCTGCCACCAACAGCTCATTACATTACTCAGAACCAGGAGCTCACCACATTCCCACCCACACTCTTAGCTTCCATTCTCTCAACCCTGGGCTTCCAGGAACTCTCCTCCGTCACTGTGGCAGCCGACCTCTCCGCCAGTACGCCGCTCACCATCTTCGCACCATCCGACTCTTCCCTCCTCACGTGTACTTCCTGCTCCCTGCCTCTCCTTCTCAAAGAACACTCCGTCCCCGGCCTTTATCCTCTCCGCTTCCTCCGTAACTTGGCCTTCGGTACCAAAATTGAAACTCTAGCCGCCGACTACTGCCTCACCATCATCACCTCCAACGACAAGGAAGACTCCAAGGAAGTTTTTGTCAACGGCGTGCAAATCACACGTCCTGACCTCTTCAAAAACGGCGTCATCGTGATCCATGGCCTCCAAGGCTTCGTCTCTCATTTGTCTCCCCTGTCTTGCAACGTAGAAAGAATGACCTCTCTGTCATTCCCACAGTATTCCGGGCCCAAATTGCCTTCACCGCCGCATTTCTCTATCATGCCTCTCATGCTGAAGGACGCTGTAGTCAGGTTGCGTCACAGCGGTTACAACGTACTCGCTCTCGCGCTCAGAGTGAAGTACAAGGAGTTCTCCGAGCTGAAGGCTATGACGATTTTTGCCCTTGAAGATGTCGTCATCTTCTCAGGCGGCTACACTTACCTCTACAACTTCCTGTTGCATGTGGTGCCAAACCGGCGGCTAATGGAGGCGGAGCTGGCGATCCTTCCAAGAGCTACGTTGTTGCCGACTATGCAAGTAGGACAGAAGCTGGCGGTAACCTCCTCGGGCGGTGAAGGTCCATTAGCGCCCTTGAAGATCAACTACGTGCGCATCACCGCACCAGACTTGCTGCATAACAGCAGAATTGTTGTTCATGCTGTGTCGACGCCGTTTCCCCATATGCACCACCTTATCACGGCTGAGGAATTGCAGAGGCACTTAGGAGAAAAGACAGAACTGCCCAAGACCTGCGATGTGGAGCGGAGGGGAGGAGGACACTGCGAGATGGAGGCACCTGTGCCAGGTGGCAGCAGCTATTCCGCCGACGTGGAAAATCATCACGGGCTCTAGTACTCACACGTCTCCCTGTTTTGATCATTTGTAAAGCATCCAATTATCAATCAATGATCAACCATTCTCTTCTTTCTTCAATGTTTCTGGTACTATATATTTCATGCATGTTTATCGTGCTTGCTCTTTTCCAAGCCCATAAGTAAACAAAAAGAATGAATTGAATTACTTCGCTTTTATTTCTTTTTACAATGTTTAATTAAATATTAAATTTTATATAAAAATTTAAATTATATTATAAAAAATAAATATAATATAATAAAAATAATAAATGTATTTATTAATAAATATTTTATTTTAAATTTAAATATGTAAAAATAATATAAATAAAATTAATATTTAATTAATAGTATATAATATTTAAAATATTTTTATATAAAAAATAAATTATTTTAAAATATTTTAACATAGTAAAAGAAAGAGTATTAAAAATAAAATGAAAATATTATTAGAAATAAAATAAAAAAATACTAAAACAATAGTCGCAATAACAAATACAGTAAATCGATTTAAAAATTTTGTTCTGATGATTTCCAATCATTGCAGGCCAGAAAGAGAGATCATTCATTGATCGAGCCCGAAAACATCTAGCTAGCTCCGCTTCAAATCGGACTGTTGGAAGTATATTATAATGCATCATCCATCTTGAAGAACAGTTCTTTTGAAGTTATCTTGAAGAAAAGTCAAGTAGCTACAGAAGTTTGGGACTGCGAAGAATTCAATTGGAAAATCTGCAATTACACAAGAATGCCATTTTCAGGTAATAATCCAGCTTGAAATCTATAAAACAGTACAAGTTTCTCATCGGAAACTATACAATGGGTTCATCACCAACAAAAAGGCCCAATAAACGGGCTATTTACACTAAAAAGATTTCTTAAGGAATTCCCTGGGTCCTAGCTTGCTATCCCAGGTATTACAAATGCTATTCCACAGACAAAAATAGGAGAGCCGTAAAATACTTATACCCGCATCCTCAAAATGTAATCTCGGTCAGATGAATGTCGCTATTTAAATTAGAGCTGTACACTTTTCTTCCAAGAAAAACAGCAACCGTAGGATCAGTTCCTGTCAATAACCTCCGCAGGCAAGTTCAGATCAATCAGACTGCTTCCCAAACTTCCTTTCCTAGCACGCTTCCTCGGGGAACATCCACTCTCATCAGAGGTCCCAGAAGCAGATGCTTGATCTAATTGTCTTGTGCCCCCTGCAATGCGGGAATGGTCAGTTCAAGCTGACATTGTGATTTATGACAAATATTACCCAATAAAGGAAATGAGAATGCATGCACACACACATATTCACTTGAGTTCAATTGATTTATCTGCTGCATAATCTCTGGAATTTGAGAAAGCAACAGAAGAAATTCTTAACAGCCTTACCATTAGTCCGGTCATCTGTTTTAGGACACCTTTTACTACTTGGCTTGCTGCTCCATCCAACAGTAAGTTCAGCTGCCTTTTCAATGCCTTTTGACTGATATGGAGCAATGTTATGTATACAGAACTGAAGAGAACCCAGCAAATCATTCTCAATGCATTCATACCTGCAGGAATAGAGAGAATGCATAAGCTCCACTGTTATTTTCTCTTTAAACTAATCTGAACCCTTATTGCTGCAATACTCACATTTTCTTGCAGAGAGTATCAGTTATCACAGAAAGGTTGATAACTTGCATCCTTATTTCCATGATCTTCCCCTCTTCGTAGTCATCAAATGGTTCCTCAATAAATTTAGACAGCTTCTCAACATTAGCCTCAAGCTGTTGCTGCTGGTCCTCAAATAAATGTTGTTTTATCTCTCGCTCCTCTTTTGTCATTTCATCTTTGAACAACTCTTCCCCAAACATATAGAAAGCAAAGGGATATGAATACGAAAGTGCACCCCTTGATCTGAAGAGCCTGTAAAGTCCATTTGTAACCCAGCTGAAGTCTCTCAATCTTGAATCTTTAGCTTCCAAATTCGATACCTTTTCCCTTATAGTCTCCCTCAGCCGAGATTCTTGCTTAAATGAATCAGTATGAGCTTTATACCGATTATGATAATGCATGTAACGATAAAGCTCTCTCTTTGCACGCTCAGTTTTCTTTTCTCGGTCTACTTTATAGCGACCACAGCTGTGACCAGCTATCGATGTCCAAGTATGGTCTCGGCCAGTAGCTCCACCACAAAGCCAACTTTTTCAAAATTTTGCAAAGGAAAACAGGTAACTTGTGTAACTGAATAGCATATTAGCCAAAACAGTATTGGACAATATTTCAAACTCTGACAGGGTAAGAGATCCAAGTGAAAAAGAAAGAACTGTTACATGGATGAGCAGGGCTTCCAAAAAGGTTGCACATAAACCAGTATCAAACTTTTGTACATAACACAGAACATGTTTAATAGCAACAAAAAATAAAGCTGTGGATATCTGAAACTTCTTCCATTTTGGAGTTGAACTAGAATAGCAAACATCATCAGGGGCATGGTCCAAGGATGAACTAGTAACACAAATCATACATACAAACAATTGCGTTTAGTTGCATGTACTATTCTATATATGTCTCAATTATATTCTTTTTAGTTATTTATCAATGAATTCTGATAGATAATGCCAGTTGTACAAATGCAGATATGCAATTTTGTACTTACACTAAAAGCCATTTAAGCTGCATAGCAAGAAAGAAGACCAGTATTTCATCATCTGATGTTACTCAAGAAACTGAAGAAGATATCCTAACAGCATCCAGACTAAGAGGACATGATTGAATAAACACCCTCTCAAACTGGAAATTAACTATGTAATACTGCAGATGAAATGAAGTATATTGTTACTCTCAGACAAACCACGCACTAAAGAACCATCAGTCTCCTTATCAAGAAAATAAAATTAAATAAAACTGGATTAATTGATTCAGACCATGCCAAAGCCATCTTCCATATCCCTCCTTCCCACTTTCCCAAAGCATGCTGGAACCAGAAAAGAGAGACCAACGCACAAAAAACACAGAAACACAGAAAGGGGGAGAGTAAAAGAAGAGCAGAAGGGAAGCAAACATGACTACCACACGAAGAGCCTGGTAAACTATTTTCAACTTTCAGTGCAAAACCATAATTCAATGCTATATGCAGAACATGACTTCTTTCCCTGTCAACTAAAATATTGAAGTTTTAAGAACACCTTATCTTTATAAAAAATATTGATAACTATAGAATTAGAGAAATAGAAAAGAAACTCACCAGAAAGCTTGCCCACAGACACAGCTGACCAGGTTGCAACCACCATTCTTCTCCACTGGTTTGTGACACTTTGGACAAGGCTTTGTGTGAACCGTAATCCAATTTACTGTTTCTGATTCATCTCGACACTTCTTGGTCCAAAGCTCCCCACATTAAACATGAACAAGGTGAATGCGCTTCTGACAGACAACTGAAACAGAATTGCATACCACATGAACATTCAACCTCACAAAATTCATCCTCCTCAACACGTATTGCGTTCCCACAGTGTGGTACACTAGGGCACCATTTCACCATTTTGTTATCCTCAATGTATGACTCAAGCAGAAACCGGTCGAATTTCTTAGCAAGGGTCAGGATGCCGTTTTATTGACAAGATTTCTGATGATGGCTTCATCACATATAGCAAAGCATTTGTGTGCCATGCACCTGATGCGTTTACTCTGACCCTCATTTATCTTTACAACAAAATGCTCAGTCCAACCTAAATAACAGGAAAAGGAAAATCCTTTATAAGTTTCCACCATAATATTGCAAAGAGTGCACTAAAATGAGGCTTCGTGTTTCAGAACATTCATGAAATGAAAGACTGCTAAACTTGGTTGGATTAAACTGAGCAAGTACTCGACCTGTGCATACAGTAATTAACCTTTTTTAACAGCTTAATCAGATCCATCCCGATCGAGAATGACATTCTGGTTTCAGTTAACAAAGTTTACAATAAAAGTTTTGACTTTGAACAGAAAGTAAAATCTTTTGGTTCATTTTTCCTTTTAAGCAAAAAGATGTCAAATTGTGATGAGGCCTAACTAGAGTTTTCAGCCTGTGAAAAGGAAAGATCACTTACAGTTGTTGCAAAAGCAATGGCCACAATCCATTGTGGTTGCTTCACTCCCTGGAACATCCTCTATGCATATATTGCATAGCACAGTGGACAAAGATCCAGAAGTGTCACAATTGTTGTTGACAGTTACACCAGCTTCATTAAATAAGAAAGCTTTTCCCTTCTCCACAAGAACAGCAAACAGCTTCTCAACATCCCATCGATAGTGAATAAGTAGAGTCCGAGCATGATGTTCTCTTACAGATAGCATATCCATCACTCTTCGCAGATCTTCCCTCTGCACAAACAGCAGAACTTTATCTCAATACAAATTCTTCTGATTGCAAAATAATTAAATCAAGAAATCTAGAGAAAGAAAAAAGGTAAGATTACATCATTTATGTTTTACCTGTGCAGCCAAGAGAGATTCTCTTGTAATTACCTGCAAAAGGGACGAGAAAGGTCATGGATACAAAATGGAATCTAAAACCTAAAAACAGTAATGGAAAATTCAGAAAGAGGCATGTCTACCCAAAATGTCCTTCTCCTGTGCCAATTAGATTCCACCCCTCTTTATTATGTTCTGTATTTTATTTTGGTGACATTATCAAGGGAAGTTGTAACCATTTAGCACTGACGGTTATTCTAGGGGCCTTAGCCATGTGAAATTATAACATTTGAGAAGTTGACGGAGAAATTTCTGTGTTTTTCCCTAAGTTTCTGGATACCTTCTATCCTTACTATCATAGCCAGACCTACCATAAAAACCAGAAATCCTTGTGCAGCAGGATGCTGTTTTCCATCAAGCTAGAGTTCTTGTGGATCGACCATGGTTTCATCTCCATTGATGGACAAAATAAGTATTAAAAACAAGGGGAAAAAATCCGTGAATTAACCAAAGCTCATTAGAAGAATGAGTAACTGAAGATATTGCACAAAAAGACGAATACTAAAACCATCAGCGAAACCAGGAAATTAAAGTTCCACTGTTTTTCCCTGGCAACCATAAATCAACAAAAAGCAGAAAAGGCAAAGGTCCTAACCATTTCATGAGAGGAAATGCTAGTCAACCTTTGTGGAGTACAAAAGGCAAAGATCACTGAATTGCCTAATGTAAACGGCAATTCTAAAGCAAAATCAATCCGAACCCATAAATTTAGCACATTTAACATTTAAATATACTCAAAGAGACTCTGGAGAGGAGTGCAAAGCACGAAAGCCGAATACACCCTAATTAGTAGCAGAAAAAGAAATAGCTCCGCATAACCAATAACTTCAGCAAATTTCTTTTTTGGGACAAGCAGTAACAAATGAGAACCTTCAAATAAATTTTTTTTGTGTACCTTGCAGGAAGGGGCCTTAGGAGGCATCCAGTGAGTATCAGAATCTTCATTCTCGAATCCGTCAGGCGATTCTCGATCAGAGCTATAATAGTCCTCTTCGCTACTCAACCAATCCTCCTCCATCCGCAGCAGTAGATTGAGTGTGTGCGTCTGCGTAATTAGGTTGATCGTGTGATAAATTAGATGCTCCGATCAGCCAAGAAAGGGAACGGAGGAAGGAAAAGACGTTGATGGCAAGATCGCGGTTGAACTCCGGCGTACTTGTCACCTTTGCCGGCGGGAGGAAAGCGACAAATTGCTGAGCAGTCTTCCGAAAAGAGGGAGGAGCATTTCTTCATTGCATTCTGCGGTCATGATGTCGCCTGCGTGAAATCTAAGACTTGCGACGTCGTTGCGGGAGCAGTATATTGAAAGGAATTGCGTAGGCTGAACCTGGGGCGGTTAGGATAGTGCTTCGAGTGAGACTTTTTGCCGTCAAGTCAAAGGAGCTCGTATCACTCGATTCACTCCACATCGTGTGTGTTTATGTTTATATATATATATATACTGTAAATATTTATATTAATTAATTTTTAAAAAAATTAAAATTTTAAAATATAATTTTTTATTAAATTTTAATTTTTTTATTAAATTTTAAATTTTTATAAATTTTTATATTATAATATTAATAATATATATATATTAATCTTAATTCTTAAATTCTATTTTCTATTTTTATATTCTATTATTTTTTTAATTTTTAATTATATATTCTATCTTCTCTTTTTTAATTTTTAATTATTATTTTCTAAATATATTAAATAACACTTTTACTTTAATTATGAATTATCAATACTTAATTTTATAATAATATATATATATATTCAATGAAATAATAAAGTGTGAACGAAATAAATCCATGACATTAACAAAACTTTTTGATAAAAATAAGCAGCCCGATCAGAGGCTGGAGTAGCTCAGTTGGTTAGAGCGTGTGGCTGTTAACCACAAGGTCGAAGGTTCAAGCCCTTCCTCTAGCGTTGTCTTTTTATTTTGCAAATTATCACCTTTCTTTCACAATTTTGACCGCTTGTTAACATTTCTACAACCATTCTTTCACAGATTCTACCATCTGTTCCCATTAGGATGGCCATTTATTCTCATTACTATCGCCATTCTTTCACAATTTCTACCGCTTGGATCTCATTAGATTCCAACCCGCTGACAGAATAACTAAGGTTATTCACAATTTTTTGCTCTCTCGTTATCCTCCAGCATTGCTGCAATAGCTATCATTTCTTGAGAAAATTCCCCTCAAATCTATAATGAGATCATGTTTCTCCTCTAGTTTCTGCTACTATTATGTTGTATACATAGTCCAATTCAATGGATATCCTACGTATTTCCAGGATGTTTTGCTGAAAGAAGTATTGCAAAAAAACCCAGAACTGTCATTAGAATATCATAAAAGACCAGAAAGCGGTATCTCAAATCACAAGAATTGCTGGTTGCGAGAGAGCTACGAGCCAATGGCAATGGTGGATCTGAAACAAAACATGGCTATTTGCTTCCTGTTAGTGATACTCCATCTCAAGCACAACGGAATTAACTGAGTAGTTCACATCTTAAAGGCATCCAAAATCTAGCAAGAAGACGGTTACAGACTGTGTGTGTTAATGTTACAGCTAAACATACAGGAGAGCAAGAGTAAATAGCCCACAAAAATCTTTCAGAACATATAACACATGGTGCAACAATTTCCCCTGAAATATCTGTTACAGAGTCTACAACTACAAAGAAACCATTTCTACAATTACAAAGAATCACATAAAAATGTGTACAAGGATATCATAAGATGGATCTGAAAATTTGTCAATCACCGCTAAGTTTTACATGTCATCAATGTCAGTACGGAAAATGTAGTCCTCTGTGTCTAATTCATCGTGGAAAAGAGACGAAGAAGGCGTGTCAATCTTCATGGTATGCTCATCACTCTCTGATGACCTTTGTCCCTGCAAGTTCCTACTTGTCATTCACCAGTTACGCAAAGAAACCCTTCTAAGTATAATATTTGCAAAACAAAAATATCTAAAGTTTCTTTTACTGCATTTTGAGAGGGGATTTCAGTCTTCAATTCTTTAGAAGTATGTTATCACGAGCAGAAATTAAAGCTTTGATGACCACCAAATGCACCAACGGGGAAAACACAAATGCTTCATATGCAATCAAATGTCTTCTTATGTAGCAGGTAAATGAAATGGCTTATGTGAAAATTAGAATGTTCGAAATTCAAATACACTTAAGCTTACAATTTTTCCAGATCTGACCTTTTTCAAGGTGTAGAGGAAATAGTGAAATCCATCACCAAATGTTCTCCACTCAACAGACCAGGTAAATTCTGGAGCTTTGAAGAAAGAACGTCGGAAATGTGGCTGTAGATTGTGAGAGCAATGGCAAGATTCCTACTACCTGGCCAAAGCTGATTGAAATAAAAATTCCATCTGGTTTCAAAACCCTATGAACTTGTTGAAGCATTGTCATAACCTTGTTCACTGTTTCAGGCCTTGGGTTCCATGGATCGCCACTGTCCACGAACAACACATCCTGCAAATTGAAAAGATATATACACTTGATTGATCAAAAGTCAAAAACTAAACTGAAACTATATCCACATATAAGCGCCAAGAGACAAGTTTCCTAACAGTATGTGTAGACTAAGAGCTGTAAGTAGTTGTGAAATTACCATGGTTCCTTTCTCCACAACAACATCAAAACATTCGTTACCAAAAGGTAGGTCTAGCATGTCAGCCACCAGTGCTCTAATTTCTGACAAATAAACAAAAGGGAGAAACATAAGCAAAATGGCACTATCAGTTATCTCAACTATATGGCACGAATAGTATATCAATCACAATTTACAAATCACTCTTTATATTACTGATATTGCTTTAACTATAAAGTCATCAATTTCCCAGAATACCCGTAAAGAAGCAAATCCATGACACTAATGGGATTAAAAATAAAAGTAATTAAAATGCACAGATCAACTTCTGAATCATAAAGATGATTACAATCCTAATCAAATTTAGTTTGTCTAATAAATGAACCAAATCAAAACTCAGTATCACTTTTGAACTCAGTTTATTCTTGTTTGGCTCAGTTTCCAAACAAGCTTGGTGCTTGAACATGATTTCTTTTCTGGATGAATGCTTGGAATCAATTACTGGTTTAAAATTTCATTTTTTAGTTAAGGACATCGATTAACACAAAATGTATCGCAGTCTACAGAATCATTAGCAGTACATTTTCACTAAACTAAATATAACAAAAGTATAAAGCAAATCAATTAATGATACGATAGGTTCGGCAAACCTCGGTAGCCCTTGGAAACTAATCTTTGCTTCATCTTCTCCACTGCTACGGCTGACAAATCAATGCAGGTTACCTCAGTAATCCCATCTTTATACAACTCTTCGCACAACTGAGAGTTCCCACATCCCAGCTTCAGTACCTATTAAGCATACCCAGCTATCATTTGCGTATCTAAACTGAAAATCAATGCTAAAACATCGTAATGACTGCTTATATGAATGCAGGAAATGAAGGTTACAGAAGAATGGGGCTTCATGTACTGAAGAATGAGATGACGAAAGTGCGTGTAATCTTTGAACCATTCATAATGGTCTTCTTGAGCAAGCCTCTCGTCCCTGCAAGTTTTAAATCAGCCCAGAAGAAAATTTAAAAGAAAACTAATAAAAAAGAGTGCTGCTTCATTGAAAACAAAGAAAAGCTCAATTGTTTGGCGCCATTTTCTTACATACCAGTATTGGGGATCGAGGTATGCCGAAGCGGATGAGGGGAGTACCTCGGCCTTCCGAGATTCTGAAAGTTTCTCCGTTGGATTGTCCATTCTTCGTTCCGGAAGATTTCAGGTTTGAGAACAGAGGGAAAACCCAGGGCTTTTCAGCCGTTGTCCCTGTTCTTTAGGCTTAGTTTGGTTCGCGAAGGTTTGGTAAGAGGGCATATTTTACTTCTACATTTATTTCGATTTTATTTGGTATAAAAAAATTAAAAATATTTTTTTATTTAATTATATAAAAAATTTTAAAAAAATATTTTATTAAATTTATAAATTTATAATCTTTTTAAAAATTTTAATTATAATAAAAATAGAAGTTAAAAAGTATAAAAATTTTGTGATCAAATTCTTTTTATTGGGTTGGCCGAATATAACGTGAACGCATTAATGAAAACGAAAGCATTCCTAATGCGTTGAACACGCGTCAAATCCCTTGGCCTTTTGCTGGTTCTACCGTCTCCAGTCCTCATATTGTTATGGCAAACCGGAGCGCCGGCTTATATGGATTTAATTTTCATTTAAAGAGCTACTTTCCAAGAAAAATATTATCTGCGGGTACAGTCTAGTAGTACTTTGTGCGCAAGAATGCCAAAAAATAATTAAAAAGAAGAGGAAAAAGATGAAAACGATTTGTAAATTATCATTTTTGTATTTCAAACTGTATTTACATGATCGGCACGTGCTCGGGGATGCTAAATATAGTGCTACAACATTTTTTGCCGATTTCTCAACACACTCCTAGTGATTTACCAAAAAGAAAAACCTGAAATTTTGTTTTATTTTTTGAAAAGCACTAACAGAACTACTGTCTTAATTGCGCATGCGTTCTATAGTTGATATTTCTATGTTTTTTTTTTCCTGAATATTTTGGTCCTTGTTCCTGGAAAGTTGGAAATGAAGTAGATTGGTTGCAAGCCAAAATATAGATGATGGCTTGGCACCATTGCCAGCATGGATTGGTGAACGTCCAGCAATGGGCAGCACACGTGAAATTACTCCTGAAATTGTTGAAAGAAAATACATGAAGAACATGGCCGTTTTCACAGTGCAGTAAGGATTTGGCTCTATAAATTTTGCGCTCTAATGCGCGGACAAATTTCAATTCAGGCTTGGTTTGGTTGCTCCATTGCAATGGCACGCTTCAATGGACCCTTCTGTACCAAACTACTTGGCCTCCTGTGAAGGGAAACCTCGATTCTGAAGCCAATACGGCATCTATGAGTGAAATACTCATCTTCTGCAATTGAATCAATGCTCCTTATCTTTAGAGTTTCTTTGGAGAGGGCATTGGAGAACTCGGAGGTTTCAGGTCCTCGTACCTGAATATTCAGAAAAACCAATCAAACAAAGATATCAGTTTAATCATGCCAGCGACAAATACAAATGGAATTTTCTCTTATTTCCCACGTCTTGGCATCTAAAAGTATCTAGTTCACTATGAGGCAGCAATCCCTATGGACTGCAGAGATTTTGATAGTTTAATCATTTTCCATTCGTGTCTGGTGACTGGTTGTCTGAAGAATTACTATCAGTTGCATACTTACATGGTATAAGGTGAAAGGGGAATTCTTCCAACCTCTGCATGCTTCTGTGCGTCGCCTGCTTTCTCTGAAACTGCTGGCTGAATCTTGTTACTAGTTGACGGGGCTGGTGCATTAAGAGATGGAGATGTTGGGGGTTTGAGATCATCATATCTGAGAGCACAGACAAGATTGAAGGAAACTTGAGTAAATTCAATTTCTCAGTAGACAAGGGATACAAAAGCTAAGCAGAAACATTGACCAGTGTAGAAATGAGAGTCTCATTAACTCGCACTAGAAAGGGTGAACTTGTGTACTGTGGACACCGAATCAGCCCTTGAACTTGGTAATCTTTTATTTATGAAAATAACCTAAAACCGTGAATGAACACCTTATGGAGACAAAAGGAAATGTCTTAACTCTGTGTACGGAGACAAGGGTGTTTTAATTCCCAATTCCACTGCAGCTGACTCAGGCTTGGCAGCTTCAGCGGCTACAACTTTGGAACCACCAGGTGGATTTGGAGTTGGAGATGCAGGTGGCTTGAGATCATCATAACTAAAATGAGAAGAACAGTGATAAGTAGGAGTTCAACCAGTCTGTTCTACCATTTACTCATGCTGATAATCTCTAGACAATTTAATTTTGGTTTTCACTGCATTACATTTTATTTTAAGATCAGAATAGTCTTAAGACACTCGCAAGAAAATAAAACCTAAAAGATTGACAAGTTAACCTTCATATGTGCAGAAAACAGAAACTTCACAACAAATGATTTATACTCTCTTCTTTTCATTTTATGGCAGAATTTTTTAATTCCAGCCAAGTATGCTTACATGGTATAACAGCAAAAACTGGGGTGCACAAGAACTTACTTTGTATAAGGTGATGAAGGACTTCTTTTCTTCCCTTCCATCTGAGTCAATATTGTTTCACTGCTAACGCTTGAGAGTTCTAAAGAGTTGACTGCTACAGGAGAAGAGTTAGCTTCTAATGTGGCACTCCCTGCATCACTTTCTTTGATTGGAGCAGAACCAGTGCTTGGTGTTGGAGTAGGCGATGTAGGAGGCTTTAAGTCTTCATAACTTCAGTAAAGAGGGATTTTTTAACTTAACTTGTAATAAGTATAAAAGTAACAAACATCCTTTATGAATGAATATGCTCACACAATATATGGAGAGAGCGGTGTTGATGCAGTTGCCTTAGCCTGCGTAGGTTCTCTCTCTACAGGAATAATTGGAGTTTCAGAGGTGGAGTTATCAGGAACTGCAGTCGCTGGTCTACCCATGCCACCTAATTCCTAGGAACAAAATAAAATAAAAATTCTTCTTGCTCCAGAGGTGGTTGAGAATTCACATTGTTACACTTGTCAGAACATGATTGTTGTTCTGTCTGATGCATGTTTAATAAGCAAGCAATTATGAAGAATAACAACCAGGCTATTTCAACCTTTATCAGGATGGGAATGTAAAAAAGGCAGAAGCAATCAGACCTTACTATCTGAAAGACTTTACCTTGGATCTGTCAACATCAGCACGTTGTGATGGAATTTTAGCAAGAAGCTCTCCCATTGGAGTCAATGGAGCTGTAGTTTCTGCAATTACTTCAACCACTTTACAATACGAAAGGCTACGTTTTTTTGCCATAAATGCCATGAGTTCTGCCACCTGATATTAAATATGGGGTTATTTTGGCTCCAGAGGCACGTAACGGAAGTTTCTTCCACTGCAGACTCATTAGTCGCAAAATTATACTGCTTAGGCATAAGTTTCATTTTCGGAAGTAGGATGCATTTCTGGTACCATTATAGAAGACAGTATGTCAGTATCTCTCGTGAAGCAAAATATATCTTAGCCACTGGTTGAGTGCTTGCTGTGTCCTACCAGGGGTTAATCGCCCCTTCCTACAACTGCCCTCTTTGATCTCAAGAGCAGCAAAACAATGAGTCATGTAATGAGTTCCAATTCTATAGCAGGAGTGCCATATCACATTGCACAATCTAGCATCTTAAGTATACAGGGCTGCTAGAGAAAATTCATAAGGCTCACATATAATCCTGCATGGAAATAAGATACCAGAAAATTACCTGAAGGTTTGACACTTGGCCACCAAATAAAGTATCTTCCTCTGAAAGAGTTATATTATGAGTTTCCTTGTAAGCATCAGTAGGCCGCTCCATACATCCGGGTCTCACTATCTGAATAGAAAATAAAAAATGAGAAGCATAATATAGTACAGATGCAACAAAGCATTAAATTGCTGTTTCCTGTTATGATACATGCTGAAGGAGTTTACTGTGTATGGAAGTCCACTAGCAAGCAGAGATTCTTCTGCTTTCCTTTTCCATATTAAGACACCCCAAAACAAGCTTTTGCACCCAAAAGAAAAAAGAAAGGGAAAAAAAAATTGTTAGTGAAACAGGGAAATCAACTAAAAGTTTTCTGATAGCCAAGGTATTGTCACCATAATTTAGCAATTATTAAAGACAATAAGAAAGAAAAAACTTGAAATGCAAATTAGGACTATCTGCACTTACTTCAAAATAGCTGCAGGAAATCCAAACTTATTTGTTCCCAGAGAGGTAACTAAAATGAAGTGGTCAACTTTTGCAACAGATGCTGCATGAAAGCCATAGGTTCTAACACAAATATTATTCCAGAAAAAATCTATCATGCAACAGAAGCATAAATATTCTCAATCACTTCATGAGAGGAGAAAAAGGGAAAAACATGAATAATTCAAATATAACCAAATAGTGTATGGAGTTTCTTAAGTAGAGCATTTTGAACTTTTCAGAATGACGGTCAGATAAAACCAATTATGTAATTGAAAAAATTCCTTAACCATTCATTTTTACTTTAGTCATTCCTGATAAGATGATGTCACCAGGAAGTAATGCCCTCATGCGAAAGCTTTCATGCAAAAGCTTTCTTTACCTTACCTGCATCAATAAGGTTTTTGGTAGCCCGATAGTCGATTCGACACGGACCAGTTACATCAAACACTTCCTTTTCACTTGCCCCAATAGAGCATATAATGATCGAGGCATTTCCCAGGCCTGGACGAATCTGATCCCTCTTTTCTAAATCACACTCCACAATCTCAAGCCTCTCTATTGCTGGCTAAAGAACAATGAAACATATGAGTTTTAGCATTAGATATCCCATGAAAATAACAAATTCATTCCAGCAGATCATTTCACATGTTAACAAAAGGTCAAACCACAACCATCTGAAGATACTACTAGAGCTCTCATCTTACGTGGAGGTAGGGAACTAGCAGCACCATCAAGCTTCATCTGTTTTACACTCTGCAGGAAAGTAAATCAGATTAATGCTAACAGAGAGCCTCTATTCACATGAGGAGCAGCAAATTAAGTATTCGCCAGATGTAGAAACTCATACTTGCAGAAGAGATTCAGCTCTTTGAACACTTCGAACACCAGCTCGAACTCTAAATCCTAATTTCAGAAGCTCCCTGCAAGGAAATATGATAAACTGTAATGAAAATATTTAGCTGTTTGGTTTTAGATGTGTATTTCTGGAGCAAAATTTAACCTCACAGTTCTTGAACCCACTCTACCAGTTGCACCAGCAACAAAAACAAGATTCTCATCCTTCACGTCAACATCTGAGGGCATGGCTTCCGCTGCCCCTGAAGTAGATTTAGTGGTGCCTTGCAAAAACCATAACTACATGAATTAAGGGAAAGAGGTATATAATAGGAAATATTTTCCAATCACCCAAGAACAAGAAAATGGAAAAGGAAAAGGGAAGCATGTATTTAAAAGGACTGAACCAAACTAGTTTGCTTTCATGACAAATAATAACAGTGTGAACAGAACTAATTTTCTTCTACCAAGCGAGGTAACTTTTGGTTCCATTCATTTAAGCACCTTCTTCAATGTGTCCTCAGAACTTTCTTTCAGAATAAAGAGTGAAATGCAACTGAAAATCACTATAGAATAAAAGGATTAAATAAGAGGCGGCTAATACAGGGTAAAGAAGACTAATTGGCAGATATCATATGCCGTTGGACAACTTTTCATAAGGAATACGCTTGAAGTTCCTCCCAGGCTTTTGACAAGGGATGCTAATTTTGACACAAAAATCAGCTGCCAAACTAGCATACAGGATGTATCACAAAAAGTTTTTCTTTCAATTGCTGTCACACATGATTTTCCTACGTTCACAGATGCTGACAAAAATCATTCACAGCATACATTCCTCAGAGAGAAGTTGCAGGACAGGCATCTAGAAAGAGCTAAAAAGCTTGTTAGAGAGCAAAGGTCTCAAATATAAAACTTGACATTCTCATAACATGGGGTTTTTACTCAATTTGGCCATATTTTTAAAAAAATTGGACTAAAATGGACCGAGAGGAAGGGATACTAAACTAGACATAACGCTATCACGAATGGCGTTATAGACATCCACTTTTGTAACATTTTGTCATCTTTTACTTTTTTTTTATTGTTGCTTTCTCTAGCCTTTTGTCGATCTTTTATTTTTTTAATTTTTTTTGCTCAACTTTTTCTTCTTTGTTTGTAATTTTTTTAATTTATTTTTTATTTTATGCATAGTATAGCATGTTACTTTCTTGTGTTTGTCTTTCTATTTTTGTATGTGTTTTTTTTAGAGTAATATGAGAAGCAATACTTTTTTGTATAAAAATTAATGTGAAAGAATCAATAATTTTTTGATTTATTTAAATTAGTATTAAAAATTTAAATTTTATATATTTGAGTAGGTTAATTTTAAGTATATTGTGTGTAATAGTCCATTTAATTTTGAGTATATTGTGTGTAATAGTCCATACGAAATTATTTAATAATTATTATTTTATTATTTAATACCCATCAACAACCTTCCGACAGTGCACGGGATTCTCTAGTAGTAACCGCGTCATGGTACGATACCACTCTATGTAATTCGATCGGGTAACGCTGATATAGGCTGCGGATATACCGTCGACAACATAGTTTCTATGATTAGTTTAAATGCTAGACTAATAATAATAAAATAATAAATAATAATAATAATAATTAAAAATTTTCGTAGGAACTATTATACATAATATACTAAAAATTAACCTACTCAAATATATAAAATATAAATTTGTAATCTTAATTCAAAATAAATTAAAAAATTATTGATTCTTTCACATTAATTTTTGCTATGTACAAAATAAAAAAATGAACAAAGAAAAGTTACAAACAAAGAGAAAGAGTTGAGTAAAATAAAATAAAATAAAAAAGTATGACAAAAGGTGGCAGGAAAGAAAGCACAATAAAAAACGTAAAAGATGACAAAAGTTTCAAAGGGAGGAGCAAATAATGTAACAAGTCTATAACGCCATTCGAGATGGCGTTATAATGGACATAACACCATCCTATTTGGCGTTATGTCCATTTTAGTACGCCTTCCTCACTCATCGGTTCATTTCAGTGTATTTTTAAAAAAAAATGTTGCAAAATTGGGTAAAAACCCCATAACATGAGATGCGATTGACCAGCAACTAGTAAAATGCTTAGAGCAACCTTGTGCTGTTATGGGTTACTGTTATTAAAGGGGTCCGGGGGCGGAGGGAAGACATACTCATTAAAAAGAAGAAACTGCATCTTAACAATCAAGAAACAATTACAAGATCTCAACCAAACGAAACATAAAGAACAGGAATCAAGGGAACATAGAGACAAAATCCCAGGAAAAAGTTTCACGAAATCCATTGTGAAATTTAACATCTTGAGAAAAATGTCGTCATACCCTAACATTTTCTAGTTAAAGAAACTTTCTCGTCGAGAAAGCTTCACCATTTATGTCTACATAAGGCTTTTAAACTACTTGCTTCTTTTCAAACTCCCTCTTCCCCCCCACCCACCCCCCAACTCCACCCAGCAAAACAATAAAAAATCCCTTTTGCTTGGATGACAGTGAAAGGGAAAATCCTTGGGGAATAAAAAGAACATCCAGGCATAAAAAACTACACATTCTCCATCAGTAACCTTTTTATCCTCCATTGCATTCGTAAAGGAAGTAAAGGAAAAAGAATATAACAATGCAAAAGCAGCTTCCCTGATCTTTTTTGTTCCGGTTTCACCAATATAGGACCAATTCATCTAAAGACCGAATATCTGTCGTTTAACATTACAATATTGCATTATTCCTAGATGCATTTTAAACTAGAAAAACATCACGCAATAACTAATAAAGGGTTTCTAAACGCAATGCAAGAATCGACAAGTAACCCACTTCCAGGAAAGCAATGAGGCAAAAAAGATCAAAGAAGTGGAAATAAACCGCAATGAGGCATGGTACCTGCAGCAGAAGCTCTGCAATTAATAGCGTTAAAAGCTCTGGCACCTGAATTTCTCTCGTTGATGCTGCTCAATCTAACAGTTTGGCCAAAGATCAATGGCCTCGCTGGCAACCCACATTGAGGAATGTTGTGGCTAAAGCTGAGGGAACGCAGAGGGCGCATGACCTGCATATTCATTGTGGGCCAATCCTATCCTGCTCAATCCTCCTCGTAAAGAGGAAAGTAGAGTGTGTGCTTCTGCTATAAGAGTTTCTCCGGCTAAGAATTTGGCACGACAGAGTAATGCACATGTGATCGTGTTATGGTCCTTGAACCAACAAGACTACAGGCCACATATCGGGTGTGATTGGATTGGGTTCCATACGGAACTAATGCAAATTTTTCATCTCACATCTCACTTTTTCTCTCACAAAAATTTCTCTCTCCCGAAACCCAAGACAAAAAATCTCAAAACCAAACTCTATCCAATCACACCCATCGTATATCTGCAGCATTTGCCTTTTTCCTTCCTTCTATGCATTTAGGTAATCCGTACTGTAAATGTTCTGGTAATTTTTTTTCTTAATAAGTAAATTTACACCACCACAAAGGGAATAGGGCACAGGAGAAGGGCACATGCAATTAAAGTATTTATTATTTAATGTAATTTAAAAAATAAAATTAAATTTAATTAAAATTTTTATTTTAGTTTAATTTTTAAATATTTTAATTTGATTCAGTTTAATTTGTAAAAATAGTATACAATTCGGTTTGATTTTTTATTTATGTGTTTAAATTAAAAAATTAAAATTTTTATTAATGAACACATTGACATGTTTTAAATAAAAATAATTTTTTTATTAGTGAATGCATGAAAGAAATATGTTCATATAATGAAAATGTATTTTCATAATGCGTCATTATTCTTGTTCTACTTTCTCTTCTTTTCTTTTTTTTCCTTCTTAAAAATTCTATTTCCCATCGAATCAAATTAATTTATTTTTGTTTGATTTTGTAAAAAATTCTATTCTATTCAATTTTATAATTTTTTTAAAAAATAAAATTTCAAATAAAAAACAGAATGAATACCACTAACAATGCTAATCTCTAGTGAGAAGAGTTGTGTAGCCAAATGAGCTATTATGGTGGTTTTAAATTGTGCTCCTTTGGTTTAAAATATAATAATCTTTAGTACATTTTCACAATTTAATAAAAATACTATAAGAATACTTTTCTTATTTTATCTCTAAATAATTTAATTTAGTAGATTTTTTACAAATTAAGAAAGAAGATTATAAGAATATTTTTTTATCTCTGAATAACTTAATTTATTTTCTACTAGTATAAAAAAATAAAAAATGTATATTTATAAGTGATGGTTATTTTAAAATAAATTTTAAATTTTATAAAAAATTAAATATGTTTAAAAAGGGTTCAAAAAATTTTTATTTTAAAAAGCAGAAAATAAATGATAAAAAATCTTTCTGACATGTGTCATAAATGGTCAAAATACATTTGTCAATTCAAAATTATTGTGAATTTTATAAATATTTAATTAAAATTTTTATTTATCTTGAAATTTTTCTTCTGTCATTTCTATATGTAATTTTTTCACTATATATAATGTGAAAAAATTTTATTATTTACTATTCACTTCTAATAATTCTTAAGTATTGCTAAAGCCTTTAAAATATTAGAACTCAAATTTGTCAATAATAACTAGTTTTTTCACAAATAAAATTTAATTTATCAAACGATATCTAATTTTATATCTTTTTACATATAAAAACTTTAAAATTGGCGTCAAAACAGCTGATTTTGAAGATAAAATATCAATCTACGTCACTTGCGCCAATAAGTAGTACAATTTCTGCCCAATTTTTAAGGTTTTATTTTTATTTTTGATTTTTTAAAATTTTATTTTTAAGTTGATAATTGTTAAGAATGTTATTTTAAAATTTATTTCTATTAGTAAAATCTATGTTACTCATTCAAATAATTAATTATCAATTTTGAGGTAGCCCATATAATTTTTTAATTGTGCCCAATTTTTATTAATTTTTGAAAAAAATTACGCTCAATTTTTGTCAATTTGTGATGAAAATTGAAAAAAATTGCACACAATTTTTGTATAAAATCGACAAAATTTGACTGTAATTTTCATTAATTTTGGACAGAAATTATGTATAAATTGTGTGTAAAATTGACGTAGATTAATATTTTATAAAAAATATAAAATTATATATTATTTGATAAATTATATTTTATTTGTAAAAAATAGTTATTATTGATAAATTTAAATTTTATATTTTAAAATTTTAAAGAAATTTAATAATTTTTAAAATAAATAGTAAATAATAATTTTTTAATTATAAATATTAAAAATACTTTTATGACCCTTTTCTTCTTTGACTGTCAGCATACAAAGTCGTGCACGTGTGCCACGAGGCCAAGGATGCCCATGCCTTCCACGCACACAAGTTTCTTAAAAACAATATAGGCAACATTGATAAGCTATTACTACCTACCAATTATTACGCTACCCTCTGGCCCACAGCAAAAAAATAAAATAAAATAAAAATCTAACGTTATCCCCAACGATGTTGGACTCATCCGAATTGACACATTCCAAACCACATGCTAATCAGCGGTTAACGCATGTGTCACCTGTCTAAATTTCGGCACAGGGTCCCCAGATATTTTTTAGGAACTCCTTTCAACCAGGAAAAAAAAAAAGATATATTTTCAGGAAGTTGTAAATCTTCCACCAAAAAAACCGAAAGGAATTCCAGCAGGCATTTGTTGATTTTCTACAATTGAATAATGCCTATTTTATAGGAATGTAGTAAACTCATTTTATGTATTTTAAAAAATTAATTTTTTTTCGATACAACGTACATATTTTTAAATGTATATATATAAACAAAATAATATATATTATTCTGATAAAATTCGTAAATTTAAATTTCATGAAGTAACATTGAGATATAATTATCTAAATATAGAAGGTCAAAAATTTTACATCTATTTTCCAAAAATCCATTTGATGTTTCTTTCATTCATTAGAAAAGGAAGGATTTTTCTTTCTATATTAAATCTAGATACCAAAATATTATCATTTCTTTATTTTTGAATCCAGTTATTTGCTCTTTTCTACTCAATATTTCTCTTTATTCATCAGACAATGTTAAGAGAATATTTCATAATTATTTACAAAAATATCTAATAATTAATTTTAGATTATTCGTAGACAAAAAAAAAATCATAGGAATTTATATTCCTCTTATATTACATAATACAGTATGTCATATATATAAATTTCGCTTCCGCTCAAAAACCTTTTAATGTGAATCTTATTTATTATTTTACAAGTAATTTATTTTTTATTAAAATTAAAATAAATTCAATCTAAATACATACGGTGTAGTTATTTATTTAATCTTGGATAATAATAATATTTACGAGTCCCCGGCTGATTTTGAAAAAAAAAAAATAGACCAAAAAATTGACAAGGACAATCGGGATCGAAAGCCAGAAAAATTTACCGATCCTCTGAAGCAGAATGCCAAAATCAATAAAATGGCATCCAAGAAAAATAAACACAAAAAACACAAAACAACAAAACCGCATGGATCACGAGCCCTGGAGCCACATATATACAAGTGCGCGCCCCTTAGACGCCACTGAACGCAAAAAGGAGAAAAAGAAACAAGAGGTGCGCGCTGCACACATTTTGCTCTCCGTACCCAGACGGGCAGTCTCCTGCTAACGTGCGCCAATTCCAGTCGGCGACTTTCACATGGCTATCTCTCTGCAATTCTCCGGTCTCTCCGCTCGCACGGCGGACCTCGCCTTGCCGGAGCCGAGAATCTTCAGATGCTGGAAACCTGTGTCTGTTCGATGCTCCGCTGCCGGGGAAGCTCCTGCTGTTTCTTCATCCTCGACTGAGTCAGACTTCGATGCCAAGAAATTCAGGCACAACTTGAGTAGAAGCAAGAATTACAATCGGAGAGGTTTTGGACTCAAAGAAGAGAGCATGGAGCTGATGAACCGCGAGTACGCAAGTACGTACTCTCACTCGTTTCTTTTTTTCCCTTTTCTTTTCATGTGAAATTAAATTTCAGAAATCTTCCTTAAGCTGGATTGCCTTTCTAGCAGCGGAATGAACTGTTTCAACTCGAAGTAGCAATATCTGGAGCGAAAAATATGATTGAAGTTCAGTTATTTCATGTTTCAGCTATCTGGAAAGGGATATCCATCTGTTCCTCGTTTCGATTCTTGAAAAAAAGAAATGAACTTTCAATTTTGTTTTTCTCAGGTTTTTGACCCTCATAGAAAAGTATTGGCCCAGAAGACTAATTCAAATGCTGGAAACTGCCGTGTTTTTTTGCATTTCATTTTCTCTATCTTCCTTCATTTTGTGTCTGTAATTCCATTGGGTGCTTGGTGTGCATTGTTTTCTCGATGTGCCGCGACTGTTCTCTTTTTGGGGGGCTAGCCTGTATAATTTTTTGACATGGTCATACTAATGTTTTATCTACGCTGTTTATGGGTATGTTTCAGGTGACATCATACAAAAGTTGAAAGACAACGGATATGAATACACATGGGGAAGCGTCACTGTCAAACTTGCAGAAGCATATGGTTTTTGCTGGGGCGTTGAGCGAGCTGTCCAGATTGCTTACGAGGCCAGAAAACAATTTCCAACAGAGAGGATATGGCTAACGAATGAAATTATTCACAATCCTACTGTTAATAAGGTTTGAATTCTCACAAAAATCTTGAGATTTATATATGATATCTTTTTGATAATTCGTACCATTAAGGAGCCATGGTCCCAATTTTTGTTTCCAGTTTGCATTTGTTAGTCTCTTTCTAGCAAAACATTTGAAATGTTTTTGTTACTCTTTATTTTGCCTTTTGGTATGGGTTCTGGTGTGACAATGAAATTGTTAGTTTCTTTTGGTTATGGTCAAAGAGATTGATTGGTCCTCTTAAGTGGCTACCTTTTGTCTTGTACTTTGTGATTTTGTCATAAAGAGCATTACTTTAGAGACTTCTTGTCTTGCAGTTATGCTACATTTTAATTCATACAAAGTTGCTTTCCTATGCTAGTTGGTCTAGAATCTAGTCTTCATGACAAGAAAATTTAAATTGGTGTACTACTTCAGTGTATGTGGTTATATATGCGTTATTTTCAGCATATCTCTTGTAACAAGACATCCAACATATTAAAAGGCTAGGATCTTTGTGATTGCTAATTTCTTCCATCACTTCAAACTAAGGTCTTAACTGTACAAACTTCTTTAGTCAAGCTAACAGTAAGATTGTTTCGGGTTCAAGGTAAATCATATCTTTGATTGAGTAATATTTTCTATAATGTTCTGTTGATCACCTATCATGTAATCTTTCTCTCTTGTGCCGTATCCCTTTTATCTTTAACCTAATTGTGTATTTCAAATGATTGTATTTGGCCAGCGGTTGGAGGAAATGAAGGTAAAGGAAATCCCCCTTGACGATGGGAAGAAACAATTTGATGTTGTGGACAAGGGTGATGTTGTAATTTTGCCCGCTTTTGGAGCTGGTGTGGATGAGATGCTGACTCTGAGCAACAGGAATGTACAAATAGTTGACACAACTTGCCCATGGGTGGTAAAGGTACTGTTCAAATCTTCAGCCTGTAAAGTTAGCATTAGTACCCTTACATCATCAGTTTTCCGGGACTGCTTCATATCACCTGGTGTTATGTGTTCACAATTTTTTCTTTATGCTGGTAAAATATATACGAAACTGCTAAGTTTGCTTGGTTCCTTTTGAAGGTCTGGAATACGGTTGAAAAGCATAAGAAGGGAGATTATACATCAATTATCCATGGTAAATATTCCCATGAGGAGACTGTTGCTACCTCATCCTTTGCAGGAAAATATATCATTGTGAAGAACATGAAAGAGGTATGGTTGATCTGTGGCTTTAGGATTTAAATTTTCTATTTGTCCAAGATATTCATCCTTCATTCCCAAAAAGGGGGAAAAGACAAAGCATTGATCATGGCTTCTAGTCATTGAGGTTCTTAAAATGATTCAGGCTACATATGCTTGCGACTATATCCTAGGAGGTCAACTAGATGGATCTAGCTCAACCAAGGAAGCATTTATGGAGGTGCAATCACATGGCTTCTTCTGTTTTCATTTATTTGAATTGGTTGAACATGCTTTCCACGTGCTCCATCTCAAGTTATCCTGCTGCCTTGCAGAAATTTAAAAATGCTGTTTCTAAGGGTTTCGATCCGGATAATGATCTCATAAAAGCTGGCATTGCAAACCAAACAACAATGCTGAAGGGAGAAACAGAGGAGATTGGTTGGTTATTCTTTCAGGCATTCCTATAGCTGCTCTGCGAACTGAGATCTGTGATATTGATATCAGTTTGGATTTGCAGGTAAATTGATTGAGAGGACGATGATGCGTAAGTATGGAGTGCAAAATGTGAACGACCACTTCATGAGTTTCAACACCATCTGTGATGCAACTCAAGTAAACTCCTTTTCTAATTCTCTCTCTCTCTCTCTCTATTTGTTTGGCTGCTCTCTTGTTCATGACAGATTTTGGTTAGTGAGTCTATTGAAATATTGATTTTGTGTTCTCGTTATGTTCCGTTAATCCTTTTGCCCTCTCAGTGTGTTTTACTTCAGAAATGTAATCAAGTTGACAAACAACTTTTAGCATGCATAAGAACCACTTAAAAGCCTTCTAATTCAAACATCACAACCTCTCAAGGGTTCCAATTCTTGAACTTATCTGATCCTTTAGATTAACCACAGTGAGGATTTGAGGAGAACATCAGTTCTATTTGAACTAAGCCTAATAGTCTTTTCCCAATACTAAAGTTATTCCAATATGTGAACTGCTTCTTCTTGTCCCAGGAGCGGCAAGATGCCATGTATAAGCTGGTCGATCAGTCTGTTGATCTTATGCTAGTCATTGGAGGGTGGAACTCGAGCAACACTTCACATCTACAAGAGATAGCTGAAGAACGTGGAATCCCCTCATATTGGATTGATAGTGAGAAGAGAATAGGTCCTGGAAACAGAATAAGTTACAAACTTCTGGTATGCAAGGGTAAACAACTAATTATTGTTACTGTTTCCTGGTTGTCTGTCTGGACAATTTTCTGATTCCTTTAGTACATGACCTCATATTACAGCATGGTGAGTTGGTTGAGAAAGAGAATTTTCTGCCAGAAGGTCCCGTCACAATAGGTGTAACTTCTGGTGCCTCAACACCCGATAAGGTAATAACTCTCATACTCTCTGGGCTTGTGTCTTGCATTTAGTTGTTTGGAGATCAGGAATAACAGCCATAATACTGCCTTCAATTTTACCTTCTTTTTGTTTTTAGCTTGCAAATGGATAGAACCTATTGTTCTCCTTATAGCAGGGGCCTGTTTGGCCAGGTTGCCCAAAATCAAAAGGTTTTTTTGGTATACAGTGCAAGTACCATGCTCCTGTAAACTTCTTGTTATCTTTAATACACAATCTTTAGTTGTAGTAGTTTTTATTCTCTTGGTACAATGAACTTGCTTAGGTTGTCGAAAATGTCCAACTAGTTGGCAGCTTTTGTGTGCAATCTTTAGTTGTATTAATTTTTATTCTCTGGATACAATGAACTTCCTCAGGTTGTTGAAGATGTCCTTGTCAAGGTATTTGACATCAAACGCGAGGAAGCCCTGCAACTGGCATAGGTTAAGACTGCAGTCCGAAACGTCAATGTAACTATAGGATTGTTCCAGAGCTAATTCAGCGGAACGGTCGGATTCATGATATATTCTACAAACCACAAACTTGGTCTATGTAACAAAAACTGGAAATGCATCCTGATGTATAAATAGCTCTTTTCGTAGACAATAAACATATATTATACTTTTTTTGTTATCATCATTTCTCTTTCTCTGGCTTGAACCGCTTATTATCATTCATTCCCTCCAACTCATGCTGAAATTGGTGGATCGAAGTGTCATGAACTTCGTTGAGGTACTACCGGGCCTCCCCATTCTCTCACACGGTCCTCAGCTTGAAGAGACTGCAAAGCACCTTCATATCAGCTACCAAGAATGAAAAGTAATCCGTAGGCTTTCAAATTTTTACTGAGTTCCAGGGAGAATTCTTACCTCCTTGAGCCAATTTGTTCGAATGATGATGATCAACAAAACAATTGTCTGAAGCAAGCTACCACCGAGCATTGCCCACCAGATGCCTTGGACGCCAAGGTTCAACTTATAACCGAGGGTAGCTCCAATTGGAAGGCCAATCACATAATAACATATAACGTTTAGCAAGGCAACCGAGAACTGCCATCCCGCCCCAACAGCGACCCCTGCCAATTTCGAACATCATCCTTCGTTCTGAGTGTTAAATTTCTGCAACTTTCTCAAAGAATTTGGAAAGCTTACCGTGCAAAACTGGTTGAATGCCATTGAGAAAGATAGTTGCTGCTAGAAGATAACCCAACTTGGATGTCTTTCTCATTACCTGTGGCTTGTCTGTGAACATTCTGGGGAATTGGTTCTTCGTAGCCACTACAATTGCTGCAAATACAATTCCCAGCACCCCCGATGTCAACACGTTTACAACAATGGAGAGTTTTGCGGCTTTTGGTTTTCCAGCTCCCAGTTCGTTTGACACTCTTACACTGCAAGATCAAAATGATTTTACGAAAGGGTAAAAGAAACATTGCTCGAGATTTTTCACCAGAAAGGAAGTTGTCAACCTTACTGCAGCATTAAAACCAAGGGCAACCATTAGCGTCCACAATTGCAAATTCATACTGTTACATACGAGAAGGCAAAGGAAGATGAGATTACACGGCATAAAAACAAGGAAAGGATTACATGTTCTTTCTAAAATTGACTACAGATATCAGCAACGTATTCAATTATTGCAGAGGCAGCCAAAACTAACCAGATTGAAACAGCATCAACTGCAATTGCAGCATCCTTCAAGCCTCCTACCATGAGAATAACTGCTGTAAAGTACCACACCTCCAAACTGCATCAACAAATCAGCTTTTGTTTGAAAAGTTAAGAATTTTCCAGACTGCTGTCAATTTCACCAGCTGCAGTATTTCGTACTCACCATAACATTATTGCAGAAGCGAGGGAAAGCTTGACAAAGTTGGTCAAAGACTTGAAAGCCAACCAGGAAAAACCAATCCATGAATCCGGAAAATAACCAGAGATTATATAAACTGCTTGGGCAATAATCAAAACCCACCAGGAGATGTTTCCAGCTATTGCAGCACCAAGCAAGCCCTTGTTGAGCTTAATCACCAGAATCCAATTCAATAACACATGAAGAGCCAATGATACCACAGACATAATGGTCATGACCCAAACTTTGCTTTGGGACTGAAGGAACTTCTGCATAGGAAAGTTTAAGGCGTAGGCGTACAGCTGAGGAATCACCCACAGCGCAAATTTACCAGCAAGACTGGATATTTCTTTGTTTTGGCGCAGGGCCTTCAATATTGGTGAGGTGAAGACATAAATAGGTGTTAAGAACGAAGCTGTAGCTAAAGTAATGATCCATGACCTCTGCATATAAATTCCTAGCATGTTGAACTGTCCGGCACCAACTGCCTGACCGCACAGTGTTTCAAGAGCGCTTCCCATCCCTAGCTATTAAGAACGAATCAGGGAAAAACAGAGCAACCAATGAATTTTCAAGTGCATACTACTGAAAGAGTTTGCTGCTGTAATAGCTAAATGAGGAAAAGAACTCAAAGAATGTTGAATTTGCATTGGAGCAGCTGTTCAAATCAAGAGCACTGTACAATCACGTACCATAACCCCATAGACAAAGCCTTCGACGACATTCTGGACCTCAGAGACTGCAGCAAGCTCAACATCTCCCACATGTCCAACGTAGGCAGACGTAACAAAGTCGATGGAGAATTGCGTAACTGCAGTGAGTATCGCTGGCAACGCTATATGCCATGTCTTCTTTGATTCTTCCCACAGTTTCTTCCCAATCTTTCTCTCATGTACAAGCTTCGACACCTGTTTTCTCATCCCAGAAATCTTTTTCTCCATTCTGGATGATCTTCTATTGCTCTCTTTCCCCTTTGCTACGTACCTCAATTATGTACCTTGTTCCAAGTAATCTACTTTGTCAAAAAAATAGGAATTTAGTCAGGCAAGTCTTTGCAGGTATTAACTTGGGACAACCGTCACGAGTTTTAAAACCAATTGTGTGATTTTCAAACCCTGTTTGAGGAAAAATGCAATCTCCACACCTACTTCCGTTTTGATTGTCATGTAACTATCATTGAATTTGTAGGCGTCTGGGCCGCCTCACCAACCATCAGTTTGAAGGTCAAAGGATAACCCAGAACCCCTCATAAGTTCATTCTGTATTTTCGAGAATTAATCTAACATTTTATTCTTTCGGCTACAAAATTTACTCACATCATTTTTTCGTGGTCTTTTGGCGATCTTTTGGTTGCAACGTGATCAACGAAATACGCAAAGATGATAACAAACGGTGGTTTGGTGTGAAATCCTCCGTTGACTAAACCTGACCTTCGGAATCGGAGTGCATTTAGCATATAAGTTTACTATACTTCTAGTTGTTTTTTCTGAGTGGTTTACCAGAAAATGCGGCAGCTCTTGTGAATTTCCTTCCGTGATTTTCTGCATCAGTTTATATATTCCATCCTCCAAATTTATATCTCAGAACATCATTTGGAGCAGCGAACAAGTTGGATAAAAACATGCAAAAGTAGTTCTTCTCTATAACTGAATATCAAAATGGATACGTGGAACAACATTTTTTTCCTCAATTTCTCCAAAAATTTTTCATTCCTTGGAACCTAAAAAACGATTCTTTTTTGTGACATTTTAATGACGATTGCGTCTCCTACTAAGCTCTTCTCAGAGCTACTACAGAGAGGATCCCATTTTCGTCCGTCATTTTTCACTTATCTGCATCGTACAGAAAGTTACCAAAAAGGTTATCATTTGAGAAATCAGGAAAGAATACTGAACAGAGGAAGAAGGCGTAAAGTAAACCAGGAAAGGTGCTTCAAATATCTTCTTCTCATTCTACCTATACGCACAGCGTAAGCATTTGGATTTTTTGAAAAGAAATGGCAGAATTTTGCTCTTTTTGGTAAAATTAATGTGGTGAAAGTAACGTTAGCTATTCAACCCTTGATTGGTCAAAAATCCACTTGGCTGCAATGCTGCAGGATCTACTACGAGGTTGACGCAAGTGCAACAATATGGACCAGAGTGTTGCCGGCACTGCTGCAGGTTGCAGCTGGGCTCGAATTCAGCACTTCATTTCAGGCTAAAGGCTGGGCCTCGATCATCTGAATTGCTCCGTTCTCATCCATGGGCAATGGAGCGATAGCATATGATCTTATGCGCACCTCTGCCTGCATTACCTGGAACGGCAAAGATATTACGTCAGCAATCTTGTGACGTTCTTTGGTGATCCACTGATCAAATAGTAGATTGAAAACTTTCTAGACCTTTCACTTTCTGCGTCCCTATTTCACTGATCAAAATCAAGTTCCCAAAAGCAGCATATTTACTCCGTACCTCTTTGCGCCAGTTAGTTCGGAACACATTGACTGATAGAATGAGCGTCTGAAGAAGGCAACCGGCTAACATCCCTATCCAGACTCCTTGTACACCGAGCTTGAATTTGTAGCCCAGCAAACCTCCTAAAGGAAGCCCAAATACGTAGTAGCACCCTGCGTTAATCAACGCTACTGAAAATTGCCATCCAGCGCCAACAGCCACCCCTGCAGTTCCAATTTTCAAGAGTAGTTTCAGCTCAATTCTGTTCCTCTTTGACCAAAAAATTGACCTACAATTTTCAGGCTGCTAAGTTTTGAGTTACCATGAAGCACTGGTTGGATACTGTTGAGGAAAATTGTTGCTGCCAGGAAATAACCCAATTTGGATGCCTCCCTTATGACCTCAGGTTTATCGGAGAACAATATTGGGAATTGGCCCTTCAATGCAAGAATCAAAATGGTAAATATAACTCCGAACAAGAATGAAGTGGCGACGGTTACCACAACTGAGAATTTGGCAGCTTTGGGTCGTCCAGCCCCAAGTTCATTTGCAACCCGCACACTGCAGAATAATTTATGTACGAAATTGATTATCTAAGTATTACACCATTCATGTACAAGACGTAAACAAACTATTAAATCACCCTATTTTGATTCCTCTAAAACAAGCAATCTGCATTGGTTTAGCTCGTCAATGCTGGATACCTAAACGTCTTACCTCACTGCAGCATTAAAACCCAAGGTGACCATCAATGCCCAGAGCTGGAAGTTCATACTATAGAAACCAAGAAAAATGAAAAATTTGTCAGAACAGACTTCAAAGGTCGTATCAAACCACCGCAGAGAAGAAGAAAAAGGAGAAGGTATCTTCAGAGGGAGAATTAAATTGACTCCATCAGATGAGGGAAGATTATGAACCGTAAGTAATTGGTAAAATGACAGGAAAAGACAGGTTACTTGCCAAATTGATATAGCATCTACTGCAATTTCTGGATTCTTTAACCAGCCCACCATAAGAATCAGCACGGTTGTGTACCACAGCTCCAAGCTGCCATCACCAGATATTATCTTTGTCACATAATGCAGCAGTAATATCAACTACTTTCTTTATCAATATTTGAATTCAACAACCTACCATAGCATAACTGCTGATGCAAGAGATAACTTTACGAAAGAAGTAAGGGATTTAAATGCTAGCCAAGAATATCCAGTCCATGTATCCGGGAAAAATCCAGAGACAACATAAACTATTTGAGCCAACACCATAAGCCACCAAGAGATATTGCCAGCTATAGCAGCACCAAGCAAGCCGTGCTCGAGCCGTGCCACAAGAATCCAATTCAATAGAGTATGGACTCCCAACATTACCAGACAAATTGTGGTCATGACCCATAGTTTACTTTGAGCTTGGAGAAACTTCTGTATGGGGAAGTTCAGAGCATAAGCATACAATTGAGGAATCACCCACACTGCATATTTCCCCGCAAGCTCTGATATTCCTGAACTTTGATGAAGAAGTTTTAGCAATGGTGATGTGAAGAAATAAAGGGGCGTCAACAAGAAGGCGGTGGCTATGGTAATTATGCATGATCTTTGCATGTAGATTCCAAGCATCCCAAATTGCTCTGCTCCAACAGCCTGTCCGCAGAGTGTCTCGAGGGCACTTCCCATCCCAAGCTAACATGTAGAAAGAAAAACAGACGAGACAAGTGATATTTAACAAGAATTCAAGCTTAGAAATAGAAATTTTGATTCTCATAAACAAAATATGGTGGCACACTGCATACCATTATTCCATATACAAAGCCTTCGAGGACATTCTGAACCACGGAGACAGCTGCAAGTTCTAGCTCTCCGACATGGCCAACAAAGGCAGCAGTAACAAACTCGAAAGAGAATTGAGCCACTGCAGTGAGAATAGCTGGGCCCGCGATCTCCCACATCTTCCTGGATTCATCCCAGCTTCTCCCATAGATACTTTTACCAGCAACCCTTTCATCTTCCTCCTTTTCTATTTCAAGGGCGGTAGGCTCCATTTTACAAGGCTTTAGCCTCGCTAGTTCTTCCGCTCCCTCATCACACAAACACATACCTGCCAGAGTTTAAATTATAAGAACGGGAACTTTCTCTCTCCCTTAGGTGAAACTTGTCTTCTGGTTTTCTAAAAGATCACGCTTGTCACGCTCAGCATCACCATTATTGATTTATTTCTTAAATATTTCCAACTGCAGCTACTCCTTTTGTTTATTTAGGAATGTGAAGCATTGCATGTCTATGTCGGCAATTAACGCGACGGCAGGTAGAAGCTTGTAATCCCAAAAATGGCTCTGTGTCTCAACATTTATCATGAAGATAACTATCAGCCTAAGAATTTGTGTCGGGAGAAGTCTGAGTACCACCTCGGCATGATCGTAAGACTTTTTTTTTTTTTTTTTTTAAATATTGGGCGGGGCGGGGGAGCGGGGGACTCATGATCGCTAAGAGTGGACTTAAAAAAAAAAAAAAAAACTATTGAAACTTGGTAGAACAGCTGGACTTATTGCCAAACCAAAAAGGCCGTCAACGAATTCCTACTACCAAAGCTCACCAACTATTCTAGAAAGAGAGAGTTGTAAGACGTGGGCTCCAAGCGGCTTCCGAACGATTCATAGTTCCTCAAAGAATTTGGGTTTTTAGTCTTTGATTCTCCATTCATTGTAATCTGGTCTGTCTGGAAGTGGGTATATTATTTGGACTGATACTCATTTAAGAAATGGAAATAATTTCTTTTTTTCAATTTAGATAATATATATATTTTATAAAAGTCAAATATTAGATGCACATGGGTCCCACCGTGCAAAAAAAAAGGACATGGCTGGGAATTACCATTATGAAAAGGTTGGATTTCTCCCGCTTCTGGTAAGGCACCTTCTTGGCAATCCAACATTCGGAGAACCTTTCAGCTCAAACCTAACCAAATTTTTTTTAATTTGAAATTTAAAGTATATTTGACGTAAAAATCAATTGATAGTGAAGAGATAAGGATAACACTAAATTAAAAAATTTTAAAAATTAAAAATTTTTTAATTTAAAACTAATTTAAATACACTCTTATATTTTCTCTTACAAATAATATAATTTTTTTTAAAACCCGACAAACTCATCCGATGATACTCAAATCTTTGGTGCTTATGGTCAAATTAAGTATTTGTCGGTGTCCGAAATCTTCAAATTTGGAAGTTGACATAGGACACAAGATAGGAAGAGAACTTGATTTATTCATTCCTTCTGATTGAGATGGTCCACTTGTATTGCTTTGTGATGTGACTAATTACTTTCCAGGGATTCCCACGACCAACTACTAATAGACAACCAGAAAATCCTCAATTTGATCAGTAGAATCCTATTACCTCCGCAACGAACTACTGTCCATATGAGAAAACTATACATATGTACTTGCTCCTTGTAATATACATATATACGTCGTATGGAATGGTCCATTTTCCTATACAAAATGAGAAATCATGCCACGGTGGCCTACCACCTAACAAGGGACTATTTAGAAGCCAAGAACAAAAATGTCAACTGATCTGGGAGTCTGTACAATTTGGTTTTCTAATCACCTCACCTGACAGCCAAACAACCAAATTGGTATGCAAGAACACCCAAGTTTCTTTGGAAATGTGATAGGCAACTAGTACATCTTGTTTCTGTGAGCTCGAGCTCGATGCAACCAGAATCTCTCAATTAGAATCATGATTGCATTCAATTGCGTTAAGAAGAGCTTGTTCCCAGTTAAAGCCTTAAAATTAGCCACTGCAACTGGGGACATCAGATTGCTTTGAGGAAGACGCTTCAACGATCTCTGGGACTCTATCAAGTAAGAGATCCATCTCATCCGGAAATTCACCCTTAGCACGATTTGTCTTGCCCCCAATAACCACTTGTGTTCCATCTTGTAAGGCCCAGATCTTTAATAAGCGGACACACGAAAACATTAATATGTTGTGTCATATTGAAGAATTTTGCAATAACTGCTTTGAAGAGTAATTGAAATTTACCTGGGAATGTGACAGAAAACTGACACAAGTAGTGAGCATTAAAGCACCAAAGCCAGCGTAAACAATTGGTACCCCTGGATCAGTCTGATCAAAGTCTACGTTACAATCAATACCAAGTGAAAAAGAAGACAAAGCAAACTATATACGTTCAACTGAAGGCAATTTAGACTTTGCTCTGGAGAATGATGCAAGTATATTACCTTCAAGTCAAGCCCCGTGCTGCCAATTGCATCAACTATAACAATTTTAGTGCCATCAATCTCAATTGGAAGTTTGGAGTTGGACCGCCTGACTCCAGCAAATTTCCCTTCCTTATCATAGAGGACAATTGACTGCAGATCACGGGCTAGCATTGATCTGAATGCCAAACATATTAGGAAAGAAGATCAAACGTTCAATACAAAGGCAAACAAACTATGTTAACACATCGCAACAGTTTCATGCTTCTATAAATAGCTAATGATAATATGATATCAGTAACACAATTGAGCATAAGACTTTTCCAAGACATACCGAGCTTTACTAGTAAGAACATTGCAGTGACTTTGACAACATTGTGTAGAAAAAGATAAAATCACTATTCATCATTTTGACATATTCTATCATCTTCATTATCTCTTGCAGACTAGAAATTAATCTTCTTGAGTTTCTAAAGAACAGGAAATAAACAGCTGACTAATTTTTGAGGCAATAATGCAGGGAATTAGGAGAAAATTAAATTTCCCAAAAAAGAGAAAAATGTATTAAACCACCAAAGTTAGATGCAGTAAAGAAATGAGCATACATTCCCTTAACATTAGGAGGAGAATCAACATCCCCTACAGGCAGGAAGGTTCCAAAAAGCTTCTTGTCCCCATTTGTTTTAAGAGGTGCCATGGCCAAGTTAAAAGGTCCTTCACCATCCTTTAATATCTGTAGAGCAGAAAAACTCCAGTCTGTCTGGTATATGGTAATTCCCCCATACCTTAATGGATCATTCACGCTTATTGTTTTCCTCATTACCTCCTTCCCATTGAGATCAATTAGTGAAAGATCAGTGTGAAACTGGGAAACCTTTAAGACAAATGAAAGAATATAAGTAAGACAACTTTAGCCTGGAGAAAAAGCTGGCAAGAAAAACTGATTAGGATAAATTATTGAAGTTGTTTCACTTGTTAATAGCTCTACCTCTCCGCTGTCATAGTAGTCCATGTAGAATCTGTTGACATGAATCTCAGTATCAAAAGCCTCTGAAGGAGTAGACAAAAATCCACTCGATTGGAGCACATCTCCCACCACAAAATTCAAACCCTGTGGAACTGTTACTGACCCTCTGAAACTTCCAGTGGCACTGATAGTTGCTCCACCCATTATCAGCAGTAGAGCTAAATGTACTCCGATTGGCGCAAACCGACCAGCCAACCCCTTAAAGGCATATAAAGATGGTCCTTTCAAGAATACCTGAAGAAGCAGATTTTTGGAAGCTAGCACTAATTACTTTTACTTGAATCAAGAAATAACTTTAAAAATTCCTAAACTAGCAGTGCAGGGAAGGAAAGCTACAAAAACATGAAAATGTAAAAGGAAACAAAACAATTGCATATATAGTTCTCATATTTTTCCAAGACTTCTTAAAAGTCTGAATTGTTCTGCATTTCACCTTCTTGCACTTCAGGAGAAATCTTTCTTCCTTCTTTCAAAATTTTTTCTTTACCTCTTCCCACTGAATTGATGTTTTTTCACCTACCATTAACGAGGAGAACATAGCAGTACAGAGGGAAGCTGCTGAAAAGAACCCTGTACCTCATATCCAGCTCCCATTAGAACAACACCCAAATCCTTAATTGATGCTTGAGGTAGAGTATCAGAGTATTCTTGCTTGCGGATTACCTCACCCGAGTACAGGAAAGACCATCTGTTAAACCCATGATAGTTAAAATTCAGTGCTCATGCAGCTTAGTAAATGGGAAGAAAAGATAAGAAAACGCAAGTGACGCTTTTCTATTTATCTGTTACCTGAAGAATAGAGGAAAAAGATACTAAAAGTAAGACCGACTTCTGAACTTGGCTTCCCCTTTACCCTTTTAGTTTCTAGTGAAACTCAAAAAATTTAGGAGTTACTTGAATTAGAGCATGTACAGATATTTTATTTATTTTCTGTTACTTTTCCTGAACCTAATTAGTCAAAGAAAAGCTGTTTCTTTGCAGTGCGCAACAGATAAAAGAAAAGACAAAAGTTATTTGACATGAAGCCGGACCTTCTTGCTACCTTGACTAAGGGGATCTGTGTTGTGTATGTGCAGGCCATCAGGGAAGCTCCCAAGAGAGCCAAGGTTCCTAGGAAAACAGGAGAAGAAAACATGTGGTCAAAACCAAGGGTGAGAACCCATCTCCATGTGAAGAATCCTAAGAGGGGATTATCTTCTGGATACTTCTGAAAGTAAAAATCTGGAGCCTCGCCTTGATCAATGACTGTTCCTGCATACGCAACAGATAAAATCATACCGATGAACTAGTAGTTTCAGTTTATCGGCTTAGGGTTGCAAAATCAGATTCAAAATGAAAACAATGTCATTCAATAGGAGGCTATTAATGCTGAAAATCAGGCAAGTGAAAGAGCTATTGCTATTCATCTGCCTATTTATGATTCTTAAGGAAGAGAATAGAAATGAACTTCATGGCATAAACTTCTAATTATATGGAGGTGCAGTTTCAGTTCGAAGGAAGGAATGCATTTCATCTAATTACTCTGAAGGTGTTTTATCTCCCTATATCCTTCAGATAAGTATTAACATTTACCTTACTGAGCAGAGTTATGTGCTATATACTGAAAATATCCTATGATATGCAGAGTCCTCAGTACAACACATAGATTGCCTTTTGGAACCTCACTATAAATGCAAGGGCGAATGAGCAGAGTTATGTGCTATATACTGAAAATATCTTATGATATGCAGAGTCCTCAGTACAACACATAGATTGCCTTTTGGAACCTCACTATAAATGCAAGGGCGAATGAACGGAATAACAATGCCTTTGCCAGAGAATTCAATCATGAAGGCAAGATATCAGTACTTAGTTGAACAGTTTCATACAATAGCATGCAACTGATATACTCCTATTAAAATGCCAATGTATCAACCACCCCCAAGAGCAAATGGTGAAAACACTTTTATACAAAACTCAAGTGCAAAGCACTGGACACAGATAATGAATCAACAGTAAACGAGGTACTTTAAGAGTGAAGAACAAAGCATACTCTAGCTCAAGCTATTAGACATGGTAGTAATTCAAAAGTGCCAACAATTCAACTCGCTGAAACAACGTTGCTTTATAAATGATGCTGCTACTTATAACAGTAATGACAAGATATTGATGTCTATGAATAAAAAGGGATAAGCTATGGATGTTCTGTGTGCAAGACTCTTCTTTTGTGCCCATTATGCGGATTAAAATAGAAATTGCAATTTAGTCTCTTCGAAAGCAGCTACATCATCCATTGTCATTCACACACACGTGGCAGGAGGCACACAGGAGTCAGAGAGGGAGAGAGAGGGGATACCCAAAGCCATTAAGGCAGCAACAGCAAACATTTCTGCTAAAGCCAAAGGCAAATTAGAAAGAATTGACAGAACCCTTTTCAAAAATCTCTTCATAAGCCCCGACTGGACAGCTTTTTTCCTCTGGGATTGCTGCGGCTTCACCGTGGTGCCGTTATCTACCTTGGAGCCATCTTCAGAAACAGGCGGGGCTCCATTTGAGTCGGGCACCAGAACATTGGGTTTGGGCACCCTCACACTGACTTCCTTCTTCCTCTTCTTCTTGCTAGGCCTGTCATCTTTAGAAGTCTCGAGCTTACAAGACAAACTAAAGCAAAATCTGAGGCCAGTGTCACTGCAGAAACTGTCAGTTCGGGAACTGCCAGAAAAGACGCGGATTCTAGAAAAAAATGGATACTGCAGGTGTCCTAGCCCGGATAATGCCATCGGAGGCCTGAAGTTGAAGCTAAGCGTCGCCATTGACAGGATTGTGAGACTTATCTTGGGCGACAGTATCAACTGAAGAACGAAGGCCGTAGAGTAACAACCTAACGACGGGCTGGTTTGTTTATCCATAAGGAGTTTCTCGGGAAAGAAAGATCTTTCTCTTTTACTTTTTCTGCTTTCTTTTTATTTTCCCCCCTGAGACTTGTTTGGCTCATAATGTCCCATGCAAGAAAAAGATTAGGAATTAAATTTAAAATATTTTATAGTAATTCACAAATTAGAATAGTAAAGGATAAGGCATTGGATTGTTTATTATTTAGTCTAATTGAAAAAAGCGAATCGAATAAAAATAGAGATATCGTTTTTAATCTATATCTTTCTATTTTTTTCTATATATGGAAAGTTAAAAAATTATCCTATAATAATTCAAAAATTGCAATAGAAAAGAAATAGGGAAGGTTTGTGATAATTTTTCAATCTTTCCTATTAGGTAATCTAGTATCCTTATGCATGAAGATAATCAATTCGGTCGTTATGGCCAGACTCGATTTCTAACCACATTCTCCATAGGGCCCTCTTATCTCTTCCTTCTCTGAGCTCAGGTTATGGAAGAAGGAAATGAGAAGAAGGGTTTGATTTTCTATTTTTGTATTTAAACTGAAAACTGAATTGAAAAATTAAAATTATATATATATATATATATATATATATATATATATAAATACATTTTTGATAATGTGTTCTTGTATTAAAATATCTCAATTAAAATACCACAAGAACACATTAATACATTCTTGCATTAAAATACCTGAAGAACATATTATCATAATGCATTCTTTTTTTTAATTTTAGCCTTCAACCAAATCGAAATATTTCTATTTGGTTTTCTAAAAATTCAGTTTTAGATTTTGTAAATTTTTTTAAAAACTAAAATTAAAATTTAAAATCAAAAACCTAATAAACACCCTAACTACTTCATTAGATTTAACTGACTTCTTCCCCACGGGGCCACCACCCCTCCAAAACAATAATAAAAAGAAAAAGAAAAAAACAAACTTCTATACTATAAATCTGGTCTTGCTAGTTAATCTAGCTTAATTTGATTTCCACATCTCAATGATTTTACTGCATTCGGATAAAAAAGAAAGTAATCTGAGAAAAAAGAAAGGAGTAAAGAGAACAAAGCTAGAAATAAAACAGAATAAGATTGCCTGTTATGATTATATAGTTAATAGGAGAGATAGATTACTAAATTAGATATATTCATATTTTTAATTAAATATAAATACTAAATTATATATATTCTTATTTTTAATTAAATATAAATATCTCAAAATATAAACAATTCTATTAATACAAAGAAATTCCTCATATTTGGAAGGAAAGAAGCCGATAGAAAACTAACCTATAACATTTAGCTCGACTGACCTTTATATCGGGTTCGCACAAACGTGGTTCTTTATTTTTATTTTTTTATTTTTGTGAAATTCTCTCGTGTAAAGCTCGGGCTCTGTTTTTGTTTCAGAAGCACGTTTGCAGACACCCTGGTTTCCGCTATTTCTTTCTTTCTGACACTGCTATTCTATTTTGTTTCTCATAGTATCCATCACTTCTATCTAAACTTGATGAATGTTTTGAAACGAGGAATAGACACCCTAAACCAAAAGAACAATTGATTTCGGAATTTATAGTCGTGTATTAATTCTTTACTGAATTAACATTTCAAGAACATGCTTCAACCACTCAAATACACTTCAGAGATTAGACCAATACTCGGGGACAAAATCACAAGAAAATAGTAAAACTAAATGGGAAATAAGCGAAATTTCGATAGTAGTTTAACATCAATGTGATGCAGGTACAAAATTGGAAGAGTAATACTAGTATATATCGTAACACCTTTCTTACAAATAATATCAAATCAAAACTATCCACAATCCTTCAGCTTTATCTTGTAAGGGCACAAAGGTTGGGGCCCCCTTCTTGTTCCCTCAACCACTTGCAGAACAATAAACACCCATGCAATTCACATCTTAGAACATTTTTTGCTTAAAAACCCCTGCACTTTTCGAAGATCTGTAAGGAGAAGACTCTAGACCTAAAGAACACGATGTCAAGATATAAAACAGCACGAAGCAAACTCATCCAATAGGTCAGTTGCTACCAGACTACTGATGACAAGATGAGCAAAGGGCAGATGGGCTATGTAACCGAGTTTAACAGTGGGTTAGCACCATAACTTTGATCAATCCAAGCGCATGAGAAGTTCAGACATATAATTTCATGGCCATGAATCCTAGGAAATATCGGAGATGAAGACTTCAACTGAGAGGAAGGATGTCTATTATTGTCTACCACAAGACAAGGAATCCCACTATGCATATACCAAGAAATAAGAAGAGCATCGCCATGAAAAACTGTTTCCCATCTATATGAACCGAATGATGATGAAAACCATGAGCATAACCCCCGTGAAAGGATCCGGCAAACATGTGGGGAACGCCAGTTGTTGCCCCATATACAGTTGCATCATGGATTCCATGCATCTGAAAACTCAAAAAGGTTTGAAGAATACTAAAAATAGCAGACAACGTTAGGTTCCCAAACCTTGCAGATTCCATAGGATCCAACTCATCTCGTCGAAAATAGTTTATATTAACGGGTGGAGCTGTTTGCGGTCTCTGCCCAACAGGCCGATTCGGAACATCAATCCCAGGAACATATTGACTTCTTCGACCACAACTTGCCTTTCCCCTTCCATATATGGGAACTAATTTCTCCTCCTGTATGAGAGCCTTACATACAGGACATTCACGGGAATATGAGTGCACTTGCAGCCATTGGTAAAGACAAGGCCAACAATAAAGGTGGCCACAGAGTGTCACAATGGGATCTTGAGCTAACTCAAAACAGACATTGCATTCAAAAACACCGATGTCACAGTTTTCATCAGCAGAAGTAGAGGTTACCATCGTTTCAACAGCGGTGCTGTCTATATCCACAGCCATGGAACCTAAAAACCTGCTATCCCACAGACGAGAAACAATTTTATGGAGCATTTGATTTCAAGCGGCCTAAAAGATCTAACTAAGTCCCAAACATGTAGCGTTAAAGAGAGATAGAGAGCAAGCAGCCGTATAATCAGAAAGTACACTATAACAGCAGTGCAACAAACATGATTTAACTCAACTAATGCATTATCCCATTGACCAGCTGTAAAAGAAATATTTTATATACTAATGCATATATTCCTACACCAAATATGTTGAAAGATAAAGTAATAAGACAGATGCATGTCTTAAGATCTAAATCAAGGATTACAAAACACAGTTGCAAGTGTATAAGAGTAAAATGCATCAGCAAATTTACTAAGCAACATTATTCGTGGTAGAAACAAACCAAACCTTGTACACGTTAATCAAAATTTTCCTTCCCACCAGGCAACACTACAAACACATTCAAAACCATTCCTTCTCTACGGAATACAAAATTCAAAAAAAAAAAAAAATTAGAAGTTCTTCAGGGAATCTTCTTTTTCAGCGGAATGAGGGCCTAAGGCAGCACTCACTTAAAACAATAATAGCATCAGAAATTGGGACGTCTTGACTGGTACACATGTGTTCCCTCACAATTTGTAGTGAAAGCAATGGATAGAGAAGATTAGGACTGGCAAAACAACAAATACTATGGGATAACTATCATACATATATAGAAAATTGGCCAAGCATAGAAAGATTAGAACTTGGATTTTAAGCTATGAATATATCAAATAAAATGCTGCTATACAGCTAGAGGATTGCATTGCTGCAGTTCATTCACGTTCTCAGCGTTTTCTGATCTTAAGCCAAAAACAACAGAAGCCAACAAAATTAAGTGTCCCATAACCCAAGTCAGTTCCATTACACTGCTTGATATTAAGAATGAGTACAAAGACATAGAAATTCAAACAAAAAGGACAAAAAAATTTCGGTAAAAAATAAAGTTAGAACCTGTAGATTACCAATCTACAAATTCCTAAGGTGAATAACTAGCAAATAAGCGATAACACATTCACATCATCTTCAATTGCACGACCATGCAAAGAAGATCAGGCATGACCTAGAATCCTGTGCAATTACCAAGTTAAAAAACCTAGATTATACCAATAGAGCAAACTTCCACCATCAACAGCATTGCAAAACGAACCGCGAGCTTAGGCATATGGGAAGAAAAAGAAAAACTTGGGAAATTCCCACCCAAATCGAAAGAACTTAGTGAAAATCGAAACAGATCTTAACCCAATGAAGAAACTACACAGTAATCAACGTAAGGGAGATCGGGAGAGGGAACCAACCTGAAATTCAGAAATGGACTGAAACCTAGGATTATAGCGTTAGAAAGTTGGCAGTGCTCTTTGCAGTGGTAGGAAATGGAACTGCAGGGGCCGTTTCCGTATTAAAATATCCAGATTTTGGTTTGTACAATCCAAAACAGGGGAGTGGTCTGGTCGGTGGGTCGTACTCGCGGATGTCTCCAGTTTATACCTAACTTCAACACCACCTTCCCTTGTACCTTTATAGCTGATATTTTTCAAATAATAGTTCCTTTTTACAGGGTTTTTTTTAAATAATTCTGAAACTTTGGTCAACTGTGCATGGAGGACTTTCTATGCTTTTATACATTTTTATTGTGTTCTATTTATTATATTCTTTTAACTTCTGCCAACTGTAAATGGGATCATTGCTTCTAGATGGTATTTGAAACGTAGAAAAGGAAGAAAATTTACAATAATAACTTCTTCTTTTTTTTCTTTATTCTGACAAAGAAATAAAAGAATCGTTCATTCACTATTCTTATTTCATAAACATATACAAGATATTTTAAATAATTTAATTTGAATAGAGATAATACAAAGAATAATTAACCAAATTAATTTTTAAACTATTTTATGTTATTTTAAATTAATTCTATTAAAAATTTTAAAATTAGTTCTGAAGTTTAGAAGAATAAAAAAAATTTCGTCTCAAATTTTTTTCCCTCTACACTACCCTCCCTATCTTTTCAATCTTTCAACTATATTTAGATAGCGATTTAAATTAAATTAAATTATATAAAAAATAATAAAAATAAATTATTTTAAAAAATAAAACATAAATTAAAAAAAGTAAAAATTTCTTCAAAATGAGTTATTTTTCAAAATACAGCCACATGATTTTGCCCATCCCTTTTTATAGATTAATTTACTCTTTTTTAAAGCAAAATGGGCAATGGAATTGGACAGAGGCGTCGGCTTTTTGCACCAAGTGGCTGAAATTTTAACTTCAGATATATTAAGATATATTTTAATTATGTTTAATTAAAAAAAAAATTATTTTAAATTTTACAAAAAAAAATTATTAAAAATAAAATTTAATTATATATCTGGTGTGATTGGATTGGATTTCAAACGGAACCCAACGCAAATTTCTCATCTAACATCTCATTCTTTATCTCACAAAAATTTCTCTCTCCCGAAACCCAAGACAAAAAATCTCAAAACCAAACTCTATCCAATCACACCCCTAATTAAAATAAATACAATCTTAATAAACTATTAATAATTTCGACCTTTAAAATTTTGTCACATGAGCTGCAGCACACGAACGGGCTAGCCGACATTCACGGTGCAAGAGGTGGTCAGGACCAAAAGTTCTTTAAAAAATAATAAGCACAGGACTAAAAAATTAGAAAATAGAAGATTCAAGAATCACTTTGGACAAAATAAATAATTTTAAGACTAATTTTTGCTATTTGATCTAATGTAACTTAAATCAAACAATTTCTCTTAATAATCTATAATTTAAGGACCACCACTTTAATTCCAATGAAGTTTATCTGAATAAACAAAAGCAGGCCAGAATTTTCTCCAACGCCGGCCGTTTTGTGCGTCTTCTCCACCAGCACGGCCGTTTAGTACAATATAAAGAAGGGGAAAAGCAAGAACAGACCCGCGTTAAATCACAAGACAATCAGGGACGATAATCGTGCAATGCCCCTCAGAAACCGCTAAATAATCACCACCTCGGCTGTCAACCCCGCCCAAAGGTTGAAGATACCAATTGGCAATTGCAAAACAAACCTGTGGAACGCAATAAATAGACCAAAATTAAATCAAAACATTCAGAAGAAATATATTTGTGTTTGGCCAAGACTTATCTTTATAGAAAAATGGAGTGGAGAAGTACAATCTGATTACCAGGACAAACGATAATCAGCTCTGCTTTGTCGTGTGTTCTATGTCAGCTCCGATTTCCACAATCTTGGCATCTTTAGATGCTTTTGCCGCTTTGGCAATATTTAAGACATCAAAGTCCAACGCTATTCTTCTAACAAGACCTTCAAGCATCTGAATTTTGTACAAGCAAAATATCATTAGAACGTCCATCCATATGCTTTTTAATCCTTGATATCACAGTGCTTCAGTTCACTTTGCCCCATATTATACTTTCTCAGTTTATTAAGGGAAATTAATTAACATTGCACATATGTCTAATTAAGAGAAAGGAATGAGTGTATTATAGATCATAAATAACCAAAGAGAAGGGGATCCAATACCAACGATCCAATGGCAACCAAAGCCCGGAATTTCGCATCAACTTCAATATTTTGCTCTTCTGCAATCTTCACAAGAAAGCGGAGTATGGATGATACATAATACAATTGAATAAATCAGAAAATACTGTCTAAAGGTAGGGCTTTTGTGTAGTTTCCAATTTTAACTTCAGATCAAGATACCTCAAGTGCAGCGGAAAGAACTTGAGATTGGCCTTCTTCGTCCTTCTTTTCAATCAATAAAACAGCATAACTGAGCAACAACAGAATAATAGCTCAGAAAAACTGGGTAATCATGTAAGCAAGAGAAGTGTTAAACGATGGTTAACAAGGAAAAAGATTGACTATGGAAGCAATTTTTTCAAAGATCATGCTAAGCAATGGTTGACTTTACTACAAGAACTTAATTGTATGAAAAGAACAAGCTAGTCGGAATATTTTTGCAACAATGTCCCACATGGCCACCTATGCACTAGGCTAGTCAGTGGCTCCAACAATTTTACAATGTCTAGAGAAAGAACAAGAAATTAGCAAATAGAATTTCCTTTTACTCAGGTTTCGTCAATATCTTTATTTCATCAAAGAGTCATGCAGAAAGATTTTATTGAATTCCATAAATGTCCAGGTATTCAGAGGAATTTCCACCACTGCATCCCATTTTCAAAAGTAATCGAAGTTGGCATGGTAGTGCTAGCTACAGTTCCAGCCATGCTTCTATTCTTAATCCTTTTCAGTCAAACTTCTGCATAACCAAGTTCCAGCAAATACATTGCATATGATAACAGATTCCTTCTTTTTTCTTTTACATTCTAAATACTGAGTCAATGAGCTGTCAGAAACTATATCACAAATTAGCATAGCCCAAAAGTCTTTAGCATTTTACTCTTTGAAAAACCAGCCAAACCTATGTACTAGTGAAAAATTTAGAAAATTATTGAAGAAAATAAACACAGGACAATGCTTTACAAGGTAGGCAAAGCACAATGCAGCGATTACATGACTAAACATCTACCAAATTACTTACTTGAGTACCAATGTTGAATAAGCCACTTGCACATTTTTATTTGAAGATAAGTAACTACTTGAGAAGGCATCTAAAATCTACAAAATCATTAAAAAGAAAAATCAGCAAACTGAAATTCAGTGGGATATGCCAACAGAGAAGTGCATGACATAATTACCAACAGAAAACAATTCAGCATGCAAAAGAAAGAAACCGGCTAATTCAAGTACTTGTAACATGACTAAGCAAATAAAAGAGATACAACTACGTACAGAAAAGAAACAGAACAAATTTAAAATAATAATTTTCAAGCAAATCACTGAGCCCTCTCATTAGGCTTCTTGGTATCATGGATCAGCCCTAACATAGCAAAATCAGGACAGATATTGAATCACTGGCCTTCTTGTCCCTACTACCAAATAAACCATAGGCTTTAAAGACACATCAACCAGATGAAAATGGAAGATCATGTCCAGTAATAATATAGAGCACCTATATAATCAGGGACTAGATCTGAAAGAGGAAAGAAATCAACAGATTCCCTCAACTTCCCCCACCACACCCTAACCCCCCCACCCCAAAGAAATGTGACCAGGTCTAGCAAATCAGGAACTTCATAGACATGCAAGTTTAAGAAGAAGAAAATGCAAACACATTTCCCAAAAAGATTCCATGTATTAACCTCAGAACGATGTTTTTGTAACCAGTCATGGAAGATTGAATTCTTGAAGAGATTAGACACAGCACGGATGCTGGTGAGGAGATTTGCAGGGAGGGGAGAGCCTGCTGTAACCTTCCTGATCAATGCCAAAAGCACATCTGTAAAATCAAGCCAAAGATCATTGAGTGGACATTTTTCTGCAGACATCAGGATGCTGAATTCCGTGTACAACTTCTACACGGTTATCTTGATTTCTTGAAATATTTAATTTATTTCCTAAAAGAAGAAAAGTTGAACATTGCAAAAGTAAAATCCATATACGCGCAAAAATTCACCAGCATATTAACTTCATCCTAGCTTATTAAAAGATAGCCACGCCTAAAAGGCAAAATCGGGAATTCAAAAGTTTAACAGCCTTCTAGCCACATTGCTTAAGTAAATCAGCTCATTCAGGTTTAATTAACATTGCAACAGATAAGCTCTGGAAAGACGAAAGTTACAGAATCCTGGCATTGTTAACGGGTTCACTTTTAATTAAAACTATGTCAAGATAGAAAATAAGTCACACAAGAAATGGATTCAATATCTTAACAATTGCTATCATAAGCAGTTTCACCAACGTAGACAAGCAGAAAAGTAAAAGATCAAGCTATCTTACCATTTGCAGTGCTGATATGTTTGAAAAGGACGCTTGCTCCTACAGGATGTAGTATAATCATCCTCAGGAGATCAATAACTGCAACATAAATAGAAATTAATAAGATCTGTTAGATTCATGTCAATCACATAGAAAGAAGCATCAATGCAAAACTATTGTAATTAGGACTTCTATACAAGCACCATGTTAGTTATGATACACCTGAACATAACTTGATCTTCTACAGTAATTCTTTTTGTACATTTCTTTCTTTTTTAGGTCAGATATTGCAGAAGCAAGCATGAGAGGTTGTACAATTGTCGAGGTTCTACTGCTCCATCAAAACAAATTTAAAAAACTTACAAGCTACTGAGGGTGAGATTGGATTGAGTTTTTTTTTTTTTTTTTTGAGTTGAGTTGTGTTGGAAATCGTAAAAGCGAATAGTTTCTGAGAGGAGAAGTGGGGTCCAAAGTGAAAAAAGTGAGAGAAAATTTGGATTGAAAGCCAATTCAAGTTGGCCCTAAAATTTCAAAGACAAATAGTCAAACATATGTACTAGTGTACTGTCCCAGGATCTGATCCACTAAATAAACTGCAGGAATACTATTAGCACAACCAACATTATCTCAGTATTGCAACCACCACATTGCATTCTAAGAATATTCAACCAATATTCCCAAGCTGCCTTGCTAACCTATAACTTGGGCGACGATAAAGATACAACACAAGTTCCATGAAAGCATGGAAACTATTTGGCACTATAAAGCATTATTACCAGGAAATAGCATTCCAATTTCCCAAGCTTTTAACAACTTTAGCACCAAAGTAACATCATCGTCTGAAAGTCTACTGCTGTGATAATGTGATGCATCCTTCAAAACTTTAATGACGGCTCCAATTCTCGAAACATCAACTTCACTCATTGATAAATGTTGGTTCTCCTTCAGAAAAGAGAAAAGAGCATACAGAATCAGCAAGAGATGTAAAATAAGAAATATGCCCCCAGAAAAATCTCTTTCAGTTTCTTTGCTACAATGCCTTCAGAGATTTTTTTTTTCTTTTTCTTTTTTTTAGAGATAAGGTAGGCATTAAAAAAAATTGAGAAGAAAGAGAAACCATTTTAAATCAGAATACTCAAGCTTGTGAGCACAGAAAAATTGAGCAATGGCCACTTGAAAAACAGAAATATTAAATAAATGGTGAACCATATAAAAGGCCACACTATTTAATCAAAAACTTTACTGGATTGGATAATAACGTATTGTTGAACTCTGAAATTTTCTTCAGGATCCCATCGAACTGTGCCGTATCAAAAACAAGCATTCCTTTCTGGAGAAAGCAATATCAATATGATTATTAGTACTCAAAATGCTAAGGAACATTCCATATCAAAGCTTAATACACATCAGCAACACAAATAATGCCTCTACTGCTTCCAAGTTCTTGGAATCAGTAACCGATATTTTACATCAGAAGGAGAATATTATGTCAATCCAAGGCAAAGAAGGCAAAGTACTGTTTTACAATCATCATTTGGGCTCTGATTTAAAAGCATGGACTATATATTTTTGATATAGCGAATATAGCAATTTCTAGTCCCAGCTTGTCATTTTCCCTAGTAAAGTCTAGTCAAAGGTGGCCAATTTTCAGAATGTTGTCTTCACAACAGCAGTGCATCAAAAAGACAAGGATGGTAAAATACCAAATATTTTTAACTTGAGCTATTCAATAAGTTGCAATATTGCATCATTCCATACAAAAAAAGAATACCTCTTTGATCACTAATACTATATTATCAAATATGGAGGCATCACAAGGCACCACCACTAGACTGCTTGATCAGCATTCATCAACTCATAAATAGCACCAGACGGAGCTTTATGTCTACACATTGCATAAGTTATTGTATAGTGCAAACTAAGTTCTCTATATTTCTTGAGAATGTTAAAACTAAAAGTCAGGCAATTTCATCAAGTGCAATGAAATGTGCAAACTAAGTTCTCTATACCTTAGGAATATGCTTAAAAGTAGGCTTTGCCACCACACCTGTCATTCAAACAACAAGAACAGAGTCAAGCTTCCAGGAAGTGAATAAGAATTGGAACTTGAAAAACTAAAGGAAAAATATAAATTTCACAAACAAAATGTACCTTCTGATTTTGAAGGCTGTCCAGGAATATAAGCACTGGCTGAAACATTACCAAGGAAACATGAAAAAGAAACAAAAAAAAAAGAAAAGAGAAATTATTCCAATAGCAACAGAAGAGAAATGGACAGAGAAGTGCATCAAGGGTTTTTAACCTCAAATCAACCTAGAGGTGAAAGAACAAGTAAAATCTGATAACTTACAACCAGTGTAGGGGTCACGGAAGGATGGATCCAGAGAAGAGTCCCTCTGCCCAGTATTTTGAAGTATGAACTCCACAATTTGCTGACGGTAGGCAAGTGGAAGATTCTCCTTGAGCAGCCACTTATCAGCAGCATCGTATGGATTATCTATAAATGATTCAAAGAAATAGATATTGTCAATTTACTATTTAATGACATTGAAACAAATATAGAATAAAGAATTGCACATCCAAAACAATACTGCCTATAGCATCAAAAAGTAATCCTTATCAAGCATTACATTTTAATATCAACAAATATAAATAGGAGTCTTACAGTATCCACCAACGTTCCTATTTTAATGATAAAAAATCTCCATCTTAATGGAGTCAATAAAGAAATGTGAAAAGTCAATTGAAAAACTGAAGAGGAAAAATTTGGAAATAAAATGGAACAAAGAGGGAAAAAAATTAAAGGCATAATCATTTCGGAACAAAGAATGATCATTCAAAGATCAGATGAACATCCCTCAATCCACATTGCTCTGGCACTGAAGCTTTTACAAGGCGTTACCATTCCCTCAACTAATCTTGATAAAAACCGAGTAAGAGCAGAGTTTGGAAGAGACAATTTTATTTAACCAAATTTAACCACAATGTATCCTGTAGAATTCTCAAGACACCATTTACAATAGTCACTTGGTGAGGTAATGCAATTGAAGGAATTAATCAACCTAATACAAGATTTCTTTTAAACACAATCTCTTTAAAGAATTTTCTCTATGATGATATTTATTACAGAAAACATCCCCAAGGCAAGACTAGATTTATAAAAAAAATTATAAAAAAAGGAAAAATATCAACTTCAATCACGTTTGAATTAAGTAGTAGTTACCTCACCTAAGAGGGGGAGAGAGAGAGAGACACACACACACACACACACACAATAATTGAGTAGTACTTGCCAGCCCCCCATCCGAGATATCCTGCAGTATTTTTGTCTCATAGACACAGCATGTTTTACAGCAGGATTATCCTCTTTAAGTCCATCAAAGCATTAGCAGTAAGCTACCAAGTGTCATTTATTTCAGAATTCCTCACCAAATTACAGGGCAAGAAAATTAACCAATTTCAAAAATGATCCTGAATTAATTGGAAATTGGAATGGGAAATGGATACATTTTGATGATATGGCATTTAGATATTATATAGTTGGCATTTTATGGCCAAATCAGGAGATTCATTAACCACACTTACCAGAGCGGTTGTATGGCAACTTGCGAATAGGCTCTCCATCTCCAATATCAACATCAAACACTGAATACCACCATATTATATTGACAATGAATAAGAAATGAAAAAAGTCTGAGCAAAAACAAAGTGAAGAAAATGTTACCATAATCATATCGTATCCCATCAAGGACAGGTCGTGTTAGGCTATCATCAGGTCCATCAACAACTTCACCAATCTACAAACACAAAAATGAAAATCAAGTACAAAATTTAATAGGAATTCTTTTTGCAGTTTAAGTCAAAATTAATCAGAACTTTTCCATGGCATACAAATGTAGATGGTTTACATAAAACTCAATCTTACTTTATCCCATTTCTGCTCCCCAATATTCCATGAGTATGCCACACCATTGTCCCCTTCTCGAACAACTTTTGTCTGCCCATCAGTGGTTCCTGGTGATCAAATTAAGAAATAAACTAAGCATATTTCCATTTCCAGAAAAGCTAAGAAAAGGGCCCTTTCACTACAAAAATCTCATAATGCATGTATATCCTAGAGTCTTTATGATGTTATCAACTTTATATTTATTCGTATTAAATAATAAAACTGCAGCAACAATATCTTTTCTTGAATTGAAATGCTGTTCAATATTTGGAAAAAGGTATGAAGTTCATAATATCCATGGAGACCACAACTAAGAGAACAACATCAAAACACAATTACAACCAAACCTGGAATCTGTAGTGCCTCAAGACCCGGTAAATCTTCTAATTTCAGTCCCCCGACTCTCTTTCTAGAATAAATGACAAAAAGATATTAAAAATCAGTACTTTCATAATATAGAATGTTAAGCGGTCAAAGAAATTATCTCTTTATGGTAATTGGTATTCAGTAGCAGTTCCATTAGTCTGCTGCCACTGGTAATCCAATTTGTACTAGAGATAACAGATGCAAAAAAATCATACAACTTCAACTGAACAAGAAATCTGTTTTCTTCTGATTTCTTCCAACCAGAATAGACAAAACCCAAGAGATATATAACAGGGTATCATTTTAGATACAAACACTAAGTCCTGCTCAAGACATTAAGACTTTTCTTTCAGCTATAATGAAGACCAGCTTAGATAGGAAGATGCACGGAGAAAGTCAGCCTGTCTTGCAACCACCAAAAGGAAAATGACACACAAGTACAACACTTGTTGCAGATGAGAGCTTAAAAGGACTCAAAAGCCTTGCCAGTGTAATTATTTTAACTGATATATTTTAATGTGGAAATTTCTAGAAAAAAGATGAATTTGAAGATGAATAAAAGAAGCCATACCGACTGACTTTGTACTGAGAAAGTAGAGAAGCATAAGATTCTAGTTCCAGCGGGTCAGCTATCTTATCTGGATGTACTGTCCAAATCCGAACAACACCATCAGAGCATGCCGTTGCAATGTTCCCATTTTCCAAGAATTTGGCATCCCAGACACAACCAGGATGCGCTATGCTCTGAACACATACTCCATCTGTAACACAACAGGCTATTGCATGTAAGGAAGAGAGGGGGGAAAAGTTCAATTAAACATAGCAAGAAAATCAAGAAGATCTACATATATTTAATTAGAGTTCATCCCGAACACCAGTTTACAGAACCTCATAATTTCTTAGAAATATTTTTGTCATTAATTTAACTACAGAAAGAATTTGATACACAAAGGGAAATAAAAGGGAAGGGGCAGCCATTCTAGCTATTGAAAGAAGCTTTCATCTACCCGTTCCCCTAGTAACAATTCTGATAGTTCCAGAAGATTATTCTCAATGAAGACAAATCCAAGACCTAAAACCAACTCAGAGTAACTAGGGTCCAAGACCTGCTTCCACAAACTGGAAACTTAATGCAACATAACAGATGTCATAGAAAATTAATACGAAGCATACAAATCAAGGAATCGTCCTGGACAACAATTAGTTGCAAATACTAGTAAAGGAAAGTGACAAAAAACAAGAAACAAGTTGGAAGAAAAGAGTTAAAAGAGTTACCTTTCCATATCTTAGCAAAACAGTCCTCACTACCACTGACAATAAGCCCAGAAACATGAGCATCTACTGAATAGACAATAGATGTATGGCCAACCATCTCCATTAGAAGCTGACCACTAAAAGCCCACAGCCTGATGGAACTGCTCTGAAAAAACATAACTAAATTAATGGAGATAAAGAAACACTTGTAGTCCCCAAATTTTCAGAATGGAGAATACAACATATAAATAATTTTAAAAAATTAGAAATGAACACTTACCCATCATGTGATGCTGAAAGAATACCTAATTCTGGCATCAAAGCCAAGCTTCGAACGGTATCTGCAAATTGACAAGGTAAGCAAGCACAATCTAAAAACAGAAATGAATGACCCAGATAATCAAGTTAATCAATTTGTTTGTCCTCATGAAAGATGGTCATGTTGGTGTTGCATGTATAACAACCCTTAGAGAAAAACAAACATCAGCAAACAGTAAAAGTCAAGCTAAAGCCAGGGGTCCTACCTTCCACTGACACAGTAAGAGAATGCAAACACGGAAAGGCAGTGACAAAATCTTGGAAGAATCAAATCTTCTTTTAAATATTAAATTTACCTAAGTCAACAAAATGTATTTCAAAACATACATGAAGGCATAGCATCAAGTACTAAAGAACTCATCCCTCGCCCAACCAACCCCCCTCCAAAAACAAAAAGAAGCTGACAACACATCTACAAGACAGCAGTAAACATTGCAGAACCCCATGATATCCCATCTCCAAAGGAAACATGTAGCCAGAAAACATCATGCTGAGATACATGACAAGGAAAAACAAAAGGAATTCTGCAGCTCACAACATCTAACAGGAATGTACATGGAATCAAAAAGGGGGTGGACGTGTGAAACAACTAAAACACAACTAACAAACCTGTATGGCCAACAAACGTATGTATGCAACTCCTCCCTTTCCAAAGCTTTACGGTCATATCACTAGAACCTGATTACCATCACAAACAACAATAATCATTTGCAAGTAAGCAAGACAATGATGTTATAGCTTCAAATTAAAAAGCATTAGTAGTATGGTCAAACCATGCATCAAAATCATGATCTATGTGGCAAAGTAGCAATCTATCCGTTAGGAAAAGAAACTTGTGTTAAAAGACACAGCTAAGTATGAGTTGTACGCTACACCTGTGACAAGTTCGCCCGACGGCAGCTTCATGACAGCTTGAACTGCTGCTTTATGGGCTTCCCAAGCCTCAACCACTTGACCTTTCCTCCATCTTATTAGTTTGCTGCAACAATTTAGGACAGGAGAATAGGCATCAAAATTAAGGCAGTCATCTCTTCCTAAATCCGTCAGACATTTGGTTAGTTTCAGCAAAAGCACATCATTAAGGACTCTTGTAAACGTAATCAAGTGAGAAAGTGCCACTAGAGTTATCCAAATGCACCATACAACATACAATGTCAATAGTAAAACCCAAAACAATATGCATCGCGTACCAGTCGACAGATGAGGATACAATGTCAGACCCATCCAATGCAATGCCAGTCACTTGCAGCGAGTGCCCTTTCAGGGTATGAACTCTCTCTCCATTGGCCAAATTCCAAAACAAAACAAGTGTGTCCATCCCACCGGACACAATTCCACCTTCTGGAAACTCATCACTTGGAGGAACCCAGGCCAGTGGCCCCACAAAACTAGTATGCCCTAACAGTATCTTCGACATTGCATAATCACGTCTGTTCGAGTGATCTAAAGTCCAAAATCTAACTGTTCTATCCCTCGATGAAGTTGCAATACCAACATTGTCGCAAATGCATATTCCACGAGCCTAATCAAAAGAATTACGGCAAAGAAGTTCAGAAGTCGAATACAAGAAATTCCTTACCTCTACCATTACGCACTGTTATCTGCATTACTTTCAAAACAAAGCAAGCTCTACCAGAAAAAATTTCCCTTATTCAAAAGCAGAAATATATTGCCGAAATCTACGTGTCTAGGAAGAGAAGGATGAAAAACATACATCATCTTCGTGGCCGTGGAGCTGGCAACTTAACCGGTACTCCACGAAATCGATATCCATGAAAATTGAAGCTAGATTAATTAACTGCAAAAGAATTGCAGTTATTCTAAGCCGAAGCTTGATCAAGGGTTTTAGAGAAGTGACGGCGTCGGGAGCAAGGTTCGAGTCAATAAAAAGTGAACCTCTTATCTGCGTGATCTGCAACAGTAAACGAGTCCTCACCGCTTGTCTTGTTGGGGGATGTTTGCACTTCCAGGGGGACTTTCACTGTTGTAGGTGAGGCGGACGGAGCGGTATACGGGTTGCGGGGAGTTTTTGACCCGTTTAGCCGTATGCGTTTCTGAAATATTTGCTGATCGATCTAGATGAACGCATTACTTAAACGCATCAGAAGTTGCTCGGAACCTCCCCTAATTTCTTTCCCTATTGAATATATTTTCCTTTTTTAAAGTGAAAAAGAAAAGGAAAAGTCTGGCTGTAATTGTCGTCCGTGGAGCATAGTAAGAGGAACGGTCAGACTCAGCCAGTCGGTGGTTGGCAGGCGTAAATTTTGTCAAATAAGAGGTGCTTTATTGCCATTTTCAGACATCTCCTGCAGTCCTGCTTCCCGATGTCACTTTGCTTTGCGCTCACTTCTCCACACTTGCACAGCCAACAAGACTAGCTTCACAGAGCCTGAAGAAAAAGTTGCATTCGTACTTGAAACTCTCTAGCACAAAAGAGAACCTTTTGGCAGTTGAATGCAAAGCTCAGGTGATTCATCTCGTCCCTCCTGCACAACTACTGATTATTAGTTCATCCCAATCGCTTTCTTATCAATATCCTCTTGCGATTTTTTATCAGTTTATAAAGAAACTTGTACTCTTTTCCTTGGAGTAATCAAGAATAAACAGCTGAGTTTTTAAGATTTATCTGTTTTTGTATACCTTTTTGTTCTGTGAGGATTCGTTACGGCCGTCTGGTAATCTTGTAATAGATTACTAATGCTGCTCATTTGTACATATACAGAGAATATATGTTTGTACTATTGGGAGCGAGGTTTAATGAGCAAACTGAAATGTAAAGGAAAGTGTTTGTTGCTCGAGTTACGCTGTCTTAACTAATGATTAGCTTGAAAAGTATTTATTAGCCAGTCAGTTCTTGAAGCGCTACTCTGTATTCTGTTTGTTTATTTAGTTTTATTGGAAACAGGATTTATGGGGTTGAGGGGAGGGCTAACTGTGGCAACTTTCTTTAAAGATAAATCTAGTAATAAAATCAGCAGAATCCCTTGTGATCTTGAGTTTGCTGGGGTCTGAGGCTGGTTGAAAGTGACCATTTTTCTTTTGATGAACATAAGCCATTCATTCACAAACCCCCCCCCCCCAACAATATATATATATATATATATATATATATATATATATATATATATATATATATATATATATATATATATATATATATATATATATATATATATATATATATATATATATATATATATATATATATATATATATATATATATTCTGAGGGTGTACTTGGATTGTAACTCAAACTAATCATTCTTTTACTTCTGTTCATTTTTGGTGGGGTCTGCATCTGACTTCTGTTTTCTGGACAAATGGCTTTTTGGGAGGTGGTTCTATGCCAAGATAATGCTCTTTTCTTTGTTTAGTTGGATTATTATGTTTTTGCAGATTGAATTTGTCACTTCCCAGTATCCTTAAGTATGACAACTTAGTTTCTGCAGCTGGACTGATGTTTTCTTGTACTTTTAAAACATGTGCAGTACTGGGTTTTGCATACTAGTTTTAGAAAGCTGAAACTTCTCCAAGGATATTGCAGTGTTCTTCCCTGTGGAAAATCCATTGATACTAAATCTGCCAGGAGCAGATTGCTCTCTTATACATCTGAAGAGAAGCTAAAGACAAGTGTTTTGCGGTTTCTGGCTACAGGGAATATATTGATTCTAAGTCTTGTTTGGGCCAGATTGCTGACAACCTAGAAGTCTGTGAAATACGATATTCATAACTTGGCTGGAAATTACATTTCATGATCTTCATCTAAGATGGAAATTCATACATCTGTCAATTTAAGAAATGGACCGAGGCACCATCCTTTGACTCCTTTGAGAGTTTTAAGTGGAATTTTGTGTTTAGTAGCGTTGCTTCTGACAGCATTTATGTTGTTAGTGTATTTTGGTTTTTGGACCGCTGTTGTTTTGAGATTTTTCAGTGTGCATTACAGCAGGGTGGCAACATCCTTCTTTCTTGGGAACTGGCTTGCTTTGTGGCCTTTTCTCTTTGAAAAGATAAACAAAACTAAAGTGGTCTTCTCTGGAGATTCTGTTCCAGCAAGGGAACGAATTTTGCTGATGGCGAACCATAGGACTGAAGTTGACTGGATGTACTTGTGGGACCTTGCACTGCGAAAGGGGCGCATTGGTTATATTAAATATATCTTGAAGAGCAGTCTGATGAAATTGCCAGTATTTGGTTGGGTCTTTCATATTGTGGAGTTCATTCCAGTTGAGAGAAAGTGGGAAGCTGATGAATCAACAATGTGTCAAATGCTTTCGACCTTCAAAGATACTCGAGATCCTCTCTGGCTTGCTCTTTTTCCTGAAGGGACTGATTTCACGTACTATTTCATTGCCTCTTTCTGTAGACTGTGATTACACCAGTTTTCTTTTGATTTTTGTCGTTCTGGCAATTCATATGCAATAGAGCTGGAATTTTCAAGGGCATTGTATTATTATAATTTGAGTTATTTTATCATCAAATTCAATAGCTTTGAGTAGTACAAATGGGATGATGGAAGGGCATCCAATTCTAGTTCTGTATGATAGAGCTTTGAGATATAATTCCCTATTTTAGAAATTTTCGTTGTTTGGGATACAAGATAGAGTTTGCCGCCTCTAATGACACAGTATTTTCTAATAGATTAACTTCTTTGTTTCATTCGTTGCAGGGAACAGAAGTGCCAACGTAGTCAAAAATATGCTGCTGAAAATGGACTGCCTATCCTGAAAAATGTGCTGCTTCCAAAAACAAAGGGTTTCCATGCCTGCTTAAATTATTTAAGAGGCTCTTTGGATGCAGGTTGTTTCTTTCTCCCTTTTATACAATGTTTCTTACATCAGTTGTCATTTGGTTCTGTATTTTTCCCATTTTCTGTTCTCAAAATATGAATTTCTATTTAGCTTGCTCTGGAGCAAATTTCTGCATGTTCTGCACTCTCTCTGGGTCTTGTCAATGTGTTCTATTTAAATTTCATTGTTTAGGCACTCAATGACTACTCCGACTGAGATGATGATTTGTTGTCTGTAACTCTTAAAATGTAGTTATTAACAACTGATCTCTTTTGCAAAGAACTAATGAAAGTACTATAAGAGTCTTCTGATCATGTTTCAGACTGAGAGTAGTGTGACTGATGTGACTGAAGTAATGACAGGGCATAAGCATGTTTTTCTGTTTTTCTTTGCCCATGGTAAATGTTGCTTTACTGGCTTGAATGTTGGGCTGCAAGCATTACATAGCACACTTCTCATTCAAGGAAAGCCCAAAACCAAGTCTTGGAATCACTGGCCGTTTCCCGCGCATAACATTTTGTTCCTGGAGAGTTTTTCTAAGTTGGTCTGTTTTTCTCTTCTTTTACAGTTACTTCTCCATTCTTGATATTCCACTTATCTCATCTATGACATGATACAGTTTATGACATAACAATCGCCTACAAGTATCGTTGTCCATCTTTCTTGGATAATGCCTTTGGTGTGGACCCTGCTGAAGTTCATATTCATGTTCAGCGAATTGCTGTTACTGACATCCCAGTAGCTGAAGACCAGGCAGCTTCGTGGTTAGTCAAGAGATTCGCTCACAAGGATGAGTTGCTTTCCAATTTTCATGCAGAAGGCCATTTTCCGCATGAAGGAACAGAAGGTGACCTTTCGACACTTAAGTGTCTCACTAATTGCCTTTTTGTAATTCTCTTGACCACCACTTGTACATTCTTCACCTTTTTCTCATCCATTTGGTTCAAAATATATGTTTCCTTAGTCTGCGCATATCTGGTGTCTGCAACATACTTCAATATTCGACCCATGCCCATCGCGGCATTGTAAATGCTGTTTTCTCATTCCAGCATTCCATTTCCCGAAGCAAAATGACGAGACACTACATCTATATGGAGCTCCCTGGGTATCCTATTTGGTTCGGTCATTTTATCTTGCTTTTCATAATCTGATGCCCGAAGGAATGTCGCTTATTGATGGAGAATTTCAAACCAAAACTCAATCCAAATGCATATTCGTGCTTGATTAATTGATTGACTATGAATTATTTACCTGGAGATGCACAGGTCTTGAATATGTATGTGAACATGAGCTCTTGATTTTGAAGGGAAATGCTGGAGCCGTTCCTGTACCAAAAAGCTTAAATCACATCTCATCAATCTCTTTGCACTAACTTGGCATTCACTCTTGAAAATTTGGCGGAGATTAATTTCTGTAACAAGTAAATCCAATGTGATATGAAAGAAAAACGAGTCCAATTTTATTTTTTATATTGGTTATGCAAATCTTGTCACACCATCCAAAGAATCTGTCATATAACTTATCCTTACATGAATTGTGATATTGCCCTTTTCTCTACTTTCCACTATAATAGTTAAAAATATATTATTTCATACGTTAATTATATCTACTATTTGAATTATTTTTTCAAATTCAATCTTTTTTTAAAAAATTATTTTTTTCATAATAATTTATTTTTATTATTCACAACTCAATCCAAATAAAAATCTTTGAAATATTTGAAATAAAAAGGAAAGGACAAAAACATTGAAATAGTCAGACGAAGACTGCTTCCTTGTCCGCTTGCCAATGATGTAACTAATTTTTCGCAGATACTAGTTAAACTTCCAAATGCAGAAGAGGATGAAAATAAGGGAAAATATGATGTCTGAAACTGTAATTACATAAAGAATGAAGATATTGAGATTAACATGATAAATGAATGAATAACTGGTGATAATTGAACCTGCATAACAGTAATATCAAAAGTCCTATTCGACCAACTAAAAGTTCAAATTCAGCAGACATAAACACTTAATGCCATCTTCTTCTAGCAGAAGATCAGCAGGAGCTGAGATATGACTGATCAAAGCTTTCAATGGTTGGGATGTTTGATGATCCTCTGCAGAACAACAGTCCTGGCTTTTCGAATATCCCGGCTGCATACATCTGCTTGCACCCCTAAATCCTCCACGTTCTTCATAAACACATCCAGCTTCTTCTTGATCTCCACTATTCCAAGTTTCACAGCATTCTCGTTCATTGCAAAATCAACATTTTTCAGGAGCAATTCAATTTCAATCTCCAATCGGTCGATCAGCACCCGTATGCTGTCCAAGTCTTTAATGGTTACGTAAGTAACAACGTGCATGGAATTGATCACCTCCTTTTGACCTTTGACAGCATTTTCATAGTTCTTCAGAAGTGAATCAATCCACTTTCCCATTGAGCCCAAGGGAATGGAACTTGCAGCAGCCAGGGCAGCAGCGACAGGAGAGGCAGCCATGGCAGCTGCCACAACTGAGCATATGAGAACAGAAGCGAATGTGGCAACAAAAATGATACTTGAAAGCTTTCGCCAAGCATGAATATACCTCAGCTTCTTATCAAGCTTATTCTTTCGCATTTGCAGCTTCTCAAGCATCAGAATTTGCTGCCTGTACACAGATTGAAAGTTTTGGAAGAATTCCTCAGTGAAGGGATCACCAGCAGCTTTGAAGTTCTTCAACTCTTCCAAGGTCCTAGTGTACCTATTCCCTTCAACTCCATCCTCCTCTTCAAATTGCTGAAGAGCTACCATAATGAGCAACTGGCTATCTCGAGAGCGCTTTAGGCATTTCTCCAATGCAGCACAAAAATCCAGAGTTTTTAGGCTGTTCTCAAAGTACTCCTCCACGAGCTCAAACAGTTCTTGATTCTTCCATATGTCTTTCTTGCATTCCAAGATCACCTTAACAACTTCCTGGTTCATCTCCAAGAGGCACTCCGTGACTTCTTTCAGAGAATCAAAAGAAAGAGCCCTGACTTCAACCCCAGCAGCAAGAGTATTGATGACGTGATTGGTTCGAGCATGGAGAGTTGCATCAAAGGACTGCAAATCCTCGTCCAGCTTGCAGGCGGCTTCATAAGAATTGAGCTCGGTGGTGTATTCCAGCTCGTTAATTGCAGCAGAAGTTTCACCAGGTTTCTTGCTCAAGTGGCTTCCCATGGTCGCAACGACTCAGATCTATACAGAAAGAAAAGAGAAGAAAACCAACTTCAAATTCTCGCGCACAACTTTATTTGATTCTTCAAGCTTCAATCTCAGTACCAGAAGAGTGTTTTGTTCTTAAGGAAGAAACCCAACTTTTGTAAATATCAGTAAATAACAACAAGAGCAAACCTAATGGAGATCCGAAAATGAAACAGGTCAGACCCCAAATCCAATCAGTAGAGTATATAACTCAGGTGGGCATAGAAATATGTCTGGTCTGGATCAAATCAGCAAGAAATGGAAATAATCTAACAAATTAAAGCTTTAAGGTTATAAATAACGGACCAAAAGTTCAATGTATGAGTGAAATATGCTAAAGATTGGATTTTTATGGAAGGATACTTAAAATATTCTTTGGAGAAGCAAAGCTAAGCTCGCAGCAGGAAGTTAAAGGCAGAAAAAACAAAACCCTTATAAACTGAATAGAACTAAGATTTAAAGATTAGAAGAACAGGCCAAGAAGAAGAAGAGGGACGACAGATCTTGATTCTTGAATGGATAATCGAATGGGATCTTATTTTAACTTTATAAAGAGAGGGATAGAGAGAAAAAGAGGAAAGCGAAACGCGAAAAGGAAGGTCAAGGGTGAGGAGGAAGATAAAGATTGAGGCTGATGAGGAATGAAGAAGCTTAGAGAGAATTAAAACCGTTGAGGACCAAGAAAAATAATGTGGTGAGAAATGAGAATTGAGATTGAGATTACAAGAATAGCTTGCACGCATGAGTTAATTGAGATTGCAGATGGAAAACGCGGGAAGCAATGTCTATCTCTCTCTCTTGCTCTTAAGAGATGTAATATAGATATATATATATATATCATCCATGATTGAACTTTCTCTATCTTTTCTCCATATATCTTGAACCAGATTTGCAGGAAAAAGTGTGTAAAAAAATTCTCTCTCTTTCCCTCTCTTTCTCTCTCTATACATTTTCCACAGCAACAGAAACAGTTGTAACGCGCAAAAGCGATGTCTAACGAAGTAAATCAGCGGAGAAACTTGAGCGCAAAGAATGGTAAAGTAGTCAACAGAGCAACAGAGAGGAAGAAGAGAAGGGAAAAGGGTCTATTCCTTCCTCCACACTTCTCGCTCTCTATTTAGTAAAACGAGTGAAGTTAAAAAGGTTTATACAAAGCCAACATGTATCTGAAATGACCAAGTTACCCATCGTTTTCGGAAAATTCTTCAATCTTCTTGTCACAGCTCGCAGAACTCTTTGCCGTAATTCTCAAATCATTTCTTGTACTGTCACCAAAATAGAAAATATTGCTTTTATTCACCAAATGGACACTGTAATTAAACTTTTTTTTATTCATTTAAAAAAATTAAACATGTTTGTGCTTGATTCATCTACTAACATCTAAGAACAAATTCGACGATGAGGGCACTTCAGATACCCATTATTTTTACATTTGGTTGTAAGAATATACAACATCTTAGCTATTTGACCAAATTTAACACTTTAACTTAAAATTTGTTTGAGTTTTTTGTTTTTCCCTAACAAAAGAATTATTCAAAAGATTTGGAGATAGGGGAGGCTCTAGCCTCTAGTGAGCACCATACCTAAAAATATTGCAATAAATGGATGCATTTGAATTTGAAATGTTCTATATGTAATTTTATAAATAATAGATAAAATTTAAAGTAAAAATTTTGCATTGTGTTCTATTGAACCCAATCCAAATACAAGTGTTCAAAGTATGGTACAAATGTGGAAGAAATAAGATTTATAATTAAAATTTGTAACTTTAAAACAAATAGAGGTTATTCGTTATGTAGATTTAACAGAGTATAAAAATTTTCATAAGTAATCTATATATTTAGTAGATTGATGACATTCATATGATTATGTTAAGTTGTTAAAATACTATTTATTGAGTAAAACATTTACCTTTTAACTTATATTCTCTTGTTCTAAACTATTAAGAATATAATGGTTGGTTACCAACATAATTCTAAGTGAATTTTGAGTGTAAGTATTAGTTGCATGGCTGAGCAAATGCCTACTAGTTTTTAGCATAGCTAAATCTAAGGCTCTACTTGGATTGGGTTCCACACGGAACCCAATACAAATTTCTTATCTCACATATCACTTTTTCTCTTACAAAAATTTCTCTCTCCCGAAATCCAAGACAGAAAATTTCAAAACCAAACTCTATCCAATCACACTCTAAAATTTCTTTTACATAGTATTTGACTAGTGAATTAGAAAGTTCAAATTAAATAAACAATTTGAGGAGAGAGCTTTTCTTTTTAACAAGAGAGAGAGAGAGAGAGAGAGAGAGAGAGAGAGAAATTTGAACAATAAGTATGAAATGTGATTCAAACTCAAATAATTTAAATAAATTTTTATTATTTTTATTCCTCATTCTACCCTTTTAGACTTTTTACCTTTTGTGTTTTTTTAAATAGTATATATATATATATATTACCTGAGTGTATATTATTCTTATTCCAAACTAACAAAGTAACAAGAATCGGGTATTGAGTAACTACAACAATAATAAATATTTCACTCGATAAAAAGAAAAAAGAAGAATACTCGGAAAAAGAAAAGTTCAATAAATAATGGTAGTAAATAATGAGACAATGTTTAAAGGGATAGTGGGCATTTTGTAATATTGGGAAAAGACGAGGGGTGTCTGGGAAAAGAGAGACTCGTAAGTTGGAAGCGCCCAAATGCCGGAACAAAATGAAGAAGCAAAGCAAAGTCGTTATGTTATCCTAGAAGAGGTCCGCGTCCGGGCCCCACTAGCTTTCCTAATTCTTGTAGACCGGCTTCGGGATTACACGTCAAGTTGTTGATACGTGTCGCTAGCACACTGGTGGCCGTCTTTGAGTTTAGTTCAAAGTGATTGCACGCTACGTCAAGAGATTCTACAATCAGGTGCCTCATAACGGTCTCCTCGTGTCACCGTTAAAATTCCGTAAATTTTGAATTTTAAAATTTACAAAAATAACTTAATTATAAAAGAATAAATAAATTTAAAATAAAATTTATATCAAAGTTTATAATATGACTAATTCAAATACAATTTATCTTACTATTTTATATTTAGTTTTTTTCTGTGATTTTTTTTTATTTTTAAATTTTTTTCTAATTATATACAGAATCTATAAGGAATTGAATCTACTTGTGTTGCATCAATTGGATAAACCTGGTCCCCATAATTATGGGAGGAAGATGGAAATCAAATTTGTTGGAATTTTCCCAGGAGTTTAGGAGCAAATTTAACTTTGTTGGAGCCATCAATTATCTACTTTTTAATCATAAAATCATCATTATTGAATAATTAGGCTTGTATTAGAAGAATTGAATTGATATGATATAAGCTGCAATAATTTCCTTTTGTTGAGGGTAAGGAAGAAAGAGGTGCAATACAATATCAACTTTTGTTATGTTATAAAATATATGTATGATAATCATTATTAAATATAATATTAATAATCTTTAATTGAATTAAATTTAATCAATTTTAAACTCGATCTAGTTTGTGCTGTACACTTGATATTAATCCCAAACTCATTGGCAATCATATCATACAAGCATATAGGTTAAGCAATTGGATTTTAAGACATAGCAATTAAATTTTAGAAGCCTACCAGCCTCTATTGTCAAGGGAAATTCCTACTAGATATTATTTTTTTGGCTATATAATCTATATTTTTTTCTTTATTTTAGACCGTACACGAGTATATGAAATATCATATTACTGGTGAAGATTATACATATCAAACACATACTTATAAGTTTTATTAAAAGAGAAAAATAAACTCTACCAAAAAGAAGTTATACAGTCGAACTCTCAACTGCCTAAATTATTACCACTCGTAAAGGCCTTGCTATCATTTATTTTCCTTTTTAAAAGAAAAAAAAATCATAATTTGAAGATGGAAAACATTAAGCTCTAAATTTACAATTTTGCAACAATTTTTATTTGGCAGTTAATAAATTTTGGTTGTAGTTCGTTAAATTCAACAGCAAGACAAGTCAAGAATTTCAAACTAGTACCGCAATTAACAACTGTCCAACATGATAGAAAGCCGCAATTGATGATGAGGCTTCTCCTTTTTTGGTTGCATACGGTATGAGGAAGAGTCGAAAGCATGTGAATTAAATAGCCGCGGCTATAAGTCAAATAAAAATTTTAAAATTAATCTCTATTTCATTACCATGTTTAATAAGTCAATTTTAGGCAGAGCCCATATGGAGTGTGTTTTCCTTTTTGCTATAACTTTACGCAATGGGCTAAGGCGGTTTCATCTGCACATTGTTCTTCAATCTCCGAAATAACATCCACTTTCGTGATTACTTTTTATTTTTATTCTTTGAATACATCAAAAAGATATTTCCTCTATCTATAATAATATTCACATTTTTTTTTGTAAAAAGTTCATAATTGAATGTTTACAGTTTAAATTTTAGTTAATTTTTTACTGTTAACTTTATTAATTTAAAGAAAAATAAACTTTACTAATTTATTGACCTGCCACTAACCTTTTTGACTTTCCTAATTTGCGAGATTTAAATTAGATTAATATGTGAATCATATGACTAATTTCTTTAATTAAATCAATAAGGATAAAATTAATAAATTGAATAAATTAAAAATCTTTTTAAATTTCATACAAGTCAGAATATTCATGAAATATTCGATTGTAGACCAAATGAGTAATAGAAACCAAAAAAAGATTACAAAAGTAACAAAACTAAATGAATTTCAGTTTTAGAACATGTTCCAATATTGGTTGAATGAAAGATTTTTTTCTATTTCATTTTAGAGAGCTTTTGCAACCCTGGAATTTGAATAATATAAACTCAGTGACCAAGACAAATTACTTATAAACTAATGTTCAATTTCTACATCATTGCAATTATTTTAGGAAGAAATAATATATTTTACAAAAATCAAGAGATTTTATCCCAACCGTATATTGTTAATAACTCATATACACACTACTCCTTTCCTTTTAAGCATTGAATTCTTAGAATTAGTTATGCATTAAAATAGAATAAAAGACCCGCCCTTCAAAGAAAGAAAAGAATAAAAAGAAAGTAAGATTAACAAAGGAGGAGTAAAGTGAAAGAAACAAGAAGTTAGGGCAAAGTTTGTGATCCCTACATTCTAGAGGGTTTTAGTGTGAAAAGCCTCAAGTTTAAGACCCAGAAGTCTCCTCCAGTAGGGTTTTGCTTTGTCGCCTAAACCCTCATATAAAGGAAACGAAAACCATCAGTACAAGGCCACCAAATAGTACCACTTAGAATCCGCAACAAGTCTGCAGATAGAAAGAAGACTTCGTAGGAGAGTAGCCTTAATGCCTCTGCTTTGAATCGATCTGAACCGAGTCGAATGTGTTAGATTGGTGCCTCCATAATCCCAGATAAGCCGAGAAATTGTGGTTATCTGATTCATGGGAGGCCAAAAGAAATCAGTGGAAGTTTCGCTGATGGCGCCATTTTCTGTATTTTATTCACGAAAGGCGCTTACTAGTAGCTTCGCCATACATTCATTCACCGGCTACTACTACTTCTCTGCTTCTTTTTCTTCTTCCCTTGTTTTTAGGACCGACTCTTCCTCCATCTTTCGTCTTTAAAATATTGAACCAAGGAAGGTAGATGTAAAGACTTTTACCCTGATAGATTCCGACCCATCGAGACATCGTGAAGCCTTTTAGATGGAGTAGGGAGAAGGGGGTCAAGGGCAAAAGCAATCCAATTGCCCTTTCCTTCTACTTCGAATGAAATGGCATCAGGATTCCCAAGACCACATCTGTGCTAAGCTATTCTTCGGAAAGTCTCGGCGTTGGGCGGATGCCCCTTTGAGATGTGGTCGCCTGACCTGCGTACCGAAGAGGGTTTTGTTGAAAGATAATGGAAAATAAATGTTTTTTCTACCAAAACAAGAGAATTTTAAGCACATTTATTTTTTCTTTTTTTGCTGAGTAAAAGTTTGGGTTTTCTTCACTAATTTAATCTAGGGAGGGAATTAAACAAAGTTTGTACTTAAAATTTTTATTTTAAATTTTGAAAAAATTAAAAAAGAGATGCATTTCTGATGTGAAATCTTGCACTGAATTTCAAAATAAAAGCAATATAAAGAATAATGAATGTTACTGAGCTTTTTTTAGAGAGTAAAAATGTGAGTTAAAATTAAAAATTATTTCTAGTAACATTGTCTACCACTTCTGAATTTCTCATAAACACTCATTTTCAACAACAATATCTATCACTTGCAAAAGCGTCGGAAGAATGCTTTTGTGTATTTTATTTTATCTTCTTTTGTTATATTTTACAATAAGTTCTTTAATCTATTTGTGTAATTTTTTTAATTTTTATTATAATAAAATATATTAATTAGCTAAATAAAAAAAAAGCCGAGAATGACTGGCAATTTTGTTTTCCGATTCTGTCGTGTGATTGTCAAATCCCTTCAGAGTACAGATGGTTACTGTTTTGATGAAAAAGTTAGTTGCAAGCATTGCATAAATACATCCAGCTCGACGGAATGGCAATAGTAACACGACAGTAGAACCTCACATTGGCACCAGGGGGACCACACCAAAGATTGAACAAAGTTTCATAATATAATTTAGGGATGAAGCTGAAATAAATCTAACTTTAAAATTTAACCACCCCACATCTAATCTCAGTTCCTCTGCAAAATTTTGAGAACCCTTTCAATTGTCCCCCCGCTGATGAGAACCTCAATTACTACAGACTCAGTTGCGGAATTTTGCAGGCCCAAAACGATCAGAGTTTATTTGTAAAACTGGGGCCTTTACATCATAATTGCTGCGTCTAAACTTGCTATGAGATTAAAATCCTTTTGGGCTACTGGAAGGGACACTGCCAATTTTAAGAAGCAATTCACTACTTATCTCTTCGTCTCGGTCGTGTTCTAGAGATTTTTTGTTCACTTGTTATAGAGGTACACAATGGTGAATATAAAAAAACCTGTCATCTGCAGTGTAGGAAAAAACACAAATAAGTCAGAATCTGCTTTGATGAATTACTTGATAAAATCTTTTGACGCAAAATAAAAGAGACGTTTCGCCAACAGGAACCTTACTATAACCAATCAGAAGCAGAAAGGCGATCCTTTTCAAGTTCAATATATCCTCGAGTCTACATCTAATGTGCCAAAACAAGTATATGTCTAATCTGGCCAGAAAATGGATACAATTCATTCCTTTGTATTCCTTTTTTGGTTTTTCTTTGGTTTTGTTGTTTTACTTTTTTTTTTTTTTTTTTTTGTGTGTTGGTGGGATGTGGGGGTGGTAGGGCTTAGTCGAAACAGTTTTGCAAGTAATCTGGCCGGAAATGGATGCAATTTGTTACTTTCCTCATCTTTTTGGGGGAAGGTAAGAGAGGAGAAGGCATTACAGCTTAGTACTAGAGAAGAAAGAAATAAAGTGTGTACCATAGAGAACGATGCTCCATAGTAAGGAAACGCAGTTGTGATGAATCTTTCATATTCATTGTGTCTGAAGGGTCGAACTGGTATCTGCAAGTAGAATTAATAAGAAAAATCTATAGAAAGACTTGTCCACTGCTTCCTGAAGTACTTGTAAATTATAATAACAAAAGCTCAATGCTTTCACGAACCATCAGAAAAAGACAATGAGGTCCCTGTCAACCTTTAGCCAGATCAAAGACGGACATAATAGATTTAGAACACACAAATCTTTTAGTATTCTTTTTTTCCTTTTCAGTATTCCTAACATAACCACACCAAAAAGATGATCAACTCGAGCAGAAAAAGACGAGAAAAAAATGACCAATGACACACAGTACAAGTCAGTTTACATTTCCAGGAAATGCCCAAAATGGAATTCGTTCAAGACACAGCGAAAACAAAGACTTCTTGGTGTCAACTAGGACTAAAGAACCACAAGCGTTAGCAAGGGAGCTAAAAGTAGGAGTAAAGGAGCTCATCTTAACATGTCTGCCACTGCCCAACAGGCATGATTTTTACTTTCCTCAAGAAAGAGAAGATCAGGTTACGTGACAAATAAGAAAACATTAATTCATTCACTATCTCCTTAAATCAAATTTTCCAAGAGGGTTAAACCACAAATTCAGAAATACAGTAGAATGCAGCCAGAAGTACAGAAAGGTAAAAGCTAATTTTAACAGATTACCTAGGAAAAAGTTCACCTTCAAGTCTGACAAGTATATTCCTCTAAGCCTTAATTGTTTAAATTCCAGTTCCATGTCTCATAAAATATAGTCCTCTAAGCCTTAATTGTTTAAATTCCAGTTCCATGTCTTATAAAATATAGTCCTCTAAGCCTTAATTGTTTAATTTCTAGAGCATCAACCCTAGCAAATCCTAAACTGTATAACAACAAATATTTAGACTACTATAGAACGTAAGGGGAGAGGGATTAAAATCACTGCCTTCATAATCTACATCAGGTTGCTTTCACTTTTCCTTCACCTATCCTACTCACGAGCACACACACAAACCAAAACAACCCGCACCAAAAAATAAAAATAAAAATAAAAAAAAGAAAGAAAGAAAGAAAGAAAAGAGGGAAGGATAACATCAATTGAAACAGACAAGCATTTCATGCAACAGAAAATAATCTGCCTTTTACCATCATGCAAATTGCGAATCACAATGAAAAGTAAAAGCATGAGAAGAGCAAACTACCTGCTTTGATAGCCTCAAGCTGGTATATCCAAGCCTGTCATACTCAACCTTAAACTGGAACACGCCGTAAACATCTGGTACCTTGAAGGAGGTATAATACACACCCTATAGGGGAAGTGAGTTGACAAATCTAATCAGTTTGCATAAATCAAGTCACAAACAACTTTCTCCTTATCGTACTAAAATGTACCTTCTTGTCAGTGGACAAAGTTTTCAAAACATAGGGGCTCATCATGTAAAACTGCACTTGGACATCATCTGCTACATATGGCTCCCAACTTGTTCCAGACCATTCATAGATCTCAACAGAATATTCCTTCAGCCATACATAACTATCAGTAAGGCACTTAAAAAACAGGGCTCGGATTCGGTAAGCAAGCGTTTCCCAACTTTGACTTAGAGAATTACCAGATTATCATTAATTCTATACATGGATGGTTCATCAACCTCCCCAACTTCGTGATGTCTTACATTCGCAGCCTATATAGCAAAATGATGAAGAAGATGAAGAAGGAAGAAATCATCACTAAAGAATGAAATTAGAAACAAATTAATTCAAATTTTATGTCTAAAACTGGAATCATCAGAAGAGGAGGTGTCAGCCGGACTCCTAAGAAGCTTAGAATTGACAAATCTAATTTGGAAGGAAAAATTGGAAATATAGAAGCTGTAGAAAGAGTAGTTTAACGTGATACCGCACCTTCAGATGACCTCTTTCATGGAAAACCCACTTGCTAATTTCAGTCACAAATTGTTCATTTCCTGATTTCTCATGTCTATTATCAAAAGAAAAAGTAGTCAAGAAGAGCTACTAAAGAAAAACATAAATAGTTGAAGCTGCATTACTTCATAAATTGCAAACACTAACTTTCTTTTTCTCTTGAACGATATTTAGGCATAGAAAAGAAAAACACAGATCAGACACTCTATATCAATTAAATACTCTAAAAGATATTAGTCTATGAACTGACCAACGAAATTCTTGATGATCCAAAAAACAAGGGAAAGAACAGATCAAGTTTCATAGCATCTGTTCTCTTGCAAGTTCTTTGATTTGTTAGATTCTAGTTAAACTAAGCTTTACTGGGAACATTTTCAGGCTTCGACGTCAATATTCTCATAGTGCAGTCATTTTCAATTCAGAATTGGAAAAAATTACTCCACCCAGCATGTGGTCCAAACCATAAGTTAATTACGCACCACCAAACTAAAGGACATCAAGTACAATTGATACAAGATCAAACAGTACAATGATAAAGAGAATACCTATTTAATTAAATCTCAAAAAAATTTAATGTTCTGAGGTGTGGAGGGCCTTTTGCTGGACCAAATGTTTTTTGTTCCTTCCTCTTAAACATATCCACACGATGGAAAGAGAAGAATCCAAATGGTATAGCAAGGGCTCAAAAAATGTAGACATGGTACCTACTGTAGAAATACAAAAACATGCACAGTTTTTTCTTTTTTCTTTTCCTTTCATATGCGCATAGTCTCTGCAGTCAATGAACAAGCAGCTAAATGTGATGAAAAACCCATATACAACCAAGGGAAAATAAAGTAAATAAAACTGGTTAACAAATTTAAAGATAATTACTTGCTTAAAGTTAGAAACCAACAGAGAGACGTAAGTTACCGCCAAGGCCATAAAATATTGTACAAAGTTATTAAAAGAAAAGAAAAAAGACGTTATATTCCAGAAACAGTGAGTATGACCTGGAAAGAAGGAATAAGAGTGCTAGATTCAAGAAAAGGGCATAAGAGTTCTTAACATGGTTACTGATATTGGTAATATAAACTTCATCTTGATGGCCTTTCCGGAAGCCATCACCGATGCTCATGTTAGTTGTTAATCAATGGGTGGCAGATAAATGTTGTTGGCCATGTTCAGGGAGCAGGGCAAAAGGCTTCTGTAGATGAGTATGAAGGTACTGGTAACCTTCAATTCTTCCTATATGTTGCTTAGTTATGTTAACATCAAATAAGCATATCTTTTGAAAGTCAAATGAGGAACATCTATAGCTGAAGATGAAGAATAAGGACACACTTCATGCACAAGTCAAAGTGCAGGTGTGGTTGAAAACTCTGGAACAAGGAACAAGGAACAATTTCACTCACTTGATCGGACTTCCAGCTTTCTGCACCCCAGATCTGAAAAATCTGACAGAAAAAGACATAAAGGTGTCATTTTCTACATTGAGTAAACGGGAGGATACCATGCGCAAACAGACTAACTACTTACTTGTTGCTGAACATCCTCAATGAGCCAGAGACTAGAATCCGAGCATTATTTCTAGCCTGCAACATCAGAGAAACTTAACAAAATGATGATAATCAAAGACAAAAAAAAAAAAAGAAAAGAGTATGAATGTTGGTTTCCCATAAACCTATTTCCTCTCGTTAATTTGCAGGGAAGGAAAGAATGCAAAGTCCAATTCTTGAAACTTGTCTTTCTCTGCATATCTTTCGTTCTCATTTTCTGGCTATTGTGCATTAATTCTTCATCTATATGATTTTTATGCCAAGTCGACTTGGAATTGCTTCTCAATTATTATCCTTTTCGTTAGTTATGATAGAAAATAGTTTCTCTTCATATCAGCCCAAGCTTCTATATCACAGTAATGGTCCTAAATAGTTAGTTAGAGAGACGGATCACCTAGCTATTAAGAACAAGAACACCATCTAACTAGGAATTGCCCATATGGCTAATAATCTAAGGCACTTCTGTTATCTGATGTGTCCATATGGCCATTGCCCTTTGCCCTAATAGAGTTCTTTCAAGTTTCTGCTCTGACTTTAACTAAGAGAACACTCATCTTATCATAGCTAAGTCTATATCTAAGACAACTACATATTATTAGGAAAAAAAGGCTTAGGCAATTGAATCTCCAAGACTGTAATTTGAAGACTTTTGCCATAAATGTGCCAGAAGAACAATGAATTGTTCATATTGAGCACAAATGAAGCTCGCTAGGTGGTGCCAAAAATCTAAGCAGCAACTAAAATACAGTCTTTTGAATGTTTCAGGAAAATTTGAAGCAATGATATTACAGTTAGTGCAGAAGTAGAAGCAGCTAGACTAGAGCACATTTCAGTTTTATGGGGAAAAGGTAATAAATATCTATGGGCAACAAGTACTTTTAGACCAGATGAGAAATGGAATAGGACAGAACTTGGTTGTACATCATCTGGGAACAAGCAGCTGGAGCAGGTTGGAAAAGCTAATAGGTATAGAGTCAGTACCATCGACTATAACAATGCAGATTTGATTGCAAAATCTGGAAACAAGCAAATAGCACAAGAAACCCAAAATTACAGATAATTGTAACCATTATTAAGTAAATTGCAGAACTCAGACCCAAAATATATTGCCGCCAATTCCCTATTGTCCTTCTAAAAGAAAAAAGTAAAAATAAAAGATAAAGTTAATTGGTACTGTACCTGCACAATTGAAACTAAGGAAATTGCAGGTCCAAAGATTGATGAAGGATTTGATAACTTGGATTTTGGATTTGCTGAATATGCTGAAGGAGATGCTGAAAGAACTTTCAACACCTGCGAACAGATGGGTTGTTAACTTTTGATGACATTTTGGGTATGAAATCATGATTCATGTTCTTTAACTGTTTCAGTTCCTGGGGAGCAGCAGCTTACCAAGTTATTAGCAGGATTGACTGAATGGCCAATTCCCTGGAAAAGAATGGGGGCCTGTGGTAGATTTAAGGAGACAATAAACAGTTAGCATAACTTGTGGCATGGGTCTATTAATTTATTACTGCAAGCAACTATCCCTAACCCATGATCCCAAAAATTATGGGCTACATACATGCCTAAGCAGCATAATGACACAATTTGGAAAAAGAAAAAACAATGTGATTGAAAATTTTCAGGTCAAATGTAGACCCAGAAGGCATCTAGTTCTCCAATTAGATACAAGCTTTAAACCTTCAGCAGCAATTGAAAGTAACATAATACATTCCAGGTATAATACCACAAAACATTGATATTTTGTGATATTTTTCAGTGCCAAAAAAAAAGAAAAAAGAAAAAAGAATACCCTGTAGCAAAAATCATTTCGGACAAGAGAATTAAAAAAATAAAGTTATTTTGCTTGCTAAAAGAGTAGCATAGCAGGTATGACGACTACAGTTAAACAATTTTAGAACAGAATCATAAGCTTTCACCTCAATCGGTTTGCTTCCCAAGATGGCATCAGATTTGATTAAATCATCAGCAGCAACTAATGTATGATCTCCATCCGTATGCGAAACTGCATAGCCTGTGTGATCAATGACCACTGCTGCTGGATCCTAGAATTGGAAAAACAAGAAATGTGGCAACTATATTAATCAGACTTTCACTTGTGAGATAGAAGATATTGACCGGTAAAGGGTCTAAACTGGCTTGTTAAGACTCGTAGAGATATATGAAACAGAGCAAGCAAAATGCTTAACAAAACTGATATGTTAATTCACCTCATCGAAATCAACTCCACACTCAGTGGCAATCTCGCGAATCAAGTCAGATGCAGATTCATCAGCGGCAAGAATCAAATCATGACCAGCATCAACAAACTCCGTTACCGAAGCTGCATTAAGTGATCCTCCAAAACCTGATCCCAAAAGAATAAAAATTTCACAAAAGAATTGGACAGAACCAAATTCTCAGTCCATTCACATCCGCAACTCATGCACAAGCCCAAATGTATAATTGACATGACAACAGCTTATCCACTTCCACAAGACAATAAGGTTCCAAAAAACTCAGCTCTACATAAAAGAACAGGAGTATGTAGAACCATTGAGACATCAAATTTAAATTGTGTTTATGTTATTAAGAATCACTATAAGGCATACAGACACGCTGACATGCTTAAGAAAGTAAACTCCAAACTGAAATCAATATCCATAGAGAAGTAAATCTGTAAACCAAGCATATAAAAGACAAGCGAAATGAGGAAAACTAGTAAAAAAAATAGAAAATTAGAAAGATAAGGCAACGTTTGGGGACATACGATCAATTGAAGGAGAGAAAAGGATCAAGGCATCATATAAGTACTGGCCGTATCTCTGCAAAGCGATCTTGGGGTCATCGGCGAGCTTGAAGTCGAGTTCGAATCCTCGGCTCTCGAGAGATTTGAAGTAGAGAGAGTGGGACGATTTAATGGCGAAGTCATCTAACAAAACCAAAACTCGGCGATCTGTGGGGTGTTCTGGAGAGAATGAATTGCAGAGAATTGCGAAGAATTGAATTGTGCAGCCGAGGAGAACTAATAATCGCAAAATGCTCGACATTGTTGCAGTGGTAGTAGGGTTTATGCAAGATTCCGCTCAGCTGCGACTCAGACTCTGAGCATCGTCAGTCGTCCCGAGTTTCTTTCTCAGGTCTGTTTCCTCGAGCAGTTATATGCAACCCCACCTTTGGGCGATAAGATCTAATGCGTTGTATAAAGTCTGATTTGCATAATCGTCATACCAAACCTGACTGCACAATGCGTTCTCAATTTCGAGCCCTCCCTACTTCCGCTGCACTGCTGTGGTTGCCACAAGCATTGCGTCTAAATATGAAGGCTTCCCAAATTTGAGTCTAACCTTCATAATAGAGTCGTTTATTTAATATTATGACGTCGTTTATTCATAAGCTGGGAGTCGGATAAAATGCCAAACTTTGTTAAGAAAAGTCTAGTAGTCTACATCAAACTGGGCCTAAACGAATGCGGCCCAATGTCGATGTTTGTGTTTGTAAGAGTATTAAGGATACTTCTCAATTCTAGCATTTGTAATAGACGCATAAGCTATCGGATACAGAAAAAGGAGATCGAGAACTTACTCCTATCTGGGCATTTTTTAAGTACAAAAAATTGGTCCCGATATCATTTTAGTTTAGCCTTTCCCTTGATCTACAACATCAAGAAAAATATTAATGTATACAAAGACAAAACATAAAGGGAAAAAGAAGGTAACGAATGTCATATTTATCCTTACTTGTACTTCAACTGCAAGTCCACAACATGTACAATTACAACAAAACATAAAGGGAAAAAGAAGGTAACGAATGTCATATTTATCCTTACTTGTACTTCAACTGCAAGTCCACAACATGTACAATTACAACAAACCACAAAGACCACGTATGAATTGTGATTTCAACCAATGAAACTAAAGAAAGCATTTTTGAACACATGTACACACAAAAGGGAAGCATATTTCCACTGAACAACAGAGCAACTAGAAAAAAGACGACAATTCATTAAGGAATTACTCCTAAAACGACTTGCTAGTGCTTGTGATCATTTTGGGTATGAATAAGGCTGGCCAAACCGCTTAACCATCGTTGCCATATACCTGCCCTGGTGCTCTGCAAGTGCAAGTTCTGTTTCGGTTGGTTGCCTTGTGCCATCGCCTGAGAAGACACCTGCCCCGTAAGGGGAACCTCCTCTGATTGAATCCATTTTGAACATTCCGGCCCCAAAAGTGTATCCAATTGGAACATAAAGCATACCATGGTGTGCTAACTGGGTAATTGCTGTCCAGCTGAAAAAAAGAGCATTTAGTGTAGTGATACTTGCAAAAGGGAGAATCATACGTACAGAGATGTATAGTTGGATACAGAAAGATATAAAGCAACCCAAGGATAAAAGTGAAAGAAATAAAGATGAATGACTGAACTATGCCACCTGAACACAAAAATTCAGCTTTTAGCACAATTTTTATGTTTCCCACCTAATAAGGATGCAGAGAAGTTGAAATTAACTCTCCTAGGACTAGGATTAACCACAGAACAGTGAGCAGGGCAGTGAAAGATCAGTTACCCCCTTACCAAGAACATCTATCACAATCTCAAAGATGCCAATCTAATCAACAGAGTAACCGTATAGTCCATGTTCCACCGTTCTCATATTTTGAGTACCTTTCATTTGCCTGGATCAACCTTTTCAGAAGAGAAGAAAATACATTTACAATCTAAAATTATAGTCTAACAGGAAAATGAAGTCCATGCCCAGATTCACTTGCTTGTACTCTTCCTGCTAACAAGCAACTACAAGTCCACAATGACCGTAAAATCCTAAGAACACAACTTCGACCTTGTTACCTGGTTAGGTTAGCTACAGCCAAACATGTAATCTACCATTGAATAGGTGTAGAGGTTCATGATTATTACAGGAGCATGTAGAAGCAATCACAAAATGACCTGAGAAATAAGTTCTTGGAAACTTGGAAGTGCTCCATGACTCTACATGATTTTCACAGGTACCTTCTATTCTATAGCTATTTAACGAAATGGCTTTTCAAGATAACTGGAACTGATCATCTAACACCGTTAGACTTGACAGCTTGAAGGTATAGCATGATCTACTCAAGCAGATGATGATGGTTGGAAGGAAGAAAGATAGATGCAGTCTGGGATCCAGTGAATTCTGGACCAAGGCCTCTGAGCGCATGTAAATGGGTGTGGATACCCATACATCAGCAGTTTCAGGGCAGTAGTGACTTATACAAAGGCTTTGGAACAGCTGATGCAATGCAGGGTTGATAAAGATCAGAGTATCAGCAGATGCACTGTCAAAGATCAAAAGGATATTGTTGCACCAATATCAATCTGCAGAGTTATGTGGAAGGTTTTAGGAACTTGAGGACTACAAAACTAGTTGCAACAACATTGGTAAGTATTCACGTGAGGTGTGGAGGCAAGGTATAAGCATATGATAAAGTGAACAAACAATTGACATGAATACCCCAAATATTCAGATGGATCTAATGAAAAGCAAAATCAAATATGGCTAGATTAATGATAAGAACTGTTCATTTGTTGATTTGCATATTGCAAAAATTCCAGGATAGATTGCAATAGCAAGGGGAGTTTTAAGTACTGGTATAACTAATATTATTCACTGAAATTATTCAAAAAATCTTCAGGCTTAGGTTTTGGGAATTTAATTGCTGAAAAACTGGATGTTCCTTTCAATTATTGCAAACTTCTGAGATTCACATTTTAAATTGTTAATAAAAAAGTTGTTACAGTGTACTGAGCTGCATAAATATGTATGTCAGAGGACATTGTGAAAATTAATATAGGTCATAAATCCTATTGGAAACAGGCAATAAAGTAAGACAATAACTAAAACATATAAATGACTTCATTCTGGAATTTTAAGCAGCTTAAAGAATTCGTAAATTGGCATTAATCCACAACCAGACTAGGATTTGCAAAAATATACTTCCTGATTTCCATATAACCACATTTTATTAGGAGGATCTCCGCTTAAGTATAAAATCCAGTCCAGCAACGCATCAGCAGCCAGCAATTGCACTATGGATACTCTCAAACCAAAAACACCATGTACAAACCAAATATAAGAAAAGAAGAATCAAAGTGGACATACGCTGTAGTCTCCTGCCCACCTCCTTGGGTACCGGTACTCACAAAGAAACCAGCAGGTAACCCTGCAAGTTTTTGCTCCCTCCACAACTTGCCTGTTGAGTCAAAAAATGCCTTCATTTGTGCAGCCATGCATCCATACCTCGTTGGGAAACCAAACAACAAGCCATCAGCCTCAACCAGCTCATCCGCCGATATAACTGGAATCTGATCATCTTTATGTGGCGCCCTCATCTGCTCCAAAACTTCTGTCTCCAAGGTTTCAGCAACTCTATACAGCACGCCTTCAACACCCTCAGTCCCATCAACCCCTTTCTTTATCCTCCTTGCCAAGCCTTCCACATGCCCATACATTGAATAAAATACAATGAAGATTTTAAGTTTCTTTTCAATTCCTTGTAAATCCCTATCTTGTAACAGGACTATAGCATCACTGCTGGAGTTTTGCCCCTCAACTGGGATTGGCTCATCACTCGCTGGGTTATATGCATCATTCGTAGATAAACCTGAAGATAACCTATTCTTGCTTGGTATACATCCGCCCCCCTTACCCATATACGCCTACTATAGTAGGTATATTGCCAAAACTGGATTGACTGTGGCAAAAAGTCGAACACGTTTCAGGTGGAATTGAAATGGGATCAGAAAATTATTATCCGGCGAAGATGGACATCCATATATTTATATATTTATATATATATACACACACTATCGGTAGCTAAGCTTAAAATTCCTGAGCTGTCATGATATTCTCCGCGACTAATCGATGAGGAATCTTCCATTAGGATCTTTGCTGGCAGTTTCAGTCAAGTCAAGTCTCCAAGAACATGCTTTTTTTTCTTTTAGAATTTTTTTATCCATCTTTTTGTTGCGGCAGTTTTCCTTTTTTTCCTCAAAAAAATAGGTAGTGTGACTCATTGGGCTAAGCTTCAACTATTTCTCTAGACCAACCACCATACAATAGGCTAAAGTATAGTGCAACGGCGTGAGACCGAGAGGTACAGACTAGTAATTGGAGCGAATGCCAAACTGCATTGACTTTGTAGAAGAATCATTTGCGTAGCTCTGTTAGACCGATGGTCGGGATCAATTCAACAATTCAATGCGTGTAGTGCCAAAAAAAATGTACAGTCACCACAATAGCCGCGTCGTAAAAGCGTAGAAGTCGTGAAAAAAAAAAAAATTGCAGCGGAAGAGGACTGCAAAGCAAGAAGAAAATCTCTAAGGTTGGAAAACAAAGAGGAAGTATGTTTATATTTGTGTTTGAGATATTCTTAACCTGCATCGAAAGCATGTTGGAATATGGTTTAGATGTCGCGAAATTGATCTTGTGGCGTTGGGTTGTCTTCAGCGAATTTTGTAATTGTAACATTTTGGATGGAAAATTGAAACTTGTGGAGCTCATTCAAAAATAAACAAATTGTTGAGGGTGAGTTTTATCATTGCCTTGACTGAAAATAAAAGAATACAAGCATTTCAAATGAGGTAGCATAATAGTTCGTCAAGGAGTGTTTCAATTCAATTCGGTAAGCAAGTGTAAACACTGGATAGGAACTGTTACAAAATCCTACTTCTACAAGAACGCATGTGAAAACCCTTTTCAATTGGATTATCAAACATTTGATTTAGAAACTTCGCCAAATAACACAGAAAATACAGCACCAATTACACCGGGAGTAACAGCGCTCGCTATTCATACATAGCATGCTGCTCTGCTGACCGATCTACACTACATGCACAGAATATACATTTAGTTCCCAATATCTATTAGCTATTGCATGAGCATCTGATAAAGGTTCTGAGAGAGTACCCCCTGGCAAAGTGAACCATTGGGTCAACAACCAAAACTACATCTCAAAAAACACATGCATCGATGGTAGAATCATTCAATGCACTGTTCAGTGTCAGCAGGACTCTTAACAATGTTTGATGGTATACATATCTACTTGAGAGAACGCAGCGGATCACCAGAAACATACAAGCCAAAACCAAATAACAGAGCACAACCTTTTTATCCCATTGAAACTAGAAGCTCGGAAATATGTTCCCTCGAACATGATCAGATTTATCCGAAGGAAGAGCTCACTATGTCACAAATAACAAAGAATTCAGGATGTGAGAATCCTATCCTTCCTTCACAGAGTTGCATCTAGAGCTTTTCAACTCCCAAGGGGGTAAGCAACCTTTGTAGTGGGAATGCAAGAACAATGAGGATATTGATACTTCCTTCTCTCTCTGACGCATGGAAATTGATGACAGGCAGCAAAAAGAGCTCTTCAGTCTCTTCCTCTCACTCTCGCAGCCTTCAAAATTGCTACCATGACCAATGGTAGATGTTTTCAAGGCTTCCGGAAGTATGCAATTACAGATTGAGCCTGTTGACAAAGGAACGCTAAATATATATCATATATACATAGATCGATGTTTTTTCAAATTCAAACAGTGCAAAATGCATTATTTCAGGTTCACATTAAACCAAGATTTAACATTTTTCAAATCTGAGCTAGCATTCAAATAGATTCTCAAGGAAAAAGTGTCTAGCTCGAGTTCACTCAACTTTTGTTCAGTTTAAATGATAAAATATACAAGAACAGGTTGCGGATATGATGCTAAAAGTATCCAGAAAGTAAGATCAAAAGGACCTATTCTTGCAAGCCGATTCACCCATTTTGGGATCTGCTTCCCAGTCAACCTGCAACAAATGTCCTCACAGAAATGATTGCAATTCTTCATAACCAAGTGATACGTATCACCGTGGTAGTATGCAGATTGCCGCTCCATGAATTCTCTAACCTGAATAGGACCCATATCTGTTGTTCCGATGAAAATAGACCTTCTGAACTTGAAGCCAGGGCATTGTCGAGGTTCAACCTCAAAGACACCACTTGATGGGTAGTCATGGGCTCCAAAAGCATATTCAACACCATACACTGGGAAATGCATACAAAAATCAGAAAATCTTTTTCATTTATTTAATCATGTGTCATGAAATAAGAAAATGACAAACAAATGAACAGGATTCACTTCCCAGGGCTTCAATATTCGGTAATATATCCCATCCTACTGAAACAGAGACATGCAACTAAGGCAACTAAAACAACTATGTAAAATAAAACAGGAAAAGGAAAATAATGAGAATCTCCATGTAGATATAATAGAAGATGAATTTTTTCTCTTTTCGGAACCTCAAGAACAACAGTGATGATAGAAGTCCACAATGAGAAAACAAGTTTTTGTGTTAGATTCTTTTGCTAAATTTAATCCTGGAATCAAGTATGGCAACTCTCTTTTTATGGGGAATGGGCAAAGTTATTCTCAAAACTAATGTTGCTAACAACCTTTCTCCATTTGGTAGGTTAGCTGCAAAACCATTTGTGTAATTTACCCTATTTGTCATGCAGTAGCATCCTAACCGTGAATTTCACCCGAAAACTATGATAAGCAACTGAAGAAATTAAAGATTATGCTGGTCCAATTTGCTATTCATTACTTTTCTTTAGTAGCCAACACGGTTTCATTTTCAGCTCTCAATGATAGGTTCCTAGCCATAACTGTTTCAACGACATAGCCCTTGACATGGTCATTGAAGCATTGTGCAATAATGAGGTGGCTGGACAGTGAAAACTGATTCCAGTTTGAGATGATAGGATTCGCATGCAAGAATATACTTCCTGCATTCAGAAATGAATATCCACAAGTCCACTCTTACAAAGTTTACATTCAATTCTGCATGGAGATTGGAGAGAGTATTTAACTTTTCCCGGCATGCAATCTTCAACTAAAGCAGAATTATGTTAAGGAAGCATGGAGATCCTGAAAAGTTACACCCTATGAACAAACTTAAAGCATCATTTAAGTTGAATACGAACATGTATCAGAATCAAGAGTTAGACTAACCTTCCACACCAGTGTGGAAAATACCAATGCCTGCCCAATAGAAATAACTGTTGACAGAAGTCAAGTCATATACATTGAGATAAACAGGTGTATTGCCTGGACTATTGCATGCTGACTCCAGAGTAGGAAAGATGCAAAATCTGGCCGCTGATTTCCCTTGCATATTGATAGGCATGATTGAACGCCAGCCATTCTTCAATCTTGCTTTCATGTTATAAGGGAGAAACTAGGTTTGGTTCAGTTACCTAGTTCCAGCCTGAAAATACTAAGTTAATATCACCAAATTCATAAAAAGGAGCCAATGTGAGATGCACGTGTCAGTAGATAGTATGCAGCATCTATTGATTAGAAGGAAAAAATTGTGTGAGCCAAGTAACTTTCAAGCTAACCCATACAGCTTTTCTATGTCATATCAAATAAATAAAATATTTCAGCCCGTACTTGGCATATACATGACAGTTGATAAAATAGTTAATACTAGTTAAAAATCTAGGATGGCATGGGGTATTGCCCAGTTCCCCTTCCGAGGTTTAATACTAGTTGAAAATCTAGGATGGCATGGGGTATTGCCCCGTTCCCCTTCCGAGGGCTCCTGAACAAGCTCGGCTAACTATGTTCACTTTAGTACTGAATTTTGCCATGAAAACATATGTTTAGGGACTCCCACTTATTGCAAGAGATTTTAGCAACAAAAAATTATAAGTCTTCCGTACTCCAACGAATCTTAATCATGTCACTGACTAAGAACAGTGAGACTAGTGGAATCATCAACAGGTTTTAAAGCCAGGAAAGTGTGATACTTCAAAGATATTGAATCACATGTTGTATGTTTCCTGGAAATATACCGTAGTTAGACTTGGACCTTCAAGAGTTGTTCCAGCAGAATAAAATCAATCCTCTTCAATCATTTGAAACAAGGAAGAAAAGTTCCAGAATGAGTAATATCATGATAGAATGGAAGTAGTGAACTCTCCACCACCTCATCAGTACATGATAAATGTGTAACTAGTAAACTCCATTTTCCAGTGATCTGGTTCTATATGTCCTGGTAGGGTATTTACCATGGCCAACATTTGTTAAGGCAATTACAAGAAATGCATTTACAAGAAAAGACTAGAAACAGCATACCAGGAAACACATAAAGCTAAAAATTAGGATATTGTTTACCTACAAGCAACGAATCACAAGCATCCAATGCAGGAAAAGCTAGGCTAGATGTTCAACAGAATGAGTAAGCAATCAGTCTTTGTTTCATCTTTGCAAAAGAAGGCACAAGACTAGTTTGAGCAACGGAAAATAATACGTTCACTAATGAATTTGATTCTTAAAACTAGGTTACAGAAAAGAAGAAACAAATTTGATTTTGGATTCGAATAAACCTTCATTCAACTCCAAAATCAATTTCTTTCAAGCAGCTATTCATCGTCCTTGAATCTATAAAGTCGAAGCTAGTGCATCCTTCCTCCAGACCCAACCATTAGAAAGAAATTCCTTTACAAATATAACGTATAGGAAGTGTCAAAAGGATTCTGGAGAAACATAAAGGGAGCAGGGGATCAGAGAAGGGAACATTTTATGCGTATGCAACAACTATACATGAGAGTTATGGACCTGAATCAACTAAAATCTTCGTCGATAGACACGGCTTTTGTGTGGCAGAGTCAGCTAAGTCTGCAGGTGGTGTGTGGATGTGATGTTCCTTCTCCGCTCTATCTTTACAAAATAAAGGAAAAGAATCGACTCTTCAAACGACGGAGCAAAAGAGCTGCCATAATGAACATATGATACGGAAGGATCTGAAAATCAGAAGAGCATTCATAACCTAAAGAGTAAGATAGATATTAGCTGTCATTGGCCACGAAGCGCACAAGAAAACTAGACTCGTCTTGATGAAGCTCTAAAGAAGATGTACAGTAACATCGACAGGAAAGTCCGAATCAAGCAATGCAGTGGGTAAACAAACCACAACGAATCAAATTATGGAATTATTTCGGTAAAATAGAAGAAACCCAGGAAAGAAATCTCGATATAGATGAACCCACGAAAGAAATTAGCGAAGTAGAGAAAGCCCTCTACCTTATTTCAAGAAAACACTCGTCAGATCATGAGATTAGTTCTTTTCACCAGCATGCAAGAAAAGCATCCATTGTCACAGCCCAAAAAGAACCTGAGTCTGGAATATTTGTGGCTGAAACAAATACATTTTTGAGATGGCAAATACAGGCAAAGCTGCCAGACTGAGACGACCAGATAGACACAAGGTACAGTAACTGCCCGCCCCTTTTATATATAGGCCTGTTGAAAGCAAGAAAGTGAAAGAAAAAGCAGAACCCAATATTTCAAGAGTCAAGGGTGAAACTCGAAAGAGAAATCATACTGACAATTGATTTTGGGGATGTACTGTAGCTTTTCTTACTCCCAATTTTCCAGTGCATCATGGAAAAATAAAAGAAAAAGGGGTTACGGAATTTGGAGTACGAGCCAATATTTGGAATCTTCCAAGATAGTCAATCCCGCTCCTTATCAGCTTCCTGGAAAAGAAAAGATTCTACTCCCAACGACGGTGAAATAAAACAAAGAACTGTTCTGTTCGGCCACGCTCTCCTAAACCACGAAACCAGCTATTGGGTCGTATTTTTTGACAACAAAAATAACTGTATTTGTTTTTCCTTTTGCTGATTCTACATAATTTGGAAACAAGAATCCGAGTGATAAGTTTGTAGTCTTTTGTCATCTACGTCTGTATGTCCAAATATTTTTTTCCATTCGGAAGAGGATGTGAATGATGGAGTAGGCACATGAACAAACAGGAAAAGACAATGTAAAAGAAAAAAAATCATATTCTACTAATGGGGGAAAAAATTACTATTTGGTTCAAATCTGGTCTGTTTAGAAAAATTTGAAATCTGATCCGATAAATTATATTTTTTTATTTATATATATATTTTTTAAAATTTTAAAATTTATAAATTTTATAATTATTAAATTAGGTATTAAATTTGATCAAAAAAATCATATTTGGTCTTGCACATCCTGTAAAGAGGACGTACAAAACTGAACTGAAAAAATTGTATGTGGGAGGTTATGATACTTTCCTCTATTTAGTGAGTAGCTACCTTTCAAAACAAGATAATTATTACAAGGAAGCATATTGTGTTTTTTGCCCTCCAATCACACATTAAAAACCAAAAGGAAAAAAAAAAGAAAAAGCAATCGGCTTCCTTGTTTCATGGCGCCGAAATAAAATGATAAGACCCAAAGAATCCAATGCTAAGCGACAATTAATTTGTTTCCCGTACAAAGAAAAGAAGTCGTCTGTTCATATTCCTCCTGACTCGTCAACAGGCTGAAAGGAAAAGACAAGAAAAACGCACCAACAAACTTCGACACTTTAAAGTGATATTGGATAGGAAATTTTCATTGATAATTTTGCTTAGATTTTATAAAAAAATAAATTGGGTGTGCAATAAACAAATGAACTTTAAAAATATAAAATCTTGTTGTCAACGTACATTTAGCAATTTAACATTTTAATGTGTTGACATACATTTACAAATTAAAAAGTTTCACGTTTAATTTATATCATACTTTTAATTAATAATAAAAAATCTATATATATTTATATAACATAATTTTCTACTTACATTTGATCTTATATTAATTGTGCAAAAGGGACTATTAGTGTATTTGAATTGTGTTTGATTAGGAAAATTTTTGTCTGCAGTTCTGTAAAAGTTAATTTTTTATGAGAGAAAAAGTGAGACTCAATTATGTATTTAGTTAAGTACATTACCATCGAAATGAACCTTATACATACATACATACATACATACATACACACACACACACACACACATATATATATATATATATATATATATAACTAAGACCAAATCTGTATTTTGTATATTAAAGATTGTATATTTAGTGCAAATTTTTCGAAAAGCAAACGATGCACTTTAGGTACATATTTTGTAAATTAAGAGCACTAATTCAACAACTAGAAGTGTAAATATCATATTGATTTGAAAATAACATTTAAGTATAACATAAAATAGCTGTAAAAAGTACATTTAAACTCGTATTGAATCTCAAAATTCATCGTAAAAATGGCGTTCATGGGAGCATCACCTGAGGAATGCAAATGTAAGCATTTTTTTTTCCTTGTATTTTTTGTTACCTCACATATAAAGTAAGTAATCCAACCTTAAAAATGTGCTTTTATACATCTTATAGTTGCTTCAATGAAATTGGTAACAAAATAAAAGAATTTAACTTCCAATAATTACTAAAAGTATCTTTATAAAATTAAATAAAATAATATTTTTTATATTCATAATGAATACTATTTTTCTAGTAAATTAATAATAAGAGGGAAATTCTTTCCTAAAAAAAAAGGATGGAAATCCAATATCGAGGCGGAAGATTCCATAGGGGAAAAGAACTGATGTCCCCTAAAGGAAAGGAGCGGAACCGCCGCCAACTGGATAGGAGATACCGAGGCCCACATATGTTGCAGTCCGTGATCCAGGTAAGCAACTAGGCCCGCAGACGCTCGTCGCACATATAGAATAGAATCTCAATCATTCATCTAAAACGAGGTAAATTTCAGCCGTTCATTTCTTTGCACGCCTATTCGTGTTCAGTATATTGGATTTAGAATTAAATTCTTATTTTCTTTTTGGCGCGCCAATCTCAGATATCTCATATCGTCTCCTCTTCAAAACCCTTTCCCGGTTTTTTACTCCGAAAGTCTCTTCCTCATTGCCGCTCATACACACGACCAGAAATTCTTAAATTTCATTGAAAATTGTTAATAATTTTTGAACATAAATTCACATAGAATTCATCAAGGGAGCAACCGAAGCATAGCTGGTAAGAGTTTCAGATTCTTCTTTTTCTTTTTTTTCTGTTTTGTTGGTCGCATGCTAAACTGGTTTATTTGTTCGTTTTGTATTTGAGTTTATTTGAAAATTCGAAAACTTTCCCGTAATGTAATTCGTTTTACTCTGTAGGAAGTATCGATTCGTTACTAAATTATTGGTTTCATCCTCGCTCTAGCAAAAAGGATATATGTTCACCACGTAATTTGCAATTTCTGATTTACCTGCATCTTATTTTTACTTTCTCCGCAACTTTGTTGAAGAAATCAAAACGGAAGCCGGAGAGTGGTTTTGCAAAGTGGATTTTATTAATCTTTCGCAAGATAACGAGGGATGATCATGTGGTTAGTGAAGAGCGGTTAATGTGATTGAGCATTCCGAATTTTTCAAAACATCCTGCACAAAGTTTTTATTTTTTGAAATCAAATTGTTTTTTCAGATCTGATGAAAGTCACTGTTATGATTCCTAAGTTCATATTGGTTTTAAAGGTCATGAAATTTAAAATGCCAGAGGGTTTTTAATGATGCCATGTATCAGTACTTAATGTAGGTCCTTTTAGATTGTTTGTTAATTTCCTCATTACATTCTATTGGCAGATTGCAGGAAATGCTGGGTGGTTTCTTGTAATATGTTCTTGCATAAGACTAATTCAAAATTCAGCTTGCATGCTTAACTTCAGCTTTACTTTTACACGGCTTATCAGTTTGTATCCGGCTTTGGAGTTTCTTCTCTCTGGAGCTAAATGGAGGCTGGGAATATCAATCGAACTTCTAAGCCTTATAAAATATCGGTGCCCCGGAAACATTTAAAACATGTATGTTTCCTTGACAATTTTGGTTTGGTTAAGGATCCTCTTTTCTCCTCTCACAGCGTGAACATCCAAACCTTTTAATTAGATAACTAATAATGCAAATGCTGGTTAAGTTATGGCTCTTAAGTGGAATGCTAATTTTTACCCTCTTCAATGTTCATGCTTTGAGACTTTGCCAATTACATTGTTCTATTTGTTACCTTTAACTCCATCTCATTCTCAGATTAACGTTCAAGAGAAAGATGTACAACCATACATGGGATGTGCCACATCGTTAATTCAAGCCCATCTGATCTACTAAATCCAGAATATCCTTGCTAATCCTGATGATACCTCATCTGCAATGTGTTAAATGATAAAGTACTTCATGTATTTTCTTATTGATACAAAAAAAGAAACTCAAGCTTTTCAAATTCATGTTTACTAATATTCTATATTATGCATCTTATATATGAGTACTTGTTACAACAACAGTAGGTCCTGATTTTATACAAATATTTTCAGTGTATCTTGTCATCAGGATTTGCTTCCATGGCTCATGTTAACACATCTATTGCATAAAATACCTTGGTATTCATTCTTCTATATGTTAAAAGCAGGAATGTTAAATGTTAGGATGAATTTACTTGGTTGCTCATTCCTTTCCTCTGATTATAATTGCTCAGTCTGTGCGGCAGCGACGGATAAAAGCAGAATCTGTGCCTGAAAAGTCGTTCAACAGTGGTGGGGCTACAATGCAAAAATGCATAAGAGATTCCAAAGACGTGAAATCTGAAGATATTTCAGGAGAATATGGTAAGATAGGTTGGACTCCCTGAGACATGGCGCTTTGCTCAATTGCTTGTGTTTACCCAGTCATTTCCAGCGCATTCAGTAATTTTTGCGTAAGAATCATTTTTTACCATAATTAATATCTTATAGTAAATCTTAGTTCTTTTATCTCTAACAAATTTTTGGCTTTCTTTTGCTCTTCTTGTTTGCTTAATACATCCTTTTTTGTTTTTAAAATTATATTTCCTCAGTTTGACACTGACACGTGGCATACAACGGATTCCAGAGTAATTCCATAAGAGCTGGTCTAAGATGAAAACTTTACTTGTTTTCTCCTTTTTGCTCTTTAACTTGCCTTGGCATCTTTGCGCCATGTTTGAAGAATACGCTGGTTGATCTAGATTACAAGATGCTAAAATTCTCTGCTCGGTTTATCCAGCCTCACCTATGTATTTGTGGCTTTGTGCAGAACAAACGGCACAGTTTAATGCCATCTCTTGCAGGATTGAGAACCAACAGGCTGCGGAAGTTGCTAATTCACACCAAGCAGATACAGGACCCAAAAACTTGCTTGAGAAACCTATAGCTCTTGTCACGGATCCAAATGCATTAGATGGAGACCAAGAGGACTTTTATGGACCTGTGGTTCAGGTAATTTATAAACTTTGCAATTCTTTGATGGCCTATTCTAATTATACTGTTTATGGTTGCCGAGTTTTAAGACATTCCTGAGCCGTAATAAGAACCTTGGATCGAAAGCAATGATGTATTCATCTCTGAAGTACTTCTTTTGCTCCTTTACTTGCTTTTCGTATTTTGCGCGGGGGGGTTGTGTGCCACTTACGCTTGTTCACGTTCTACGATTTCTTTACCTTCATTTCAGTGCTTTCATTAGCAGGGACAATAAGCAGCTTTAGAATGCAACTTTATCTTCTTTTCTGGAAAGTTCTCTTTCGCTTGGCACTTTTAACCTGCAACTGCTTTTTCATTTGTTTGCTTTTGCTTTCTCAGAAATTCATTACCAGAGTAGTTTAATGATGTTTACCTTTCTTTGAAAGGTGTTGTGAAGTTTCTTTTAAATTTATGAGTTTCCAAGAAATAAATAAGAAAAAACGGAGCTCATATTTTTTGCTGAAATGTTGTCTGGGCAGGATGAAGAAGAACCAATCGAAAGAAGAACAAACTTAGATAATCCGTTCAAGAAATCCAGAACTTCTGAGCAGGTATTCTTTACCACTACTATGTTATAGTTCACAGGCAGGCGAGATTGTGGAAACATAAATCTTAACAGCATTGTGCTTTGCGTGCTGATTCACATTAGACCTGTTAAACGGCAATCATTATCAGAACAACTTTACATTAAAAACAAATCAAATTAATACATCATGTAAAGTTGTGTACCGAGTCGGACTCCTTTACAGCCTAGTAATACAAGCATCTCCATTTTTTTCTCCTTTCCAGGAAACCTACGCGCAACTGGAGGTTGAGATAAAGAAATTGAAGGAGGAGAACTCTATTAGCTGCCGTAACATGCAAGAGATTTCAGAATCCTGTCAGCGGCTTAGAAGAAAGAATCACCGCCTACTGGTTCAGCCTCAACACCCAACACCTTCATCTTTCAACCAGCTGCTTTTGACTTTTCTGTAGTTCTGCATCGTGCTCAACTCCAGTCAATGAACTACTGATCTAAACTCTTAAAAGGCTATCCTTTAAGTTGTTTATGAACCACGGACGTAGATCTTTTATTGCATAAACACAATTATCTACAGAGACATGAAAAAAAACAAAAAGAGGTTTTAAAACAGTTAGTTTAATTCCAATTGGCGGAGGCTGATTCGGACACAATGTAATGACTAATGACAGCAATAACCATCATTCTGCATGAATTTTATAGACTTCAACACATATGGATATCATTTTCATTGATACATGCTCTTTACATGCATGCTCATGATCATTACATTCAGCAAATAATACCAAACCCTCAATATAAATTCGTTATGCTGCTCTAATTAATGTTTTTGATTTGTTGATGAAACAGAAGAAGCTAAAGAAGGTGTGCGCACCAGATACGATAGCATACCTTGAAGCGCGAAATCCAGATAAGAAAGTGGCTGCTAACAATGTAGATACACCAAGTTCCTAAGCAGATGTCGGAGCAAAACTAAAACATTTTTATGGAATTGATATTATGGAGTTCTAAAGCACAGTCAGTTTTTCTTTACCCAGAACATATCCAAGTTTTTGAAAGAGAGGATTTTCTGTTAGTCTTCTTCTAAGTCAGGCGGAGGCTCAGCATGTCTACAGAAAAATGTGTGAGGACATTTTATCGGAAAAAACGGGATGAAGATATGACTTTCTAGACTAACTGTATCATCGGATTCAACAAGGGAAAGAGTTCCCGACTAGCAGAATTCAAGAAGCATTAACAGATGAAAAATGTCAAATGAGTAGTGGGCAAACTAGAACCTCAGACAACAATTACTTATGGATGAATTTTTCTCAACCAAAGCACGCATATCATCAATTTAATGAGTAACAAAAAGGAACCCTTCTGCACGACATGTGGTGTGGATGGAAGTAATAGTAAAAAAGTAAATTAATTTTTAATAAAAGGTGAAGAAAACTATAAAGGTATTAAACTGCAAGCAATTGAAAGTAATCAGGAAAATATTCTAGTAATTCGATTTACAAAACAAAAATTACCAGTCTGAACCATCAGGAAAGGATTTAAAAGCATCTTCCTTGCCATTCACATAATACTCCACAACTGCTCTCATCCTTGCCAGCTTATCAGGATGGTAATTTATATGAACTATTACTGGCTTAAGCTTACTCAGTTTAGCATTTTTCCTTACAGTCTTGAAGAGGACCTTGCTGTTCATAAAAAGATAGAAATCTAGAGTTCTTCTTGAAGCATGGAGCCCATCATACCCAGGATGGGAAGGGAAAAAGAGTTCCTCATTGAAGACTGCTTGATCCCAAGATTTAGGCTCACGAGAAAGTCGACCAGCAACACGATCCAAAAGCTCAATGGAAGGGATTGTTGGCCGTATGTAAAAGAAGCCAGAATTATAAACCCATATCCTCATTGTATGAGCATAACGAGCCCAACCCATAGCCGGTTCATCATAAACGTCATCATACCCATTAGCTGTCCTGTTATCATGACCATCAGTCATGGACTCCACATCTGAGTCCCGATAGAAATGTTCAAAAGGGTTTTGCAAGTAAACTATGTCAACGTCTGATAGAACAACACTGTAACCTAGCTGCAAAAACTCCCTCAAGATTTGAAATTTCAACCCGGAGACAGCATGATTTCCTCCTATTCTTCCAATGGAGTCAATCCCCTCATCTGGGTCTCTCTCATAGACGGGAACATCTTTTTGCCGGCAAAAGTTGGCAATTACCTCATCCAAGGCAATTACCAGATAATTGGGAATCCCGACTCTCTTTATGCTGGTGAACCAAACCTCCAGCGTATCCTTAACGCGTGAATTTGCAAGAGCAACAATAACCTCCCGATTAACAGCAAGTTTTTCCAGTACTTTTGCTAATCTCGGGTTGACAGATTCATCAGGAATAACAGTGGGGTTAGTTCTCGGACCCTTAACAGTGCCAAAAGGACCAGCTTTGTGTTGTTTGCCTAAAACTAAAACTTGTTTCTGTGCCTGATCTTTTCCTTGCTCAGCTGACTGCAGCTTTTGATTCAATACCTTGATCTCCTTTTTTAACTTGGCATTTTCATCAGAAGCAGCTATGAACTCTGACTTCAACATCTTGAGCCGTTCAGGTGATTCACATGAGGATGAGACAACCTATCAAACATATGGATAGAGAGCAGTTGACGAGCACTACATAACCAGAAGTAAACAAGAAATAGCCGCATTGAAAAGCAATCAATTATCCTTGTGTGGTTGGTAAAACATAGTAATTTTTCTATGTTGCTAAAGTACTTCATCTACTGAGAAACTTCTAATGCTGAATTTGAAATGTTTCTATGTCAATGAGTTAGTTCCATAAGTGGTTCAGTGGAAAAATTTCCCTCGGTGCTTTATGGCACCCACAAATGCGGAGAAGTTTTAATTTTGTTTCAACAATGCCTTCTAAACCATGTCAGGGGATCCGAAGGTATATGTTCAGATAGAACCTATCATGAAGCTGGAAAAGAAGGCTGAAACATGCGAAGGAAATCCAAAATCTTTCTGAGCACTAATATCGCAAGGAAAAAAGGTATTGCACACAACAGAAAGTTTAATCAAGTCAATCAACCACTGATTAGATCAGTATGGTAACAGGAGTTCAGTATAACGGAAAGCTATTAATCCCCATGGTATTAAACCATGCCAGCTGCGAAAAATTCTTAAGCAAGTAGGCAATCTGAAAACCCTACAGTTCGAATCCAGATCACAAATGTAGGAGAACATAACTCCAGTAAAGTCACCGACTTCCATACCATGAATACTTTGAAACAACAAATGGACAAAGAAAGATCTGGACTTGACTACTCGTAAGAGTAGATCTTAAGCAAATACAACTCAAGCTAAATCAAGCCAAGGTCAATCAATTCAATGAGATGTTTTTCATTTTACTAAAAATAAATTAAAGCACAACATTTCCGTTCAATCTAAAGTCTACAAGCTACCACAAAAAAAAAAAAAAGAACTATGTATCACATTCAGAAATGAAGAATGAAATATTAAAACCAACCAAACAAAAGAATGTTTGTTCAACCAAATATAGAAATTCCATTAATAAAATCACCGACCTGTATGTTGGATTTAGAATCGACGGAGTGTATTGAAGACGAGGAGAAAAAGAGGCCATCAGGAAACAAGAAGGAGAAGACACATCCGATAGAAATGCCAACTGCTATAGCCGCTGCAATTCTGGAACCCCGCAGTGAAGAAAGTCCACTCGCGTTGTTTCTCATCAATGGGCCGTCTCGACGACCCGACATCATCTTTCCGTAGTTCCCAACTTAGAAGGAGTGCTCGCTTTGGCTTCTCTTTCACAATTTGAACCCAACAACCAAAACAGAGACCTCGTTTCTACTTGCAATATATCAGATAAAACACTAATTCCTCTTCAAACGGAGACAGATACTCCACATAAAATCTAGAATGGTGATCTTCTTGAAGCTAACGCGTCTTCTGGCGATGGCAGCGAAGTGGACTTTCCTTACCTTTCCCTTCCTACTCCTAGAGCTATTGAAGTTGAAAGATGGGAGTCAGAAGGTTGCTGCTTGCTCTGTCCCGTCTCGGAAAATTTGCTTGCTTAGTTCATCAACTATTTTTGTATTACGTAAGAATCCTTAATATTTTTTTAATATCAAGAATCCTTAAACTACTTCATTCATTGGAAGAAATAGTCGCTAACTAATTCACAAGCACATAAAGAATTTTTACCATAATCTCTGTAGAGGAATTCGGCCAAAAAAAACTTATACCTTGTACATGGTATATTAGCATGGGTAAATCTGAGATTTAAAAAATTATCTTTTATTCTCCCTTCCTTTTTCTCTCTTTTTTTTATTTTTCTTCTTTGATTAAGATGTATTTAAATTAATTTTTAAATAAAAATACTCATTTTTTATTTTTAATTTATTTTTTTCTAACAAATAATTCACTTTTATAATTCTTATTATATCTTAATTTAAATAAAAATTAAATTTAAAAATATATTTAGATAAATTTAATTTTAAAATTAAATTATTTTAAACGTAAAATACACATTTATTCTCACAAACAATTTAATTTTTACAAAATTTAAGATAAAAATCTCAAAATCAAACTCTATCAAATCACAATAGATATCCCTTACTCAATACAACTAGCCCTCATTAGCTTCCCCGTCGACGGCGAGGAGGGTTGCAGAATAACATTTCTCCGCACAATATTCCCAAATCTTACATAGAAGGGTCTGTTCAAAATTAGTATTAGTAGCAAAAGGCCGTGATGGGTTCTACCTAATCTCAATCACTACAGCTAAAGCCAGATGTGCTCTTCCCATCTTGAACCATTGCACCAATTTTTAGATCTTTTCAGCTCGAACCCACTGTTCTAATTCTTTTTTGACGAAAAACAGATTACATGCATCAATTTACAGTGATCAAATCTTTGGTTATCCAAGGTTCTCGACAGTCTTGTTTCTTTCTAGCAGCCTAAGTTCACCTCTTTTCTTGCATAATTTTTGCATTTGGAGAGTGTTCTTAACACAATAAAACATTTCCAGATTATACTTTCATATCTTAGCTAAAAATGAGCCTTCAAAAAACCATGAAAATGCCAAATTCATCACTCCAAAAAGCTTCAAAATCGGCCGGACAGAACAAGGGTTCTGCAGACCAACATTGAATTTCTCCCAAAAAACTTGTCTTTTTTGATTCTTGGTTGACGGATGTTTTTGATTGAGGTCAATCTTTTGTCTATGGAATTGACTTAGCAGAAGCTAGGTTGAAGTTGGGAAAAACTGAAATGGGTTTGTGATTTTGAAAATTTTATCAAAACATGTTTTTGATGTTGGATTTGAATTTTGTTTGATAAAAGGAGTTTGTAATTATTTTGATGGGCTTTCAAAACGAATGGCTGCGATTAGCAGCAGTTACGAATGTTGGCGGCAGCGGTAGCCATGGAAGCTGCTGCTGTTCCTGGGGTTTGTTCAAGGTAGAAGAAGAGCAAGGAAAGGAAGGGGGAAAATTATAGAAAAGGAAAGATGGTTATGCCATTTATCATGGGGCCGGCGATGGCCGTTGAAGAAAATTGGACGGTAGATGGTCCAGCAGCGGCAGCGGCAATTGTGACGAGGGCTAACTAAGGAAGAAGGAAAGCAATAAAGAAATTTTAAAAGTTAAGAGGAAAGCGGAGGAAAAGAGAAAGAAATAGAGAATTAAAAAATTATTAAATATTAATTTTACCCTACTAACATTTATCGGAAATTGCCGCGGAAATAGTCAGGAGGACCTAAATTACGCAAGGACTCTTAATGCTTAAAAGAAAAAAAAAAGATTTTGATGACAAAATGTAAATAGTTCAGAAACTAAGCAGGCAAATACGGTTCTTAAATTGTTTATATATTTTATTATTAAAAATTATGATAATATTATTTTTTATAAAATATAAAATATTAAAAATTATAAAAATAAATTATTTATAAAGAAAGGTTCATTCCCAACCTGTTGATCTAATTTTTTATTTAGAACAAACAACAGATCTTGATTAGAAAATGATTTGAGTAAAATCAGTTTCCTCTTAGGTTATACCTACAATCAAATCTATAACTATCAGAAGCATCATCAGTATCAGTATACATCTCTCTAAATATTGTATATTTGCTTAGTTGGCTTAACTAATCACGCTCTTCCATTTTTTTTTTTTTTTTGGCTGAAAATGTCTAATCACGCTCTTTACACCACTACTAGGAAAGAACGTACAATCATAAAAGAGGGCTATTTACAAATGCAAGAATAACAAATACAGCAAAGCAACTGCACCCTCTTCCCTGCCGAAAGTCAAAACATAGAGCTCAGCCTACACCCACTATCAGGCTATCATGTGCTTTAAAAGGCACGTCTATTGTATCCATGGGGGTAAAGTCGTAAAGAATGAAATACTATAATCGGAGATTGCAAGTCGCACTTGTTAGAGACAAAACAATGCTTCTTCTTCATTCATCATCTTCTGATTCTGAAGTCTCTTCTACTGTGACAGGACCTTCAATTGCACCATTATCTTGTCGTTGCCCAGGGTAAATGACATCACGAACTGATTCAAGCATAAAAGAGACTTAGAATAGTATCAACCATACTTATAAGCTGTATACATCAGAGAGTAAACAATTTTATTCCTTGAAAATTTCATATCAGTTGCACGAATCACCCAGACATTAATGTGAAGACAAAGTAGAATCGAAATATCATCATACAATAGAAGTAACCAAGTATTATTAGTCATAGCACCAAACCACAAGTATCATTATAAAAATTATTACATAGGTACCTGCAAATAAAATTCTTGTAAGTATCGACTTTGCCAATTGGAATTCTGCTTCATGAGTACTGACAAATTTAGACTGCAGCTCAAAAATAGCAAAGCTTTGTTAATATAAGTTTCAAAAACTTAACAAAAGGATCCGTGACAAACTATCTAACTAGCCTCTCAATTTTCAGAAAAGAAACTGAAATTTCATCAAGGCTCCAATTTGATATACATATGTTCTCAGGGAGGGGTGGGAGAAGAAAGAGATATATCATAAGCTGTGTTCCCCAGATAAACAGGATTACAAAACTATGCATCTGTTTACCAAATGGTAAGATGTACATACATACATAATCCAGTCCATATGAAATAGAAGAGGTATTCAGTTTTTACCATTTCACCATATAACAATCCCACAACTTGATCCAATCTAGCTTGATGCTTCACAAGAAACGGGCGCAGATGGTGCGCATACAATTGCCTTGCCCCCTTCCAAATAGGAGAAAGAAGCGCATAAACATTTCTGAAGATCTTGAATTTATCTGATATGCCGCTCAAACTGCAAATGTCACAAGCCTAAAGAGAAAAATGCACTGTACAAGACTAAAGCAAAAACAAACCCTTTCTACCCTATATGAAGATGCTGCAGGGTAGTTAGCAGCATTTCTACCCTATATGAACTTGAACACTATTTTCCTAAAATTTTAAAATTGATAATAAAATATCATGCAAAAATTTGAAGCAATCAAGAAAATCAAACCTGACAACTTTTATTCAGCATTATCAACTGACAGCAACACATGGCAGAATTCAGAATAAATAAAGAAACAAAAGCATATATTACAGTAAACTTAAAATGTAGTGCTATTCACTACGCGATCCAAGGGCTAAAGCCCATATTGGATAAGCTTACATCAGCAGAAGGAAGTTGAAGCCAAACAAGAAATGCGAACTTCACTTGATAGTAGAGAGGAAACCTTCCAAAACATGCAAAAGATTCTCCATCAGTTTCTGCCAGACAAAGATTTTCCCAAAACGTAATCCTACGCAATCACTGTCCAGGGATAGTATGAGCTATACCAGTAGAGAAATTTATCTGTGAATATCTCAACAATGCTGAAAGACCCATAAGCTGCAGGCAGTAAGAGCAGGAGCATATCATTAGTTTGAAAGAAAAAGGGAGGACTAATGAACATGAAAACTATACCACCTGCATGGACCAGACTAAGCAAGAATAGATCCAAGAAAATCATGCGGGATTCAGTCATTATCCACTCCAACAAAGGTAAAGGAAACAAGGTAAGAGTCCCAAAAGTGATGCCACGAGGCTAATACTTGCCCACTGCAAACATCTTGGCATTAAGAAATACCATTTGCAGTAAAATGGTTTAGTAATCCCTAATGAACAAGGGAAATATCAAGCAATAGCAATTGCATCTGCCCTAGTAGTATTTCCTGCTTTCAGCTAGAGGAAGGGGAGAAGGGGGAAAGAAACTCTTCTCATGCTTCTAAAAAAATTCCAAGGATAAGAGAGAGTACTCTGACTAAGCAGTGTTCCCAGTAGATCAGCAAAGAAGTTATTGACTGATAACTGTTGGAATGCTGATGCAACAACTTCAAGTTCTGATCATATTAGCTCACTCCGCTCGTACATTTCTTCACTATGATAAATAGTACTATTTAGCTATCTTTTACTTACAGCCCCATCTCTAAGTATTGTCAATTGAATCAGGATTTTCCTCTCAAGCTAAGATCTTAACAAGCTGTTCATGAAGCAAGGTTGCATGGTTCAATTAAAAAGAAAAAAACAAACCTTATCTCTCCATTACACACGCATGATTTAACCATCGCTTCTCAAACCAACATACAATTACTTGCTATCTAGCAAGGAAGACAAGTGTCGCACAGATGCTTGAAAACATTCAGTATACTCCCACCCCAGCCCCACCCCCCCAAAGAAAAAGAACCAAAAATATAAATTTTACTACAATATCTAGATATTGATTTATTTTTCTGTATAAGTTTCTTTCTGAAAGATAGTAGAGAGGATAAATGAAGAAGGAAAACAGATGAGACAATTATACTATGATGCCATATGTGGACACATACATACTTGCATGTATGCTATCAAAATAATGTTCAATGTCTACACACTTTTGTATTTATTTTTTGGAAAAAGATTTAATATGAACATTCAACAACTAATACAACTTGCTCTTCTGGAAGGTCGACAGAAACAAAAGCATCCACACCTTCACCCATAACTAGCTCATGAATGTAGATACCCCCTGCTGTATCTATTTTCATGTGATTGAAAGGAAAAATCACTATTCCTGAAACTCATAGATGTAGGTTCACATAGAAATGTTAGCATAAGATTTAACTCCACTGACAAACCTGCCCAGTACACCAGCCACTTTTGCTGGTCATTTTGATCTCTTGACTCAATTGCTTTAAAAGTAGAATAGACAGGTAAAACAATTCCCACCGAACAGCTGTAGAAATAGCACAGTGAATGCATTAGTGATAACATGCTTAGTTTTATACTCTTTAACAAAATAAATTTTTACTTCATTTTGTAGGGACTGAATTTGTGGAAATTTCAATATAAAAAAATTGGAAAACAGGTGAACTTGAAACAAGGTGGCTAACTTGATAGAAACCTCACCATGCTGTTCGGGTTAGAACATTAGAACCAAGCGGAGAGAGCAGCAATCGTAAACCAACCTGCACTAGACAAACTGTTCAGCCATACAATCCTTAAGAACCCATTAGAAGCTATATGTTTATCTCTTGTCCTTTGCTGTTTCTATCACAGATAAACTTTTGAAGTTCAACCTCAATTGATTATAGTTATCATAAAAGACCGATATGTAAGATCATAAGATGACTGGACAAAATAAATGTGTCCACCTGGTTTCAAGCTGTATGCTTCACTATATGCAGCCCCATAGATCACAATAAGATACAAATCAGAGACAAAACCGTATAGGACAACTCACATCATACCTCTCAAAAGCACGCCTTTCTTCAGGGAATAGATTCAAAGTAAGGAGCCAGATTCAACTTATACCCCCTCCAAAAAAAAAAAAAAAAAGGAGAAAAAAAGCTAACTTCAATTACGATTAAACTATACTATTCATCCAAACCGAATTTCTTCATAGTCAATTGTGAAAATATCATCAATGCTTTGATTGCCATCATCCTTGTATCTAATTAATTCCAGCTTCAAGCATCCAAAAGCGCGAAATAACTCTCAGCCCGAGAGAAAAACAGGAAAAGAAGAAATTGTCAATTCGTCATCCATGGATTACGTCCAGGCAGATTTTTAAAATAATATGCCAAATTTCGGTCTCTGCACAACTCTTGACCCGCATTTATTTTCCAAATATAAACGAAACGAAACGAAGCAAAACCTAACTGATCAGCCGAGGATAAACAAATAGTACAATAATTATAAGAGATATCATACCTCGGTCGGCGCGCAGGACCCAAGCAAAGCCATTGTCAATCGTTTCTGAAAACGCAACCAAATGGTCCTCTTTGATTTCAGTTTCCAAGTTTCACAAACGCATGAAGCAAAGCCAAGTTATAATGGTAACAGGTGCTCCGCAAGCAGCCTTGTTTCCAGAGTTGGCCGAAAATATGTGAACGCATTAGACTATGTTTGCGCGCAGAAAGAATGCGTCACGCTTTTATAGCTGCGTTCGAAATGTTATCTAGTTATGTTGTCTAGCAGGTAAGTGTGGCCTTGTGTGTAATGCGTTGATGCCATTTGCAGCTAACAAACTTTCTCCTCTACACGATCCTCTTCTCTTCGCTCCGCAGGGTATACAGGTAGGGCTGTCAACGGGTCCAAATGGGTCCGGGACATCCTGTTCTGGACCCGGACCCGATTGACATTAATGGTTTTGGATCCGGACCTGATTACCCGACGGGTCCAAATAAGATGGACCCGGACCCTACCCTATAGGGTTTCGGATTGGGTCCGGGTAGATCCGATAAAATTTTTAATATAAATTTATAAATAATTAATCGTTGATCAAACACATCTAACGGTTATAAAAAATTTAAATATATAAAATATTTATTATTTAAAATTTAAATCGGGTAATCAGATAATCGGGTCCGGGATACCCTATCCCGGACCCGGACCCTATTAGAAGATATATTATCGGGTCCGAGTCCGAGAACGGGTAAATGGATATGACTATTGTTCCGGACCCGGAGTTATCGGATCGGGTCCGGGTAAACGGGCAAAATTGACAGCCCTATATACAGGTTATACTTGCAGTGATGCCCCAAAATTTCTCCATATTACACATTACCTTTGACCCTTTATTTGAGAAAATTTAGTCATTTTTCATTTTTTGAATTCTTTCAATCCTAGTTTTAGAAAACAGGGGTTGTAATAGTGGCTGGTTTACACATACTCTCTCGCATTTGTAGAAACACGAGGTATTATTCATTTAGTGATTGAAAAATATTTCAACTAATAACAAATAGCAAAATAAAATCCTAGTTTTTTATTTTTTAAAAAATCCTAATTATACTTAAAAGCTACAACGAGGATTTGGAATTCACAAGACTTATTGGCTTTGATTTTTAAATAGAAAATTATTTATAAATGTATCTTATAATAATTGCATAATTTTATAAATATAAATCTCAGATAAATTTGTAGTCAATGCCTCCATCGGAAAGTCATTTTCTCCGTATGAAGTAACACATGAATTAACTTTAAAAAATATTTAAAATGAAAAATATTACTTCAATTTTCTATGTCATTGTTATCAAAGTAAATTATTTTCTTATTATGTATTTTTCTTTTAATTTTAAAATATAAGATATTTTATTTATTTAAAAAATAAGAAAAAAAGATAATAAGCAGTATTTTTCTTATTATATTTTTAACGAATTTTATTAAAATAATACATAATGAAAATTATATTTATGGTGAGTGTAATTTTAAAAAAATAATTTTTAAAATATACAAAAGGGCAAATATTTTGAAAAGGTAAACAATGCTAAAAAGTCTTATATTTTTGAAATGGAGCGAGTAATAATTTTTTTTGTTATATGGAAAATTAAAACCTTCAATACATTCGATCATAAAAAATTTGTGAATATTAGACAATGCTTAAAAAGTTTGCATTTCTTAAGGTTTTAAAAGATCATCAGCAAAATAAATGATATTGTAGTTTTTTTTTATTTTCAATTTCACAAGAAACAAAAAAGTATAAATTCGAAATTATTACATTATATTTTATCTGTTTCAAAATATATGATTTTTTAATACTTTTTGTATAGATTTTAAAATAATAAAAAATATTTTATTATATTCTTAATTAATTCACAAGTAAAATAAAAAAATAAGATAATTATATTTATGATGAAGATAAATTTTAAAAATAATTATTAAAATTATTTTAAATTATAAATTATTTTAAAAAGAAAAAAATATTTAAAGAATTTTATATTTTAAAACAGAGAGATTATTAATTTGGATGATAAGGCTGAGATAATACAAAAGTTAACATGAGGACTAAAAGGAATAAAAGCAAGCTTTTCAGCAACTTTTTCTTCTTCTTAGCAGCTTTATTCTTTTCAAAAGTTACTTATTTAATATTGATTAATATATTAAAAAATATTAAAATATCTTATATATTAAACAAATAAAATATATTTAAATCAAGTTAAACTTGTAATTGAATACATTGCGTATTGGATTAGAATCAAATGCTTTAACTCATCATATTATTACTTCCTTCATTTTTTTCTGTATTACTTTTGTTTTCCACATATATTAAATATGCCAATAGAGATTAAATTATAAAACAACATGACAATTTTCCTTTATTAGAACTTGAAAAATTTAATTAATGTAATATATAAAATAATAAAGACCAAAGTGAAATAAAAAATATAATAAATGAATTTTTATATTTTAAAATGACATATATTTAAAAATAAAAACTAAACTATATATAACAAGATAAAAAGTTAAAAATAATAAAAGAGGATTATATTATATACATTAATTATCTAAAGCAAGCGAGTCGTTTATATTCGTCAGGCATGAGCGCATTTTCTCGATAAGGACGCCTTTGTGATGATGCGTTCTCGCTATCGGCTAGCAGCGCAGCACAAAAGAAAGCCACACAGGTCAAAAACCCGCACTTTGCAATTCCAAATCCGCTATCCAGTGCTTCAGATTAGATGGTTGTGTTGCCATGTTTGGGTTACTGGTCTTATTGACACTTTGCTTCAAAGGGAAAGTGTTCTACCCCACTGCAGATTTTGGAACTTTTTACGTTTCAAGATCTCTGGGCGCGCAGGGAAAATATAGATATATGCACTATATTTTTAAGTAAATGAGGGCACTGAAGGATGGGCTTAAACTTCAAGCCAATTTCATAAAATCTTGTTTCGTGCCGTCCATCTTTACCAGTAATCAGCTGATTCATCTGTTTTCAGTAAATGGACTTTTTGAAGAGGCTAACAAACTTTTTGATGAAATGCCTGAGCGAAATGTCTACACTTGGAACGCTATTATAAATGCCCATATAAAGGCCCAGAACTTTTCAAAAGCGCAAAACCTTTTTGACGCTGCCCCATGCAAAGATTCTGTAACATACAATTTAATGATATCTGGCTATGCAAATGGCCACGGGTATGAAAATCAAGCTGTTAAACTATTTCTTGAAATGAAGCATGAAGGGGACAAAGCTCGAGTTGACGAATTTACTCTGACTACAGTGCTTAATTTGGTGGCCAGGTTAAGCCTTTTGTCATGGGGAAGGCAGGTTCATGCATTGATGGTTAAGACGGCAAATTATCAGAGTTGGTTTGCTGTGAGTTCTCTCACTGATATGTACTCCAAATGTCGGAGTTTTCATGATGCGTGGAGAGTGTTTTATGATTCTTCTACGGTTACTGACCTGGTCTCAAAGAATGCAATGGTGGCAGCATGTTGTAGAGAAGGTGAGCTGCAAATGGCACAAAAGCTTTTCTGGCATAAACCAGAGATAAACGACACTGTATCTTGGAATACAATGATCGCAGGGTATGTGCAAAATGGGCATGAGGAGGCTGCAGTGGACATATTTAAATGCATGGGAGAGGTGGGATTGAAGTGGAATGAACACACCTTGGGCAGCATTTTGAGTGCCTGTTCTGGATTGAAGAGTTTGAAGATGGGAAAGCAAGTTCATTCTTGGGTTCTGAAAGAAGGGGTTATAAAGAATCCGTTCATAAGCAGTGGTATCGTTGACCTTTATATCAAATGCGGAGATATGGAGCATGCTGAATCTGTTTATGCAGAAATTATGCCAGAGAACTCCTTTGCAACCACTTCAATGATTGTTGGTTACTCGGCAAAGGGTTACATGCCAGAAGCTAGAAAACTTTTTAATTCGATGACAGAGAAGAATTCTGTCGTCTTGACGGCCATGATTTCAGGTTATGTGAAATCAAACCAATGCGAGGAGGCGTTTGAGCTTTTCAGAAAGTTCATGGAGAAGGATGCTAAAACGCTTGATGCTCTAATGTTCATCAATCTGCTTGGAGCCTGCACTACACAGGCCACTGTAGATTGCGGAAAACAAATTCATGCCTACTTGTCCAGAATTGGAATTCAGATGGATGAGGTGTTGATAAGTGCGTTGGTTGATATGTATTCAAAATGCGGCAACATTAAGTATGCAAAAGAAGTTTTCCATAGAGCGAACTTCAGAGATCTTGTTGTTTACAATGTCATGATTGCTGGTTATGCTCACCACGGGCATGAATATGAAGCTATCCAACTTTTTGAAGAAATGATAGAGAGAGGCTTTCGTCCAGATGGGGTTACTTTTGTTGCACTTCTATCTGCATGCCGTCACTGTGGGTTTGTAGAAGCAGGTGAAAAGTATTTCTCATCCATGACTGAAGATTATGAAATATCGCCTGAAAGTGATCATTATGCATGCATGATTGACTTATATGGAAGAGCTAATCAACTTGAAAAGGCAATCATATTTATGGAAAAGATCCCCATACAACCAGATGCTGTGATACTGGGTTCATTCCTAAATGCATGTAAAGTGAATGGAAATGTAGAACTTGCCAAAGCTGCTGAAGATAAGCTACTACAAATTGAAGGAGACAATGGAGCTCGATATGTACAGTTGGCTAGTGTATATGCCTCAGAAGGGAAGTGGGATGAGAAGGGGAGAATAATGAAGAAAATGAGAGGAAAAGAAGTAAAGAAGTTTCCTGGTTGCAGTTGGGTGCACGTAGGTAATAGGCTACATACTTTTACTTCCAGTGACAGATCTCACTCGGAAACAGAGGCTCTCTATGCTGCCTTAAAATGCTTGATTCAAGAATTACAGGACAAGATGTCAATTGACACAGAGTTCTCGTAGTAATCTTATGAGAATTTCAGGCTTCTAGAACTGCGAAAGTACATCTGCTGGAATCTTGGAATATTAATTTATTATGTTCCCCGCCTATATGGTGCATATATGTGTTGAGATTATACATGACATCATTTATGTCATTCCTAAGAATCAAAAGAAAAAACATTTTCCTACAGGTGTTTCCTTGACCCTTTGCGGTTAGGAAATCCTTTTCATTAATTTGCGAAAGTACATCTGCTGGAATCTTGGAATATTAATTTATTATGTTCCCTACCTATATGGTGCATATATGTGTTGAGATTATACACGACATCATTTATTTCATTCCTAAGAATCAAAAGAAAAAACATTTTCCTAAAGGTGTTTCCTTGAGCCTTTGCGGTTAGGAAATCCTTTTCATACTCGGAAGCTATTCTAGTCAATGCTTACAGTTATAGGATGTTGAAGAAATATGGGAAACAACCATTCCAGATATTTTCTGAATATCTCATCTAAACTTATGAGATGAAATAAATTCATCAAGTTCAATAAAATTCTCTCGGGTCCTTTCAACCCAAAAATAAATTCATCACGTTCGGCCGTCATAGATTCCCAAATCCTCACCAGCATATAATATGATAGGTGACACAGTCTTGTCTGTTTACACCATCCTACACGACCAGCATATACACTATTGTAGACATGGTATACATTAATTTGTAAAACTACTCCGGAAAAAACTAATCCAACTGATCAGAAACCGTAAAACTGGGGTGGATAATATCCCACAACATCTAGTTCTACTCTTCTCCCCCTTGATAAATGATTCTGATTGCAGGACCATGTGGAGTGCATTCACCTCAGCTTAACAGACAAAGACTTTACAACTTTGAAGGACACAAAACATATCTTGCGCCAGAATAGACAACTCTTGCATCATCTGCAGGTCAAAAAATTCAGGTCAGTCTAATGTCAGTATCAGTGAAAAGTTTTTTGGTAGAAATTAAAATTTAACAAGAATGAATGAAATGCTATAACATTATTATCCAGAGACTCATTATACAGAACCAATCATAAATGCAAATATCAACCAAGTATTGGTAGGCTGCAATAAGCAAGGGATCAAAAATGAGATAAACATGTAGAAATAGAGGCTAGAGAATCCATCAGAACTAGGAGAGAGCAAATAATCCCAAAGAGTTAGAACTACACTCATTACCGATGTAACTGACACAAGGACAGTAAGGAATTCATTAACCAGTTACTTTTGCATTCATTCTGCTTCTGAGGGGTTTCACAAGAATGTATTTGAGATGCAAAAGAAATAATTTTACTTCATTGTTCATTTCTATAGGGAAAACATGATTATCTATACAGAAAGCCTGACAGATGACACAATTGTACTTCTGCATGAAATCCCCTCAGCCTACCCCCAAAAAGCAGCTTAACACAACAAGGGTAGACAGGAAAAAAAAGTTGCCAATAAAATTAGTAAACATACATGCAACTTTGCTCAAGCAATATTCTGCAGGCACGTTATTTTCTGACTCAACGGAAGCTCTGGCTGCTGCAATCCCAACAGCTACACTTTGCATGACATTCAGGCCGGCACATAAAGAAGCTACTATTCCACCTACAAGGCAATCTCCAGCCCCTGTGAGTCTTACTACAGATGCAGATGCGGCTGGAAAATGCACTGCAGAAATGTCATCCTTGGAGTTTGGAACTCTAAAGAAAGAGTTCACTGGACAACTTGAATTTATGGTTTCATACAACTGTCTGCTAAAAGAATGAATTTTGTTTCTGCCAAACCCTAGTTTGCTTAAGTTAGGCTCTTGTTTAGAGCACAAGAATACCCCATCAGGTCCAAGCGTCACAACTACAAATTTAATACCTCCATTCAGCAAAACCGAGACTGCAGGCCTGAGCCAGTAAAACAAAGAGTCTACTGCACGTTTGATGCCAGCTTCTTCTCTTTTCATTGGTGAAAATACATCCCGAGCAGACAAAGCATTTGCCATGGCTATAAGCTCATCTTCATTAGGTGAAGCAAAAGTTACCTGTGAAAACCTACAGATCACTGCCAAAACTACTTAAAATAGACTATTTTCACTTATGAGCACCTTATCAGAGTGTCTAGATAAATGGAATTTATAAGCCTGAAAATAATATTTAATCAAAAGAAAGGACAGATACCGTGCCTAAAACCTGAGTGTTACACCCCTTCCATCCCATTTTCAAAAGTTATCTCAAGGTTCCTTGCACTTGGTAACCTTGGTTTAGATTCACCTCCCTCAACATCTTTATAGTTCTACTTCAAGTTGAAAATCGGCAAAGTTTCACGAGAAACCAAAAATTAAATATAATAAATTCAACCACACAAGTTTCAAGTCTCTAAGTAAATAGCTTCTCATATAATCATGCAGAACTCAAGAACATTGTAAATAGATAATATTTTGTTCTTTGCACAACTGGTTTCTTTAATACGAATCAAGCATAAGTAGCCATTGAACTTGCTATCCAGAGGACGGATGGCCACTTATTAATGCAAAATGTCAAGCGTTAAAATCTCCACTTCATCCCACCCCAAGAATAAATTTAATTATTTATAAAATAAGCATCAGAATGGGATAATTAAAAACCCTCTAACTTACATTCAAATCAATGTTGTGCACACAAGAAAATCTTGAAACTCACATATTTGGCAACCGAAGCAACTCTTCTGGACTTTACAACTGAGACAGGCTCAAACCACACAGGAGTATTGCATTTTGCCGCTACTGTTTAAAATTTTTTTATTAGTACTATCTCTCAACAGAAAAACAAACAACAAAAATTTGAGACAGAAGCAAATACTGTCCAATAAATGGAAACTTTTCACAAGTTAATTCGGCCTCAAGAAGCAGAAGCATACTAGGTTTGCATAAAAAAATACATGGCTATAGTGTAAAAAGTTGCATTAAGATGCCAGGCAAAGTTTACTTATGCAGATATAATCAAACCAGAGGCCATTGCCTCTTTTGTATGGCCCAAATCTGTAGTCTGTAACTCCCTGGAGAGATATTATGCATATATCCTGGAAAACTGGATGTTATGAATGTATGAACATCAAGAAGGAAACTATAACTATGTCTTTCATTACCCTTGTTTCCTACTGTCAGCAACTGCTGTCTTTACTGCCTAATTTTTTGGAAAGTATGTACAGCGCCTTAAGATCTTTCCCTTCAATTGAGAAAGCCAGAACCTGAAGCCTACATGCATGCAGACACACACTAGCACACACAGAGGGAAATTGAAGGAACAATGGTAAGAAAATGAGCTTTACATTGACAAGCTGTTTCTAGGGATGACAAACTTAGGTTGGCATCAATCATCAGAAGTGGAGCAGCATGTATCTTGCACTTGAACCTCTCAATCCATCTAGGTGTAAGAAATTTTTCCTGTTTCCACATATAGAATGAACATTTCAAATTTTATATCTAAGAGAACTATGCAATCAAGCTACTTAATTTCAGCACATCAGTAACTCACAATTGCTTCCGCACTAGCAACGGCAGCAGCCAATTCTCCTTTAACATCAAAGATGTTGCACACAACAGCTGTTTCAATATCTTGGTGCCTTCGGATGCCTAAAGACCAGTTGCAAAAGTTCAGATTACCCGACCATTGCTCGAGACATTAGTGTTCTTCATCTCCCAGTTAGGGGAAAGAAAAAAGTATTACGAAGTTGAAATTATTTTCTTATTCAATGTAAACTCCACCACCCACCACCCCGCACCCCCCAAAAAAGGGGGGGGGGGGGAACGTGGACCATGCAGCTTCTTGTGAATTGTCAAACCCCATTTTTTTTTTCAGACCAATTGAGCGGAACATCATTTGCTAAAAATTAATTAATTTGATGAACACCACCATAGGCTCAAGATAGCACCATGTGCAGGATTTTTTTTTAAAATGAAAATTTTGTGTATGTTTTGAGTATATACAGGCGCAAGTTACTCTAACGAGGCAAGAAATATCTCTATTTCTTGCTAGTGTCTCTTCAGAAGTTTGATGAACACTGATAGGTCAAGCCATTTCATGAATGGTCATATCTCACTGACAAAATGAGTAACAGTTAGAGTAAAAGAAGCTGCCTCACAAGCAACCAAGTTGTACTAGAAAATAATATGATTGATCAAAGACATGAAAGAGACTACCTTCTGTAGATAAATCAGCTGATTTCCAATGTTCCAAGAGCAAATTTCCTATTAAAAACAGTGACCTTATCTCATTTCCAGAGCAAGAAGATCAATTATTGGGTATAGTTAACTGCACATGGAATGAAGAAAACCAATCTTCCCTGTCTATCAAAAAGTCACACGCATGCAACGCATATGCCCTATCAGCAGTTCATATTAAACAGCAATGCAGGAAAGATTGTAAATACTCTAGAAGTATAGACATAGACATTAAAAGACAACTCCCCAAGTTACACAATATAGAGTGTTGCAATGAATTTGGATTAGATGCAAATAAATTCACTCTTTTAAACATGCATGCAATGTTTGAGGAAATTTGTTGCTCAGTTTAAGTTCCCTACTATTGTGATATCTATAAATTTAATTTATAATAAATAAAGACTGAAAATGATTGGGCTGTCCAGTCTTAAATACAACATATGCTATCTTATATGAACAGAAAGCCTGATGAGGTTTTATTCTTGTACTTCACAGAAACAGTAAGGCCATTGTTCATTAATGAAATGGTTGAGCATCTAACTCCAAAAATTGCATAGTAGAGTTGCATTTCAACCAAGCACAGACTTGAATTTCTGGGCCATGAAAACCACTTTTATCTTCCACGGCAAAACCTCTATACATGCAAATAAACAATCTCTTTCAGAGTGGATGACAAGAAAAGAGTACAACAACAGTGGCATCATGCATTCTAATGGGTCACCTGCCATATCAACTCCAACAGCACTAATCATATAAGGTTTTGCTCCAAGTTTTGACAAGCATTCAGCAACATTCCTTCCAACACCACCTGATGCATAGAGGACCTGGATACAGAAAATTGGATTTTTTGAACGTGTATGTATATACAAAGAACCAGCTAATGCATCAAGACTGACTTGACAATTCCCGAACAGGAACGCATTTGTAGTTTAACAGTTGTTTGAAAATTTGAGGACAATTTTCTAATTAGGTTCTGCTCCAATTTGTCCAAAAGCATCGCAATACTGTCATTATAATGGATCAAACTCTAAAATGTATAAGAAGTTACATAAAATAGGTCCTCTTGAAGATTTGCTGAAAATGTTTAAAGGATATTTCCCACGCCAGTAGATAAATTGGGCTATCAATCCCCGCATGGAAGTACAGACTTGAGTTCCCTCATCAAATGCTCATAGTAACAACAGCATCTTCAAGTCAAATGTTTACAAAAAGATGAGACTTCATAGTTTTTCTTTAGTAAAAGGGCTCAAAATTCACAAGCGCCAAATCTGTAATTCAACGAGGCAGATAATATAATGCAACTAAACACAACCTGAACTAAATCAAAAACATTTAAGATTATAATTAATTACACTTGGAAACCTTGCCGGGGGTGGTCGTTCTGGGTTTAGCAGGTACAGAAGGAGTGGCATTTATGTCCAGCACCATACCCCCTATGACTACTGGCTCTGCTTCATTAGTTTCCAATTGCATCCTTTCAGCCAAGTGCTGGAACAAACTCCGTAAAGAGAAGCTTAGTGCCACAATTTTCTCAAGTCCATGAAAGAAAAACCGTTACAATTTGATCAGCGAAAGCAAAACATCAACCCCAACATGGAAATGAGAAAAGGAAGAAGTAGAGAGGATTCTTCAATGCTCACAGATTGGAGGCCTGAAGTAGCTTCTTATATCCCCGATGATTGATTAGATAGAGACAGTGAACTTTGCCTTCCGTTGTGGATTCTTCTGCTCCGCTGCTGACAGCACGACCCTCCCGACTCCCCCGTTCCCGAGACCCGACAGAAATTGGGGCGTCGAGAGCCTGTGTTTACTGCACACAACAAAGCTCCGCAAATAGCCCCGCCTTTAGAGGTTGAACGCGTTAGTTATTAATGCGTTCTTTGGATTAGAATTACCTACGCGAGCTCTTCGTATGCGTTCTAGCTGTTTGTGGAGGTCAATATAAAAACCAAGGCAGAACAGATCAAAGGCCCTCGTAAGCCCATAATGTTCTCCGACCCAGTCAAGGTCCTTCTTTTGGACTTTGATGGGGATCCAGAAAAACTGGAGCCCATGAATCTAGGGTAGATGCTCTCTTTTTCGCTTGTTTCTTTCTAATCAAGACCTGGGCTCAATGCCGATTCAGAAACGTTGCATCTGCGGCCGCATCAAGGAGCCCAAAAATACTGGCCTGTGAAGCAAGTGGTGAAAGTAATATTTGACTCTCGAATGTAATTGGGACAAGTGGTAATATGAGATTAATTTTCCTTTCCATTTCTCTGCTTTGAGCTATTAGGAGAGTGATTCATTCAATTGTTTAACCTTTTTATTTTTGGTAGTAAACTATTATATTAAACTCATATGAATTTTGGTGTGAATTAAAATGTGTGTTTCTTCACATAAATTACAAGGATGGCCAAGTTATAATAAGTGTGTGTGATATGGGTCTTATTCAAGTCTCTTTTTAAAATAAAAGGGAAATAAATAATCCCTTAGCAATCTCTTTCCCTGAAAACAAATTATGACGTTTGAGATGAGTCATAATTCACAATTCAAAATATTATTGTAAAGCCCATATTCTTTTCCATCTTCTAGCTCAGCTATAAATAGAACCATTTCTTCTCTTCTTAACATATGGTTCGGATAAGTAACGCTCACCCATGTCTACTATTTGTTAGTGCTGTCAAAACTGGTTTTAGCCCGCGGGCTGGCCCGTTTTGACGGATTTGGGTTAGGTATACTTAGGCCCGTTTAATCGCGGGCTTTTTTGGCCCGGTCCGTTTAGCTCGCGGGCCGGACGCAGGCCAGATATTTTTTTTTTTATTTTTTTAAATTTTTTTTACTAAAAAATGACATCGTTTTGAGTTTTAAAAAGAAATTAAAAAATATATTTTTTTTCAAAATGACATCGTTTTGATATTTTTTTCTCAAAACGACGTCGTTTTGATTAGCCCGCGGGCTGGCCCGTTTAACCCGTTGGCTAGCTAACACGGGCCACGGATTAGGGGTTCCCAGCCCGCGAGCCAAACAGACCGGCCTGTTTTGGCCCGTTTTTACGGCCAGCCCGCGCGGGCCAGACCGGGCCGGTCCGTTTGACAGCACTACTCTTTGTTGTTCTTCCATATTATCCATATAAATATCAACCAATTTTGGATAAAGTTTAAATTCTTAATTTTAAATTTTGTAAAAATAATTTATTCTTATGAGAGAAAGAGAGAGAATGAAATCAAAGTACGGAACTGAATCTAAAATACACCCAAAATTCTTTCATTATCGAATACTACTTTGACTGGTATAGTGCAAGATTGCAACTCATAATGGCTAACCAAAGTCAAGAATTTGAGTCACACCTCGTAAAAATTTTCTTTTAAGTTGACTTTTCCCTTTCTTGTTCTAAGATAGCAGAAAGATCACGGCATCACCTAACCTAAAGCGTTAGAGGCTGCCGTTTCTCTCCTATTCCCTGTTTAGAAGATCAGTGAAAATAGTAATTAATACCTTTATTAATCATTCTTTTATTCAAAATTAAGTATTTATTATCAATATGAAAGTGGAGTTTTAGTTTCGTATACGAGTTTTTTTTTTTTTTTTGGCGCGAAATGTTGGAAGTCAAAGTCCTACTCCACAAGTGTGCGATTCGGTGGTCCAACAATTTCAGCGGATGATCCCACGGGGTTGAAAAACTGAAAGCCCAAAGGCATGGACTACTGCACTGTCGAGTCGGACTTAATCGAAGCAGAAAAGTAGTATGGAGGAATGGAGCGCAGACTTTTCGCTTCCATCGCACTCCACATTTGCTGCTCTCAACCATATTTTTCAGGTTTCTTCTGGACCTTCATATGATTTTTTTTTTGTTTTATTTTTCTCCCTAATGTTGACTTAAAAGTAACTCGTTGAGTCAGTTGAGTTGAGCGGCTCGGGTTTCTACTTTATTTATCCAACTGAAAAACTGGTACCGATCACGATCTCGCCGTATTTTTTCTTTTTGTGTTAATCACATTCAATTTGAGTATTTATGACAAGATGATAGTTCACCACATCAAGTGGTATATTCGTTGAGTTTATTTGGATAGAGCCACGTTGTTAAATCTAACATAAATTCTTATTTTATATTTTATATTTTTTATAAATAATTTATTTTTATAAAATTTAAGATAAAAAATTTTAAATTCAAACTCTATTTAATATTATTTGTATAATTTATGAATAGCGTAAATTTTTAAAATCTATAAATTTTTTTAAAGTATAATATTCTATTTTCCTTGGTATTAATGTGTGGTGGCAATAAATTGAAGGACAGTTTTCATTTTGTTTGGTGCTTTGTGGTATTCACCATAATTGTTGGATGACCGAAGTCAACAAGACATTGCGTAAAGCTAAAGGCTGTCAAAATCGAAGATCCCAAAAGTTGTGGGCACACAAATTGTTAGGGAATCAGCTCAGCCTCAGTTGTAGTCCTCTTCTTCAATAATTAAACTTGAGTCCTCATATTTAGCAAAAATAAATAAATAAATAAACAAACACCCTTTTTCTCTTTCTACCCACTTCTCTCTACTTTCTATCAGGGGCGACTGCTCGTGTTCTTCTTCTCTAGCCAGGTCATTGACTCCGCCTAGAGACTAAATCTTTGTCAGACCTCTTCTTCTCTCCGACCAAATCCGGCCATGAGCCATGCCCGGTGACCGGATCTTGGCCGGATTCTCTCTATTTTCCTTTTGTTCTTTTTCTTTCTTTTCTTGCTACTTTTTAGTTTTGGCTAATCACTTTTTCTCTAATCAGATCTAGCCACCGACCTAATCTTACTGTTTCTCTCCTCCAGTTTGGAGTAATTTATTTATTCATTAAAATATAGGCTCTCTTTCGTTATTTTACCTTTTCTTATGTAATTTTTAAGGATGGCGATACATCTGCAGCGAAAAAGATCGAAATGTATTTGTTTATTTTGTTTTTAATATTAAAAATATTATATTATTTTCTCTTTAGGTATATAGGGTACCTAAGATGTGAAATATTTTATGTTATCACAATTTTAAAATTATTATGAAATTTTTATTATTCCTTGTATCGAATTATCTTAATCTTTCAATTCTTCTTTTTGATGTATTATAGTAGAAATTTAAATATTGTTTTAATTGTAATGGTCTTAATCATTTTTACTATTAATAAAAATCTTACTAAAAAAAGAGCAAGATAAATGAGTTTTGTCTTCATTGATTGTAATTACGCGAGAGTAACGAGAATACACATGCTACGAATAAATATCCTACGGCTCTACGAACAAAAGAATCTTGCTAAAATATGCATTCATGTTCCATGATTGGCACGGTTATGTCATCAATGTTGATCATTCTTTCCAGATACCCCTCAAAAAATAATTAATTAATTAATTACGACTGCTAAATCGAGGGCCAGTTTTACTTGAATATTGAAGGCTGCTTTGACAATACATGTACTAACATATTTTGCTTCTTTTTTTAGAGTCGTATAATTGCAACTTGACAGCAATTTTTTAAAAAAATTGTATCTACAAATGTAAATTCATGGGAATCACGAGTAGGTAAGCCTGTTTTAGCTAAAAGATTCACTCTTTTTTTTCCCCCCTGTTTTGGTTGAAAAAGGGGCTGCTAATTAGCATTTCCATTTCAAAATGTGAGTGAGATTAAATAGAGTTTAAATTAGATATTTATTTATTTTAAATTTTATAAAATTAATTTATTTGTTAAAGAGAAAATCAAACTCAAAATAAAAATCTGCTCGATCAGGCACCTCATCAAGGGCATTTGGTTCTCTCGCGTGAAGGATTCATAAAGATCAATATGGAGAGCTCTTGGTCTGAGGATGCAGCTGTTGGGGGAATTGGTTAAAATGACAGTAACTGAGACCACTATAGTTATGCGAAGGCATGACTCAAAACGACGTAGAGATGGAAAGGACTAAAAGGATGAGAAAAGAAAGAAATTGAACAGTGCCTTAATGCTTCTCAAAAAATAATAATAATAAAATAAAATAACTAAGAGTGATTGCTTTATCCAAATATAATTAGACACCTGCAAATCCGCAAATCGAATCTTAGGATGTCTACAGGTAGAAAGAAATCTATGCAAAAATTTCATGTCGGTTTCACGTACAAAGGATGAACACCATTGAATTGCCAATCTTATCTAAAGAAAATAGTGTTAGTGGAGGAACGAAGCCTCTCCTACCATTTTAGCAATGTGCATTTAGAGGTGAAACAGTAATGATGGACCATCAACATTTTGCTTTATGTTTGTTATAACAAACCTGCGTGTTCCGGGCAAAAGTTCACAATATTACTAGGAAAAAAATTAGCAGAAATTCAGGAACACAAATGCAAAATCCGTGATATTTTAAGAATACGGATTTATATAGATTGAGTTTGAGTTTTAAATTTTATAAAAAATAAATTTTTTATAAAATAAAAAATAAAATTCAATTACGTTTCTATCCTGACAAAATTATATCCATCACTCAAAGCAACCAACTTGGCCACTTTCTATTTATGTAAGGTCTATTTTACATGTCTAAGTCTATCTCACATATCCATTAACAAAAGTGACCGAGTGGAGAAGCATCCCAAAGATCGCATCTCGAACCGTAGGAAAAGTTTTGTCAACATTGAATGTATATATATTAAAAGTAACCTAAGCAATCTTTAAGGCAAAAGCATTAAATATATTCTATCAAAATTACAAACTATTTTTATATTATAGTAATGAAGCAGGATCTAAATCTCACACTCACACTCCGATTATTTTAAAATATAAAATATTTTAATATATTTATTTTCTTCTTAAAATGTGTAATTTTTTACTATTTTTAAAAATTATTCTTCTCAAATTACTTTAATTCATAAATATAATTTGCTCATTCTTTATAATATTAATAAAATTAATAAGAATATAATAAAAATATTCATAATTTTTATATTTTTTAATTTATATAAAATAATTAAAATATTTTACAACTAAAAAAATATATTTTATAAATAATTTATTCTTGACAGAAATTAAAAATAATACTTAATTTTGAAACTAAAAAACCCATCCAACTAGAACTATATACACATATACGTGATAGGATACTTAAATAGAATTCGATTTTGAAATCTAATTTAAAATTTTAAATATAAAACTCATATATTCTTTCACAAACAATTTAATTTTTATAAAAATAAAAATAAAAATTTCAAAATCAAACCTTACATATTCAAGAACCTATATCATCTCATTTCGTTGTCGACCGAAGGCTAATGGAAAATCCCATCCGGAAACAGCTTTGATGTTGCCCCGCAACATATTCAACTCCGCATAAATAGACCCATACAGCTGCAATAACATAAGCTCATTTGTAAACTCACCTCTCCCCGTCTCCAGACATTATTTTAGGTATTGACAACATAGCTGGGATCCTTAATCGTATATTCATTTTTTTAATAAAAAAATTGTCTTCCATGTTATCGAGGGCCTGCTAGATTACGATGTAATTCTAAATAAATATTTCATAAGCTAAATATATAATTTATTTATAGTTGAATATCATATTTCTTTTTAAAAATATTTATAATTAAATATCTATATTTTTAAAATAATTAAAAATTTTATTAATATTTTTAAAAATAATTTTAATTAACATAAAAATTTATTATTATCCTCCCTCACTTTTTTATTTTAAAAATTTTAAAATTTATTAATACGCAAACCATGCTGTTAATCAATTTGAAATAGAAACTCTACGCCATCATTTGACCAGATGGCCAAGGCAAAGACAAGAGTGACGGAATATATATATATAAAAATCGAGTTCAAGTAAAGCACGTATGGTTGAATTTTGATTTGATTTTTTTCGTTAAATTATATTAAAAATTATAAAAATAAATTTAATATATATATATATATATATATATATACAAAATTTTAGAATCCAATCCAACACCTCGTGCGAAAAATAAAACAAATTTCATATGACTTCTTCAGTTCAGATATTTTGTCCTCCCTGTCGGCTCTCACCTTTTATAAAAGTCCTTGCGGCCGCCTCCCAACATTTTAAAAAAATCCTTTTATAAGTATTAATTTTTTCATTTTGTAATCACATTTTTTAATTTATCTCCCAATACTTTTAATTTTTTTATAAATTAATATAAATTTTTACCTTTCAAAATGAATGTTCTGCGTGCGTCTATAATTCTAATACCCCGCCCACGTCTTCTTTGCAGAGGGTAGAAGAGCCGTGGTGACATAACAAAGCGGACATGTTTAAAGTATGATTAGATAAATTTTAATTTTAAAAATTTTATTTTAAATTTTATAAAAATTAAATTATTTATAAATTTAAAAATTAAAATTTTTTGGGAACAAATGAAAGCCAGAAGGAACCACGTTGTCCGCCTCCATACACAATCATTCACATTACACTAGCAAACATGCTCCGCCTAATCGGAACAACCGCTCTTAATCTGAAATAATAATTGGAGTACCTTAAGGGCAAAACTGAAATTTAACTTTTTAATTTCGATAAATAGATTAGTACTTCGTTGATGTTCATCTATTTTTTAAAAGTTTTTAATTATCGTCATATAAAAAATAAATATTAAAATTAAGAATGTAGTTAGATAGAATTTAATTTTAAAATTTTTATCTTAAATTTTATAAAAATTAAATTATTTTTGAGAGATATAAATCTCATACTTAAAATTTTAAATTTAATTTAAAAATAAAATTTTATTCAAATATAACCTAAATACATAAACTTACGACAATAATTGTACAAGTCTCGGCTTGTATTATGATATAATATAATAACAATTGTTGCAAGAGATAAAGAGATGTATATTAATTGTAGAATTATATAGAAAGCACAAAGAATGAAATAAAAAATTGTTGAAGATAATTTGCTTGCAAGAGTGCATCTCATCATATATGGACAATAATTGAAATATATATATATATATATACGGAAAATAATTCATTAAAAAATAAATAAATAATGGTACAAAACAGGACTCGTGGCACTTGGGCCCGCCGGTTGTCCGTGGATCCCGCAGAGCAGCCCGTCGTTGTTGACCGAACGAAATTATTTACCGCTTTCATCGATGAGGGCCGCTTTTGCTGAAAAACAAGATTAATTACCAAATCGATTTTCCTTTGGAAGTAAGAGGAGCGTGTAAGGAGAGACTCTGAATTTTCAAAGGCTACTTCTTCTAAATTAGGTGGAAAGAAAATAATATCTTTTAAATTCGTAATATATATTTATATTTAAAATTTATAGAGAGTATTTTAAAATTAAAATTTAAAAATATATATTTAAGTATAATATATTTGTATAATTATCTAAACTCGTACCTCATTACTTTAGGAGATTCGAAATTCTGATAAATTGTTTCAATTATTATTAAAGAAAATTGAATATAAAATATGATCTTTCATTTTAGTAGGATAAATTTACTTCACATAAAGCACTTAATTCATTAACACAATCCGTTCACCAACGGTTTGGATTACTCAGGTATCATATTTGTAAACTAACTTATGAAGCATATTTGTTTCCTCAGCCAAAACGTTTACGTAGGTGTGAATGTGACGAAAAGTTGAGTCTCGTCTCCTCTTGGATAAGCTCATGCTTACTTACCCACTAATTAGTTCCTTAGGAGAAAAAGTTTCCATAATGCTGGCCAGGAATATCAACAAGGTCAAGCAGTGATGTGAAAAAATGAAGCGACCACATCCGCATCCTATCCCCGCAAGTCTTTTTGTAGAATCCTGCAAGTTTTGCTTTTAAAGAAGCAAATCCTTTTATTTTCTTTTGGGAAAAAAAAAAACATGGTATAAAATGACAAAGAAAAATCCCAATCGCAATCACGTGCATTGACCGAATGGGCATCGTATCGTATATGGGACCGATAGGGCAGCCCAATAAATACCAAAATGTGTCGCTTCTTTAAACCGGGGACCTTTCTCATTTTGCGATTATTAGTTTGCCACGTTATAGTTTAACTAAATTACAAGGAAGTTCCTTCCTTCTAGTTTCAGGCAAACATGAAAATTAACCTCATTTTGCTATTGCAGAAACAAGAGAAGGTAAGTTTATGTAATTGTAGTAAGTGAAAGAACCAAACCTTTCACGGTACAAAATTAACTAATATTGAAATAGTATTTTTTGTCTTATATTTAAAAAATTAAATTATTTATAAAAAGACAGGTATAATTTAAAATAAAAAAAATTATATTGAGTTTTAGAATGAATACGCGCAATGTATTTGTATGAGGTTTCTGAATATGCATCATTAACCAAAATTTAACTTAGGGCCTAAAGTTTATGAATATAAAATGTTGCCACATCTCAAAGTTTACACATTTTCATATTTGCCCTGTCATAATTCTTTGTTCTTGTTTTTACCTCTTAATGGTAGGTCACTCCTTCCCCAAACTTGAGTTTGACTCTAATGGCATGGCCCTAGAAATACAACTCCCTCCACTTGCATAGCCACCAGTCAAGAGTTTGTCCCTCCTATCAAGTGCTAGCAATGTCAATACGGGCTTGGGCTTAGTATGCCCAAGTCTGTTTAAAACGCGGGTTTTTTTAGCCCGTTCTGTTTAGCCCGCGGGTTAACGCGGGCCTGAGCGGGTAGTCCGTTTTTTTCTTTTTATTTTTTTAAAAAATTTTTAAATAAAAAACGACTTAATTTCGATGTTTTTAAAATATTTTTTTAATTTTTTCTCTGAAACGATATCGTTTTGATTTTTTTGACAAAACGACGTCGTTTTGAAAAGTTCGCGGACTGGACCGTTTAGCCCGCGGGCTTACTGTAGCGGCTGCGGATTGAAGGGTCCCAGCCCGCGCCAGCCCGTTTTAAAGCCAGCCCATGATGGGCCGGACCGGGCTGACCCGTTTGACAACACTATCAAGTGCATTCACAAGGAGAGAAGACAATTAATGCTATGCATTATTCACAAAAAACATTTCCGTTACCAATCTTTATCTATTTCTTTGAACTTTCATAATCAAACCATATATGAATATGACAATTATAACCAAAAGGATATCCCTTTGAAAAATTGAATTCTATCTTTCACCCTTTACCCAAAGGAATTAATTCCTCCCTCCGTGTCATATAACCCTCTCTTTCTAATTAGAGACAGGCAAATCCCCCCTTATAGTTATTGAAATATTTCTTGTCCAATTTTGATAAAGACTTATGAGATTTCATAACACGGGAAAATCTTGAAAAGTTTAAACAACCATTAAATTATATCCAAATTTCTCACTTTTATCAATATTTATGCATTATTTCTAAACAATATTGATAATTTAAATTACTATTAGTATATTATAGATACGAATCCCATAGTGCATCGTACGAATGGTGTATTATCCACAGTAGTTACTAGCATAGAGTTTCAACCCATTTGATTCAACTGAGTGCCAAAGATAACGTAACTTAGGAAGACAAAAATGGAAGGAGGTCTTGTTCACTTTAATTTTCACGAAATGACAATTGATGAGGCAAAGATCACTCGATATACATATAATATTCCCTAATTATATTGCCAAGTTGACTAGTCTAGAGATTCACCCACTTTTACCTACGGCAGTTGCACCCTCGGCCTATATAAGACTACTCACTTGGCACCCTACAGCTGCAAAACTAGTGAGAAATATTGTAAATTTCTCACTTCAACAAGTCTTGAAGCTCCATTATAGTCTCCTATATCCTCGAACCAAAGAAGAGAAACTTTCTTCCAATCTCACAAAGTCCCAATGGCGGCCGACCAGAAGCCAGATCAACATGGTTTCTCCGGCCAACCATCAAGAACCATTCAAGATTTTGATCCTCCCAAGAAACCAAAGAGAAACAAGTATGCATTGGCTTGCTCCTTCCTAGCATCCATGACTTCGGTCTTGCTTGGTTATGGTAAGACTTCTTTTGCAATTTCCACTTTTGTCGGAAGAGTCTCCTTATCTTATCCACACAATAAACAGTGGCCGTTTCAAGCAGTTATTTTACTGTTGATTTTGGTCATGTCTTTACTTAGCAATAGCATGCATGGTTTTGGGGTTTTTTTCCTTTTTTTTTTTTTGGGAAGTTTGGTTTGGTTAATTACTTTCAAAGAATTTGGTTTTAAGGGCGTGTAATCATGAATTCAGTTGAACTCAAAGACAAAAAGGAAAAAAAAGAAAAAGAAAAAGAAATCCTGAATTCACTTGTTTGGTTCCTGCAGATATAGGAGTGATGAGTGGTGCAGCAATTTACATCAAGAAAGACCTCGATATCAATGATGTCCAAGTTGAAATCCTAGTGGGCATCCTTAATCTCTACTCCCTCCTGGGATCAGCTGCTGCTGGCAAGACCTCAGACTGGATTGGCCGGAGATACACCATAGTCTTTGCATCCGCTATCTTCTTCGTCGGTGCACTCTTGATGGGGTTCGCCACCAACTACGGCTTCCTCATGGTCGGCAGGTTCGTGGCCGGCATAGGAGTCGGTTATGCTCTCATGATAGCTCCGGTCTACACTGCCGAGGTGTCTCTGGCGTCTTCTCGTGGCTTCCTTACTTCTTTCCCTGAAGTTTTCATCAACTTCGGTAAGCTTTCATGTGCTTTCTTGCCAACGTAGTTGATTTCACCACCAAAAACAAGCTTTAAGACAAGAAACAAAAAAAAGTGGGTTGAAATCTTTCGGCCTTCTGAGTTTTACTCAAAGCTTTCTTTGTCTTCTTGGTTAGTTGGCCAGAAACATGTTACTCAGCCGCTGCCTCCGACATTCACGTTTAACATCTATCTATTGTATATTCTCCTGTATTAAATTAGACTCCATTCTTGCCAGCTCACCCACCATAACAATATCCTTTTTTACAATGTTAGCAAACACGATAAGCAAAATTTAAATTCAAAATTTATTGCGTAGAGAGAGGGAAAAGCTGTAATAATTAATATTTAAAGAATATTAATTAAAATTATATATATATAACAATATTTGACCTAATTTGATTTAAAATTTATTCATTTTTTATTTCTTATGTTGAAAAATAGTACTACTCCATATGTTATCTTTTTGTCTTATTAGTAATATTTTAATCTCAAATATAGGCTTGAATTAAATTTCACACCGAAATCCAATACAAATTTTTTATCTCATATCTCATATTTTATCTCACAAATATTTCCTCCACCCAAAATTCAAGACAAAAAATCTAAAATCAAAATTCTATCCAATCAAACTCATAATATCGATCGATCGGTCATGTTCCTGGAACAAATTTTAATGCATTGAGATAGAATCAAATTTCAAAATTTTACCACTTATAAAAGCACCGTGTAGAGGGCTGCCTACTTCGTTTCCAAGTTACTTGTATTACTGGAAAATGTCTCTCTTTAGTCCAAAAATAATTACTCAGCCAAAAAAAAAATCCAAAAATAATTAAGATTAAAGATAGAAAAGTTTGAGGTGTTAGAGAAAACAACTCATGCAAAGGACAAGAATCAAGGAACCATTTACTAAAACAAATTCACTGATCCATCCGATGTTCGTCCGCAGGAATATTACTGGGATACGTTTCAAATTATGGATTCTCAAAACTTTCAACTCACTTGGGTTGGCGTCTCATGCTCGGAATCGGCGCAGTGCCGTCAGTTTTCTTAGCCTTAGGCGTCTTAGCGATGCCGGAGTCTCCGCGTTGGCTTGTCATGCAGGGCCGACTCGGCGACGCCAAGAAAGTTCTGGACAAAACTTCCAATTCCTTGGAAGAAGCTCAGCTTAGATTAGCCGACATTAAGGAAGCCGCTGGCATTCCCGAACACTGCAACGACGATATCGTTACCGTCTCAAAGCAGCACCACGGCGAGGGAGTATGGAGAGATTTGCTGATCCGTCCGACGCCGTCCGTCCGCCACATTCTGCTGTGCGGCGTCGGTATCCATCTCTTCCAACAAGCCAGCGGCATTGATGCCGTGGTTTTGTACAGTCCAAGAATATTCGACAAAGCCGGAATAAGAGATGACACCGACAAGCTTCTAGCCACCATGGCCGTCGGTGCGACCAAAACGGTATTCATTCTAGTGGCTACATTTTTTCTTGACAAGATCGGACGGCGGCCGTTGCTCCTATGTAGTGTTGCCGGTATGATAGCTTCGCTTGGGCTCTTAGCCGTTGGATTGACAGTCATTGATCACTCCGATCACAAGCTAGTGTGGGCCGTAGCACTCTGCATCAGCATGGTATTGGCTTACGTGGCGTTCTTCTCTATTGGGATGGGGCCCATAACGTGGGTGTACAGCTCCGAAATATTCCCCTTGAGACTGCGGGCTCAGGGCTGCAGTATTGGGGTGGCCGTGAACAGGGTTACCAGCGGCGTCGTTTCCATGACTTTCATATCATTGTACAAAGCCATCTCGATTGGGGGGTCCTTCTTTTTGTACGCCGGAATTGCATCGGCGGCCTTTGTGTTCTTTTATACTTTGTTCCCCGAAACACAAGGAAGGACCCTCGAGGACATGGAGGTCCTGTTTGGAACTTTCTTCAAATGGAGGACAACAATGAGAGAGTTGAAGGAGTCCAAGGTTGAGAACAAAGCCCAGGTTCAGATGACTTCTGCTACAGCTACTGATTCTAACCAGAGTTAGATTGTCTTGTATGTCCTTGAAAAAGAATATGAAGTTTTAAGAAGCCTATAAATTAGTTTTGCTTAGGGTGAAGGGCTATTATGTCATTTTAAGTATGAATTTTAAGCCCCCTTCTAATGTTAACATACATCGGGACCAAGGATGAAAATGTTTTATCTGAGATTTGGGCTGAGGATATAAAAATTGAAGGGAATGTATGTGATGAGTAATTTGCGGAGGAGGATGGATGAAGAGACATCTCACGTTGTGATGGACAAAGAAAACTGAGAAGCTGAAAAGTGAAGAAAAGGTCGGTAGTAAACTTTTACGTTTGGATGATGTTGATGATCACCACATGTTATCGTTGTCCTTCGTAAGGTATTTTCTAACAAATCAATGGTGGAACAATATAGAGAAAAAGAAACCTTAACAATTTGCACACAGATGTCCATTTTCTTGTTCTTGTTGAGGCTCAGGCGGTGGAGGGACAAGTGTACAGCAACCAAGGTTTCCTTCGATGTTACTTCTGTCCTGCAGCTCTTCTTTTGTGGATGATTACCATTCCAGCTATGCAAATTGGATCTAAACTCTTGCTAGCATGAAAGCAATGTTTTGTTTTGTAATTACCTTTTCCCAACTTTAAAGCTTCTTGGTGATGGGAAACGCACGGACCTCAATAATGTGTTGATACGTCCAAAAGAACACAAAGTTGGTCCAGCACTAGCAATCAGGCGCTTCCTTCCTTGCCATCTACCAATTCTTATGCTTGTGGGCAAAATTTGTTTCCAAGTTTGTGGTTCAAGTTTTACCGCTGATATCTGGTTTCACCTGTAGTCCACTCCTATTGAAGTGCTCAATTATGCATCTTTCCAGTTCAGGCTCACTTCCTAGCCTCCTGACGCATATTATATCCGGTTTCTGTCTTTATCAGAGGACGCCATATGGCCATCGGGCTATGATTCCAAAAATTCATGGCAAGAAAAAGTTTGGTCCGATTTACTCCACTTTAAGAATTAAGAATAAGGCAGAAAATCATACTTGAACGGTTTTCTTATAAGAGCTAAAAAATGCATGTGTTGCTTCTCCGGAAGCTAGGCCGGTATTCTGATACTTGAGAGTATGCAGATCTTAGATGTTTATCGTGAGATACCGTAATTGGATCAGTGAGGGTTGCAGAGCAAGTGCAAAAGAATGAGAGAAAAAAGTCATTCGCGCGGGAAGGGAATTGTGAATTCTCATTGACGCTAAATCTTTACAAAACATGGCCAAGCAACTCATTTGCAGTCCTAAAACATCCCTCAAAACTAAAATTCAACCAATTCTCTCCCAAAAGAACGCACCTATGTTATGTAAACATAATCAAATGAAAAATTACAAGGTGGTCAAAGGATTTACATTTATGACAGCCAGTGGCGCCGGTCCTCATTTCTCTATGCCCTGCTGCAGATACTGTATCAAATCATATCCGGCAGTCGTCCACTTATTATATGCATCGGTACACGTCTTGATCATGAAATTGGCAGCCTCACGTTCAGTCATCTCGGGGTGAAATCTCTTCCTGAGATTACCAATAGGGTCGCCCCTGCTGAAGCAAGGCAGTCCGCTATCTAGCATTAACAAGACTGTATTGACAATCCCATCCATGTAACGGCGGGCGGCAAGGTAACCTTTTACACACAAGCTGCAAAGAGTCACCAAAATTCGGCATAAGAATATACATTCCAGAGTTGGGATGTAAAAGGAAGTTACTTTTGGCCAATTAGGAGCAGCCTTTCTCACCTCACAAACTGGTACCAGGTCTCACTTTTCATCGAACCAGATGGATCAATTAATTGTGTCATTTCATGGCTGAGTTTAAAGTGGGCACTTTCAAATCGCATATTTCCACCAGGTGAGGTTTCCAAAATAAAACCAAAATCAATATGAACGAGTCTCCCAATGCTGAAAACAAAACATTTGCAAAGATTAAGCTCAAAATGGAAAAATAAATTGATCCAGGAAACTTGGGAAGAAAAGAGTGCCAATGTACTGGCAGTGAACTATTTGGCAACATCATCACTTGAAGAAAACAAAATTGCAGAACAGAAAAGTGCTTACTTGTCAAACAAAAGATTTCCGTTATGTCTATCTTTAGGTTGGAGCAACAAGCTGGCAACTGCATACCCAGCACTACTAATAATGAAGTTCTCACGAGCAGCTTCAAAGTTGGGAGAACCAACAGGTCCATAATCCTGCTGGAAAATCTCATACAAGCCACCATCAGTTGTCTCGCCCATCTGACTTCTACTCCGTGTATTTGGTACAACCTAGAGTTAGACAAAGAAAATATGCTGATAAGAACAGGTTTGACTACGATTCAGATCAGCAACAAAGTCAGAATTAGAAATCCAAAAACAAGCCCACAGAAAAAGAATATGATCGGACTGCTACATAATTCACAACATGCAGTTCTATTTGCAGCCTTCTCTCAGATTATTGATATGTTTATCTCCGAGTTGATAAGTCGTCTCTCTGCTTAAAGCCTAACAGCTCTTACGAGCCCACTGGACTTCATAGGTATTACTTTGGCATGTGGTAGCTGAGGGATTCTTCTCTACAGATACCCCGCAGAAATCACGACGGGATGATATTGCTAATAAATCTTCTGTGGGCTGAATTATTGATCAAGCGAATGTGAATTGTGGAAAAATGCAACTGGGAAACTATTTCCATCAAGTCCGGTTGAGGAGAATGAAAGAGGAGCTAGCATTTCTCAAAATATTCATCTTGTGTGCATCATACCAGTAAAAATCACAATGCACAATTATTTAGGAAGTCGCTAGAAATATGCATCAACTCTATTGAACACAATGTTCATCACATAACTTATTCTTACAGAAAACTTCAGTACAGCGCAAAAGCTCCTATTCTGGTCAACTAACTAAAGTTCAGGTTTGTCCTCAATAGTTTCAGAAAATATCTAATTGCTTGGCGAAAAAAGATTGGGGAAACCAATTATATACTCCCTCTATCTACAATTGAATGTGCACATTTCCTTTTAAAAATGTTCATTTTAGTAAAATAGTTATATATTTTAGCTGAATTTTCACTAATAACCTTTTTAATTTAAGAAAAGTAAACTCCACTAACACAAGCGCCCCACTACTAACCTCTTTCACTTCTTTGATTTAAGAGATTTAAATTCTACTATTATGTGGGTCCTAATGTTAATCTCTTTAATTAATAAGGATATCATAATAATTTTTCCATAATCAAATTACTATGATTGATTCAATTCTGCAGTATTGTCCGTTTGACATTATATATGGGTGGGGTCCAGGCCCATTTAAGTGGGGGCTTAATCAGCTAACTCCGTTTAGCCCATGAATCATTGCAGGCCAGAGTGGGAGATCCTGCAGAGGGGGCCAGCCTGCCACTGTTCTGTCTTCTCTTCTTTTTTTTGCTAAAATTAAATTTCAATTTTGAACTTTTACTTTGGTTCAAATATCTAATGCAACTCTAACCATGTAAAGGTTTGGGCATTGAGATAAAAGTGTAATTTTTTTTTAAAAAAAATTAAAGAGTTTAATAGAGTTTTGATGAAAAGGTTTGGTAAAGTAATTTTTCCGAGGTGTTAGAAACATCATAGAAAGAGGAAAGTATGTCCACAATTAAGATTGATTGACTTAATTTCATGAAATTAATCCCTCCATTCTTGTTATACCATTATATCATTTTAAATATCTTCTTTATATAAATTTATCTAGATCAGGATCGATATGTATATAACTAATGATTATTTTCTATTTTGAAAACATTAGTGATTGACTAAAGATCCCTTTTATCCCAATCATGGATTTATATGATTATATGTGATAGAGAGGGAAAAAAAAAATGCATACCTAGGACGGATATGGGTTGGGGGTTTCCCAATCCGTTAGAAAATGGGATGGGCTTGACCCGGACCATTTACGGCCAGCCCATGATAGGCTAGAGCGGGCCGGCCTATTTGACAACACTACAATTGTGAATGGAGGTAGTATTATTTACAAGTGACAAATTGCTGTGGCAAAGTTAGAAATTATCCAGGTGTTTGTATGACATTCAATGAACAAAAAAAATCTTAAAAGATAGATTGAGCTTTTCCATTCTACACTTTCAAGGCTTGGATGGCACGTGCCAACTTTGAGAGAGAACTATGCAAATCACGTTCATGCAATCACGGAGTGCATTAACATCCTAAGAAGCGAAATAGAACTAGGTTGACTGATGAAGGACAAAGAAACAGGCAAGATAGCACCTTATCATGCAATTAACAATCTGTTGAAGAAAATGCAAACATATCCTAATTTGATACAATCATATATGCAGCAACACATGCACACAGTCATGGTAGATAGTAACGCACCTCGATTATTCCTCTCTCAGGACCAGTAGGGAGAACTCCATAAGGAAATAAATATAGATTAAGCCCAACAGCCTCAAAAATGTCTTTTAAAAGCGAAATGACTTGTAAAGCAAGGACATCTTGTCGACAGTCATCTCCGACCTACATCAGATAAAGATTTTTTTTTTGGTATGGAAAACAGCCAAAAGGAGAAAATACAGGCACATACAGAAGACCTACCAATAGAAAATGAATCACACATTTGCATTTTGAATCAAGATTAATTAGCTAACAAATATCAAAACCAAGGTATTATATCAGACCTCACTCTTCACCACTTAAAAAGAAAGAAAAATCTAACATTACAATTAATAGTTTTCAATCATAAAGAAGAAATAAATTTATTATAGCAGTTGAAGATGATATTTTTTTGGCCAATTGGAAAATGTTCAGGGCAGGGGACTATTGAAAAGCTAACACCTGCTTGCTTTCAGCAACAAGATTCTGACTTTCTATATCATTTCAAAGTCTCTGGATCAATTTCATTGAAAAACAAAGATGGCAATCTAGAAGCAGTTACCTTGAAGATGCAAGCTTGGGGTTTTACATCCTTCAGATCTCCGTTTCTGTCTACCACATTAAAAGTAATCATGATAGGAACTTTTGCAGCAGACTGCAACGGGATACCACTGTCAACCTGGATGCCCCTCACCAGTTTATTGGTGGCAGTAGGTAGATAGAGGTCATCTCCTTCCATTTGAATTTTCTCCAACTCTCTGTTTCAACATAAAAAACATTAATTTCTCAAATAGCAACTTTGGAAGGCACAAATACTCAAAACTTAAGAATGAACTGCACTAATCTATCCAAAAAAGTACCTCCTGATGCCAGCTCGTCTCTCCTCCTTTGGAAGAGGATATAGAACACCAGAGATAGATGTGACCTTGTCAAAGAAATCAAACTCTCTTTTGAACAAGTCAAGGGCCTTGGGAATGAAACCCTCAATAATTCTTTCCCTCACAACAGGGAGTAATGCCTGAAATGAGCTATTCTGAAAGCAGTGCAAAAGAAGAAAAATTCAACTTAGTATGTAGAAATGTTTCATAGTTGAAAACAATATCAACTGCAAAGCTCTTGTCAATACTAGACACAAGAACAAAAGAACAGGAACCATTTGATCCTAACTGTAGATACTTACCATCAGTATGAAGCCAGAAAAAGTTATCCCAAATCATGACATGAATGAACATAAAAAGGGCTCATCCCAATGTATATGAAGAGTTCAAGGATATATGGCAAGAAAAGTAAAAAACCACGCATCATGGAAAGGTAAGTACTACAAGCCAACCAAATCATATCCTCAACATGTGACTGCAAGAATGCGTTCATTGTTTCAGGCATTAATAAGTCATCATATCGCATAAGCTTTAGTCCGCTTATAGTTGCATAGATTCACTCCCTTCCAAGCAAGTACATTCTATTGAGAATAAAGAGGAATTTAACGTGCACTCAGAAGTTGTCTTAAGGCATGTCTTCCATGTGTCTGGCAAAATGATTTAAAAACAATTTGACAGGATATCCAGACTCCCAAAAAAGATGACCAGTTTTTCAGCTATGAATAAGAGTAATAAAGAAAGGACACACATACTTTTGCAGCAGCAGCATCTTTCCCATCTTTCCCATCTTTTCCATCTTTACCAGACTCTGGCACACAAGTCTCACCCTGCGTTATTTGAAACACATGATGATCCCATGGAAGCCAAAGCATGACCATACTAAACAAGTTTATGATAAATCATCAGAACCACGTAAAATTCTATAAACAAAGTGGTCTCTCTATTACCTGTAAATGCCATATCAGAATATGCGCGAATATGTCGCTCCTTTGAGCAGCTCTAAGCAAGTATCCTTCTACTAACCTCTGCAATACCAGATACCATAAGCGACAATACAGTTTTATATTGCAACATATGAGACAGATTTGGTTGGGAGAGCTTCATAAGTTAAAAAATTTTGTATGATAAGTGAAAGAACAACTCAAACAAACACATAAATCGTTCCTTGTCCCCTTCCTTTAGCATTGAACCACAGATACAATGTTGGCATGTCTAGCGCAGAAGAATGTCCCAACATATTCAATATGATGACAATGAGAGTTAACTAGATCAATTCAAACCCCGCGTCCAAGCCCATATTTTCAACAAGAATTCAATACAGAAGTAGGAGGTATAGTTCAAGTGTGAACATCCAGTACAAGACCTACCCCTTCATCATATCTTAAAGCCTGCACCAATTGAGGCATGAAGAAGGTCACTCGCTCAGGTGGATAAGATTCCAAGACCCTCAGAACATAAGCCATAACACGTGGATGGCCTTTATAAGCCGGGGTAAGGAATTCCAAGGCCTGTGTGATGGAACAAGCAGCCCAATGTGGCAGTTGTTGCAGAAGGGGTGAATTTTCATCTATTGCTTTTGAAGTAACAAAATAAGGAAGAGCCTGAGGTATGCAACGTATCTCTAATATATGTGTCTGCAATAGCAAATAGAAGTATGCAATTAAATCAAATCTACAAACTGCCAACAGAAGCATAATCATATCAACCAGAAGTGCATGTATATGAACAGTGTAAGAAGACTTCACATACTTGAACAAGTAGGGCTAGTTCTGCCTTCAGAACTGCATTAGCTGGAAATCTTGCACCCAAGCAAAACGCAATTCGAGGATCAACAGAAAAGGCTGTCCTTGCATATTCGATCCATTTTTCAGAACTAATTTTCACACGAGATGTGCTCTCCCTAAGTGTATGCATGAAGTCAAATGTGCGCATGAGTTAAAATTCGACCAGCAGCAACCAAATGCACTTAAAGTTCATAATTGAAAAGGGGAAAAAGGCAAAGAAAAAGAAAGTCCGGGATTCAAGAATAACTACTTTCCAATAGGTTGAGCCCAAACTTCAAGCCTATCAGCCTCATGCTGGCATAGCATCAAAAGTAATTGCTTTCTTTTTTCCCTTCCAGATGCATAGTTCTCCATCCGGCCCCAAACAGGATGCTGTTGTTCCTTCTGTATGAGCATCACAAATAATATTATTTATCTCCAACATCAACAGAACGACAAGAAAAGCTAAGAATTCATCACTTGATAAACATCATGGAACTACATCAGAAAATATACAAAGATGTAGAAAATTTCATTTAAGAAGTAAAATCATCTTACTGCATCATTCAAAGAGTTCCCATTTTCAGGTAATCGTCCTTTGGAATCAAACTGGGAAGAATCGTCAACCCGCTCAGTTAAAAGATACTGAACAAATACAGAAACAGATTGAGCCTCACTTTGGGCAAACTGGTTGTTATTCATGTCATACCACTCAGGTTCATCAGCAAACCACCCCAAAGAAGCCCTGCATATTTTAGAATAGGCAAGATAATTATGTGTCAAAACCTTGATACCGAGGATTTCAGTTCAAGCAATTAGAAGAATAAAAATTTAAAAAGAGAAGGGGGTCCAAATTAACTCCAACCAAAAAAGGAAGACACAAGAGAAACAACAAGTAATATATATGGAAGTCTGACACCAAAGAAAAAGGGAAAAAGAACTGATTGGGAACATAACTATAACATACACCCTACACACTTTAATTGTTTTACAAAAATCAATATTCTTTTTCCTTGCATCATTCCAGTAGAAAGTACATGACAAAAAGTTACTTTCTTCACTTCCATTTTTGTTGGAAAGAAATCAGAAATCCTTCTTTACTCTTTTTCCTAGCAAAAAAGCAAAGAAATAAATTAAGTAAATGAAAAGCCCACAGCAAAATTGCATATTTTGGCTAAATAAGACACAAAAGAAAGTGTATATTAGTTGATGAATACAGATAACCATAGATTTCCTCAAGACAAAAATGGTTTATCACACCTTTTTGAGTATGCCATCTATAGTTGAGAATCACAGGAGTTCATTGAAACTCGAAACCAAACAAAGAAATCTTTGATAAAGCGCATAAAATACTAACTACTCCTTACCGATAAATCCTATCTTCCAGCAGCTGAAGCCCTATCCTGTACTTCTGAAGATTCCGCTGTAAATAGCATGAACAGAACCTCAGACCAAGCAGCATGACTGTAAAAAAGGTTCCAGTAGCAGCTGGATGGTGTGAGAAGTTCCAAAAATGTTTTGTGGTTCCTTGCAACATTCGACCAAGTAATAATAGCTGGTCTGCACTATCATGCCGGACTACCTACATGAAGGAAAAACTTTTAAGAAAAGAATCACAACTTCACCAATGAACTAAAATCAGAAAAAATACCAGTTGAAACAGCTTTGACAGTCTTCTAAAATACAAACTAATAGAATACAAGATACTAAATATCCAAGCTGTAACATTTCACCTCAAAACGATCAATAAAATATCCAAGCCATATTTTGTGAGCCACTATTTGTTCAATTGGGTCCTTTTCAGGCTGCAGCTCTGGCTCACCAGGGGTAAGGTGAGGCCTTAGTTTTGCAGCAGGTCCAGAGTACCTTGTTTCAGAAGCAAAAAGACCTCGCTTGGTATCGATGGTCCACAACCATGCATCAACAAGTTCAGCAAGTACAAGGGAACCCAGCTGAGGAGCAGCTGAAACCAACCAAGTCCAAACAAACACACCAGTTTCCATAGCATCAGATGTGCATATGTAAGCAGGGCACCAGCAAAGAAGTCGAAGAAGCTGTGAGAAGCTCTCTCCATTGGATTTTGAATCTGAACCCTGGAAATATAGTATTTCAGATCAAAATTTGAATGTTCTATTGATCAGACAAAAGGGAAAAGTAAAAAAGATCAAAAGTAATTGCAAAACAAGAAGACAGCAGACCAGATCTGAAAGAAGTAAAGCAGTAGCTTGAGAACAAGTTTCTCGAAATGAGGATTTGTCCATCTCCCCGCCCTTTTCAGCAACAGTAACAAACTGCTGGAGAAGACGCACAAACCTTAAAAGTAATACTTCATTGAAGGAATCATTATTGGAATGTGAATTTTGGGACAATAGTCCAAAATCTGGGGACTGAGGGTCAAGACTGAGCCCCAAACCAATTGGTCTAGGCTTAGAGTCAAGGCCACCAATGCTCTCATATAACCTTCTCATGCCAGCAATTTCCCCAGCATGATTACACTTTGCTGTTGCACTAACTACACCAGTACTGAGCACCTCCAAATTGAATGCCTCAGTCAATTTTAAGTTTCCGCCAGATGCTGCAGCGGCTGCAGCCATGACTGCAGGAATATTTGCAGGTTTTGTCCCAGTCCAACAGTCATTTTTACCAGAACCAATTCTTATTTCAGTTAAGAGAGAAACCACATCAGCAGTGGATTGCCAATTGTTCGCTTGGCAGAGCTTCTCCTGCAGTCCACAATTAATATAATGAACTTCAGGTTGATAGTCACTGAAAAATGATAAGACACGAGGACCATCATGTGTGTTCTAAGTAAGTATTCTTATCAATAAGAGTAAGTGGAAAATAGAAGTAAAAAAAGATAATATGAGACAATCATGGGAATCATAAATCATTCAGAAACGAACTAAACTCAAAAAGAGCATGGAGAAACCTTTTCAAAACAACCCAGTAGAGTTGGAGAGATGCAAGCAAACACTCATCCAGGATGAAATTTTGAGATTTGCAGGCAAATAATCTGACTGTTCAGAGACTATTTGTAGCACACTTCTCACATGGAATGGTCAGCAAGGGTTTCAAACAAGAAATGGATATCAAGCAGAGACATGTATCTATATGAATGTAAAACACTAGTCTATCACTGGAGAAAATCAAGAAAAGAGCAGGCAAGTAAAACAAAGAAAATGCTTTGAAAGAGCCACACATGCATTCAGAAGAAAAATAAACCTGAAGAAGGCCCTGAGTCGTGCACGGAGCATGTGAAAGTGAAATTATGATCCAATCCCGTACAGTTTTTTGGTACAAAGAACGAACAGTCGCAAGCCAAGCAGGGTCATGGACAGCAGCTGAAGATAGATCATTGTGAAATGAAAAATGTAGGGAATCCAGACAAGAAGAATTCCACAAAATCTGCAGAATTACCATATATGCAAGTCGTCTTAGCACATCAAACAAACCAACAAAAAGTAGAACACATAATGTGATTCAGCCCCAAAAACAAAGGAACGCATAATGTAATTACTCAAACTTATACCTGAGGGAACTTCTCCCTAAGTTGATTTAATAAATTTACTGAAATATCACGAACATGCTCATCCCTCTGAGACAAATTTTTTATGAGAAGACAGGCATGGATGCAAAGAGCAGACTCTCTGATTTCAGATTCCTGTCCAGTCTCAGATACCCGATCATTCTGCATCCAGAAGCAAGTACCAGATATTTAGTGGTTTCCTGTTTCCATAAAACAAGCTTACGGGCATGTTTTAAGGGGTGGATGCCTTTTGTTTTCCACTTTGTAATTTTAGCTCTAAAGAGCATTTTTTCCCCCCTTCCTTTTAAATTTTTTGATAATTAACCCTGGAGGTAATGTGATTTCCCAGAAACAACTTTATTTAAATATACATCAAAGCCCTGTGAAAGAAATGCTAATCAGAGGTAAGGCTCCTAGTGCTTTAGGCTGTGATTATCATTCTTTTATTTGTTCAGCTTCTTTATTTCCTTCTCCCACTGCAGGGGGTAACCCAAGTCTTACCTACAAGGGCAGTGAAATTCATCTGCAATATTAATTTCTATGCTGATAAAGTACCTACAGATATTCCAGGAAAAGCTCATTGAATGACCTATTAGCAGAGTGCTCTCTTGCTCTCATTATTCTAACCAATCAAACATAGATTATTTCTTTGAGCAGTTTACCACAATTACCAAATTAACAAACATAAAAGAATTACTACATAATTTGTGAATCAACTACATCACTAATACAGCCTGTTAACAATAACCTTGTTATCTTCACCCACGAAATAAGTTAGGCATAGACGTCCCTAAGATGAGAATAGAGTTTGAATAAACCCATGGGTGAAATGAATTATACCAGCCAGAGTAAAGCCGTTTCAAAAGCACGATAAACAATTGCTGTCAAGCATTGGGAGACCGCTGGCATCAGATTTGGACTTTTCAAGTACTCAAAGACACAGCTGAAAGCACTTCGAGAAGTGCTTGAACGGGGGCTTCCGTTGAGGATTCCACCATTGCTGCTGAATCTGATGATCTCCAGAAATGCTACAGCTAAGAGATAAGTTGCCTTGACACCTAAGGAATTCAAAGTAAAATGAATGAGCAAAGCCTCAAGTGAAGGGTCAAGTTGTCATCTCGTCACACTCCAAATATACTCTCTTGCAAAGAAATGGCTGAATAAGATGGTATAAAACACAAATTTCAAAGTTACAATAACATCAAAGCTACCCCGATTAGAAGATCAATTCCTAAAATGAGCCAACCTGATATTGTTCCCATTGCTGAAACCTCTACACGGCCTCCTAGAGCGGCAGAAAGAGCAGATCTTTGACTTACAGCAGCTTTCTCATTGCCATTTCCCCGTCGACTACCCGGATTGTGAAGAGCATTAAGTTCCAACTCATCTTCAAGCCATTTCACAGAGCTGACAACCTGAATAAGAGAGGTGGATAGAAAGAAGGATCTTTTAAACTGCTCTAGCTTTGCAGAAAAATCTCCAGGACCAGTTCTAAGTTTTTCATCCACTGTAGACTTAATAGTTATCTTTATAATGACGCTTTAATTCATGAGATCTTAAATATATTGCTATCTCCCATCCTGCTTCAAAATCAAGATAAATCTGGAACCTTCAAACTAAATATGCATTGCTTGAATCCTAGCAGTTCTAGAAAGGTGAATAAGTTATTTTTAACCAACTTCTGTACTTGATTATATTGGTTACTCTTACAGAAAACGCTGGCACCATAATGCATTTATGATCACTATCACAAAAGGGTTTAAATAAGCTAAATTTTCCATGTCATTTTGATGAACTAAGATAGTTTACTGTTTTCCCATTTTTGCTGAATTCTTACAAGGTTAGGACACCCCTTCTTGCCCGTCTCCTGCTTTCTATTGTGTTTCTGCTCCTTCTTTCTAATTCTAAACGCTTACTGCAGCATTTGAACATACAGATAGCACTTCATTTCGTTTAAACCTCTGAAACCTTCAACACTCCATTTTAGATCAATATAAACTCTAACTAGCCCCCAGATTCTGCTTTCTTCCTTAGTGTATTACAGTAATTACTCCAATGGTTCAGCAGCATAACAGGTGTAATGATTGTATATGTTCTCAACCTATACAAAAGTACCATGAGATTACTATATAATAGACCATGTAACAAAATTTAAGCAACTGGAAGCATGCTAATATCCGTGCTAGGGAGCGCCACTTCAACTCAGAAACATAAAAGTAAAATTTTCCCTGTTCCTAATTTGGATAGGTTTGCAAGAGACATCATTATCCTATCAAAATGAAATAGGAAAAACAGTAGCTTTTTCTTCTGTTATCGAATGTTCGAGGAAAATAATACCATCACAAGGCTACTCTAGTATATTTTGAATGCTGGATGGCAGTTTATGTTTAACATGACATACAAGTAAATTTACATATTGTAGACAATTAACATGACACAGACATAATTTATGTATATATGTCTGTGCATATGCATCAATGCGAATCTGCCTACATATGCAAATATGTCAATGGATGTAAACCACATTACCAAAGAAATTGAGATACTCAGAAAACTTTCACTTATTTGATTGCGGCAACTGAACCAATACAAGTTATCAAATTCAAAAAATATATACGACCAAAATGTACCCACGTTCAAGCATGCATGTAGGTATATCATAACAAACAGTCAAACAAAGCAATGCTCAAAACAATAGACAATTGTTTGGATTTAAAAACAAAGCAAATATATAAAAAATAAATCAATAGGAGGAGCTCTGTGCAGTCGAAACCCATATGTAATTGCTCATGCAGACAAGTAAAACATAAAACTAATAAACTTACAAGAGGTGGAGTGCCTTGAGATATGCATTCGACAGCAGAAGACCACTGAGCGTTCCACATATATGGTCCACCCACTGCTTGGAGTGCAATTACACCCACGCTACCAACACTGTTAAGTGTAGTGGAGACTGACTTTGTCATACCCTGAGTTTTCACTATTGGAGGCGCCAATCCAAAGAGAGCTATATAAAACCACAAATTACGAAATAGTTTCAAGAGCGAAGGCTCCACATTTGCAGTAGGATCAAAATCTGAGCATATTTCAGCAACAGCAGGAAGTAGAGGTCCAAGAAAATCTGCTCCACTCCTGGAAGTGTTAACGTTCATTGTTTGTCAGTCATCTTCATATCCACTTTCACGGCACCAAGCATAAAAAATTTACCTTCCACTTTTAGCCTCAGCAGCTAAGCCTACATCTGAACACAATGATAACAACCGATGGCGGTAATCTGAACGCAGTTTGGTATTAGTGAGGCCACTAGCAATCAGAAGAAATCCTGCAGGAAGAGTCTAGAATGTGATTGAACCAGTGAGCATAGCATTTAAGGTAAAAAAATCTCATAGAAAATATAATTCTATAATCAATTACATTTGAGTACTGAAGCATACCTCAACACGTTCTGTTGTCGCCTCTGGAGCCTGGGTTCTACTTTCAGCAGAACCAACATCAGAGAGTTTACTCAAGTAGCTCCGAATCATTAAAACAACACCTTCACGATAAGATTTCTCAAAACCTAAACTTGCCAGGCGAGAAACAGCATCAAGAAGCTGCAATAACTCAACAAAAATAGGTTGAGAGTTAAATCAAAATATTTCATTCAAGTAGAGAAAAAATTGAAATTCAACTGAGTATACTATTAAACAACTTCAGAAAAATGGTAAATCTAATCTCTACCCGCAGCCTTAATAAGCCTGGTGTTGAAGCATCACCCTCTTCTAAACTTTCAATAAAGAGTGGCAGTATCATGTCAACTACTTCGGGCTTGTTCACGGAGACGTTCAAATCAGCAAGCAAGCGAATAATGTTGAGCTGCACAGGAGGAGCAGCTGGCTTTTCTCCAGGCTACAACCAAAAGAATTAGCCACATGACATCATTAGGAAGGTATCCCAAAGGGAACAAAATCAGGGACAGCTTAATCAGTTGTTAAAAGGAATGAATCATAAATTATTTTCACCAATAACTGGACAACCAGCTTTCTAGCTCAAAACAGCTTCTTGGGAGCTTGCAAGAATTAAACGACATTTCTCAGAAAGTTTAGCTCAAAATGCCCAGTTCCAGTTCTCATTGACCCTCCAAACTCCTTCAAAGGATCATGAGAAGGAAAAGCCAGAAAGGCTTTGAAACAACATAGAGGCTTCTTCCATCAGAGATAAGCAGGGAGTAAACCCCGTGCACAAGACACCTAGCATTTATAGACCTCAAAATCTACTAGAACCAAATTTATGAGATATTATGCATATCCAAAAGCAAGGAGTACAGAAGATATCGTGATTAATTGAAGCATGAGAGTCCATAATGCTTTGACCTTAGCAAGCATGTCTACAGGCATATCTAAGAATGTACAAACCAAATATCATGCTGGCTTCTGCAGTTCAAAATGGCAAGAAACCAAACTTACGTTCTCTTCACTATCATTTCTTTCACGAATACTTGCAGCTAATCCCATAATAAAAGTGTCCACAGGTGACCGGTCCCTGGTCCATCCAAATTCAATGATTTCACAGCTTGTCTTCAAGACATTTTCAAACATGGCTCCTTGGCTGCTGCCCCAAGTGTCTGCCTGCTTGTAGTGATAATGGTTGCAACAGCATATTTAAGTATAGATGTATAATAAGGCATGATAAAATACTCAAATCAAATAGAAAGCACACCTTCTCACACATGACCAACACAAGGCGTTTGAAACGAATAAGAAGGACACGCAACAGCTGACCTCCACGAGTAACAGCAGCTTGTGAAATCCCAACAAGTAAAGAGCTGAATAATTCCTCACAAATTCTCAACTTTCGCCACATTGAATGCAAACATGCCTCGGCAGCCTCAATCAACAAAGTAAGAGTAACATGCAACAATCTCTTTGATGATTTTCCATCAAGATCAAGAGATGCAAGGGCCTTAATTTGCAACCTTGCTGCGGATTGGTAAACAGACAGCTTGGTATTAATTTTCACTTTCAGTAACTGCCCATGTTCTGACCAGTCCCTCTTCTTTACCTGCCCAGATAAGAGACAAGAGTACACTTTAGCTCTTCGGCTTATAGTTCCTCTGCAGTAAAGACCTAAAAACTGGATTCTACAGAGATACCAACAGGCGTAACTGACAAGTTCACAAAGTTTACCTTTAGAAAAACCAGCATTGATTGAAGTTGTTCCTTTGCTACAAGCCTCACTTGCTCCAAAAGCTTGGACTCAACTGTTGCTTTATCTAATATATGTGTTATCAATTTAAAGGCAATTTCCTGTTTCTCGAGGCTCTCCACAGACTCCGACTCAAAAGATGCAAAAGCTGCCTTAACTACTTCACCTCCTCCGCCATCATTGAATCCCAAATTTCCACCCAACATATCCAAGTTGTTCTTCCAAACAATATTACTTCCATTGATAACAGCGCCCCTTGCGGATGACGTACTGGTGGCATCAGCAGCAGCCCTTGATGTCCCACTGCAGGATGACTCAGAGGCATTGCTAGTCTCATTGCCGGGACTCGCCCTCTCATTAGACTGATACCGATAATGGGTCACATTCAAAGGCGAACTCTGACATGAAGTGGCCTCAGAAGTTGTGGAAAGGAGCTCCCTGGGTGAGCTCGGAACCACGATTTGAAACCGATCAAGAAGACATGAAACCAAGTTGTTCGCATCAGATGAAAGAATTGGAGGAAAATTCGAACATAAAGCATTCAGGAAAACTCTAGCAATCCCGGAATCTCCACTAACATTGCTTATAGCTGCGGTCACAATCTCCCCTGTGAATACCGAAACATCCGAGGCAAAATCAGAGGCTAATTCCGTGGCTTTACACATGTAAGCCAAGTAATCGTCGAAGAAGGATGAGATCGCGTCGTTTCCAAAGGATTGCGGCCAGAAGGAAGGAGCGAAAGACCCGGGAATTGCCCGGTAGAAGGCAAGGATGAGAGATTTAGGCCTTTGGTCCTCATAGTTGGGGCACTTGGAGAGGAACCGAGAGACGGCAAGGACGGCATTTAGCTGAGACCTCGAAACCCTAGGAGATCCAGAAAGGAGAGATTCCGCGGAAGGGCAGCGGCCGCAAATCCAAACCACCTTCTCGGTGAATTGCGAGGGGCTTTGAGCGATTAAATCGCACAGCTCGATCAATGAATCCATCGCGTTTTTTACTTCAATAGCATTAACAAAATCGACGTAGATGTTCCCTCATTAGCTCTTTGGGAAACTGAATTTCCACAGCATGATCAACCTCCTATAACTTTGCATACCTAAAGACAATTACCATTAAAGAACAACGTCAGAATTGTAGAACGAACGCCTAAAAGAAAGAAATGCAGCTTAATTGGTGAAAATTATTGCAAAATTGAAAGTTAAAGAAGCTCGATCACAACTGAAAGGCGGAATGCGAATTCTAAGGGGTCAAAGGAGAGAGACCGGAGGAGTGTAAATACATGTATCAAAAAGGCCATCTACATACGTAGCTTTTGCCGAGTAATGGTGGTAAGGGAGAGGAATGGAGTGATAAATTAGGGTTTACAGAGAGAGGAGAGGAAATGGAGGTGGAAGACAGATGGTGGTGGTTGTTCGTGAGGTTCGATGCGGCCTCGTAACGTCGCTGTTGTTTCTGTAATTGAAGTGGCTGGGTTTGAGGCAACGTCCCGCGCCTCTCTCAGATCTTTTTTTCTTTTTTTTGGTTCCAACGTTGCGGTAGTTTTCTGTGGTTTTTCTCTCTCTTCTCGATTTTTGGCTAATTTCTCCTTACAACGGCCTCTACTTATCCGCCATCAGCTAACGTATCCTCATCGGCGTAAACATTTAGTGCGGGTCTATTCGTGTCATATGGAGCCCACTAGCCCAGTATCTCCGGGTATTGAGGACTCAGGCTGTGGATTTGGATACAAAATTGCCACTTAACTCTTTATTTTTTGTAATCTTTTTTTTTTAAAAGTCATTATTTCTTTTAATTATTTATTTTTATAAATATCAAATTATAATTTTTAATAGAAATTTGTTGCCAACACCATTTTTTTTAATTATACATCTATATAAAGACCTGAATCTAAATCATCACCTATTCAACCAAAATAAGAAATCTAAATCATCACTTCCATCCCAATCTAAGTATCCCTCAGATGGGGAGATATCTGAATTTTATGCAAGCACACATATATTTCCCTTGAACAAGAAAGAACCCAAACAGTACTGTCTATTCAACCATGCAAGATCCCGCGCGCGCACACAAATATAGTGGAACAGTTCGCGATCACTCCATCCGAAAATGGAAGCAGAAAGGAAGCAAAATAACACTCAAAAGAAAAAGGAAACTAAACACACAAAGTTGGTAACCAGTACTACTAGAACACGACATAATACAAGTGCATGAGATTACTACTAACATCAAATTCAAATCTGCACAAATCTAGATATTGATTTACAAATGTAGCATTAGAATTTGGCCATGGAAACAGACTAGTAGCTACGTATATGAGCATTACTGATCAGTACCATTTCAGTTGACAATTAGCTAGCCTGGAGCACGAGACAAAATCACCCAGTTTTATCTATTTTCAGCGATCAAAAGGCCCACTGGGATCAAGCTGTTTGCACAGGCTGAGGTACGTGAGATACAGAACGCGATCCTTGGCCCCCGTACGGTGATTCTTGGTGTGCTTGCAGAAATACTTGAGCTGCTCCAGAGTACAGCATCCGAGCGTCTGACCCAGTAGCAGGAACAACCAGTTGATCGATTTCTTCTTGTCTGAGATGATGGGTTTAACGCTATTGTCCTGATCGCAGAACTTGCACGTCGGAAGAACCGGGTTCATCCAAACCCCAGGGGCACGGTCGTGCATGGAGCTTTTGTTTTCAGCAATAAAGCTCCCAACCTCCAAGAACTTTTCCCTCAGGTCATATTCCATCTCGTACTGGCGTTCGCATTTTTTGCATTGGACTTCGCCAGAGATGTTGAAGATTTGTTTAGATAACAGATAGTTGAGGTTGTGGATGGTGGCCCGGTGGTCGGTTGCCCAAGGATACGGGACCGGCACGGTTTCGCTCTTCCCTTCACGAGGCGTCTGTGAGGGGTTACGTCGTTGGCGCGAAGGGCGCGACGGACCCGCAGATTCTTGACGGTACGGCGATGACGATGAGTCTGCAGTTGGCCGCTGGGCGGGTACTGGTAGAGCAGGTAAGAAGAGAGGGGGGGTCCGAGACACCTGGAGTTGGTGTTTTGGCGTCGGCGACTGCGAGAAGAATGATTGAAGCGACAGTGGTGACGGAGGCGGTGGTGGTGGAGGAGGCGCTGGGGCTGGCGGTTCCGCAGGTTGTTGTTCTTGCTGCACTGGCGAGAGCTTTCTAGCCCTGGAAGCTGCGGGATGAAAAGAAAGGGAAAGGTTCAAGAAATCATTGTCCTCTTCGGGTTCATTTATGTCGAAGGAGAATTTTCTGGGGATCTGAAAATCAGAGCCGCTGTTCTTTCTCTTTCTGTTGATTTCTTGCTCGGTGGGCATGTCTCTCTGGTTATTCATGGCAGGCGGAAAGTACCACTACGTACTAACAGAAAAACAAACTGGGTATTAAAATCAAGAAAGGAACTGATTCTAACTTGCTGCTGGGGCTAAAAGCCGCAAGATCAGAGCGAAGACGACGAAAAAGAAGAACCCTAGCTAGAAGGAATTCGCAAGATTCAGGACAGAGGGAGAAGTGGAGATAGAGTGGGAACTGTTATAAGACGAGTGTTAGAGAGATTTTTTAATATTTTTACTGGTATATATGGTGTAGAAAAGATCAGATAAATATGAAAACAAACAGATGATTATTAGTGAGGTGGTAAGTGATGAAAAGGGATAATTTGATTGTGTTTAGATTTCTAATTTCGAATTCAAAAAGAAAAAAAAAAGAAATGGTGTCCATCCAAATTCTTTGCTCCTTGCTTTCATTCTCTCTTCCCGATTTCCACGTTCCTACATTCACCACTGCAACTGCTAAGCGCTACCACCACCTGGTCGGTCGGTTGTTCAGGCTTCTCTTCCCCCTCTGACACAGTGGGCCCACATTTTTATATGCTGTGAATACTTGCTCGTACTATTGTATTCCTGTGAAATAACGGCATCTAAGAAAATAAATAAATAAACACAAAATTTTCTCAACATTCTAAAATTACAATTTCTTTTGATCTTATTTTTTTTCCATTCAAATGGATGGATTTGGATGCAATAAATTATTTTTATTTTTAAAAAAATTCAATCCAAATACGCCATAAATAAAGAAAAGTATATAGTAATGCAAGCCTAATTTGTTCTATAGGGACAAAGGTGAAATTAATAGTTAATCAAAATAAAAAATGTTTTACTCTTCAACACAATATAGATGAGATGTAATTTTTTTTTTTTTAGCTTTTTGGAATTTATCTAACAACCGATTAAAGTCCAACGAATACACGTGGAAGGAAATTAAAAAAGAAAGCAAAATCAATCTTTTTTTTTAAATGTATCAGAGAATGGATATATAGATGGAATCAAGACTTCAGAATTATAGAAAGAATGTCATGCATAAACTTGGGTTACAGCTTCTTCCTACGGTGATTACATTCTTTTTTAATGTTAATTTTTTAAATTACATTTATTTTTTCATCTATGTGCATATAATATTCATGAGAATGGGCTTTAAAATTGCAGAAAATCGAAATGGGAATTGACTGCTGCTTGTTCCGTTCAGGTGACTTCTGCCCAAGTCATCGGAATGTTCCACCCTCAAGGGCAATACCACTTGGAAACGTCTGCCCTTCTCGGTGGAAGTCACGAACTTTCACCGGGAAAACTCACCGTGAAGTTCAGTCCAAAACGACCCAACTTCAGGGCGTGTTTTATTAAGTTGGGCGGAAAATTTACCAGAAATATAAAAATAAAAAATAAAATATATATATATATATATATATATATATATATTAATAATTTTTTTAATTTTTACATCAAAATCAGAAAAGTCCAATATTAATTCATTGCTCGTGATGTTACATTGACTGATTTGATGCATTACTCATTAATTTTAGGATTTCAGGTTATGGAGAACTATGAGCTGGGGAAAAAAAATTTAAAATATAATATTAAAATTTTTTTATTATATATAAAAAATTACATATAATAAATGTGTTTTGATTATTAACGGGTCTAGAATTACGATACAAGTCAAGAGTTTATGAAGTAATTTGTCAACAAGTACATATTAATTTAAGATATATTTAGATTTTGTTTAGTTGAAAGAATTTTTGTCTTAGATTTCGTGAAAGTAATTTTTTTGTGAAAAGAAAAATAAAATTTAATTATGTATTTGATGGAGAGAAATGCAATCTAAATGTCCCACTAAATAGTTTTTCTTAGCACTATCCCACAAAATCGTCAAGCCTCTAAATTATATGAAAGAGAAATATAAATATTCATACAAAATTTGAAAGGAAATGTTCTAGAAAATGTTTAAAGATACGTAGTATTCTGCAAACATGTTTAAACATGAATTTTAATAAACAAAAGAAGTCGCTAACTATAACTTATCATACAAATTAAGAATTAGGAAAATAAAACAAATAAATAAATATTGTCTTACGATGGATCTTTTCGACTTCCTATCATCCTATGATTCTATGAACATCAGAGATACAGGCAGTCTCTTTTCTTGGGTGATGTGTGCAGTTATGACATGCATTCCTGGAACAGCAAGCATCCATAAAAACAGTATCCAACTCTAATTTGGGTGTATTTAGACTAAAATGCAATATAAATACAACGTTAATTTTCAAATATTTTTTATTATGGACTTTATTCTTTTGATTACGTTAAATATAGGTTGCAATAAAACCGAAAATAAAAAGTAGATTTTTTTTCTTGGAATTTTTGAGTTTCATTAGCTGTGTTATTTGTCCAAGAAGATGGGTGGGTTGAAGAACCTAATCCACAAAAGAGTGAGAACTGGATCAGATTAATTGGGCTGACCCTTGATATTTGGGCCTAGCATTTGAAATCCACAGCTCAGTTCCATGATAGTAGCTTTTCTGGGCTGCATCATTCATCCAGTTCAGTTGCAAGACGGTGGTTCTTATTAGGCCATACTGTTATGTTGTGCTCGTCAAGTACGAGGGTAATGCGCAGCAATACCTTTTATGTTTCAATATAAATATTATTGTATTTTTTATTTTATTATAAAATAAGTATTATTAGATTAAAATTTAATTTTTGTAATAAAATAATAGTATTTTATAATAAAATTAATAATTTTTTATATTATATTTTTTATATAAAAAATATATTTACTTAAAAATAAAGTAATAAATATAATTAATATATGTAAAAATTTTTAAAATAATATTATAAGAAAAGTAAACTTGCATGACAATAATGGGTTCATTTGCCATCTTTGCAAATAACGTACACATTCAAGCAGTGCTTTTGGAATTTTAATGCTTTCAAACAACTAAGAGGAACGCATTAGATGAGGGCAAATAATTTCATGAAAATGAACTCAGTATCTCGTGTCCGTTCCCGTTAACATACTACACGAATTTTTTTTTTTTTTTTCCAAGTAACATACTACAGGAATACGAACATATTATTAATGCCTTCTTTTTAATATTCGGAATAATGATATGAGCGCGCGAATGCAATTTGTTCTTGAAATCTACAGAACCTTTTGGTACGCCTCACTTGTTTCAGTCCACACTACTTTTTAATGCGTTCGGGTTGTTGTTTTATCGTCACAGATAAAAAATGGCACATTTTAAGGAAATACGTTTGAATAATGACCAGGTTATGCGTCCTTTTGCGTGGCTTTGTGCTCAAACCCCAAAATACTCTCTTTCACCCTTTTCTTTTTTCTTTTTATTTTTTCCCGGAAACAAAGTTATATTTGTACCGCCGTTGACTCCCAAGCGTGAGAGAAACGTTGAAGAGCCCTAATTACAAAATCAGATGGAATTTTGATTGTGATGAAAATCATAAAGGTGATCGCACTTTGGGTTCTTTCTTTCTGATTTTGCCTGCTTCTCCAGTCAATGCTTGGCTTCGGTTAGAGTGGTTGGCGATAGAGCAATCACAACCTCAGTCGAATCCTGGGTGAGTTTCAGCTGCCTGTACTCCTCTTATCCACATAGTCTGAAATGCTGCTTGATGCTCAGAGCAACTGATGAACGCAACTTTGTCTTCGTTTTGCCACTTTGGTTTCCTTTATGTAATTTGACGTGGCTGCCTCGTTCTCTTTAGCCCCGCTCACGTAATCTCCGATTCTGTTCTTTTTGCAATTGAGCTGATTGTGGTTCAAGCCTTCTTAATAGGTTAACAATTTAACTCTGATTTGTATATCTGCTTATATAGGTATATATTTTTCCAGTTTATTCTTCTTCCTAATTGCCTGTACTATATGGCGGACAAGTTCATGCTTTCCTGCACATTGAAGCCAAAAGAACGATTGGAATTCATTTTGCACTGATCCAGTCTTAGAAGTTATTATTCCGGAGTAATTGACCTTGATGTAAATATGAAGCTTTTATTATTTGCACTGATCAAACGTGAACATTAGGAAGCTGCCTTGTTTGCAAATTAACATTTAGATACGAATAGTTACAGCTTCTATCATTTGGTGAGGTACTTTGATTCGGCTATGGTGCAACATGAAGGATTCCTCTTTGGTGTAGGTGGAATAATATCCATATCCCTAGGTGCTGATGATTAGAATGCTGTCTTGTATTTCAATTCTCATTAACATATGAACGTTTGCAACCCCAATGTATTTTTGTGAGGTCTTTTGATTTGTTTATGTTTCACTGTGAAGGGTGAAGCCGTCAGAGAATCCTATATGGGATATGCAGACACCAGTTGGTAAAGGCTGAGGGTTGGTGGCATCCGAGTGTTATAATAATAAATAGTCTAAAATTTTAAAAACAAAATGGGGATACCAAAGTTCTATGGAGTGGTTCATATCTTGTCCAGTGGGCTGCCTAAATTAATTGACTAAGGCAAATATTGTCATTTCATGCAATTATATTGCACTTATTGATTACATAGCTGCTTATATTTTTATTTTATTAAAACTTCACTCGGACTTCTTGTTGTCTCCCAGAAAAGCCACTTTTGATTATGATACACCTGTTTTCCCTTTTTGTCAGTAAGCTAGTTCCTTATTACAGGTTATACTCTTTGATATTTTTCTCCCTTCTGTTATTGTCCTTTTTTTTTGATAGCAAATCATTTTGAATTGTCCTTGCAGCATAAAGATCTTTGATGGACAACATTGTGGACAGTTTGACCCTTGCATATCAAGATTTTGTTGTTGCAGCTGCCAATGTCCTTGAAGCCAAAGAAAGTTCCAGTGGACAGAAAACGGCAGCCACTGATGCAGCTCTAGAAAATTTTAAGCAACGGTGGGAATTGTTTCGAGTTGCTTGTGATCAGGCAGAAGAGTTTGTCGAGTCCGTGAAACAAAGAATAGGTTCTGAGTGTCTTGTGGATGAGGCTACTGGCTCAGTTGCTGGGAAGCCAGGCCAGCCGGTTACAAGTGCTCTCCCTCCCATAAGTGCTGTTCGCTTGGAACAGATGAGTAAAGCTGTCAGATGGCTAGTGCTAGAATTGCAACATGGTTCTGGATCTGCTGGAGGTTCATCACACTCTCATTCATCAGCTCCATTTGATGCAAGATTTTCTGAAGATGCAGCTCAATAGGTAGTGCAACAAAAATATGATGTTTTAGTTGAATTTTCTTTTGAATATCACCACGGATTGAAACTGTTTGTCATGGACATGATTACCTCAACATTGTTGAAGAATCACGCAAGGAATTTGCAGTAAATGTTTCTTTTCTCTGTTTTCTGATGTTCCAGTTGCTTGCATGGTCTCCGTATCTGATTTTGTTATCACACTAAACCAAACCCCTTGTGACTCTTCTTAAAAGAAAAACACCAGGTGAAAATGAAATCATTTCATTGAATTGCCTGGTTGAGAGGCCAAATATCAGTTGTTTAGGTACCTCTAGCTTGTTTAGGTACCAAAACTTTATTTGCTACTTGGTGAATTTGTCCTAGTTAAGACATGCTTCTTTTGTTTGTTTTTGCTCCTCTATGGGAAGTGGTAAGGCTTGGTCCCTTCAGGAAGTTCTTGGCATGAATGTGTTGTGTTGTTGGTGAAAAGAGGTCTAGGACAAAATTCTTTTGGAACGCATTAGATGGATTTTCTGTTCTTCTCTTCTGGAGTCATCAAATGGATGATAAGCTTTTGCTTCTCCTTATTATTTATGACGCAGTGTCCGAGCTCAGAGAACTCGTCAAAGATTTTGTGGTGGAAGGATGAAAAGCTGAAATTTATTGTACTGCATCTTAGGACCCAGAATCATCAGGAGGAAAATTGAACTCTTTTATCTGTTAGCGATTGAAACAAGAATTTGCATTTGGATTCCCCATTTTTTCTAGAAATTTTTATTTAGTATGTTACTTTTTTTTATAAATAATTTATTTTTACAGATAAAAATTCTCAAATTAAATATATGATCTTGTTCATTTGGCTGGTGGTGTCAAGGCTCTAGCTGAAGAAGTGACGGTAAGATTTGGGGTTCAATAATAATCACATTTTTAATAAAAATTTAAGATATAAATTTTCAAATCAAAATTCAATGAAGTACACGATCTTCTTCTTTTCCCCTGTGGTGTCAAGGCTCTCGCTGACGAACTGACCCCATTTTCGATAAAGACTTCATGATGGATAGACAATGATCACTGACGAAAAAGGAAAATTCTGGAAGGTAAAGAGGCAAATTCTCCCCTCTAATTCTCTATCTACAATGGCAGCCATAAAATGCGTAAAGAATAAAGAGAAATATCACGGGACACAGGGTCGGTGATCCTGCCAGACCAATTTTCCTTCTGCCAGAGCAATTTCAGCTTCAATGTCCATATTACCCCCCTTGTTTTAAATCTTTTTCAATTGAAAATCTTAAGCTGCAGACCTGATGTGGGGTAAATGAAGAGCCATAATATGCGGAAAGGCCCTACCAAAAGGGGTCCTTAAGAACACTGCCCGAACTTCATTTTCAATTTCGGCCTCAGAGCTTAAAAAGGATCTTTGGACATTGAATATTTATTTAAATAATATTTTATTTAATTAATTATTTTTATTTTTTTATAAAAAAATTATTTTTATATAATTTAAAATAATTAAATATAATCTAAATATAGCAGAAACACCAAACCTAGATATGAGACGGAGTCCATTTTGCGCCACCAGACCGATTTAGCCACTTTCTGAAAGAGGTAAACACACTGTTCATTAAAAAAGAGTAAAGACATCATCCCAGAAAAGAAATTCTGAGGGCAAAACAGTCAAATTAAGGCAAAATCTGTCCTGTGGGACGGGGTTTTGCTCTGGGCAGGATCCCCAGCCTATGCTTCTGCTAAAGATTCCGCCACTCTCAACACGAACGTTCCCCAAACACGCAGGCGGGATAAAGGAGGATGTCATTGGAGTTTTTTGTTACTGAAGGAGGACTTAAAGATTGAGGCTTTTAGTCCAATTTCCACGCTTCTCACGTTTTCAAGAAACCAATTATTGTTGTGTGTAGCTGTAGTTGTTTGAGAGTAAGAGGAAAAGTATGTATAGAATAGGTATCAGGTCATGCACCCCAAGAGTCCTGAAATGGAGAAAGAAGTACAGGTGAATTCAACGTCCATTAAGTATCTTTCTCTTCTTCTCTCTTTACTGCTGAGACCCACTTGCTACTTTACGTTACCTTCTCTCAAGTACTGCAATAATTTTTCCTTTTAAATCTTCACGCCCTTCTCGGTTTATCAACCTGGCTTTCATTTTTTCTGCCTTAGTTTTGAACAATCTTGGAACAAAGGTGACAATGGCTTCAGTTCATACTTTTCCAGTTGACAGCGATGTTGACTTTAAGCCTGTTCTGAAGCCAAAGATGCTAAAGCTTGATCTTTTGAGTGTAATTTTGGCTATTCGTCAGCTTGAATCAAAGTTAGACGCTGCCGTTCTTCTTGTATTTCTGTTTTTTCCCACTTAAAATTTATTTTATATGCTGTTTCATTCAATACTGCTTTGGGTTGTGCTAGTCAGTAATATAGGAGAAATTTGCGCCTAATTTACTGTTATGGTGACTGCTTTGGTTTTCGAGTTTGGTTACACCAAATTTTCTTCTCTTCGTATATTAGGATTCTGGATTCTGGAGTCGAATTGCAGAAGCTCCTAACCTGGGTTTCTCTGGTGAGTGATCAAGATTCTTGTTATATACTATTTTTTTCTGTTAAATAGAAATGTTTGTGGAAGGCAAAATTTGTAATGCTTCTATTTGATGTAATTAAATTTGTTAAATTGCGAGATTTGTAACTTTTACTTTCGCATTCTCTGGATTGATTGGTTGCAGATTCTGGTTCTGGATCATAGTTTCAGTTTCCATCTGAAGGAAAAACAAAATAAGCTAGAAAAACTACGACAAGAAAGAAGAAATGGAATACAGTTTTTTTTTTTCCTTGAGCGTGTAAACAAAATTGGAATTGGAAAAGAAACTTCAATTACCCATCAAACCAATTGATTGCTAAATGAAGTCTACTGAACATGAGCGAACCTCTAGTTCCTAATACATGCATTTCGAATGAACTTCCGCTGCATTGCTCTTCTGAGACTGTTTTCCTTGGTTATGAACTTTCATATGAATATAAACTCCTACTAGGTTATCCACTTATCACGTGCCTTGCAACCAATGGTTAACATAAGATGTCTTCTGTTGACATCTGCCATTCTTAACTACTTCTAATTCTTGAAACTGATAATTAGTGTTGGGGCTGCTTTTGTTTGGGAGCTCCTTGTGATGTCTTTGGTAATACTATTTTACTATAGCATTGGTCAAGAATGCATAATTGCTGTTGCAGCACCACTTCTCGCACCTTTCAATGATTTAGGAGCATACTTTAGAAGAAAAGCAAAAAGCATTGTAATTTTAATCTTGTCATAGTATTTGGAATCTTAAGTTACTGTTAGACATAAAATTTTTCAAGTGAAGTAGAGAACACATAGTTCATAATTTACTGCTTCCTCTTATAATAGGAGTCATGTGGCTGTTCAAATCTAATTTTGATGGAAATTTTGTTAATATGCTAAGTTTATTAACATTCAACATTCCATTGGATGCTAATTTTTCTTAAAAAATGTGTTAGCGAGCCAATCCTGCATTTCGCTTGGTCTTGCACATTCTGCATTTGGCTGTCAGCATGTGGTTCTTTGTGCTGGGGGTAGTGCAATCCCTTGAGAGCTTTCTTATTGCTTGTGATATGTTCAAGAGATATGAAGCCCTTGATATCAGCAAGGTTCGCTACTTGGCAATTGTTTTTGACAGTGAAGATGCTCGGCAGACTTCAAAAGTTTTTGAACTATTGCAGTGGCTTGCAGATATTGGTATAAAAAAGGTCTGCCTATACGATACTGAAGGTAAAAGTGTTATAACAAACATCAGAAAGATGTCCTTTAATTTTGTTTGCCAAATTTGAATGAATAAATGAATTTTAAATTTTTTTCCTGTGTCAGGGGTGTTGAAAAAGTCTGAGGAAGCTATCATAGAAAGATTTAGTCCTGGAAAATTGTCCAAGGTATCATCTTTATATACAATTAGTTACATCCTCCACTATTGGTTTTCATGATGGAATATATCAAATTTAGGGAGTCTTTTGTCCCAATTTTCTTCAATGGTGGACATACCTGAGCACATGTTTGGTTTTCCAAAATTTTTGTCATAATAGAAACATTAACTTCCTCTTTCTTGCTTTCTTCCCGACTAGATGTTTCTTTCTTTGTCAAGTCATATCACACTAAAGATCTGGTTATTCATTAGTTAGAAAGAGTGCCAAATAATTCTTGTTGGTAAACTTACAGGAAGATAAAGGTTTACGATAAGATGAAAATAAGGTAGTTGAATCATGAGCATTTCATATGGTTTATAAGAAATATATTCTTCGATATAGTGAAGCAAAACCAATTAGGTTTGGAAATGTGCAAATCAGACTTAATGAGAGAAGAAAGCAGTTCAACCTTGAAGTTTAATGCACTTCAATGCCATATTTCTAGCTAATGCAGAATAATAATGTTTTCTTGCAGGAAGCTACCGCTAGTGATTCACTAATTACCAGAAAACATTTGGATTTGGAATTTGTTTCATTCTCTGATGGAAAAGAAGCAGTTGCCAAAGCAGCTAATTATCTTTTTGTCAAGCATTATGGTACTTCAGAAAATGAAAAGCCAAACTTTACAGAGCCTCAAATGGCTGAGGCATTGGCAGCTATTGGTCTGCTTTTTTTTTTTTTTCCCCTTTCTTTCTGCTTCTTATATTCATGGTTTTTCTCTTTTTCTAACTTCATGGTTATATACTTGGATTTAACAGGTTCTGGGGGACCGGAGCCTGATTTGCTACTAGTTTATGGGCCAACAAGAAGCCACCTTGGATTTCCAGCTTGGAGGCTTCGATACACTGAAATTGTGTGAGTGCATGAATAATTTATTCCTATACCTATTCACAGATATTGTATGTTAGATAAGTCTCTAATCTGATTTACTGGTATGCTGGAAACCATAGTAGACTTGACACTCACCAAGTTGGTTCAGTTTGCTGTTGCCTGGACATAATAAAGTCATTAACAGACATAAAAGTTTGAATTCATGTAAAGTTCACCTAAATGTCCTTTTCAGGCTAACATATAATCCTTCCAGTCTCCTCTCTTAGGTGCGGGAGAATTAGAGCAATGGAGAAGCTAACCAAGAGCTAGCACTCTGTTGGATATCTGTATAAGGGCCTGCTTTTCTTTTAATTATATGTTACAGAGGATCAGTTACTGAACATGTTAATCTGCTGTTGTCATTGTACTGATGGAAAGTGCTGATGTTAACTGGAAAATTAAGTTGTTATTTTACTCTGCAGATGCTGCAGTTTTATCCCTGCATGAAACTCGTTCACAAGTTTGGTTTTTGAGTTTCAGGCATATGGGTCCGTTGCCGTCTATGAAGTTTGGTGCCCTTATAAAAGCCATTCACAGGTTTACTACAGTGAAGCAAAACTATGGTACGTACTATCTTATAATCTCCTTTGGTTCCTCCCCTGGCAAATGCAGCATACCAGAAACATGAAAAATGAAAAAGAAACAAAAAGTAAAAGGGGAGTTGTATGTGCAGAAGATGCAAGAATAAGACAGTTAATTTCTTCTAAAAACCACTTAAGACAATCTCTTCTTAAAACCATTTTAGTGCTGAGGAGCAACCTACTTTCTGCAGTTAGAATGTAGATAGAAATATGCTAGCATTTAGATAAGAACTGTTCATCTAAATTTGTTACTACTAGTTATGCTTGTTGAGATGGTTTCTGCTGAAAGTTTGAGTCATAGTATCAAACCCTCCATTCTCTTCTCCACCAATGGTGTCCAGTTCAGATATTTATTTTGCATTTTAGTTATTCAGGCTGCAGTTGCTAATATTAGTAGGTGAATATAATACTGGATTTAGAAAGCATGTTGCCCAGAATTTCCATTAAAGCCTTTGAACTGTAATCTTCATATTTAAACTAGAAATTTCTTTTCATATGTACGGAAACTGATTACGAATGATGTGACCTATAAACTGAAAATAACTCTGAAGAATGACTTGTTTTTTTTTTTGGGTCTCAAATTTCATTTCTTCCAGGCTCATAAGCGGCTCTCTCTACTGGAGCAGAATGCTAAAAATCTCTTGACATATGTAATTTAGTCCTCCTGTGTGTACCTAAACAATTTCTTGTTCTGTTGTATTGCTACAAACATATACGTGGTACTTCTAAAGCATGTTTACCAGCGGATATACTTAATTGCGGTCCTGTTTATTGTTCCCTTTTACCATTCTGCCATATCAAGAAGAGTTTCTCCTGGGGTGGTGACATGATGACGTAAAGCAAAAATGACAAAAAGAAGGAAATGATGAAGAGGCTCCTGCGAAGTTGTGCTTGGGAATCTGCTTGGTAAAAGATTGTGTAATGATTTCAAGTGGTTGATTTGAAACGTGAACAGACCATGTCCTCCAAGAAAGAAACAACAGGAAATAATAGATGTAAACTTTACTCAATGACATTTCATAAGATAATAAAATCTTCAGGTCCCTAGACTTCGCTCTCCTTGAATGAATATCTCAATCAGCCGCTTCACAACAACACAAGGGCGGCATAGAACATGAAACATTCATCAAGCATCCTGCAATAATGATGTTTCAAGAAGTTGAACAGCACTGCAGAAACTGCATCTGAAGTTTTATCATCAAATTAACAAGGCATGCAAATCCTTATTCCCCGGCTGAATGTGAAGCACGCTGCAATCTTGGCACTAAGACTTCTCATTCAGAACAATCAGTAGCCTCCAAACATTGTTGTAGAATTCAGTACTCCGTTTCCAACACTCCATCAATTAGACCAAATTCCATAGCCTTCATCAGGAATTCAAAAGCAACGCAAAAGGTTAATAAGCGTGGAAATGATATTCCGTGATAAAACTGAATGTGCATTATCACAAGTTGAGCCACATCTCCCAAGAAAATATGATGTTATAAAAGCAGCACTACCTCAGAAACAGATAAGAAGCGGTCCCTTTCTGTGTATTGTTGCACTTTCTTGAGAGGTTGGCCAGTAAAAGCAGCATACATCTTGTCAATTTTCTGTATCAAGAAATGGTCAACATATTAACCACAGGATCATGAATTTGACAAAAGTGTTCTTCAAAAACATATGCAGTGTCCACATCTGCATGAAAGTGTTCGTCAAAATTTCAACCAACTATAGCTTGCACTATTGTGCTCCTTCACCGCACCCTGATAGGCTTCCATTAAGATGCGTTAGAGGGGATTACATCTAAATCAGTATTAAAATATTCCTTTTACTAAGTCATGAAATTAGCTTTTCCTGGTGGTGTTTTCAAGCTAAATATTCCATACACTGGAAAGACAGAATTGGTGATATTGCTTTTCCAGAAATCCACATGTTAGCTCTGAAAGTATGCAGAACTTTTCAAAGATGGTTAACAAAACACACGACAGTGACAAGGTTTAAAAAGTAAACATTTTCATATTTCCATTAAACTAGACCTGATGAACGCAGAACATGTTGGCCAACTGAAGAAGTACAACACATGACCAAACTACGTTGATCAGCCAAAACAAGGAATAATCAGCCAGAGAATAGTGCAGTTCAGAAGGGGACAAAGAGAGTAACTTACATGACGAGATTGTACTGCTTCATTCACTTGACGCCTCACATCCTCCACATGACCCTGCAAGAAGAAATTGGTGTAATGTCTTTAAGAAACCACAGTAAATCTGTTACATAGTCGGTGGATGTTTGTTGATTGACAATTGAATGCCAGATATTTCAAAATTTTAAAATATATACTTATTTTGTGACATCTGTTATCCATTGTTCAAACATCAGAAAAGGAGGATGTTTCCCGATAGATATTTAGACTATTCTCTCCAATTGAAATGGTTAAGGGAAAAAAGAAACATCAGACCAGCAATTTCAACAGTTGGTCACTTTCGCCCTTCTGTAAGGTGGCTACCCCTAGATAATTTTTGTCACACGAACAGGACAAAAGTAAATGTAAAAGAATTGGGTCATACCCCACATCCACTTTGAGGTTGATGAATCATGATTCGTGCATTTGGCATTGCATACCGCATATCCTTTTCTCCGCCAGCAAGAAGTAGTGCACCTTGGCTTGCAGCAACTCCAAAGCATACTGTTCCGACCTTGGGCTTTATCTGAGGAGACCAATTGCACAAAGAAGAACACTTTTAACAAACTGAGAGAAAATCTTTAATCCTCAATTTGATAAGAGATATATGATTTTCAAGTATGAAATGAGATCGTTCAAAGTGTGATGGAAAGGAGAGACGAAAACTAATGTTTGAGAAATTAGATGCTTACCCAAGACATGCAATCATAGATTGCCAAAATAGAGTAGGTGCTTCCACCAGGGCAGTTTAGATATATCTGGTGTACAAAAAGATAGAATCAATGTTATCCATGGTTTGCTCAATAGGAAAAACACAAAAGTAAATGCTAATGAAAATCACCAATATATCAGCATCTTCATCTATTGTAGCCAGAGTCACAAGCTGTGAAATAACTTGCTGAGCCACTTGCGAGTTCACCGGCTGCCCAATAAATATAATTCGATTTCTAAACAATACAGTTGAAAGATCCAATGGTCCCCCTGGTGTCATTACTGCAGGCATAATGGGTGGGTTCCCCTTTTTGGCTTCTATAGGACCAAAACTGGAGGAAAATTGTGCCAAGAATATCCAACTTCAAAATCAAGAACAAAGCATTTGGGAAAAGTAAAGCAGGGCAAAACCAAGAGAAATCTAAACTAAAGAACTTCTGCACCAATTTTGTTGAGCAAATTGATGAACTCAAGTCTCTCAGAATTTGCAGCAGATCCCTTAGTCTTGTCAAATAAATGCATCTACTATTTGGCCAACCTTGCACAAAGAGTTTATTTGTGTTTATCATCCAATTAATGGTATGTCACCACCTGTGAAGCTTTGTAAACTAACCCTCAAAAGAGAAAAGTAAACACAAAATTTTTCGTGGTCAAAGATGTCCCTTGGACCAATTGCTTGATCAGGTGAACTCCAGTTAAATGTAACACCCTTAAAATCTTGAAAGACAGTTCTGAATTAAGCAACAAATTGGGGCAATATTTATATGCAAGAATAACATGTCATGTAAATTACTTTGCACCTTATGTTTTAGAAATATAGACTAAGCTTTCGCAGTCTTAATGTATATTAAGGCAAATTATTTCAGATTAAGACGCATTATGAGTAACTACGCAAAAGAGTGGATTGATAATGTGATTAACACAGATTATTATCCCTCTTAAATCAAATAAAGACCGACAAATCTGATCTCTTTCAGAACTTATAATCTTGATGCTACTTGAAGATGCGTGGCATGACCATTTACTATTTGGAAAATATATTTCCGTAACATAAGAAAGGAAAAATGCGGAGTAGAAAAATTAAAAAACCGTAAGAATAGCTATAGATAAAGTGGTATTCTGTTGCCATTCTGGCTTGTCACAATTAAAACTGTCATCACTGAGATGTTATATTCCTGCAACTTCATGTCATTCCTTGAGGACACTTGAGCAGAACTCAACTTATATTTTCACTACACAATCGAGCATAAGATATTTATAGTCATGCAGCAATGATTTAGCTAACTAAACCTCATTATTTTAGGTCAGTGCATAAATGCGATGAGGCTTAAAACAGTTTGAGAAGGAAGCAATAACCTCGAATTTGCAAAAGCATTACTATCCTTCAGCTCAAGCTTCGACAGTAATCCCTTTGCTTTGCTAGATAATCCTGGTTATATCACACAGACAATCTTTCAACAAAATAACTTTAACTAATTTACAAATACAACAGGAAGACAAGCACTTTCCTTTCCGAGTATTTGGACAGCAGAGCAAAATATAAGCTATTTAAATGAAATCCGAAATTATACCAGTCGTTGAAAAGTCGTCATAGGGACAGGGCAGAGCACATATGATAGGTCCGTTGGAACTTCTGAGGAGAAGGGAATTAACATCGTCAAACGACGTAAAAAATTGCGCGTCTGCGCAAGTTACTGGAGGAGATAATTCATCGAATACCTCTGACAAGAATATGATGATAAAGACGAGCGATTTCCCGGCCGATGACAGAAGGAGAAATGCAGTGGCGCCGCAATTGTTGAGGCTACCATTTCTTATGCTCGGCAGAGAAGAAGAGAAGCAGTATCGAGAAAGCGCTACTTCTGTTCAGATTGGACTTGTTTGCGTTCTCCGGCTACTCAATTCTCAAAGAGCCGGAGCTAGCAGAAAACTGGACCAAACGTGAGTGAGCCTTGCAACGGCCGTACAACCGGCCCGACGAGGGGTTTTGCTGTTTGGCTGAAGGCTTTAACGCATTTAGACATTTTGCTGAGCTAGTTAAATTTGCTTTTATGAATTCTAGTTATGAACGCATCAGCGCCCTGGGTTCTTGCCCTTTTAACGGATCAGTTCCCTTGATAGCTCCTCGTGTATATTTTGTTTGCTGGAATAAATACCCCAGGAGAATTTGTTTTGCACATAGCTCCAGTCGTTTTTGCTATTTTTGGAAACAATTTAAAACCACAAATTACAATTCAATCCTCCAAAAGTTTTCGTTCAATATTTTTTAATCATGAAGTTGCATCCCACTTCTTATTTTCAAACATCTGATTAAAATATGTGGGGAGTTGCAAGGGCAAACTTAAACTAAATTTAATTATATATTTTGTAAATTAATATAGGTCATCTGAAAATTAATCAATAGAAAAGATTTTCTATACTACAAATTTTTCTTTTTATTTTATATTGCTTTTTGCTGTTAAGAAATATTTAGATAAAACATTAGCAAGATTTTTGAAAGAAAAAAAAAATCTTGAAAACAATTGGTTTGCCCCCACAAACAACCAAAATATTGTGGTTTAGGTACTATATCAGAACAAACTGCCTCTGATCCACTAGAGATGAATGCCTCCCATCTTGCTTAGCATGTTTTTTCAATCTATATTCATATAAAAAAAATGTTTTATGAATATATGGACCCCTTGTTCTGTGTTGCTTAATAGTAGCATCTGCCTATGGACGATAGAAACCACAAACTGAGCATTCCTTAAAAATGGAACTTTGCTGCCAATTTGGATAAAGAATAAAGGATCATGAACTACGCGAAAGGTTGATGGTCTTGATATAATATAGCAAGAATACAGGATCATGTTATTGCATTTATCCACACATAGGCTCCTAATACAATATGCTGGAATACAACGGCAACATATCAAGAAGATGCAATCCAGACAAGATTATCTTCTGGGAAGAAGTGGCACACGGGAGATCTTCCAGGTTCTGTTTTCAGCACTTGAAATGCCACATGGTTAGGATCCCATTTTGAAGTATCCATGTGACAAATAGCAGCAGCATCTACTTTTCCTCCATTATCACCGGCAAGAGAAACCTTAAACAGCTTGCTATCACTTTTCTGACTGTGGCAATAGAAAACTGCATAAGGATAAGGCAACGTGTGACAAGCTACGATCTTTGGAGAAGAGATTATTTTGGGTTCATCTGCAATTGTGTAGTTCTGCAGAAGGCTAGATGACTTGGTAAGGTGGTTTGTGGTTAGAACTTCAAATGGAGTATTGCTTCCGAAGATGTCACTAGCCGAGTCCAGCATGGATTCTAAGGAGGTTGCGCAGAACTTGGTTTCACCTTTTATAGGCACGAACTCACAGTGTCTGAGGGTGACTTCCATAGCTGTGGCTTGAGGGGAGTCTTTGGAAAACGAAAAGAAGTCAAGAAGAAAAGAAAGTTTCGATGACCAAAATGGAATAGAATCAGCTTCTTCTCTGGACAGCAGAGGGGGCTTGCTAGAAGGCTCTTTGATGGGGAAGTAAATGGGAATTTTATTCCCAGCCTGGAGATCACTACTCTTGAAGAAAACATTTACTGCGAGGTCCTTACGATTTCCCTCAGCATGCTTTGCAAGTTTCTTTGGCTGTTCACATTCATTTACACACTTCTGATGAAACAGCTTCTGGCTGTAGTTCTCAGTAATCTTCCTGGCATAGCAGCCGCTAAGACACTGCAAGCACAAACATATCAGAAGGAAGATTTTGGATTCGCATCGCAAGCCACGTTTTTGTTGTGAATGCTGGACATTCTTTCCTTGAAATATGATTACTCAGCTCGGAAGAAATATGCCATCAGAAATTTGGTAAAAGACATGCAAACTTGGATGGAGTAAAAATCTGTATGCCTCAAATCTGCAGTATGATATTCACAGAAAATCGAAAGAGAGAGTAGTTCTGAACCTGAGGCACGAGAGCCAGAGACAAAAGTTACATACCCTATGTATTGGGAGAAGGAAGATTACCTGAATTAGAATAAGAGCATGGAAGAACAGAATGCAAGAACGGCTTTCACTCCCCATTTCGTTTGCTTTCTGTAGTAGTTTATGCTTCTGGAAATGGAATCAGGCAAATCAGTAGAGAAATAAGGTTTCAGCAGTGGAGGATGAGCAAAGCAAATAATTTCAGGGTACTGTTTCTGGCTTTTTTCAACTAACTAGAAATGATGTTCCAAAGAAATGATTAATTACTTCTGACTTCTGAGCTGAAAACTGCACAAATATGTATAAAATTTGCCGGAATATGGCATTGGACACTTGAAAATAGTTCTACTTTCATCACAGTCATCTTATACTACCACAATTGCATATAAGATATTCTACTTTTAACTTATTCTTCTTGTTTCAAGCTGTGCGTCGTTCTGACTAACTGTGGCTTAGCTCATTCCACGATTCAATTAATTAGAATTACGAAATAAAAAATTTATCAATTATCAATTCGTTGTCCCGAACTATAATGAGGAGTGGACTATGAGAAGATATTAAAATAGCAAAAACAGCAAGAAAATGCAGAAGCACGCTCTAAGATCTGTGTCTTTATTAGGAAAATCTATCAACTAATACATCGTTCAAGTATTTAATCCAACATCCAACAAAGCCAACTGTTGATGATCTTGACTTATATCATTTAATATTATACTACACTCTCATACGTTTTACATTGAAGCGTTTAAAGATCCCGAAGAAGCAAGCGTAGCAGTCCTGAAAGCATTTGAGATATCCCTAATTAAGACTTTAAAGAGTCCCAGATGATTCCATTTCAACCTTCAGCATATCCTTCAAGAAGCTTGAGGTCTTCAAAAAACCAGAAGGCACGAAAATGATGTTCTTTTCTGATATTAGGAGAAAATCCAAGTAAAGTTTAAATGATGTTCTTTTTCTGATATTAGGGGAAATTCCACGTAAAGTTTAAATCACCTCAACGCCAGCATTACTCATGTTCTAATGCTGACTAGTGTGAAAATGATAAGGTTGTCCTATTCGATGCAATATTTAGAAAATAAGAGGAATTATGTGTGAATGTGTAACTGATTCTTTGACCGCCAAATCTGATCTCCTCATGTTCTAGAGTTATCTGAATTTGAAGACTCCACTGAGGCAGAGTAACTGTGAACTGCAGCGTAAGAGTTGAATTTGTAAGAATCCACTTGCAAGCACACGCAATGGCGGGGCCATGTGGCCTCCCCGAATTCTTGGATGTCCAAGTCACTTATGAGGTGCTGTGATTTACCAATATCCAAATTCATTTCATCTAGATATTGATATCATCTGGATTAGCACTAAGGAATACTCAGTTCAGTGCATTTTGTAAAGGAAAAGGTACACCAAATACAGAATTCCATAAGCTAAAGTCTAAGAGAATAAGAAACAGATTGCCATGAGGCAGCATGAGAATTTAACTCAGACTGAAAAGGGGTTCAACATCATCTAGTTTCATTTCGTTGTGTTTTCACCACTTCACTCCTTGGCTGGACTGATTGCAGTCTTTTATTTCGATATGCCACCAATGAAATTATCCCCTAAAAGTCAACTTCCTTGGAAGTTGATATTTTCCATCATCTTCTCTTTTCTTCTCTAAATTAAACAATGCAATCATGAATCAACAGACTCACACAATTTGGATTTACTAGGAAAAAAACTAGTGAGTGACATGACATATCCGCCTACTGCATCATCCTGGAAATATTTGTTTCGTCAAAGATTCAAAGTGTCAAAATCTATACATGGCGATTGCTAAGTGATGATAATAATAACAAACTGAAAATTCAAGCCGCTATGCAAAGTCAAAAGGCACCAAATTACAGGAACTTCCAGAAAATTGATCAAAAAGGCTCGAAATCTTGATCAGATAAGCTTGCTAACCCATAAAATTCCAAATTTGACTTTAAAAATATCCTTATATTGGCTGTCAGGTTGCTTTCAAGATTCAGAGGTACCATTCAAAATCCATGATTTGCAACTTATATATGTATTTCCCGACAATGCTATTCAACGGTGCGAAGTCTGGATGGACTTTTGCTGCCTCATCTTTCGTTTTTGGGTGGGCTGAGGTGCACTAAAATGGATGCTCAAAGACCAAAGTAATGGAATCTTTCTCATCCTGTCTAGTGTTTCTGACCTTTTGTTACCTCCCAAACAGAAAAAGTCAACCCTTCTTCCCTCGAGTGCCTTGATATCAGGTGAAGCACCGGTCACTCAGACTTTATTTTAATAATTTGAAGTCATGGCTTCTGTTGCATAATAGTTTATTTAATGAGGCCAAGTTTTGAAAATGGCTGTTTGGAGACTTCAGCTTAGATTCTACCGGATTTGGCTCATACTCTCAAGGTCTGCAATTTTATAACTATTCACTGATAAACGATGAGGTCCCCCTTGAACATAATGCCGTCTCATGTCTCACTGAGGTCCAGGCCTGGATTTGGCAAACTCCACACCACAGCTTCAAATGTCTCATCTGCAATATTCTTCTCCTAAGTCAACAGGAATCAACCTATCCGTGCTCCGGGGGCTACAATCTATGTACCGTTCTGTCTTTTTAAACTGGAAATTCAAAAGTACAATCTCTCAGAGTTTACGGTAGCCATGGCGTCAAGAACTTCTTATGTATATATCATGTATTTTTCTCAATCGTTTCATTCTCAAAATATATAAATTACAAGAAGACCAAGAACTAATAAAACTTAGCAATGTTTAAGGATACTTTGTATGTATGTTGATTAAAGAACATAAATTATGAATCCCCGGCAACTTGACTATTACTAGTTTGTTAATTCTTTCATTATCATATATATGGAAGCTTGAAGAGCCCATTGGAGCATGGATCCTCCAATGAGAAGCTTCTGTTTAGCAAGTTCTGCATATTCAAGATTATAAAAATGGAGGAGATACTGCAGCCAACTCACTCCGGTATCCTTCAAGACGCTGATATACCCGTTGTTGTATATAAACAATAAGTTTAGATCTCATTGTTAATTATACATCCATTTTCCAACAGTTTCTTGATGACATTTTATATTTCCAGTCCCAGTTAAGCTGCCACTCCTGCGGGGAACTTGCGTTGACCTTCTAGCTATTTTGCAAAACCAAACTACTGGGAAAATGAAAGGGCCAATCACTCGGGCTCCACCGATTTTGGCTATGCTGGAGAAGGAACAGGGAATAGAAAGATTTCTTTGTTTCTTTTTTTTTTTTGATAGGTAGGAGAATAGAAAGATATCTAAATGGTTCATCATTTGAATCATCGTTCGTTTTCATGCACTATCATATTAGCAATAGGAATTGGTGGGTCAATTATAGATCAATGTACACACATAGTAAAGTTTACTTTATATTTGTATTTTAAATATTAACCATGATAAATACTATCTCTGTTTCAAAATAAATTATTTATTTTTTATTTTAATTTATTTTAAAATATATGAGCTATTTATATATTAGGGTTCATTTTTTTTCTTATTTTGCCCTTATCTCTAACCACCCACTTTAAATATTTTTATTTTTAAAAATTTAATTCTCAATAAAGAGAATGCTAACTTTTTAAAATTGAAGAAATTAGTAAAATTGACTCTATTAATTAAGGGGAGAGATAAAAAGGATATTTTAGACTTTTTTTTTTGATTTTTTATAAAATTTATCAAAATTTTAATAGTCGTGTAAAGAAAAAATATCTCATATATTTTAAAATAGAGGGAGTAGACATTAAAGGGTTTTTGTTTTCGGCTTCTATGTGTGTTTAAAATATATTAATAATTGTTAGAATATAATTCGTATATTATTATGTTAACATTGTGTAATATTGTCTCCGTTCACATTTAAATATTTACATTTCTTTCTTAGAATGTCCATAATTAAATATTTTATTTTTAAAATAATTATATTTTTATATAATTTATTATTATTATTATTGTAATTTAAAAAAAATAAGTTTTACTAACACATAGACCCACCACTAACTTCTTGTAACTCTCTTTTTAATTAATAAAAATATCATGAGATTAAAAGGGATAAAGTTGATAAATTGTATAGATTAAAGATCATTTTTAAATTTTAGATCAAGTCAAAATAAAATATTCAATTGTAAATAGATAGAGTAATATACTAAAAGTGGTAACAATAATCTATGTGTTGGGGGGTTGAGATTAATCTCATTAAGTTCTTCATTACTAATATGGACAACGGAGCAGGGAACCACTACTTACTTGATGAATGAAGTTAATTATATATTTCCCAGATGGCTATAAATACAAAAGTCAGAGGTTGTACCTTCTGGAGCTGCAAGACGAAATTGTTTTAGCTTTAACAAAGTTTGGAGAAATGAGATCTTTCTCAGCCATGGCACTCCTTGTTCCTCTTGTACTGGTGGTAAATCACTTCTAACCCAATCTTCCCATGTATGTATCATCATCTTCGGTTGTAGCAGCACCAGCAAATACCATCCCTAACCCCCACCCCTTCTCTCATCTTTTTTCGATGTACTCAAATTTTCTTGCTTGAGTATGGGTGTTTCTGTATCTTTCATTAGACATTATGCATAAGAAAAATCTGGAAATAAGACCGAACGATCTTTTGTGTTCAGTTTGCTTATGTTATCGAAGCAAGAGAGGCCGGTCCGGGAGATTACTGGAATAGAGTTATGCACGATCAACCCATGCCCAAAGCAATCACAGACCTCATCCGCGAAGATTCAACATCTCACCGCTACTCCCTCAAACACGGCCAGGAGCTGACGGCATCCGACATCAAGACTTTGAGAATGGAGCGTTTCGCCACAAACTTTGATACCATGCCGAATGTTATAATCTATCACAGTAGCGTTATCATAAACTGAGTGAAGTCGGTTGGAAAGACGAAGAAAGAAGATTATGGTTTTCAAGACATGCAGAAAAAGGGAAGATGTTTTAGGTTAAATCTTAAGTTCTTTGGTTCAGCTATGTGGTCAGGTTATGAAGCTTGCATATTGCTTTAGCTTTATTCTTAAAAATCTGTGGAATGAGTTTTCACCACAGCGCAATGATCAACTACGCAGTCTTTGTATTCTGTAAAATTTAGTTGTTCTTATATTTGTTTATTTATTAACGCATTAAAAAGCTGAGTGTAATAGATTTTACATCCAAGATCAGCAAAATTTTGCTTTTCTTTTTACGTACATAATTCTACTCGAAGAATGGACGAGTTGAATAGAGTTCGACCCCTTTAGAAATGGTCAGCCGCATCTCTGCTTTGGGTTGACCAGATTGTGGGTGCCACTTGCCAGTTGCCCGGGAGTTGAACTTTTGAGTTCTGACTATAGGAGAACTAGGGACTGGAGAGGAGAGGGCCTGACTCAGAGGCCGGAACACAACATTTCGGTTCCGGTCCTGCGTCCTGTTGCAGGACGTGGAGACTGCATTTCACCGATTGGATCGGTTACTAAAATTTATAAATTTTTAAATTTTTAAAAATATATTTAAAAATAAAAAATATGATTCATTAAATTAAAATTTAAATTTGATCGGATCATAATTCGAACCAAATCGGGAACATAAGGCTTGCCCCCAGTCCCGTGCTTCTCCTGTCAATGGGAAACATGTAATTGGACGACCCAACTTAGGAATATTTGGGGAAATGATTATAGTGTATTTAAATACAAATTTCCATATAATATTAAAAAATAGAACCACGGTTAATGAATTAATATACATTCTTGCCCCTAACATTTTAAAATTTTCCTATAATATTAAAATTCAATATTTTAAAATTTTCTTATAGTAATTAATTTTTAGCCTTTTACTCATATTGTTTTTTTTAAATTTTGTCCATCAATAATTTTAAAAATTTCTTTAAATGAGTTAATTTATATTCTTGCACTTTTTCCACCCAAAGTCAAATTTCTAATTCTAATTATGCTCATGAAGCTAATTAAATAAATTAGGAACAAAATTTTAATTTTATAAGCAAATAAAAATTAAATCCATACATAAATTTAAACTCGAATGGTAAACCAACAAACAGAATAATCATGGAATATTAATTGATATAGCTCAAACCACTAATATTTTCATTTCATATTGAAATACAATTTTAAACTTAAAATAATAATAATAATAATCATAATAGTGAAGTTCTACTTTAGAACTTTGGGTTGGTTAGAGAACGTTGACCCAAAAAAAAAAAAAAAAACCGGAAGTGAAGTTGGTTAGAGAAGCCGGACCAGCTTTAGCCCACTAAGGGGGCCCAGCCCCTAATTTCTTATTGTCAAAACCAATCCAAAACGGAAGGGGAAAGAGACCTGAATGGCCTCTTAGGTCGATATTTGATGACAACGACTCCGTCAAGTTGTCACAAAAGCTCCAAGAAACTCGAGCCCATTTATGAGAAAAAGATATTGGTGTTTTATGGGATCTCCAAACACGTCCATTAATTTTTAAGAGGACGTAGAAACCCAAGGCCTTGTGAGGTTGCCCTGTGGCCCATTTACTCCTCAAATTCTTTTCTTAATTGTTTACAAGAAATTACAAAAAATAGACAAATTCCTGCAGTTTTGTCATCCTGTTCCGAAATAAGCCGACTTTAGCTCCGTTATTAGAAGAAAAAGAAGGAAAATAAAATGAAATAATATATACGTTCGTAAATAACAATCTCAGCTTTCCTATCAATTGGGCCAATACCATACCACCAAGCTCTTCAGGGTTTACGACCGTGGACCCACTGGGCTGGAGCTCTAAAACCCTAAATAAAAATTAAGAACCCCACCCAAAAAACAAAAAGGGCAAAAATAAGGTAAGAGGAATTAGTGCACACACCCGTCGTCTTCTTCGTCGGAGTCCTTCATTTCTTCTGCTAATTGTCCGGGCCGTTATCACAAGCAAAAATATAAACGGAAAACGTATTTCTGGAGACGGTATGCGATTGGCCCTCTCCGCTCTCTGCCCTGAATTGGCAAACCACCAATGATCTTTTTCTAGTGACCGGCTGCGGAACCAAGCATCTCGAGCTATTTGCTTGTATTGTAGTTGGAAATTCATCAGAAGAAAAATTTCCTTGTTCTTGCAAAGGAGTAATATAATTTTTTCAAGTTCAGTTATATTTGCAGTTTTATGTGGTGTTTTTTCTCTCAAAGAGAAGGTTTTTTATTAGAAAATTCAAGGTATACTCCAGTTGATGCTTCTTTCTAACGAAAATTCCTATTTTAGTTCATTTGGATTATAGGGTATGGTTCTATACCGCCTTTTTTTTGGTTGTAAATTAGTTACTTTCTGAAGTAATGAAATCTACGATTAGGTTAATAAAAATTATGCAAGTTGGTAGGGAGGTGTACATTTCTTACTTCCGAGCAAACGATAAGTTTTGGACTCCTAAGCAATGAGAAAGTTATGAAACCAAAAAGACTAACTGCGGTGTCTATAGCTATAGTTCTGTTAATAAAATTTTTTGGCTTGTAGGGGGATTTGTTTAAACTATATTTACTTGTTATACCTTGGAGTGCCTCAGAATACCTAAAAATAATTTCTTGTTGATGTATGTCATGGGGTTGTCTCTTGAGATTTTGGGATTATAGCTCTGCGTTTTATTTGTTTGAGATACCCATTTCTTTAGTTTTCCAATTGCATTTAACATTCCAGTCTATGGGAACTTGTACTCTTAAAGGCCATTATCCCAATTTCTTTTTTAGTTTATAATAATAGACCGTACGTAATAGAGTAGAAATCCTACTTACTGTTTGTCTTTGAATGTCAAGACATACTCTGAGAGTAAGAATCTTGTTTTGCTTTGTAGGAAGGAAAAATGTGCGGTATTTTAGTCATATAAAAAGAGGGGAGGGGGGTGGGGGGATCAACTGGGGGTTGTTGTGACCTGTGAGAGGCTTGGGCAGGGGACAGGCAGGGTTGCGCTGGACGGATAGACAAATTTATTTCTTTTGCCCTGAGAATGGTAGTTTTTTGGTTAGGACTGTCTCCAGATTGGGTGGGTTTACAAAACTTTTATCTTTGCATGCATCTGAATGCATTTATACCTCCTAAACCAACTAAGAAATTTAAGGATTTAAACGGGTGGTGTCTTTCTATTGTCATCTTGCCATCTGATGTGCTGCATGGATTTTGGTGGAAGAAACAATCAATGGTTTATACTGTTATATTTCTGTATTTGTGGCTATATTCTTTACATGAAAAAAATGGTAGATGCAGTGCTAATGCTCAATTTCAAGCTTATTAATGGATATCAACTTATTTTTGGATGCCAGTTCTTTTAATTGTCTATAGATGAGATTCAAGAAGCAGAAACGCCATCGGAGGGCTGTGAGATTTTACACTACTTGCTTTGGTTTCAGAGAGCCATTCAAAGTTCTCTTTGATGGAACTTTTGTGCACCATCTACTCGTCAATAACATTACCCCTGCTGATACTGCAGTGGCTAATATTTTAGGTGCGCCAGTCAAAATCTTTACTACCAGGTCTGATGGGTTCTCTTGCACTTTTTTGAACGTTAAGTTTGATATCCTATGTTTAGGATATGATGTATTCTGCATCAGTGGTTTTTAAATGTTTTAGACGGCCATGTTTCTTTCCGTCATTGGTATATCAACAGAAATAATGTTAGAAAATTGAACATCCATCAGCAGCATACTTCTGATAAATTCTGATGCTAACTTTCAGATTAGGATTGGAAGGTATGATCTAATGCTAAAGGAACAGCTGATTTTGGTTGGGGGATGGGAGATTTCATAAAGGACAAGCTATTAGATGCGTGTAAGAATCACCATATTCCATTTGTAAAAAGTTCATTTAGGAAGAAGGAAAATTCAAGAATGCTTCTTGCACGAGTACTTTATGTAGACAAAGACTTGACATGGTGAAACAATTCCTGCTAAAAAGTTACCTCATCCTGAAACATTTCTAGTTCTCTATACTTCGTAGAAGATGTAGAATCTTATTTGTTCAATGACAAATCTTCTTTTTCGCCTATTTACTTAACCTTTCACTTTTGGCTGCAGATGTGTCCTTGCAGAGTTGAGAAGCCTTGGCGACTCTTATGCTGAGTCTTTTATTGCTGCTCGTAACCTTTTAATTGCAAGGTAAGCTTCCTCTTTGCCATGTCTTACCTGTCTGTGGGGTTGGAAATCATGAATTAGTGAGAGGATTTTGGGTTACTTTAAAGATCCATCTTCCGAGGCTCATTACGTGGTATTTCTGAAATGCATTTTTCCCCTTTTTTTTTTTGGTTGTGTGGGGAGAAATGAATGTGTCTTTTCTTCAGGTGTGACCATGACAAACGAAAGAGTGCTGTTAATTGCATGATTGATGTTATTGGGGAAAATAATTCCGAGCATTTCTTTGTAGCTACTCAGGATGCTGAATTGAGGAAGAAGTTTCAAGAGGTTTGTCCAGATGTTCTGTTCTGATATTTGTTTTAATGCTAATGCTACTTTCTCTCTGCCCCATGTGTTCATGTGCACAGCTATATGGACATGCTATGTCAAGTGGTTATAGCTTGGGTGTGTGGCATATATTGCTTTTGTGCATCAAAACTATATCATACCTTTGCAGTTAATTCCTTTCTAATACGAACTTAATCATGAACTTTTTGATATAATGGAAATAGTAGAATATTTTTGGATTTACTTTAATCATTGCCATTCAATAGCTTTCCATGAAACAAAGTTCGGAGAATGGCCTTAGTCAATACATTTCTATAAGCAGTCTTTGGGATTTATCTAGCCTTGCTTTATGGTGGCTAGAGTGTTATGTGTTTTTGGGTGCTTAATGCCAACGTCATGCCCATGGTCAACCATGTCCCTCACTTTTAGAGGCCTGCTCAGTGATTGCTTAATTGTTTGTCCTTAATTATCCAATTAATGGTTCTTAGCCTTTCTAAGTTTGATATATTGCTTGCAGCGGTATATTTTATAACATAGGTTTCTTCATGTGACTTTAGAATCTGCACTGCTATCACCCTCTATCATGAACGTACAGTTTCTCATGCATTTGCTACACTTTATTACTTTCAAGGAGACAAATTAATCCATTTTTTCCGAATTTCTCTTTTGCAGTTACCATGTGTACCTATTATATATGGTCTTCGAAATGCCTTGTTTCTTGAACGGCCATCTGCCCTCCAATACCAGTTTGCCAAAGCTGCTGAAGAACAGCATTCACATATGAGTGAATTGGAGCATAAGATGTTGAAAATGAAAAAGAAAAGAGTAGGTATTGAAGAACAAGAAGGTTTTACTGATGCAAATGAAAGCAAGGAAGACCAAACCTCTGGGGTCCAGGCCCTTAAGATAAATATGAGGAAAAATGGAGGAGAAACTAAAGACAGAGTTCAATTCAAGAGAAAGAAAGCCAAGGTTAGATCTTTTATCATGTCTTCTCTTTATCATGTGTTTGGTTGCTATATTTTGCGTTTTTTCCCTTGAATCTTTATGTCTCTCGATATGTCTTGTGCTGCTTTATTAGGGTCCAAATCCACTGTCATGCATGCGGAAAAAGACACCAGGAGATACAAATAAAGTTTCTTCAGGAAAGGTAGGCCCTAACTCTAAAATCTTTCCTCAGTCCCTATTTTTTATATCAGAGGAGTATTTTCTAAATGAACTGCATGTTGTTTTTGATTGACATTACATGCATGTGATGAAATAGAGGTCCCATCTATAGCAACTGCATTGGATTTATGGAATATTTTCTCACTATGTGGTTGGGAAAACTGTGTTTATTGTATTCCCCTTTGCTATCTTGGAATAAGGTGCCGGCAATAAAATGGAACTGCTGATCTGAAATGTCCATACATTAACAGTTGACATTTTGGTTGAAACTGTCAGCAATTAAATTCAAGTATCCAATTTCCAGAGGACTGTGTAGAATGTTACCCTCAGCATTGTGATAAATTAGGATTATGTATTTTAAAAGGTTCGGTGATTCGGTTGTCACAAAACTAGTAATAGGATTATGCAAATCCTCAGACTCATTGGCCATTTTGGAGGGCGGGAAATTGGTTAATTAGAATTTCATGTGTCCTGCAGGCTCTACCGTATTGGTGGCTTTGCAATCATTTAAATTTTAAAGGTTCTTTAAGGATTATTCTATTTCTTTTGGTTGAAAGGTGGGCTATGAATGCAGGGAAGCCAAAATGGTGATACAGCCATGAGGAGTAGGAAGAGGAAGAGGTCACGGAAAAGCAAAGATGTTTCTGAATCAACAGTCTTGTAATTTGACTTTCTGTTTTGATGACAAATTGCAAATCTGGTAGTAATTTTACTTTCATTTTTGGTTTGTTGAGGGAAAAACAGAACTAAAATGCTGAACACTTGCGGTTCTGCATGTTCCAGTCCGAAGAACTGCCACAAAAATGATTTATGTAGCTTTGTATGTATAGGATTCCTTGCTGATTCTTTCCATTTTCTTCTTTTTTGCAATCGTGCTTGGATCCTTGTGGAAGGAGTTGGGTAGGGAATCTTAAAAGCTATATCAAAAAGCTTCTTGGTGCAATGAATTCTGCTAACGGAATTTGCTAATGATTTCACCTTTTTGTTGTTATATCTACTAATCGAATCAGGAATGTGTCTAGTTTGAACGACTGCGTTAGAACTGATGTGACTGTTATATCGTTTTCTTTGTTGGTATTTACCATGACTATTTCAAGAACATGGTCTAAGCCATAATTGACTGTTCTAATTGGTAGCTACGTTATTGCCCCTCTTCAAAGCTTTGGTTTAATATTGCACTATTCTGAGTCGTGAGACTGGGGGTTTATTAGACGATGAAATTCATGTTTGGAATTCGAATCAGCACGGGCGGTGATGCATTGATTCAATCGGATTCTTGTTCAGAGCTTTTGGACAAGTTTATTAACCATGAGTACTGGATAATGAGAAGCGTGATCTGACTAGGTGGAAGTAGATGGAATCAGTACAAAGTTATCTGCCGGAAAGTAATGGCAAACTGGGGAGGTTCCAGGTTCAATCCTGAGCACACGGAACGAAACGTGATTATGGCTCCATTGAGAAGTATCCATGTGACAAACAGCAATAGCTTCGACCTTGTCGCCGAGCTCCCCAGCCAAGGAGACCCTGTACACGCGGCTCTCGCTCTCTTGATAATGACAATAAAGGATTCCATAAGGATAGGGCATGGTATGACATGCAATCATCTTTGGTGCTGAAATTTCTTGAGGAACTTCAGTTATGGTATAATTCTGTAACGGAGCAGTTATCCGTGTCCGGTGAACTGTCGATAGAACTTCGATTTTTTTGTCCAACCCCAAGATCTCTCGTGCAAAGTCAACCATCGAGGCTATGGACGTAGCGCAAAACTTGGTCTCTCCCTTGATGGGCTTCGTCTCGCATTCTCTCAGAGTATCTTCCATGGCTGTAGCTTGGGGAGATCCTGGAGGGAAAGAAAAGAGTTGAAGAAGGTGCGAGAGTTGTTTCGATGAAAAGGGGATTGCGTCGACTTCTTCTCTGGGCAAGAAATGAGATGACGAAAGATCTCTGTCGGGGAAGTATACGGACATCGTTTTGCCTAACTTGAGATCATTCAAAAGGAAGAAGACGAGCACTGATGGATCCATGTGATCGATGTGGGATGAGGCCGAATGACTATGAACATGCTGATGAACATGTGAATCGACATGGATGCCTTTCCTATCATTCTCCTCGTGAAAATCCATGCTGCGGAGTCGTAGAAGGTTAGCCTCCTTGGGTACAGAATCCACCGCAGAAAGCTCAGAAGCATTAGTGTCGTCAACAGTCGTCTTGCTCCACTCTCCGCCAATATCCATTTCTCTCGCGCAACTTTGTCCGGCAAACTGAAATACGATGAGCAAGATTTAGATCATAAACCTTTTCCAATGGAAGAACAAAAAGGAAAAATAGTCACTACTTTTTGAAGTCTAATGCAGCGTTTGCATCACGAAGGAAAAAGAATTTTTCAGTAGAATCAAGACACAAGAACTTGGAGATTACCTGCAGAATCAGTAGATGAATGAAGAGACCGCCACAAAGTAATTTAAGGTTCATTCTTGTACTTTGTTGTTGTTTCCCTCCTCGAAGATTTTTTGAAGCAGAAGCAAGAGTTATCACTATGAAGAACAACAGCTTTGCTTAAATTATTATTCAGGTATCTCCCCCAAGTAGTCCAATAATAGTACTATCAGTTAATCCACATAATTGGACTTCATTTAATAATTATGAGATCTGCTGCTTTAAACCAAATCCAGAATCCACCAATAACCATTTGTTGTTTTTTTCTTCCTTGTATAAATTTCGTGCGGGGTATATTGCTTAAGCACTGGATAAATGACTGCTTGGGAATCATGGAGCTACTAAACTCCAATCCAGGTGCAGCAGTCATTCCTATTTATCCATGCTTTTAAATCAATAATGCAGATGTACACAAGTCGCTCCAAATTGAAGAAGTCCACCAACACAAATCATGTGTTTTAGAAGAGTGCAAGAAAGTTTTGGAGCCTACGAATTATTATCAACCAGTTGTAGGAATGATTCATGTGGATATGTATCAAATCCAATCAAAATCCACCACATCAAGACGATTTAAATTATCTATACTATCTGTCAGATCTTCAACAATTTAATAAGAATCCAATGAGAATAGTGAGAAATTAGGGATCGGAGTGGAGAATTATAATAGATTGAGGTATTTTTTATATATCAAAATTCGATATCCAATTTATCTCTTTAGATAAGAATCCGATGTTTTTGTATAAGGTTTCCTCTGTCGTAAATTGATTCTACACATGCAATACTTAGAAAAGATTACTTAATGTGGTCCACCATATAATAAGTAGTTACAATATATTTTTTATCTAAGTAAATTAGATAAATATTAATAAATATATGATTGTTTATGATTTTGAAATATAATTCAAATATTTTCTTAATAATAGAATTTTAATTGATATCCATCATACGAGGGTCTCTAATGTCTATGGAACACCGTAAGGAATTTTTTAACATTGATAAGTATATGTTAGAAGATTATCATACAAAACAACTCAGAAGTAAATGAATTTGTCCAAATCAAAGTATTATATTTATATAATTATTTAAATAATCATGAGAAAAAATATGTATTTAATTTTTTTAACCACAAAACTTATTTTATTTCATGTCTATATTAAATTTCCTTCACTTAACACTAATGGCGTCGACTTGGCAGCTCCTCAACAATGCAATAATTCCCAGAAACAAGAAACAAACCAACGTAATAGATACCCCAGTCCAATCGTCAATATTTCTTATTTCTGAATGAATAATTAGATGCTAAAATACAAAAAAACATACAGACATTTCACGTGATTCATCTGAGAGCAGAAGAAAGAACATTATTTTGAGGGATTTTAAAAATTTCTTTTACGCAAATGGATCACCGAGAAAGTGACTCAAGCCGCAAGAAAACACGACACAATGGTTCCAATGTCTGATCTAAAACAACCCTCCAACTAATACTTACTAAAATTGTTCAATGACCTTCAAAAATCTGCTGAATCTTTTGGCCAGATTGCTGCATTATTGATTGAACTACCTACCAATTTATAGCAATCTTCCAAACCGCGGTCACATCAGGACTGCAGTTGTTGATATATTCATCAGATGTCTGCTTGTCTATAAATAGAGATAGTTTGTATTGGTTTTGTCCACTCATTTCTGGGACACTTTGAGAGTGAATTTTTCGCCAGAGGCTTATCGCTCGTGGGGTCCGAAGATTGATATGGCTTCTTGTTCTCTCAGTCTCATCACAGTCTTCTTCTCACTGGCCCTGGTAAGCATTTCGCCTTTCTTGAATGATTAGACTTGAGCTTGTGAGCCGATGAAGCTAATTCACGTTAATTTGTGGTTCAGGTTGCAAGCATCACAGTCACAGAGGCAAGAAGAGGACCCGCTGAGTACAATAATTGGCAACGTGTTGCCAAGGATGAGGCTGTGGTGAGAGAAATTGAGCATCTTATGCATGGAGAGTCGACGTCTCTCCCCGACAAGAGGAGTGATTGCCAAACAGGCAGCAATAATCTGCAGAACCAAGAGACCTTTCTGAGGGATTTTGAACCCAGGCCCAGTACCACCGCCTATCCCCCTGATGCTAATCTCCAAGGTGAGACAACTTTGAAGAGGGATTTTGAACCTAGGCCGAGTACCACCTCCAATCCTAATGATGCTAATAAGCTCCACCGTGGAACAACTTTCAAGAAAGAGTTTGAACCTAGGCCGAGTACCACCGCCTATCCCCATGATGCTAATCTCCAAGGTGAGACAACTTTCAAGAGGGATTTTGAACCTAGCCCTAGCGTCACCGCCTATCCCCAGTCGAGGCCTAGAATCACTGCATATCCTGATGATGCGAAGCTCCAACGTGGGAAAACATTCAAGAAAGATTTTGAGCCACGGCCCAATGTTTCTGCTTACCCCCACGAGGATGCCGCTCTGAAAGCGGAGAAGGAATTCGCCAAAGATTTCGAACCCAGGCCTAATGTTTCTGTCTACCAAGGCTAACTCTTTTAAGGGAAATTTGCAGAAAAGATGTCATGAATAAAAGTGGATTATTGAATCCACAGCCCTTAGTTTTTTCGTTGGCATTGACGTGCGTGTGTGTGATAAGACGTTCTTGTTCATAAGTACTACGTTTTAGCGCAGATGACTGCTTGTGCATTTTATGGGACGTAATAATAAAGATGGTCTACCATTTCTTTATGGTTTTCTAATTTCAGTTCTTGGAATGAATGAACGAAAATTGTCTCCTACAAATTTGCTAAGAAAATATTTCAACAGAAAATATTTGATTAAGCCATTTCAAAGAATAATTAAGTATTTGGATTGAGCTTCATTCTAAAATTAAATATAATTTTTTTATTTTACAATTTATTTCTCTTTAAACTAATAATTTATTTTAGTAAAATTTAAAATAAAAATTTTATAAATAAAAACTTTATCCGGCGCCACTCTAAGAATCTCTTCTTCGTTGCGGGAATACAAGGGATTGGTTAAAGTCATAGTGTATAAAGTGATCTTACTTGAGTAATGAATTCTAAATACTTTTTCATTCATTTTAAATTACTAGTTAAGTAATAATTATTACTCCATTTTTTTATACTAATTACAAATGCGAAAAAAATAAAACAAAAACTCCGGTAAATAGCAGCACGAAGGTGTTTAACGCACGGAGACGGGTAACTTGAGATAATTGAGAAGGTTCTAAAAGCAAGCTGCCCTATTATTCCCTCCTAATAATAAAGTCATTGAAAAGAATAAATGTTTCAATTTTCATGGAAAACAAAATTTTCATTTTTTTTGCTAGGAAAAATACCACAATAAAATTTTAACGGTCAAAAGAGTTACCAAAAAAAAAAAAGGAGGAATTGTAGTAACATTTCTTTTCTTTAATAAGTAACTTCCATTCCATTGTTAAATAAAAAAAATAAATTATACAAACTTTGGACAGTACTTGTTGGAGTAAAATTCATTAACCATATTATTTTACTACCAACAAAGAGTTATCTTTTAGAGAGCCGAGAAAATCAGATCAATGTATTTGGATAGCTTTTCATCCTCAGATGTATGATATAATCTCTGAGTCTCATTTCTTCCTTTTCAAATATTCACTTGTGTAAAATTTGAAACAAAATTAAAACCACATATATAGCATGGGTTTCTTTATAAATAGAGAGCGTTGTATTGGCTCGGCCACTCATTTCTCAAAACGGGTTTCTACTGTCCGACTTAGCCAAGAAAAAGGTTTCCTTCTGTCCGAAGAATATCATGGCTTCTTCTCCTCTCGCTCTCATCACATAAGCATTTTGTCTTTCTTGATGATCATGTGTGGATTTAAGCTTGTGAGTAAACGAAGCTAATTTAAGTTAATTTGTGGTTCAGGTTGCAAGCATCATAGTCACAGAGGCAAGAAGGGAACCCAGTGAGGCTGTGGTGGAAGCAATCGAGCATCTTATGCATGGAGAGTCGACGTCTCTCCCCGACAAGAGGAGTGATTGCCAAACAGGCAGCAATAACCTGCAGAAACAAGAGACCTTTCTGAGGGATTTTGAACCCAGGCCCAGTACCACCGCCTATCCCCATGATGCTAATCTCCAAGGTGAGACAACTTTCAAGAGGGATTTTGAACCTAGGCCAAGTATCACCGCCTATCCCCATGATGCTAATCTCCAAGGTGAGACAACTTTCAAGAGGGATTTTGAACCTAGGCCAAGTATCACCGCCTATCCCCATGATGCTAATCTCCAAGGTGAGACAACTTTCAAGAGGGATTTTGAACCTAGGCCAAGTATCACCGCCTATCCCCATGATGCTAATCTCCAAGGTGAGACCACTTTCAAGAGGGATTTTGAACCTAGGCCAAGTATCACCGCCTATCCCCATGATGCTAATCTCCAAGGTGAGACAACTCTCAAGAGGAGGGATTTTGAACCTAGGCCGAGTGCCACCGCCTATCCTGATGATACTAATAAGCTCCAACTTGGGGACAACATTCAAGAAAGATTTTGAGCCACGGCCTAATCTTTCTGCTTACCCTGACGAGGATGATGCTCTGAAAGCGGAGAAGGAATTCTCCAAAGACTTCTAACCCAGGCCTAATGCTTCTGTCTACCAAGGCCAACTCTTTCGAGGGAGATTAGCAGAAAAGATGTCATGAATAAAAGTGGATTATTGAATCCACAACCCTTAGTTTTTTCTTTGGCATTGACGTCCGCGTGTGTGATAAGACGTTCTTGTTCATAAGTATTACGTTTTAGCGTAGAGGACTGGTTGTGCATTTTATGGGATGTAATAATAAAGCTGGTGTGTCCTTTCTTTATGGTTTTCTAATATCAGTTCTTCGAATGGATGAACGAAAATTGTCTCTTCCAAATCTGTAAGGAAATATATCGACAGAAAACATTTGATTGAGTCATTTCAAAGAATAATTGAGTATTTTAATTAAACTTTACTCTAAAATTCAATATAAATTTTTATTTGTAATTTAATTTTTTCTAACTAATAGTTTATTTTTATAGAACTTAAAATAAAAAAACTTTAAACTTAAACTTTATTCGATATCACCTTAAGAATCTCAGACGAGTTGAATTCATGTTTTAGAAAAAATATTCTTCGTTGCGAGAATACAAGGGATTGATTAAGGCTGTAGTGTATAAATTGATATTACTTGAGTAAAGGATTCTAAGTACTTTTTCTTCCATCTTAAATTATTAGTTAAATAATAATAATTATTTTATTATTTTATACTAATCACGAATGTGAAAACAATAAAACAAAAACTTTAGTAAATAGTAGAACGAAGGTGTTTAACTTACGCAGAGAAAAATAGCACTATTTCCTCAATTTTGTGAACAGGATTTACTACTCAATTTGAAATATAATAAAATTCAAGTTCAATTTCAGTCGATACTTTGACGGGGTAAATTGAGATAATTGAGAAGGTACTAAAAGCAAGGCTGCACTATTCCTTACTAATACTAAAGTCATTGAAAAGAAATAAGTGTTTCAATTTTCATGGAAAACAAATTTTTCATTTTTTTTCTTTTTGTTAGGAGAAATACCACAAGAAATTTTAAAGGTCAAAAGGGGAAACAAAAAGAAGGAGGAATTGTTGTAGTAGGGAATAGTGCAAATCTGAAAATACCTTTAGCTTCATTTTTTGGATTGCTGTGGGAAAACAGAATTAAAATGCTGAGCGGCTCAGCATGTTCCAGTCGGAAGAGCTGCCACAAAAATGATTTATGTAGCGTTGTATGGATAGGTTTCTTTGCTGAGTCTTTCTGTTTCCTTATTTTTGGCAGTTTGGTTGTATTCTCGTGGAAGGAGTTGGGGAGAGAAGATCTTAAAAGCTATATCAACAGGCTTTGCGCAATGAATTCCGCTAACCGAATTTGCTAGTGATTTCACATTTTGTTGTTTTATCTACTGATGGAATCAGGGACGTCTCTAGTTTTGACCTCTGCGTTAGAACTGATGAGACTGTAATATCTTTTCTTAATTTGTTGGTATTTACCAGGCCTATTTCAAGAACATAGTCTAAGCCATAATTGACTGTTCTAATTGGTAGCTAAGTTATTGCTTCTCTTTAAAGCTTTGGTTTAATATTGTACTATTCTGAGTCGTGAGAATATGAGTTCGTTAGACAATCAAATTCATGTTTGGAACTCGAATCAGTAAGGACGCTGATGAATTAATTCAATCGGATTCTTGTTCAGAGCTTTTGGACAAGTTTATTAACCATGAGTACCGGATAATGAGAAGCGTGTTTTTGAGACTTCAGACCATCCGACTAGGTGGAAGTAGATGGAACCAGTACAAAGTTATCTGCCGGAAAGTAATGGCAAACCGGGGAGGTTTCCGGTTCAATCCCGAGCACACGGAACGAAACGTGATTATGGCTCCATTGAGAAGTATCCATGTGACAAACAGCAATAGCTTCGACCTTGTCGCCGAGCTCCCCAACCACGGAGACCCTATACACGCGGCTCTCGCTCTCTTGATAATGACAAAATAGGATTCCATAAGGATAGGGCATGGTATGACATGCAACCATCTTTGGTGCTGAAATTTCTTGAGGAACTTCAGTTATGTTATACTTCTGTAACGGAGCAGTTATCCGTGTCCGGTGAACTGTCGATAGAACTTCGATTTTGTTGTCCAACCCCAAGATCTCTCGTGCAAAGTCAACCATCGAGGCTATGGACGTAGCGCAAAACTTGGTCTCTCCCTTGATGGGCTTAGTCTCTCATTCTCTCAGAGTATCTTCCATCGCTATAGCTTGGGGAGATCCTGGAGGGAAGAAAATAGTTGAAGAAGGTGCGAGAGTTGTTTCGATGAAAAGGGAATTGCGTCGACTTCTTCTCTGGACAAGAAATGAGTTGACAAAAGATCTCATTTGGGGAATTATACGGACATCGTTTTGCCTAACTTGAGATTATTCAAAAGGAAGAAGACGAGCACTGATGGCTCCATGTGATCTATGTGTGGGATGAGGCCGAATGACTGTGGGTGGACGTGCTGATGAACATGTTACTGGACATGGATGCCTTTCCTATCATTCTCCTCGTGAAAATCCATGCTGCGGAGTCGTAGAAGGTTAGACTCCTTGGGGACAGAATCCACCCTAGGAAGCTGAGAAGCATTAGTGCCGTCAACAGTCTTCTTGCTCCACTCTCCGCCAATATCCATTTCACTCGCGCGACTTTGTCCGGCAAACTGAAAGACCATGAGCAAGTTTTGGATCATAAACCTTTTGCAGGGGAAGAACAAAAAGGAAAAATAAGAAACCCGGAAAGACTCTACTTTTGGAGGTTCATCAGATACTTGTGGAAAATAATCACTTCTTTTTGAAGTCTAATGCAGTGATTGAATTATAAAGGAAATAGAGTTTTCTAGTAGAATCAAAACACAAGAACTCAGAGATTCATAAATAGAGAGCGTTGTGTTGGCTCGTCCACTCACGTGGTGAATATTTGCGAGAGAAGATTTCTCAAAAGAGGTTTCTACTGTCCGACTTAGCCAAGAAAAAGGATTCCTTCTGTCCGAAGAATACCATGGCTTCTTCTTCTCTCGCTCTCATCACACTCATTTCGCTGGCCCTGGTAAGCATTTTGTCTTTCTTGATGATCATGTGTGGATTTAAGCTTGTGAGTAAATGAAGCTAATTTAAGTTAATTTGTGGTTCAGGTTGCAAGCATCATAGTCACAGAGGCAAGAAGGGAACCCGGTAAGGCTGTGGTGGAAGCAATCGAGCATCTTATGCATGGAGAGTCGACGTCTCTCCCCGACAAGAGGAGTGATTGCCTAACAGGCAGCAATAACCTGCGGAACCAAGAGACCTTTCTGAGGGATTTTGAACCCAGGCCGAGTGCCACCGCCTATCACCAGGATGCTAATAAGCTCCAACGTGGGACAACATTCAAGAATGATTTTGAGCCACGGCCTAATGCTTCTCTGCTTACCCCGACGAGGATGCTGCTCTGAAAGCGGAGAAGGAATTCGCCAAAGACTTCGAACCCAGGCCTAATGCTTCTGTCTACCAAGGCTAACTCTTTTGAGGGAAATCAGCAGAAAAAATGTCATGAATAAAAGTGGATTATTGAATCCGCAGCCCTAAGTTTGTTCGTTGGCATTGACGTCCGCGCGTGTGATAAGACGTTCTTGTTCATAAGTACTACGTTTTAATGTGAATGACTGGCTGTGTATTTTATGATATGCAATAATAAATCTGGTCTCCCCTTTCTTTATGGTTTTTCAATATCAGTTCTTGGAATGGATGAACGAAAATTGTCTCCTCCAAATTTGCTAAGGAAATATATATCAACAGAAAACATTTGATTGAGTCATTTCAAAGAATAATTGAGTATTTGGATTGAGCTTCACTCTTAAATCTAATACAAGTTTTTGTTTTATGGCTCATTTTCCTTTAATTAATAATTGAGTATTTGCGAGAATACAATGGATTGATAAGTCCGTAATATATTAACTGATCTTACTTAGATAAATAATTCTACGCACTTTTTCTTCTGTCTTAAATTTCTAGCTAAGTAATAATTATTATTCGAATATTTTATATGTGAAAAAAAGAAAACAAAAACTTCAGTAAATAGTAGCACTATTTCCTCAATTTTGTAACCAGGATTTGCTACTCAATTTGAAATATGATAAAATTCAAGTTCAATTTCAGTCAATACTTTGACGGGTAAATTGATATAACTGAGAAGGTACCAAAAGCAAACTGCACTATTCCCAACTAATACTAGTGTGATTGGATAGAGTTTGATTTTGAGATTTTTTGTCTTGGGTTTCAGGAGAAAGAAATTTTTGTGAGAGAAAAAGTAAAATGTAAGATGAAAAATTTGCATTGGGTTCCGTGTAAAAAGAAATAAATGTTTCAATTTTCATGTAAACAAAATTTTCATTTTTTTCTTTTTGTTAGGAAAAATACCACAAGAAATTTTAACGGTCAAAAGAGGGAACAAAAAAAAAAAAAAAAAAAGAGAGAGAGAGAAACTGTAGTACACTTTTTTTCTTTAATAAGTAACTTCTACTGTTAAATTAGAACAAAATAAATTATACAAATAGATATATAAACTTTGGACGCGCGGTATTTGTTGGAGCTAGTTTCATTAACCATATTGCTTACTACCAATCAAGAGTTATCTTCTAAAGAGCCGAGAACATCAGAGCAATGTATTTGGATAGGTTTTCATCGTCATGAGTAAAAGTGGATTCCTGAATCCACAGCCCCAGAGTCATTGGCTTCCTGGTTGTGCAATATATGTGACGCAATAGAGCTGGTCTCTCCTTTCTTACTTTTCCCGTTATGGTTTCCAATATCGGTTATTGAATGGAAAGAAGGATTAGCATTGGTTTGTACTATAATGGATGAATGAGAATTGTCCCCCAAAATTTGCTAGCAAAAATGGGGATACCCGCATTATTATTTGATAGAGAGGCCACAGCTACGCGAGATCTAGGTTGAGAACTTTGTTTGAAATTTTGCAAAATTTAATTATTTAGAAGATTAGGGCTAAGGTTAAAATAAAAAATTTTCATTCGGTAACACTATTTAAATATGTCAAACTTAAGATTTTTTTTGTAATAATTAAAAATTTAGATAGTTTAATTTTATTTTTTAGAATACGATTGAGGAATTCGATTACTAAATTATATTATGTAAAAGTACTTTTAAGTGCCATAAAAGTAAACGTAGCTTGAAGGTGTTCATTTTGCACTATTTTCTAAATTTTGTGACGGGCCCGGCTCGTTTGAAATATAATTAAATCCAAGCAGAATTTCAGACAATACTTTGAGGGGGCAATTTGAGATAATTGAAAAGATAGAAAGGGCAAACTGCAATCCTCCTATTAATTAATACCTAAATTCCTTTATAAAAAATGACTTTTAGAATATGTTTCATGAGTACTCAATCAATCCAAAATCAAATCTATTTTTTTTTCATTTTGAGTCTCAAAATTAAATATATATATATATATATATTCAAAAAAACATATTGAGTTATTTAAGTGGAATTTGATAATTTTTAATTTTATAAAAATAAATTAGTTAAAAAAATAAACTTTAAAATTGTATCAATTCAAAATAAAATCCAATTTAAATACGTTCAAAATAAAGCATCTTCTTTCGTTTTTCCTTCATTACAAGCGAAAAAGTTTTCCCTTAAACTCCCATCCCAGCTCTGAACGCGAATAAAGAAAATTTCAGATAATGAACACGGTCATCAAACAGTTCCATCAGGAGATTCGGATTACAAGATCACATCAGCGTCGTTGGATGATGTAAAATAGTTTCCCTGAATCATAGCACGGTTTACGATTAACTCTTCCTACAGTCTCATAAAACTAAAACATAGACCGGCAGTGCAGGAGAACAAAATGGTCCGAGGTGAAAAATAGTTTTTACTACCAACGTTTTTCACCAGCATCAGTGTGGAGTAATTTTTGCCAAAGGTTAATTCTGATAATGATTTCCAGTTTTTCTAACGAAGATAGAAAGATGTTGAATTTACGCATATAGAGCTCCGAAGACGACAATCGAAGCAGAGTTTCCAAAACCCAACTCATTTCACGATGGAGGAAAAGCGTAAGGACGCCGGAACTCCACTGCCGGCTGCCTCTGTCTCGGAGTCTCCAGCGTCAGAGGCAACTACAGGCTCGCGCCGGAGAGGTGGAGGACAGAAGAGAAAAGCTAGCGCTATAGGTAGCAGCAGCGCTTCCACTCCTCCTCCGACGTCGTCGAAGCGCCAAGCTCGCGAGAAGCCTCCTCCGGTACCGTTCACTCCGATCCACAACGGTCCGTTAACTAGAGCTCGACAACAGCCGAATAACAGTGCCCCAGCTCTGGGGGCTGTTTCTCCATCTGTTGTGAAGATTGAGGGGGATTTACGAGGACAGGCACTTGTTTCAGAGGAGGAGTTGAATGAGGCGGCAAATGAGGATTGGGAGGCTTTGGAGGCGAAAATTGACGCCGACTACGAAGCAATCAGATCGCGAGATGCTAGTGTTCATGTTGTGCCCAATCATGCTGGTGATAGTCAGAACCCTAACTTTAGTTGCATTGTCGGTTTTGCTGCTGTTATATTTGAATACGTTCGAAATTTAGCTTTTTAAAGGATTACATTTGAATTCTTTGATACATTAGTTGATTGTTGAATTTTATGTTTGAATTTAGCTAAAAATTCAAGTGTTTATGTTGAGGAATTTGCTCAAAAAATAAGGAACATATATACGTTGTCTCTTATATGAGTTTTTTAAGTTATTAATTTTGGGTCCCTTTTTCACAAATTGTCTTTTTCCTGGATGTTAATTGTACACAAATCTTAATATGGAATAATTAGGAGATTCAAGTCTTCATTTGATAAAAGTGTTTCTTTTTTTTGCTTATTATTGAAGCTCTTCTCTTGATTTTATCTGGGTTTTGCAGGCTGGTTTTCATGGACGAAAATTCATCCATTGGAGGAGAAAATATTGCCATCTTTCTTTAATGGAAAGTCAGAAAGTAGAACTCCTGAAGTATACATGGAGATACGAAATTGCATTATGAAAAAATTCCATGCAAATCCCAGCATTTCGATTGAACTAAAAGATTTGTCTGAGATGTCTGTTGGTGAGTTGGAAGCTAGGCAAGAGGTGATGGCTTTTTTGGATTACTGGGGATTGATTAATTACCACCCATTCCCAAAAACTGATATGTGCGGTATGAGCATTGAGGGTGATGCCGATACAGCAGTAAAGACTGATTCTGTGGTTGAAAGTTTATTTCGTTTTGAATCAGACCAACCATCCATGCCGGCTGTTTCCAGGAATTCTGTTGCGACACCTGCTGCACCATCTGGGTTCTTTCCGGAGTCAGCTATTGCTGAAGAGTTAATCAAATCTGAAGGTCCTGACAAATCAGTCGAGTACCACTGTAATTCCTGTTCTGCTGATTGCTCTCGTAAGCGCTATCATTGTCAGAAACAGGTTTGTTTTGTCGCTTAGAAATTTATTTCCGGAGCATTTGTTCTGATAAATTACTAATCTTGCTAAATTCAAGCTTAAATTTCTTGTTTATGGTTTGATCCTAGACAACATTGCAATAAGTGTCTCTCTCTCTCTCTCTTGTTTTTAAACCTTGGGAAGAGGGATTTTAGATGTGGAGTGGAGTTTAGGTAAAGCAACAATAATGGTCTGAATTAATTCGTTGACTTAAACTTCTCTAAAATCTTTCCTGATTGCTGATTCAATTCTGGTGATACAGGCAGATTTTGATCTGTGTACTGAATGTTTCAACAATGGGAAGTTTGGTTCTGATATGTCCCCATCAGATTTCATCCTCATGGAGCCTGCTGAGGTGGGTGGTGCCAGCAGTGGAAACTGGACTGATCAGGAAACTTTGCTACTCCTTGAAGCACTGGAACTGTTCAAAGAAAACTGGAATGAGATTGCTGAGCATGTTGCAACGAAAACAAAAGCTCAATGTATTCTGCATTTTCTCCAAATGCCAATTGAGGATACATTCTTGGATAGTGATGAAGAAATCGTCGGTGATGCTAAAGGAACTGCTGATGCTGTTCAGATTAACAATAAGAGTTCAGCTTCAAAAGGTGCTGCTGGAAAGACTGAGAGCAAGGCTAGTGCAAATGACAACCAAGCATCATCATCCCCAACAGAAAATTCAAAGCATGAAGAAGTTGATGGATCAAATATCTCCGAAGTTGGTGAGAACTTAGTGATGAAGGCACTAACTGAAGCATTTGACGTTTTTAGTTCTCGTCCTTCACCCGGTGAAAGACCTTCATTCGCTGAAGCTGGTAACCCTGTGATGACATTGGTATGTTAACTTATTGCCTTAGTGAAACTGAATAACCTTTGTTCCTCCAAGCTGAAGAAAATTTAGGTAATCCCTTTGCAGTTGGCAATGAAACTTAGCAATAAAATTTCCTTGTATTCTTTATAAGAAGTGCAATGATTCCATGTACTTGTTGATTTGTGGCCCCTTGAAACAGAAATACATAAATGAAGAACTTTTCTAGTGAGAAAAATCACATAATGTCTACTTTTTAAAATTGGCAGTGAATATTATTTCTGATTCTGTTCCATATTTTGCTTTACCATCCTCTAGGCAGCCTTCCTTCTGAGATTGGTGGAACCTAACATTGTCACTGGCTCTGCACGTAGCTCTTTGAAGTCCATTTCTGGCAATTCTTCTGGTGATCAGTTGGCTGCAAGGCACTGTTTTTTTCTGGAAGATCCACCTGATGGGAAAAAGTCTACTAATTCAGAAAGGTTTGTTGAGCTTCTTTTTCACTAAAATCAGATTATATTGATGAAATAATGGCTGATGTTGACATAAGATATGCAGAACTGTCCCTGAAATGGTTGAGGAGGAAACTCAATATGATGAGGAACGGAATGTTGAAGGGCAAGAGGATAAGTCTAATTTAGCCATTGATGGGATCCATGCATCGCATCACGAAGGCAATGAAAGTAGCAAGAATCATGTTATGGATGAAGAGAAATCTTTGGTTTCTCCTAGTAATGCATGTATAGATGAATTAGCTTCCATAGAAAAAACTAATGTAACAAGCACTCCTGAGGAGCCTGAACCTTCTATTGCTAAAGACCTAGACAATGCAGGTTTGTCAAAAGAACCTGAGTCTGCTATTGCCAGAACTTCGGATGATTCAACAATGGAGGCAGATGTTCCTCCTGGTTTTGAAAAGGAGCCAGAAGATGGGGCCCCAGTTGGGGAACCTTCTAAATCTACAGAGGTTCCAAATGACAAGGATCCAATGGCTAATTTGGAGGACAAAAATTCTGTTCAACCAACTACTTCAAATTTAGTGGGTGAAAATGGTGCGAAGGAAGGTATGATTTCAAATACTGCAGTCCCTTAAATTACCCATATTTGAGTGCTTTACTTCTGATTTAGATAAAAGACTCCGAAACTGAGATGACATTGTGGCTAAGTGGCTGATATATTTCATATAAACCTTATAACAGACTTTAGCGTGGTAGTATAGTTGATCAGGATAGAAGTTGTGAAGAATATGAACCAGGGGTTGCTAGTTATGTTTCCAACTTTCAACCTGCCATCTGCTTCTTAAAACAAAAAATAAATGTGTATTTATGGCTCTATTTTAAAACTATACAGAGAAAATGAGGTATGATGCTGCCATTCTCCAGTCCTAAAGATTTACCTTATCATCTGAAACTCAAATTATGTCTTTAGATGTGAATTCATCTCTTCTTTTGCCTCATGCAGGTGCTGATGTGGAAGACTGCATGGAGGAGGAGAAAGAAGGTTTTAAGACCGGAAATGATGTTGAAGTCAACAAGGTAAGAAAAGCTGCAGTTACTGCTCTATCAGCTGCTGCTGTGAAATCAAAGCTTCTTGCAAGCCAGGAAGAAAAGCAAATTCAACAACTTGCTGCACTTTTAATCGAGAAGCAGGTATATAAGCCAATGTTGATTGAAACAATAGTTTTGAAGAGGCTGAATGGCTGACAATTTGTCGCATCTTAAGGTTCCCTTTATTCTCCATTTTGCTCTTTGTTCTGATGCTCCTTAGTTTGGAAAGCCAGTCAAGTATACTATTTAACTAACCAAATCCAGTCTCCTTGAAATATAGCCATCAAGTTTTAGCTAGTTTCATGCATTCCTTGGCAGTGTCATTATGGTTTCTCATTTGCTAAATGAGGAGTGGATTGCACTAATGAGAATTGATAGGGTGTAAGAACACTTCGTGGATGGATTAAGTTTCCTTGATCTGATATTACATATAGCTTCTTGCTAGGATAAGCTTGGGAAACCTGGCTTGTTAGGTGGCGGTTGAAGTTCTCGTTGTGGCTTGACTTGAGTTTTATCCCCAATAAAGCTGCGTCCTTATTCTGCTTAGTCAGCTTGAGCAGGATACTGTAACCATAGTTAGGGTAAGCTCAAGTTTTTTAAAACTTTTGCAGATTTTGAAAGGTTCATCTTGTTCTTGCAGTTGCATAAGCTGGAAATCAAGTTGGCTTTTTTCAATGAGATGGAGAATGTGGTTTTGAGAGTCCGGGAACAGTTGGAAAGGTCAAAGCAGAGGCTTTTCCATGAGCGTGCACAAATAATTGCAGCCCGACTGGGTATGTCAGGTTCTCGACCAATGCAGCCAACACTGCCTGTCAATAGAGCGGCAATGGCTTTTCCTAACTCGGCATCTAGGCCAATTATTGGCATTTCAACTCCAAGACCACCAGTTTCAAGGCCCATAATGGCATCAAATCCTGGTTCAACCTCAGTTGCCGGAACTCCAATGCAGTATTCCAGCCAGGACCAGCTTTCTTCAGTTACTACCAAGTGACCTTTGTTTTTGTGGCATAGATAATCGTAATTCTTTGTAGTGGAGCTGTCTTCGCAACCACCTTCTAACAAGTAACTCTCCTGCTCCTTATTCCTAGAGTGAGAAATTTTTTATTTCTTTAGAAAACTGAAAACTCAACCTTCAAATATGATTACCATATGATTTGCCATAGATATATTTGAGTGTGATATGCCAAAGACTTGAACATGGTGTTACAATATGGGGCAACTCTGTTCTCTTTGTAACACAATTCTTATGCATGGATTTGCCTCTCTGCATTGTCCACTTTTTCCTGTTCTCCGTCAACAGAACAGAATTATATTGCAAATTTGTTTAATTGGTCATCTGCACCTTTCTGCACTTAATAAATTAGAAACATTTTAGGTTGGGTGTATTTTCCGTTGATATTGGACTGCAAAATTTCTTGCTGCCTCAGTTTCATATTCAAATATTTTTCTACTCTTAAACTGCAAAGAAGGGTTAAGAATTGGTGCTCGAGTTGTAGCAAAGATGTAGCTCCATTAGCACAACGCCATCTTATTGAAGCAAATATCTTTGTCCCATCCTATGTTCCCATCTTGATTGAATAAAAGAACTGCGCGCATCTTTCGATAATTGGATTGCCTGCTAATTTATTCTCCATTCGTTAGTGCCAGTTGAGAGCTTGGCTTGCTTTGTGTTATCAGGTACTGCAAGCATCATTGGAGTAGACAGGATTGGACGAGAAGAGTACTGCCGACTCTGCCCGTCTGGGTGCCTGGAAGTGTGTGTTGATTAATTTTTCATCCTCAGGAGAGTATATTCTGACGCTTCTACAGACGGCTATTGGAATTTTGTGAAGATGACATTTTGGTTCAGGGCCAAATGTTTGTAGGGCACGCCTTGATCATGCGCCACGGATGTCCTACTGCCTGTTTGTCTGGGTAATAGACTTTCTAACAGTTTGGGTTTGGTTTATAATTCACTGTGCAAAAAGAATGTCTTGTATTTTTTTATACTTATTCAAACCCAGCAGCAGTCTCCGGTTATACCATTCGTTTGAAATTAGTCAACTTTTCCAGCATTGCAAATAAGCTTGCACTAGTGCAATAAGGCCATTCACGCGTTACGTGCTATGTCAGCTTCCCCTTGTATCATCACGTGGACAAAAGCCCAATGGCCTAAGTTACTAGATTTCACATTGTACGAATGCACATGTACGTGTACACGAAACAGCAATGCTTAATGGGCTTAATGGGCATGATTCAACAACAGAGAATTCTGTAAAGCTCAGATAAGAAAGCTACAAACTACCTAGCCCCAAAAAAAAAAAAGAAAGGGAGAAGAAAGAAAAGAAAGCTACAAATGTAAGCAATTATCAGTGCTCGCTTCAAAACATATCCAATTTAAACTTATACATGCAGCCAGATTTCCAGAAAGAGCCTGTCTTGAAGAGTCGGAAATAATAGTACCCCTTTTCAACAGTGAAAAAATTTTGCCTGCTACTCGACTCCAAAGAGCTACATGGAGACAAGAAATAAGCACAATGGAACGCATCAAGTATCTGAGTTCAACAAGCATCATGTAGACCAATCCAACAAATATACAGGTTCAGCCGTTCAGCCTCATTAAATCCAGCAAATAAGATATAAAAGATCCCAACTTCTTGTAAATGCTTCCAAAGATCAGAAATCAAAATCATGTACTGTATTTAACATTCACAGCCCGCTGCCCGCTGCTGACTGCTGCTTGCAACATCAATTGTGTCGGGCAAATATCTGCACAACATAGAAGGCCAACCACAAAAAGTACACAAATACCTTAATAAATTCTCTGTATAAGGGATAAAGAATGAGCAGAAATTTATTTATACAGTAAATACTAGCCAGTAGTAGATATATCTAGAAGAAGGTGAACTGAAGCATACAATTTTATTCATTAAGGCTGAAAATAAGACAGATCCATGTGGAACTTTAAAATTAACGACTATCCACTCAGAAGTGAAAAAGATGTTTATATAATGCCAGACTAGCAAGCCTCTCAAATTTCTAGCAAATATGAAGATTGGCTACAAAAATGACAAGGATCAAAAAATGTTCCAAATATGATTTCATTATTACCTCAACGAAAAAAAAAAAGGAGGCTGATGCTATGAATTTCAGCCTTTTCCTTTTTGTGAGCAGGTAGAGTAGATATCAAACAAGAGGTGCAAGGAGTGAAATCCAAGATAGTACAAAACAGTTACCCATATAGATGGATACAAGTAGTGCTGATCTAAAATGACTTGATATAATAACCTAGCTTCTACAATGAGCAGAATTTTATACCAAAAGATCAGAGTGAGGTGCCATGCAGATGATTACAATGGGTGGTGCATACTTGAAACCAAGATGTGTGTGTATATCACGTGCCCTGCTGAGAAATCTGGCATCTTTTGAAAGAAACACTAATACTCTTTAAGAAGGCATACTAAGTTTTTAACCGCAAAAGGAAATGCATATGCTGCACAGTAATAAACAGCTTTACAGTTCAGAAACATACTGTGAAACTGCTAGCTTAATTCTACAGTGATGGTATAGAACAAGAATTAAATGTGTTGTGAGAGAAGAGATAGAGAGAGGGAGAGCATAAAATCCAGCACAATAGGTCACTTAAGCTCACCATGTAAACATGACCCATTACACTTGCAAATTAAATTCTTTTAGCAGCTACCAACCACGGATGGTTATTACTTACATTTCTTCTTCTTCCCCACTTGATAAGGCATTTTTTGCAATGCATTGGAAAGCTTCTTCAACATTGGTACCATCCTTTGCAGAAGTTTCAAAGTATGGAATGTTTCCTTCGGAGGCACACCAAGCTCGAGCCTTTTTCTCAGAAACCTAAAATTAATGCAAATTGAAACTTTAAATTCCAACTTGAACCCTCATAACCCAGACCAGCCAAAGTTTAAAAACGCAAATCAAATACGGAAAGTAAGAACCTACCACTCTGCTATTTCCACCATCCACATCAATCTTGTTACCCAGCACAACAAATGGGAAATTCTCAGGATCTGAAGGGCTTGCCTGCAGTAAAATTTTATTCATTTAACCAATTTCCTTTTCATTGCTTGGTCAACCAATTACAAAAATGAACTGGTGCCATGGATTTCTTTGTTTCTACCAAAGTACCTGAATAAGGAACTCTTCCCTCCAATTGTTCAGATTATCAAATGACTTCATCGCATTGACATCATACACAAGTACACAGCAATCAGCACCACGGTAGAAAGCAACACCAAGGCTCTGAAATCTTTCCTGGCCTGCTGTATCCCAGATCTATCGTGAAAGACAAAACACAATATTAGCCCGTTCGAAAGACACTAGTACTACTAACCTATATTCACCTATTCTATTCAGAAGGGTGAAGCATAATCCAATAGCAATCCCCCATACCAATCTGTATCTATCTGAAATTTTAGCACATTACTTAGAATTAAGATCCATTATTACTTTTCTATCCTGATACGCTACCAAGGCAAGTAGTTGAGTTTGATTATCCATTGGCGCGACATGCGATCAACTTAAACATGCTGCAGCTAGCGCTCCAAGCATTCCAATTGACAACTCAAAAAAGCACAATTCAAAATTGCAACATCCCTAGGTCAAACTACTGTAATATCAGAACACAGACCTGCAAAGTAAAGAGCCTATCTTCAAATTGCACTTCCTTTGTCAAGAAATCAGCTCCAATTGTTGCTTTGTACTGATTACTGAACTTCTTGTTCACATATCTACAATTCAACCATTCAAGGCAAACAAAAAGCCAGCAAAAACCAGAATCTAGATAATATATTCACCACTACGCAACCTAAATAAGACATTACAAGGTACTTCATGAAGGGACGTACTATAAAAACCATTAAAATAAGTAACTTATGGTTTATAATCGCCAATCTGCTAAGGATACTGATTCATTAGTGAGGTCTTCCCTACCCTGCAAAAATAAATCGCACAAATTCTTTCAGCGAACAAGCAGATATGAACTTAAAAACATAATTCTGCATGACGATGGATTTATATCAATATTAACTGCTAAAAAAAATCATCAAACAGAAAAAATAAACATAATTGAGGAACAAATATTAGATCTTCATGAAGTAGAAGAACTCAAGATCCGAATTTGTGTCCCTAAAATCAACATTCGACGGTGACCTACTGTGCTGCTACATGATACAGCAAGCAGAAGAAACAAGTATTTGGTAGAGTATATGTACGGATATATAGCGACTTACCCGCTGTCTCCGAGGATGATGACCTTCAAAAGCGTTCTCCTACGAGAAGGCATCTTCGAAGCAAAACGGATCTACGTCAAGCAGCCAGCAGAAAGAGGGCCGACGGAGGGGGAAATGCTTTATTGGAGAAAGAAAGAAAGAGAAAGGACCCGAGAAAAGCTGAGAAGGCCGTCGCCTGTCGGATTGAATATGGGTTTCTGTCTCTCTTCCTCTAGCTGGTCTGTCTGCGGAATGGTTACGTAGACAAAGAAGAGTTGGCTTAGGACGTTTCCAGTGGTCTTGGGTACAATTTTCCTTAGCCGGACAGCTACACACAGGGCCTCCAAATAAACATACATTATATAATTGTTATGCCTGCAATTTTGCTTTTTCAAGCTATTTTCCGTTATTTTTCTTTTTACTTCTATAATAATATTATTTTACCCTCTAAAATATATTTTGCCGCTAATAAAGTTAATATTATTGAGGATTATTATTTTTCGATTCTCATAATCCAATAGCGCACTTCAGACAAACAAATAAGAAAAGAAATCGAACCAAATGGGGAACGCATAAATTGAATTAATATTTTAATAGAACACGGAGCCCTTGAGCCCTTGCTCCATATATAGATTGGCTATTTCTTTCTATTAATATTTATTTGAGCGCAAAGAGCGTTACCGCCATTGAATTCTTTCAAGAAAATTTTGAGATGAAGCCAAAATTATTCAGTAGTACAATTTTGAGAGTCTACTCTTCTACTACTACCACTACAACCAAATCGAACAAGTCGCCCAAGAGCTTTGGGAAAATAAAAAAGCCAAAAACTCCATCTTCCGGAGGCAATCAATAATTTTTGGGAAAAGAATGTGAAAATATTGAGTAAGTGCCGGCATGAAGAAAAGAACAAAAAGTCCTACTCCCTCCATCTTCAAAATATAAGAGTTTTTTTCCTTTTTTTTATTGATTACGAAAGTATTTTTAAGTATATTTTAAACTAATTTTACTAATATAATAAAAATAAGAGAATTATATTTATAGTAAGAGTATTTTTCAAAAAATATTCTTTAGAATTTATAAAAATAAATATTTTGAAAAAATGCCATCATGTCTTATATTTTAAAATGAGAGAATATTTGTAACGATGAGGACGAATCAAGAAACAGGAATGAATGAATGAATATCCAAATCTTTATCACTTGGTAATAAGTGATCATGCTAAATTATTATACCTTGAATTAAAGAAAAAATCAAATATATGCATTAACCATTTAGAATTACGATAGTAAATACAAGAAAAGGTAAAAAAAAAAGATTATAAGAGAAAACATGCTAATTAAATCCTCTAAAAAATAACATTTCAGAGTAATTTCTTCTTAATCAATTAGTAACTTATCATAATTATTTCATGAGTTACTCCTATACCAATAAAAATAAAATATATAGGTAAAAAAAAGCCAACTCACGTTTTTGAGTAAAGTACAAATCACACAAGAGATATGAAATAATTACTTCCTCATGTTAAATGTTAAATTTGTTATTTCAATATTTTGAAAGAAAAATGCTCCCCCTAAAAAAAAAAAGTCAAATGCTCTAGAAAAGTAATATTTGTAGCTCAAAAAAACAATTCACACGGTAAATTTCTATCTTTAGCATGTGCAAGATACATTTACCATATAAGGAACAGACAGTAACTTTTGTTTATTTATTTAAGATGCTCTTAAATACTACAAATAATTAGATTAAAAAATTTTAATTAACAGATAATTTTCTATTACAGACTTATTAGCAACTTATGCGGTTGTAATTCCCACCAGCACAAAAAATGGAGAGGCTTGACATTTGTTAGGTAATAAAAGAACAAAAAGAATGTAAACTTTGCAATGACAATTTAAACCACACAAATTGTTATTTAATGACATAAATTAAATAATTTATGAAATAAATTATTATTTAATGTATAATTTCTCAATGCGTCGCTTGACGAGCACTTGGACCTTTATTTCAGCTAAAAATTAATCTAGAATTTGTTGTTTTTTTTAACCAATTAATTCGTGTTACCTGACTAAAACATAGATTTTAAAGCTCCTCGAAATGCTTACGTTTTACAAGTAGTTTTCTAAAAGAAGGGTAGATTATGTGGTAAGAGATTAAAAACAAAGATACCTAAAAATAGCACACGCCCGTATGGTTGCCTTATTTTTAGGAGATACATGAGGGAAGGATAGACAGCTTGTAAGCTCTTCCTTGTAACTATTCCCATGCAACTTCCTTTTTCTCTCCTTTCTTTCAAAATCGTCCCTGCCCTTCTCCTAAAGGTTACCCCTTTCTTCTCTCTTCTTCCGTTTCCTAGTTGGTATTCTATCTTTCTCCACATTTCTCTTATCTTTAACATCAAATTTTGCATTCTCTATCATTACTATATTGTATTTGATCTTGAATCTAAATTTTCGTTATTTGTTTTCGGTTTCAACTACTAACAGGAGCAAATTTTTTATTGATGGAAATCAGGGGTCATTTTTTGGGAGATTGGCGGGGAGCTAATCGGTGTATATTCAGATAGATTGTTGTCAAAATCTTTGCAAAAATGTCTTCATCCCCACCTCCTGAGGAATCTCCCCCATCGGATTCCTCGCCACCCCCTCCATCATCATCGCCCCCGCCTTCGTCTGGCTCGTCATCATCATCGTCACCGCCACCACCTAATTCGTCTAACGATTCATCAGCACCACCTCCTTCTCAATCAAACAATAGTTCACCGCCTCCACCTTCTAATGGAAATTCCTCATCACCTCCACCACCTAGCAACAACAATGATAACAATGGCAACAGTAATGGCAATGGTAACAATAGAAATAAATCTCCGCCCCCGCCAAACTCGTCTGGTTCTTCAAATGGCAACTCACCACCTCCGCCTCCGCCTCCGCCGCCACCTCCGCCTCCACCCCCGCCGCCGCCTTCTCATTCCAGAGCTTTATCACCCCCAAGGACTAGGTCATCACCGTCATCATCGCGTACGCGTTCAGATGGTGACTCTTCATCCCAGAACGAAAGAGCCATTATTGCGGGGGTCGCAGTTGGGGCTGGTCTGTTGTTCTTTATGATCATAGTCTTCTTGGTGTCTTGCGCGAGAAGGAAGAAACGAAAGCCACATGATCAGATGAACTACTACAGGGACAATTCTCAGGGTCGAAGTATGTAATGTTTTCTGACTCTAATAGTATATCTATATTATGGTTAGAATTCGTATGATCTTATTAGTGTATTTTGAAAGGTGATTACTATAATAGCGGACCATATGGAAACTGGCAAGGTAATTACCAAAGTAATGATCATGCTCTTAAGATGCCACCAAGTGGTCAAGTAAGTTCAGAACATGGTTGGCCAGTGGCGCCACCACCCCCGCCACCGATGATGAGCAGTAGCGAAATGAGTTCTGCTAATTTTTCTGGTCCGCATCATCCCCCTATGCCACCTCCACATCCCTCTCTTGCTCTTGGATTTAACCAGAGCAGTTTCAGCTACGAAGATCTGGCAGCTGCCACTGGAGGGTTCTCCAAAGCGAATCTACTAGGCCAAGGTGGTTTCGGTTTTGTGCACAAGGGGGTGTTGCCAAATGGTAAAGAGATTGCAGTTAAAAGTCTCAAATCCAATAGCGGGCAAGGAGAAAGAGAATTTCAAGCCGAAGTCGACATTATTAGCCGCGTCCACCATCGCCATCTGGTTTCTCTCGTTGGATATTGCATTGCTGGATCTCAAAGAATGTTGGTCTACGAATTTGTTGCTAATAATACCCTCGAGTATCACCTCCACGGTAATGCTAGTTTATACCATCTTCTTCTTCTTCTTTTTTTTTTTTCCCAATTAGATTGATCATCTTTAACCTATATGTTTTCCTGTATATCTTTGTCATTATTTCAGGACCCGGCCGCCCAGTTATGGATTGGCCTACAAGGCTTAAGATTGCACTCGGATCTGCTAAAGGATTTGCTTACCTTCACGAGGATTGTAAGTGTTGTTGGCAATAGAAGTCTTTCTTCACTGATCTCTATACCATATGTTTTTGGCTTAAAACGATCTCTACGTAGGTCACCCCCGCATTATCCATAGAGATATCAAGGCGGCGAATATCCTTCTTGACTTTAACTGCGAAGCTAAGGTATTTACAAAAAACTTATCAAATATTAGGATTTTCTCTATATAATCGAGAAACAATTTTTTTTAAAAAAAAACGCTAATGAATATTGACTTTTAATTAAGGTGGCTGATTTTGGATTGGCTAAACTATCATCGGACAATTACACCCATGTGTCGACACGTATCATGGGAACATTTGGGTAAGAAGAACTAACATACGTTTATTAGTAATACTACAGTTTTGAAGCAAAATTGTCTTTACTATATCCGCAAAACATTTTTAGGCTTCGTTTAGTTATATCTAAAAATAAAAAAGTATAAGTCACTTAATGAATCTGATGAAAAATTGACTCTATTCATCTATATGCATGTGCAGATACTTAGCACCTGAGTACGCCTCCAGTGGCAAACTGACTGAGAAATCTGATGTCTATTCGTATGGAGTTATGATTTTGGAACTAATTACCGGAAGGCGCCCAGTGGATGTCAATAGCGATGATGATAGCCTAGTTGATTGGGTAAGCTTTTGCTATTTTTTATTATCTATAGTCACTTATATAATAGAAAGAAAGAAAACATAATATGAAAAAGAAAATTTCTGGTCCAGACGTTTTTGATATATTTCTTCCACTCCCTAAAAAAGTAACGAAAATATAAAATATCAAATAATAATCTAATGTCCTGCTTAACCTGTGCACATATAGGCAAGACCTCTCTTAATGAATGCAGCAGAAGGTGGAAGCTATGAAGAGTTGGTGGATCCACGCTTGGAAAACAACTATGATCCTCAAGAGATGCTACGTATGGTATACTGTGCCGGTGCAAGTATTAGACATTCTGCTAGGAGACGTCCCAAAATGAGCCAGGTTAAACCTTTTTTTCCCCTTTTATCCAAGTATATATATATATATATATATATATATATATATATATATATATATATATATATATGTTGTTGATCGAGAATCTATATTTTGACAATTGATGTATTTAATTTGTAATTATAAATCTCTAGAAGTTTAATTCGACTGATCCTGTTTCTGCATAATTAGATTGTACGAGTATTAGAAGGCGACGTGTCGTTGGAGGATTTAAGCGAAGGAGTGAAACCAGGTCATAGCGCTATGTTTTCAAGTGGCAGTTCAGAATATGATGGTTCTTATGGCCAAATGGACATGAAGAAGTTTAGGGCTAAAGCAGGACTGTCAAGCCAGGAGTTTTCAAGTAGTGAGCACGGCATGACCGGCGAATTCGTTCATTCTAGCTGAGCATCACAAGAATATCGGAGTCGAGGGCATACTTCTTGAAAGTTGCATGCATGCATGCTCGATTGATTTTGAGAATTCATCAGAAGGAATACGTTCGTGATCATAACCCATCTCACAAATCGCAACAATATATGTTGCTACTGTACTTTGTATAGAATTCCTTGCATAGATGGAATCACCAATGCGGGCTTCTGAGGGGTTTCGAATTATAACACATCCATGGAAGATAGATCACCGAGGTGGAAGCTGGTGAAGCGATAGTAGCAAGACATAGTTTAATTTGTAGCAATGCCCATTATACATATTGGATTTTGTTAAGCCTGACGTGGATCAATATCATCTATATTATGTGTCTAAGTATAATATGTACCATCAATCTATATAACTTTTGTACTATTTGTTACTCTACGTGGGCTAAATACTTTTAAAGTTGATAGGGACAAATTGAATCTGTTTTGGTCTTTTTTAGATTGAGAAATAAACTCAATTAAGGTTTCTTGTTTTCACTTTTAATTCTACATTTGGTTCATTTTTCATTAATTAGTATATGTTATTATTTCTTTATATTTTTCTATTATATATTACACCTTGATTTAATAAACGTCTTCCCTCTCTCAACATATTTTTTTTAAATATAATAGAGAAAAAGATACACATATCTCTCAATTAAATAAAATAGAATAAGACAATCTTGAAATGCAAATAGAATTACTCTTTAGTTTTCAAAAGAAGGTAAAACACAATTAAATTTCCTTTTATCTTAAAAAAGAACAATTAAATTTCTTGTAAGAATGATATTACACTTGAAAATCTAATTAAAAAAAGAAAAAGCAAAAATAATAGAAGAATACAATTTCCTAAAAGAAGAAGCATATATAGGAAATTAAATTCATGTGTACAAGGAAAAAAAATGCCCGAATGCTATAAATTCTTTTGAGCAAGCCACCAAATAATTTTATTGATTGATATCATCATATAAATTAATGTAGCAAATATTACATCATCGGAGGCACAATCCTTCTAGGGCTTTACATTATCAAATTTCAGGAAAAGATGCTTAACTTGAGAGATAGTTTTCAAAAAAAATTACATTTTCTTCTAAATTATATTTACTACAGAGATATATATATATATATATATATATATTACCAAAACACTTTTACTCTCTCTCCTACTTCAAAACTCTTCAACCTCTAATCCTAATTTCTAGAATTTTAGATTTTTGTTATTAGTTAGAAAAAAAATTTGATTAGTTAAGATGATTTTTTGTATTAAATTATTAATTAATCAAAATCTTTCTCATTTGAAATTTAAAAAATCATAACTTCCTATTACTTATCTACTTACCTATTATCTCCTACTTACCAACTAACCTATTATTTCCCATTTCTTTATTTGGTTTGTTTGTGACATTCATCTTATTTTCCTTCTCCATCCAATTGTTTTTTCTTTTTTTTTGTTAGTTTTAAGTGAATGTTTTCTTTTTGCTGATCTTGGAGTGATTAAAGTCTTTTCTTTTTTAACCGAAATCAAGATAATAATTTATTCTTAAGGCCTTATTTATTTATGAACTTTCACAGATAAAATATTTATTATGTATCAGATGACGAGTAGTAAATAAAATAGTATTATTTGAATAGAAACGCAGAAAGCACATACCACCGAGATCAGAACATGCATTTTGATCACAAAGCCTTTTATTTTTTCTTTCAGTTGGTGATTTATAAATGTTTATCTATTTAGATCCTTTGTATATATTACTTTAATTTGATCCTTCATATGATAAAATTTAGGGACAAAAGTGCCCAATTTCCTATTAACATATTCTGCATCAAAACATGCATGATTTTGTAATACATTAGAGATGAAATATAATGGTCAATGATTTTTGAATTTTTTCTTTTTTTTTTGATCTTTTCATCAAGTGGATTAAATAAAATAAATAATATTTGTAAAGTATAATAAGTATAATAACATTATGATTTCTTTCTGGTGGATCAAAAACACTTTTTTTAAAAAAAAATTAAACAATGTTCTTAAAATTTTTTAATTTTGGTAAAAATATTTCTTTGAGGTTTTTAATATAAATTACTAATATCTTTTATTTTATAATTTTTTTTATAGTAGAGAGACAAGGTATGAGAAAGGAATTTTAATATTTATTCTGATTTTATTACAAATATATTATATTTTTCTTAACAGATGATTTTGTTAAGAATTTATTAAGAATTAGTGTACGAATATCATAATTAAAATAAGCTTACTTTCAGGTTTTAATAGTAATAATTTTTGGCAAATTGGCATGTTTTGTCCTATATGTTTTATCACTTGGTATGTTAAGTCCTCTTTGAAAGTTTTTAATTTTTATAGTCCCTATTGTTTTTTCGAAACCACTGCCGAGGACTTTTAGCAACTGTTGCGGCAGTTTCCGGCCAAGTTTTACACAACCTTCTCACGTGAGTAGATTCTCAGGGGTAAAAATGGCAAAACAACACCGAATTTCTTTTTTTAAAAAAAAACCCATACCCGCCATGTGTGAAACAAAAGTCGGAAGCAGTCATGATATCCTCCAAAATTGAAGTTAGGGCATTTTCACTGAAATTTGAGATAGCAGGAGAATGAAAGAGTGAAGAAGATCGAAGAAGATTGAAGGAGATCGAAGAAATTCTGTTAGAAGAAGAAAGCAAGGCGAAGTAGATAACAGCTGAACTTGTTAGGCTAGTCACTGAGGAAGGGCACTATGTTTTGCCAAAGCAGGAGGCCTTGAAATCCGCAAGGAATCTCAAGCTTGATTTAGTCGAGGTTCAGCAGAATTTTCTCCAAAAACAAAGGGGATTTTCTCAGTGCATTTGCTTCAGAAACGTCATCTTCATGAGTTTCTGCAATGTTCTTTTTTTTATTAGTACAACTTCCGCAATTTTCTTGATCAGGTGGATTTTGTCGGCTCCTTTCCTCTTGAGCCATCTATAGTACCAACTCTTTCCTCCTCAAGAATCGATTCTTGGTCTTAGTTCTTGAGGTCTGAAAATGGTGAAATGGAAGACCCAGATGAAGGGGATTGAAAATGCATCAAGCAAGCAAGTGACGTTTTCAAAGCGGAGAAGTGCACTTCTTGAGAAGGCATTTGAGCTCTCAGTTCTTTGTGAGGCAGATCTTGCACCGATCATCTTCTCTCCCAAAGGCAAAATTTCGAGATCGCAGGTAGCTCCGATAATTTAGTTCAATTTTCTTGACCAGGTCGGGTGGATTAATGTCAATTCTGACGTCCGTCTTTGTTGCCGGGCTTTGACCCGTCCGAAATTCTGCCCTTGGAGCGGCGAACCTTCAATCTTACCCCTGAGAATCTACTCACGTGAGAAGGTTGTGTAAAACTTGGCCGGAAACTGCCGCAACAGTTGCTAAAAGTCCTCGGCAGTGGTTTCGAAAAAACAATAGGGACTATAAAAATTAAAAACTTTCAAAGGGGACTTAACATACCAAGTGATAAAACATATAGGACAAAACATGCCAATTTGCCAAAAAAAATTTTAAAAAAATTTGTTCTTGGAGGGAATGAACTTCGAAAACATAAAAGAGTTTGATATAATTTATGGAAAAAATAAAACAATAAGTAAGTGTGACATATCAATATAAAATTAATACTTTATAAATTATTAATATATTTTTAAGGGATTTTAATGAATAAAACAATTTTACTTTCACTTCTCATCTAAAAGCTTTGGAGTATTCATTCTTATTTTTTAAAATTTTAAATTTTTTTACTAGATAGAAAAGTTATTATATATTAGAATTTAATCTTTTAAATTTAAAAATTCTAATTTGTGTTATTCATGTTTACCTTATTCACGTTTTCTCCTTCTACATTTTTCATATATTTTTTGTTTTAATTAGATTATGTACACTAATATATATATTTTCAGTTATTTTAATAAAAAATTAGTAAGTTTTTATTTTCTTTGGTAAATTTTGAAGATTTGTATATTCCAACAACTTCGTTTTGATCACAAAACTTTTTTTTGAGTGGATGATTTAGAAATATTTATCTATTTAATCATTGATTTCTATTACTCTAATTTGATATTTCAAATGCTAAAATTTAAGGATAAAGGTGTCTAATTACCTATTAAAATATTCTTCATCAGAATATGCATGACTTTGTAGTACATTGGACATGCAATGTAATAGTCGATGTTTTTTAAATTGTTTTATTTTTATAAAATATAATGTGTATAATTACACTATGATTTCTTTCTGGTAGATTAAAAACACTATTTTTTGAAAATTTTTTTAGCAATGTTCTATGAACTTTTTTATTTTAGAAAACTCTTTCTTTGAGATTTTTAATATAAAATACTAATATTTTGTATGTTATTTATTTTTTAGGAGTAGAGAGAGAATGAAGGGGAGAGGAATTTTAATATTTATCATAATTTTATTGTAAATATATAATATTTTTTATTTGCGGAGGTTTTCTTTAATAATTATGGTACGAATATTATAGTTAAAATAAACTTACTTTGATGTTTTAAATATTAATGAAATTTTAAAATAAACTTACTTGGGAAACACAAAAAAGTTTGACAAGATTCAGAAAAAAAAAAGATAAGTAAGTATGACATATCAATATAAAATTAGTACTTTACAAATTATTAATCTCTTTTTGAGGGTTTTTAATGAAAAAATTGAATAATCTTATATAATATAAAGAGTTTATACTATCATATTTGACAAATTTATTTCTTTGCTTATAAAATGGATAGTTTGTATTTTAATAATTCAATTTTGAATATAGGGAATAGTATGAAAAATAAATTGAACTTGAAATTACAATAGTTTTTATCTCTTAAAAATTTGATCATGATAATATTTTAGGAACATTTAGCGGTTAAAATATAATTAGTTTGTTTTACGAACATTTTAGTATTACAATAATTGTTTAAGTATTTAATTTCTTTTCTTTCTAATTCTTATAGATAACTTTATAAATTAGTATTTAAAATTTTCATCATTTTACTATTCGTGTAGGTATCCTCACTAGGCGGATTCATATTTTTTTCCTTTTCTTCGAAGAGTTTATAGTTGCTTAAGTATTTGATTTATTTTCTTCTAATTATTATAAGTAATTTCATAAATCAGTATTTAAAATTTTAATCATTTAACATTTTATGCATGCATACTCACCATGCGGATTTAAGTGTCTTTCATTTTTCTTCAAATAGCTCATAGTTATTTAAATATTTTATTTCTTTTCTTTCTAATTTTTATAAGATTCAAGTTTTTTTTATTTTCTTCAAATAACTTATAGTTGTTTAAGTATTTGATATTTTCTTTTTTATTTTTATAAGTAACTTCATAAATTAATATTTAAAATTTTAATAATTTCATCATTCTTGCAAGTAGGTTGGGGTGTTTCTTACTCAATTCTTTATTTATTTGTTGTTGTTTAGGAATTTATTGCTATTTTCAAATACACATAATAATGGACATGTATAGTTTTTTTAATATAATTTCTTCATACTATTACCTATAATTACTTCTAAGTGAATAATTTTTATTAAACACATAAATTGACTTCATTTTTATAATTTTTTAAAATATTTTTTAGTATTTATTATTAAAAATAAATAATTTAATACCCGTGCATTGCACAGACTTTTATGCTAGTTAAAAGTATATTTAGATTAGGTTCTGCTACAAAACTTAATGCAAATCTTTTATTTTTTATCTCACTTTTTCTATTACAAAAAATTCTCTTTTACGAAACTCAAGACAAAAACTCAAATCAAAACACTATCTAATTCTACCCTAAATAGAAAAAATAAAGAAAATATTGTTTTTGAATCATTGAGGGTTTTTGTAATAATTACCCATGTTTTCCCTTGTTGATTGATAACTGAGCAACGTAATTTTCTTCAATTTTTTTTTTTTTTTTGATATAGAATTTTCTTCAATTTTCTGAGCACCAAACTTTCGCTGGCAGCTTTAGATATATATATTTTTTGAAGGAACTGGCAACTTTACATAATTTTCATTTTTGTTGTTCTTTTTCATTGGTTACTTGCCAGTTACCCGTGGAACTGCAAGAAGCTCCGGCCGCACCAGATCTCGACCTCAGTTCACCCCCGTCCCTAGTCTGTATTTCACATTCCCCTTGGCCCGTTAATATCCTCGTCAGAAACTTCATTTTTACGACGTCCAAGTGAGGGATCTGCAATTCAATTCTACTTCACCGTCCCGATATATATTGAGAGTGAGAGAGAGAGAGAGAGAGAGAGAGAGAGAGAGAGAGAGGGAGTTAGGAAGATCTGCAATTCATCCTTTGTTTATCTCGCTAAATCGACTTGTGGAGTCTGAACTCCTTATTCACTCTTTTGCTCCGCAGATCTCAGTTATCTCAAAATGGCTCAGCCTCTTGTGAAGAAAGATGATGATCGCGATGATGAACGTAAGTCACATGTTTTTAATTTATTACTGGAATACTCACCTACCGATCGTTTCAAATTGATACGAAATTTTTTGTTCAATTAGTCTCACCGCTTCACTTTTTGGACGGTGTTTTAGATCTGCGTTTTCATCGTTTATCGTTAACGTCTGTCAGCACACTTGGCCTGGTATTATAGTTGATCCGTTGCCTATCTATTGCACTATTGTCCTGTCTTGGCGTTTCCTTTCCAATTCTATCTTAATTTTTAGGATAGAACTGCCTAGTGCTGAAGACGTCTCTGCAGTCTGGGTTTATATATATTTGAATACTGATCACGTATTTAGTTGCTGTTATTCGTTGAATGTTTAACAACATGGTGAAGGCGAGATTCTTTATTATTATTATTTTTTGGGGTGGGGAGGTGGGGAGGTGGGGGGTGGGAGGTGGCGCCGGATTAGTTAAGCTTATTCAATTGACATGGGGGGACCTCGATCTAGATCTGCATTAGCTTTGAGAATTTATTCGATTTTTCCTGCATTTAGTGTCTACAGACTTGCATTCTGATCTGAATTGTTTAATTTGCAGTGGAGTACTCTCCCTTTTTGGGCATTGAGAAGGGTGCAGTTCTGCAGGAAGCTAGGGTTTTTAATGATCCTCAGTTGGACCCTAGGAGATGTTCACAGGTGCCTGGTTACATTTGTGTCGTACTAATTATCACTATTTTCGCGTTGTTTTGTCTTATGGTATTTGCTTTGGTTTGATCTACTAGTTTTCAGGAATTGATTCTTGTTTGTCTTTTGGTTTCCCTTACTAGGTTATTACGAAGCTCCTGTATCTACTGAATCAGGGCGAGACATTCACAAAGGTAGTTTTGAAAGAAACTTCTACCACACCAATTAAGACATTGCTGGCACTTGCACTTAATTGATGGCTAAGTCCTGTTGGCATTAGTTGTCTTCATTTATTTGTTTTTCCCTTTTTCTCCTCTCTCAATCTCTCTCTGAAGTGCCTTTGGAATTCCCCGTCCTTTTTCTCTCAATTCTAATTTGAGTATGTTTTTAGTTATTTTATTTCCTTCTATCAATCTTCTTTTGAAGTAAAATGGCTGTCTCATTTTTCTTTTTTCTTTTGGCTGCAATGGCAAGGGGTATATTTGCATCTAATTCCACTGTTTTAGGTTCTTTTTCATTAAGTAATTTGAAATATTATATATTGGTTTTGAATGATAGCTACATATATTTTTATTTTTTCCTAATGATGCATGCTGAAGAGTTGTGTTTGACTTGTATGGAGTGATTCATATTTTGTTTTACTCTTGAAACTTCCTTTTCAAATTAGTACACTTAATAAATTTACATTCCTTCAGGCCATAATTTCTTAGGTACTGAAACCATTTAATTTTGCATGTTTTCTTTATGGTGTGTACCTGTAAACGACTTCACGGTAGGAAAATGTTGTGGTAATCATATCAATTATGACTCTTATCTTCTTCTTCTTCTTCTTCTTCTTCTTTTTTTTTTGCAGGTTGAAGCTACAGAAGTCTTCTTTGCTGTCACAAAGCTTTTTCAGTCAAAGGATGTTGGTTTGAGGAGAATGGTGTACTTGATTATAAAAGAGTTATCACCTTCTGCAGATGAGGTTTTTAATGCTTTTTTTTAGTAATTCGATTTTTATTTTTGCATGTTGACTCTATGGTTATACTTTTTCTAAGAGTATTGAAATTTGGGGCATTACTCACTTTTCTGTCTTCTGTCTAAAAGGTTATTATCGTTACAAGTTCCTTGATGAAGGACATGACCAGCAGAACTGACATGTATAGAGCAAACGCTATTCGGGTACTGTGTCGAATAACAGATGGAACACTTCTTACCCAAATTGAGAGATACTTGAAACAGGCTATTGTTGACAAAAACCCAGTTGTTGCAAGTGCTGCCCTTGTTAGTGGAATCCATTTGCTTCAGGTATGTTAAAAGTTTTGATAAATTGACTCCATTATGACCCATAAGAAAGTACCTTTTGCTTATAACTAATTGTTCGGCAGACAAACCCTGACATAGTAAAAAGGTGGAGCAATGAGGTACAAGAAGCAGTTCAATCAAGGGCTGCACTGGTACAGTTTCATGCACTTGGTTTACTCCATCAGGTATGGGTTCTGTATTTTTCACATATATATGTATTCTGTTGTGTTCAACACATTGCTTTTGCAGTATTTTTCATTTTCCTTTGTATCTCATTTGTTTTATTTATGGACTGTAATTTTCTGAGTCAATATTATTCCATATTCTGATTTATGATTTCATTTATTTCCTCATATTCCAATATTGTTCTTGCTTTGATGTCTATGCCCCTTGTCTTTACCGTGCTGATATTCTGGGACAGAGATTTTAGTAAGCATTTTAATTGTTTATTAGAGTACCATCAGTTCTTGGTTATTTGTTTTAGAAATATTCGTCCCTCTTGCATTTCAAAGATGATAGAACATTTTCTACTCTTTCTGTGCCGCATAAAAGTGATTTCTTGATTCTCTCAAGTTTCTGACTTTAGCTGTCTTTTTTGGGGGTGTAATTGTGCCTATTAACCATCTGATGCTAAACTTCATGCAAGCCAAATTTGATAGGTGGTTGTTTCAAGGGATAGGTGGTAGGCATATTATTACATAATTTGCAGCGTCTTAAGTGCTATGCCTTTTTACTGAGCTTACTAGTCTAGCAATAACATCTCAAGTAAGGTGGATATTCTTACTTACATGATTGGAAATTAAAGAAATCAAGTCGGCACATGCATATCACTATAATAAAAAAAATTCTTTTTGTGTTTGTTTAACATCTCCGGTGATATCAATTCACCTATTTTTGAGGCACTTGCTGTTATAATTTGGTAGAAAGATGTATAACTGATGGTTCTCTTCTTCTGGTTTTGGATTTGCAATACCTTTCCTCACTCTGTATGTAGTAAAGCTATCAATTCTTTTTGTGTTTGCTTAACATCTCTAGTGAAATCAATTCACGTATTTTTGAGGCACTTGCTGTTATAATTTGCTAGAAAGATGTATACCAGATGTTTCTCTTCTTCTGATTTTGGATTTGAAATACCTTTCCCGCTCTGTATGTAGTAAAGCTATCAAGGAATATTGAGAGATACAATGCTCTATGGTTGGCTAATTATTACAGCCGTTGCATGTACTGGTTATCTGGATTATTTCTTGCTAGGAATGGTAAAAAGGCATCACATCTGATAACATTGGTATTTATTGGACGTGTTACTGTGAACTTGCAGATACGTCAAAATGATCGTTTGGCTGTCAGCAAGTTGGTTACTAGCTTGACTAGGGGAACTGTTCGTTCACCGCTGGCGCAATGCCTTTTAATCCGATATACGAGCCAGGTGAATCTCTTTCTCATTTTTCTTTTTGGTTTTTATTGCCTTGGTTTGGGGAGCGGGGGATTTGACCTATTCTTCTCTATTGTAACATTCTCGGGTAGTTTTTTCCTTTTGGTCCAAATCATATTTATTTGTTGGGTAATGTATCTTGGGATATTTTCAGGTTATCAGGGAATCAGGAATGAATAGTCAAACAGGGGAACGCCCATTTTATGATTACCTTGAGGGCTGTCTCCGTCACAAGGCAGAGATGGTCATTTTTGAAGCAGCTAGGGCCATCACTGAGTTGTGTGGGGTGACTAGTCGAGAATTGACTCCTGCAATAACTGTTTTGCAGCTCTTCTTGAGTTCCTCCAAACCAGTGCTTCGATTTGCTGCTGTCCGTACTCTGAATAAGGTGACCATTAAAACTAACTCTAGAATGACACTTGTTCCATATTACTGGTTTATTTTCCTGTCAGGTCTATGAATTGTGCTCTATGCAGGTTTTTTCACAATAGAAAAATTAGCCTCTACCCGATACTTTTTTTCCCCTTAATATCTATATTATGCTTCTCTAAATTCACCTAGGGCAGTGGTTAAGTTACACATCAAACAGTGGACTTGAAAGTCTCAAGCATTGACTCACTGCCTTACATTTGACCTTACATTAATAGACACGCTGCAGAGTCTCGGTAACATGATATACTCTGAAATTATTCATCTTTCTTCGAATTTTTAGATATATCTATGGTTTGTTTTACCTTATCTCTACCTCTATCAATTTCCACTGGACCAGTTTTAGGTTCATCCCAATTTTGGAGCTTGAACCATCTTGCCTAGAGGATAGTTAACTTCATGAAATTTTTGCAGGTGGCAATGACTCATCCAATGGCTGTAACAAATTGCAACATAGATATGGAGAGCTTGATCTCTGACCAAAATAGGAGCATAGCCACTCTTGCCATAACCACTCTCCTAAAAACAGGAAATGAATCAAGTGTTGATCGATTAATGAAACAAATTACGAACTTTATGTCTGACATAGCAGATGAGTTCAAGATTGTTGTTGTAGAAGCCATCAGGTCGTTGTGTTTGAAGTTCCCATTGAAGTACAGATCTCTGTGAGTGTTCTCCGACTTGGCTCAATATATTTTCTGTCTTATTATCATGACTTTAAAAGAGTCATGCATTGCTCCCTCTCTCTATCTCTCTCTCTCTCTCTGTTCCCCACTCTGCATGGTCTTTTCTAATCAATTCTGGTTAACATACTTTCATGGCTCTGAGAAAATATTTCCTTTTCATATGTTTATATGTTTTATCTAGGATGAACTTTTTGAGCAACATTTTGAGGGAAGAAGGTGGATTTGAGTACAAGAAGGCTATTGTTGACTCGATTGTGATCCTCATTAGAGATATACCAGATGCTAAAGAAAGTGGACTTTTGCATTTGTGTGAATTTATTGAAGATTGTGAATTTACGTATCTTTCTACTCAGGTATGTGCATATCATCCTTGGTGGTCACTTTTTTATTTATTAATTGGCTGTTAACTGTATTTCTTTAACTTCTTTCAGATACTTCATTTTCTTGGAAATGAAGGACCAAAGACTGCTGATCCGAGTAAATACATACGGTACATCTACAATCGAGTGATTCTAGAGAATGCAACTGTCCGGGCTGCTGCTGTTAGTACATTGGCAAAATTTGGCGCCACAGTTGATTCATTGAAGGTAAGATTGCTGCCCTTTTGTGTTCATATCATGTATAAAGATCGAATAATTACTGATTTTGAGAATTATTGCATTGCAGCCTCGCATCTTTGTTCTGTTGAAACGGTGCCTTTTCGACAATGATGATGAGGTCAGTTATTCACATGAAACTGCATGATAAGCTGTGATATCTGTTTATCGTCTTATGCAATAAATATTGGAAATTTGTCTTTAATATAATTCATTTGCTTCCCGTTATCTATATAATGGGAAACAAGTGTGTAAAAAATTTAGCAGGTTTTTTAGATGTTTCTCGCTGGAGCATTTTGTCCTTGTTTCTTTCATTCTTAGACACAGATTCTGAGAAGTCTTCATATTCACACTATTTTGTTTTGTTTTGTTTTCAACATACTGTCTGGTGGCACCCATTGTCCTCTTTGTTCTTTAGGCTTCATAAACAGGCCACCTGTTTTGTCTAGTTAGAGTGGGTTGTTACCGTCTGTTTTATTCTTGTTGGTCAATATATTTCTGTTGTCTCTATCTTGTAGCCTGTAATTCCTAGGAAACAGTGATTTTAGATTAAGAAGAAGAAATTCATGGATTATCTACACTGGTGTTATTTGCTTTTGCCCTGTCTTTGATAATTTCATTTTCCTGTTTGCAAAGATTCTACTCATCAGACTGTGTTGGCAGGTTCGTGACAGGGCTACCCTATACCTGAACACGCTTGGAGGTGATGGTTCTGTGGTAGAGACTGACAGCAATGTGAAGGAATTCCTGTTTGGATCATTTGATGTACCCTTGGCGAATATGGAGACAAGTTTGAAGCATTATGTGAGTATTCTACTAGTAAACATTTTTTCTTCTTGTTGGCTGTCCAAAGCCGTTAGCTTATTATATGGCTAAGCAGATACAGGAATCCTCAGAAGAGCCTTTTGATATTGGTTCTGTACCCAAGGAGGTTAAGTTGCAGCCTCTTGCAGAGAAGAAAGCCCCTGGGAAAAAGCCAACTGGATTGGCTGCTCCCCCTAGTGCCCCTACTTCTGCCGCAGATACTTATGAAAAACTGCTACTCTCTATTCCTGAATTTTCGAGCTTTGGCAAGCTTTTCAAGGTTAGTAGGCTTGATTTCTTTGGGACTTTAATGCTTATTGTGTTTGATTGATTAGATTTGCTGATCTAGTGCATAATATAATTATGTAAAACCAGTCGTCATCTCCAGTGGAGCTTACAGAAGCTGAAACAGAGTATGCAGTTAATGTTGTCAAGCACATTTTTGATAGACATGTTGTGTTCCAGTACAACTGCACTAATACTATTGCTGAGCAGTTATTGGAAAATGTAAGGAAAAATCAGCAGTGATTCTTGACTATTGATGTTACTGTAACATTACCTTCCGTAATGCTCTCATCTTGTCTTGTGTGTTCTTTTGCCAGGTTACTGTTGTTGTGGATGCTTCAGAGGCTGAAGAATTTTCTGAAGTTGCGTTGAAGCCTCTAAGATCCCTTCCTTATGATTCACCAGGGCAAACATATGTAGCTTTTGAGAAACCAGAAGGTGTCCTTTCTGTTGGGAAATTCTCGAATGTGTTGCGATTTATTGTAAAAGAGGTAGATGTTCCCCTCGTCTTTTCTGGGAAATGAATCTAGGACACCTCACATCAACCTTCACATTGTAGTTCTTTTGTCCTCTAGGAGAAGTAAACTTCATGTCTACTTTTATTCATCAGCACAGGAGACAGACTGACAGGTTGTGTGTGTGTTTTGGGGTAGGGGCCAGGTAGGGAAATGTGGTAAAGATTTTAACTCAATTTTTGTCGTCCACAATTATTTCTGGTCTTTGGATTTTATTTCAATTTTTGTCCTCCTTTGTCATTATCATGATATTTGATTGTACTTCAAATATGGGGAGCATCACTGATTTTGGCACATTTGATTTTATGTTCCTTCGTTTCTCAATTTTTGAGTTATCAGCAGAAGTTATGTGAAAGCTTATTGCTGCTTGTTCTGATGGGGCATATAATTTTCTGAGCATGCTAATTTGATTTATATCATGTCTGCATGGGATTGATCTGCACTCTTTTTGCTCATGATCACTTTGACACCATTTCGTAAGGATTTCTCCACATTGGTTACTAGGTTGATCCATCCACCGGTGAGGCTGAGGAAGATGGTGTTGAAGATGAATACCAACTGGAGGATCTTGAGGTTGTTGCATCAGATTATATTTTAAAAGTGGGTGTTTCCAATTTCAAAAATGCCTGGGAGAGCATGGATGCAGATTATGAACGAGTGGATGAATATGGTCTTGGCCCTAGGGAGAGCTTGTCAGAAGCTGTAAATGCAGTCATTAATCTACTTGGGTTGCAGCCTTGTGAGGTTGGTCTCTTATTGCTTGACATTTTCTGCCTGAAATTTCTGCTCTTTGAACAAAGGGATATCATTTAAACTGGTTCAGTTGCTTAATTTGAAAGCTTATCCTGAAATGAGAAATGGCAGTAAAGCATCAGGACTCTTGTCCAGATATTTGGCCTTCAGAGTATCGTCGTAATTTTTTCCCTCTTTGTATATCCATTGTTTCTGCTGAGTGGGGCCATAAATTTTCTGTACTTATGACCAGATCTCTCTATAGGAGAAGGTCAAAGGTCCTGGCCCCAAGAAAAAGGAACAGAGAAAGATCCAAAGATAGTAATTGACCTATTATGAAGCTGAATCTTGTTTCCTTCTCCATTTGGCAGGGTACAGAGGTTGTCCCAAGTAATTCAAGGTCACATACATGTTTATTATCTGGCGTCTACATTGGAAATGTTAAGGTTGTTGTTAGGTTGTCTTTTGGAATAGATGCACAGAAAGAAGTTGCAATGAAGTTGGCTGTCAGATCCGAGGATATATCTGTTAGTGATGCCATTCATGAAATAGTTGCTAGTGGCTAGATTGTTTTAATACTCATTCGTGTTAAATAGGTTACGGCAATTCAGGTCATTATTCTAGCCAAAAGAGCTAACGGATATTCTGTAGCAGGGGATGATTCAGCGAACTGGTGGAAATGGATTACTACATTTTAGTTCATTTTCTTCTCCCGTTGACCCCGGAAGAGTCTTTGATATTGGATTCTTTTGTGCCTGCTTAATATAAATTGAGTCACATGTGAATTTTGGATCATTGATGTTGCCATTTCGCCTTTCCTGTTTAGCAGATTGGTGGTTATATTCTTTAATAAGAAAGTTAAAACAGAGTGTCTTGGCTTGTAAGTTGTACAATGACATTTTGGCCCAAGCAGCAAGCATTCTGTGTTTTTTACTATCACGTTAATACAGCCATTAGATATGACTGCTGTTTTCATCAAAACCAAATCTAGATACTTTGGCAGTCAATTGCTTGAAGGTTGCAGAGAACTGGTAATCGTGAACACGTAAACGAGTATATTCTTACTATTTTACAGAAAATCTGGAAAATATACTCACTTCCATTTTGCATAGAATTTTTTATTGCTCCACAACAACATTCTTTTCAAGGGGATCTCAACCTTCCTCATCTTTAAATGCAAATGCCTCGGCACTATCCGCTTCTCTAAACTGAAAGCAAAGTACTGAGGAAACTCTCTTAATTCGTCGAGACTCCTCCGCATCGACCGCACCAAGTACTGGTACTTTGGCCTGAGATTGCTCTCAGTACTGTAACCAAATATAGCCGGCAATCTGGCACAAAGTTTGGTCGCTTCCTCGTAAGAAAAACAGATAGATTGCAAGAAGTCGACTTTCTCTTGGAGTTTGTTGACACGGATATTCAGAAGATGAGCATTCAAGTTAGTTGGCGAGCTGAGGTTTTCTACACCAATCTCTCTTCTGAGATAAAAAAGCGTCGGCTTTAGGCAGAACTCAACACTGGCCTCAAGGATGTGAGGACACCGAAGAATGAGACCGCAGGCATCTTCTGGCGATGCATCTAAATCACCTTCATTAGTTAGGAAGTCGAAGACGGGTTGCAAATCAGTAGGATCAAAATGAGGAGAGAATATTTTAGGGGTAGCTAAAACAAGTTTATTCAAATGGGAATCAGAGAAGCCCTTGGATTTCAAGAAATTCACTGCGTAGAGAATTTGGGCTAGGCTTTCTGGTGATGGGTTTGCGAGAAGTTTGGGATCAGCATCGGCCAAGCCGATGGACTTTAGATATCGTAGATTATCGCGATAAGATGTTCGAAACTTGAGGAGGAGGGGAGGATTAGGAGATGGAAAAACGGACCTGGAAATGGGAGAGTAAGCAGAAGCGCGTGAGCAAAGTGGGCGTCCGAGGGAGCAGGAGTGAAGCATTTTCCTTATCCAAAGCGCCTTCCCAGAGGAACAAAGTCTGGTCTCTACTCTTTTGAGATGCTACCGCGTTTTGAGTTCTATATACGGTTTCTATTTAAAAGTTGGTTGTCTTTTTCTGAAACAGACAAACAGTTCAAACACAGCTCCGTTCGGCAAAGAGGAGTTCCCCAGATCTATTGGCTTCACATATTTTGACTCCAATCTATACGAGATTCCTTTCCTCGAAATAGAAAAGAAAATCAAATATACGGGAAGGCCACGAACATTCATCAAATGAGTACCGAAGTTGAGATATGATGGTTTTGTAATAACATCTTTACCGACTGTATCCTCGTATACGCCCATTCACTCCTTCCAATATTTGAAAGAATTTTATACGGAGAGACGCAATTTTACTGAGAGATAACAAATGGACATTGCTTTAATAGAAAGAATGTCTATCCATTTCTCAGATACATGTAACAGGATACACAAGGATTACAGGAAGCAGCACCAGAATTACAGTTTCTCGGGTTGCAGACGGCTTAGGCTTAGGGCAGTCTAAGAGAGGGAAGCATGAAGCCTACAATATCAATCAGGAACCTATCTGTCAGGGAAATCCAAAGTTGAGAAATTTAAACCACTCTCCTGTGTCCTCCAAATGCCCAAATCTGCCAAGAGAGAAAACGACAAAGTGACATACTTTAACATGGGGAAGAATGCTCCCGAAAATGGGAGCACAGAAATACGCGGGCAAAATACAGGACTAACCTTCAGATTGGAGTCCCAACTTCCCGTACACAAGGCACTTCCATCAGCAGATAAACCCAAGCAACTTATGCGACCCTCGTGAGAGTTTTGAAGAGATCCCAAATTCAAAACCATCTATCCAATCAGAAGTACAAGGTCAGAGCAACATTCAGCAAGTCTTATCTAGAGTAAGGAAACAACTGATGCATCATGGATGAGGTTTTAAATTACAACAATAATCAAAAGACCAATTGAAATAACGACGGAGAAATGATTCTATTTCTGAACCCGTTAAATCCCTGTTTTTCTTCCTCATGCGGATGCCTTCATTTGGACACAACTAGACCCTTCTCTTCCTCCATCAATGGAAAGCTCATGCACCAGGTTTTATCAACCTTGTAAAAATATTGTATCCAAGGGTGAAAGTTTCTCTCTCTCATATCATGCTATGTCATGCCACTGAAATAGGCACTAGTACTGCATTTAACTGATTATAACATACAAATAGAGAAAAGTGATATAAAGCATAATCAGCATAGGGAAACCAATCAAAGACGCAAAAACAATTAAAAGACAATTACAATCAGTAAAATAATGAAACAAAGGATAGCACACAAGTGGTCAAGTTGGGATCACCATAAGAAGTAAGCAGAACAAGATGAAAGGAAACTTTACCTGTGCCAATAAGGTGTCCCATACATAGCAATCACCATTTGAGTATCCAGCAAAAAGAAGCCTGCCAGAAATGGAAAATGCAATTGAGGTAACATGAGGCACCTCATTATCACCATGTTGCTGATAGTACACTTGTAGCTGGTGCCCAGTCCTAACGTCAAATAATCTGCATGTTCCATCATCAGAACCAGTTCCGAATCTATTCCCATCTGGGAAGAACTTAACAGCATTAACATCTCCTTCATGACCATGAAATGTTCGGACAGCCCGGCTAGCAACACGTGTATCCCACAGACGGGCAGTTGAATCACAAGATCCAGAGACAAACATTCTTGAGTTTGAACCATTGATTGAGATGCTAAAGCAAGAACATAGTAATGAAAATCTTTCAGAACAATGCAATTCAAATGCTAGAAAGAAACAGCAGAAACAAGAGAATCCAGCTATTTCAAATGCTCCAACAAGAAATTAAAGATATACCTCAGCACATCAGCAGTGTGTCCAGACTGAAATTCACCCCCAAAGACTGATGTTCTGAGACCCGTTGTGATATCCCACAAGACACACGTCTGATCACCAGAACTAGTTATTAGGTGAGTGTCTTCATCAGGAACATATTGACATGACGACACATAACCCTTGTGCCCACTAAGCATTCTTGACACAGGTAGATTTCCATCCCTGTCTGTAGGAGAATTGAGATTGAAAATAGAGCATACACTGTCAAGACCACCACAAGCAACAGACTGCCCACTTGGTGAGAAGGCACAAGTCATGACCCATGCGCAAGGTAGCTTAATTGCATGTGTTTTTTGGCTTGTGAGGGCATTCCACACTATTAATCTGCCATCTTGAGATGCACTAACGATACGATTCCTTTCTGGGGTCCAGTCAAGTGAATACACCTGATAAATTTTTATTTGAAATTCATGAACATTTCATATAACCAGACTTGCATACTTTCTTTGCATCATTACCAAAGTTGCCTCTCTACTGCTTTAGTTTAATAAAAGACATCAGTTCCAAATCAATTTAGGTTATCTTAAACAATATGATAAACCCAGCAGAAACTTTGCCCCTTGCAAATAATATCAGACATCAGTCACTCTTTCGCACCTGAAGTTTACAAACTACAAGCACATGGACAACAAATATTACAGAATTTAATCCTTTAAAAATGAAAGGCAGGGCAAGAACCTTAGGAGCATATGGGACAACAATGCGGCACTATATTGTAGAGGAGCTTGGCCAATCAAGATTTTTATCAGTTATTCACAATAGTTTTTAGGTGATTCTGCACAAGGGACAATAATGCTCCACATATACGGTAGTAGTCATGAACTTTAAGAAGTAAAAGAAACTGAAAATTTCTCCACACGTGTTGGCTAAGTGTAAAAGCTCTAGACAACACATAGAGCTACAAGACCGCTTGTAATCAATTATGTCCATTATTTCGTTCTACTTCTCTTGTGAATTCAATATTAGATTGTGTTTTTACACCAGGGGGCAATTTCACAAAGCCCACCAATTAGTCCAAGAAATTATAGTTCGAAGATTGACCCAACAATCCACGTGGTTGGAGTGGATCACATCCGAGAAAATGGTCCTCATAATTGTCAATCAACCAAAGACCAAAAAATTAAGAAGCTTTATCATCTTGCAGACGAAAAGAACTTTCAACTGGAAGGCAGAGGGGTTTTCTTTTCTAAACACACTGAAACCTCTTGCCTTCAGTTATAAAAGCGTAAACATACATATAATTCGCTAATAACTGCTATCTCTGAAACCTCTTTCCTTCAGTTATAAAAGCGTAAGTGAAACATATAATTCGCTAATAACTGCTAAAAGACCCAACAGATATCTCACAATTACTCAGGTTTAGGGTATCCATTACTATTAGCAAACCAGATGAGACGAGAAGCAAGGAATCTTTCCAACAGAGTTTGTATAGAGAGAGAACATTTGGTTCTCATGCATCCATTAATACTTAATAGCAAAACATTCTTTGAAGACACAACATTTGATTGTTGACAATCTTCTGCATAATTGCCATGCCTCTCTTCTCATAGCAAGTTTATGAGGCCAGGTCACATTTATGGAACCTGATTGAAAATTAAAACTATCTGAAGCTGCCTGTAAAGTTTGACATGCTGACACGGCAAAGTTGGCAACACACTAGATATAAAAGAAGCAACCATGCCTCTCTCTTTGCTTCCTAATCCTTTCTGATAAGCAAGCAACACGAGATTCACTTCAAATAGCAGGAGATATACAGAATCCCTTGAACCAAAAAAGTGGCAGAAAGTATTCCACATACTTAGCCTTCCATCTCATTTCCAGTTTATTTGAGGGCAATTTCATTAAAGGCTCCAGTTAATATGGTACATTAAGAGAGAAGTGTAAAGGACTAATTTTGCCATTGTTGATCCCCAATTCTTCTAATGAAGCTTATGAGTTACTGGAATTGTGAAACTACAACTTCGGTCCGTGTAGTCAAAATTCCAAATCCACAAAACTTACAATCTAGCCGTAAGAATAAGCTCTTGAGGTCCTTGTAATAACAAAGCACCGAATCAAGCCAACTATGCTCAGAAAATCAAGCCACACAGATGATCTCCGAAGTCCTGATCATGATTTAGTTCCGTCTAGCTAACAAACATGTGCAACATGTATATTGAAACATGAGGGAAGTAAAAACAAAAAACAACGAGATTACAAAAGCCAACCTTGCCTGTATGTCCCTGCAAGGTCCTACAGCAAACTAGATCCGTCGGGCCAAAGGTCACCGGAGTCTTCCCTTGCGACCTCGCATATCCAGCCACTGCAGTAAAATCAGGAATAGATCGAAAATCTCGAAAAAAGAACCTCAATTCAACCAAAAAGAGGAAATGAAACCGAACCATCGGTGTCGAGGAGAAGTTGACGCCTCTGCTTCAATCGCTCCCGGAGGGCATTCACAGTCTGCGTGGCTGCCGCGTGCCGGTCCTTCAGCTCAGCTACCGACATTTTCACCGACGTTTCACCCAGAAAAAGGAAAAATATAACAATAAATTCAACTGTGAAGTTCCATTGAAGCTTCAGTTATCCAGCTTCATTTCAAAAATTCGATTTCATCACCAGTAGGATTCCTGGAGAGAAGGAATTGGTTAATCAAGACATTGGAATAGCTTCAGCAGACACTTACGGACAGCAGAGCCGAGGGAATTTTTTTTAGGTGGTGGAGGGGAGGAGAGGGAAGGGAGGGGAGGAGACGGGCCGTTTTCGTGTGAGAAGAAGAAACGGAGACTGAAATCGGATCCGTCCGCAGACCCGTTTTTCAGAATGGAAGCCGCCGGCCCCACAGTCACATGACGTGGCAGCTAATCTAGTCGGTTAATGCGGGGGCGGGGTGACATGACATCGCTCTAATGCTGCTGTGCAAGGCCCACTGCAGGGACATAGTTGACGGCCACAAGCACTGTCGTCCCGGTCATACTCATAAAAGGACAAGCTCGCTCATTCATTTTAAAGACTTTTCTTTGAACAAGCTCAGCTTATTCATTGAAGGGTGCAGCCGCGCAGAACACGCTCTCTCCACCGTGCCTTATAGCCGTCAAAGATCACGATAATACTCCATTATAATTTATAAGTCCTTTGTGTTTAAAAGGAAACAAAAAAATAAAAATAAAAGAATTATACGGTCGTTTAGTTCCAAATGTATTTCACATTTTCTTTGAATAACTCACCCATTCAAAAAATTACCTTCTATAGAAATTAAGGTAATTTTTTTCTAATAAAATTTTGTGTGAGCACATTTTCAATCGTTTGGTGTATTCTTACGGACCAACCAAAAAAATCATTTTTTACTTTTTAATAGATTAAGGGGTACGAGTAGATAGAGTTTGATTTTAAAATTTTTATCTTGAATTTTGTAAAAATTAAATTGTTTAGAAAAAAGATGTGAATCTCGTAGTTAAAATTTTAAGTTCGATTTCAAAATCGAACTCTATCCAAGTATATCTTAAAACTCAATAATTTGGGATTAATAAAAATAAGAAAAAAGAAAATAAATTTTTACCTGAACACAAACTTTTCTTAACACGTGCAAAATACATTTCTAGCTCTTCAATCAACTTCTTTTTTATTCGGCAACTAAAAGTACTCTACGGCCTCTTGGAGATCCAAAGAAAATTTTAAAATCACAATTTCATTTTAACCTATAAGACTCTCTCTACCAAATAAAATTATAGATAAAAAATTAAAGGTGCGATTAAATAAAATTTTTAATTTTAAAATTTTTTATTTCAAATTTTATAAAAAAATATGTAAAATTAAAATATAAAATTTATATTAAGTTTTGAGTTCTAATACACTTAATGTTTTTCATTCCCCAGATTCCTTAAGCTCTTTCAACCGTCATATCAAAAACAAATTGATCGAACGGCTAAAAATGCCGGTTACACCATAGCGGGTGGGGGTTACTGAGGAGAGGGTACTTTGCCTCCATGGTCAGTCACCTCTTCGATCTTTATTCACGCAATAAATGACCCGATTACATAGATAGCAGGAGGAAAGGAAACTCTGATGAAATTTTCTTCGAAGATGGCCTCATCGATGCAAACCGGAATTTTTTTGTTATACTCTAGGAACCAGAATTTAGGGCAATGTACGCCGCAGGTAAGAAGGTAATGTGTAAAATGCAGTTCTTGCTGTTCCTATAGAGGTGAAACTTCTGAAAGAAAAGACTGTTCCTTCGAAACGAAGAGCGTTAATGGGTAGCAAGATGAAGTTGGACTTGAAGGGGGTTCTCGGAAGGGCGTTTCTTGCGGCTTGGGTATTATATAGGAAACAGAAGCGGACGCTTGACAAACAATGCAATTGAAAACTACACCATCCAAATCCGGTGCTAGAATAAACACGACGGCAACAGCCTGAAATATCATTTAGGGCTGCAAGAATCTTGTAAGTACGAGTCTTCACACTTGATATTCAGCTGTAGCAGAAATTGATTTATTTCGGCAATGATTATAATGCTTCTGATTGTCTATCTATCTATCTATCTCTCTATATCATCACAATTCACAATATTGCATTCACATCATTTGTTACCGCCAGGATAGCTGCATTGACCATAACCTACAAGGAGAGAAACAAGGTCAGAAGAAAATGAGCAAACAGAGACACACAAGGCAATTTTTCTACTAACAGGCTTTCCGCTAGGAAAAAGGCATTGCATCCAAATGCTAACATAAAATGGATATTCACTTTCCACTATAAGTGGAGATAAAACGGTGAGCACGTAATACGAACATGCACATAAGCAGATTATTGGCCAAAAAGATAACTGTAAACCAAAATTCTTACAGAGACTTCTTGTTCAAATCTTTACTTCAGGATCCTATCGAAAAGACTAGAACAAAGCCCAGAAGGAAAGAAGCATCCAGGTCCAAATGATGCCAGTGAAAATGCAATTTAACGAGAAAATTGATCAACTGAGAGACGACTGCAGGGCAAAATTCAACCATGAGAAGAAGTGCAAAGTAGACCAACTTAAGCGGTGGCATTTCTAAATCCTCCAGCCACCTCCTTGCCTAAAGCACTAAAAGCTTCTCATCTCATCATTAACAGACAAATTAATAGGTACCTCTCAAGATACTAGCCCTACTTCATTAAAAGCATGAGCAACACAGGTTACTTCAGCAACATCTAATTCTTAAGCGATACAAAAGTACAAGCCAGTTAGATTGAACTTACTAGGATTAGTGCTGGTAACTGTTGCAGTCTGCATGAAATCGCAGTTCCAAGGATTCCTGCCAGCAGTTTGATAGAGGAGATTCATTGCATAAGCAGCATGTGCCGCTTTAGTATTGGGTAGGAAACAGGCTCCACCAGGTTGAATTGGACTACAATCAATACCTTGTCCACAAGCATAATCGAGGTTTGCCTGTAATTGAGCATCAGATGCGCCAGTCTTCGGCACACACCAACCACCTGCGGTTGGCTTTGGTGATGGAGTCAGTGGTGTTGTGGGAGTCGCAGGACTGGTTGGAACAGGAGCCTCTGGAGTGGTGGGAGTTGCAGGACTTGTCGGAAAAGGAGCCTCTGGAGTGGTGGGAGTTGCAGGACTTGTCGGAACAGGAGCCTGGTAAGCAGATTAATCAGATGAATAGATGGCATCAGTTACCAAACTGCAATATGAAATTTAGTCAATGCTAACAATGCCATGATGTTGTATACAATCAAGGCCATGAGATCAGTGATAGAATTTGCATGCTGCCCCAGCTAAAGTTCACAATATTCTTACTTAAGCATCTCCCTCATGGAACTGTTTTTAATGGGTTTACATACTCTAAATTCTAAAAAACTTCTCAAGCAAGGCTAGTAATGTTGCGAACTACGAAATCCCTTCATGTTTTAAGCAACATTAGTTTCAGGATGTAACAAGTATAGCAATACTTCCATGCCAAGACTTCTTTCTGTCTCTCTCAAGGAAGAGTTTATCTAAAATAATTCCATTCTCTTATTAATAATGTCAGGACTTCTCTTTAAATTCTCAATAACCTGTTCTAGGTGTATTTCGAACTACTTTGAGTTGCCATATCATTTCGCTGTATGTTTTACAGCAGATATTATGTACAAGTTCATAACTTTTCTTCTCCTGATTTTCTTGCTATATAGCAGCTAAAGTATGCAATATTTTTTTACCTAACTAGTAATTAATGCCACATATCACACTTGACAAACCATAATTTGTTAGCTTCTGCCTACTTGTTTTACATGACATGCAAGATTCATTTTGGGGGGGAATATTTTCTTTTTTCAAAAAAGAAAGTTAGTGTACATAACTACTGCCAGGTAATATGCAGAAGGAGGTGATGTATCTAGTAACTCCTTCCTTAGGTGCACAAATTCATTCTTAAGCAGCACATTCTTAAAAAATTTCGTCCATCAACCTAAATGAACTGAAGATCAACATCTGGACCATTTCTTATACTTCATCTTTCCCTACCCATTCTTCTCTTGGAGGTTTTATTATTTCAGCACCTCAAGTGATAATTACCTGACTGCTCTTTGAAAGATCAATCTCATAGGTCGTAGATAGATCAGGCTTAAAGAGACCGAATGATCGTTCTGAGTCTGGCCCAGGTTTCAAATCCTCATCATAGAGCGCAAAAATGTAGGTATCAACGGACTTGCCTGGCATTAATGGAGTACCAACCATTGACCTCAGATGGTTTATCAAGTTTCCATTGTAAGCTTTGGCATTGTCCACACTCGGCCCTACTTCATTGGGATCTCCCTTATAAGGCCACCCTGTCTCCGCAACCACAATCTCAATATCCTTGAATCCTACTGCACTCAAGGCAGAATGTACAGCATCAACCTGCATAACCTCAGTGCATAAGCAAATTGAACATAATAACTTGAAGTTTCCTGCTGTCAGCAAATCTGATTACTCCTTAATAATGTTAAGAGAAGAGAAAATGTATAAGAATATATTACATGAGTAATTTATGGTCAATGCTTTGGCAAAAAGTAATATTTCGGTCATCCACACACTATCTTCTCACTGCTCAGGTTCCCATTTCAAATGTAAGACATCTTTTACAGTGCTGGAAATAATGCACAAAAAATTTAGCAAGAAAAATTGAAGTCACAAATTTTACAAGATTGACAAAGATCTCAAAGATTTCAAAAGTTCATCATCAAACTTATACCAATCAAACAAAATGTCATGGCTATAATGCACAAAAAATTTAGCAAGAAAAATTGAAGTCACAAATTTTACAAGATTGACAAAGATCTCAAAGATTTCAAAAGTTCATCATCAAACTTATACCAATCAAACAAAATGTCATGGCTGAACAATTATTACAAAGGCCAGCCAGACTGTCATCCACCAATGCTGAGGGATCCACATTACCCTAGTGTGACGCCTTCCAAGCCGCATAATTTCAACAGACGCCAAAGATAATTGTAAATGTACAGTCACTAAACAATGTCATCTTTGAACGTATATGCAACAATTTTCTCTGTACACAAGAATACTACAAATCCAGCGGCTAGCAGAACTAGAAAATTCCTTCGCATGAAGAAACAACTTTATAATCATTCGTTGAAACCAGAAGCACAAATTTGCCATTATATCAGATCCAGATCAACTTCCCTCTAATCACATCCAATTGTCTTATCAGCCACTTTTGGATTAACCAAAGTTTCTTTGACGCCATCTTATTTCCGTACAACTCTGGGAAGAAAAATACGAACGTAATGACACATTGACATGGCCGCCCATGTTCGCTTGTCCCCTTAAAAAAGTTTCAGAATAATTCTTCTACTGACTAAAACCATGGTCAATCACTCAATTATGAAGAGGTCCGAGTCTTCACAGAGTAAACAAGAAACGGAGAGTACTAGAGTTTTGATTTTAAATTTTAAATTTTTATTTTAAATTTTATTAAAATTAAATTATTTATTAAAAAATATAAATATAAATTTTAAATTTAATTTTAAAATAAAATCTTCCCAACTATACCATAGTTAACCAATCTTAATACTGTTACTTTCAAACAACTGAGAAACATAAATTGTAAAGAGGCTAGAAAAAAAGAAGTGCAGTTCAAGCAGAGACAGCAAAGTAACTCACCTGAGCATCAAACATGTTCATGTACTTAATACCGGTTCCTGAGTCAACGCGGCCGGCGTTGGGCTGGAAGAGACAGAATGCCAGTGTTTCAGCCCTCGGATCACTCTGGTATGCAAAGAAAGGGTATGGGTTTATCATAAAAGGCGAACCATTTGCTTGATGAAACTGCAGCAACGCTTTCATGGCATCCCCAAAACCCGGGTTAAAAGCCCCAGACGATGGCGGGTCGGACTGTGATAACACAGCCATTGAATGTACTGTTGACACCTTGATTTTCCCTCCAAGCGAAGCTGCATTTTCACATTTCTTTACCCTTATTAGACGATGCCCAAGGAAAAATAAGGGGGGAAAAAAAGGTTAAGACTCGGAAAGAGGCAGTAAATGAAAATATGGACCTGCATTGAGGGCCTTCTGGACATTTTGCATTGCTGGTAAGATTTGAGACATGAGATTTTGGTCCCCCGAGGTCATGACCTCATTACCGACCGTGACGACGATAATTTTACTGGCCAGATAGTACGGCAACACGTTAGTGTTGATCCATTGACCGGCAAAGTTCGGGTCCGATGACAGAGCCGCAATGTCACCATTGCCAGCTCCAATCACGATACCTATGCCGGAATTTGCCAGCGCTTTAATGATGGCCGGATCGGCTCCGTAGAGCCTCACCTTCTGAATGCTAGTAGACTGGAGCAGCTTCGCCGTCGCCGCTGGCGGCGGCAAGTTATCAGCAACTTGTCCGTAGTTTACACCAATGAAAGATTGCGAGCCTGAGAAAGAGAAAAATAGTGCACAAGGAATCAGGTAAGAACATGTTAAGCTGATTCGAAACGCTACTCGGTCACTCAGCTGCAGGGTGTACTTCACTTCACACGCTGCAACAACTGGTTAACGTGGCCGGCTGGAGTTATTTTCTAACTCCCGGCGAATCAACTTGGTTATCAAGCTCTATTAAAAAAAAAAAGAACACTTTGAAAAGCAAGAAAAGATTTCCTTCTGTCTTTGTCAGAGTCGTGAGATAAAGACGACATGCTTCGCAAATAGATTATGAATTTCGTAGGGATGCAGACTGATGCTATAGTCGGTCATCTGACAAGTGTTCGCTAAAACGAAGAGATGGAGTTTTCCAGAGGGATACGTGGATAACGTCGAACACGGTTGGTGAAGCAGAGAGGAAAGCTCAGGTGCTTGATTGATCAGGAAACGGAAAAGGTTCTTCTGCTAAAGCGAAGGGAAAGGCCCTTTTCATCTTGTATGTAAATAAGGAAAAGAAAAGAGAAACAGCACTTACTGGCGAGCTGGAGAGATTGCAGCAATAGAAGGGAAAGGCAAGAAAACAACGGAGACTTGTGCATGAGCCTCATGACTGAAGTCTTCTGGAAATCCGAAAAGCTCTATGAGAAAGAAGAAGAATTAACTAGCCCTCTAATTATGTGGTAGTAGATGATCTAGGTTGGTGGGAAAGAGGGTGGACCTGAAACTCATGGTCTTACAACGGTAAAATTGGTGAGTGAAATAACAGTACAGTAGTGGTATGGTTTATGAGGCTGACACGGTGGCCGTGGATGGGGTTTGGGGGCAGCCGCAGCGTCTCGAGAACCAGAACAAAGAGGGTTAAATTCTGAGGCAATGGGCTACTGCCCCAATGGTTTGTTTAGTCGCCTTTCGAAAACTGAAGCACCCAAACGCGGGAACTGCAATGATTTCCTGTGGGTGGGCCGGGGGCAGGGAAGTAAAGATAAGGATCAGAACAGTCTACACTATGGAGTCTATGGCACGGATAGTAATCGAATCGAATGGCATAACGTCTCAAACCAGGTAGTTAATGTCGGTGATGACTGAGGTTTTGGTTTCAAACAGAGAAAGCGTAGCAGTTCAAGAGTAATGGTGAACTACTGCACTTGCGTAGGAAGGATATGGAAATTGTAGGGGAATTTACTCTAGGCCACGAGCAAATGAGGCTGGTGGTGGTTAATTGGGGTCCGAATGTGAATTGACACAGCGGCACGTGCTGTCGCATTGAAGACCTGCAGACCTTTTCAAAGGCAGCAAGTGAACTATTATTTAAAGAAATTTAATTTTATTATTTAAAACATATTTTTTAAAAAATAAATTAAATATAATTTAATTTTAATTTGAAAAAAATTAAAATATAAATTTTTAAAATTTTAAATAATATTAATTAAAATTTAATTTAGTTTAAATTATTTATTTTTAAATAATATCTGTAAAAAATATAAAATTAAATATTTTAATTTTAAAATAATTTTAGTTAAGATCTAATTTAATTAAAATTATTAATTTTTAATTATACTTAATTTTTAATTTATAAAAGTTTTAATTTTTTCGATTTGACTTCGTCTAAGTATAAATATTTTAATTTGAAGACTAAATATTAAAATTTTTTAAATTTAAAATTTAAAAATTCAAACAAAAATGTGAATAAAATTTTTATTTGATTTAATTTTAAATTTTTTTCAAATAATACATATACTCCCTAGTGAATCGTTCCCTTACTATTTGAAGGGTAAGTCAGGAAACTTATACAAGAACTGTCAATAAATCAGGTGAATATATTTTCTCAATTATGATATTTTCCAATTGAATTAGCTTCCAATGCTACTCTCTTAAATACTTCCTCCGTACATTTCATTTTTTAATTTATTAGAAAATATATGTCTCTTTTTAGTTTGTTTTTAACTTTATTATTGTCTCTAACTAATTGGTTAAATACTTCTATTTTAAAAAATTTATTAATGTTTTACCAACCATTCAAAACACTAATTTTTAATATATTAGTTTTACATTAACTAATTATTTTAATTAAAAATATTTTAGAGATCTTGCAAACTTTCTATAAAATTCATTAAATTTTTAATTTCATATAAAAAATAAGTCATATATTTTGAATTGGATGAAGTACTTTTTTTTTCAAAATATATAATATTTTTAACTCTCTTTTTACATAATTTAAGAAAGAAAAAATAAAGTGTACTCTTTTATTTTTTAACTAATTTAATTTATTTTTATTAATATAAAAAATAAGAAAGATATATTTATAAATAATAATTTCAAAATAGGCTAAGACTCGGGCCAATCCATTAAGCCGCAATATAGATATGTTTGTGTTTAGTTTTATAGACTTATTTAAATGCAAGACAAATTAACCTACTCATTTAGTACACTGGCCAATGGGAGCCGAATCCAGCCAAATTTTTTTTATGTATTAAAAATATTATAAAGATATATATGATAATCTTAATACTAAATTTGCTTCAATTATAAATTTTAATTATTATCATAATAAATATTTATTAATTTAATTTATTTTAAATATCTTTTTATATAAATTTATATAAATTATATTATATATATATAATTAATTAATGACTTTTTTTTACAAATATTTGTAGTTAACCAAAAATTATTTCTATCTCAATTATAAATTTATATACTCTTATATAATATAATATAAAAAAATAAAAAAATAACCTTAAACCTACGAACTAACCGTTTCTCACATACCTAACGGAATATTTAAAAAATTTTAAAATATATTTATAAGTGATGATAATTTTTTAAAAATAACTTTTAAAATTAACAAAAGATCAAATTATTTAAGGAAAAAAAGTCAAAAAAGTCATATTTGAAATGAGATACATATATTACTATTTTCTAGTTCCTCTTTTGATTTGTAGTTTTCAATGGACAAATGTGAATTTTACTAATTACAAAGACCAGCAAATATGACAGCCATTCACCCGCATCCATGTGCAACCAGAAAAGCACGCGCTTTATTTATTTATTTATTTTATGGGCATCAGAAAAGCACATTCAATTTGTACCAAAAAGACCGCCAGCTGCTCCCCAGGAATCACTGCAGAGGGCCAACCAGTCAACCACCACCCCGCCTCCCCGAACGGGGTAGACAGATAATGAATAGGCTATTTTACATTACTTCTTGAATCATCCATATCCAGCATACAGGAGGAGTCAGAAGAATTGGGATCATAGACATTTTTTTCATTTTGAATTGCATAACCCCCACTAAAACTTGCAAAAGATAACTCAGGAAAAGAACAGAGGCCAACAAACCCTGCACGCCAAGCCACCATAAATGCAGTACAAGACAACCTGAAACCTTACGAACCCAAGACCAGATATGCAATGTTTACACAAACTTAACATTTCACGTGTTCAGCATTTGTAGAATTTCGTTGGAAGAGTCATAGTCCACGAATCAGATCAAGTATGAGCACATTCATAGCTTTTTGAGGTTCCCTTAATTCGACTGGAACCATTCCCTTCATAATTGAGCATCAGGTTCGAAAAGCATACGTCCAAATAAGAGCCAATGGATAAATGCATACTGTAGATTTGAAAAGTTAATACCCTGATGACAAACTGCCTTCCTAATTTTCACCTTCTATGCGAGACCTATATGTTAATCGTTAAGGTGTAAAACTTTCGCACTTATAACCTCTATAAACAGAGCAGATTTGGAGACCGAGCGTTGTCCTTATGTTTTGGTCTGTAGACAGCACAACATAGCATACATGGGTGCATGTGAGAAAACTGCAACATCCACAACAATCTCATAACAACATGTTCTTTCATACGAACCAAGAAATCATGAACACAAAAGTTTGAAAAGGAGGATACCACTGGGGCCAAATAAAAAAAAACGGAGAGAGCAAACCCAGTGCATGGTCTCCTGCCGCAGAGATCTACAGAGGACTGTGTGACAAAAATAACCTGGGAACCTTAATCAATATATACCCCAAGTCAAAGAGAGAAATGAAATGCCAACACCCAACCTTCTAATGACTCACGTTAGAAAAGTTTAAATATATATATAGGAGATGACATAAAAAAGGTAAAACCATAACAAATTCAATGTAAAAACTCGTCCGCTTGATCACCCTGCTGAGTGGGTGAGGGGAGTAGTTGCAAAACGGCCATCCTTGAATGCATGAACAAACTGTTGTGGCAGAGCATGCTCCCCCTGCAACAGAACACAATTTCAGACCCAGGGAGGTGATTAAGAAAAGAAAACATTATGCTGATGCTTTTCTGAGTCTTAAGACCTTTTCAGTCAGCGCTCTAGCATTGCTTGAAGTCATACTCTTTGGAACATAAAAATACCTATTAACGCATTATAAAAAACACAATCCATGTTGATTGATTCTTTTAGTGATACAGCACACACCTAAGCTTGAATTATTTCCCCGAATTTCAAAGTTCATGTGGAAAAGGGATAACAACATACTCAAGCTAACATAGAATAGGTTTGCTGAAATTAGAAAAGTGGAGAAGAAGAGGTTTCACAGATTAGCATCACTAGCATGTCTGAAGTTTAAATTGGTAAGGCAGCAAGATTTTCAAGAGATTAGCATTTCTTTTAAAACTCATTATCCCATATGTAGCTTTTCTGAGCCACAAAAGGAGAAAAAGAGGACGAACTTCTGTGTACCAGACATCTATTTTCATATTCATTATTACTTAAACTATGACCTACGCAAAACATATTCATGCATTGGAACATATTTAAATCTTTGCAACATGGTTTCCAACCAAAAAGATGAAACATACCCAGTCATCATCTGGCCCAGCACCGGGTACTAAGACGTTTACTTCACTTGACTTGGCTGTTGTTATTGATGCTTCTAGAGAATCTTTACCCAGGTATAACTGACAGCCTGCTGTATTATCAATTGAAATTGTAGGGGCTGAACCCTGCAATAATGAGAAACCAAAAGAAAAGGAGTTAATTTCAAGCAAGATCAGGCTAAAGTATATCATTTCCAATATTTTCCAGCCCACAGCACATCACATAAAAAAGCATTGTGATGCCCTAGCTTAATGCCCTAACATACAAAGGTAACATTTCCAAAGATTGAGAAAATTGGTATTCTCTTGATAAGCAAAAGAACAATTACCTCACATTGCACCTTCACACCACTGCAATTCACGATCTCACAAGCAGCCACAACATCCTGTTTATGAGATTTCAATCCTAAAATAAGCCTGTTGACTTTAACATAATAAGATGGACCCATTATTCCTAAGATAGTTCCAACTAACCGTGAAAACAACCCCCATCTTAGTGCATTTGTCGATTGTTATGTTGTTAACTTTCCCTGCAATCGTTCACTCTCATGTTAAGCTCCAAAACTGAAGAAAGAAACCTAATTGACAGCATGTAGCCGGATTATAGCCGAATTTTAATGTAACAAATAGATTTTGTGCAAAAAAAAGGAAAATTACCTTGGATCTTAAGGACAGAATTGTTGCACCCAAAGATATAAACAGACTGCTTTGAGTCACAATCATCAATTACTAAATTCTCTCTTCCAATTTGATTCTCAACCACCCACCTGCCACAACATAAGAAACAATTGACAATTAACTCCAAACTCAGCATGAATTACATTAAGTAAGCAGCATAGCACTGACTCACTTACGACCCATTTGAAGCTCCAATTTTGGAGGTCCTGTTTTTGAGAAAGATGATGATGCAATCCGGCCTTCCTTTTCTGCAATACTAACGGCACCAGTTCTATCAGCGCGATTCTTTGTTTTCATACCATCTGTTACCTTCCTCAATCCTGTCAAAGAAGAAACCATAACAAATGCCTGGTCCACTCAATAAATAAACTAATAAAGAGCAGGAACAGTTACCTGCAGTCATCAACTTCCCAGAATTAATTTCTTGGAAAACGGCAGACATTCCTTCCTTTGGGCGTGACGAGGAAGACTGCGGAGATTCAGAAGTAAATAGTGAAGCTGGTGGGGGAGGTGGAGGTGCAGGAGCTTTAGTTGTGGTTGTTTTGGGAGGAGGAGAAATAGTAGCACTCCCTGTGGCACTCCATACAGGGCCCAATGGATAATGGCTTTTCACGTAATCCCTCAGTCCAGGTAGATAAAGCTCTTTCAGAGCTTTGGCCCATTCAACATGATCTGCATCCTTGTTTCGATACCCAACAAGAACCTGCAGAGCAATGGCGGATATCAGAACTTACCACCTTAAATTATAAACAACAAAGTGTAATGAGTCATAAGACCTATCAACAAATAAGATACCCTTTTGGCTAATGCATTGTGTAGAAATTACATGCCTTTTAAATTTTATGGGGATTCCAAGATATAATAAAATCGAGAATTCTCCTTTTTCCCTTTTTTTTGCTCGTGGGTAGGGGGCGGAGGGGGGAGTGGATTATTGGAGAGAGAGAGAGCGCGAAATCAGAAACACCAAAGCTAGAATGAAGGAATGGAAATGAGCTAAATAAATAACCAATAGCGGAGTATCTTGATTGATCTAAGCATCAAATAGGATGCATGGAACAGGTTTTCACAAGGTAAAGAATTGGATTATGCAATAGGATTTGGCTTTAAATTCAAAAGGCCTACTCAAACACCCTTACTTTGATTTCTCTTTTTTTATATGTGTTATTTTAATATGAAATTTGGAGTTGCTTTCCAGAACAGCTTCTTTCAGAAACTTTCTATATTAAACTCTTAAAAGATGCATAAGAAAATAGGAACAGGCACCTATGAACCATGCTGGAAATCCAAAGGCTCAAATACGATCCAGCACTCAAAATTTATATACATTCCACAACCACTCTCCAAACACAAGGACTCCAGTTATAATTATGAACAGAATCAGATTAAAGCATATGACCAAGGTCCTCCAGCATTTGAAGAACTCTAAACAAGTACTTTGAGCTGCATACTCAAACTGAAGAGAAGTACTCTTTCTATTGTTTCCAAGCAAGATCCATATTTATTTGATCGCCTAATGAGGAGTGTGATATGCCAGAAATGGGCCATTGAGAAAATTAAAGGAACTGGACTATACTCAGAATCTACATAATGCCTCAAGATTAATAAGGCTCCCTGAATAAAGTTTTTCCTTTCAATAATGTTCCCTAACACAATGGTGAAGGGGATAAGAAAGCAAACAAAAATAGTAACCTAAATGAAGGAAATAAACGAACATAACACGAAAAGAAAGGGGAGAATTGATGTTGTTCGTATAATAAAGAGAACAACAAACCTTGTTGCTAAAGAATTCAGCCGTCTGCCAACTTTCTTCCACATGAGCAATAGGCATGCTCAGACCTACCAAAGTAAGTAAGAATGAAAAGAAAGGTGAGAAGTAGAAAAAGGGCTTTCAATGAGTACCTATGCATAGAGAAGATAGGAAATCATCTAACCACAATCTTTTCCTGTGTATGCAATCCATGCTAAAGCAGTTAAACTGTCAGCCGCAGCTTTCAAGTGATTGAAGAAATCAAATCCCTTTTTTCCTTCAGTCATTGCTGCCGCCTTCATAATTGCATCATTCAACGGTTTCAGAAATTCAAATAAACCTGCCATGTCTGGCTTCTGCATCATATTAAGAATCATAGTACAGTGAGATCAATAAAGATGCAAAAGCATGCTAACTCAGAAAAGGAAATATTGTATTATGACAAAACATCACAACCGCCCAAACCAGGAAACAGAAAAGGAAAAAAGAAAATTCACTGGAACGACAGCATATTCAGCTTTTTCACCACTTTAGAGTATTTCTTCTAGAAACAAAATCAGATTTCTATCGTACAAATTGTTTAACATTTCATTACCTCAACGTTTAGAACTGAAGTATCAAAATGCTCTCCAACACTGCCATTTGGTGTTGACTGTCAAATAAATGGGCAACAATTTTCTTTCCCTAATTTTAGCTACTAAATTTCAACACCCGCCATTTTACTTAGGAATAACTCAAATGCTTGCATGTGTTACTTCATGTCATTAATTTAATCCTTGCAGAAGTGTCTCTCCACCACGCAAATTCGTGGCCTAACATGCTGGCTTTTATTGTAAGTCATGTCTGAGCCAAGCACGATGCATCATGAGCTCATCAGGATTCCACCCTACAAAGAAGTGATGACGGGGTGGACGAGATCATCACCACTAAGAAGAGGGGTTGTTACTTTTAACTCAATGAGAATACATAAGGTGGTTCCTACATATCTCTTCTCTACAACTTTGTTGCGAACTTTGCTCATCCAACATAGAAACGCCACCTGGATTACTGACTCGAAGGTTATAGAGTCTCTCCCACAGAGATTACCCCAATTCCTCTTGTTTAAGAGCTTGCACTCCTCCAACTATCATACAAGCAGCAAATCTCGACCTAACGATCTTATCCAAAATTTTCCTCCATTCAGTGCCACATACGAGATTTCTTGATAATTCTTTATCAGATCAATTCAAAAACACCACACGACTTGGTTCAATCCTTACACAATTTCAAAGTGAAACTTTAACATAATCGATATCAACATATAGAATAGAATGAGAAAAATGAAAAGACAAAAACTTCCGAATCCTACTGTGGAAACAAAAAGCATAATTTAGTTAAAAGAGTAACTCAATGGATTCGAAGGACAACACAAAAAAAATGAGAATACAATGTACTAACTTCGGTTTGTTTGATTTTGATTAGAAGCTCTTTCTGCGTCGAGAACGCCTCCTCGATGACCATGGTCACCTCCAGAACCTCATCCCCTATCTTCTCAGCAGCATTCAAAACCCTACCAACGGAATGGGTAATGAGGTCATCAAAAGCAAGGATCGCAGGATCTGACGTCGCCGCATCACCTCCAATATCCTGCCATGCTCCTTGTCGAAGTGACAGAACCTCAAGCCGCGCTACCGCGGATTCCAATCTCTGTATCAATTTCTCATCCATCAATTTCTCTAGCTCAATCACTAGATAACTTCGGATTTTTGCGTTTCCAGACACAGCAGATCTGGTGCTGGTTTTCACGTTGTTAGAGTAGTGTGTGCTCTGTGGGTTTTTTTATGGCTCTTTTTACCTGTAAAACGCCGAAAGTTCGAAAGGAAAGGGGAATTAGAATTTGGAAGGGAATAAAAAATACTGCGAGTGAATCTCAGACAAATGGTTTGGGCCGGTTGTGTTTCCGGGTTCATGTTTACACGTGTCCGACAGACAGCAAATGCCGGCCTATCTTGGCGTTGTGAAACACCTGTGAACATCCTTTTCAGCTTCTCGTTTTTTGCGGGGTGCTGGGTATGTACTTAGCCAACAACCTTTTCGGCTTCGCTAATCTCAAGTTTTGGAAGCCAGTTGGCTTGGGCGGCTTCTCCTTCTGGTAGCTCTGATGCTAAATCTTCTAAGGCCCCTGATGTAGCGTCCGGATCCGGTCCTGCACGTCCTTTTTGCAGGACGTGCAGGACCAAATATGGCCCGTTGGATCAGATTCGAAATCTGATCCAACGGCTGAAAAAATTTTACAAATTTTTGAATTTTTAAAAATACATACAGGGGTCAAAATATATGATCCGTTGGATCAGATTTGACATCTGATCCAACGGACCATATTTGGTCCTGCACGTCCTGCAAAGAGGACGTGCAGGACCGGATCCAAATTCCCTGATGTATTTCGAGTAGACCTAAATTGGCACTGGTATTTGTTTCAGTGCTTGAGTCCCGCCAATATTTTGATTAAAAAGGGGGTCCCACCAATATTTTTTTCCAAAAGCGAGTCCACCCGTACTCGTATTATACAAGTAATAAATTTATTTCAAAATTTTTAATTTTAATTTTAAGATAAAAATTAAAAATATTTTTTAAAATGCTAAACGAGTTTTCTACCCACAAGGCGTAGCTTGCTTAGTATTCAAAACATTTAATTTTTTAAATTTTTTATCTCAAACTTCAAAAAATTAATATAATTTTTATCTAATTATGGTATAATTTAATTTAATGTGATACTTTATTAATTTTAATAAAATTTTAAAAAATAAATAAGAAAGAAGAGGTTGAATTTAAAAAAGAAGTTAAAAATAATTTAATTTTTTATTATATATAATTAAACTTAAAAATATATATTGCAATCCCAGCCTTACAATTATTAAAGAATATAGCAACAGCCAACAGTCGCAACGTACGAGCACCAAAACAAAATACATTCTTTTTTGGGGTATTCTAATCAGTCATACGAATGAATTCCAGTATCTTTCCGAAGAAGTGAACATTGTATTTGCAGACTTCCAACAGAACATTAAAAGCTCCAATTGGTTGATAAATAGTACAGCCTTTTTTTTGGGGGGGTGAAAATAAATAGTACAGCTTTAAAGGCACGCTGCTTGGTCCTGTGAATTGAAATGAGTGCCAACCTTCTGCGCATTGATACAAATTTGCACCGCGCAGATCTTTTGTTCGGGGCATTGGCTTGAAAATGCTATGATACCATGGAATCATAAGGAATGCAGATTATCAGGCTGTTCACTAAAGCAGGAGAAGGAGATTAGATAATCAACCAAATGAAGCCAATTATAAACTAGATATAATGCAGAAGCACAGTATTGGCGGCGTTTCCACAATAGTTTTCCAGTTTTAGCACTTGATGTTGACAAGAAAAGGCCTTCATTGGTTCAAAGAAACTTGCTCATCCATTGCCATTGGGTTGGGGGTATAGTTTGCCCTTTGTTGTGACTAGGTGTCAATAAGTTAGGTTTTATCCGGATCTGATTCAATAAATTTATGTGCAGTATAAAATTTATATTTATTTATTTAAATTCAGATTCGATAATATATCTTCTAAATAGGTAATAAAATTTTAAACCCAGTAAATTAAGATTCGAATAATTTTTTAATAAAAAATATTTTATATATTAATTTATTTAAATTAAAAATATCGAATTTATAATTTTAATTTAGTTAATAAGTATATTTAAAAATTATACTTGAAGACATTAAACTTATTATTTTTTTGAATTTATTATATAATATTTAAATTATATTTTATAATTATTATAAAATTTTTATTTTTAAAATTATAATTGAGAACCAAAATTATACATGATAAGATCCGAATTCATCCCATTCAGACCACCGAGTATCGGGGTCAAAAATAATAAATTGGGCCCGAATCCAGTTTCAAGATAGGGTGTTCCGAATTTCTTTAAGACCCATTTACACCCTAGTTGGGACATCCATTACCTTGGGACATCCATTCATGGGTAAAGGTAGTAGTATTTCTCATTACTAGTGGCACAAAGTACATATTTTATATTTACAGACGCTCATCCAACTGAGGCTACATAACAACTGCTAGGATACCAATAATAAGAGTCCTCAAAGGCAACTAGTGAATATGATAAGCAAAAATTGCTACTTTCTTCTTCCAGTGATGCTAGAATTTACACTACAGAACTAGTATACCTTGTCGTGTATATCTCTCCAATTAAAATCATCTCCTAGATCTTTCCTCATCTTCACGAGTCACGTCTCTGGGTGGTAATCGAACTCTTGTCCCACCAGCTGCATGTGGAGGAAGATGCGCGGTTTCATGTGCTAAGCGAGGTTCCTGAAAGTATGAAACAACAGAGTTTTAAAATTGAACTTACTCTGAAATGTTGAAAAAAGAAATAAAAAGCAGCAGTTTGAAATAAGTAAAGCACAGGTTCTCAATTTTGCCATTATGCACAAGCTCCCGGGCATTGGAAAAGCTACTAACCACCATAACATATCAGACTAGACTGAAAAGGAGGTATCTTGGTTTTAATGGACCAGAAGTTACAATCGGAATGCCCCATCGCATACAGTTGAATAACAGTTTCCAGATATCATCCAGGCAGCGTTCTTTGCAGTTCTAAAATGCTACTTAGTTGTAACAAGCAAGAAACCACATTTTATCATTTAAGCAGTTAGTATTATGTTAGTAATTAGCTTACAGAAAGAACAAGGGAATAGAAGCAATGTAAGCTGTAATAGTGGGAAGAAAAATCAAGGACTGCTTACTGCACGGTAAGGAAATTCTTCTGATTCAAGCATGTGTACAATTTGCCCCATCTTTGGTCGCTTGTTTGCATCCAAATCTATACAGCGAAGGCAAATCAACAACACCCTCTTTAGGGCTCTTGGAGAGGGATGGTTTTCAATCAAAGGGTCTAGCAGCTCTTCCCCTCGGCGATTTGCAACCATCCCTTTGAACCAATCAACCAAGTTCATCTGAATATGACAGTAATGAAAATAATATTAGACTCGTAGGCTTTAGGAATTGTACACAAGGTAAAACCATTAGCATTTCCTCCTCAATTCCCTGAATCAGAGCAAGTTGTGTCGTAAGGTTGGTATAACCAGCAAGAGAAAAGGTTTTCACCTCTGCAGGTGGCCTTGAATAATCTACTGGACTCCTTCCCGTAATTATCTCCATGAGAAGAACTCCAAAACTGTACACATCACTCCCCTCATTAAGCATACCTGTACTTGCATAATCAGGGGAAACATATCTGCAGCAATACCGTACAGGAGTAATTAAGAAAGCAGTAAATCTAAATCAGTGATTTCAAGGCTCAGGATCTATAGCTGCTAATGGGAAATGATTAAAAAAGAAAGAAAGAACAAACCCAAATGTTCCCATGACTCTGGTAGTCACATAACTCTTCTCAGGTCCTAATAACTTGGCAAGTCCAAAATCTGAAACTTTTGGATGCCACTTTCTATCCACAAGAATGTTGCTAGATTTTACATCTCGGTGCACCACTTTGGGTTCTAGACCTTCATGCAAATAGGCAAGCCTGTATTGTAGCGCAAAAAGTTGTTACATATTAAAATAAGAAACAGCTATGCTAGAGATGAAGTTATACTAGATAAAAGATGGCCCCAGAACTGCAAGAAGAACTCATGACATGCAGATGTAATTTCCTCAGGCAAAAGAGAGATTTGAAGATATAGAAAAACAGAAATTGCCAAAATTGATCCACTAATATAGCCACACGAAATGTGTAGTTTTATGTTAAAGAAGGTTCATGTTAAAGAACGTTCAGACTTGTTTTGAATTCTAAATACAGTCCCAATAAATGACTCAACTGAAATAAAAAATACTTACATTCCTGCAGTCTGCCACAAAAAATCACAAATACGTAGATGATTAAGCAAGCATGGAAATTTCTATAATTAGATGGCAAGATTCTTCTGCAATGATATGACCTGACACAAATACTCAAAATACTATAACAACAAAAGTGGTACTAAAGTAGAAAGCTTAGTGCAACAATTAGTACTTTGAGAAACTTATAGCCACAAAAGGGAAGCTATGACTCACATTAACATAACATAACATAGGGCTTATATTGGGCGTTCAATGTAGTTATGCCTAGAGGGTTCTTTTTTTCTTTTAAGGACATCAGAAGAAAAACATATTAATGCATGATAATATAAAAAAATTGAACATTATTTCCACAAAAGGAAACCTGACAAATTCTCACCCTCTTGCAGTACCAATTGCAATCTTCATCCTGATCTCCCATGTTAGTGGGCTAACAGGTCCTACATCACCATGCAACCACTGTTCTAAATTGCCATTATCAACATACTCATACACAAGCAGCCTGAACAAACACCAAAAACGAGTGAGCTATTAGGATACGAAGTGCAAAACTTTTAAACAGTCCCAAAAGATATAGAAGCAAACGAACTAAGACAACTACCTTTGAGCACCTTCTGCACAGTACCCAATCAGACCTACAAGGTTCTTGTGTCTCACTTTGCCAATGGCCTCAACTTCCACTTTAAATTCCTTTTCTGCCTGACCCCTAAAAACAAAAAGATTGAAGACAAAATGTTTTCTGAAATTATTTCTATGCATAAAAATAACTAATGTAGCACAAAAGATAAGATCCGTAAGCTCTATTCTTGTGTCTCTATGTATATGCATAAAAAATTCCTCTGAAACAGCAAGAAAGGGAGGAAAGAAAGGTTCTTTAGAAATCTTTATGGTACATATAAGTATTATGGTTACAGAACATAAGAAGTAAGTGTTACATAATACTTTTTGTTAATGTAAATGTAGATAAGACTTCAACTTGGCAAACTATGAATGCTACTGAAGGGAAAATCATAAAGAAAGACTATAATCACTGAAAAAAAGTGCTATTATTTCTGACTTCAACATAGTATGAACAATTTGCCTAGGAGCTTTCAGAATGACAGTAATATGCTACCCTTAAAAGGCTAATCACGAAAATCCTCCTCATCCTTTTTGGATGAGCAGGGGGTGCACCTAAATACCCCTCTCCTGTTGAGGTTCTATAACATTATAGCCCCCCGGGGCATAGATCAGCTGTCAAAGGCCGAGGGTGTTGTGATGACAGCCTAGCTCGCGGTTGGCAGTGTGGGAGTTCGAATCCCGCCAAAGGCATGGTATTTGGCTCCTTGTACAGCGGAGTAAATGGGTAAGCCCTCATTCCCTGACCCGTGAGGCACATCCCGCGGTTTACATCCTCCGCAAAGCCCAAGGGGCTGGTCAGCGGGGCCCCTACTGGTTCGGGTACAACCTTGTTTTTAAAGAACTAGACATTATAACCGAAAGTGAATGTGGGGGCTGAAATTGAGTGCAAACAATGCCACCCACTTTCTGTTCCATTTCTGAATGGGAGCAATGAATTTATCCCAACCAACCGCTCATCTCTCAGAAAAATCATTCATTCAGAATGTACACGGTAATAGAGAAAACATATTTAATACTACACAAAAGATGAAAATCATCCTTTGCAATAAACACCAGATGCCCTCGAATTATGATGATTATACAACTTAATCAAATAAAAGAAGAGAGGAAAAAGGTAAAAGTATTCCGGTGCAGAAAAGAGACAATAATGCGGATGAATTAAAGGTAAAGAGGTTTTTTTTTTTAAAGGAAAAAGATAGTCGAAAAAGTAGAGAAATATAGAAAAGAACAAAAAGAGAAAGCAACCATTCACTTAAGTTTCTTTAATGCATTTAGTCAGAGGAGACGTTCAGACACCACTAACCGGCTAGACAATCGAAATCAGATCTAACAAAGCTTGATTCGAAACTCTTTCCTTCAAAACCACTAAACAAATAGACGTGCAAACTCTACGCTCAGTCAAGGATGAATCTTCAAAAATGTTCATAAAATGTACTAACAAAACAAGAACTGTAACTGGACAGAGGAATTGAAACATGCACCAATCTAGAAGCAGATATCAAATAAACTGTCCAGAATTGGACGGAAATTAGACTCACTTGTTGTTCAGAAGATTCTTCACAGCTACAATAGAACCATCCAGCAAAACACCTCTGTAAACAACACCATAACCTCCCTCTCCGATCACATTCTCATCAGAAAACCCATTGGTAGCAATCTCAAGCTCCTTCAAACTGTACCACCTCCCCCACCCCATGTGCATCCCATCGGACGACGTTGACGCCGACAAGGCTGACGATGACTCACTTCGACTCGTACTCGAGTCATTACTCTCTGAACTAGCTTTCTTACCCTCGGACTCAATTTCAATACATTTCTTCACGTCTTTATTCAGAATAGGCCGGCATTCTTTCTCCGTCTTCACAAAGTCGTTAACTTTCGAAATCTCAGAGTGATCCGATTTTTTAACTTGGGCGGTCCCCTTACGAACCAAAGGCAACAATCCCGAACTCTGTCTCAAGCAGACGCGACGCCGCTTTGAATTCCGAAGCGAACGGAGGAACAGAAAGAGGAGAGCAAGAATGGCTATGGAAATTACAACCGTCGCTATAATCACAACGTACAGTTTAAGCCCCAGGATTGGAGTTCTGGCGGTAAAAATACTGGACGGAGAGTTACCGGAGTTCCTATCATCGTCGGAAGAGTTATCGGGACTCCCCATTTGTGCATTGAAAGGATGAGCTGGGAGAGAGTGAGAGTGAGGGAGCGCTCTCAACGGATACAAAAGAGGAGTTAAAAGCGGCGATGGTAGAGAAAGAAAAAGACGGGGAGATAAGATCTTCCAAATGGGGTCTGTTTTTGGGCCATTATTACTGGAAGGCCACTGACGGGCGGACGAAACCCGTTGCCGTGACCGTTTGTTTGAGAGTGATAGGATACAGTTGAAAGAAGACGTAAAAATGGCTCAAATAGACTGTACTTTTTTCTGTTACTGTCAGCGACGCGAGCTGAATACTCTACTGGTATTGGATTCGTCGGTGAGCTGTCTTTTTCTTCGCCCTTTACTCCTTGCTGATTCTCAAAGCTCCGTCTGTGTCCTGAGCTCTCCCTTTCTCTATTTTCCTTTTTTTTTTAATCATTATTCTTGAAGATCTTCTTTTTATTAATGTTGCGATTATTCAAATTGAAATAATGTATACAGTCTGAATTGATTAAAAATATTTCTTATTAAATGTTAAATAATGAATTTAAACTATATTTATTGGTCATTTAATGTGTAAAAATAATAATAATATCAAACTTCCAAGTTGCATGAAGTAATAATACATATTATCAACTTGTTTGCTATGCGCACTATACCATATTGCAACAGTAATATTTTGATCAATCATGATTTTACATAAAGAATAAAGAATCTACCAAAAATGTTATCTAATTTTTTGTCAATGCTGTACTATTTATTGTATTAATTAAAAAATTATATTTTAAGTAGAAAATTAATTTTTAATTAAGAAATAATACTTGAATTAAGTTTCGAATTTTTCACTTTTAGTCCTCTTTTATATTCTCTCAGACAAATTATTTTTATGAATTTTAAAATTAAAAAAAAAATTCAAACTCAAACACTAATCCAATCTTAACTAAATTAGTTAAGAGTTATTCTTATTTCCTTACCAATCACAATTATTTGAAGGATTAAAAAGTCATTTTAACACTTCCGTGAAGATTATTTTCCTACCAATTTAAAGAGTTGATAAAACAAACAACGACACAAATTTAACAAGTCAAAACTCGCATATCATCGTGGGCAAACGAAGTCCAACTCGTACCGAAAGCCACCATTCGATGAGGGTTTGTACTTGGTATTCTCGAGCTTCATCTATATGCTTATTTAGTGCCAGAAACTCTCCTAAGTAGAAAAACAGAACGCTACTTGACGACTACAAGTGGGCTTGATTTTCCGAGTCAATTCTCACGTCGTTTTGATTTACTTGGTGACCCATGTGCAATTATTACTGTAGTTGTTGCACTTTTTTTTAAAGAGAAAATATCATAAAATCATTTACTAAAATCTTATTATATTCATTTATAGTCATTAATTTATAAAATATCACATAAAGTAATTTTTTGGTGAGTTTTTAGATGTAATGAATCTCTAATAAATGATTGTTTGATATAATAAAATTCGTGTAAATATTTGGTACATAATTAGAAAAAATGCACGTATCTTTTATTATTGAAAATCAATATGTTGGTTACAGTGATCCAAAAAATTAAATACAAAAATAATGTAATAATATAAAAAATAAATTAATTTTTTATACTGAAACTCTCATTAATAACTAGTGAGTAATTATATTTTTTTTATGCTACTAGTAATTATAGTATGCATTTTAGCTTTTTCTAAAAACAAGTATTAGAGTGCAAATTTTATTAGTAAATATTTGTTCAAATATAGTTTGATCTGAGAATTTGTTTCGAGTTTTATAAAATTTGTGTTGTTTGGAAGAGAAAATATAAATTATAAATCTGAAATTTATGATTGGATTTAAGATTGAGATGTTGTTCAAATGGAGTAATTAAGGCCTATTCCTCTCCACTATATACTCAAACTTCCCCCTCCTTTTCTCTAAACAAAAAAATGCTTTTCGGTCTCTGATTTCCAAATAGTGAAAGACGCCATCTAGAAAGGCAGAGTAATCGTACTCTGTTGGCAGAACATGGGAGACTGTCAAGAAAATCATCGCATACCGCATTAAAAATGACACTTTTGTGAAGTTGCTGCCTCTTTTTGTGAAGGCTCAAATATTTCAATACGGTAATTTATTAATATTGAATTTATATAAATATATTCCTTTATGAGTAATTTATTAATATTGAATTTATATAAATATATTCCTTTGTGAGTGAATAAAAACAAGAGGAGCAGGCATAAGTGTAACTGTTATGTTTGCGCCCACGGGACGAGTGCACAATTTATAAGTCTGATAACACCACAATTAACTATTTAGCAATCGTTTTATTCTATAGTTAATTACTTGATAATCGTTCTGTCAAAATAAATATTTAAGTTAATTATAAATATTTAAGTCTAAATTTATATACAGATAAAAAATTTTATAATTATTCCATGTGAGATTCTTAGAGCATCACAATAACAGCCATGCAAGTCTTCTTCCTTTTTCATTTTTTTTTCACCCCAAATTGCAAAAGAGTTAAGAACAAACCTGGTCCGGAATTGTGTTTTGTCCAGCAAGAGAGTAGCGGGGGAAAAAATATTAAAAAAAAAATTCAAAGAGAGAAGAGAAGCATCAGTCAAAGACATGTTTGTCCAATGGGTTCTTGGGGAGTAGTTTATGCAATGTGACAGCTAATTGACAGAATAACCTGAAATAAGTACTTGCTTTGACAATAAGCTCCCGTATTTGCACTCCAACGAACTCCGCTGACAACGCTTCGGCCAACACACACTTAATAGACTACTACTAGCAGCATTTATTATTATTTCCTCAGTTTTAAAATAGTACTCATCAGATATTTTAATTATTTTTATATAAAATTTTAAAAACTTAAAATAAGAAGTATTTTTTTGTTAGAAACATAATTGTTTATTAATATAATAAAAATTTATATTTATAATTAAAATAATTTTAAAATCTTTCATAAATATTGTTTTCAAAAATATATCAAAAGTGAATATATTTAGATAAAACGCAATAAATTTAAATTTTACCTTTCCCCCAAAAGAATTTAATACAAAAGTTCTTTTAATAAATCTAAATACTCTAAATAGCGGCGGTGTTGTTGGGCGTGGCCGCGTGGGGGGAACGGGCGGAGGTGTGAAGTACTAAATGGCAGCACAAGTCAAAATCAACAGAGCCCAAGAACACCAATTCAATTCCTCAGGCGCTGCGAATTGAGGACTACCATAACATGTTCTTTGTCTTTATCCGTTTACATGTGGAAATTCTTAAAATATAATGTCCATTTTTTTATAAATTAAAAAAAATAAGTAATTTTTATTATATTTTTAATTTATATTTATGATGAAGATAATTTGAGAATAATAATTTTTAAAAATTTAAAAAATAAATATTTTTAAAATAAAAAATATTTAAAAATCTTATATTTCAAAATTAAGAGAATATCTCTTTGTTTTTAAAATTGAACTCTTTATATTTCACGCAAAGATTAATGTTGAAAAAGATAAAGTAAATTTCATTTATTAAATATTATTAAATAATTTTATTTTATTTTTAAGATCTTATATGAATAAAATTAGATAATTATTTGTGAAAATAAAATCTAAATAAATACTACTTTCGTTTATAATTAAATGTGCATATTTATTTTTATGATGTACAAAATCAAATGTTATTTTTTAAAAAATTATTATATATTTTATTAAAATTTACTAATTTATTAATTTAAACACAATTAAACTCTACTAATACAATTAGTCAATCACTAATTTATTTTTTTAATTAAAAAATTTTAATTATATTAATATATAAATTATATTACTTATATTTTTAATTAATCAAGATATTATAGTAATTTATTTATAATTTAATTATTCATCATAATTTTTTTTAAAGTTAAAATATGATATTTAATTTTGATTGAGGTAATAATTTTAAAATTGATAGAAAAAGGACGAAACTGCTCAATATTTTGAAAGAAAATGAATGCTGATAATAATAGTAATTCACCACCTGTTCTGAAAGTAAGACTGTCGATTGGTCAGGTCTTACTCGGATTCGAACCTAATCCGACTCGATAATTTCGGATCCGGGATAATATTCATATCTGTTTACCCGAGACCCGAATCTGGATTCGATAGTACATCTTCTAAATGTGCACGAGTACGGTCCACAAAATTCCAGACCTGATTACCTAATTAAATTTTGAATAATAAATATTTTATATATTTAAATTTTTTATAACTATTAGATGTGTTTGATTCAACGGTTAATTATCTATAAATTTATATTAAAATATATTATCGGGTATATTCGAATCCGACCCGATACTATATAGGGTAAAGTACGAATCTATTCTATTTAGATTCATCAAGTAATTAAATCGCATTCGGTACTAATAATAATAAACAGGTTTAAATTTAAAATAAAATATTTAAATTTTATTTAAATCCGTTTACAGTCCTATTCGAAAGCTAGCTAGGGGTGATGATTTTTTTTCTATAGATAAAACTACTGTGTAGTGGGCGTCGGTACATTGAGTGTTGTGCTGGGAAATTTCGTGCGGAATAAACAACTTAGAGAGAGACAGAGTCGGTGAGATGCAATTACTCTATTTCCCCCACCCCCACCCCCACCCCCTATGTTGTTATCTTTAACTCTTTCAAAGATTTTCTTAACCCCCAAAATGGAGAAAAACTAAAAAGTTGGTTTTCCTTTTTTTGCTTAAAATTAATATTTGGTTTTTTTGGTAAACTTGGGATTTCAATCCAAATAGAGGCCTACAGGTGCATGGTGGGGGCTACTGTGTAATTTGGTGAGAGTTGGTGAGGTTATCTGTCAAAACGAGAACGAGGAACGTGGGGTCTACAAGGGGAAGACATTAAAGAACAATTTGAAAAGTTTCGTGAGTTTGAAACTTCATTGGGCTGTGGGTCTATTTATGATGGGGAGCCCGCAATGTCTATTGGGCCCGGCTTTGGTGGCTGACGTCGCACTAAATTCCTTGGATATTACAACCCCGCATTGGCGCGAGGGTGGCACCGCTGGCACGGGGTTCAACAGCTCAGAGGACGCCTTGCTTCCTTTCAAAAGTTTATCACCACAAAGACCTAAAAGAACCATGCTTTATACCGTGTCCGGGTACTAAAACAATGCTCTATATTAATTTAAATTTACTGTTTTTCTTGTTTAAGTTGAATATTCAATTTTTTAAATTTATATTTATATTATTTATTTTATAATTTCGTTTAATGAGAAAGTAACGTACAATAAATTCATTTCCTCTTGTAATAGTTTGACTTAAATTGAGGGGAAGTTAGATTAAGGTGTAAGTTAGCTAGGATATTCACTCATCTAATTGAGTTAGATTTTATCTATTTATGTGGTAGGAGGGTAGTTGAGGAACTAACGTAAAAAAAAAAAAAAAAAAGAAGAAGAAAGTTTTAACTATTGATTGAACTGTTATGTATTAGTGGTGAAATTGAAGTGTTTTTCACTTTTCACCGTCTTGCTCTTCATACTTCTGGGTACGTACATGCTTTTCTTGCAGAATGTTGAAAGTATTTTCTATTCTTTCCCCCTCTTTTTCTGTGATTGGCCAACAACTAGCATAGCAACGTCAGATTTCAATTTGGGCCACCATTTGGTGCCTGCTCGGCCAGTTGATTCTCAAGGCTCGGAATATTTTCTAGCCTATGACGACAGCCCCAAGTTAAGCAACGTAGGGTTTGGCGATTTGGATTTATGTTCAGAAAGGCCCATTGCCATCATTTTTTCCGATAAGAAGGCCGCCTATCGAAAACCCAAAGTAGCCAATTGCAGATATTTTTATAAGGAGAAATAAGATAAGATGGATAGTTATCTTAATCTGAACTAATTTATGACTTAATTAACGGTAAAGTAATAAATTAGTTAATTAAAAAAATACCTGGATAACTGTCCTCTTAATATCCTAAGAGTATCTCTCTATTAATTTCTCGGGTTCCTCTTGATTCATTCTGTCATATACGAGGGAAAAATTTCAACTCAACTGCGATGGCTGCCGAGAAGTCGTTCAAGGTTGGAGAATTCATTGCGTCTTGCCATTGGATAAACATGGGCGTTATAGATAAGGTGTCCCAGACACCTCCAAATCATTTTTATATTTTGATTAAACAAATGGGTCTGTTCCATCACTCATCACTCACTCCGACTCCACGCCCATGTTCAACGTCTTTTTCTTTTTTTTTTCTCATTAACGAAAATTATGCAATATTTCCTGGAAAAAAGAGCGAGCATCGAAAAACAATATATCCTACTCCACAGAGCACTCTTGCCAAGAAGTCATGGGCTGACATAAAAGGTTAGAAAATTCCTGCATTGGGTTTCATTTTATTTTGTATAAAAATGTTATTTTTATAAAATATTTAATAAAATTAAATCCAAATGCCGTGAAGTTTATAATACTTGTCAAATATATGTTTAAATTTTTTAATTATAATAATTAATTTTTTATATTTTTACAAAATTAAATGTCTAAAGAAATACAAGATGTTTAAAAATATTTTTAAATTAATTAAGTACCTAAAAAGGCATGACAAGTGATCTCGTTAAATTAATCCCAACCCAGAAACACAATCAGACGCATCCATCTGGATAGACATGGAAACCGTTACTACATGACAAGTACCACAAACTGACCCCCTTGCTTGATGGTAACAAGGCACTCTCCCGCAAACAGCCCTCTTTTCCCCGCCTTGTATTATACCATTCTATCAATTCCGCCTTTAATTTGACCACGAAATGACGATAACCGGTGGCAGTGCCGTTTCAGGCGGAGGCTCCGGCGCTGCGCCTAAGAAGAAACAACGAGTCGGAAGCAACACCCGTTACCCTTCCACTCTCGTGGTCCTCGATGGCGAAACCCTAGCTGATGTCCATCATAAACCCTCCGGCGTCCGTCGCCCCGCTTCTTACTCCCTATTCCCAACCTCTTCCTCCTCCGCTGCCGTACCTGGTGGATTCAATGACTCTGCCACCTCCGACGTTGTCCTCCGTCTCTATGTCCAGAAAACTTCCCCCTTCCTCTCCGATGATTCTGGGTCCATCTCTGCTGTCGATCAGTCTGATATCCAGATCTACCTCCACTCCGAGGTACTTCGGCGTTCCAAGTATTTTGCCGCTTTATTATCTGATCGCTGGCAAAACAGCTCTGACCTTAACGAGGATGGTCATTTCCCCAAAATCCATCATTTTAACCTTGCCGTTCGGGCCTCGTATGGATCAATGGATAATCACTTAACTGTCCTTCAGCTGCTTTATACTAGCGACTTCTCCAACGTTATCGATAGTGCCTCAGCAGCCCTATCTTTGCTGCCCGTGGCACTTGAATTGCTCTTTGAGGACTGCGTCAAGGCCTGCGTTCGCTTCCTGGAGGCCGTACCCTGGACTGAAGAGGAAGAAAAGAGAGTACTGAGCTTGGTTCCGCTTTTAAGCGAGAAGGAATCTCAAGAGCTTCTGGCTAGGCTTTCGCCTGCTAAGAATGATTCATCTGAAGAAATGCTGCACGGATTGATCCTCTCGGCGATTCATAATCATCCCAATATGGCATTTGCTAAGGCTTTTGTTGCCAAGCTGTTGAGAGATTTTTCATCTAAGGAGTCTGCTAGAAGAGTGCTGGATCAGGCCTTCGAGACGAGTTTGAAAATTGTAAAGGAGTCTTTGGAAGAGTACTCTAGTCCGGATTTCAGAGGGGATCACAATGAGACAGAGGCCATCCAAAGGTTGAATTTGCACACTGCCATGACCAATGGGAGGCATTTGCTGTGGTTGGTTGAGAGGATGATTGAGTTGAAAGTGGCTGACACTGCTGTGAAGGAATGGAGTAATCAGGCTTCTTTTACTGCAGATTTGCAGAGGGCTTTTCGTGATGATGCTTGGAGGAATATTGTCCCGGGGTTACCTAGTGTTGTGCTTCGATGTACTTCCAGGCTTGCTAATGCAGTTTCCACAGGGAATATTTTGGCTACTAAACAGGTATTCTATTTTCATGTCTAATTGACTTCGGCAGTTCTGTACATCGTTTTTCAATGATCATTGTGGCTGAAGTTTTTATTTAAGGTCTTTGTGTAGCATAGAATCTACTTTTTGACATGCCGATAATGTCTTCTTTCTCGTTTCACTTAAGTTCTTGAGCTTGGTTTCAAGATGAATTGAGGATTAACTTTGTTTTATGCTGACATTCCTTCAAAATCAAACTTGTATTGTTTTTATGCTTGATAAGTATGTTGAGCTTATTTGTTTGGGTTTAATGCATTTACTTCATAAGAAGTCTTCTTACCATCGCTTTTCTTGCTGTAGTTTATTGTTGCTCCATTTGTTGAATTTATTGCCGATTTTTGTCTAAAGATTTAGTCTTCTATTCAATAACAGCTGAGTGGAATATTACCCGTGTCCAGTTATCCTCTTGCGCTCTTGAGACATTGAACGAACAATGATTTATTTGGACTTATTTGTTAAGATCAATTTCTTGTTTCTTCAGTGTCTAAATGTCTTCACTGCAGCATCTTCTTGACCGTGCTTCTGGTTAGTTCAAAATTCACATCTTGGTAGTTTTGTAGAATGTATTAAAAGTTGTAGGCAGGGGATGAGAAGCCATATAAATCTGTGAGAATATTCATCTATCTACCTTAAGAGTATGTTTTGCTGCATTGTTCGGTCTTTTAGTGCTTAACTTGTCTAACTGTGTTTTTGGAGATTCATCCAGTAGAGAAGTGGTGTTTGATCTCTGTTGTTTGCTTTATGCTTAATGCATTGATCCAGCTGCTATAAGTTATACTGGAGTCTCTCTTATAGAAATTTGTACTTCATAATTATTATGTTTTGATTATGCTATGGAAAGATTATCAGGTCTTGCTTGTTAGGCCTTCCATCAATAATAGTTCTGGCGCAGAGTTGTCACTATTAGCATATTCATTTAATTCATTTGTTGAGAAACATGATATTGCTGCATTTTACTTTCTTTCGCATTTGGAAGTGATCAAATTCTTATCTTGCGACGTAACTGACATGAGACCTCCAATCTTTGTTTCCTAAACAGGTAAGAATGAAGCTTGTCAAAGATTGGCTCCCAGTGTTAATCATATGCAAAGATAACATCTCTCCTATAATGGCAAATCATAAAGCTCTTTACCTGGAGCTGGAAGAAACGTTTCTTAGAATTATATCCACACTTCCAATGTCAGATGCTCAAGAATTGCTGCAGCAGTGCCTTAGCTTTTCAACTCGAAATGTTGAAGACTGTCCTCACTTGGTCACTGCATTTACAACCTGGTTTAGACGTGCAAATCGGCCCATGCAGGCTGACAACCTTCGGCAGTGATGATCTATTGTTTGGCAATCATGAAAACCAACTTGGATTTTCTGTTAAAAGCGTTACTGTTGAACTAAGTTTAATGTGTATATATGATGTTAATCTTCAGGGAATAGCAGAATATTGATCTTTCAGATCTCTCTCTTTTTCCTTTCTTCTTTTTTGAAAGGAAAGGAAGTGGTTTGGGCAGCTGGCTTCTGGAGTACTTCCATGTTTGTAGGGACCAGGATTCTGTAGTTTTTTTACTCTGTAACCAAAGCTCTCATACTGTGAAAATCTCATTGGGGGATGATTAGCCTGTATATAAACTATCCACGAGCTTTTATTGTCTATGTTTAACAGTTTCGGCGAAGTGTAAATATTTGCATGCATCTCTTTATATAGCTTTTGTTAGTCATTTATTCAATTATGCTAGGAAGGTAATAACTGATTTTCCTTGGCTCATCTGCGATGATTCAGACAACAGATTCAACTCATTCAATCGACCTCTTGCTGTTTTACGCTCTTGCCAGGATAACGGTGAATGCCAAAAGAAGGCAACATTAAAGAGAAGATCTGGATCTCTTTCCATTAAACTAAGATTTAGAAGTCGGAGTTGCATTTTCCACAGACTTGCTTACGTGCTATGAAGTTGAGATGCACCATCAGTAGACTCATTTTCAAGTTTTCCACACAAATTTTGGGAAAAGTTGCTGCATTGACAGGAGTTCTACTGGAAGGGAATTGTGTTATTGTAGAGCTATATAGTACCTTAGTTAACACCAAGCAGAGTTCACCATAGGAAAGGAGACAAACTACAAGAGGTCAGTTGAAAGTCAGAGAGCTGCTAGCGTTTTGGCATTAGGAGGAAGCATAAGCGATGATCTTCATAACTTCATTTGCAATCAGTCAGGAGAGATTGGATTAGAATAGCTGCCTTCTGAAACTTCTGGTGGTTCCTTGGTAGGTTTTTACGAGCAAACCCACTCCTATACCAATTCCAAGACAAACACTGAGACCAATTCCAACACCCACCCTCACTCCAGCATTAAACCACGAAAATTCTCCATCCTGACTTTCAAAGTACTCCATCCCAGGATAATAATGGCTGTAGTCTCCATTTTCTGTTTTGTACTGTTGTTGTTCTGCAACCTGCAATTATACATATCTGAGAAGAGATGCACCTTGTATTTGAACCAAAAGAAACCATAGATTTGTGATGCATGAGAACTAACGAATTATACAGTTGATGGTTCTCTTAGGGCAAGACCCTGGAAAAATTAACTAACACCAGCACTATATCAGATTTTGCGAAATCAGATGTATGCAAGATTCCAAGTTAAAGGAATACGGACTTATGCGAAGTCTGCACGGGCACGTTTCTTTCCTTTGATAGATGGTAAAGCTATCTTTTGCCAGACATTTTTAAAGTATCAGGGGAAAACTGCGGGAGATTTGGACCTTAGAACTGGAAGGAATAGGCTCTACCATGACTTTTCATATGGCAAAGAACAATACTTGAAACTCATATTACCATTAAGGAGCTTTCCTTGTTGAAAGGTAAAGCAATAGTGGAACTCAAATGGAAGCAAAGCTACGGTCCAAAAAAGCATTCCTACTTCCTCTTGCGCTATAATATAAATATATGCACGTCTGCTTACACTCAAGAGTGGCAATCTTATAAAGCTAATAAGCAGGAAAACCACAACATGTCAACATGCACATTTAGAACAATGAGAGAGAGAGAGAGATAGATCTAGGCAAACGAATAATGCAAAAAATACAAGGAAATATTTGAATCAATAGAAAGCAGATTTTGCATTTCATTAGCATACATGACTTGATGAAATCAAGAGCAATCAAAGTGGAAACAAATTGCAAGATCTTCATCTTGTGTCAACAATTTCACAACACATAATGGTGTAATTTTTAAGCAGCACATAATCACAGGAAGATAAATCAACTAATTAGCTTTCTTTTGCAGTTTAATAGATTCTCGTGGTTTAGTAATTACCACGTTGGTTCTCTGAATGATGGTTTGCTTGCACCTTAATACCACTTGCTTCTATGTTACATTACTGAAGCACAGAGCAATATCATCTTACTCTTTATCAGTTGCATTCTAGCTGCTTACTATTTTGTGTATTTACTTGCATATGCACTAATGTTTTTCTTGTCCTAATTTGTTTAAATATACTACAACAGAAGAATTGATGAATGCGGGAAAAATCCACATCAAGTTTACCTGCCCTAACTGTGTAGTTTGTGGGTCATAACTACCATTGGTAATTTCATGGTGAGCTGTTATATATTCTCTACCCATGTGAGATCAGGTTAAAAAGAGACAACAACAACGCCACTCACAAAACAAAAAGGTCAGTATCATATTATTGCTCAACTTGGAAACATGTGCCAGTCTCATGTTGTCTTTTACCAGCAGGATAAGGTTTTATATAGACATTGCTTACACCAAGAAGATTGCGCTTTTTGAGTAGTCATGGCAGAAAGGATAAAACATAGGTAATTAAGTACCGGGACAGCATAGCAGATGGAAGGTAGTAATCAGTTGCAATACATCAATTTCAAAAACAATTAGCTAATAAATTGTTAATACCTGCATTGCAAGCCCAGATGACTCATCTTTCTGGCTTTGAGAAGGCTCATACTCTGGTATCGATTCCAGCATTCCCTTCCTTATTTGTTTCTTCCTATGACCAAGCTGCAGAGTATTAGTCAGAATAATGGGACTACCAGAGAAGCAACCGGCCACATAAACCTCCACTGCTGGAGACCCTGAATCTAGGCTGATGTGCTTTCCTTTGAGAAAGCCGGCACCAGCTACAAAATCTGACTCGCAACTTATGCTCCACTGTTGGTCCTGATTCCTTGATTCACCTAAGAACCCATTACAAGTACACAGTTCTAGTGCTCCTGATAGCACGAGAACATCGTTATGAAAAACCTGAAACTTCACACTTCCTGTCATCCTTATACTCACAGTACTCACGAATGTAACTTCTTCAGATTTCCTATCTATCCTGTCTCTTTTCAGAAGGATTGATGCTCCATCAGAATAGATGCCAGTTCTAACACCATTCACTTCGACAAGAGTGTTCTGATCTAGAGGAAGATGATTTAAGGTGAGGAACTCGGGAATTGAATCATCAATCTCACACTTGCTAACTCTAATATAAAAGACCCTCAAGTCAAGCCAGGACAACGATCCCTTGATGCCACTAGGCTGGTAAGCGTAGCTCCTCGGGCTGAGGTTACCATTCTCAGCCACTCCATTTCCATTCATTTTCTCATAAAAATTCTCCATTATGTTCCTTCAAGAAATTGATGCTCCTTTCCAATAAATTCATGAAAGATACACAGAAGAGACAGCTTCAGAAACCCCCATCAAGTGGAGATAACCTGAAGAGAGATTAAACAAGAAAAAGTAATGTGAAAGCAACTCAATGCCTATCGTTCCGCACATATCAAATAGCATAGCATAAACAACATCCCCAATTGCCGAGCAAATAATAGCAGAGCCAAAAGACTAGAAATTTTCGGCTGAGAAGGGAAAGAGAAGAATCCAATTAGAATAAACTCCCTAGAAGAAAAAAAAAATAAAGGGACAGTGGTAGAGGCAGGAAAAGCCTTTATGAAAGGAGGTGACGATGATGTATTGACAAATTGGAATCCGAAAAGAGAGACGAAACAGGTCACAACAAATATGCAGAAATTTAATTTCTATGCGTTGAGAATTTAACAGAAAACAAACAGACCATCACGCAAGCTGAGAAGCAGGAAAGAAGGGGAACAAGTCCGATGACAGATAGAGAAACTGAAAGCGAAGGGATAAGAAGCATCAAAAAGATTATTCCAAAACCAGAGCTGAACCTAAACAGTAGACTTTAATAGCTAAAAGACCTGCAAGATATCCCGGCATCAATTAAGTATATGCTACTTATATAAAGCTTCCAACTTTTTACAGTTCAAATAAGATAAACGAGTACAATCAAAATTACCATGAATAGAGTGACCAGAAAACAATAAAAAGGCATCTCATGCAAAGCAAAGATTCCAGAAATCAAAGATATAGCAGCATTGAAAGAAGCTGTAGATAATGTAGAATTTCTTGATTTCCGTATATAAAATGAATTCGATGTGATCAAACGACAAAACTCATTAAGTACTATTTTCCATTTCAAAAATGTGGGGGTTCAAAGAAAAATATCAAGAAAAATTGGTGGTACTATAGGACAGGAAGACGCATGTCACAGAAAAGAACAAAAACCTATACATTGTTGTGTGCGCTCTGTACATGCCTGCGTGTATAAACGCAACCGGATCAAACAAAATAAAAGCCCTTACTAATACACAACTCACCAGTCAGCAGTCACCACAAATAACTCCTCTCTGCAATGCTTGTAGCTCAATAGGCTTTATAGACTCTTACTTGAGGTTTTCACGCTTCTTCACTCTCCGACTCAAGTAAGAAATGCATTAAGCCGCTGGTGAATTGTGCAATCACTAGAGACTGAGAAAGACAAATACCGCCAACATAAAGAAACCAGCTTCTGACGTTCGCGGCTTGGTACCACGGACAGTGAGTGCTCCACCGACTGGAAATCAAATCAGAAAATAAGGACAACCGAACCCCTGAAATTTCACTCCGAGAAAGGGGAATCGGCTGTTCTAAATTTTGTCGCTGAATCAAAATGACCTCAAACTGAGTTCATCTAATTAATCAAGTTCTTTTTTTTGCTTCGTTTTTTGGATGAGGTCATTGATCGAGATCATCCAAATATATACTATTAGAGGATGATATGCTGCATAGCTGCATCTTTGTTGTTTATGGATATACAGTTGGGCCCGGAGAAGGTCGAGGTAGAACGGTGGGACCCAATAATGGGTACTGTTCCTGAGATCTTATCCTGTAGAGAAGGGAAGAGAGAGAGAGCGAAGAGAAAGGGAAAGCGGCAGGGGCAAAAGGCTTACCGCTTACACCTATAATTACTACGGTTCGGTTTGTTTTTTTCCTTTTTTTTTTCTCATTCTCTCCTAATGTTACTATATAGTTATAAAAAAAATTTAAAAAGAAATTTTAAATAAAATACTATAAAGACACGTAATAATTTTAAAATAGTAAAAAAAAGGTACGAGGGGGAGGGGGCAGGGAATTTAGGGATTCGAGTGTAATCCCTCCACGTGGTGAGAGGGATCTCCAACAAACAATATTCGGATTGGTGCTTACTGTTCATACTGTTGGACCAGTTGCAATTACTACAGTACCTCAATATTAATTTTCCTCGCGAGGAAAATACCTTGAAAAAGAAAGGAAAAGAGTACCATGTTTAAATTGAGAAACTTATTAAATGAAAAATAAATAATATATTGATTTGTAAAATTATAAAATATAATTAGTTATAGTAACACTAATTTGGAAATGCGTGCTCGGCACTAGAAAATTTTATTTTATAATATTTTCTGGTCATTTATCTTACAACATAACATTATAAGTAACACTGTTTAGATCATTAATGAAATCAAAAAAATATATATTATATTAGTATTTTTGTAAGTGGTAAAATTTGAAAAAATAAAACAATATACCTTCCTTATTTATTTTGTAAAAGGGCAGAAAATCTATGCAACTCCTAAACTTTTCAAAAATTTAACTTTTACATTTAAACTGAAAAGTGATTAGATATTCCCTTCCATCTATTGAAATGAACAATTTATGCTCTTCCGTCTAAAAACTATTATTATATATAATTTTAAATTTAATTATATATAATAAAAAAATTAATAATTTTTAACTCTTCTTTCCCTACCCAATATCTTTTTTCTCATTCTCATTCTATAATTCTGTTAAAATTAACGAGTATTACATTAAATCAGACTATTGGTATACTTGGATTGGGTTACACACGGAACCCAATGCAATTTTCTCATCTCACATCTCACTTCTTCTCTCACAAAAAATTCTCTCTCTCGAAACCCAAGGCAGAAAATCTCAAAACCAAACTCTATCCAATCACACCCTATATAATATAATTAGATAAATGATGATTTTTTTAAGTTCTAAATGAATTCCGTCCTTTCACGGTTGAGTTTCCGAATGGAAATCGTAGAAGAGTTCCACCCTCAAGGGCTTTCTGAGCATAAATCATGGAAAATAAAGCCCAAAAGGTATAAATCTTTCATTTTAATAATTCGAGGGTAATATTTAATTGTTTCTTAATTTAAGTGTACAAGTTTGATTTTGAGAAAGTTTAATGGTCATGTAGATATTTTGCTCTTTGCAAAATGATACGTAATTTTGATAATTTTTAATAGTGCTTATTTCCTTGTTATAACTCTAATACAAACGATTAATTCTTACGCACAGGAGACTTGAGACTAAATTATTCTTTTAATTGTCCTCAATCAACCTATGAAAATCCAGGATTTACCCACTTATTATATTTACTTTTTTATTTAATCTATTTCTCGTTTGTAATTAAAGTGGGAAACAAAGTCAGTAAAAGAAAGAATGGATGCGGAAGGCCATATGGAGTCACTTCACAGGCTTTTCTTTTCTTCTTCTTTTTTTTTTTTATAATTACGTTCATAGGCTTTTCTTTTTTTGACTGAAACTCTTTGTCAATTGATATTGTGGTATTAACCAAACCAATTGAGTTGACTTGAAAGGGTATAAAACTAAATTTAAAATTTTAAGTGTGGAACTCATATCTATTCTTATAAATAATTTAATTTTTATAAAATTTAAGATAAAAATATTAAAATTAAACTATATCTAATCATACCGCAGATATGGAGAAGAGGAGCAGCGACTTGCGGGTTCGAGAGTTTCTATAATAATGGCGCTAATGAATTTGTCAAATCAGCAAGATTCTACCCTCTCTATTTTAAATTATAAAGACTTTCCAAAATTTTAAAAATTTTTTAAATTATTTTTAAAATGATTATCAACATAACTATAATTTTTATCATATTAATAAAATTTATTTATTATTTATTATTTTTTATATTTTAAAACACCATTATTTTATACATTAACCTTTGCAAGTGTCTCAAGATATAATTTTGATTACTAGAGAAAAAAAAACCCCTTTTGCTTTAAAATGTAGGGCATTTTGTCTTTTTTTTCATTTCTCAAAATGTATAGCATTTTTTAAATTTTAAATATTATTTTATTAAAACTACATTCACTTTTAAATATAATTTTCTCATTCTCTTTTATATTAATAAAAATTAAATTAAATTAGTTAATAGTGTATTTGGTTGGATTGATACATTCTTAAAATAAGTGTTAAAACACATTATACTTTGAAATAAAATAAGGGAAAGAACTACCTTCTAGTTTGTTTTTCTCTAGAAAAATCCCAAATTTCCAGAGAAGAAGGGGAAAAAAAAGCAATCAGTAATTAATTTGAATATATTATTTTGAAACGATACAAGTATTTACTAGAATTGCATTTTACTATCTTATCTTTAACATGTTAATGATAGAAGTATGTCTTAAAGTCATTTTCTTTAAACCAGAGGCCGTTAGTTATAGTAATTTAGATTAAAAAATGTTAATTTTTCTAACAAGTGGCAGATTCTCTCTTTTATCACATCTGGTTTAGAAAATAAAATTCAATTTTTACAACTTATAATATATATAGACACAACTAATAGGTTGGGATCAATTTCGCTAGAACTTCATATTTTTTCATTACATGCTCGATAAATTTCAATAATTAAAATTTTAATTTAGTAATTAAAAATTTATAAATAATAAATTATTATTCTTGAATAAATTTTTAATACATACTAAATAAATTTTAACTGTTAAATTAAAAAAATAACAACGGAATAAATGAAAGTCTATTCATGACGGGCTACAAAAGTGTTTCACTTAACCAAACCGGGTGGGGAACTGGGAGTAGCTCCAAGCTGGACCTGAGAAAAGTTTCCAAGAAGGGTACGGCTCGTCTCATCTGTTGGATTTGTGGAAGTGGGGTGAGATTAGATCATTTGGATCAGCTTCTGCCTTAAACATTAGGGGCCCCAATGGTAACAATGTCCAAGATGTTTCCGACTCTAATGAGCCCGTTATTGCCCCTCAATCAAAAAATAAAAAAAAGGTCACAAATAAGCTAATGCCACCGCCTTTCTGAGACGGTACATCTGGAGCTCCTACGATTTCACGAACAGCACGACTTCACTTGGAAAGCGTAAAGAATTTCGAGTCTGGAGTCCACACGCAGGTGCATCTTCATCCTTGTTGGCCGGAGACTCACTGCAAGTTTTTGTTACTGAAACGCTTGCAGGTTGAAGGGGAAGAGCATCATCCGCCACTCTCGACTTCATCATCGCCGATCGGCAATGGCCTCCATGTTAGCTCGCAAATCCCTATCCGCACTCCGTTCTCGTCAGCTAGTAAGCTTTCAGCTTTCTTTTTCATGTCATTCTCATCTACTTTTACCACTAATTTCCGTTTTCGTTCTCCGAATTTCGGGGCTTTAATTGGAACCCTAAGTTTGAATTTTTGTCCCCAAAATTTTGCCTTAGCGAGTCGGTCATGTTAGTGCAATCGTTCAGTTTTTTCCTGGATGAATTCCTAGCGCTCCTCAAGATAACTTTTTTATGGTTTTGTTGGAGGAGGGAGGATGGACAAATTCTTGAATATTTTTGCAATTTTTTTATCGAGGAGTTATAGTTCTCAAGTATTTGATAGATTACAATGTATTTCACTTCTTTCTCACTGCCTTCTGATTCCCCCTCCCGGTTCATCTGTCCTTACATCTGGGAGAAAATGTGCTGGAATGACCTATCGATCGATCGCGGTTGTGTATGTTCTCGTTTCTTAATCGTAGTATCACCCCACGCCGCCCCCCAAAAAAAAACTATCGTTTAACTTGATGGCTGATGAAAATAACTCCATCATAAAATTATTTTAGGCAGACAGTTTCTCAAAATAATTGTGTAGCTGTGGTTCTTGGAATACTTTCTGGAAGATATTTGTCTCTGTCTTGAACCAACTATACTGGACATTGAGTGATGAATTATTTGGAGGATTGAAATGTTAGGCTGCGGCTGGACAAGCATGGCAGGACTCGAATCGGTATGCTGTGGCTTGCGGGACTCGATCATTTGCTACCAAGCATTCATTCTCTACTGACAAAGGTTTGAGCTTTGCTTTTGAGTTTTTGTCATATAGAGGTCTATATGGGGGGTTTGCATTTCCCAAGCAGGTGGACCATTTTATCATTATGTTATTTGGCTATCAGTGTCTGCCTTATGACATTTCTTTGTGCTAAATCTGTCCCTAGGCATAACTAGGAAAGAGTTGCTACTTCCATTTGTTACAATGTCTATATTTATGCTGTAGGACAGTCTCACGTATTTAAGTATTTAACCTGTTCAAACGTCCAGCTCCTAGAGGTCGATTTCAAACTTGCTTGAATTTATAATTTAACATGCGCAAACTGATCAGTGATCTTGACAGAACTTTCTTATCTTAATATTTGTCTCAATATATTAATGTCTTTGTTTAGTGGTTGAATAGTGAAGAACCAATTCTTATTGGATAGCAAGCTATGGGCTTTTGCATTTTTTAAATTTGGGGTGCCCAAACGTTTTGCATTTTTCATTGATACTATGTCACTGTCAGGTTGCAGCCAGAAATCTACATCCATAATGGGTTTCAGTTGATGTAGGTATTTTAAATTGTCACTTGTCTAAAATTGCAGATGATGAGGAAAGAGAAAAGCTTGCGAGGGAGATATCAAAAGATTGGAGTTCTGGTAACAAAAACTTTAAAATCTTAAATACTACCATTTCTTTTGATTTCAATTCAATTTAGCAATTTAAAATTCTGATCCTTGTTAACTGCCTGTAGTTTTTGAGAGGAGCATAAATACATTATTCCTCACTGAGATGGTTCGGGGTCTTAGTCTAACTCTGAAGTACTTCTTTGAGAAGAAAGTAACCGTAAGTATTATCCTGTTTTTATTTCTTTCACTTTCATTCTCATCTTTTTTCCCCCTCCATGTTTATGCAATGGGTTGATTAGGGGTATGCAATCAGCGGGTATATTTGTTAGTCTAGAAGATACATGATAGAAACAAAGCCAAAAAGACATGCTTAAGAGAAGAAGATAAGTAGGAACTGTCCATTGAATCCTCCGTTAAACATCTTTTTAGTACTTTATTCCAGGAGCTAGTGTTCAGTAGTCAAGCTCTCCTTTGCTTGAGCAGGTACTTGAATTTTTACCACCCTGGTCACTGGTCTTTCTTGATTGCTTTAGTGCTTTCTAGCACTCCATTAGCATCTATTCACTATAATTTGCATTTCTCTTTAGACTCAGCTAGCCTAAAATTGGTTTTAATTCCACATAGCTGGAATCTGAATATTAGTGCTTGTTTTCCAGATAAACTATCCATTCGAGAAGGGTCCCTTGAGCCCCCGTTTTCGTGGAGAACATGCACTTCGGCGTTACACAACTGGAGAGGAACGTTGCATTGCCTGTAAACTTTGTGAAGCAGTAAGACCTTTCTTTTTATGTTACTATTCATACATGAGTGCAAGTGCTTTGCATAATCTTTTTCATCATTATGCTGCTCTCTCTCATTAATTCTTTGACTACAGCAGTGAAATTTTCCCACGTCTTACCACTGTTTCTTAGTTGCAGAATCTTCATTGCCTTAGCTTGACCTCAATGCTAGAATGAGTTAGCTTGGGTTGATGAATATTCATTTTGATTCTTATATAGCTTTCCCGATGCAGTCCATTTTCAGATACTAATAACAGTAGTCTTTGCAGACTCCGGTTTGTTTTCCGTCTGCATATCTTTATTCTCGAAATTGCAAACTTTTAATTTTGATGGGGTCTTGTCATTAAAAATTAATACTTCTAGTTGGTAAAGTGTTTGTTTTGCCTTTCCTATTTCACTTTATCCTTCTGAATATCAACAAAAAACTTTTGCTAAAGCTTCTATGCGTAGGTACATCTTATTGTTGAATGTTACGTTTGTCTGCCTTTTTTAGTTGAATGTCCCCAATTCTTTTTTCTCTCTTAGATATGCCCAGCTCAAGCAATCACAATTGAGGCTGAAGAACGAGAAGATGGGAGCCGGCGAACTACTAGGTAAGAATCTCTGTCCGGTGTCTGTTTTCTGGGGCATTTTTCCGGTTGCATTTGTTAAAATTTATTGCTGTCAGTCCTTTCTTCTCTTATCTCTCTCATGGCCTGAATGTTACAGGTATGATATTGACATGACAAAGTGTATCTACTGTGGTTTCTGTCAAGAAGCTTGTCCTGTTGATGCCATTGTTGAAGGGCCCAACTTCGAGTTTGCTACTGAGACTCACGAGGTTAGTTAGAATGTCTTGCCTTGTCATTAACTGAGACACCTATCTATTGAGAATATTAATTTACTTGTATGTTTCTTGTTGAAGGAACTCCTGTATGACAAGGAAAAGCTACTTGAGAATGGGGACCGATGGGAAACAGAGATTGCAGAGAACCTCAGATCTGAAAGTCTCTATCGCTGAGGATCTGACCATTCCATAAATAAGTTGTCTTGAAATGAATATTCTGCTGTAGACAGGGGGGGGGGGTTGGATCTATTTATGGATAACAAACTTTCCTCCTTCGATTGTCATATACTAATTTTGTTTTCTTCCTAAATTACTCTTTCCCAATCCTTTTTCAAATGTCGTGGCATGGAGAATAAAGTAGATTTTGGCGAGTAACTTCAAATTGCTTGACATCTGTTTCATGCGGGCATTGCTACTCGGGTTTTGTCCAAGTTGCACAAAAACTAGTACTGGTGCTACAAGAAATTTGTAACGGTGTTCCGCAACCAATTTGGTTAATATGTTGATGCCTTTTTTCAGCACCGCAGCCATTTGGATTGGAATCTTTACAACGATTCACGATCTACTCAGAAGGCACAATATGTTTCACTTTCTTCTTGATTTCTGGAGATGGTTTTTCTTTTTCTTTTTTCTTGGGAAAAGAAGATGAGCTATTAATAAGTTTGCGAGTGTGGAAATTGCGTCTCTGTTGCTAATTCTTTTTTCTTTTTCTTTTTTGATTGAGGGGGTGGGAGTTGGGGTAGCGTGCAAAAGAGTAGGTTGGAAATCGATGATCAATGTAGCTGCAGTTGGGACTTTCAACTGGGCCGAATTAGTTCGAATTTGACTCGTTCAATCTATTTAATTGCGAGTTTGGATTATTTTTTAAGTACGAATAATATTTTGGGTCGAGTTTGGAAGATAAGTTCAGTTCGATTTTAATCTTAATTCGACCCGTAAAAAAAAAATATATATATATATATTATATAATAATATTATTATTATATAAAAAATTTTAAAAAATTAAATTAAGACCGGTTCGAGTCCGAGCTTGGTCCCAAAAGACTGAGTCTGGACTCATATTTTCTCAATCCGTTGTTAATCGGATCAAGTTTGGGCTTAAAGTCTAATTCACTCAACCTAATTGATAGTGCTAATTACAGTTTTAAATCTTATTTAAAACGATCCATACGCAAAAGAATTCTCAACATGGACCATACTCATTAAACAATTCACGATGTATACTACACTTGCTACCATCAGATCTTTATTTGAGATTCTGGACAGTTTTTGGCAGTGTGAAGAGAATAGTTGGCTTGGGAGTTTTTGTCTCACAAGTAGTGTTTGATGCAATTTCGATTTTATATGAGCTCAATACTTTAATAATGAAGACATATAATAAAAGTTTAACTTTGGAAAGCAAAATTAAACTAATCCAACTACAGTATGTTTCCAGTGCAATATTCTTTTTATTTCTTCATGATCTCACTAAAAAGAAAAAGGGGAAATGGGTCTAAATCTCTTTTTTAATTTTTTTACCCTCTTGTCAGTATATCAGGGAGACAGCCAAAAATTATCATGGGGTGTAAATGAAATTTATGTTTACATTTTTCGTAGGGCCCTAAAACCTTCGCGCTACCTTTTGAGTTTTAGATCTGTGTGGCCCAGTGTTTTTACCGCAAATAGCCTTAACGCATCGGATGTACCATTTCCAGGGCATTAAACTTTTTGCATTTTAACGCAGTATAATAAGACGTTCTGTCTACGGACTTCCGCACCCCCGTATGAAAAAAGCGTCAGACGGGGCAAAAACCCCTACATTTCCACAACGCCTCCCATAGTTGCCAGTAGTATTGATTCCTTTGCTCTGCGTCAGTTATCGGCTGCTGCTGGTGCAATCGCTGCAGCGGTGGATTTCGATTGCAGAAAAGGAAATAAACCTGGTTGAGGAGGACGAACAAAGACGAAATGGCGGAAGATGCCGTGCTTGGATACTTGGAAAAGAATGAAGAGATATCAGATTCGGGAAAATTCGCAGACGAACGAGGACTCGGTCACGGCGAGATCGTCAACGTCATTAAGAGTCTCAACGGCTTCAGACTTGTCGATGCACAGGTGTCCACCCCTCCTCTCTCCCCCACCACCCAAAAGGCGCACGCGCGCACAGACTAGGAGAGTTCTTATATAGCTGATAAATGCAGTGCTTCAACACGATTAAAGTTTGGCTTTTTGTAATTTATTGTATTTGGAAGCATCATGAACTTCGTTGAGTGGATTATGAACATTGAAGAGGATAGTTAGCAAATTGATCGCATATTGAAGTCTAAGGGATATGCATTATCTCTTTGGCAGCTTGCTCTGCATTGTCGTTCTGTTTACTGTTCAATCCCGTATATCTCTTTATGTAATCAGTGCTTTTGTTTGAGTGAACTGGCACTTCCTGGCAACTTTTTGCCTTTGGCTAATGTTTCTTCGACAGAATTGGAATTAAGGTTCTGCCGGGAGGTTATGGAGTATAGAAATTGTTTGATTTCCTAATATATCATACTGCGATTCTGGATTTCCTGCCTTACTTCTTTGCGGAGATTTTCTTATTTAAAGTTTTGTTTATGGCAGTAGCTGTATAATCTTGATTTCTAGTTTGAAGTATCGCATAGGGATTATGTTAACTTGATACTGTAAATCGCTTATACCTCCTTTGCAATTCTGCAGGACATTAAGAAAGAAAGATGGGTGCTTACACAGGAGGGAGAACAATATGCTGAAGCAGGATCTCCAGAAGCCCAACTCTTCCTAGCCATTCCAAATGAGGGCATTACACAAGAAGACTTACAGGTGGCAAATTTTGATACTTTCTTACTGTTTTGAACTTTAATGCACCGGATTTTCCTTGAATCAACCTTCTTCCCTCCAATGTACCTCTTCCCTTTCTTTTTGATAATTGTAGAATCAAGTTCCTGGTCAACCCTTCCATTTTTTTACAGGACCAAGTTTTTGAAATTCATCAGGCCATAGTTCATGAATTTTGCTTTGGTACTTTATGTCTTTGCAAGATGAATCTCTTAGTCTGATCCCTCAAACAGTGATGACTCTATTTTGACTCCAACACATTTAATTTCATCCTATTTTGCTCTATGGGAAGTTCAGACTTGACATTTCAATTTGCTTATCAGGCCCTGAAAAAGCAACCAGACTTCAAAATTTGAGGTTCTGGTGTACTTATTTTGTCTTTTCTTCACACTTCAGTTTACCAAATATTATATTTCATTTTCTACCCCCCGTGCAAAGATATGCTTTGGCTTTTTATTATTGCTTGATGCAGAAAGATATGTTAGTGATATGTGGCAAGTTTGGATGCAGAAAAAACTAGACCCATCACTTTTCAAGATAGGTTTGCAACAGGCCATAAAGAACAAATGGATTGAGGTAGTGAAGTCAAGGGATTCTGGGAAGTCACAGGATGCTGTGAAATCACAGGGTTCAGCGAAGAAGTCACAGGATTCTGCAAAGTCACGAATTTCTAGGAAGGTAAAACTCCCACCCAATCCAGAATTTTTAATGTTTGGATTTGGAAAAGTTACAATCTTCAATGAAAGTTTGTTCTTTTACAATGAGAAAACCTGCAATTTCTTAGGCTTAAGAATCTGTTGCTATTAGCTAATGGTATGATCCTTCCAATGCTTAGTCTTTTTGCCCATTTTCTTTCACTACACATCTTATGTCTCATTTTTTTTATTTTATTTCCTTCTTCAGCTGAGTTGTGGAATTGTTTTATTACTTCACTGCTTCTTTGTAAAAATTCATCGGGATCTTTCATCTTGCTTATAAGATTAGGTCAAAGCGTCAAGTTAGAATGTCTTGTTTGAATATTGCATTTATCCAATTTTTCAATTTGTTACTTCTACCTGTTATTGCTTCTTTTCTCCTACATGGTATAATCCATTTCTCTGAAGGAGAAGGAACTGTATGCAAAAGGTAGCAGTCTAATTATATCTCTTTTTGCAGGTGGTAATGATGAGTGTTTTGTGTACAAATGCTTAACTGAACATTCTCTGCAGGTTGAACATGTTGAGGATAGAGTAAAAGATTTGCTGATAAAAATTAAAAATGGAGAGGTATATAATACTTCAATTATCTTGGATAATGCCCTTTTATCTTTTTCTTGGTTTGGAATATCTCATTGCCTATGATTCACTAAAAGTTTCTAAAGTCATTTGTTCTTGCAAAATGATACTGAGTTCACAGATTTGATTCAAGTGTTGAGGCTTGTTTCTGCTTTAATCTTCTGCCTCTTTCTTATGTTTCTCCGTCAGTTTGGTTTGCACTCCTAATTTAATGTGATAGAACTGGAATTGTCATTGCAGGAAGTTGGTTCAGAGGATATTGACGCTCTTAAGAGAAGAAAGCTTATTGCACAACAGTAATTATCATTTCTCCTTGACCCTTTCTTGTCCAATGGACACATACAATGATTTGTTCTCCATTTGCCAGTTTTATACTGATTTTCTCTCTGCTTTCTGAGATGCTTCTCTGTTTTCCTCCTCAAGAACATGGAAAGGATACTCAGTGAGAAAGGGTCCTAAGTATGCTCCGAAAAGGAAAAAAGCTGCCACTGATTTAACTCGAGACAATATGCAAAGGTAATCAAATACATTATTTACCTATCTTGATAAAATATCCCAGACATATACGTCATAGGCCATTCTCTGTTCTCCTTTACCTCTTGCAATGCCTGCAAATCCACTCCCAATTTATGAGTAACAGAATTTAGCTGGTTTCTACTGGATTCATGTTACCAACCTTGTGTTTTCTAATAGAAAATTGAATTACCCAAGTGTGTGTGAATGAATGAAGAAAATTCTTGAGAAGGATCCTTATTCAGCCTGTCAATTGTTTTTCATCACAAGTATATAAGTGAAAAGGGAGGAAACCACTTACATTTCCGGTTTATTTTGTCAATTACAGGAATTTGCTCTCTTTCCTTTCCAGCCAATTCCTACTTGTGTGTTTGCTATGCCAAAAGGGCCTGCATCGAAAAACTTTCTCCCCTGTCCCACATCTGTTTCTAATGTTTAACATATAATTTTTTAATTTACAAACAATGAGGAGTATTGCTCTTGGTAAAATTTTCTACCTTACCTTAGAGGTCATGTTAAACCATGGAGTGGTAGCTTTACTCCAGGCAGGATGATATTAATGTTATAAGAAGTTAGCCCTTGCCAAAATCATATATTTGAATCTCAAAGTGGATTTGTTTCCTAAATTTGTCAGAATAAGGTGTATATTGAAATTCATAAATTTAAAGATTATTTTGGGCCGTTGGCAGCTATTATTTTGCTGGCTGATTCTTATATTCTTCCTTCTCTAATTATAGGGGTGATTGGAGGGAATTGGAGTTTAAAGAATATAACTTTAGTGCGAAAGGTCAACCAGCTGAAGGAGGGCACCTGCATCCGCTGCTAAAGGCAGGGTTTTGATTTTCCATCTCTTTACTTTCTCTTAATTCTTTTCTATTGTAATTTATATATTCCTTCAGTTTTTCTGGAACTCTTTTAAGTTTAAACATGTGCAATTGTACAATTCAAAGTTAAATAGAACGACAAGATGCAATGTTAGTGAAACATGTATACATATTTATATGTGTAATATTCATTTGTATGATAGCCAGTATTTTGATCTCAAATGGTTCCGTCTAAGACAATCATGCAATGGTTGTAATATCATGGAATAGCACAAATTCTACTGTTATATTGCCTGTAGGCACTTGGGGATGTGTATCTATGCCATCTACTATTCTGAAATTTCTGGCATTAAATGATCAGTTGCAGTTGCTTTCTCAATAAATTATTTCTTCTGTCATATCTCAAACTATTCTTGTTCTTGCACTTTGCAATCACACCCATGTAACTTTTTTCTCCCAGGTGCGCCGTCAAATACAGATGATTTTTCTCCAGATGGGGTATCTTCTATATCTGTATTCGTAAATGCAAAATTTTGTTTTGTCCATCTAAATCTTTTCCTGGGCCTGCCACTAAAATTGTTGATTTACTTTCTGCAGATTTGAAGAGATGCCAACCAACAACTTTGTGGAAAGCAGGTTTCTTTACCCGCACTAGCTGTATTTCCCACATATATGCGACAAGCTTTACTGGTGTTATTTGTGCAATAGCTATGGAGAAACAATGCTATTGTTGCATGCAGAATGTTTTGAGTTCTTTTATTATGGCTTTCAGGGGGTTAATTAACTTCTTGTCTATGTAAGAGCTTTTATCTTATTGTCTCCAAGAATCTAGAGTAAGTAGTGCAACCAGATCTCTCACGGGCATTTCTGTAGATCTGGTGCCCAGTAATTTGTGTAACCTATTAGTTCCTGTGTTGATAGTTCTTGTGTTATCAATGGTTGGTATACACAGTTTTCAACTTTGTTATGCCCACTGGATCAATATATTGGATAAAACCTTGGGGAAGAAGGGTCTTAAAAATGAAAAGCACCAATTATTCTCGGATGTTTGTATAGCTTATAGCATTTTAAGTATATTATCTGATACTTTTCCTGTATAGCATTTTCACTAAATTTTGATCTGTGTGCAAATCAATGCTTTTGCTTCGTAAAAGAGTTCACTTCTAAGATTTTTTAAGTACCTTTTAAGCACTCTGTGGAGTAATAGCACACTGTTTATTGCACTAGATGCTATAAATTTTTGATTTCATGTTGCAGCTTCTGGAACTTTGATGCACTTTTCCAGCCTCAACAACATCCTGCTCGTGATTCACATGATACATTCTTTTTGAAAGGTTGGTTAGGCTGTGGCAGTCTACTGGATATGCCACTGTTGATCAGATTTTATATAATGATCATGTGTTAATTACTTACAGAACCTTCCACTACAAGGACACTGCCTGAGGATTATGTTCAGCGGGTGAAGCAAGTTCATGAATCTGGTGGTTATAGGTCCCGGGGGTATGCTTCAGAGAAACGAAGTGTAAATATATATCTTTAAGGAACCTTGATTGCATCTAAGTGGACTTTATTTTTGTAGATATGGATATGAATGGAAAAGAGAGGAAGCTGATAAGAATCTTCTCAGGACTCATACCACCGCTGTTTCTTCCAGGATGCTGTATGCACTTGCACAGGTTTAAGTCTTCCTCGTGGCTAATTTATCCAAAAATGTAATTTGCTGTCTATAGAAGCATTGATATGTATGCTGCTCTAGTATTTTTAGCTCTATGCTATGTCCGGTTCACAAACTGTCTTCCTGTGGTGGACAAAGTTTACTGCTTCTTGACGTAGTTGCAGTTTTCATTATTGTACTTTTGGCATAGCATTACTTACAGGTAGAAATAGTGGGATTCAGCATATTGGCTGGGCTATGCCCTTCTTGCTTCCAAGAGAAGCACTGAAAATGGAAAAGAAGACTAATCAGATGATAGATTTACCCATAGTTTAATATTTTTTGTGGGGAATACAAATTAGTTCTTCAATGGCTTATATTCTGTCTGTAGATCTGTTTAAAGTATTATATGCAAATAATGGCATCTAAGGATATATTCGGTTTTAGTAGAATATATGCTACTAATGGCATCTGAGAATATTTGACATGCTTCTCATGGTCGCTACAATTCCTTTGGAGGTGGGATGGTGTAGATGATAGTGGTTTTGTGGTGCATGTGAAAGAAACCTGCTCAAATTTGTGAATGCTTCTTGTTTATAATAGTCAGTCACCATAATGTCATCTAAAATACTTTAAACATATGCAGCAACCTTTTGCTCCAAAGAAATACTATTCTATCGATCGTGTTTTCAGAAATGAAGCAGTTGATAGGACCCATCTTGCTGAGTTTCACCAAATAGAAGGTATTCATGTTCTTACTACTATAGGTAGATGTTTGATTCCTGCTCGATGCTTGGAGTGATATGATCTTTGTGATTTGTGGTTTCAGGCCTTATCTGTGACCGAGGACTTACCCTTGGTGACCTTATAGGTGTTCTTCATGACTTCTTTTCTCGTTTGGGTAATGTATCTGCTTTATGCTAATTTTATTTTTTGTTTGCTTTGGCTTTAGAAGACATAACAGTTATTAGATCATTCACTTCTCTCTAACTTCTGATAGTATCAACTACCGGAGCTTAAATTACAAGCTCAACTTGAAAATATGAGCAATATTGAAATCTTGAAGAAGGTACATGCTAGAAGAATGATTTAAGACTTGCAATACTTATCATTATTGTTATCCAGGAATGTCCAAGCTTCGATTTAAGCCTGCTTATAATCCATATACTGAACCAAGCATGGAAATCTTCAGGTAGTGAAACCCACTTCAAGTAGGTAGATCCAAGAATGTCAAGAATGCAAGGTTTTTAACATACTGATCATTTATTACTTGGTCAGTTATCATGAGGGATTACAGAAATGGGTTGAGGTTGGAAATTCTGGAATGTTTAGACCAGAAATGCTGCTTCCGATGGGGCTGCCTGAGGATGTTCATGTTATTGCATGGGGCCTTTCCCTCGAAAGGTGAACAAACTGTTTCATTCGAGGCAGTAAATATATGAATGTGTTGTGTCCTGCCATGTTGTTTTACCCACCTCCTTTTTTTTTTTTTTTTGGGGTGGGGGGAGGTTTGTTTTTGGAGATTCCATGCTGTTTCACTTATTTGAGTGAATATTCTCGTAAGTGTCAATTCGATTTATTGTTTGATGGGTGCTCTGGTTCTACTTCTGCAACTTCTTCAGTATTGAACGACAATTACTTTCTGATCTAAGGCCTCTTTTTTTTTGTGTTTTTTTTTGGTTGGGTTTAATTTCTGGCACCAGGCCTACGATGATCCTTTATGGAATAGACAATATCAGAAACCTCTTTGGGCACAAGGTACGGTTTTGTTTGCTTTCTTTTTATAGAAGTGAGGATTGCCATACGCATTTAAAGCTTATAATGTGGTTTTGGGTTTTTGCAGGTGGATCTTGATCTCATTAAGACAAACCCAATGTGTCGCCTGGGCCTCTAGTAAATTGGACGCCCTTCTCTCATGTCTCAAATCTTTTCCCTATATTACCACCTCTGGTGGAGATGCAATTTTTTAAACAATTATTAACCCATTGGAGAACCTTTTTCAGCTAGCAGCCTTGATCAAAATTGTCCCCCATGTGGATCGAACTTTTTAGGAGTATACTTGATAAACTGAACTTTTCTTGACGACTCATGTTACGGGTGCACGATCGACGAGCATTGAACGGTGAAATGCGTTCTCCGTTCTTCTGCTGTCGTGGGTAATTGAGCTATTTGGAGGACAAATATATATTTGTGTCTTGTGTTGTATGTTAAATTTACTATCATCGCAGCTTCCCCAATTTTCATCCTAATTTAAATCTCACAATTTTTAAATAATGATCTGTTTGAGCTTAGCTGATTTTACTTGGTAGCACGTGTGGTGAAAAATTAGCATGCCTTTCGCTTTTTCTTTTGTATTTGGATTGAATTTCCAAATGCTCTATTTTTCTCCTATCCTTTTCATTATCTTTCCACCTTCTTCATTGTGGCTTCTACATTTTCCAGCTAAAATCTTGCACACTTTTTTCTATTTTTTAAACAAAAAATCAGTGCACCTAAAATTGGGAAGCGGAATTAGGTAGAACCCTGTGGCCTAAACAGACCAAACTCTCAAAATTCTGGAACGGCCTGCACTAGAAATCGTTTGAGCTTAAAATTTTTTATTTTAAATTTTATTTAATAAATTATTTTTTAAAAATTAAAATAAATTTTAAAATAAAAAATTTATATTATTTTGTAACAAAATTTAATTTAACCTAAAAGTAGTTTCATATGCGTGGCTTTTGATCTGAGCCCCGCTAGGACTCATAATATTAAAATTAAAAAAATTAAAATAAAATAAAAAGGGCATAAGATTCCCGTTTCAGTTGTTTTATTCAACGATTGATCATTCAGCGAGAGCGAAGTGACATCCTTTATTAACGTAAACGTGTTGCTGGATGCGTTCTGCACCAAAAGAATGCATGCTGGTAAGCCCTCTATCAATTAGATCCAGTTTTGGATATCACTTTTTGTAATATGTGTAAAATTTATTTGTGATTGTTGTATCAATTTTTTTTAATCCAACAGCTCTTGAACAATTGTTTAGAATAATTATTCAAGACACCTCTTAGAAACTTATCATAAGTAATTCCAATAATCAAAATTTAATTAAGAAAGAAGAATACTCACACGTCACTATTTAATGTTCAATTGATAAGTAAAAAATTATTCTTTGAGTAATAAGAATAAGAAGAATGATAATCTTTTAATTGGTGATTAGCAGCACAATAGATAACTATAGTAAATATTAAAGAATTAGGCTAATGATACATGTAAACTAAACATAAATAATAAGTTCAAGATAATTAAAACATACGGCCCAAGTCTAAAAGTGGCGCTCCAAGGTTTAGTCCAAGCGTGACTCTCTCTTGGGCTTAAGTGATACTATTTAGTCAAACTCCATAATCTTCGAGCTACAATATCATATGGTCTTAAAAATTTGAAATAAGTGGATTAATTTAGATTATTACCTAACTAACTCTCTTTAATAGGCTTGGCTAGTTACATCTTTTCCATGTGTTGACTTACATATGCAAATAAGGTCTCATAAAGTTTCTTGGTCCTAATTTTATTCATGGGTCCATCTGACATAGTTAATTCTTTACGTTTAATTCATCATAACAATCTATAATTTTGCTCCCATCACAATTATTCTTGAACAATTATTCTTCAAAAATCTCCATTCGTTTGACAAAAAAAAATCCATCAAACAAAAAAAATGAGTCTTACATATAAAAAGTAATGTCCACGACTGGATCTAACCTACAGTTCCGAAGCTCCAGTTGTCAGATTCTCTTGGCCGACGCCTAGCTGATTCTAGTCGAACTCAAGATATTGGTTGCATAACCCAACCCTTGCATTAACTGGATTAGGTTCAAACATCACTTTATGTATCCAACCACGCGAAGGTCGTCTGGGAATGAGGTTTCGCGACAATACTACAATTTCTTTCCTGCTTCCCGGCTGGCCTATCTTTTCTTTCTTTTTGCCATTGGAGATTGGAGCACGCCTTTCGCTAGGAAGGGATCAGTTACGAGTACGAAATGCTTGAGTTTTTCGATGCATGCTGGAGCTCCTTTGTCCTAGTATGCGATTCTACTGCATATATGAAGCATTATGAGTATTTGCAGCTCCTAGGTTCATTGTTTTGACTACTGACTTTTGATTCAAGAAATGCTGCTTAATTTCTAATACACTGTAGGCCATTGATTTATAATTTGATTATTTATAATTTCATGTAGGTACATTGCAATATAAATTCATCCTAAATACGCGTTTTCTTCTATATCAGATTCTTCCTTGTGCTCAGTGAGGAGCAGTATGAATCTTGCCATCACTGTTTAGAATGCTAAGTATCACGAGCTCTTCTGTTAACAGCTCTGCTAGTGGTATAAAATTTTATATGGCTTTGTAGTGAATCTTGAGGTTTTCTATTGTAATAAAATCTGTATAAAATTTTATATGGCTTTGTAGTGAATCTTGAGGTTTTCTATTGTAATAAAATCATTGTTTGTCTACGGAATGACATACGGTGCAATGAACTTTAGGTGTATCTGAAAAGGGATTAACCTTGGTGTTTTCTAAAAAAAAAAAAAACCTTGGTGTTCAGGCGCTGGGCTACCAAAAAGACAGCTGGATCAACAAAGAATTGGCGGGACTCAAAACCCCAGAATCTTGGGGTGAAGAAATTTGTTGGAGAGGTGGGGTGGATCTCTTGTCCATAAAAGAGTTATACGTTTCTGTGCTCTCATCTCATACCTAAATCTATTTTCTGATTTGTTGGTTTTCCACTGTTGGCTTATGGGACAGAAAGTAATACCGGGAAACATCATTGTCTGCAAAGAGGAACCTATTTCCATCCTGGAAATTATGTTCGGATGCTCTGAAAAAGGTTTTGCCGGGTTTGAACGTCACAAACTGGGAGGAGGGTCCTGTTCTTCACCCAGGATGAATCACCTTGTGTACATTGGTGCTGCTGCATCTACGATGGAGACAACTGCCTAGGTTTTTCTCTATACTCTATTGTCCGACTCTGGGCTACAGAAGATAGGTAAGTGTTGCTGCGCATGTTTGGATAGGAGAAGCGAGAAAGAAAGAATGTGCCGCAAAAATGACTAAGAGCTCCAGTGTCCGCGCAGGTCTTTTGTTTGCTTTTCGCTTGTGTAAAATTGAGTGCTTGACTTTAGATAACTTCAGAGGTTAGTGGTTAGGTTTTAGGAAAAGGTCTTACTACTTCCTTTTCTCTTATTTTTTTTTTAAATTTAGGAAAATGGTTTTATTACCTCAGCTTGCCTGGCTTCCGTTCATCAGAGGTTTCACATTGCATTGGTAATTTCATAGTAATAGTAATAGCAGCTAACCCTGATTAATTTGTATTGTGTAATGATGATTAAAATTAGTATTCACTCTCTGAAAAGGAACTCATTTTCTACCTAATATTCCGTCATGTTGATCTTCAGAATATGATTACTTTCGACATCTGAAATAAGGCTAATTTAAAATTTTTAGTACGAGAAATTTGTATTGTTATTAGTTTTTGAAATTAAAGGAGGGAATAAAATTAATAATAACTAATACTATTGCCTTATGAGATTAAGAAACAAAAGCAAACAAAAATAAACATAATTTTTGACTAATATAATGATATTTCTTTTTCAGATAATGAGAATTGGAACTCTTATTCATATAGTAATTTGATTGCTTAGGAGTTCGTTTGCCATGAACTAAGGAGTTGCAGGAAATTTTTTTAAAAAACAAAAACAAGTATAAGAGGGTTTTTGACCTGTTTAGCTTTGTTTTAATACAAAGCCACGCCCCTCGGAAATGGCTTTAAACCATAAACATACGTTTTAGCCAGTGAAAACGTAACATTAACATAGAAGCTTTACGCATTAGCTTCTTGCGTTCATAGGGTGTAAAAACCCAGGCACAGGGGGCAGAGTGCTCCTGGTGAGAAATGAGAATCGGTGATACTCAATGGCTTCTGCTGGTCTGACGCGCAGATAGATGCTGCTCGCGAAGATCCAACACTTCTGGAGGAGAAAGAGAGAAGGCTCCGTCTCGGCCGATCCGCAGGGTCTCGCCCGCAAAGGTTTCTGTTGTGAATTTGAAACCCAATATTGTAGACATAAGTGCTGATCTTCTTCAGTCGGCCATGATAAAAGCAGTGATAGTGATGAACGATCAAGGAAATCCTCGGCTTGTCAAATTCTACAATTTTCAGGTTCATCAATCTTGCTTATTCTTTTGCTTAAAGTTTTTCTTCTTGTTTTGGTTCCCGAAAGATAAAGTATAGGTGATTATAGAAATTGCATAGTCAAATTTCAATTTTTTCTTAGAAGTTGATGGGGGGTGACTCTGCAATTTGAAATGCATATGTAAAACTTTAGGCCATCGAGAAACAGCAAGAGCTGGTTCGGAGCATATACGGAGGTGAGTCCGGTCAACATCCTGTCTAGCGCATTACTTTGTTGCAAAAAGCTTTATGTTTAATATCTTAAAGACATCTTGTTCCTCAGTTTTAGATGCGACACAAGTTGATTAATTTCCTTGAGTTTTAGTTTCGGTATAACTTACTGCAGATTAACTATGCATCGCCTTTATTTGGTCGATGTTGTGTACTAATTCAACAATGTAGAATAAAATATTCTGTTTTCCATCACTTTTAGGTGTATATTTTACTTATTCTGTAATCTTGCAGTTCTTTGCAGTAGACCTGACAATGTGAGCAATTTCATTAAGGTTGATTCACTGTTTGGCCCAGTAAGTTACTTGCCCCTGTAGTCCTCAAGGGCCCTTTGATACATCCGGCTCACTTCTTTACATATATGTGAACTTCGTGGTTGATAAAGATTTGATCACTTGAGGTTCTTCTGTCTTGTTGCACTGCGGATGTGTGTCATTGATATGCTGATCTATTTCCTTGTTAAACACACTGCTGTTAGTTTTCCTCCAGTTCAAATGTTCTTTCTTTAGATTTTCTTTCTTTCTTATGCAGGATGCTCGACTTGTGTACAAGACTTTTGCCACCCTTTATTTTGTATTTGTATTTGATAGCTCAGAAAATGAGCTCGCTATGCTTGATCTCATGCAAGGTACAGCACTAGTCAATCACTGCTACTTTCTGTTTTTGCAGCATTATCTATCTGAGGTTATTAGTCTGCTGACTATTAACATATTAATATAGCTACAAAATAAGAAAGACAAAGTTATACTATAAAAAATGAGAAGGAAAATGCAGAATTCTCACACCAGAGACAAACTTGTCAATGCATAAAATTAATCACTCAAATTTACCTGAAGGTTTCTATGAGGTGTATCAAGTTCATCTGAGTGAACATAACCTGGAATTTTGTTTCAAAATTTTCTCCACTTGCATTCAATTTGGAGGTGGCTCAAACATTAACAATTCATTCATATGATTTCCAAATAGTATAATTGCCAATGGAGGGTATTGTTCTTCCCTTTGAAGAAATATATTTCAGTTCCAATCCTTATATATGTCTCTATATGTGTGTGTATTTTCATTTCTTTTGCAGTACATTCCAACCCTTAATAAATGTTATTCGATTTACTCTCTTGATTTCAGTTTTTGTAGAGACACTAGACAAGTGTTTCCGTAATGTCTGCGAGCTTGACATAGTGTTCAAGTTTAACAAGGTAAATGTGATTCTCCTGCTTTTTGTTGAAGGTTTAAAATTTTGTTCATTCAGCACTTCTGAAATATATGGTTTTTCAATTACTATGAAGTGTAACTTAACATGATTAATTTTCCTTGTTTAACATTATAGTCATGGCATGATTGCTTGTGTTGACTGTTTAGGCAATTGTCTTTACTAGATTCACTGGAAATCTTTTACCGAGAGATTTGAGCCTATAGCAGTACCATGGTGAACCAGGAATATCTACTGACCTTAGGACTAGTTTGCTCGGATAGGAAAGGATTGAACCTAGGTAAATTTTGGATGGCTTCATTATGAAAGTTGACTTATGAGCTCAGTGAGCATGACTTCCTCGTACAAGTTCTAACAAATATATATGGGGTTCCATTTGTAGCCTTGCCTATTTTAGTTGTCAGGATATAGGGCATAAGTAAAGTTCCAAAGTAATTTCTGGCTACTTTGGAGTTACTAAATCGATTTAGATTGCTGGTTAAATTGAAGCTGCTTCAAGCAGGCATATTCCAGTGTACATGCACAAGTATACTTCTTAAAAGTCTTGATTGTGTAATAGTTTCGCAGGTTCATACCATTCTGGATGAGATAATTTTGGGAGGCCAGGTTCTTGAAACTAATTCTTCGGAAGTTGTAAGAGCAGTTGAAGAAATATCAAAGTAATATCTGTAGTCTCCGTCTAGTGTTTGTGTGATGTTACTTTGATGGATGAGAACCACTTATTATGTAGGATGGAAAAAGTAGCAAATTCAGTCATGATAGTTCCATCAATTCCTGGCTGGCACAGTAGATAGCATCTGTCCAAGTGGTAGTAGAACTTGCAAGTATCCAGTCTCTCTGAACTTCCCATTCACTTGGTGGAGGATTTGCAACCATGATCTCTTGCGGAAGGAAGTGTGGGGTCTATCCTAAAAGAAATTACTGCAATTCTTGATTTAATGAGCATTTGGGGGCCTGCCAAGGCAAAATAAAGAAGGCGGCAAATGTCAAGAAATGATAAAAAATTTTGAACAATCAATTGCAGAATGAACGCTTTCTTGAATAATTGAAAACTGATAAGCATTTCAGCTACTATATACTTGTATGTGAATTATATAAAAATTTCACACTCAGGATCAGTTGCTCTTGTCACATATTTGCTTGTATATGCTTATGCCAAACTAGTCCGGGAGGCTCTGCAGTTACAATTAAGATTCGAGGAGGGCATCTTCCTCCCGAGGCTTTTGTAAAGCCTCGAGGACATGTACCATTAAGGGCGGCCTTGGAGGATGGCTATTGAGATAATTCTTTGCTATAACCATCATTTTCCATTGTACTGTGGCCCCAGCCGATTCGTAAAATTTAAACCACGTTGGCGGAAACCACCCCCGCTCTTCATTTAAGAGTATAGAAGGGTCCATAATCAGTGGTTGGACGTAGTCTTTGGCAGCCTTTACGTAGATTTTATCAGGTGATTTGTCTATGGTCTCCTTGTCCTTGGTTGCAGTAGCGCCCAGTTTACCTCTGATTAGCTCGAGCAAAACCTTGCCGAAACAATAAACATCATAGGCCCATGTTGTGTTGGATGTACGTGGCAATTTTTAAGGATGACATGAATACTTTTGACAACGAAGCAGGAGGTGAAAAACAAGTTTTGGTGATCAACCTTACGTACCTGAAAAACAAGTAGAACATGACTGAGTAATTTGCCTTCCCAAAATTTAATTTGGTTATAAATTTAGTTCGAAACAAACATTTCAGGTTTTGTATTTGTATGTTGAGAAGAGAGAAGCTGATGCTTGAATTGGAAAACCGGACCCTGTGCAAGTTTCAACTGAATCATAACGAAAACAGTACAAACCTTACGAGATAAATTGCGGGAATGTCGACATCCCGTACAAACCTTAGTGAGGCTACCTAACCGCACTTCCAGATCATCATCGATGAGTATGCTGCTAGCTTGAACATCTCTGTGGTGAGCCGAAAAGAACTATTCCGGTTAAAAGCCCTAGTTCAATCGGTACAAATTCTTCTTCTTCTTCTTCTTTTTGGGCTAAGAATTAGTCCGCATTCGCGAAAGGAAAAAGAGGATAAAATATTCAATTATGCGGTACCCGTGAACAAAGGTTGGACTGCATTGGCGATGTAGATAATGCAGGGCTTGGGCGACTCCAATTGCAATCTTCAGTCTTGTTGGGTAGTCCAAGAGCGAAACCAGTCCCCATTGAAAAGCGCTTGCCAAGTCTCTTCCGGGCATATGCTCCCCCAAGTTCCCCAAGGAATGCCCCAGCAGAGGGACTAACCTAGAGTTAGAAGCCTTGCCATAAGCTTTCAATTCTGATGTGTAGTCTATTTCTTTCTCAGCCGACGAGAGATCAACTTTCTTGACTACTACCCGAGTACCATCATGCAGAACGCCGCGAAAGAGTTCCCCGGTGTGGCCGTGGCGCATGTTGGATTTGTCCAAGTGCTTTGTGGCGCGGAGAATTATTTCATAGTCAAATGTCTTGGGGACATTGAACGACGAGAATCGCGAGAGGAAGCACTGAAATTAAAGGATGCGGAAGATGCCAATGAAAGGTCGGTAGGAGTTCTTTGACCTCTGAGGTGGAGCTGCGACCAGCCTGGCCCAGTTGTCATAAATTCTGGACATATAAGATGAATCATAGAGTAGCTTACATCTCCCCAGAATTGATGACAACGAAATCAAGTACTACCCTTTAGAGAACAACAAATCGAATATACACGTAGCTGAACTACGTGTAAGTTCGATTTGTTGCATATCTGCAATTAGCCTCCGGAGAATGGAAAGAAAAATTACTCTACAGCACATGTGCCTATGAAAGAGACATTATAAAGAAGGGGCGAAACTTTCAGAGGAGACTTTAACCCCGCAGGCGAACAAGACTTGACCAACAAGTCAACAAAAATATCCAATAGAGTTAATTTTGGAATCCTGTTCATTGCTTCATTTGACCATGTAACCACCCCCTAACCCCCACTCCATTTGAAGCTACCAAGTAAGCGGTCACTCCTAGGCGAGAGGAAGAAACGGAAATGAGAAAATGAGGATGATGATATTAAGGGTGTGATTGGATAGAGTTTTGTTTTGAGATTTTTTGTCTTGAGTTTCGGGAGAGAGAAAATTTTGTGAGATAAAAAGTGAGATGTGAGATATGAGATGAGAAATTTACATTGGGTTTCGTGTGAAACCCAATCCAAGTATACCCTAAAGGGATGCTCGTCCGGAGTCTTTTGACCACTCGCGGAGCTGCTCTCTTCAAAGCGAGGGTCAGACAAACCTCTCCCTACAGTTGTAAACTCCAGAGTCCAGACATCAACGATCTTCAATACCGTATGATTACTTCTTTGACGTTCTTGTTTTGATTGGTATGATAATTGAACTCAACAACCTATCTCTAGGACTATAGTATTAACAAAGGGATATTTGTTTGACTGTATCAGAGTTAACCAATTGAAATTGGAGAGTTCATTATTTTCCACATTTCAATATTCTTTTCTACAGTACACCAGCAAAGTGCCAAACAAACAACAAAGACCTCCCAAGCATTATCAATGGCATCCAGCATCTCATCTGTTGTTTACATTTCGGTAGCAACCAACAGAGACCCCCGAAAGAATTAATTCAGATCAGGATCTAAGCCAAGTACCCAACACAAGCCTACTTATCTTCGATCGCTTTGGTAGCGTCTTTCGGAGTGCTGCACCATTTAAGCCGGGAGGATCAGCTGGAACCACCTTTGAAAGATCTTTTAGAGCCATAAGCACATTTGCAATTGAGGGCCGTTTTGAAGGTTCAGGATTAAGACAGGTCTTGGCTATCAGGACCATTGCCTGAACTTCCTCCTTCAGTTCAGGCATGTCCATGATTACAACTGGGTCTATCATGCGGGCAACATGATCCTCCTCTTCTTGACTTTTGTGGGGATTTTCGTTCATCAAATCCTCCATGATGGTAGAATCAGCTGCCGCACCCAGCTTGCCTGTCCCCAGATCGAGCAAAACCTTGCCAAAGCAATAGACATCATAGGCACGGGTGGCATTACCTGTTCCTGGAAAATCATGGAAGATAAGAACCAATACTCTTCTGGGATAGTTAATAAAATCCAGGGAGGAAAACCACTATCATCTTAAGAGGATGAGGACAGACAAAAACAGAGATTTAAAACGTTTGTCTTGAATCTTGATCAAATTTACCTACCAGATGGTCCTTGGCTGAAATCCCTGCAGATAGAAGATAGACTCACAACTCAGAACCTCAAAAAGCAATCTAAGAAGTGAAATGAGAAGATTTGGATGGGTTCAAACAGTTTCCGTTATGTATGTTAGAGCTACGTAAGTGAACTCCCAATTTGAATTTTGTCTATATGTACCGTCGTATAATTTCTTGTGACCGTCTCCAATAAACGTGATACCAGCAGTGTATACCATTTTCAAAGAGGTAAGCAAGGTACACTCCAGCCCAGAATCAAGTCATTCCAGCAATTTACGTGAACCTCAATTCCAGTGCTTTAAATACAAATCTGATATTTTTACGGGTAGATTCCTTTTTTTGTATTATCTGGATAATGTAATTCATAAATGTGAATGTCCCAATACTAAGTTAAGAAGATAATGCACATGTGGAACTCATCTGTCTAGAATGCCTAAAGAAGGCCAAAAAGGGCAGGAAACTGACAATGAGAAGAATCACAATATTTAGGAAAACTCACTGTGGCAAGCCAAGGAATTTGGTAATGCTTTCCCTCTCCGCGGTGCAGACATCACCAAGACTGCATAACCGTACTTTAAAATCGTCATCAAGAAGTATGCTGCTAGCTTGAATATCCCTTTGAGAATAAAGAAGAGAACCAATGCAGAGTTAGCAATAATTTATTTCGCCGTTATACATCAAACCAAGAACAGAAACTTGGTTCGTTTAATTTCTTCGTCACGTCACCTGTGCACAAGGGGTGGAACGCATTGATGGTGCAAGTAAGACAGAACTTCAGCAAGTCCAATAGCAATCCTCAATCTATTTCTCCAGTTCCACCACGGTGGATAAACGTGTTCCAACCAAACGAGTTTTGAATAGAAGGAGCTCGATAAGTCTCTCCAAGGCAAACACACGTAGACCAGATACTTCTCATTCCAATTGTCCAGACAGTACCCCAGCAAAGGAACTAGTCCACCGTAAGGCAATTTAGCGAGCACTTTCAATTCTGATATGCAGTATGACTCTTTCTCGGCCGACGACCAATCAATTCTCTTGATAACAACCAGAGTCCCTCTTATAACACCGCGAAACAGATCCCCAGAGCGGCCACGCTTGATGAGTTTGGACTCGCTGAAGTAATTTGCGGCTCGGAGGATTTCGTCGTACCCGAATTTCATCCCAAACAATAAGCTGGGGAACTTGCGAGGGGACAGTCGGCTAGAGTGAAGATTGAAATTAAAGGAGGAGGAGGAGGAGGAGGCTAAGGAACGATCGCTGGGTGTTCTTTCAGCGATGAGGCGGAGCTGCTCTCTGCGCAGTGTTGCTTGGACCAGCCGCTCCCAACTGTCGTAAACTGCAACCATCGGAATTAGTAGTCTTTTTCAAATACTACTTGTACGAGCATCTCTCTCTTGGCACCATTACCATGATGAGATCATCAGATTTCAGAACCCATGAATGAATTATATGACCCATAGGCCGTTTCAGTCTTGAAAGAGCCTTAGCTAATTCCTCTACTACTAGTAACGAATATTCAAATTGGAAAAAACACGGAAACGGATGTCCTTGACTTCCAAGTCAACCCGTTCTAGCAAATTTCAGCGAAACATCTATCTTTTGCCAGTGTTGATGGAAAAATGAAGAGAACGCTAACAATTTAGGATCTGCGAGCCTTTTGTGTGCGTATTGTTCTTCTCTTGTTTGGACTCAGATCCTTTCTCCTAAATTATTTTTCATCCATTGATATACTATTTTTAAATTGTCATGTGTTATTTATTATTATTTTTTAAAGATTTTTCTTACTTCTTTAAAAGTTTTTATATTTTATATTTCTTTTTTATAATAATATTATATTAATGGGGAGAGCCTATGGAGAAGAAGATCTGAACCATCCCATTTGACGAGGGAAGAAATCACAAATTTCCAGCCAAGGCATATTCCAGCCGACTGCAATGGGCATGTCGAGTATTTTGCTCCCTTCTATTAATGAAACATTAAGAGAATGATAAAAAAATTTTGGGCATCACTTTGCCCTCTTTTTTTCTTCTTATTTTCCCTGGGAAGAACCAGAATTTTACTCCATCACATTCAGCTGACGAAAGAGATTTTTAGCTCACAAGCCATGACGTTGGATTCTACATTTCTACTCAAGAACGAAAAGTGCACGCACCTACCTTTATTTCCAAACTCAATTACCTTAGGCATGGTAGCTGTACAACATTTTAAAGTAATAATTGGTTGGCTTTGGAGTTGCCAGAGAAACTCTGAAATTGAGAAGCCTACTACGTCGATAAAGAATCACAGGCCAAACATTTAAAACTGGAAACCAGCAATACTTTTAGCAGCGACTGGAGAGCAATTTCGCCCCTCTCTTGCTTTTCAAGATCTCCACCGATGACCACTTTCCTTCATCAGAACACTCCCCCGAGTCCCACCTATTTCCTGCTCCCTTCACTCTTGCTTCCGTTCACTTTAGCTACTCACATTCAGGAAAGCAATGCAAAGAACTGGACGATTTCCAGCTTGGGCTACCCTGGAGATTTATCACGGGCTGAACAATTTAAGAATTCGGTGGTGGCCATCCCAGTCCTACAATCCAGGTAAATTCCAACAGTAATTTCTCAAGAGGCATTTTCATGTTCTTGTACGTTAATCAAAATGTTCTTCATATTGACCAATTATGCACACCCTGCGGAAGGCCTATCCGTAAATGGGTAATCTCATGTCAATTTTTGTACCAAAAATTCCAGTGGAAAGAGGGATGAGTTCTGAAATGATCTGTAAGTATGGCTCTAGTATCCATTATCACTTTGGGATATCAACTATCCAAGAACGGCCTCTGGGTGTTTAAATTGACGGATAGGGGATGTTACATTTTCCATATTGCACATTTTTGCTCTTTTAAAACAAGCCACCTAAACCTAAATCCCTGCCTATTTATTTATGAAATCATAACAGAAAACACCTTAAAGAGGTGGAGATTTGCCACAATACCCTACATGTTTTTTTATGACATCATAGTTAGAATACATATTGCATAAGCCTACGCCTTAGTTTGTTTCACCGAAAGTGGAGGGGGAAAGGGAAGTATGCAATCAAGTCAAATCAGTTCACTGTTTCAATAAGAGTTAAAAACCTTTTTCCAATCTGAATTACGAACCTTCACTTTTAGATGGAGGACGTTTACCTTGTAACCACTGTGCCAGCAGGAACTTAATTGATCAAGAGGATATCTTTTAGTCACGATGTGCTTCCCTGTGCAACGATCTTCATTTTTCTATCGAGAGATTTGCTAAATTCCCGAAAGTTTTGAATTACTTGTTGGCGAGTCATCAATGACACGTCTTTTGAAACCTTCTTCTCTGTGAAGGCTGCATTGCACATTAGAAAGTAGAAATGATTTCGTCGTCTAAACTTAAAAGAGTACCACAAAAGTAACCAGACCTCAGGTTCTGGTCAAATTCCTACCTATCTTAGATTCCTCCGTTGTGTTCTTTGCCTCTGTTGTGTTCTTCGCTACTTTTGTTTGAACTGGGCCAACTGAACCAGGAAGACCAACAGGACCAGAGGCATCAGAAGTTGCAGACCTTGGTGATATATTATCTTCTGAAGTCACCACCTTCAGTGGATTTTCTAAAGCTAGAAGAACATGTGTCATTAGTGGCCTCTTTGAAGGCTGGGGATTGAGACAAGCCTTGGCAATGACAGCCATTGCCCATACTTCTATCAAAAGATCCTCATCTATTATTAAAGAAGGGTCCAAAATTTGTACAACCAGCTCCATTTTGGTTATATTGATGAAAGGAAGAGTTTTTGCCATCCAGTCATTCGCTTTGGAATCATTGGCTGCTGCAGCACTAATACCCAGCTTACCAGTGACCAGTTCCAGCAAAACCTTGCCAAAGCAATAAACATCATAGGCACAGGTGGCATTAGGTTGTACTGGACCTGGCCATCAGAGAAGAGATTAATGAATGCTTTGACTACAGAATGACTCTTTTAAAATGTATTGCCGTTACGTTTCTTCTTAGTTAAAAATTTAAAACCAGGAGAAATTCAACTAAAATGGACAAAGTTGGCTTGTGCAATTGCTGAGAGAAAGAGCATGCAACAGTATTCCATGGTATAACATCTCCCATCTTAAGCAATCCCTTCTCCCTACATTTATCAGTAATTCACGTTGTTCCAGCAGCTCTATTTGACTAAGAAATGTTTGCATTCAATTTTAACCAAATACAACCAACAGAAGAATTGCTGAAAGTAGGTCTAGAAATCACATAGCATGGGATACGGACAGAGAAAGTCATACAGTGAAAACTTCCGGTTTGTATGTCAAAACTGAGATCTTAATGCAAAATTAAAAGAAGAAGACAATTTTAGCGCTGAAGACTGCTTATAATTCCTTGCAGAGAAAAAAGGGCAAAACGTAGAACGGCTGAAAACATAAAATCAAATTTACATACCAGAAGTGGCTTGTCTATACCCCCTGCATATAAAGAGGACAGATGGTTAAAACCTAAGCTAAGTAACACGAGCAAAGATGTGTAAAAATGAAAACAAGGAAGCACTGCAGGATTTGACTACAGCATCTGTCATCTTTAAGTTAGATCTAACTCCTGTAGTGCCTTTTATTTATGTTATTTACTTAATGCATTGTCATCAATTGCTAATGTTTATCTAACACGCTTCCAAGAGCAAATTTTTTTAATCTCGTGTAAATGCGAACAGCAGAATAAAGTGTCAAGTTCAATTTTCAAACCCCCAAAGGAGTAGTCATCTGGCCGTCTGTGAATCTCAACTCTGATGTTCTAATTGAATGAATAAGTTGAAAGTGGGTAACGTAAATCTGTTCTTTTACTGCAAATAAGTCTGATTTTGAAATTCTCCAAACAAAGGTAATTGT